>CM046878.1:251557977-253957977 GCA_025667525.1 Glebionis coronaria
TTTAGAGGCAACAAGAGGTAGAAACATTTATATGGACCAGACATAGAAAGGGGATCTTAATGCCTCTGGTTGTGCTAATAAACTATTAAGACGTTTTTTAAAAAAAACAAACAATTTTAATTTCAATCAGATTCAGACATTTCCGTCGCAGATTCAGATTCAGATGTGCGAATCAGATTCGGATCCAGAGCCTCTTAATAAACAAACGACACCTAAGCTTAAGAATATCATCAAGTTTTACACTTTTACCTTCTTTTGAAAACTAGGTTGCTGATCCAACCATGCATACCTTATTTGTAGAAACTGACCGGAACCCATCTAAGTAATACAATAATGCATACGTCAAGTTAGACGGTTGATGATATAAATTTGATGGAAAGAGACTGGATTTTGTATATGTCAACCACGTCTGTTTTAAACAGGTTTCGGTTGGTGATGAGACTGCAATTATACATGGTCTCGTCGTTCTTTTTGGGCTTTAAATGCTAAAATATGTCATAAAATACCATATTATATGCCTATGTTTGTTACTTGTGTATTTTAGGTATGGATATCGTGAAAAAGACAAAAGATCACAAGAAACAAGCTAAAACGAACACAAGAAACGAAGCCACACAAAGAACCGGGCCCAAGTTATGATTTTCCAAGAAAAAGGCCTTGAAGAATTGAAGATGTACAAGAAAAGTCCTTCATCATTGAAGAAATGACACTTTATACCCTTGTATATTACAAGTTTGGTCCCTAAAGTTTGTCAAAATTACAAAAAGGTCCCTCAACTTTGAAGAATTGACAAGATTAGTCCCTTAAAATTATGGATTTGTCAATGTTGGTCCTCCTCAAAGTCAAACATTCAAAGAAGACCTTCAAGAATCAATATTGTACAAGAAAAGCCCTTGGAAATTCAACAAATGTGCAAAACAAGTCCATGTAATCCTTTTGAGAAGTTTTGTGCCAAAAATGACAAAACCCCAAAGTTATTATAAAGGGAATACGTTTTATATGCTGAAAATACTTGTTGTACATGTTTTGCCAAAGACTAGGGACCATTTCTGCCAACCCAAACATTCAAATCTGAATAACGCGCCAAACACAAACACAATCCATGAAAATAGGATCAAACGTGGCACTATTCACCCCCACCTCTAGTTTCACTTTTACTCTTACCAAAAGGTTATCCAAAATTAACCTAACCTAAATGAAATTAACCCTCCCACGCTTCACCTCACACACTCAACTCACCAATCCCATCACCCGGTGGACCCCATCATTCAAGCCGTCCACCTATCACATCACAACTTCCTCTCCAAAGAATGCCATGTGTCAAATCCAACGGCCAAGGCCTCATACTTGGTCCCTAAGGAAAAATCAACACTCAAGATCAAACGGGACAGCTCAAAACGTCACAAGCATCTAGAAGACTTCAAGGGCATTTCTGGCAATTTCTAGCTAGGGTTTGTAGTTTTTTAGCACCTATGATGTTCTCATTATCTCTATATAAGGAGATATCAACATGTGATGATCCCTTGTTCCAGTTTTTGCTTTCTCTCTTGTAATTTTCTTTAAAAGTAATAAAAGTTGGTATTTTCTAAGTTTGAAATTGTAATTCCTTTTTGTTGTTTGAAGTTTGTAAGGAGAAGCAAAAGTTGAGTTCCATTTAGTGTTTTGAAAGAGTTTTGGTGGTTTGAATAGGCCACGTTTTGTTTTGAAAAGGTTTTCAAGGTTTGAAAAGTTTTCAAAACTAGGTTTCTGTTTTGGATTTTTACTTGTGCTAACCCCTTCCAAAAGCTATAAGCTCTTGCAAGCTTCTTGACACCAAGCTTGTAAAGGTTTATCAACCTTTGGATAGGCTGTTTGTTGTTTGTGTTGAAGAATCAAAGCCTTGAGGTTCAGCTGTTGAACCATCAGTCAAGGTGCATACTTATCTCTTGTCCAAGTACCCTAGGTGTGTTCTAGTTGTTGAATCACACTCTAGGGAGCATTGTTGACCTTCACTAGGAAGTAAAGGGCGGGAGGTTCACTCTCTCTTACTTTTCTCTCTTTAATTTTTGGTTTAAAATCTGCTTGTACAAGTTGCTATGTGATTTTATGCTATTGTGTTTGTGTGTTGTGGTTTTTGGTTTACTTTTTTTAGTTGTCACCTAGTTGAGCTATTTAGGTCATAAATCAGTAGGTTGTGTGGAAAAATAAAAATTTTCTTTGAAAAGTACTAAAACAAGGCTGTCTGGGAATTTTGGGATCAAAAGGCCTTGTGGCCTTGTGGCCTTGGTTATTAGGGTTGGTTTTTACTCAACAAGTGTTTTTAAGTAAGTTTTGATAGCTGGTTAAGTTTCAAAAGGTTTGGAAAAGGTTTTGCAAGTTTTCACAAAAATGTGCCTAAGTGTTCTTGATTTGGTCAAACATATCAGCAGCTCTTAAATCTTTGTTTGTTGGAATTAGAGGTTGTAACTTGGTGTGATTATAATCCTTGTTGGTATGCATCTTTGCAATACTTGGTTGATTAATTTGGTAGCTTATTAAGTGAGTTACAACTTATTGAAAGTCTCTGAGGTGGTCAATTGCATCAACAAAGTGACCAACCTTGTTTTGCTTTTCATTTGGTTATCTAGTGCTTGCCCTGATAATTTGTTGCTTGATATATCTTATTTGGCTACTTGTGAACTTGTTTTGATATTTGGTTGCTTATTTGAAGGCTGATAAGCTCACTGGCTTATAAGCTTTTAACTGCCAAAACTGAAGTCAAGTGAACCAATTGGTTTGCTTGATTCACTGGTCTTGACCTCAAGATTTCCTCCAAAAAGGCTCAAAACAAGCCTACAATCATCCCATAAGCAAGTTCTGAAACTTTGGTAACTTTTGGTACGCGTTGACTTTTGTTGACTAAGCTCATAAGTGCTTATTGGATTAAACTGGCTTATTGGTACATGCAACAACTTTATTTTTGTAATAGGTGTCACTTTTCTCAGCTTAATATCAATTCTAGAAGGTTTCAGCTTATTTGGTTAAGGTTTTGCTAGAAAATCAACTTATTTGGCTTTTTCAGCTAGCTTATTGGCTTCCACAGCTTATTTCACTGGACTTTTTAGGATTTTTCTTGTTGCTTATTCTTAGTTAAGCTATTTATGAGCTTTTGAAAAAAGAATCAGCTTTTGAGACCCTCTAGAACTCAAACCTGACTATTTTGTCTTTTAGTGAAAAAGCTTAATTCAAGTTTTTGGCTTATTACTTGGTCTTTTTCAGAATTTCTTTTTGCAAAAAGGTTTAAAATCTCATAAGAAGGTTGTGTGTTTAAGCAGATATTATGGCATCAGCTTATTGCTTAATGGGCTTATTGGCCCAATAAGGATAAACTTATTGACTGATAAGCTGTGATAAGCATATTTTCAGCTTTTAGACCTTTAGACTTTTCTGTTTAAAATTAAATTTTGAGTTGGACTGGACTTTTTCAGAGCTTTTTGAGCACTTTTGTTTTTGGGCTGAAAAGCCCAATTGGTTTTGGACTGTTTTTGGTTTTAGCCCATTTGGGGGCCCAATAGGGGTAATTTGGTAATTTTAACTTCATTTTCTGATTATTTAGGTTAAAATAAACTAGTTTACAAGTTTTTAGAATTTTTTAATAAATTTTTTATTTTTAATATTATTTTAATATTTAATTTTAGTTTTTAATTATTTTTAATTGATTTAATAGGTTTAAAATTTTGTAAAAATACTTTTTAGTTTTATTAAGTTATTTTTGAGGTTTACAAGTATAAAAACCTTTGTTTGGGCTTTTTGTTAATTTATTTGATTTTTAGGGCTTTAATTAGCATTAAAAAATTAGATATTAATTAATTAAAAAGTTTAAAAAAGTTTTGATCATTTGTAAACCTTAGTTTTATTTTTAGGTATTTTTGGTAATTTTTTGAGAATTTTTAGAGCAAGTTTTTATTTTGTGATTTTTTACGGTTTTACGTTTTTACGTCTTAGCTTAATTTTATCGTATCCGTCATTTTCTTTTCTTCCCCTTCTTTCTTTCTAACAATATTAATCTAAAACTTATAAGTTTTTCACACACAATCAAACCTCCTTAGGAAACTAACTTTACTTTAGGGTCATTAGCAATTGATTTTTCCTAAAATCATTTTGCTTAATACTTACCGCTTTTATACTTGCTTTGTTTTTCCTAAAACATAGTAAAGTGTAATTTTACCACAATCATTTTGGCGCCACTGCCGGGGAGGCGTGTTGTGATAAATTTGGATAATTTTGTTTTTAATATTAGCCATAAATAGTATTTGTGTTAAATAGAACTCTATTAACACGTATTATCGGTTTTCGTTTTCTTTGTGAATATTATTACTATATTGTATACGTATCACTACTAGCAGATCAACTGATGTAACATATTTATGTCGATATAGGTTCTAGTTTTAAGGAAAATACTATGGTTAATTTATTTATCGGGGTAATTTTATTTTCTTGAAAGTATTATCAAAAATACTAATATTTGAACTTATTTATGTAGAAATAGCTCAACCCGACAATAACGCTTTAAGTGTAGTGTTCAAAACGTTTTTTGATCGTCCAGAACTTACTGGCCCAAACTTCAATGATTGGTATCGCTCCCTGAGAATTGTCTTGAGAGTAGCAGGTATTATTGATTGCTTGTCCACGGTCGTACCGGTTGACCTTGCTGAAGGGGCTTCTTAGGCCGAAAGGCTCATTACAATACTGAAATTAAAAAGCACATTGATGTGGATTGCTTAATGCTTGGGAAATGTCACCTTCTCTACAAAAGAAGTTTGAGCTTTATCCTCCCATGCAAACTATTGAAGAGCTCAAGGAAATGTTTTAGAAGCCTCAAGCTGTGTAGATCTACGATTTAGTAGATGGTTTGCATAGCTGTAAGCAATCCCTTGGGAAACCCGTAAGTGCACATTATATGGAAATGAGAGGTTACATGGAACAACTCATTGCATTTGGGAAACCCTATGACAATGATATGACGATTAACTTAATCAATAGGTCCCTTAAGGAACTTCAATATGCATTGCACGGGGAAGACATTTAATGATTTGCATGCAATGCTCATTGAGTATGAAAAGGGTTTAAGGACAAGATGTCTACCTCTACTCCTCAAGTACTTAACATACAAAAGGGTAGAGTGAGTAAGCCAAAACCGCAAGCGAACAAAAAGATGAAAGGCAAAGGTGATAAAGGCAAGCAAGTTGCGACTTATCAAAAGCCTAAGCAAAACTTTGTTAAGAAGAATCAATATCAAAAGGATAAGACTTGTCACCATTGCGACGCCAATGGTCACTAGAAGAGGAACTGCCCTCTATACCTCGATGAGTTGCGAGAAATTAAGAAAAAGAAGTATGAGCAAAGTGTTGTAGCTTCTGGTAACTTATTTATGATTGAATTATTTAATCTAACATACAAGTTAAATTCTTGGGTATATGATATGGGATGCGGTATTAACATTTGTAATACGCTTCAGGGGTTTAAGCAGGAAAGGAAGTTGTTAGCCGTATTTAAAGTGATGGTCATATAATATACCGTTGCGAAGCTCGTAGGAAATGCTACTCAACGGTGTCAAGAGTTCTTATATAATGTTATGTATGTAACGGGAATTAATCCCGATCACACAAATGAGGAAGGCCTTCCTACACAAGACCTTGTACTATAATAGGCCTAAGCCTCCTCATTTGTATGTGTGTTTTTCTATTTTCATAGTTTTAGAGAGAGAAACTCTTTTTCTTTTTCTCACTAGAAAAAACACCAATTTGTATTTATTTTTCTTTCTTTTTCTCTCTCCTTAATCTAATCCTTCTTTTGTTTCAATCTTCTTCTTCATCTTTGTTCTTGTTTAGTATTTTCGTGTGTATCAAGTCTTACAAGTGGTATCATTCGCCAAGGGATTCGTGGTTAGCGGGGTTTTGTGATTCGTGAGTTCTTGATCTTCAAACCCAAGCTCCAAATTTTTTTTGTGTTTGTTGTGGTCCAATTTGTTATTGGTATCTCCTACATAGTTGTGGTAGGGATTTGGTTACCTTGGATCATCCAAAAACACAAAATTTTAGGGCGTTTGGCTCGATTTTGGCAAAAAAAACACGTTTTTTTACCGTTATTGCGGAATTACGTGAATTATTGCGGAATCTTTCCATTTGGTAATCTCGCAATACCTAGGTTTGTGAGATCTTTGTATTCCGAGATCTATTATTACGGAATCTTCAACATCTCGCAATAATTCAGTTATTGCGGAATCATTATTATTGCGGAATCATTATTGCGAAATCATTATTGCAGAACTATTATTGTGGAACTATTATTGCGAGATCTTTACATGTTGCGAGATTATATTATTCCGAAATCTTTGAGTTTCGCAATATTAAGTTATTCCGAGATCTTTTCCAAAGTTATTGTGAGATCTTTTAAACTATTCCGAGATCCTTCATTATTGCGAGATTATAACATTACAAAATTTTGTTCGAGTACTTTTTAGACTTAGTCGCCATCTAGACTAGTTTTATTGCATAGTTTACCAAAAAAAAGTTAAATTTTTTACGTCTTTTTATTTCAAATTTTTTCCATACTAGTTTTTGGCTATTTTAAACTCGATTTCAAAATTTGGCAATTCGAAAATTTTTCGGTTTATTTTATATCGGACCGTGGTATTTTTTTGTCAGACTAGAAAATTTTGGCAAAGTTTGATTTTTTGAGAATCCGAACCGCGCTTTCTATGAATTGAGATCCTAGTTTGCTCATGATTTCTACAATGACGTCTCAACAAGACATTTATGATGCGGGTACTGAAAATCGTCCTCCCATGCTTACCAAGGAGAATTACACGACATGGGCTAGTCCTCTTGTTCGCTATACAAAATGTAAACCATTGGGAAAGCTGATTGTAAACTCCATCCAAAAGGGTTCGTATGTTAGAAGAACAATTATTGTGCATGGGGACCCCACGAATGCTAACCCAGTAGCGGACTCAAGTCATGAGCAAACGGATGAAGAATTAACTGAAGCTGAATCCAAACAACTCGAAGCTGATGATCAAGAAATTCAATTAATTCTTATAGGACTTCCCGGAGATGTCTATGCTGCTGTCGATAGTTTCGTAACTACACACGAGATGTGGCTTAGGATCCATAAAATGATGAAAGGGAGCGAAATTGGTTTACAAGAAAAATAGACTAAGTTGCTTCGTGAATGGGAGAAATTTACGTCTACTGAAGGGGAACAAATTAAACCTTACTATCATCACTTTCCAACCCTTATGAATCATCTTAGAAGAAACAAACATGAACCTGCACAAATTGCTGCCAACATCAAATTTCTTGATAATCTCCCATCTGAATGGTCACGATATGTCACTCTCGTCAATCAGACCACGGATCTTCATGTCGTGGACTACACTCAAGTATATGATTATTTGAAGATGAATCAAGATGAAGCTAACGAAGTTAGGGCTGAAAGACGTGCCAAAACACAAGATCCATTGGCTTTTATGGCAAACTCTCCGTCATCTATGTCATATCCCATGGTACCCTACCATCAACCCTCCTCGAGTAACTTCATGCCACACACAACAATAACAACAACTCACCTTTTATGGATATCAACTTCCCACTGCTGTGAACTACTTGCATCAACCCATTGATTGCCGTGATGACATCACCGATCCTACTCGTGCGATTAATATTGGTCTTTCTCTTCTTGCAAAGGCATTCAAATTCACCATTAACCCCACCAACAACAATCAGAGAATCTCCTCGAACACTAGAAATAGGTAGATTGCTCAGCCTTTCATGAATGCGAATCAAGATTGCCAATTGGTAGTTGGAGGGAACACATGGACTTAGTTTCAACAATATGGTGTTCAGAATGTGGGAAATCAGTATGGTCAGAACGCAAGGCAGATAGTTGGGAATGCAGGCAATCAGTATGGATAAAATCATGGTCAGAATCCGGGTGTTCAGAATGTGGGTAATCAGAATGGGTTTATTTTTGTGCCAGCGGTTGGTAATCAGATGGGAAATATCGTGGCTGCAAGGGCTCGAAATACTGGTACGGGTAATAGAAACAACAATCGTCAGGTTCATTGCTACAACTGCAAGGGATTTGGTCATTATGCTCGAGATTGCACAGCCAAAAAGAAGAGGGATGTTGCTTATCTTCAGACTCAACTTCTCATAGTACAAAAGGAAGAGGCAGGGATTCCACTTCAAGCTGAGGAATTTGATCTTATGGCCTCTGCAGCAGAATATGACGAGGAAGAAGAGGTGAATGCCAACTACATCTTGATGGCAAACTTACAGCAAGCATCTACCTCGGGAATATATGATGACAGAGCTCCCGTCTATGATTCAGACGGTCCCTCTGAGGTACACCCACGTTCGATGATAATGATATATATAGTATGTCTAATCAGGACGAAGAGTATACTGAGATACTTGAGCCTTACATTGAGACACATGGGGATCAAACGAACAATAGTAATATTATTTCGATTGCGCCCAGTGTGGACCTTAGTGTAGATCAATTCGTCCAGCCTACAACCCTTCCTAACGAGACGCATGCGTATTATAAATTATTATTTGATAAGCTTGCTAAGGATGTTGATCATGCTAAGGTGGTTAATAACAAGTTTAGAGAAACTAATGCCAAATTGACCACTGAGCTTGCTGGATATAAGGAAATGGAGAAAAGTTTTGAAAATCATCATGCTAAAATTAAAGAACTTGAACAAGCTCATGCAACATCGGTTTATCAAGAAAAATGTAAGAAACTGAGATTAAATGCTTTACATTTAAATAGTGCCAAAAAGATAAGCGACTTGAATGATGAAATCATCTCTCTTAATAACAGCTTTTAAATAAAAAAATCTATTATTTTGGATCTAAAAGAAGAACAGAAAAAGTTGAAACATGATTTCAAAATTAGAGAAGATGGGCTTCTTGAGGATTCTTGCAACGCTCAGGATAGGATAAGGGAATTAGACAACCTTTTGGTAAAACATTTCCAATCTATGCAAACAATAAACATGCTCGCACCAAAAGTGAATGAGATAAATCACACCCATTACAAATTGGCTTTAGGCTATCCTCTTCCCCCCAATCTCGAATATCTTAAGCATGCTCAAACCACCCACCAAAGTCTATATAATGGTAATGTGTTGCTAAATAAACATGATCCTCCCATTCTGCATGATTTGGAGGAAACCGTTGAACTTGATGAAGAGAGTCGTTTACGATTGCAAAAGCTTAATAGAGAAATAACACCGGTTTATTATCCGAAAATTAATCCTCCTACAACTTTTGTTCGGTCTAAAACTAGTACTGAAATGTCTTTGATTCCAAGTGAGGAATTGTCGGATGACCCTCCTAAACCGAGTGTTGCACGCCGATTCTAAACGAGCTAAAATATAATTTTTTCATTCTTAAACGTGTTGTTAATTCCAAAATTACTGGAGGAAATTTTACATCACTGATTGTGGTAAATTACACCTCTTGTTTAGGAAAACAAAAGAGCGTAAATGAGCGGTAAGTATTAAGTGATGATTTAGGAAAATCAAACACTAATGACCCAATGAAGATCGTTTCCCAAGGAGGTATATGTGTGTGACTAAAATGTGACAAGATTTGAGATTAATATTTGAAAGAAGGGGATGAGAAAATAGAATGACGAAGACATGAAATTAATTACTACGACAACTAAACGTAAAACCGTAAAAAGAGATAAAATAAAAATTAATTCTAGAAATTCCCAAAAAATTACCAAAAATCAAATTAATTAAACTAAGAGTTTACTAATGATCAAAACTTTTTCAAACCTTTTAATTAATTAAATATTAATTTTTAAATGCTAATTAAAGCCCTAAAAATCAAATTAAATATCAAAAAGCTTAAATAAAGATTTTTCACTTGGTAAACCTCTAAAATGACCTAAAAAGGTTAAAAACTATTTTTATAAAATTTTAAACTAATTAAAACTATTTAAAATGATTTAAAAACTACTTAAACTTAAAATAATTATAAAAATTAATCTAAAGATGATAAAATTAATCTAAGAGTTGCAAAAATCCTATTTTAATGTATTAAACCTAAAAAAAATATAAAAAGTGCAAAAATATGAAATTTGAAATTTAATAATAAAATAATATTAAAATAATATTAAAAATCCAAAAATTATAAAAAAATTCTAAAAACTTGCAAACTAGTTTATTTTAACCTAAATAATCAGAAAATGAAAGTGAAATTACAAAATTACCCCTAATGGGATAAAACTAAAAACAGTCAACCTTAATGGGCTTTTGGGCCCAAAAAGTCAAACTAGGCCCAAATGACCTGAAAAGGCCCTATTTGACTCAAAATTTAATTCTAAACACAAAAGTCTGAGCGCAAAAGCTGATTTTGAGCTTATCACAGCTTAAATAGTCAACAACTTATTCTTATTGGGCCAATAAGCCATTAAGCAATAAGCGAATTCCATAAGCTCTGCTTAAACACACAACCTTCTTTTGAGATGCCTAAGAGATCTGTGAAAAGAAATTTTGAAAAAGCACATTCAATAAGCCAGAAATAAGCAAAGAAAAATTTCACAAAGGACAAAATAGTCGACTTGGAGTTCTAGACCACCTCAGGACTTGATTCAACTTGCAAAAGACTCTTAACAACTTAAATAAGCCAAATCAATCAAGAAAAGTTCAATAAGCAAAGCCAAATAAGCTGGATAAGCCAATAAGCACTTATGAAAAAGTTAAATGAGTTGGTTTTCTAGTCAAAGCCTAAAGTCAACCTTCCAAATGCTCCAGTATGAACAAATGGGACAAATAAGGAGCACCTATTACAAACTTAAAGTTGTTGCACGTTTGAATAAGCTGGAATAGCTTATTGATAAGCTGAGCACCAAATTACACTAGTAGGGGGAACTTTCAGTAGGAACTGGTTCCCACTGCTTTGACTTTTTGACTTGCTTTTTTAGAGAGATCCAGTTGGATTCAAATGGAAACAAGGGAACCCTTGTGATCAGTGAATCACAAGGAGTCTATATCAACAAAGAAATCACAAATTGGTTCACTCAATAAGCCTAGAATAAGCAAACAGTCCACAGATATTGCACAGACCTTGAAAATAAGCAGTTATGAACAAATAAGCAGTTTGAGCATGAATAAGCCAGCCAAATTGAACCAAATGCATACACAAGCTATAATAAAGCCCAATAAGCATAAATAAACTTGCTTCAAGCAATGGATCAAAGTAAATAAGCAGATTCAAGCACCAAAAGTTACTGATTAGCAAAAGTGATTATCCAAAAACCTTTTGCTGATCTATTTGACCACCAATCCAATTTTAAGCCTTAAAATCTCTTTCCCTGATTAAGATAACCAAAATTTAACACTTGTTAACCCTAGTCTACCCTTAGATCTAGGTGTCCTCAAAATTTTAGCCAAAATACCCAAGTAAACTGATTTTATAGCCTTTTGATTGATTTGGTTGTTCAAGCCCACAAAACTTGTAGATAACCACCCTTTAGCACCAGATAAACATGTAACAACTCAATATAACCAAAAACAACAACAAAGGAAGCCTTAAATCCCTTTGAATCAGTTAACCCAAACACCCCTTTGGAATCTAATTTTGCAATCTTCCAAAGGATTGTTATGATTTAACCTATCAAACAAGATCTAATCAACCCTAACAATACTTAATCAACCTCAGAAACTCAAATCAAGCATAAAAACACAGATTCATAATAAAAATGCATAATCACCAAAAATTTAATAAAATTCAGAAAAATGAAAAAGGAGAGAGATGCAAACCTCCAAGACTCACATCCAAGCCTTGGAATGTTTGAGCTGAGGTGCTAGCAAAACAAGCACCAGCTTCCTTGTACCTGCTAAGATCAACAAACCACAATGATGAACAAATAATAGAAAATCTGTTTTTTTTTTTTTGAAAACAAGAGTTTTATCCCATAAAACCTTTCCTCAAAAACCACAAAACATGAATATGGAACTCAGATTTCAGCTATTCAATCACCAAACTTTTATAAATAACAAGAGAGAAAATCACAATTTTCAGAAAACTCAATTTTATTTCAATAAAAAGGAATTACAAAGAAATAGCTAAAATCTGGAACAAGGGACTCTCACAAGTTGAGGTCTCCTTATATAGGCACTAGTAGACGATTCTAGAATGGAAAATACAAAGAAACCCTAGCTAGAAATTTCCAAGAATGCCCTTGAGTGCTTGTTGTTGTTGACCTGTCCATTTTGATCAAAACCGTTCATTTTAGCTTTGTAGCTAAGCTATGAGTCTAAGCTGTTGATTTGGCCACGTCAGATTGCTTGGAGAGGAAGTTGTGTTTTCATTGGTGGACGAGGTTGAGTGTAGGGTCACTTGGGTAGTGGGATTGAGGGTTTTGTGTGTAGGATGGGTTTCTGCTTGTGTGAATTAAGCGTGTGTTAAGGTAATTTTGATTTACCCTTTGTTAGTGGAAGTAAATTCTAGGGGTGAAGAACATGAACAATGGTAACTTTTGATCCGAGTTTAGTGGGGAAAGGGTGTTTGGCGCGTGTTTATGTAGTTTAAACTTTGGGAAATGGCAGGAAGGGTCCTTGTGTTTTGGTGAAAGTTGTAAACAAAGTTTATTCAGCAACAAAACTCATTCCCTTTGTTAAATAACTTCTGATTTTCACACTTTTGCCCCAAAACTTTGGCAAAAGTATTTTAAGGGTAGTTTTTGCCATTTTTGAATATTTGAGGGACTGATCTTGGACATTCTTGATCTTTAAAGGTCTTCATTGTATCTTTGACTTCATGAGGGACCATTTTTGACAATTTAGAATTGTCGAGGGACTAAACTTGCCAATTCTTCAAAGTTGAAGGACCATTTTGTAATTTTGACAAACTTAAGGGACCAAACTAGTAATTATGAATATACAAGGGTTTTAAGTGTCAATTCTTCATATTTGAGGATCAATCTTGTACATCTTCAAGTATTCAAGGGTTTTTCTTGGATAATTCATGAACTAGGGCCCGGTTCTTTGTACGGCTTCGTTTCTCGTGTCTGTTTTTCCTTGTTTCTTGTGAACTTTTGTCTTTTTCATGATATCCATACCTAAAACACACAAGTAAACAAATACAAGCATATATATGGTATATTACGACATTTTAATGCATTTAAAGCCCGAAAAGAACGATGAGATCATGTATAAATGCCATCTCATCACTCCCCCATACTAAGCCATTGTCGTGCCCTCACGCAATGCTAGAATAAAGTATCTAAGCATCACCAAAATTCAGTTTTATTACCCTTTATTGAAAAGTAAAAGACTTGTAACAATACTACGAAGATGTGTAAAGACATAATGTATGATTTTCATCTCGAATGTGACTTTTAGGGTCAATGAATAGAAACAAGTAAATGTCCCTTAGAGTAAATTTCGTCATCCTTGATTGTCATACATTCCATGCTAAGTGCAAAAACGAGATCATTGTTGGTACAAGTCACAATGCTAACACTACTCATACGTCCAAATTGTGTAATACTTTTTCTCCCCGCAATCCTAGTTATTATAAAAGGAAATGGGTTTCTAGAATTTTTTAACTATTTGTCATGGATCACAAGTGATTCATATTGACTTATTTGAGTATTTATTAGTCCGAAAGTAAAGTAGCATGATTTAGTCGATAGTTAGCCGAAGGACAAAATCTTTTAAAACGACTTCTCGTGTATCTCCTTAAATTCATATCTTGACATAACTCGTTTCACGATTTGAGACCTTTCTCGGACCGATATTTGGCATGTACTTCATACTTCAAATCTTGGGAAGACGTTCTTGAAATTATGGTATTCTCTTCATATTTTGGAATTTCTTCACTTGACGTTTTTGAGAGACTTTTCATAATTGGACCACGACTTCATCATTTTTCTTCAATCTTTATTTTGGACTTTGATATACAACGATCCGCCTCCTTTTCGGACTTGAATATATTTATCCTCATACCTTGTAAGGGTCTTTTTGGATAGACTTTCTCCATGATCTTTAGTGGAGTAATTGCTTTTCGTCGTGTGTCTTGATCCTTCATATTGATTTAGGAATAATGATACTTCACATCATCTTGGATCTTTAGCAACAAAATAGAGCTCCTCATGCCTTGTTAGGGCCTTTTTGGATCTTCACCAATCTTTGCGTCCCGCTTCAACAAGTTATGCATTGGCTATGAACTCTATTCAACCCCGAGCAACTTTTAAACGATCTTGTGCTAGAGGCTAAGTAACCTTTCAAATTGTACGACCTTACTTTTTGCAATTATTTTTATTCCTAATGCATTGATCTTATGGGAGAAAAAGCCACAATTAAAAACATATGAGTTTTTGAAAGAACATTTTCATGTTCTACGTTTAGCATGATCACTTGTCTAACTCTATCATCTCTCGTTCTTCACTATATAAAGACCTCTAATTAAAGAGACTCGTGAATACTTAGCCATGCAAGTCAAAATTAAGTCAAATTTAGATTAGCTTTCATTAAGACTATATCATATCAAAGTTTTGGGTTTTCAAGCCACCTATAGGATATTGCACTTTCTTGGACTTTTTCAAGTTTAGAGAATGCATTTTATAGTTCCCTTGATAAGTGACTTTCTAGGATCAATTATAGGAACTTGCGAAAAGTTCTTGTTGTTAACCCGAATGAGCTAAGACTTTCACGTTTTAAAGTTCCCTATATAAAAGTCTAGCAAAACTTGAATTGAGCGGGTTAAGGAATGTAAAGGGCTCCAAATGCCCATCAAGTGAAAAATTAGCTCTTATTCTACCCATCGGAAAATATACATTCGTGTCTTAAAAACACTTATTAAAACAAAGAAAAATTTTAAAATTTGGCCATTTTTAGCCTTATTAGCAACAAAACAAAACAAAACGTTGAAAGTTGGAAAACATGAGGGCGTAGCAAAGCAAGTATCTACTCACCCCCCCCCCCATACAAAAATTAAACATTGTCCTCAATGTTTCGAGTCTAAAGGTGGAGCACCCCTATACTAGAGATGAAGAGTCGAATGCTTAGGATCTAGCATGGAAAGGGTGATCAACAATATATCTAAAGCCGTTTATTAATTATGCTAAAAGATAATTGTTAGAACAATAAAGGATATGTCATGGATTCGTGAAAAACTTCTTCAAGCAAACGATGGAGGCTCACGTAAACGAACACGAGAGTCTTCAATCGTAGATGATGATGATCTAGATAACACAATCACAAACAACCACGAGACAACGAGTTGGAAGGGCACAAATCCCCTCTCATTATTTATTAGAAAGCATAAAAAGATAAGCATGGGATTTCCCCCACGAGGCACCTCGTTTTTGATTACCGAGTCATGAGCTCGACTCGATCCCCTCAAAATGTGAACATTTAGGGAAAATCATGGTATGGTCAATTTTTAATGGGGCTTACATGATAAACAAGGCCCAAAAAGCAACTGGTATTAAGGATTAAGTCCTTTAATGATACAAAATACCGGGATCAAAGATGGCGTCTTCATTTTCATTGGATAAAAAATTCAACGCCACTTCAACACATGCCATAAACTCAAAGAGTTTGAAGAAAAGAGATGAGAAGTAGAAGGGTGGGACAATTGGTAAGACAAACTGATTGTTGTAAAATTACCCCTTTAGGAAAAGTAAGGTAAAATAGGGCAAGTGTGCACGACGATTTAGGAAAACCGTGCGTGAATGACCCTAGGTGAGTTCGTTCTCGAGGAGGCAAGTGCGTTGTGTTAAGAGTTGATGAATGTTTGTGATTATATTGATTGAGAAAGAAATGGGATTAGAAGAGAAAGACGGTTATGAAAACGGATTAAACTACGACGAAAAAGGCGAAAACGTAAAACCGTAAATAGTACCAAAAATAAAATTTTAACCTAAAAATTCCTAAAAATTACTAAAAATCCCCAATAATATTCTAAGAGTTTACAAAAAATCCAAACTTGCTAAAACCTTTTAATTAATTAAATAATGACTTTTTAATGCTAATTAAAGCCCTAAAAATCACTTTTAATTATTAAAAAGCCCTAAACAAGATTTTATAGTTTTTAAACCTCAAAAATATCCTAATTAAGCTAAAAACTATTTTTAAAAATTTTAAAACCAAATTAAACTATTTTTAAACACTTAAAAACTATTAAAATGTATTAAATCTTAAATTAATTCTAGAAATTAATTGAAAAGCCTAGAAAATATTTGGAAAGTGACAAAACTCCTAATTTAATGTCCTTAACCTAGAAAAAATGTAAAAACAAGAAAAAATAAAACTTCAAATTTTAATAATAAAATAATATTAAAATAATCAAAAAAATAAAAAGTTTGTAAATAAATTCTAAAAAATTACCAAAAATCCTAAATAATGTAACTAAAACAAAAATGCAAACCAAATTTTCTGAAACCTACCTAATAATTTTATATTAAATTTCAAAGTTGCTTAAAAAAACCTAAAATCCTATCAAATTAAAAATAAGCTAATTTGAAAACCTAATAAGCTGTAAACCTCAAAAGTTTGATTAAAAACCTAAAAATTATTTTTCCAGATTTTTAAATCACTTTTTACTATTTTTAAATGACTTTCTAAAATTTAAACTTAAAATAATCCTAGTAAATAAAATAATAATGAGAAAAATAAACTTTTTGCTCAGAAAAGTCAAACAACCTAACAAAAACTTAAGAAAAATGCTAAACAGAAATAAGCTATAAGAAATAAGCTAGAAACAGCTTATTTACAAGCTGTTAACTTAAATAAGCTTAAAAACAAAAGACCTTAAATAACTAATGGAATGAAGTATAAACGTAAAAAGTCATCTGGATCACTGGTAAGCACGCTACTCCTTGGAACGCAAGGTCGCGTGTTCAAGTCCAGGCAGGGTGAACTTTTTACAAAACTTTTTTTTTTTAACTTTACACTCAAATCAGTAACCTTAGTAAGCACAAAAATGCAAACACAATGCTAAAATAATCAAGAAATAAGCAAGATTAAACCAAAACGTGCCCAGACAAGGACTTGTTGACTGATGAACACAAGTGGTAATTTCACTTGTGAAGAGAACAAGAGGAGCTTGATTTTGAGTATTTGGTGTTGATTTTTGATGGAACAAAGGGCACCCTTGTACTCTTTGGAGTACAAGGAGTCAAAACAAGCACAAAAACAATCAAGTACAAGCACAAAATCAAGCTCAAAAGTTCAAGAACAAGTCACTGATATGAGCTTATGCAGGTCTGAGAGTGTTTGCTGGTTTACTTAGCACAAATCTGAAATTTAAAAGCTAAGAACTTGCATATAAACTAAGCACATAACATATAACCAATAAACAACCTTAATTAAAACTAAGATCTAACAGATTTGGAAACTTGGTAGTCAAATCAACACACAATCTTACACAAATGGGACTTACTGATTTAGCAGATGAAAACCATTTTTAAACATGCAAACTTGTGTTTTAACTCTCCCAAACTCCAAACTAATGAGCATATAACCTAACAACCAGCTAGTGAATGTATCCAAGCAGGTTTAAACTCAAAAACTTACCAAATTACTCAGTTAAAATGTAAATCCAAACACCCCTTAAAAATTGAAAATCAATTTTTTTCAAATAAATCCTTAACAAAACTTAATCAAAATGATTCAAATCACTTAAATCATGCATATAAACATCAATCTTGCATAAACAAACAGCAAACAACACATTTAAACAACTTCATGCAATTTCACTCCAAGTCACTTGAACATCAGATTTCTTAAAACTAAACAAGGAAATAAGGGATTACCTTGTTGGGCCTACATCCAGGCCCAACAGTGACTGCTATGTCACCTCCCACAAGCTCGGGCTTGTGCTGAATCTTGGGCTTATGAGATGCTACTTGGTACACAAAGGTGAAAATGGAATTTAGGGTCTTGATTACCCTCCTTTTTGGTTTTGTCCCTGCACAACCACAACAAACCAAAAGGAAACAAGCAAGGTGAGCTGGTCACAAAGCAAATAAGCTATAAGCCAGCTTATTAGTTAAGCTGCCTATGGCTTATTTGACTGAAAATAAAAAAAAAACAGATTTCCCTTTTTTTGATTTTATTAAAACTTGAGTAACAAATATATATCAACAAGAGTCTTAACCCTCACTTAAGCTTGATAATCCACAAGATTATCAGGCTTATGTGATCAGCTTAAAAGACTTGGACCAAATTCAGAAATTAAAAACTTAAGTTCAAACAGAAAAGTAAAATTGAGATTTAAACTTGAAAATTAAAATGCAGGAATGTAAAGAGGTTCTTTGCTTCTCATCAACAACACAATACCAATTTTATTTCAGAAAATAAAACGGATTTACAATGCTTGTGACAAAAATGGAGAAAAAAGAACAAAAAACTAAGCTAAGTCCTATTGCCCTTTATATAGGGTCACATTGATTCTAGAAAGCTGGAAAACAATGCTAAACCCTAATGTGTAATCTTCCTACTTTGCCCTTGAGGATTCTTTGGAATATGCCATTTTTTGAATTTTGTCAAGAGCCATGTGATGATCTTGGACTGATGTGAAGGTGCCAGTTATTCAAAATCAATCAGAGCCCTCCAAATGCTGTGGTGAACACGTTTTTGTTGTGAATCGTTGATCTTCTGGCCTGGTTTTGTTTGGACGTGCAAGGTGGGGTGATGGCATGTGGGGAAAAGTTCTAGGTGAGAGTGACAGGAGGTTTTAGTGAGGAAAAAGGTTTATCCCCACCCTAATCTCAAATCTGCACAAGGTTGAAGTGTAATTTCAAGTAATTAAGGATTTTGATGATTAGGGTTTATGTAAACAGTAAGGGTTTTGATCGAGTTGAGATTTAAACCAGGTGTTTAGCGCGTGTTTTTAAAAGGATTAAATAAATTAAAACGGGTTAGTGGGAGGGGTGACGTGGAGGATGGGGATTGGTGGTTAAGGGTTTGGTTGTCTGCCAGCAATAGTCCTCAAGTCTTATTTCTTTTAATTTTGGCACAAACTTCATTTATCCGTGTTGTAACAAGTTTCAAACTTCTCATTTTTGCTACCAAAACTTTTAGGAAAGTTTATACAAGGGCTTGTTTTGTCATTTTGGCAATCTTCATGGGTTTTTCTTGCATAATCTTGAAACTTTAAGGACCAAGCTTGTATTTATGAGTTTTACAAGGGCCTAAAGTGACAAGTCTTCAAAGATGAGGGATCATTCTTACCAATTGTTGAAAGTTGAGGGTCCTTTTTGTAATTTTGGGATTTTCAAAGGACCAAACTTGTAATTTCTTGTTCTTTGAAGGACTTTATGATATGTTTGACTTCATGAAGGATAATGGTTGACAATTTAGCTTTGTTGAGGGGCTAAACATGCCAGTTCTTCAAAGTGGAGGGCCCTTTTTGTAATTTTGACAAACTTTAGGGACCAAACTTGTAATTATGAGGATACAAGGGTATAAAGTGTCAATTCTTCATAATCGGAGGACCCTTCTTCATGATTCTTCAAATCTTCAAGGGTTTTCTTTGGAAAATTCTTCATTAGGGCTTGGTTCATCGTGCGACTTCGTTTCCCGTGTTCGTTTTTGATTGATTCTTGTGATCTTTTGTCATTTTCTCAATATCCGTACCTAAAATACACAAGCAACAAACACAAGCATATATTTGGGTATTTTGATGATATTTAATGCATTTTAAGCCCAATTTGGACGATGAGACTATGTATAAAAGCCGTCTCATCACTCCTCCATACTAAACCATTGCCGTGCCCTCACGCAATGCTAGAATAACGTATCATAGCATCTCCAAAATTCATTTTTTATGGACTTTATTGAAATGATAAACTAGCTACACTACTACTATTACTATTACTTGTGTTATAGACATAATGTATGATTTTCATCGCAAAATGGGACGTTTAGGTTCATAGAATAAGAACACGTGAATGCTTCGTTAGAAATAATTTCATCGTCCTCGATTTTCACTCCAATTCCATGCCAAGCGTGCAACGAGATCATTGTCATTATAAGTTAGTAATGCTAACACTACTCATATGCCCTAATCACGTACTTATCCTCCCATTATTCCTAAGTTGTATCTCTTATATTTTATTTTGTCTTAAATGTTTCACGAGGATACATTGTTGACTTATGCAATAATAGAGACTTAGGTCTAAAAATAGAGTCCTAACGGTGTAACTAAGACCATCAAATCAATAACCCCTCCTAATAGACGATGATGTTAAAAAATTAAGTTGACAAGAAGAATCGATAAACACGGTTTTATAACGGTTTTGAACATGAGACTTATTACCAAGACTTTTATATGCCCCCTAACGGAAGGGCCTTATTATCTTTGGTTTACCTCCATCTTTTATTCAACTTCGCCATGAAGCTTTTATTATGACTTCGGTATTGCCTTGCCTTTTATTATCCGCCTCATCGGTGGTTTTATTAGCCAAAGACGTATATCCTCACGCTAAAGCGAATTTTGGATCTTTAAAGCTTCGAAGATTAAGGCTTGATTCACTTTCAATTTTGCATAGATTTTAGGCCTTGTGGGGCTTCAAATTTTTTGCTAGATTTAGGTGAGCACTTGAAATCTTATTATTGGGTGAAGCTTTCGATTATTAGGGTGCCAATACTTCAAAACCGTGACGCTGGCGATACCTTAATGTCTTCCCAATTTAATTACACGGAAGCTACTACAAAAGACTAGAAACCCAACAATCCTAACTAAAACGCTAAGTCAATATTTATTAAGCAAAAAAATATTTACATGCGAAGGGAGAATAAGCAAACAACGAGAACACATGAGTTTTTGAAAGAATACGAGTACTCTACGTTTAGCATAGTAACTTATACTTAACTCTATCATTTCTCGTCCTCATTTAAGAGACTTAGCCTAATGTGTAGTTAAGGAATCAAAGCTAAGTGCTCAACACGCACGGTCGAGTCAAAAATTACTCTTATTCTCGCCATCGGAAAACCTACATTCGTGTCTTAAACACTTATGAAAAACTAGAAAAATTTTAAAATTTGGCCATTTTTCGCCTTACTTTGCAACAAAACGATAAACAAAACGATAACTTTGGAAAGCGTGAAGGTTTGGCAAGGCAAGTATCTATTCACCCCCCCATACTAAAGTTAAACATTGTCCTCAATGTTTCAAGTCTAGGGGTGCAAACACCCCCATACTAGAGACGTAGTCGAATGCCTAATCTAGCATGGAAAGGGTGTAACCAATAAGTAATAGCCGTTTATGAAGTGTGCTAAAAACCTAAGGTTAGAACATCAAAAGGATATATCATGGATATTGAGAAATGTTTCCAAAGCAAACGATCGAGTGCTCCCATAAAACGAACACGAGAGGCTCCAATCGTGAAGATCATGATCTAAAAACCACATATCACAAACAACCACGGAACAAAGGTTGGAAGGGCACGAATCCCCACACGTAAGCTACATTAGAAAGCGATAATATGTACATAGGATAAGCATGGGACTCCCCCACGAGGCACCTCGTTTTTGATTACCGAGTCATGAGCTCGACTCGATCCCCTCAATACTAATTATCATTGGGGAAGGTGACTTGGTCGAGGTAGTTCAAGGATGGAACTTCCCCGCCAAAGTAGTGCTTCAACCTATGTCCATTCACCTTGAAGTTAGGACCATCATCTTGAGCTATCTCGATGGTCCCATACGGAAATACTTGAGTCACGGTGAATGGACCGGACCAACGGGATTTCAATTTACCGGAAAAGATTTTTAATCTTGAATTAAAAAGCAAAACTTGATCCCCAATGTTAAAAACCCGGTTTTTAATTTTAGAATCATGCAACTTTTTAGTTTTTTCTTTGTAAATCAATGAATTTTCATAAGCAATATCCCTTAATTCATCCAATTCATTTAATTTCATTTTCCGGTGTTTTCCCGGGGTCTCCATATCATCATTACAATGCTTTAGGGCCCAATAAGCCTTGTGTTCTAACTCGATAGGCAAATGACAATTCTTTCCATACACAAGCTTATAGGGAGTGCACCCAATGGGTGTCTTATGAGCGGTCCTAAAGGCCCATAAAGCATCGTCCAACTTATCCGACCAAGTTTGTCGGTTTTCCCCCACGGATCTCTCCAAGATCCTCTTCAAAGCTCGGTTTGAAACCTCGACTTGCCCACTCGTTTGTGGGTGATAAGCCGTAGAAAGCCGATGTGTAACCTCATATTTCCTTAGAACCCTTTCAAATTGGTCATTACAAAAATGGGTTCCACGATCGCTTATGATAGCACGAGGGGTTCCAAACCGAGAAAACAATTGCTTCAAAAACTTGACTACCACACGAGCATCATTGGTGGGCAAGGCCTTTGCCTCCACCCACTTAGAAAGGTAGTCAACCGCAACGAGAATGTACTTATTAACTCGAGATGATGGGAACGGCCCCATAAAGTCTATGCCCCAAACGTCAAAGATCTCACACACTTGGATGATATTTTGTGGCATTTCATCTTTTTGTGAGGCTTTTCCTTGTCGTTGGCATGCATCACACGACTTCACAAGATCTTGTGCATCTCGGTAAATAGTAGGCCAAAAGAAGCCGGCATCAAACACCTTCTTAGCCGTGAGATTAGCACCGTGGTGACCACCCGTGGGTCCCTCATGGCAAGCTCTAAGGATGTTAGAAGCTTCGGTGCCAAAAACACAACGTCGGATGATTTGATCCGCACAAGTTCGAAACAAGTAAGGGTCGTTCCAAAAGTAGAACTTGACGTCACGAAAGAATTTTCGTTTTTGTTGAGTCGTCATACCCTTAATGATGAAGTTACCCGCTTGGTAATTTGCAAAATCCGCAAACCATGGGGTGGAAGAATCAAGCTTAGAATTCACTACACCAAGTGTCTCGAGCGGAAATGTTTCGGTGATTTCCTTAGGCTCGTAAACACTTTGGTGAGGATCTTCCAAACGAGAGAGATGATCGGCCGCTAGATTCTCGGCTCCTTTTTTGTCAACGATTTTGTGATCAAATTCTTGAAGGAGGAGAATCCAACGAAGTAATCTCGGCTTAGCATCTTGCTTTGCCATGAGATACTTAATAGCCGAATGGTCCGTATACACTATGCATTTCGTCAAGACGAGATAAGGTCGGAATTTCTCAAATGCATACACTACGGCAAGGAACTCCTTTTCCGTTGTAGTGTATTTAAGTTGAGCCTCGGTCATCGTCTTGCTAGCATAGTGAATAGGCAAGAAGTGCTTATCATGACGTTGCCCTAAAACGGCCCCTATAGCGTAATCACTAGCATCACACATAAGCTCAAAGGGGAGGTTCCAATTGGGAGCAACAAGAATGGGAGCTTCGGTAAGTTTCCTCTTAAGGATCTCAAAGGCTCGTACACAATCTTCGTCAAAGACAAAACGTGCCTCTTTTTCAAGAAGATGTGTAATGGGTCGAGAAATCTTCGAGAAATCCTTGATGAATCGTCGATAAAAGCCCGCGTGGCCTAAGAAACTCCTAACTCCCTTGACGGTTTTGGGATGAGGTAATTTGGCGATGACGTCTACCTTAGCTTGATCTACCTCAATCCCCGCTTTCGAGACCTTGTGCCCTAAGACGATTCCACTCTTAACCATAAAATGACACTTTTCCCAATTGAGCACAAGGTTGGTTTCCTCACAACGTTTTAACATTCTCTCTAGATTCGACAAACACGAAGTGAAAGAATCACCAAATACGGAAAAGTCATCCATGAAGACTTCCATCGTCTTCTCGATCATATCATGAAAAATAGCCATCATGCATCGTTGAAAAGTTCCCGGTGCATTGCAAAGTCCGAATGGCATTCTACGATAGGCAAACGTTCCATATGGACACGTAAACGTAGTTTTTTCTTGATCACGAGGATCGATGGGAATTTGGAAGTAACCGGAAAAACCATCTAGAAAGCAATAGAAATCGTTTCCCGCAAGACGCTCCAACATTTGGTCCATGAAGGGCAAGGGAAAATGGTCTTTTCGAGTGGCTTCATTCAACTTCCGATAGTCAATGCACACTCTCCATCCGGTCACGAGTCTAGTGGGAATCAACTCGTTGGCATCGTTTGGCACAACGGTCATCCCTCCCTTTTTAGGGACACAATGAATAGGACTCACCCAAGGACTATCGGAAATAGGGTAAATCATTCCCGCGTCAAGGAGTTTAAGGACCTCCTTTTTGATGACGTCGTGAATTTTGGGGTTCACCCTCCTTTGACTTTGGATTGTTGGCTTGAAATCCTCCTCCATTAAGATTTTGTGGGTACAAAACTTGGGATCGATTCCCTTAATGTCGGATAACTTCCACGCAATCGCCCCTTTGTGGTCCATAAGAACATCGACAAGTGCGGTTTTTTCATCATTCGAAAGATCCTTCGCAATAATAACCGGCAACTTGTCGTCCTCCTCCAAATAGACATACTCGAGGTGAGGAGGTAAATCTTTCAACTCAAGGATAGGTGGTTCCTCAAGTGAAGATTTGGGCTCGATACTCATAACCTCCTCGGGTGGAGGAAATGGGAAATCGTTAAGAAAATCCTTGATAATCGAGAAGTCCTCATCGTTGTCGAGGTCTTCGTTACAAGTACGTGGAACATCGAATTCTTCCAACGTAAAACCACCACCTTAAAATGGAGTGAAGGTTGGTGTCGAATTATCAAGAATTGGATCTAACATAGTGGGATTGCCACTAGTTTCTTCATCACCAAACCCTAAAACTTCTTGTGAAAATTCCTCTCAAACCACGTCGATCATATCAACGAGGTTTATGGTAGCAACGGAATAAACATGAGAAAGTTGAGAATTTTGAGTTGCGTTTATAACAAGTTCCTCATCGTTGAAACGTAAGGTGATCTTTCTAGCATGCACATCAATTAAAGCCATAGACGTATCTAAAAACGAACGACCTAAAATAAGAGGAACTTGAGGATCCGTGGGGATGTCAACAACAATAAAGTCTACGGGATAGTAGAACTTCCCCACTTTCACAAAAACGTCTTCCGCCAAACCACATGCGAGAATCGTGGAATGGTCGGCCAACTTAATAGACATTCGTGAAGGAGTAAGATTAGGAAGATTGAGCGACTTGAAGATTGCAAGTGGCATCAAGTTAATGCTAGCACCAAGATCGGCCAAGGCATAGCATTCTTCCATATCTTGAATGGCACAAGGGATCAAAAATTTACCGGGATCACCGACTTTTTGAGGTATGCGATTAAGATAAACCGACGAACAACTAGACATTTGGTGCAATTTCTCCTTGTTGTTCAACATACTCTTAAAGTTAGCGGCAAATCGAGGCATCATGACCAAAGCATCGGCGAAACTCACATTAAAGTGCAAATCACGAAACATTTTCATAAAAAGCTCAAATTGGTAGTTGTCGCGCTCTTGTCGTTTCTCCTTCCTAAGTCTCGATGGGTAAGGCAAGGGTGGTGTGGGTTGGGGCATAGGCATAGCCTTTGGAATCTCGGGTTCCAATATGGGTGATGGGTCAACCGTAGGTGTGGCATGAGCGGTACTTTGTGGGATTGAAATATGCTCCTTTTCGACCACCACCTCGGGTTCTTCCTCAATTTCCTCCACCGTTGGAGTAATTGGTTGAGGAGTCGGTTCTTTAAGTGTCTTACCACTTCGTGTGGTAATCACTTTCATCTCTCCCTTCGGGTTTGAAACGGTGTTACTAGGCAAACTACCCGAAGTAGAGGCTTTGTTCCCCATGACGGCTTCTAAAATGGCATTAAGCTTAGCATCTTGACTATTAAACTTCAAATCTTGGCTAGCGGCTTTTTGGTCAATTCTTTGTTCAAGCCTAGCATGACTTTGCTCTATCTTGTTGTTTTGACCTCGAATTTGGTTAGCAAAATCATTTTTCAATTCATTTCTCATGGCTAGATTTTCCTTAACAAAATTAGCTAACTCCTTTGCGTTCTTAGTCGTGTCCCTAGCTTGATTAGCCAATTGCTCTTGAATGTTTTCCAAAATCTTATCATTTGCCGTGGCGTAATTCACAAAGTCCATTGGAAGTTCTTTAGTGTAAGCATTTTGAAGACCTTGACTCGTGTTTTGAAAATTACGGTTTTGATTTTGATTTTGCAATTGGCTACTACTACTCCCTTGATTCCCATAGTTGTTATTACCCTTAAAATTGTTCCTTTGATTTCTTTGGTAACCAACTTGATTGTTTCGATAATTGTTAGCATTTTGATTTGGTGAAAAACCCGGTGGAGTCAATTGATTAGTGCGAGGAACTTGACCGTTTTGGTTATAAGATCCCGCGACCGCGAAGGCACTCGAAGTGTTACCACCGTTGGTAATACACTCGGAATAATCGTGAGCTCCACCACAATACATACAAGAAACCTCAACCGCTTTAATCGTAGCGGGAGCGGGTTGTTCACCAACTTTAAACTCAACTAACAATCCTTTCACTATATCAAAAATTTTGTTCTCCAAATTAGCCTTGACTTGGCAAGCATCAACGGTGTGTGACAATGAAGGCGAAGACGAAGACGAAGTCTTACGAACACTCGACGTGCTACGAGGACTATACACCTTAGACCTATTCTTAATGATTAACAATGCTTCCTCGACCGTCTTACACAAGAAATTACCACCCGCGGCGGCATTAAGATAATCACGCTCATGATCGTTCAAGCCATTGTAAAACGTGTCTATTTGATGCAAGTCGGAAAAACCATGATGAGGACATTCGTGCAACATTTCCTTAAACCTATTCCAAGCCGTTGAAAAACTCTTATTATACTCTTGCGAAAACTTTGAAATCTCGTTTTTCAAGTGCGTAGTCTTAGAGGGCGGAAAAAATTGGTTCACGAATTTTGAAACGAGATCCTTCCACGTCAATATAGAATTGGGTGGCTCTTTCTCTAACCAAATTTTTGCGGGCCCCGCTAAGGAATACGGAAAAAGCATCATCTTAATCGAGTCGTTTGAAACATCCTTAAACTTGCATGTGGCGGTGAGACGATTAAATTGGCGAATGTGGTTATGAGGGTTGTCCTTTTCGTCACCTCGAAACTTGTTGTTTTGAATCATGGACAATAAACCCGTCTTAACCTCAAATTTCTCCGCAAGGATAGCGGGAATCACAATCGCTTCTCCATAACCCTCGGTGGGTGCTTGAAGTAACTCCATCATAGTTCGATTAGCCATGGGTGCTTCTTTCACTACAATGGGTTCGTCAATAGGAGACTCCTCACTAGTAGGAGTGATGGAATTGTTTCTTCGTTTACGAGCACGTCTTGCTTTAGAGCGAGTTTGCATAAACGTCACGTACAACGAGAAGGCGAGCAAAGAAGATTCTTTTGGGTGTTTTTACTTTTTCAATTTTTTTGTGGTTTTTGATTGTTTTTACTTTTTTTTTGGATTTTTTGGAATGTATTAGTAGACACAAATCTACAAATCTCCTCCTTAAACAAATCTCTCGATTAAAGAAGCCTCAAGGAATGAAAACGAACACGTGAAGTGAACGCCTTCGATGACTTTAGAACGATGGTGGAACACCAAATCGTTCAAGAGGGTTTAATCAATAGAAACCAAGAAAATATATATAATACTTAGTAATACTATGGGCGGCAAAACCCTCGATTAGCTTTCAAAATCAAAATACGCACAAGCAAGCGGAGGAAACGAGGCGGCGCGAAGCACTTAAGAGCCTTTTTCCTTTAGGTCGTGAAATACAACCGCCTTATACCCACCTTATAGTTTGTATTTCTCAAAATCGAGCTTCTCGAAAGTATTTATCTATTTTTGCTTTTTTCTTTGGTTTGAGATTCGAATACAATGATTGAGTAATGACCTCCCAAGTCAAGGTTGTGATTTCTCACGTATTTGGAGTACTTGTAAATTTATTGTTCTACGTATACAATATAGTAATAATATTCACAAAAAACGAAAAACGATAATACGTATTAGTAGAGTGCTACTAATACAATTACTTTTATGGCTAATATAAAGAACAACAATGGTTCAATCAAAACACAACACGCCTCCCCGGCAGCGGCGCCAAAATGATTGTTGTAAAATTACCCCTTTAGGAAAAGGAAGGTAAAATAGGGCAAGTGTGCACGACGATTTAGGAAAACCGTGCGTGAATGACCCTAGGTGAGTTCGTTCTCGAGGAGGCAAGTGCGTTGTGTTAAGAGTTGATTAATGTTTCTGATTATATTGATTGAGAAAGAAATGGGATTAGAAGAGAAAGACGGTTATGAAAACGGATTAAACTACGACGAAAAAGGCGAAAACGTAAAACCGTAAATAGTACCAAAAATAAAATTTTAACCTAAAAATTCCTAAAAATTACTAAAAATCCCCAATAATATTCTAAGAGTTTACAAAAAATCCAAACTTGCTAAAACCTTTTAATTAATTAAATAATGACTTTTTAATGCTAATTAAAGCCCTAAAAATCACTTTTAATTATTAAAAAGCCCTAAACAAGATTTTATAGTTTGTAAACCTCAAAAATATCATAATTAAGCTAAAAACTATTTTTAAAAATTTTAAAACCAAATTAAACTATTTTTAAACACTTAAAAACTATTAAAATGTATTAAATCTTAAATTAATTCTAGAAATTAATTGAAAAGCCTAGAAAATATTTGGAAAGTGAAAAAACTCCTAATTTAATGTCCTTAACCTAGGAAAAATGTAAAAACAAGAAAAAATAAAACTTCAAATTTTAATAATAAAATAATATTAAAATAATCAAAAAAATAAAAAGTTTGTAAATAAATTCTAAAAAATTACCAAAAATCCTAAATAATGTAACTAAAACAAAAATGCAAACCATTTTCTGAAACCTATCTAATAATTTTATATTAAATTTCAAAGTTGCTTAAAAAAACCTAAAATCCTATCAAATTAAAAATAAGCTAAGTTGAAAACCTAATAAGCTGTAAACCTCAAAAGTTTGACTAAAAACCTAAAAATTATTTTTCCAGATTTTTAAATCACTTTTTACTATTTTTAAATGACTTTCTAAAATTTAAACTTAAAATAATCCTAGTAAATAAAATAATAATGAGAAAAATA
Organism: Glebionis coronaria; assembly: GCA_025667525.1. Lineage (NCBI taxonomy): Eukaryota > Viridiplantae > Streptophyta > Magnoliopsida > Asterales > Asteraceae > Glebionis > Glebionis coronaria. The sequence goes on from CM046878.1 coordinate 251,587,059, forward strand.
AACTTTTTGCTCAGAAAAGTCAAACAACCTAACAAAAACTTAAGAAAAATGCTAAACAGAAATAAGCTATAAGAAATAAGCTAGAAACAGCTTATTTACAAGCTGTTAACTTAAATAAGCTTAAAAACAAAAGACCTTAAATAACTAATGGAATGAAGTATAAACGTAAAAAGTCATCTGGATCACTGGTAAGCACGCTACTCCTTGGAACGCAAGGTCGCGTGTTCGATTCCAGGCAGGGTGAACTTTTTACAAAACTTTTTTTTTTTTTAACTTTACACTCAAATCAGTAACCTTAGTAAGCACAAAAATACAAACACAATGCTAAAATAATCAAGAAATAAGCAAGATTAAACCAAAACGTGCCCAGACAAGGACTTGTTGACTGATGAACACAAGTGGTAATTTCACTTGTGAAGAGATCAAGAGGAGCTTGATTTTCAGTATTTGGTGTTGATTTTTGATGGAACAAAGGGCACCCTTGTACTCTTTGAAGTACAAGGAGTCAAAACAAGCACAAAAACAATCAAGTACAAGCACAAAATCAAGCTCAAAAGTTCAAGAACAAGTCACTGATATGAGCTTATGCAGGTCTGAGAGTGTTTGCTGGATTACTTGGCACAAATCTGAAATTTAAAAGCTAAGAACTTGCATATAAACTAAGCACATAACATATAACCAATAAACAACCTTAATTAAAACTAAGATCTAACAGATTTGGAAACTTGGTAGTCAAATCAACACACAATCTTACACAAATGGGACTTACTGATTTAGTAGATGAAAACCATTTTTAAACATGCAAACTTGTGTTTTAACTCTCCCAAACTCCAAACTAATGAGCATATAACCTAACAACCAGCTAGTGAATGTATCCAAGCAGGTTTAAACTCAAAAACTTACCAAATTACTCAGTTAAAATGTAAATCCAAACACCCCTTAAAAATTGAAAATCAAATTTTTTCAAATAAATCCTTAACAAAACTTAATCAAAATGATTCAAATCACTTAAATCATGCATATAAACATCAATCTTGCATAAACAAACAGCAAACAACACATTTAAACAACTTCATGCAATTTCACTCCAAGTCACTTGAACATCAGATTTCTTAAAACTAAACAAGGAAATAAGGGATTACCTTGTTGGGCCTACATCCAGGCCCAACAGTGACTGCTATGTCACCTCCCACAAGCTCGGGCTTGTGCTGAATCTTGGGCTTATGAGATGCTACTTGGTACCCAAAGGTGAAAATGGAATTTAGGGTCTTGATTACCCTCCTTTTTGGTTTTGTCCCTGCACAACCACAACAAACCAAAAGGAAACAAGCAAGGTGAGCTGGTCACAAAGCAAATAAGCTATAAGCCAGCTTATTAGTTAAGCTGCCTATGGCTTATTTGACTGAAAATAAAAAAACAGATTTCCCTTTTTTTGATTTTATTAAAACTTGAGTAACAAATATATATCAACAAGAGTCTTAACCCTCACTTAAGCTTGATAATCCACAAGATTATCAGGCTTATGTGATCAACTTAAAAGACTTGGACCAAATTCAGAAATTAAAAACTTAAGTTCAAACAGAAAAGTAAAATTGAGATTTAAACTTGAAAATTAAAATGCAGGAATGTAAAGAGGTTCTTTGCTTCTCATCAACAACACAATACCAATTTTATTTCAGAAAATAAAACGGATTTACAATGCTTGTGACAAAAATGGAGAAAAAAGAACAAAAAACTAAGCTAAGTCCTATTGCCCTTTATATAGGGTCACACTGATTCTAGAAAGCTGGAAAACAATGCTAAACCCTAATGTGTAATCTTCCTACTTTGCCCTTGAGGATTCTTTGGAATATGTCATTTTTTGAATTTTGTCAAGAGCCATGTGATGATCTTGGACTGATGTGAAGGTGCCAGTTATTCAAAATCAATCAGAGCCCTCCAAATGCTGTGGTGAACACGTTTTTGTTGTGAATCGTTGATCTTCTGGCCTGGTTTTGTTTGGACGTGCAAGGTGGGGTGATGGCATGTGGGGAAAAGTTCTAGGTGAGAGTGACAGGAGGTTTTAGTGAGGAAAAAGGTTTATCCCCACCCTAATCTCAAATCTGCACAAGGTTGAAGTGTAATTTCAAGTAATTAAGGATTTTGATGATTAGGGTTTATGTAAACAGTAAGGGTTTTGATCGAGTTGAGATTTAAACCAGGTGTTTAGCGCGTGTTTTTAAAAGGATTAAATAAATTAAAACGGGTTAGTGGGAGGGGTGACGTGGAGGATGGGGATTGGTGGTTAAGGGTTTGGTTGTCTGCCAGCAATAGTCCTCAAGTCTTAATTCTTTTAATTTTGGCACAAACTTCATTTATCCGTGTTGTAACAAGTTTCAAACTTCTCATTTTTGCCACCAAAACTTTTAGGAAAGTTTATACAAGGGCTTGTTTTGTCATTTTGGCAATCTTCATGGGTTTTTCTTGCATAATCTTGAAACTTTAAGGACCAAGCTTGTATTTATGAGTTTTACAAGGGCCTAAAGTGACAAGTTTTCAAAGATGAGGGATCATTCTTACCAATTGTTGAAAGTTGAGGGTCCTTTTTGTAATTTTGGGATTTTCAAAGGACCAAACTTGTAATTTCTTGTTCTTTAAAGGACTTTATGATATGTTTGACTTCATGAAGGATAATGGTTGACAATTTAGCTTTATTGAGGGGCTAAACATGCCAATTCTTCAAAGTGGAGGGCCCTTTTTGTAATTTTGACAAACTTTAGGGACCAAACTTGTAATTATGAGGATACAAGGGTATAAAGTGTCAATTCTTCATAATTGGAGGACCCTTCTTCATGATTCTTCAAATCTTCAAGGGTTTTCTTTGGAAAATTCTTCATTAGGGCTTGGTTCATCGTGCGGCTTTGTTTCCCGTGTTCGTTTTTGATTGATTCTTGTGATCTTTTGTCATTTTCTCAATATCCGTACCTAAAATACACAAGCAACAAACACAAGCATATATTTGGGTATTTTGATGATATTTAATGCATTTTAAGCCCAATTTGGACGATGAGACTATGTATAAAAGCCGTCTCATCACAAACTTTTGAGCTACTCGAGGTAGACTCGCACCAAGCAAATAGATATAATTTTCATTTATTGCGTCGGTGGAAGACCGAGATTTCCCTTTATAATAGATTCCGGGATCAAATATCTTGTCCTCGGTGGACAAGGATGAGGGAACATAAGGGGCTTCCCCCATACTAAAACCACACAAAGCATCGTCAAAAGGAGTAGACGAGCTTGTAGCACTCAAAACACGTGGTGATGACGGAGTTAGATTTGTAGAAAAATCAATTAAATCACATTTAAAATCTTTTCCTTTTTTACCTTTTGAACTCTCCTTATGAAAACCCTTTTTGATTATGTCGAAAATATTTGGTGTTTCTAAGACGATGTTAGTCACACTAAAAATTCTCACATTTGAAAACCGTTTTGGTTTTGGTGGTGGTAAGTTCTCAAAACGTTTATCGACAAAGAAAACCTCCCCATCGGGGTCAAGTATTCATCATCCGAAATATCTTCCGTAGAAACCGGCAACTTATCAACACTTTTCAAGAATGAATGTTCGCGTTAAGGCGAAGGATTTTTCGATTCAAGTATTGATAGTTTCTTCCTCGTAGGTTTAACACTCATAACCTCCACCGACAGAGGAAATGGTAAATTGTTTTTGGCGACATTTCCTAAAACTCTTGGTGAAAGTTCTTTGCAAACGACATTGGTTGAATCACCATGGTTTAAAGTAGCAATAGAATAGACATGAGAAAGCTTGGAGTTTTGTGTTGCATTGATGACAAGTTCTTCCTCATTGAAACGAAGGGTGATTTTTCGAGCATGAACATCAATAAGTGCTCTTGATGTATAAATAATGAACGACCCAAAATGGGAGGAACTTTTCGATCGATAGGAATGTCTACAACGATAAAGTCAACGGGATAGTAAAACTTTCCGAATTTGACGAAGACGTCCTCGGCTACTCCACATGCTAAAATCGTAGAATGATCGGCCATCTCGATAGACATGTTCGAAGGAGTAAGAACCGGAAGCGAAAGCGATTTAAAAATCTCAAGAGGCATTAAATTTATACTAGCACCAAGATCGGCCAAGGCGTAGCATTCCTCCATATCTTGAATTGCACACGGAATTAAAAATTTACCGGGATCACCGACTTTTTGAGGTATGCGGCTAAGAAAAACCGATGAACAACTAGACGATTGTTGTAACTTCTCTTTGTTGTTTATCATACTTTTGAAGTTTGCGACGAATCGAGGCATCATGATAAGAGCGTCGGCAAAACTTATGTTTAAATGTATATCACGAAATTTTTTCTTAAATAGCTCAAATTGATAATTATTCCGTTCTTGTGCTTTTTCCTTGTTATGTCTCGAAGGGTAAGGTAAGGGTGGTGTGGGTTGGACATTAGGCAACGGCCTTGGAATCTCGGGTTCCATGATTGGTATTGGTTCAACCGTAGGTGTGGTATGAGCGGTACTTCGTGGCCTTGTAATATGCTCCTTTTCGACCATCACCTCGGGCTCTTTCTCGATTTCCTTCTCCGTAGAAGTACTTGGACGAGAGATTCGTTCCTTGAAAGTTTTACCACTTCGTGTAGTAATAACCTTCATTTATCCCTTCGGGTTTGCAATGGTATCACTAGGAAGACCACTCGAGGAAGAGGGTTTACACATGATTGCTTCAAACATTTTTTCCATTCGGTCCTCAAATTTTGATTGCCTTAAATCCGCTTTTAACAATTCTTGCTTAATCTCATGTTGTCCTTGTTCCATCTTTTGTTGATTTTGTTGAAGACGTTGAACGTTTCCTTCTATTTTATTAGCATGAGTCTTAAGTTCATTAGCAAGTTCGTTTTTAAGCTCGTTTTTCAACTCGGATCTTAAGCTAATCATCTCACGTTGCATGTTATCAAACTTAACATCATTTGCTTTAGCATAATACAAAAATTCGCCTTGAAGATTTTTAGTGTGAGCATTTTGAAAACCTTGTGTAGTGTTTTGAAAATCACGGTTTTGGTTTTGATTTGCAACTTGTCCATTCCCACTTTGATAATTCCCTTTGTTGTAGTTACGTGAATTGCCTTGATAACCACCATTTTGGTTGTTGTTTTGATAGTTATTAACATTTTGATTTGGTGGAGATTGATTTGGGCGGGACCTTGGCCGTTTTGGTTATAAGTTCCCGTTGCTACGTAAGCACTCGCAGTGTTACCACCAGCGGTAATGCACTCGGAAAGATCATGAGCTCCACCACAAGACAAACAACTCTTATCAACCGCTTTAACCGAAGCGGAATTCAAAGCATCTTGTGCTTTCCAATGAGTCATAAGATTTGAAAACCTATCGAAAAACCGATTTTCCTCATTAGCTTCATCATGTAAGGCATTAATGTGACGAGACGATGACGACGATGACGAACCCATATTGGCAACACTCGGTGTGTTACGAGGGTTATAAACCATAGATCTATTTTCGATAATCTTTAAAGCTTCATCAGTCGTTTTGCACAAAAAATTACCACCCGCGGCGGCATTCAAATAATCTCGTTCATGATCATTAAGCCCACTATAGAAAGTATCTATTTGATGCAATTCCGAAAAATCATGGTGTGGACATTCATGTAACATTTCCTTAAATCGTTCCCATGCCATTGAAAAACTCTCATTATTTCGTTGTGTAAACCTTGAAATCTCATTTTTCAAATGTGTTGTTTTAGATGGTGGAAAAAATTGGTTCACAAACTTAGAAACGAGATCACCCCATGTCAAAATCGAATTTGGCGGTTCTTTCTCGAGTCAAATTTTAGCAGGTCCATCTAACGAGTATGGAAACAACATCATTTTAATGGCGTCATGTGGAACATCCTTAAACTTGCTAGTTGCGGTGAGACGATTAAAATTCCTTATGTGGTAATGCGAGTTGTCTTTCTCATGACCTCTAAACTTATTTGCTTGCAACATCGACATTAAACCCGTCTTAATCTCGAAATTCTCCGCAAGGATGGCGGGAATCACAATAGCTTCTCCAAAACCCTCGGTGGGTGCTTGAAGCAACTCCATCATAGTACGATTAGCCATTACGACTTCTTATTCTACAATAGGTTCAACAATTGGAGTTTGTTCTTCAACCAACGTCTCTTGATTTCCTTGACTTTGACGATGTTTACGAGCTCGTTTTGCTTGACTACGAGTTTGCATAAACTTCACGAAGAATGGGAGGTGAGCAAAGAAGATTCTTTTTGGGTGTTTTGTGAATTTTCAAATTTTTTTTTTGTTTTTGATTGTTTTTAATTTTTTTTGGATTTTGTGTATCTTCGTAGACAACAATCTACCAAATCTCTCCTCGAATCAAACTCTTGATTAAAGAAGCCTCAAAAGAATGAAAACAATCACGTGGAGTGAACGCCTTCGAATGACTTTAGAAATTTGGTGAAAACCAAATTGTTCAAGAGGGTTTAATCACAAAGAAAACCAAGTAAATATATATGATATGTAATAATACTTTGGGCGGCAAAACCCTCGATTAGCCTTCAATCTCAAAATACTCACAAGCAAGCGGGGAAACGAGGCGGCGCGAAGCACTTAAAAGCCTTTTTCCTTAGGGTGTATTTTATAATACCCGCCTTATACCCACCTTATAGTTTGTATTTTTGAAAATCGAGCTTCACGAAAGTATTTCTCTATTTTTGCCTTTTTCTTTTTGTTTGAGATTCGAATACAATAATTAGGAGATCAAATCCCAATTAAGGTTGTGTTTTCACACTTTTGGAGATATTTTGTATTGATTGTGATACTTAATACAATATAATAATAATAATTTCACAAGAAAAAACGAAAAAACCGATAATACGTATTAGTAGATTTCTACTAATACAAATACTATTTATGGTTAATATTAAAAACAACAAGACAAATTAATCACGGCACACCTCCCCGGCAACGGCGCCAAAATGATTGTGGTAAATTACACCTCTTGTTTAGGAAAACAAAAGAGCGTAAATGAGCAGTAAGTATTAAGTGATGATTTAAAAAATCAAACACTAATGACCCAATGATGTTCGTTTTCCAAGGAGGTATATGTGTGTGACTAAAATGTGACAAGATTTGAGATTAATATTTGAAAGAAGGGGATGAGAAAATAGAATGACGAAGACGTGAATATAATTACTACGACGACTAAACGTAAAACCGTAAAAAGAGCTAAAATAAAAATTAATTCTAGAAATTCCCAAAAAATTACCAAAAATCAAATTAATTAAACTAAGAGTTTACTAATGATCAAAACTTTTTCAAACCTTTTAATTAAGTAAATATTAATTTTAAATGCTAATTAAAGCCCTAAAAATCAAATTAATTATCAAAAAGCCCAAATAAAGATTTTTCACTTGGTAAACCTCTAAAATGACCTAAAAAGGCTAGAAACTATTTTTATAAAATTTTAAACTAAATAACGCTATTTAAAATGATTTAAAAACGACTTAAACTTAAAATAATTATAAAAATTAATCTAAAGATAATAAAATTAATCTAAGAGTTGCAAAAATCCTATTTTAATGTATTAAACCTAAGAAAAATATAAAAAGTGAAAATATATGAAATTTGAAATTTAATAATAAAATAATATTAAAATAATATTAAAATAATATTAAAATAATATTAAAAATCCAAAAATTATAAAAAATTATAAAAACTTGCAAACTAGTTTATTTTAACCTAAATAATCAGAAAATGAAAGTGAAATTACAAATTTACCCCTAATGGGCCCCCAAATGGGCTAAAACCAAAAACAGTCAACCGTAATTGGCTTTTGGGCCCAAAAAGTCAAACTAGACCCAAATGACCTGAAAAATCCCTATCTGACTCAAAATTTAATTCTAAACACAAAAGTCTGAAGGCCCAAAAGCTGATTTTGAGCTTATCACAGCTTAAATAGTCAACAACTTATTCTTATTGGGCCAATAAGCCCATTAAGCAATAAGCCAATGCTATAAGCTCTGCTTAAACACACAACCTTATTTTGAGATGCCTAAGAGATCTGTGAAAAGAAATTTTTAAAAAGCACACTCAATAAGCCAGAAATAAGCAAAGAAAAATTTCACAAAAGGACAAAATAGTCGACTTGGAGTTCTAGACCACCTCAGGACTTGATTCAACTTGCAAAAGACTCTAAACAACTTAATTAAGCCAAATCAATCAAGAAAAGTTCAATAAGCAAAGCTAAATAAGCTGGATAAGCCAATAAGCACTTATGAAAAAGTCAAATGAGTTGGTTTTCTAGTCAAAGCCTAAAGTCAACCTTCCAAATGCTCCAGTATGAACAAATGGGACAAATAAGGAGCACCTATTACAAACTTAAAGTTGTTGCACGTTTGAATAAGCTGGAATAGCTTATTGATAAGCTGAGCACCAAATTACACTAACAGGGGGAACTTTTAGTAGGAACTGGTTCCCACTGCTTTGACTTTTTGACTTGCTTTTTTAGAGAGATCCAGTTGGACTCAAATGGAAACAAGGGCACCCTTGTGATTAGTGAATCACAAGGAGTCTATATCAACAAAGAAATCACAAATTGGTTCACTCAATAAGCCCAGAATAAGCAAACAGTCCACAGATATTGCACAGACCTTGAAAATAAGCAGTTATGAACAAATAAGCAGTTTGAGCATGAATAAGCCAGCCAAATTGAACCAAATGCATACACAAGCTATAATAAAGCCCAATAAGCACAAATAAACTTGTTTCAAGCAATGGATCAAAGTAAATAAGCAGATTCAAGCACCAAAAGTTACTGATTAGCAAAAGTGATTATCCAAAATCCTTTTGCTGATCTATTTGACCACCAATCCAATTTTAAGCCTTAAAATCTCTTTCCCTGATTAAGTTAACCAAAATTTAACACTTGTTAACCCTAGTCTACCCTTAGATCTAGGTGTCCCCAAAATTTTAGCCAAAATACCCATGTAATACTGATTTTATAACCTTTTGATTGATTTCGTTGTTCAAGCCCACAAAACTTGCAGATAACCACCCCTTAGCACCAGATAAACATGTAACAACTCAATAGAACCAAAAACAACAACAAAGGAAGCCTTAAATCCCTTTGAATCACTTAACCCAAACACCCATTTGGAATCTTCCAAAGGATTGTTATGATTTAACCTATCAAACAATATCTAATCAACCCTAACAATACTTAATCAACCTCAGAAACTCAAATCACGCATAAAAACACAGATTCATAATAAAACATGCATAATCACCAAAAATTCAATAAAATTCAGAAAAATGAAAAATGAGAGAGATGCAAACCTCCAAGACTCACATCCAAGCCTTGGAATGTTTGAGCTGAGGTGCTAGCAAAACAAGCACCAGCTTCCTTGTACCTTCTAAGATCAACAAACCACAATGATGAACAAATAATAGAAAATCTGATTTTTTTTAAAACAAGAGTTTTATCCCATAAAACCTTTCCTCAAAAACCATAAAACATGAATATGGAACTCAGATTTCAGCTATTCAATCACCAAACTTTTATAAATAACAAGAGAGAAAATCACAATTTTTCAGAAAACTCAATTTTATTTCAATAAAAAGGAATTACAAAGATATAGCTAAAATCTGGAACAAAGGACTCTCACAAGTTGAGGTCTCCTTATATAGGCACTAGTAGACGATTCTAGAATGGAAAATACAAAGAAACCCTAGCTAGAAATTTCCCAGAATGCCCTTGAGTGCTTGTTGTTGTTGCGCTATCCATTTTGATCAAAACCGTTCATTTTAGCTTTGTAGTTAAGCTATGAGTCTAAGTTGTTGATTTGGCCACGTCAGATTCCTTGGAGAGGAAGTTGTGTTTTCATTGGTGGACGAGGTTGAGTGTAGGGTCACTTGGGTAGTGGGATTGAGGGTTTTGTGTGTGTGATGGGTTTCTGCTTGTGTGAATTAAGCGTGTGTTAAGGTAATTTTGATTTACCCTTTGTTAAGTGGAAGTAAATTCTAGGGGTGAAGAACATGAATAGTGGTAACTTTTGATCCGAGTTTAGTGGGGAAAGGGTGTTTGGCGCGTGTTTATGTGGTTTAAACTTTGGGAAATGGCAGGAAGGTCGTGTTTTGGTGAAAGTTGTAAACAAAGTTTATTCAGCAACAAAACTCATTCCCTTTGTTAAATAGCTTCTGATTTTCACACTTTTGCCCCAAAACTTTGGCAAAAGTATTTCAAGGGTAGTTTTTGCCATTTTTGAATATTTGAGGGACTGATCTTAGACATTCTTGATCTTCAAAGGTCTTCATTGTATCTTTGACTTCATGAGGGACCATTTTTGACAATTTAGAATTGTTGAGGGACTAAACTTGCCAATTCTTCAAAGTTGAAGGATCATTTTGTAATTTTGACAAACTTAAGGGACCAAACTTGTAATTATGAATATACAAGGGTTTTAAGTGTCAAATTCTTCATATTTTGAGGATCAATCTTGTACATCTTCAAGTATTCAAGGGTTTTTCTTGGATAATTCATGAACTAGGGCCCGGTTCTTTGTACGGCTTCGTTTCTCGTGTCTGTTTTTCCTTGTTTCTTGTGATCTTTTGTCTTTTTCACGATATCCATACCTAAAACACACAAGTAAACAAATACAAGCATATATATGGTATATTACGACATTTTAATGCATTTAAAGCCCGAAAAGAACGATGAGATCATGTATAAATGCCATCTCATCAATCACCCGTTCAGATTTAGGTTCAGAAAATTATTCAAAATGATATTAATCCGATTATTAATCAAGTTGATGCTAGGATAAGCAATTTTGAAAATGCTTTTCTAAAAGAAGCAGCTAACTTTGTTTAAGACTTTAAATCTTTGGCGAAGGAGGCTCATGAATCTCTTGATAAAATTAAAGCTTTGGAAATGATCTTGAACGTCTCTCTAAAGCAAGTGACGGTGGTGATAGTAGTCCCGTTGCGTTAAATATCTCTGTGTCTAATTATTAAACCCTCCAAACTGAGCTTGAACGTACGAAAGAGAAAATGGAATCTTATGTCATTAAAAAGGATAAAGAATTCACCGATCTTTGGAATATAAATGAAAAAAATTCGTACGATAAAGCTTACAATGAAATGCAACAAAAATCGAACGGTTGCAAGCCCAGTTGGGAGGCGTTAAGGGAAACAATCTGGCTTCTTCTGGGTTAGAAAATGTCAGTGATGGGAATGTTCAGAAGCTTAAGGCTAAGATTGCAGAGTTAGAATCTGAGGTTGTGTCGTATAAGCGGGCTGTAGAACACGTTAAGTCTGTCTATCAGAAACTCATCGATAAAATCTGTGAGAACTGCAAGTTAAAGGCCTTGTTAAACGACAAGAGTTCTGAGCCTAGTACGATTGTAGATACTATGACTTTGAAACCAACAACCTCGGGAACTACTTGCATTGCTGTAACACCTTTTCCCAAGGTTGTTGGAACAAAAGCTGCTGTGATTGCCCCAGGAATGTTTCGAGTTAGTCCTTCCCCTCAACCTAGGATAGATACCTTTGTGCCTAACAAACAATGTAAAGCAAGCGTTAGGACAAAACCGACCACTATATCTCAACCACAAGTCATTGATTTAAAAAGTGCTAATTTTAATGGACGCGTGTCTTCTTCTATAGGAATAGATAACTACACTAAGAGCAGAAGGCCACAACCTACGAGCAATACAAGGAATGATAGGGTCCCTTTTGCCTCTTGAAGTAGTCGTCCGAAGATCAATAACGTGGAAGTAGCAGAACACCCTAGGAATTTACCGCTTTTTAATCATAACCAGAAACTTAATTCATCTGAATGTAATGACTTTAAGCTTGCTATTCGGAATGAAAAATCTGAAGTTATTTGTGCTAAATGTAATAAATGTTTCTTTACTTTCAGCAACTGAAATCTTACTTTGACGAAGTTGGGATTTCTCATCAAACCTCGGCTGTAACAACTCTAGAGCAGAATGGAGTTGTGGAATAGAGGAATCGTACGTTAGTTGAGGCTGCTCGAACGATGATTCTCTCCTCCAGTGCACCGTCATTCCTCTGGGCCGACGCTATTGCAACTGCATGTTATACTCAAAACCGCTCCATTATTCACACCCGATTCAACGAAACTTCTTATGATATCATTAATGGAAGAAAACCGGATATATCGTTTCTACATGTCTTCGGTGCATTATGTTATCCGAAGAATGATCGTGAAGATATTGGTAAACTCTAACCTAAAGGTGATATTGGATTTTTCATTGGTTATTCTTCAACTACTTGATCTTACAGGGTTTATAATCGAATGACAAGAAAGGTAATGGAGACTATGAATGTTACCTTTGATGAACTCTCGGGTATGGCCTCTCAACATAGAAGTTCACATCCCGATCTTCAAGGTCAGACTTCTGGACATGTCAGTTCAAGACTCGCGCTTCAATATGCACTGTCAGCAATATCATCGTTACAACCCTTAGAACATGATTTGGAAATTTTATTTGGGCCAATTTATGATGAATATATGGAGGGTACTTCGTCATTTGGTGTTACTCAAAATGCCCCGGCTGCACCTGCTACTGTAGTTTAAGAACCTCCAATTACATCTACATCAACGACATCTTCTTCTGCACCATCTATGTCAACCTCAACCATATTCACTCCAGATATTCCAACCACTTCTTAGACTGCTGACGTGTCTCAACAACATTCTCAGCAAATTCCTAATCATTTTCATCTTTAGAATGAAATAGTTGCTGAAAATGCAAATAATGCGATGCTCAACGAACATGAGTTTGTTAATCCATTTGCGGCTTCCTGATGTAGTGTTTTTGTACACCTTTAGGAAAAGGATGCAACAAAGTGTACGTTTAGGAAAACGTAAACACTTATGACCCTTAAGTGGGGATCGTTCTCTCGAGGAGGCACGTGTGTTGTGTAATGAGTTGATTTATGATTCATGGTTTTATTGAGAAAAGAAAAGAAAATAGAAATGAGAAAGAAAGACGGTTACGAAAACGGATCGAGCTAAGACGAAAACGGCGTAAACGTAAAACCGTAAAAACTACAAAATTTCAACTTTTAACCTAAAAATTCCTAAAAATTACTAAAAATCCACAATAATATTCTAAGAGTTTACAAAAAATCCAAACTTGTTAAAACCTTTTAATTAATTAAATAATGACTTTTTAATGCTAATTAAAGCCCTAAAAATCACAATTAATTATTAAAAAGCCCTAAACAAGATCTAATAGTTTGTAAACCTCAGAAATAACCTAATTAAGCTAAAAAGTATTTTTAAAAATTTTAAAACCAAATTAAACTATTTTTAAACACTTAAAAACTATTAAAATCTATTAAAACTTAAATTAATTCTAGAAAATAAATGAAAAGCCTAAAAACTATTTGGAAAGTGAAAAAACTCCTAATTATGTGTCTACAGTCTAGGAAAAATGAAAACTTAAAAAATTAAACTTTCAATTTTTAATAATAAAATAATAATAAAATATTCAAAAAAATAAAAAGTTTATAAATAAATTCTAAAAAATTACCAAAAATCCTAAATAATGTAACTAAGACAAAAATGAAATTAAAAGTTCCTAAAACCTTTTTATTAATTTTATATTAAATTTTAAAGTTGTTCAAAAACCCTAAAATCCTATAAAATCAAAAATAAGACTTTTTGAAAACTTTTTGGGATGTAAACCTCAAAAATATAAATCAAAACCTAAAAACTATTTTTGTAAAATTTTAAAACACTTTTTACTATTTTTTATCTATTTAATAAAATACGGCTAAAGAAAAATGAATAAAAAATAAAGGAAGAAAGAGAAAAATCAAAATCTTAGCCAGAAAAATCCTAAACCCTATGACAACCCTAGGAAAAATAAGCTAGTGCAATTAAGCTTAATGAATAAGCTGAAAAGGCCAAAATAAGCTACGGCTTCTTTTAAATAAGAGAAACCAAAATGTGTTTAATGCCTGGTGGGTGGAGAAGTATGACAAGAAAAACCATCCGGATCACTGGTAAACACGTTACTCCTCCGAAAGGGAGGTCGCGTGTTCGAGTCCAGGCCAGGTGAGTTTTTGCTTTTTTTTAATTATTTTTTTCCTTTTTTAACTTTTTAAACTCAAATCCAGTAACTCTTTTTAGTCACAAAACACAAATCCAAATCCAATATTATCAAGATTAAGCTTAATTTGAACCAAAACGTGCTCAGTTGGTTTTTGAAAACACAAAGAACCAATTCTATTTTTCACTTGTGCATAAATGAAACAAGAGGACTTGTTTCCTGATTTTGGTGGTGTTTGTTTGAATGTTATTGGACAAATGGGCACTCCCACAACCAGTTTGGTTGTGGGAAGTCAAGAATAACAAAAATAAGCAAGATTAAACACAGAATTCACACAAAACAAGCACAAAATGGCAAATCAAGGTTCTGTGATAGCTTATGCAGGACTGATGGTTTTATCTGATGCACTTGACTCAAAAAATGATTTTCAGACCCTCAATTCTTGCACAATAATCACTCAAATGACATACAACCAGTACTCAATCCTTACATAGCCTATCTCCTAACCACTTATCAAATTTGATTCACAAATTCCACAAGAACAAGCACAAAAGGGGCAGTTACTGATTTTTATCACTTTTCCAAAATTTGAGCATCCAAAAGTGTTCTAACCCTATTCAAACTGCAAACCAAATACACTTATAATCTAATGACACCCTAGAGAGTGGTTCTAGACAGGTTTTAACCTATAAACTTGTCACAAATTCTAGTTATACCCGTATCCAAACACCCCTTTTAAAACTGATATGCAATTTTTTACAAACCAAGACAAACCAAATCAAATCCAAACTGTTTTGAGACTAGTCTAGCATGCACAAATCATCAAAACATCCAAGAACAAGCACAAAAATCCAACACTTAACAAGATCACATACAAAATCACATAAACAACAAATAATTTTCTGAAAACTTGAAAATGGGACAAATGATTATACCTTGTTGGACCTACTTCCAGGTCCAACAGTGGCTGCTAGCCACCTCCAATAGGCCCGGGCCTATGCTGAAACTTGAACAACAAGAACTCACAAATCTGCTAAGAACAAATGCAGAAACAACAATATCCAATAATATGTTTTTATACTTTTTTCTTTTTTAAAACCTTTCTTTCAAATCTTTCTTAAATGTTTCTCAAGTGTTTTTCTTTCAAGATACTTAACCCAACAAACTTACAAACCTGCAAATCCAAACTTTGAATCAAATTTTTCAAAGAAATCCTCCAATTTCAGAACCCCTTTTTCTGAAATTTCAAAACACACAAAATGTTTTGCACAATTAAGATGGAACTCAGAGTTCTAGCCCAAAACGTCTACCAACTTTTTAAAAACTTATAAAAGGAATTACACTTTTCTTAAAAAATACCAACTTTATATTAATTAAAAAAGGAATTACAAGGTTTTTGCTAGAAAACTGGAACAAGAAATATGAGTGACAGGCCACTCATATTTATACTAACTAATGGAATAAACTAGAAGGCTAAAACCCTAATCATGGAATTCCAAATAAGCCCTTGGGTCTTCAAATTTGAATTTGGTCAAATTCGTCCATGTGATTGCTTGTTGGATGCCAGGCTTGCAACTTTGATCTTGAACGTCTATTCAGCCTTGGGGACCAAGTAGAAACATCTTGGGCGCTAAAATGGTCGGGTATTGGGTTTGGGGTGAATGTGACGTTGCAGGGGAGGGTCCCACAAGACACATGGGTGTGTCTTGTGGCGATTTGGGGTGTGGGATTAGGTG
Organism: Glebionis coronaria; assembly: GCA_025667525.1. Classification (NCBI taxonomy): domain Eukaryota; kingdom Viridiplantae; phylum Streptophyta; class Magnoliopsida; order Asterales; family Asteraceae; genus Glebionis; species Glebionis coronaria. The sequence continues at coordinate 251,602,904 of CM046878.1, forward strand.
AGGGAGTGTTTAATTTGTGATCTGGAAGGTCTTAACCCAAAACCCTTTGATTTGCTCTTAATTGAACCTGGGGGATTAGGGTTTAAGGGAGGGGGTTTAATCTGTTTTTGGAAATAAGAGATTTTAAAAAGTTGTTAGGAGGGAAATTAGTGGGAGGGGTTTGACCAGGTTTTGACCAGGTTTATTAAATAAACCTGGTGGGTGGGTTTGGTTACGGGTTTGGGCAGGGTAAATGGGTATTTGGGTGGGTTGTGTGACGTGTCAAAGTCTGGTTGGGTGAGTAGGTTTGGTTGTCTGGCAAAAACAGTCCCCTAAGGTTTCTTCTTTCTTCACTTTGTAATAAATGGCCATCAACGCCTTTTTAACACTTAACAACTTTGGAGTACTTGCTGAAAATGGCACAATTACTTTTCAAAACATAAATAAGGATTTCAAATGAAATTTCTTCATTTCCCAAGGGCTTTTCTTGTAATATCTTCAAACTTTAGGGACCCTATTCATAATTTTGAATATTTGAGGGGTATAAAGTGTAAATCTTCAAAAGTTGAGGGACCAAACTTGACAATCTTCAATTCCTCAAGGGCATTTTTGTAAAATCCAAACTTGGGCCCGGTTCATTGTGCGGCTTCGTTTCCCGTGTTCGTTTTTGAATGATTCTTGTGATCTTTTGCCATTTCCTCAATATCCGTACCTAAAAATACACAAGTAACAAACACAAGCATATATTTGGTATAATCAATGATATTTAATGCATTTTAAGCCCGTTTTGGACGATGAGATCATGTATAAAAGCAGTCTCATCACTCCCCCATACTAGACCATTACCGTGCCGTCACGCAATGCTAGAATAAAGTATCGTAGCACCTCCAAAATTCAATTTTATTCACTTTATTGAAATGATAAACTAGCTACACTACTACTATTACTACTACTTGTGTTTTTGACATAATGTATGATTTTCATCAAAAAATGGGACGTTTAGGTTCATAGAATAAGAACACGTGAATGCTTCGTTAGAAATAATTTCGTCGTCCTCGATTTTCACCTTAATTCCATGCCAAGCGTGCAACGAGATCATTGTCATTATAAGTTAGTAATGCTAACACTACTCATATGCCCTAATCACGTACTTATCCTCCCATTATTCCTAAGTTGTATCTCTTATATTTTATTATGTCTTAATGATCACGAGGATACATTGTTGACTTATGCGATAATAAAGATTTAGGTCTAAAAATAGAGTCCTAACGGTGTAACTAAGGCCATCAAATCAATAACCCCTCCTAATAGACAACGATGTCAAAAAATTAAGTCGACAAGAAGAATCGATAAACACGGTTTTATAACGGTTTTGAACATGAGACTTATTACCAAGACTTTTATACGCCCCCTAACGGAAGGGCCTTATTATCTTTGGTTTACCTCCATCTTTTATTCAACTTCGCCATGAAGCTTTTATTATGACTTCGGTCTTGCCTTGCCTTTTATTATCCGCCTCATCGGTGGTTTTATTAGCCAAAGACGTATATCCTCACGCTAAAGCGAATTTTGGATCTTTAAAGCTTCGAAGATTAAGGCTTGATTCACTTTCAATTTTGCATAGATTTTAGGCCTTGTGGGGCTTCAAATTATTTGCTAGATTTAGGTGAGCACTTGAAATCTTATTATTGGGTGAAGCTTTCGATTATTCGGGTGCCAATACTTCAAAACCGCGACGCTGGCGATACCTTAATGTCTTCCCAATTTAATTACACGGAAGCTACTAGAAAAGACTAGAAACCCAACAATCCTAACTAAACCGCTAAGTCAATATTTATTAAGCAAAAAATATTTACATGCGAAGGGAGAATAAGCAAACAACGAGAACACATGAGTTTTTGAAAGAATACGAGTACTCTACGTTTAGCATAGTAACTTATAATTAACTCTATCATTTCTCATCCTCATTTAAGAGACTTAGCCTAATGTGTAGTTAAGGAATCAAAGCTAAGTGCTCAACACGCACGGTCGAGTCAAAAATTACTCTTATTATCGCCATCGGAAAATCTACATTCGTGTCTTCAAACACTTATAAAACATGAGAAATTTTTTAAAATTTGGCCATTTTTAGCCTTATTTTGCAAGAAAACGATAAACAAAAAGATAAACTTTGGAAAGCGTGAAGGTTTGGCAAGGCAAGTATCTATTCACCCCCCCATACTAAAGTTAAACATTGTCCTCAATGTTTCGAGTCTAGGGGTGCAAACACCCCCATACTAGAGACATAGTCGAATGCCTAATCTAGCATGGAAAGGGTGTAACCAATAAATTAATAGCCGTTTATGAAGTGTGCTAAAAACCTAAGGTTAGAACATCAAAAGGATATATCATGGATATTGAGAAATGTCTCCAAAGCAAACGATCGAGTGCTCCCATAAAACGAACACGAGAGGCTCCAATCGTGAAGATCATGATCTAAAAACCACAATTCACAAACAACCACGGAACAAAGGTTGGAAGGGCACAAATCCCCTCACATTAACTAATTAGAAAGCAATAATATGTACATGGATAAGCATGGGTCTCCCCCACGAGGCACCTTGTTTTTGATAACCGAGTCAAAAGCTCGACTCGAATCCCCATAAATGTGATCATTTAGGGATATCATGGTATGGTCAATTTTTAGTGGGGCTTACATGATAAACAAGGCCCAAAAACAACCGGTATTAAGGACTAAGTCCTTTGATGGTGCAAAATACCGGGATCGAAGATGGCGTTCTCGTTTTCATTGGAAAAACTAATCAACGCCACTTCATCATGAGTCAACAAAAACTCAAAGAGTTTCAAGAAAATAGGAGAGAAGAAATAGAAGGGTGGGACAATGGGTAAGTCTCTAAAAACATGAGCTACTCGAGGTAGACTCGCACCAATCAAATGAAAAGATTTTCCATTTATTGCATCGGTGGAAGACCGAGATTTCCTTTTATAAGCAATTCCAGGATCAAATATCTCGTCCTCGGTGGAGAAAGGGAAGGGAACATAAGGGGATTCCCCCACACTAAGTCCACACAAAGCATCGTCAAAAGGAGAAGACGAGCTTGTAGTACTCAATACACGTGGTGATGACGGAGTTAGAGTTGTAGAAAAATCTTTTAAATTCAATTCAAAATCTTTTCCTTTTTCATCTTTTACACTCTCCTTGTGAAAACCCGATTTAATTATGTCAAAAATATTTGGTGTATCTAAAGCAATGTTAGTCACACTAAAAATTCTCACATTTTGAAATCTTTTTGGTTTAGGTGGTGGTAAGTTTTCAAATCTTTTGTCAATAAAGAAAACTCCCCCATCGGGATCAACGTATTCATCATCCGAAGAATCACTCGAGATTGGAATCGTAGGCTTAACACTCTTAACCTCCACCGGCGGAGGGGACAAAACTTCATTTTTCTCAACAACTCCTAAAACTCTATTAGAAATCTTTTTGCAAATGTTTTTGATGGGATTGTCATTGTACAAAGATGTGATAGAATACACATGAGAAAGAGTGGAGTTTTGGGTTGCATTAATGACGAGTTCTTCCTCATTGAAACGAAGAGTGATTTTTCTTGCATGCACATCGATAAGTGCTCTCGAGGTATCCAAAAAAGATCGACCTAAAATTAACGGAACTTTAGGATCGATGGGAATATCAACAACAATAAAGTCTACGGGATAGTAGAACTTTCCAACTTTTACAAAGACGTCCTCGGCAACTCCACAAGCTAGAATCGTAGAATGATCGGCCATTTCGATTGACATTCTTGAAGGAGTGAGATTGGGAAGATTGAGCAATTTAAAAATCTCAAGAGGCATCAAATTAATACTTGCACCAAGATCGGCCAAGGCGTAGCATTCTTCCATGTCTTGTATAGCACATGGGATTAAAAACTTTCCAGGATCACCGACTTTTTGAGGTATGCGGCTTAGAAAAACCGATGAACAATTAGACGATTTTTGCAATTTCTCTTTGTTATTCAACATACTTTTGAAGTTCGCGGCAAATCGAGGCATCATGACTAAGGCGTCGGCAAAACTTATATTGAAATGCAAGTCACGAAACATTTTCATAAAGAGTTCAAATTGATAATTATTTCGTTCTTATGCCTTTTCCTTGTCTCGTCTTGAAGGGTAGGGTAAAGGTGGTGTGGGTTGGGGCATAGTAGGCATAGGCATAGGCCTTGGAATCTCGGGTTCCATGATTGGTATTGGTTCAACCGTAGGTGTGGTTTGAGCGGTACTTCGTGGGCTTGTAATGTGCTCCTTTTCAACCACAACCTCGGGTTCTTTCTCTTTTTCCTTCTCCATAGAAGTACTTGGACGAGAAATGGGTTCTTTGAAAGTTTTACCACTACGAGTAGTAATAACCTTCAATTCTCCTTTCGGGTTCACGATGGTATCACTAGGAAGACCACCCGAAGAAGAGGGCTTACACATGATAGCTTCAAACATTTTAGCCATACGGTCTTCAAATTTAGATTGCCTAGCATCCGCTTTTAACAATTCTTGCTTAATCTCATGTTGTCCTTGCTCCATTTTTTGTTGATTTTGTTGGAGTCGTGTGACATTTCCTTCCATTTTATTAGCATGAGTCTTAAGTTCATTAGCAAGTTCGTTTTTAAGCTCGTTTTTCAACTCGGATCTTAAGCTAACCATTTCACGTTGCATATTATCAAACTTAGCATCATTAGCCTTTGCATAATTCAAAAATTCTCCTTGAAGATTTTTGGTGTGATCATTTTGAAAACCTTGAGTAGAAGTTTGAAAATCACGGTTTTGTTTTTGGTTTGAAATTTGCCCATTTCCACTTTGATAATTACCCTTGTTATAATTCCTTTGATTTCCTTGGTAATTTCCACCTTGGTTGTTGTTGCGATAGTTATTAGCATTTTGATTTGGTGGAGCTTGATTTTGGCGGGAACCTTGACCGATTTGGTTATAAGTTCCCGTGGCTACATAAGCACTCGAAGTGTTACCATCCGCGGTAATGCACTCGGAAAGATCATGAGCTCCACCACACGACAAACAACTCTTAGAAACCGCTTTAACCGAAGCGGAATTCGAAGCTTCTTGAGCTTTCCAATGGGACATAAGAGTCGAAAACCTATCGAAAAACCGATTCTCCTCATTTGCTTCATCTTGCAAGGCATTGATACTACGAGACGATGACGAGCCCATTTTGGCAACACTCGGTGTGTTACGAGGGCTATAAACCTTAGACCTATTCTCAATTATGACCAAAGCTTCCTCGACCGTTTTACACAAAAGAATTACCACCCGCGGTGGCATTCAAATAATCTCTTTCATGATCATTAAGTCCATTGTAAAACGTGTCGATTTGGTGCAAATCGGAAAAACCGTGATGAGGACATTCATGTAACATCTCCTTAAACCTATTCCAAGCCGTTGAAAATCTTTCACTCACTGAGAAGTGAAAACCTGTGACACTTTCATTTGATTCTTGTGAAAATTTAGAAATCTCATTTTTCAAATGCGTAGTCTTAGGGGCGGAAAAAATTGGTTCATAAATTTCGAAACGAGATCCTTCCACGTCAATATAGAATTGGGTGGCTCTTTCTCTAACCAAATTTTAGCGGGCCCCGCTAAGGAATACGGAAAAAGCATCATCTTAATCGAGTCATTCGAGACATCCTTGAATTTACAAGTGGCGGTGAGACGATTAAATTGGCGGATATGGTTGTGAGGATTGTCCTTCTCATCACCACGGAATTTGTTGTTTTGGATCATTGACAACAAACCTGTTTTCACCTCAAAATTCTCCGCAAGGATTGCGGGAATTACAATAGCTTCTCCATAACCCTCGGTGGGTGCTTGAAGTAACTCCATCATAATTCGATTCGCCATGGTAGGTGCTTCTCGTACAATGGGTTCGTCAATAGGAGACTCCTCACTAGAATGAGTTGGAGTGGGAGTTTTGTTCTTTCGTTTACGTGCACGTTTTGCTTGATTACGAGTTAGCATAAACGTCACGTACAACGAGGAGACGAGCAAAGAAGATTCTTTTTTGTATTTTGTATTTTTCAATTTTTTTTGTGGTTTTTGATGGTATTAACTTTTTTGGAAATTGGTGAATGTATTAAGTAGACACAAATCTACAAATCTCCTCCTTAATCAAATCTCTCGATTAAAGAAGCCTCAAGGAATGAAAACGATCACGTGAAGTGAACGCCTTCGATGACTTTAGAACGATGGTGGAACACCAAATCGTTCAAGAGGGTTTAATCAATAGAAACCAAGAAAATATATATGATACTTAGTAATACTTTGGGCGGCAAAACCCTCGATTCACTCTCAAAATCAAATACGCACAAGCAAGCGGAGGAAACGAGGCGGCGCGAAGCACTTAAGAGCCTTTTTCCTTTAGGTCGTGAAATACAACCGCCTTATACCCACCTTATAGTTTGTATTATCAAGATTAAGCTTCACGAAAGTATTTATCTATTTTTGCCTTTTTTCTTTGGTTTGAGATTCGAATACAATGATTGGGTAATGACCTCCCAAGTCAAGGTTGTGATTTCTCACGTATTTGGAGTACTTGTGAATTTATTGTTCTACGTATACAATATATTAATAATATTCACACAAAAACCAAAAAACGATAATACGTATTAGTAGAGTGCTACTAATACAAATACTATTATGGCTATATAAAAAAAACAACAATGTTCAATCCAAACACAACACGCCTCCCCGGCAGCGACGCCAAAATTGATGTAGTGTTTTTGTACACCTTTAGGAAAAGGATGCAACAAAGTGTACGTTTAGGAAAACGTAAACACTTATGACCCTTAAGTGGGGATCGTTCTCTCGAGGAGGCACGTGTGTTGTGTAATGAGTTGATTTATGATTGATGGTTTTATTGAGAAAAGAAAAGAAAATAGAAATGAGAAAGAAAGACGGTTACGAAAACGGATCGAGCTAAGACGAAAACGGCGTAAACGTAAAACCGTAAAAACTACAAAATTTAAACTTTTAACCTAAAAATTCCTAAAAATTAATAAAAATCCACAATAATATTCTAAGAGTTTACAAAAAATCCAAACTTGTTAAAACCTTTTAATTAATTAAATAATGACTTTTTAATGCTAATTAAAGCCCTAAAAATCACAATTAATTATTAAAAAGCCCTAAACAAGATCTAATAGTTTGTAAACCTCAGAAATAACCTAATTAAGCTAAAAAGTATTTTTAAAAATTTTAAAACCAAATTAAACTATTTTTAAACACTTAAAAACTATTAAAATCTATTAAAACTTAAATTAATTCTAGAAAATAAATGAAAAGCCTAAAAACTATTTGGAAAGTGATAAAAATCCTAATTATGTGTCTACAGTCTAGGAAAAATGAAAAAACTTAAAAAATTAAACTTTCAATTTTTAATAATAAAATAATAATAAAATATTCAAAAAAAATAAAAAGTTTATAAATAAATTCTAAAAAATTACCAAAAATCCTAAATAATGTAACTAAGACAAAAATGAAATTAAAAGTTCCTAAAACCTTTTTATTAATTTTATATTAAATTTTAAAGTTGTTCAAAAACCCTAAAATCCTAAAAAATAAAAAATAAGACTTTTTGAAAACTTTTTGGGATGTAAACCTCAAAAATATAAATCAAAACCTAAAAACTATTTTTGTAAAATTTTAAAACACTTTTTACTATTTTTTATCTATTTAATAAAATACGGCTAAAGAAAAATGAATAAAAAATAAAGGAAGAAAGAGAAAAATCAAAATCTTAGCCAGAAAAATCCTAAACCCTATGACAACCCTAGGAAAAATAAGCTAGTGCAATTAAGCTTAATGAATAAGCTGAAAAGGCCAAAATAAGCTACGGCTTCTTTTAAATAAGAGAAACCAAAATGTGTTTAATGCCTGGTGGGTGGAGAAGTATGACAAGAAAAACCATCCGGATCACTGGTAAACACGTTACTCCTCCGAAAGGGAGGTCGCGTGTTCGAGTCCAGGCCAGGTGAGTTTTTGCTTTTTTTTTATTATTTTTTTTCCTTTTTTAACTTTTTAAACTCAAATCCAGTAACTCTTTTTAGTCACAAAACACAAATCCAAATCCAATATTATCAAGATTAAGCTTAATTTGAACCAAAACGTGCTCAGTTGGTTTTTGAAAACACAAAGAACCAATTCTATTTTTCACTTGTGCATAAATGAAACAAGAGGACTTGTTTCCTGATTTTGGTGGTGTTTGTTTGAATGTTATTGGACAAATGGGCACTCCCACAACCAGTTTGGTTGTGGGAAGTCAAGAATAACAAAAACAAGCAAGATTAAACACAGAATTCACACAAAACAAGCACAAAATGGCAAATCAAGGTTCTGTGATAGCTTATGCAGGACTGATGGTTTTATCTGATGCACTTGACTCAAAAAATGATTTTCAGACCCTCAATTCTTGCACAATAATCACTCAAATGACATACAACCAGTACTCAATCCTTACATAGCCTATCTCCTAACCACTTATCAAATTTGATTCACAAATTCCACAAGAACAAGCACAAAAGGGGCAGTTACTGATTTTTATCACTTTTCCAAAATTTGAGCATCCAAAAGTGTTCTAACCCTATTCAAACTGCAAACCAAATACACTTATAATCTAATGACACCCTAGAGAGTGGTTCTAGATAGGTTTTAACCTATAAACTTGTCACAAATTCTAGTTATACCCGTATCCAAACACCCCTTTTAAAACTGATATGCATTTTTTTACAAACCAAGACAAACCAAATCAAATCCAAACTGTTTTGAGACTAGTCTAGCATGCACAAATCATCAAAACATCCAAGAACAAGCACAAAAATCCAACACTTAACAAGATCACATACAAAATCACATAAACCACAAATAATTTTCTGAAAACTTGAAAATGGGACAAATGATTATACCTTGTTGGACCTACTTCCAGGTCCAACAGTGGCTGCTAGCCACCTCCAATAGGCCCGGGCCTATGCTGAAACTTGAACAACAAGAACTCACAAATCTGCTAAGAACAAATGCAGAAACAACAATATCCAATAATATGTTTTTATACTTTTTTCTTTTTTAAAACCTTTCTTTCAAATCTTTCTTAAATGTTTCTCAAGTGTTTTTCTTTCAAGACACTTAACCCAACAAACTTACAAACCTGCAAATCCAAACTTTGAATCAAATTTTTCAAAGAAATCCTCCAATTTCAGAACCCCTTTTTCTGAAATTTCAAAACACACAAAATGTTTTGCACAATTAAGATGGAACTCAGAGTTCTAGCCCAAAACGTCTACCAACTTTTTAAAAACTTATAAAAGGAATTACACTTTTCTTAAAAAATACCAACTTTATATTAATTAAAAAAGGAATTACAAGGTTTTTGCTAGAAAACTGGAACAAGAAATATGAGTGACAGGCCACTCATATTTATACTAACTAATGGAATAAACTAGAAGGCTAAAACCCTAATCATGGAATTCCAAATAAGCCCTTGGGTCTTCAAATTTGAATTTGGTCAAATTCGTCCATGTGATTGCTTGTTGGATGCCAGGCTTGCAACTTTGATCTTGAACGTCTATTCAGCCTTGGGGACCAAGTAGAAACATCTTGGGCGCTAAAATGGTCGGGTATTGGGTTTGGGGTGAATGTGACGTTGCAGGGGAGGGTCCCACAAGACACATGGGTGTGTCTTGTGGCGATTAGGGGTGTGGGATTAGGTGAGGGAGTGTTTAATTTGTGATCTGGAAGGTCTTAACCCAAAACCCTTTGATTTGCTCTTAATTGAACCTGGGGGATTAGGGTTTAAGGGAGGGGGTTTAATCTGTTTTTGGAAATAAGAGATTTTAAAAAGTTGTTAGGAGGGAAATTAGTGGGAGGGGTTTGACCAGGTTTTGACCAGGTTTATTAAATAAACCTGGTGGGTGGGTTTGGTTACGGGTTTGGACTGGGTTGGGCAGGGTAAATGGGTATTTGGGTGGGTTGTGTGACGTGTCAAAGTCTGGTTGGGTGAGTAGGTTTGGTTGTCTGGCAAATACAGTCCCCCAAGGTTTCTTCTTTCTTCACTTTGTAATAAATGGCCATCAACGCCTTTTTAACACTTAACAACTTTGGAGTACTTGCTGAAAATGGCACAATTACTTTTCAAAACATAAATAAGGATTTCAAATGAAATTTCTTCATTTCCCAAGGGCTTTTCTTGTAATATCTTCAAACTTTAGGGACCCTATTCATAATTTTGAATATTTGAGGGGTATAAAGTGTAAATCTTCAAAATTTGAGGGACTAAACTTGACAATCTTCAATTCTTCAAGGGCATTTTTGTAAAATCCAAACTTGGGCCCGGTTCATTGTGCGGCTTCATTTCCCGTGTTCGTTTTTGAATGATTCTTGTGATCTTTTGCCATTTCCTCAATATCCGTACCTAAAAATACACAAGTAACCAACACAAGCATATATTTGGTATAATCAATGATATTTAATGCATTTTAAGCCCGTTTTGGATGATGAGATCATGTATAAAAGCAGTCTCATCACTTCCACAAGTTCCACTCAACCTTCAACACCATATGTGGATCTGTCGAGCTCGTATCAAGTTTCTCATACTCTTACACATGAACACAAATGGACTAAGGATCATCCTTTAGTTCAAGTGATTGGCAATCTCTCACGACCAGTCTTGACCAGAAATAAGCTGCGTACCGATGGCGATATGTGTATCTATGCACTATCAGTCAGCACAATGGAACCAGCAAATGTTAAAAAAGCAATGACCGACGCATCATGGATTGAGTCTATGCAAGAAGAGCTCAATCAACTCACCCGACTTGATGTATGGGAGTTAGTACCACGTCCGAACAACAGTGATCCCCTTACCCTAAAATGGTTATTCAAAAACAAGATGGATGAGGAGCAAACGGTCATTAGGAACAAGACTCAGTTAGTTGTGAGAGGTTATAAACAACAGGAGGGAATTGATTTCGCAGAGTCCATCACCCCGGTTGCTCGAATGGAAGCTATTAGGATTTACTTGGCATACGCTGCACACAAATCATTCGCTGTGTACCAAATAGACGTGAAGACGGCTTTCTTGCATGGGCCGTTAAAAGATGTGTACGTATGTCAACCTGAAGGTTTCATCAACACCGAACATCCAAGCTATGTCTACAAGTTGAAAAAGGCAATTTATGGTTTGAAACAAGCACCAAGGGCATGGTATGACGAATTATCATCATTTCTTCTCCAAAATCAATTCAGCAAAGGAACCATTGATCCAACGTTTTTTATCAAGCACAACGGCAACGACATCTTGGTAGCTTAGGTCTATGTAGATGATATAATATTTGGTTCTACTAACCCAAAATATTCCATATTATTTGCCGACCATATGAAAAGCCGATTCGAAATGTCGATGATTTGGGAAATGACATTTTCCTTGGTCTCTAATGACGTATAGTCCCCAGACGGGTCATGAGCCCGGCTCACGGGTAGTACCCGTGTCCGGCCCATTACGGATGGGTTGGATAAGTGTTATTTGAGCTTATGGGCTTCGAATGAACAGTCGTAGCATAGGTTATGTGTGACCCATGACCCGGCACAGCCGGTACAGGGTTTGACAGAATCACAGCCCAATTGGGATTGAGATTTACCCTAAAATATAGGATATACACTAACCATAATTAGAAGATAACAATCAAGCTAACTATGGTACTTATCCTTTGCTAGGGGCCGAAGCATCGGTGAAAGCCCACTAGGGTTTTACCGCCTATATAAGGAACCCCCAAGGGTTCCACAAAGGTATCGTATTCTTCACACTCTCATACCACATCCGATTTATAACCTTAAATCGACTACTTACTCTCACGCTGGAGTCTAATCGTGGGATACGTTCCCACGGTAAGCCTAACAGCGTGTTACTTTTAGTGTGTAGGATCCCAACCCAAAGTTTACTTGGTGCAAGATCCGGAGCCCAAGCACCCGAATTAAGCCTAATTCGGGTTAAGCTAGGATCATCCAACTTTTGTATCAACAAGTTGGCACCATCCGTGGGACACTACACTAAACTAAACTCTACCAATGATGAAGGGACATCCTCAGGGAAACCTAAGGAACATGAACCCTGGGAACCGAAAGTCCGGAGGTGACATTCCAGTCACCCTAACCCCGCCTCCAGGTGGACAAACAAGAGGGTCAAACAACCGAAACACATTGTTTCAATCCTCTGGTAGGGCGGGCACGATTACCAATACCCCACCACCAACCCTCACTTTGAATAACCCCGATCCGGGGTCAACACCTAACGCTCCCAACAAGGAAGTGCAAAAGCCACCTGCGGTCGAGGCGGAGATGGAAGTCAAATTACTGGATGATGAGGATCTCGAGTGCGTACTTACGCAAAACCACGACAGGATCATCCTAGCCATCACAGCAAGGATGAATCTTGGAAGGAATCTCCAATCCAGACTCAACTTCAGCAGCGTCGGGCGCGGTACCCTGCCAAAACTCAAAAAAGACAGAGGAAAACCCGGACCCATGAGCAACCTCCCTTGGAGGAACCACCTCGACCACGGAATGTGTTCGAGCGAATAGGAGATCGAATCATGCAAGAATTGCAGGAAACCCAAGGGGAGGAAGATAACTCTGATGGTTCCATAGGACGCGCAACGTTAGAAACTCCTCCTAATAATAACCGCCGCACTAGTGTATGGCGTAGAATAGATTCCAGTGGGAAGAAAACTCCTACCCCCTCTTATAGAAACGGCTATCGTAATCAATCGAAAGGTAGAGCGCAACCGCCCTATCATGATCCTTCGGGATCTGACTCGGATGATCATCCCCCAAACGTCACCGACCGTGGTATTCCCCTTCTGAACCATCAGACGATGAAGGACGCTACGAAGACTCCTACTATCATGACGAGGAGGAAGAGGACATCTCCATTCCATAGTGTAGCGAGAGGGAGGACGCCTTCACTCTTCGCATACGAGATTACTCTGAGGAAAAGAAGCGCCGCATGTCGGCGTGTGTCAAAACTTACGACAGATCCGGTGATCCGGATGATCACCTTAGAGTGTTTGACACACAGGCTAAACTTGAACGATGATCGATGCCCATATGGTGTTAGATGTTTAATTCAACCTTGATTGGCAATGCCCGCGACTGGTTTGAAAAAATCCCCCATCGGAGCATCAACAGCTTCGATGAACTACGCACAACATTCAAAAACAATTATACTCAGCGAAAGAAGTATGATAGAGATCCGTCTCATTAGCAACAGTCAAACAGAGGCCCAGTGAGTCTATAGAAGACTTAACGGAGCGTTTCAATGACGAGTGTACGCGTACAAAAGCGTGCCCAGAAGTCCTCAAGATCTTCAACTACATGCACGCCATAACAGAAAATGAGTTAATCAGGCGCCTCATTGATAAGCGTCCGGAGAAGTTTGACGAACTCATGGAAAGGGTCAGAAACTTTGTGGAAGGAGAAACCGCTGTCGTTGCGGCCTACCCCACAAAGGGGAACCAGAGTTATTGATCGAACGATCAACCCAGGAGGCAATCAGGTGGTCAAAGCAATCACGCTAATGGGAGAAGCTCGGATTACAAGAGCCAGACAAAAGGAGGGCGGTCGGACGACAAGTTCACCCCTCTAAAGATGACTTACCGAGACATCTTATTGACGGAAGGAGCAAATTTCCCAAGACAGCCCACAATGACCACCCTAGTTGATCGTCGTCAAGGAAATCGCTTCTGCGAATTCCACAATGACAAAGGTCATGGCACGGAGGAGTGTATTCAGCTCAAGAAGCATATCCAGTCACTGATCAAATCAGGCAAACTCAAACATCTAGTTAAGGACTGGAAGGACGAGAAGGATAACAAAAAGAACGACAAAAAAGATTTCCAAAAGGACAAGCCTACGACCATATACATGGTTCAATCATGGCAGCGCAGGACGGAGCAGAAAATTAGTCAAAAAATTTCACGCGGCAAGGAAATTTCATTTCCTCCTATCATGGCGAGCAACGTGGCCGATGCATCTCTCACGATTGAGGTAAGCATTAGAACTCACAATGTTCGTCATATGTACGTGGATGGGGGATCATCGGCGGAAGTGCTCTACGAACACTGCTTCGTAGAGTTACGGTCGGAAATCAAAAGCTAACTAATGCTGGCCACGTCGCTGCTCATTGACTTCAGCGGGGATACTATTTGGCCGACAGGACAATTACGTTTGCTCGTAACCATTGGAGATAAAGAGCATTAAACTACGACATGGATGAACTTTATGGTAATACGATCACATTCTTCATACAATGGTATTATCGGAAGACCAGGAATCCTGGCCATACGGGCGGTCCCGTCCACAACATATGGACTAATCAAATTCCCGGTCGAAGGGGGAATTGTCACCATATACACATCAGTCGTGCCAGCATCGGAGTGTCATGCCGCCGCAACACCAATCCAACCAGTTCCCATAAAGGAAGGATCACCACCCTCTAATTGGAAAGTGGTCATCCATCCTGAATATCTGGAACACGAGGTTGCTGTCGAGGGAACCCTCTCTGAGAAAGGGAGGAAGGCCATGTGCTCCCTCCTTAAAGTAAACCTTGATGTATTCGTATGGGAACTAAAGCATATGACGAGCGTACCACGCTCGGTCGCAAAACACAAGCTTCAAATCCGTCCAGGATATCCCCTTGTTAAGCAAAAGAAGCGCGGTTAAGCACTAGAACGCAACCAGGTGATACTGGACGAGGTAAAGAAACTGGTAGAAGCAGGAATTATGCGAGAGGTCTATAACTATGAGTGGCTCTCCAACCCGGTCATGGTCAAGAAGCGTAATGGAAGCTAGCGCATGTGTGTGGACTTCACAGACTTGAACAAAGCTTGCCTACAAGATTGCTGTCCGTTACCGGAAATTGATTGGAAGGTCGAATCCTTATGAGGGTAGTCTTTTAAATGTTTTTTGGATGCATATAAATGATACCATCAGATCCAGATGGCAGAGGAAGATGAGGAGAAAACGGAATTCCATACGAGTCAGGGCGTTTATTGTTACACAAAAATGTCGTTCGGACTCAAAAACGCAGACGCGACATACCAACGACTCGTTGATAAAGCCTTTGACTTATAGATTGGCCGCAACCTTGAAATCTACGTTGAAGACTTGGTCATTAAGATCCATACAGAGGACGAGCTCCTCCGCGACATCCATGAGACGTTCGATACCTTGAGAAAAATCAACATGAAGTTGAATCCCAAAAGTGCACATTTGGGGAAACCGATGGGAATGTTCCTAGGATACATGATAAACCCGGATGGCATCAAACCTTGCCCAGAGAAAACGGACGCGGTGATACAGCTACCATCCCCTCGGACGTTGAAGGAGGTACAATCACTCAATGGAAAGTTGGCCGGGCTTAACAGGTTTTTATCAAAGTCCGCAGAGAAGTCACTCCCTCTATTCAAAACACTCAAGAAGTGCATGAAGAAAGGGGACTTTCGCTGGACAAGAGAAGCAGAGGAGGCGTTTGGGCAACTCAAGCAACATTTAGCGGCTCTTTCTATGCTAGTCGCCCCACGACCAATGGAGGAGCTAATCATATACCTATCCGCTACATATGGAGCCATAAGCGCCGTCCTCATGACTGACCGGAATTCAGTCCAGACTTCGGTCTACTTCATAAGCAGAGCGTTGTAGGGACCAGAGCTGAATTATTCACCAATGGAAAAGTTGATCCTAGCATTGTTCTACGCCGCGAAAAGGTTACGCCGGTACTTTCAGGCGCACCCAAATGTGGTTGTCACAAATAAGCCAATAAAGCATATAATCTCCAGACCGGACGTGGAAGGAAGGCTACAGAAGTGGAGCGTCCTACTCGGGGAACACAACATCTCTTATAGACTAAGGACAACCGTCAAGGGCCAAATCTTAGCAGATTTCATAATCGAGAAACCCGAGGAGGACGAGCCAATGGTGCCAAAGGAAGAGATTCCAACGGAACCATATGTCTTGTTTACTAATAGATCTTCTTGCACGGACGGATCAGGAGCAGGTCTCTTACTTACAAATCCGGAGGGCATGAAGTTCACCTATGCCTTGCGTTTTGAATTCACATCTATGAATAATGAGGCAGCGTATGAAGCATTGATTGTAGGTTTAAAAATCGTTGCTAGGATGGGGGTACACAACCTTGAAGCCTACGTGGACTCACAGCTTGTCACAAATCACGTCCTAGGAGAGTATGAAGCCAAGGAGGAGAACATGGTCCAATATCTGGAGATAGTCAAGTCACTTATCGCTGGTCTTGGTAAGTTCTCCATCAAGCAGGTACCAAGAGGCGAGAATAAGAAGGCGGACGCCCTTAGCAAAATTGCATCCACGAGCTTCGCCCATCTATCCAAACAAGTGTTGGTGGAAATACTCAAGGATAAGTCCATTGCAGGGGGGAGGTCGCAACAATAGTTGATGAGGAAGAACGTACATGGATGACCTCGATCATAAACTATTTAGCAGACGAAACCCTTCCAAATGATGAAACGGAGGCACGTCGCATTAAAAGGACGTCACAACAGTTTGAACTCCGTGATGGTGTCTTGTACAAGCGCTCATTCTTACAGCCGTGGTACGGTGTGTTGGTACATGCCAAGATAGTTATGTGATTATTGAAATTCATGAAGGTTCGTGTGGCATGCACGCCGGCCCGAGATTAGTGGTTGCACGGGCTCTACGCACAAAATACTATTGGTCGACTATGCATCGAGACACACGAGATATAATTATCAAATGTAATGATTGTCAGGTGCATAGGCCAGTGTCGCGTCACCCACAACAGGAGCTGACACCCATCACATCCCCATGGCCATTTTACAAATGGGGAATTGACATAGCATGTCCTTTTCCTGTTACAATCGGGGGTGTTAAGTTCCTGATCGTGGCCATGGACTACTTTACTCGCTGGATAGAGGCTAAGGCGGTAGCTACAATTACGGGCAAACAGGTGAAAAAGTTTGTTTGGGGAAACATTATATGCTGTTTTGGTTTACCAGGGGAGATAATCTTAAATAACGAAAAACATTTTGCGGATAATCCATTCAAGGATTAGTGCGCAGCGTTGAACATCGAACGACATTTCGCATCAGTTAAACACCCATAAACTAATGGTTTAGTGGAACGGGCGAATAGAAGCCTAAGTGACGGAATAAAAGCACGCTTAGATGAGATAAGCGCCAAATGGGTGGACGAACTACCACACGTCCTATGGGCGCACAGAACAATGATCAAATCGGCTAATAGGGACACTCTATTTGCATTAGCCTATGGAACCGAGGCAGTCATACCAGTAGAGATTGGAATGCCAACAATCCGCACGACAGAGGTCAACGTCGTCACGAACGATGAGGAACCCAGGTTCAATTTAGACTTGTTAGAGAAGAAAAGGGAGATATCAGCCATCAACGAAGCTAAATCTAAAGCATGGATGAAAGCTTATTACGACTCCAAGGTCAAGGGCGTTTCCTTTCGACCGGGGGATTTTGTCTATCGTGCTAATGAGGCAAGTCGCACGGAGAACACATGAAAACTAGGACCAAAGCGGGAAGGACCGTATGAAGTCACGGAAGCTTTGGGGCTAGGTGCGTACAAGTTGCGTGACATGGAGGGCCGTGACTTGGATCGTACATGGAACATTTGCAACCTCAAAAAATGCTATCTCTAGAAGGCTACGGCCTCCGCATGGACATTTAGCTGAATACAGCTCCAATAAAGATCTATGTAACTTTGTTTTTTTTATGTTTTCTAAGTTTTATTTGTCTTAGGATTTTATCGTTTTGTCAAAAAATCGTAACCGTAATAATAAAACGTCGTGGTACCTCACTAGCTCCACTGCCTTGTTCTTGTGAAAATTGTCTCTTTTGTATGTACTTAGGATTATTTTTTGTTCATATTCTTAAGTGTTGTTTCTTATTCATATGCATTCATTCAACCGTACATGTACTATTCGTTTCCATGTGAAGCAAGAGGATTAAGTGAACGTAATATATCAACTTGTCGCATAAGAGGGATGCAACTCAAACGATGCAGATCATTAATCCTTACTAGACACCTTATTCACAATACGTTGTAATAAGTTTCCATATACCGTCCTTAAATAAGGTCAGACATGATAAAGACACACAGTGCACGTCTAGTAAAATATAGACTTGTTTTTTTTGTAAGCCGTGATAAATCACACATGGATATTTAATCCAATAGATATACAATTATCTAAATAAAAAAGACAAGTTTCAAATAAATACATCAAAATGCCGTGAACGTTCATGGCCATAGTAGTTACAATACAAACTGTTGTACCAAAATATAAAGTGTTTTGATGCCGTGGACATCCACGGACGAATATTACAAAACATAAGTTATTGTTTATTACAAACAAAGACAATCAATGGGGTATGATAGGTGCGAAAACACCCATCCTTTTACCACTTATTTTTGGTTAAACAAGACCAAAACACGTATTTAATATCATTTGTTTGGAATTATGCGTGGTTTTTGTGTTTATTGTGTTTTCAGAGTCAACCGGATGAATATTGAAGAAAACACGAGATTGCACGGGTTTTATCGAAGAAAAAGACTCAAGACGAAGTCTATTGTCCAAGAGATGCAAAAGATTTGAAGTCATTGTGCCTATTTGAAGATTTATCGAAGAATAGAGCCAAAGATGGAAGATTCATATATGTCGAAGAACTCGAGTCTATTAAATAAAAGATTATAAGACGAGTTGGAATTATTCACCGACACTTCTCAAAATCCAAAGTCGGAAACGTTTATTTAAAGAGACGTAAAGACTAAAGAAGAAAGAAGAAAAGAAGCCCAAAACCAAAGCCCATTCACAAGCCCACCACCACACACCTATATATAGGATTTCACTTCACCATTTTGGAGTTAGTCTTTGTTTTAGTTTAGTTTTTCATTCTCTCTAGTTTTAGAGAGAGAAAGTTCTCAACTTTCTCTCACTAGTTTTCATCTTTCTTTCTTTCAAGATTAAACCTTTGTATTGTTTATTTAATAAATCAAGTTTAAATTCAAGCTTTTAATCTTTAATCCCATTCTACTTTTCTTTGATTTTGATTCACTTTTGGTACGAATTACTTATGATCCGTGTTGTTCATCTATGTTTTCGTGCTTAAAAAGTTAATCTTTTTTATGTTTCCTTAAGTTTCTACACGAATAAGCTTTTAGATCTTTGTACTTATTGGCTTATTTGTGAGTTTAGCTTATTTACTTTTTAAAGTTTTATAAAAAGTTCATCTTTTTACTATTTGATTTATAAGATTGATTATTTGAAGTTTAGATAAGTTGTATTTGTGCTTATTTGATCCGCTTAATATTAGATTCGTGCTAGTTTTGGAGTTAGCTTATTCCATAGCTTATCTCCCTAGCTTAATTTTCGGATCCAAGAAGGTAATCGGAAAGGGTTATAAACCCCTTTCCGATTTGATTATTCCGACCAGACCCCCCTTATTCCGATCGTATTGATCGGAAAAGGGTTTTCAAGATTCCGATTTACCCCTTTTGGCATATTCCGATTGTAGCTTACTTTTAAGTATTTCGATCAGCTATGTTTCCATTATTCCGATTAGTGTAATTTTTAAACATTCCGATTGGATTTGGTTCTTGCATATTCCGATTGGGTGTCTTGTGTGTATTCCGATCACCATCATTTCCCACATTCCGATTAGTGCTCTTTTCTACATTCCGATCAGACGATCAGAATATATTCCGATTGGTCCCATTTCCCATGCGTTCCGATCAGCTTATTTCCAATTGTTTAATTTCTTATTTTTACAAAGTTTTCAAGTGTTAGTTTCATTTAGTTTTCAAGTATTTTTCTAAATCTTGTCTTTAAGTTTTCAAACATTTAGTTTAACTTGTCAATTTAGTTTAATCTTTTAAAGTTTTAATTTCACGCTTCGACACTTACTTATTTGTTGTTAGTTTAAAATAGATAAACAAACCAACACCTTTTTATTAACCAAGAACAAATATTTCCACTTAGAACCGTGATCAATTCGAGGAGATACCGAGAACTAAATCTAGAACCCCATTGCAAAAAGTGTGTATCAAATGGCGCCGCTGCCGGCTCTTCTCGTTAAGATTAACAATTTTTTGTGAGAACTTGGATTTTGGGATCCGTTCACCGTGAACGTTACTTTTTCATAAAATCTTAAAAAACCCTAAAAATATAAAATTTTCAAAAATCCTAAAAAGTAAAAAAAAAACATAAAAATGACAAAAATATTTCTTGTTTGCTTTGTTAGTTCGTTTGCAGGTGCATGCGTACACGATCAACGTCTTATCAAGAGCCCGAGCCTCTCGAAGACTTAGACATGGCCGGTGTACAAAACAACAACAATAACCCACCTCTCAACAACAATAATAACAACAACAATAACAATCCACCTCTCAACAATGAGCCTCTACCAGACAATCGCCCGATGATTGAACTTCTGCAAGCACATGTGGAGGGCAACAATGATCCAATTGTCATACCCGCGATTGCAGCTAACAACTTTGAGCTCAAATCCGGCTTTATCCAGATGGTCTCTGCTCAACCATTCTTGGGGCGTACCATTGATGATCCTCATGACCACATCAAGAGATTCTTGCAACTCACGAATACGGTCAAATTCAATGGTGTTCCACAAGAGGTAATCCGTTTGCAACTTTTTCCCTTTTCTTTAGAGGGACAAGCCCGACATTGGCTTGCTAAGGAACCACCACAAAGTATTCTGATGTGGACGGATTTGGAGACCAAGTTTATCAACTACTTTTTCCCACCCTCTCGTACTACCGCTTTGCGGAATGAAATTATCAATTTTGAACAAAAGTACGATGAGTCTTTTAGTGAATCTTGGGATCGTTTCAAAGATCTTTTAAGAAAATGCCCACAACATGGTTTTACCAAAGTGCACCAAATTAACACTTTTTATAATGGTTTAAGCATGAATGACCAAGATTCACTAAACAGTGCCTCGGGGGGTAATATTTTGGTTAAGACTTCCAATGCCGCTTGGGATATCATTGAGAATAAGTCTCGTGTGCAAACCAAGAGTGTTCGGACCAATGTCGCTAGTGCTAGTACTAATGACAGCGACAAGCGACTTGACAAAATTACTACGCTTCTTGAATCGCTTGCCGCCCAAACCGCCAGCAACACCAACAACATCAATGCTAAAAACACTCAAGTCAATGCTGTCAACCAACCATGTGAGATATGCGGGGGTCCTCACTCTTACACCACTTGTACTGCCACCCAAGACTACCCTTCTGAGAATGTGAATGCAGCATACGGCACCTATCCTCCGGCCGCTTATCAAGCTCGTCCTCAAGGTGACCGCAATTTGCTTAGCTACCGCTCTAACAACTATCTCTCACCACACGGTTTTCCTCCTAACAACCCAAACCAACAAGAAAACCCAAATCTCCCTCCTCAACAACAACAACAACCTCGTACACCATACATACCACCTCACAAACAACCATATCCACCTCAAAGAAACAACCAAGTTTACCAGCAACCTGCTTATCAACCACCCGCATACAATGCTCCTCCCAATCAACCCACCGCATTACACCAAGACATTGGAACCTACATGAGGACTAATGATGTGATCGTGGACAATCTCCAACGGGAAGTGCTCAACTTGAAAGCAGACCTGGTTAAACAAGGGAACGATCTGAGAGCTGATATGAGAAACACTTTGGATAGTCAAACGAATGACTTAAGGAACATGATGGCTAGTTTCTTCCAAGGTAATCAACCCTCTTCTTCGGGTACTCTTCCGAGTAACACCGTTGTGAATCCAAGAGGAGAGATGAAAGCAATCACCACTCGCAGTGGCAAAGGTACCAAGGAACCCAAGCTTCCTATACCTCCACTGGTGATTGTGACTAAGGAGAACGAGTCACCTGCTCCTATTCCCCATCCTTCTACTTCCCCAATTTCTCCACCTCTTACTTCTACCCCTCCTCCACCCAAGGATGTGAGTGATCCTATTCTCCCAAAGCCTTCCTCTTCTTCCGATATACCTTATCCCTCAAGGTTGAGGAAAGAGAAGCTCAAAAGCAAGGATGATATTCAGGTTTCGAACTTTCTAAAAATGTTTAAACAATTGAATTTTAACATCTCCTTCGCTGAGGCTCTCGCTCACATGCCCAAGTATGCGAAAATGTTCAAAGATCTTCTTAGCGACAAGGAGAAGCTTCTTGATATTGCTAACACCCAACTTAATGAGAATTTCTCTACAGTCCTCTTAAGGAAATTGCCAACCAAGCTTGGTGATCCGGGTCGTTTCTTAATCCCTTGCAACTTCCCGGGAGTAGAGAATTGCATGGCCTTAGCCGATCTAGGTGCCAGTATTAATCTAATGCCTCTAAGCGTTTGGAAGCAATTATCTCTCCCTGAGCTAGTCCCCACCAAAATGACTTTGGAATTAGCTAACCGTACGGTTGCTTATCCAGTGGGGATAGCCGAAGACGTCTTTGTAGGAGTCGACAAATTCACTTTTCCTGCTGATTTCGTTGTCGTCGACTACGATATGAACCCTTGTGTGCCATTAATTGTTGGTCGTCCATTCTTGAGGACCGGTCGCACTCTCATCGATGTTGAAGCCGGTGAGCTTATCATGAGAGTGGGTGACGATAAAATTGTCTTCAACATGGGAAAGCTTTCTAAACAGCCTTATTCTAACGAGAGTGATAATTGTATTGACGTTCTTGATGAGGCTTGTGAAGAACACTTCAAAGATGCTTGTAAAAGTATTCCTACCTCTCTTCCCAATGTTGAGACCGTTTCCTCTATTGATTCATCACTATCTCTATTTGGAGAAAGTGATTTCCTTTGGAAAGATTTGGAAGCCACCATGGGAGATGTGAACTTAGCTAATGACGATTCTACCACCGATTGGGATGAAGATCTTCGCCTTATTGAGAACATTCTTAAAGAAGACAATATTTCTCCACCATCTCCCACG
Source organism: Glebionis coronaria (assembly GCA_025667525.1). Taxonomy (NCBI): domain Eukaryota; kingdom Viridiplantae; phylum Streptophyta; class Magnoliopsida; order Asterales; family Asteraceae; genus Glebionis; species Glebionis coronaria. The sequence goes on from CM046878.1 coordinate 251,625,958, forward strand.
GTTATTGCTATCGATGCTCCGACTTTGAAAACGCCTCCCATCGAAAATCCTCCGGATTTAGAACTTAAGGAGTTGTCGCCCATCTCGAGTACGTGTTCCTTGAAGAAAACAAGAAGTCGCCCGTCATCATCGCGAAGGACTTGAAAGAAGAAGAGAAATCTCGCCTCATCGCCGTGCTTAAAGATCATAAGAAGGCAATTGCTTGGAAAATTTCCGATATCCGCGGAATTGATCCGAACTTTTGTACTCACAAGATTCTCATGGAAGATGACTTTAAACCCGCAATCCAGAGCCAAAGAAGGGTTAATCCTCGCATTCATGACGTCATCAAACAAGAGGTTATCAAACTTCTTGATGCCGGCTTGATTTACCCTATCTCGGATTCGCCGTGGGTAAGTCCCGTCCATTGTGTGCCCTAGAAGGGCAGAATAACCGTTGTTTCTAATGAACACAACGAGTTGATTCCCACTCGTCTCGTTACTGGGTGGAGAGTTTGTATTGATTATCGCAAGCTCAATGATGCCACGAGAAAAGATCACTTTCCTCTTCCTTTCATGGATTAAATGCTCGAGCGTCTATCAGGTAATGACTATTACTGCTTTTTGGACGGTTTCTCCGGGTATTTTCAAATTCCCATCGATCCCAAGGACCAAGAAAAGACCACATTCACTTGTCCCTACGGAACATTTGCTTACAAACGCATGCCTTTTGGTTTATGTAATGCTCCTGGGACGTTCCAAAGGTGTATGATGGCTATCTTTCATGACATGGTGGAAGACACTATGGAAGTATTCATGGATGATTTCTCGGTTTATGGCGATTCTTTCTCTGCTTGCCTTGCCAATTTAGAACGAATGCTTAAGCGGTGTGAAGACACTCGCCTTGTTCTTAATTGGGAAAAATGCCATTTCATGGTAAAAGAGGGCATCGTGCTAGGACACAAGATCTCCAAAGTCGGTCTTGAAGTAGACCGTGCTAAAGTCGATGTTATCGCTAAGTTGCCTCCACATTCAACCGTGAAGGGTGTGAGAAGTTTTCTTGGTCATGCGGGCTTTTACCGTCGATTCATCAAAGATTTTTCTCAAATCGCTCGCCCGATGACCCACCTCTTGGAAAAAGACACTCCTTTTATCTTTTCCAAAGAGTGTCTTGAAGCCTTCAACTTGCTTAAGGATAAGCTAACTAAGGCACCCGTCTTGGTTACCCCTAATTGGGAGCTGCCTTTCGAGTTGATGTGCGATGCTAGCGACTATGCTATTGGAGCGGTTTTGGGCCAAAGAGTGAACAAACACTTCCAACCGATCCATTACGCTAGCAAGACAATGACGGGGGCCCAATTGCATTACACGACAACCGAAAAAGAGCTTTTAGCTGTTGTCTATGCCTTTGAAAAGTTCCGCCCCTATCTTGTCCTTTCCACCACAATCGTTTATACCGATCATTCCGCGTTGAAGTACTTGTTAACTAAACAAGATTCCAAACCAAGACTTCTTCGCTGGGTTTTGCTACTCCAAGAATTTAAAATCGAAATTCGCGATAAAAAAGGAGTTGAAAACCTAGCCGCGGATCATCTCAGTAGACTTGAGGATCCTTACCAAGGGGAACATCCGAACGAAGAGATCAATGACTCTTTTCCCCTGGAGACCTTAATGTCTATCAACTCGACTTCTGATGAAACCCCGTGGTTTGCGGACATTGCAAACTACTTAGCGGGTGGAATTCTCGTTGACGGGTTAACATCCCAGCAAAAGAAAAAGTTCTTCAAAGACATTAAGACTTACTTTTGGGATGACCCGTATCTATTCAAACAATGTGCTGATTTGATTATTCGCCGATGTGTTGATGGACCGACAGCTTTAGAAATCCTTGATGCTTGCCACAAAGGACCCACCGGTGGTCACTTTGGTCCCAACTACACCGCCAAAAAAGTGTTTGACTCGGGATTTTATTGGCCCACCATCTATCGTGACGCTCACGAGATGGTTAAGCATTGTGATGCTTGCCAAAAACAAGGCTAGATCACACATAAAGACGAGATGCCTCAGAATTTCATTCAAGAGTGTGAAATCTTTGATGTTTGGGGTATCGACTTTATGGGGCCATTCCCTTCCTCTAAAGGAAACAAATACATCCTTGTAGCCGTTGACTACGTTTCAAAGTGGGTTAAAGCCAAAGCTGTACCCACTAATGACGCAAGGGTGGTTTGTACCTTTTTGAAATCGCTATTCGCTAGATTCGGTGTGCCTCGTGCCATTATTAGTGATCGCGGGACTCATTTTTGCAATGACCAATTTGCAAGAGTCATGGCTAAGTATGGTGTAAATCATCGTCTTTCCACCGCATACCACCCCCAAACGAATGGCCAGGCTGAAATATCCAACCGAGGATTAAAGCGAATTCTTGAAAGAACCGTGGGAGAGCATCGTGCCTCATGGGCTGATAAACTTGATGATGCTTTGTGGGCTTTTCGTACTGCATACAAGACTCCGGTTGGTTGCACACCATATCGTCTCGTGTACGGGAAAGCGTGCCACCTCCCCATTGAGTTGGAGCACAAGGCTTACTGGGGCTTGAAGTGGGCTAATTTTGATATCAACAAAGCCGGTGACCTACGCAAGATCCAACTCAATGAGCTGAATGAACTCCGTAATGAGGCTTATGAAAATTCTTTGATCTATAAGGAGAAGACTAAGCTCATTCACGACTCTAAGATTAAAAACCGAGAGTTCCAAGTTGGAGACAAAGTTTTACTCTTTAACTCTCGGTTAAAAATCTTTTCGGGCAAGCTGAAATCTCGTTGGTCCGGCCCATTCACCATTGCCCAAATTTTTCCATATGGTACTCTCGAGCTTGCTCAACCTAATGGACCTAATTTTAAGGTGAATGGCCAACGAGTGAAGTTGTACTTTGGTGACGACATCTCTCATAAGATGATTCCATCCCTCACCACGTTCCCCATGAACTAATTTTGGGTCGAGTCAGGCTCGTGACTCGGTTATAAAAAACAAGCGCTCCTCGGGAGGCAACCCGAGTATCTACCTTTTTCCGTTTTAACCTCCTAAGTGTAGGGGGCCCTATATAGGTGTTTGTCTTTGTGTGGTGATGTGATTACAGGGATGACTGCACTTTTGGAATCTTTGAAGAACCATGCTCCCGTGTTATCCGAAATCCGGTTCTATCTCTCAACTATCGTGATTCAATTTTCTTCATACTCACATTTGAAATTGATCACTTTAGTCATCTCTCCCTTAGCTTGATTTAACCAACGTGCACAATGTCATAAGTATAGGGGAGACTTTTCCCACATGCTTAAACATTGAGGACAATGTTTATCTTAAGTGTAGGGGGGACTTCTATTGAAGTTTTAAGTGGACTTTCCATGAAAATGCCTTCATTTAACCGGAAAATCATATTTTTCAACATTGTTCAAATTTTTAATTAACTTTGGCCATTTAGTCGTAATTTTTAAATTTTTATCGTTACTTTCATATATATATATATATATATATATATATATATATATATATATATATATATATATATATATATATATATATATATATATATATATATCCCGCAATAAAGTCAAAAATATTAATAAAGTGGTGTAGCTAGTTTTGAAATCTTTGATATATTAGGCCCGTTGCGATTATTTTGACTCAACCCGAATAGACTTATCCAAGTTTATTCTAGCTAGTATCCTTAACCATGTAGACCTCAATTGGTTTATTAGGCTAAGCATCCACGAGTCTCATTACTTGAGATTTTAAATTGTGGAGGACGAGAAATGATAGAGTCAATTATAAGTCGGTATTCTTGCACAAGCTCACTTGGTGTAATTATTTGCCTATTCTCCCATCACTCGCTAATAATTTATTTGCAATAAGTAAGGTCGTACGATTTGAAAAGTTACTTAGCTTCTAGCCCAAGATCGTTTAAAAGTTGCTCGGTAATGATAAGAGTTCATAGCCAAGGCATAACTTATGAAGCGGGGCGCGAAGATTGGCGAGTCCGAAAAGGCCCTAACAAGGCATGAGGATTCAATCTTATTGCTAAAGATCCAAGGTGATGTGAAAAGCATTATTCCCAAAATCAATATGAAGGATCAAGATTCACGACGAAAAGCAATCAACTCCCATAAAGATCATGGAGAAGTCTATCCGAAAAGACCCTAACAAGGTATGAGGATAAATAGATCCAAGTCCGAAAAGGAGGCGGATCGTTGTATCTCAAAATCCCAATTAGAGATTGAAGAAATAATAATGAAGTCGTGGTCAACAAAGTTGGAGTACCCCTCAAAAGTCTCCAAGTGAAGAAACTCTATTACGAAGAGAAGACCCTTATCTCAAGAACGTCTCTCAAGATAAGAAGTATGAAGTACATGCCAAATATCGGCCCGAGAGAGGTCTCAAATCGTGAACCGAGTTATGCCAAGATATGAACTTTTTGATATCCCGAGAAGCAGTTTTAAGAGATTTTGTCCTTTAGCTAACTATTGATCAAATCATCCTACTTTGCTTTCAGCCTAAATAAACTATCGCAATAAGTCAAAAAAATGCATCTTCATGATCATTCTAAGACAAAAATAAAATATAAGAGATACACCTAGGAATAAGGAAGTTTAAGTATAATTAAGCCATGTGTGTAAGTGTTTGAATTGCTAACTTATAATAACAATGATCTCGTTTTTAAGCTTAGTGTGGGGAACGTGAAACTTGAGGGTGATGAATCGTTGCAGCACCGAAGCCCTAATGTAAGTCTTAGATCTCTTTGCAAGTTATTTCCACGTATCTATTATTTATCCTTTTGTTTACTTTAAAATTTTAATCTCTCGTAGTACTTTAATTTTTGTTTAGTAATATGTTAATAAGGCCAAGGTTGATTAATTATGAGAAAAATGTAAACTTGCTTTATCGCTAAGCATTGCATGAGGGCATGGCAATGGTTAAGTGTAGGGGACTTGATAGGTGCGAAAACACCCATCCTTTTACCACTTATTTCTGGCTAAAACAAGACCAAAACACGTATTTAATATCATTTGTTTGGAATTATGCGTGGTTTTTGTGTTTATTGTGTTTTCAGAGTCAACCGGATGAATATTGAAGAAAACACGAGATTGCACGGGTTTTATCGAAGAAAAAGACTCAAGACGAAGTCTATTGTCCAAGAGATGCAAAAGATTTGAAGTCATTGTGCCTATTTGAAGATTTATCGAAGAATAGAGCCAAAGATGGAAGATTCATATATGTCGAAGAACTCGAGTCTATTAAATAAAAGATTATAAGACGAGTTGGAATTATTCACCGACACTTCTCAAAATCCAAAGTCGGAAACGTTTATTTAAAGAGACGTAAAGACTAAAGAAGAAAGAAGAAAAGAAGCCCAAAACCAAAGCCCATTCACAAGCCCACCATCACACACCTATATATAGGATTCCACTTCACCATTTTGGAGTTAGTCTTTGTTTTAGTTTAGGTTTTCATTCTCTCTAGTTTTAGAGAGAGAAAGTTCTCAACTTTCTCTCACTAGTTTTCATCTTTCTTTCTTTCAAGATTAAACCTTTGTATTGTTTCTTTAATTAATCAAGTTTAAATTCAAGCTTTTAATCTTTAATCTCATTCTACTTTTCTTTGATTTTGATTCACTTTTGGTACGAATTACTTATGATCCGTGTTGTTCATCTATGTTTTCGTGCTTAAAAAGTTAATCTTTTTATGTTACCTTAAGTTTCTACACGAATAAGCTTTTAGATCTTTGTACTTATTGGCTTATTTGTGAGTTTAGCTTATTTACTTTTTAAAGTTTTTATAAAAAGTTCATCTTTTTACTATTTGATTTATAAGATTGATTATTTGAAGTTTAGATAAGTTGTATTTGTGCTTATTTGATCCGCTTAATATTAGATTCGTGCTAGTTTTGGAGTTAGCTTATTCCATAGCTTATCTCCCTAGCTTAATTTTCGGATCCAAGAAGGTAATCGGAAAGGGTTATAAACCCCTTTCCGATTTGATTATTCCGACCAGACCCCCCCTTATTCCGATCGTATTGATCGGAAAAGGGTTTTCAAGATTCCGATTTACCCCTTTTGGCATATTCCGATTGTAGCTTACTTTTAAGTATTCCGATCAGCTCTGTTTCCATTATTCCGATTAGTGTAATTTTTAAACATTCCGATTGGATTTGGTTCTTGCATATTCCGATTGGGTGTCTTGTGTGTATTCCGATCACCATCATTTCCCACATTCCGATTAGTGCTCTTTTCTACATTCCGATCAGACGATCAGAATATATTCCGATTGGTCCCATTTCCCATGCGTTCCGATCAACTTATTTCCAATTGTTTAATTTCTTGTTTTTACAAAGTTTTCAAGTGTTAGTTTCATTTAGTTTTCAAGTATTTTTCTAAATCTTGTCTTTAAGTTTTCAAACATTTAGTTTAACTTGTCAATTTAGTTTAATCTTTTAAAGTTTTAATTTCACGCTTCGACACTTACTTATTTGTTGTTAGTTTAAAATAGATAAACAAACCAACACCTTTTTATTAACCAAGAACAAATCATTCCACTTAGAACCGTGATCAATTCGAGGAGATACCGAGAACTAAATCTAGAACCCCATTGCAAAAAGTGTGTATCAGGGTAGCATAGACTCCCCTTAATAGGCTCAAATAGGCCCAATAAGAAAATTTTTGTCCAATTAAGCCCAAAAGCTCCTATCTGTCTCAAAATTTGATTTTAAACACAACTTTCCAAAGGCCCAAAAGCTGAAAATGAGCTTAAGCTAGCTTATTTCAAAACAGCTTATTCTTAATGGGCTTTTTGGCCCATTAAGCTATAAGCTGATGCCATAAGCTAAGATTTTACCCACGTCCTTCTCTTGACCTAATTAAGCTATTTGCAAAAAGAAACTTGAAATAAGCTCAAGGAATAAGCCTGAAAATGCAATAAGCAATCTACACAAAACGACAAAATAGTCGTTTTTGAGTTCTAGACTATTTCAAGAGCTGATTCAAGTTGCAATAAGTCACAAATGGCTTAACTAAGCTTAATCAACAAAAAGATTTTCAATAAGCACACTCAATAAGCTGAAATAAGCAATAAGCTAATTTTGAAAAAGACAAAATAGTCGTTTTCTAGTAAAAACTTAAAACCAAAAGCTGTGAACTTCCAGATTCACTTATAAGCTCAAAAGATTAAGACCTATTACAAAAAATAAGTTGTTGCACATTGGAATAAGCCATATTGATTTATTAATAAGCTAAACACCAATTATAACTAGTAGTGGCTAGAAGCAGGGGAAAGGAGTTCCCACTGCCTTGACTTTTTGACCTGGCTTTTTAGAGAGTTTCACTTGGTATCATTGAACAATCAAGGCACCCTTATGATCAGTAAATCACAAGGAGTCAATAACAAGCAAATAATCACAAAATCACCCAGCCAATCAGTGCAGTTAATTCAATCTTTGCCCAGATGTGTTCCAGACAAGTAATAAGTAGGTCTGAGGACAATAAGCTACTTTTAAGCTATTAAAAGCTAACCACAAGCCACCAAATGCATACACAATCTCAAAACAACTTAGAGTAACACAGCTTAACACATTTCATGCAACAAATCTAACAAATGAACAAGATCTAAGCACATGCAGTTACTGATGAACAATGAAGAACACAAGAACTAAGTTTGCTGATGTACTTGATACAAAATCCAATTTCAAGGCCTCAAATCTATCACATATGTTGCATTAACAATGATTAAACACTTGTAAGCCCTAGGTTATCATAAGATATAGGTGTGCACAAGATTTCAGAGCAAAACAACAAATATTCAAGATTTTATAGCCAATTGTTTGATTTGGTGTTTCAAGGCACAAAACTTGCTTATATCAGAACACAATAGCCTCAATATCAAATACACACTCAAACAATACCACAAATCCAACTCAAAATATCATAAACTAGAACAATCAGTCAATCCCAAACACCCTTTTAACTTTTTAAACTCAATTTTAAACAAGTAAAAGTCTTCTCAAGATTGATTTAAGCCCAATTTATCATCATAACATACCACAAGTGAATCAATAACCAATTTGCAGGCACAAAAACACACTTATACCAACAAAATCACAAAATCACAAATACCAAAGAATAATCAGAAAGATGAGTTTTGAGAATTCAAACCTCCAAGATGTACATCCACACCTTTGAATCAATGAGCTGAGGTGCTAGCAAGAACAAGCACCAGCTTCCCCCTGCTAAGAATAACAAACAGGCCTAGCCAAAGGCTTAAACCTAAATTAGCACAAAATAAGGTAAAATAGGTGACAAAAGGTCAAGTCTTTACAAGACTTAGGCTCTCACAAGGCCTGAATCCTCCCTTAAGGCCTCACTACCCCTTAATCAACCAAGATTAGGAGGCTATGATCACCCTTAAGCTCAAATAAGCAGGTTGTTGAACCACAAGCACTTAGCAAACCACTTGACTAAATTTTGAATCAAAAACGTATAACCAAACTCCAATATTGTTCAAGCTAGTTGATTTGTGACTTATATCACTTAAAGAAACACCTCAATGAACAATCCTCACCCAAGCACATGCCAAATTCTTGAACTCAGTCAAGAACAAAGGGACTCAAAGGCTTATAGGCTATCTTGGACTTGTTCAAGGTTTTGTTTAAGTACAAAAACGTGACAATACAACTACTTAACACAATAAATATCAATGGAACTCAGTTTCAATCACAACACAATACCAAATTCTATTAAATTCAGAAAAATGGCTTTACAAGGCTTGACAAAGTAAAACTGAGAACAAGAGTAAAGGAAAGACCCTAAACCCATTATATAGAGGGTGTACATGCTACTAGAAGCTAATAAAAACCTAAACCCTAGTAAAGTGATGTCCCAAAAATGCCCTTGGATTTTTGAATATATGTTGACTGAATTTGGACTTCTTGGCGTTTTGTTGAGATACCAGAGGGATAAAAGTGATCTTGGACGTCCAATACATGCTTAGAAAATAAGCAAGCCTTTGGTACGTTGATTTGCTGCATGGTTTTGTTTGGAGGTGAAAAAGTGGGACAGGGGAAGGGTGGTGATACATGTGAGATGATGGTGATGTGGGTTTATGATCAATGGGACCTTAATCAATTATCTAGAGTTGATTGGGGAATAATTTTCAATAATTAAGAAAAACCTAATTTTTGATATGAACACTAAGAACTCAGGTTTTGATCTTGTTTAATGTTCGAATATGTGTTATGGCGCGAATTAGGTAACTAATTAAAGTAATTAGTTAAACCGGGTGGGTGGATTAGTGACGTGGTAGAATGGTGAGTAGGGATTGGTGGAAAATGTGAGTGGGGTGAGGTGGCAGGCTATGAGTGGTCTAGTTAAGGTTGGCTGTCTGCCAAGATTAGCCCTTCTTCTCCTCTTCTCTTGTCTTTTCAGTCAAAACTTGCTATCAACGCCCAGTCCCTTTGTAACAACTTTTGTTTTTCATACTTTTGCCCCAAAAAGTTTTGCAACATAATTTCAGGGGTATTTCTTGCCAATTCCTGATTCTTGAAAGGTTGTTTTGGCCTTTTCTTCATGGATAATGGTCTTGACTTGTATGGTTGACTTCTTGGAGGACTGAAATTGCCAAGTCTTGATTTATGAGGGACCATTTTTGCCAATTCTTCAAAGTTAAGGGTCCTTTTTGTAAATTTGACAAACTTTAAGGACCAATCTTGTAATTATGAATAAACAAGGGTTTAAAGTGTCAATTCTTCAATATTAAAGGACCCTTCTTGTACAATCTTCATATCTTTAAGGTTATTTCTTGGAAAATCATCACTTGGGTCCGGTTCATTGTGCGGCTTCATTTCCCGTGTTCGTTTTTGCATGATTCTTGTGATCTTTTGTCATTTTCTCAATATCCATACCTGAAATACAGCAGCAACAAACACAAGCATATATTTGGGTATTTTCATGATATTTTATGCATTTTAAGCCCTTTCTGGACGATGAGACTATGTATAAAAGCAGTCTCATCACTCCCCCATACTAAACCATTGCCGTGCCCTCACGCAATGCTAGAATAAAGTATCGTAGCATCTCCAAAATTCATTTTTATTCACTTTTATTGAACGATAAACTAGCTACACTACTACTATTACTACTACTTGTGTCTTAGACATAATGTATGATTTTCATCGCAAAATGGGACGTTTAGGTTCATAGAATAAGAACATGTGAGTGCCTCATAGAGATAAATTCATCGTCCTCGATTTTCACCCCAATTCCATGCCAAGTGTGCAACGAGATCATTGTCATTATAAGTTAGTAATGCTAACACTACTCATATTCCCTAATCACGTACTTATCCTCCCAATTTCCTAAGTTGTATCTCTTATATTTTATTATGTCTTGAATGTTTCACGAGGATACATTGTTTGACTTATGCGATAATAGAGATTTAGGTCTAAAAATAGAGTCCTAACGGTGTAACCAAGACCATCAAATCAATAACCCCTCCTAATAGACAACGATGTCAAAAAATTTAGTCAACAAGAAGGATCGATAAACACGGTTTTATAGCGGTTTTGAACATGAGACTTATTACCAAGACTTTTATACGCCCCCTAACGGAAGGGCCTTATTATCATTGATTTACCTCCATCTTTTATTCAACTTCGCCATGAAGCTTTTATATGACTTTGGTCTTGCCTTGCCTTTTATTATCCACCTCATCGGTAGTTTTATTAGCCAAAGACGTATATTGATAGGTGTGTAAACACCCATCTTTTCTACCACTTAATTACATTAATAACCGGACCAAAACGTGTATTTTATGTCTTTTATGTCGGAATTATGCGTGGTTTGTGTTTTTGTTGTATTTAGGATGAAAAGGTGAAAAGTGGAGAAAACACGAACACTCACGGGCATTTACGGACTTTTATTGAAGACAAAGATGAAAGACGGAGTCGAGAAGTCAAAAGTGGAAAAAGAACGGAAGTCCAAGGCCAATTCTGAAGATTTATCGAAGAAAAAGTCAAAAGACGGAAGTTTATCAAAAGCCGAAGAACTCGAGTCTAATTTATTGAAGAAATTAAAGACGAGTTTAAAAGAAATCCCGAGCCACAAGTCATTAGAGTCCAATTAAAGAAGATTAGAAGGAAAAAGGACTAATGGTGCAATTAATGAAGACTATATGCTTAAGGACCTAATGACGCAATTAAGAGAAAAGGAAGAAGGGGAGGAAACTTCCTAATCCTCCCCTATATATAGTTAGGATTTGTTAATCATTTCTTTTTGGTTGGCTAACTTGACAAATTAGCTCTTCCACATTTAATTTATGCACATTTAAATACTTGTCATTTAATTACCTTGTCTTGCACCTTAATTACTATTTAATTCAAGTAAGTTTTTCTTTTTAATTCTTGTCAAGCTTTATCTTTATCTTGTTAATCTCATTCTTCCTTTCTTTACCTTGTGTTGATTTGTTTATGTTCATGTTCTTAATTTTGGTTGATTTATTTAAGTGGGTTTTGATTATTTTGATCTTTATTGTTTGATTTGATTGATTTGGATTGATTGTTTATGCTTTATATTTGTTTATTAATTTGTTTGATTTAATTTTGTGTTTGATTTGGTTAAGTTTTATTTAGATCCGTGTGTTTTAGCTTTTCCTTGTTCTTCGGTAATCTTACTGTTCTTGCCCAGGTTCGTCCCCAGCAATATTCCGAACGAAGGGTTTTACAAGTTGTCTATTCGGAATACTGAGTATTCCGCATAGGAAATATTCAGCATAGGGAATTTATTCCGAGTAGGGCATTTTATTCCGAATAGGGTGACTTTTCCGAATAGAGGGAATATTCCGAGTAGGTTTCTTTATTCCGAATAGGGACAGATATTCCGAATAGGAATACTTTCCGAATAGACCTTGATATTCCGAATAGGAATTTTATTCCGAATGAGCTACTTATTCCGCATAGGCATTCTTTCCGCATAGGCATTCTTTCCGAATAGGCCAAATATTCCGAGTAGGCACTTTATTCCGAATAGGGACAGATATTCCGGATAGAGGTATTATTCCGAATAGGAGGATTATTCCGGATAGGGTTATTTTCAGTTTCTTTATTTTAAGTTTTTGCCTTTCTAGCTCTATTTTTCCTGCCTTTCTCATTAGTCGCACTTTAAGTTTATTTGCCTTAGTTTAAGTTTTAGTTTTAGTTGCATTTTAAGTTTGCCTTAGTTAGATTTAAGTTTGCGTTATTTACTTTATCGCCCTTTAATTTAAAGTCTTGCTTTTAAATACTTGCACTTTATTTTAAATTAGACTTAGATTTATTTTAATTGCACCTTTACTTTAATTGTTTTGCTCCTTTATTTTCAAAACTACAACGACACATCTTTGTTCCACCAAAGTTCAACTGAGTCACACATTAAACAATAAGTTTTTCAATTCGAAGAGATTGGTACAACGAATCTTTTTAACTAGGTAAAATCTAGTTATCAAATGGCGCCGCTGCCGGCTCTTTTCGTTAAGATCAACAGTTTTCTGTGCTAGACACGTTGCTTTTTGGGATCCGTTCACTTGTGAACGTTATTTTTCTTGCCTTAAAAATTCCAAAAACTCATAAAAAATTAAAAAATTCATAAAAACCATAAAAATTAAAAATATCAAAAATCCAAAAAGATTTTCTTTTTATTGTGTATATATATTGTCTTTGTGTTTGGTTTTGTTTTCTTTTGCATTTTCAGGTGTATGCGTACTAGATCTTCTAATTATCAAGAGCCCGAGCCTCAAGAAGATTTAGATATGGCAGGTGTTAACAACAATAATCAACTACCGCACCTTAATTATAACAACAATGCTCTTCCACAGCCTGATCTTCGGACCATGGAGGAACTTTGTCAACCAACAATGTTTGGACGAGGAGGACCGATTGCGCCGATGCAAATCAACGCTCCTGAGTTTTCGTTGAAGCACCACATGATTCAGCAAGTGCAAACAAACCCATTTCGAGGATTGCCTGATGATGATGCCAACAAACACCTCGACAAGTTCATTACAATCACCCAAAGCATGAAGTTTCCTGGTGCCACAATGGATGTTCTCCGCCTACAACTCTTCCCACATACTTTATCGCATCATGCCGAGAAATGGTTTGATCGTCTCCCGAAGAATTCTATTCACACTTGGGATGATATGACTCAACGCTTTTTGTCGCGCTACTTTCCACCATCCATGGTCACAAGCCTTCGCAATCAGATCAGCGGTTTCATGCAAGATCCCGATGAATCTCTTTTTGATACATGGGAGAGATATAATGTCTTGATCGACCGTTGTCCAAACCACAACATGCTTCCGGTCACCTTGATCGATACTTTCTACAACGGATTGACTTTTCGAGATCGTGATACGATTAATGCAGCCGCCGGTGGCACATTCATGAAAAGGAGACCCGAGGAGTGTAGAGAGTTAATAGAGAACATGACTACTCATCATAAGAACTGGGATTCCTCTGCTTCTTCTAGAAACAACACGAGAGTCAATGTTTCTTCTACCTCAGCAAATCCTGAGATGACCGAACTCACCCGCATGATGGCTGAAATGAGCAAAAGTATTACGCTTCTCGCTTCAAACCAACAACAACAACATGTTAAAGCGGTTGCTAATCCTTGTGAAACATGTGGCGGTCCTCACTCATACACCGATTGTCCTTCGGCACAAGGAAATCCGGAAAATGTGTATGCTGCTTACGGTAATTATTCACCGGAAAATTACCAAGCTAGACAACAAGGGGATAGAAATCTGCTGAGCTACCGTTCCAACAATTACCTTTCACCCAGTTTTTCTCCTCAAAACCAAAATCCCGCCAACAACTACAATAGAAGCAACCAAATCCTACCTCGTGCTTCTAACCCTTATCAACCACCCACCCAACAACACCCACCCATTAATCCCGATGTTGACACCATCATGAGAACTCAAGGTGAGCAAATCAAGAATCTACAGAGCCAAATAATCAATTTGAAAGGAGATATCTTGAAGCAAGGTAATGACATCAGAACCGAGGTTCGTGAAAATCTTCAATCTTCCTTCATCACTCAAACAACTGAATTAAAGAATCTGTTGGCTAGTTTCTTGCCCGAAGCTCAACCTTCTTCTTCTTCGGGTTCTCTACCTTCAAACACCGTCCCCAATCCGCGAGCTAATGTGAGTGCAATAACTACGCGTAGTGGACTTACCATTATCGATCCACCTATTCCACCACCATCATCCACACCTCCTCCACCACCATGTATCCCTACTCCACCTACACCTAGTAGTAGTGCCTCATTACCGTCTCCGCCTCGTCATGACGATGTATCTCGGAAGGACCCTTCAACATCACAACCTTCACCAACTACACCTCCACCCAACCCTTATCAACCCAGAATCCCATACCCTTCTCGCATAGGCAAGACCAACGAGCTAACCAAGAATGACTGTAATGTAATGAAATATGTGGATATGCTATCTAAAATGACCATCAACATTAGCCTTGTTGAAGCACTTTGCCACATGCCGAAATTTGTCAAAGCATTCAAGGAATTGCTTAGCAAGAAGGAGAAGTTGATTGAACTCGCCAACACACGCTTAAATGAAAACTGCTCTGTAGTCCTTCTTAGAGAACTTCTGGAAAAGCTTGGAGATCCCGGTCGTTTTGTGTTGCCTTGCGTGTTCAACAAAACTGAAGAATTTACTGCCCTTGCTGATCTCGGGGCTAGTATTAATTTGATGCCACTGAGTGTTTGGAAAACACTATCATTGCCCGATCTCATTCCAACAAAGATGACTCTTGAACTTGCAAACCGCACTCTCGCTTACCCCGTTGGTATAGCCGAAGATGTGTTTCTTAAAGTTGGCACATTTACCTTCCCGGTCGATTTCGTCGTAGTAGATTATGAAATGGACCCTCGTATCCCTTTAATACTTGGTCGGCCATTCTTGAGAACCGGACGTGCTTTAATAGATGTGGCCGAAGGTGAGTTAATCTTACGAGTCGAGGATGATTCTAAAGTTTTTAAAATGGGGAAGCTTTGATAGGTGTGTAAACACCCATCCTTTTACCACTTAATTCTGGCTAAAACAAGACCAAAACACGTATTAAATATCATTTGTTTGGAATTATGCGTGGTTTTTGTGTTTATTGTGATTTCAGAGGTAACCGGATGAATATTAAAGAAAACATGGGATTGCACGGGTTTTATCAAGGAAAAAGACTCAAGATAAAGTCTATTGTCCAAGAGATGCAAAAGATTTGAAGTCACTGGGCCTATTCGAAGATTTATCGAAGAAAAGGACTAAAGACGGAAGATTTTCATAAGTCGAAGAAACTCGAGTCTATTTAACGAAGAAATTAAAAGACGAGTTGGATTTAATCGACGACAAATCCCGAATCAGAATCGAAAACGTCAACTTTTCTGAAAAGACGAGAAGACAAGAAGAAAGGGAGAAAGCCCACTCACCAACCAACCACTAGGAGTATAAATAGATACTCCCTTCACACAATTAGGGAGTTAGCTTCATTTTTCTTTTTCCCAGTCCTTTGTTCGTTCCATCACCAACACCATTAGGGTGTTTGGTGATTTTCATCTTTTTCTTTCAATCTTGTAATCCTTAATCATTACATCTTGTTACTTTTACATTAATCAATCAATTCCATCTTTTCATTCATCTTGTTCTTCATCATCATCTATTGCAAGTTCTTAAGTTTTTATTTGATTCTAGTTTGATCTTTAAAAGTTGTTGATTTAGAGTTTTTATTGGTGGGATTTGTTACTTAAGGTATTTAAATGATTTGTGTTTAATTTGGTAAACCCTTTTTGATTATTGAGTTTGATTTTGATTAAATCCGCATCCCCTGTTCTTCGCATTTCTAAAGTACTGAGTTCCCAGATTCCGAATAGGGATTCTGGGGTTGCCTTTATTCGGAATATTTCAATTATTCCGAGTAGAGGTTGTTTTTCTTCTTTATTCGGAATATCATAGATTTTCTGAATAGCCCTTATATTCCGAATAGGCATTGCTTTCCGAATAGGCTTGTTTTTCCGCATGGTCATATTTTCCGAATAGACTAATTTTTCCGCATGGTTTCTGTTATTCCGCATAGAACTTGATTTTCCGAATAGCCCTGTCTTTCCGAATAGCGTTATCTTTCCGCATAAAGCAGATTTTTCCGCATAAGTGATATTTTCCGCATAGGCCTTGATATTCCGCATAGAGATCATTTTCCGCATAAGGCAAGTTTTCTGAATAATACAATTATTCCGCATATATGTCAATTTTCCGAATAGAGCTGTCTTTCCGAATGGCCAATACTTTCCGCATAAGATTTACATTCCGCATAGGGTATTTTTCTGTAAGGGTATTTTTCCAGTATTAATTCAATTCAAGTATTATTTCATTACCATTTTATTCACTTACCTGTTTAGTAGAATAGAAAACCAAAGCCACTTTTTGTCACCAAGAACAAATCATTCCACTTTTAACTGAGATCAATTCGAGAGGATTCCGAGAAATCGAACTTTTTCACCACACTAAAAAGCTTGTATCAAATGGCGCCGCTGCCGGCTCCTCTCGTTAAGATCAAAAGTTTTTTGTGAGAACTTGGATTTTGGGATCCGTTCCCCGTGAACGTTACTTTTTCATAGAAATTTTCAAAAAACACTAAAAAATATAAAATTTTCAAAAATCCTTAAAAAGTAAAAAACATAAAAACCAAAAATATTTTTGCTTTGTTTTTCTTTGTTCGTTCTTTTGCAGGTGTATGCGCACTCGATCCACGTCTTATCAAGAGCCCGAGCCTCTCGATAACTTAGACATGGCTGGTGTACAAAACAACAATAACATACCACCTCCGAACAACAATAATAACAACAACAACCCACCTTTCAACAACATGAATAACAACAACAATGAGCCACTTCCGGATAACCGCCCCATGATTGAATTGCTCCAAGCTCATGTCGATGGCAACACGGATCCAATTGTTATACCACCAATTGCCGCCAACAACTTTGAGCTTAAATCAGGCTTTATCCAGATGGTCTCAGCTCAACCATTCTTGGGACGAACCATTGATGACCCACACGACCATATCAAGAGATTTCTACAACTCACCAACACGGTCAAGTTCAATGGAGTTCCACAGGAGGTTATAAGGTTACAACTTTTTCCCTTTTCTTTAGAGGGACAAGCCCGGCATTGGCTTGCTAAGGAACCGCCACAGAGTATTCTCTCGTGGACGGATTTGGAAACAAAGTTTATAAACTACTTTTTTCCACCCTCTCGTACTACCGCTTTGCGGAATGAGATCATAAATTTTGAACAAAAGTACGATGAGTCATTCAGTGAATCTTGGGATCGCTTTAAAGATCTTTTAAGGAAATGCCCACAACATGGTTTTACCAAAGTACATCAAATCAATACTTTTTACAATGGTTTAAGCATGAGTGACCAAGATTCACTGAATAGTGCCTCGGGGGGTAATCTATTGGCTAAGACTTCCAATGCTGCTTGGGATATCATTGAGAACAAATCTCGTGTGCAAACCAAGAGTGTTAGGACCAATGTTGCTAGTGCTAGCACTAATGACAGCGACAAGCGACTTGACAAAATCACCACGCTTCTTGAATCGCTTGTTACCCACACCGTCAGCAACAACAACAGCAACAACGCCAAAAACGTACAAGTGAACGCTGTCAGCCAACCTTGTGAGATATGCGGTGGTCCCCACTCTTACACAACTTGTACCGCCACCCAAGATTACCCTGCTGAGAATGTGAATGCGGCATATGGCACCTACCAACAACCTGCTTATCAAGCTAGACCTCAAGGTGACCGTAACTTGCTTAGCTATCGATCAAACAACTATCTTTCACCACCTGGTTTCCCTCCTACCAACCTAAACCAACAACAAAACCTTAACCGCGCTACTCAACAACAACAACAACCTCGACAACCATACATCCCACCTCACAAGCAACAACAACCACCTCAAAGAAACAATCAAGTCTACCAACAACCTGCTTACCAACCACCTGCATACAATGCTCCTCCCAACCAACCCACCGCTCTTCACCAGGAAGTGGAAACTTATATGAGGACTAACGATGCGATAGTGGGAAATCTTCAGAGAGAAGTGCTCAACCTGAAAGCCGACTTGGTCAAGCAAGGAAATGATTTGAGAGCAGATATGAGAAATACGTTGGATAGCCAAACTAATGATCTAAGAAACATGATGGCTAGTTTCTTCCAAAGTAGTCAACCCTCTTCTTCGGGTACTCTTCCGAGTAACACCGTTGCAAATCCAAGAGGGGAGATGAAAGCAATCACCACTCGAAGTGGCAAAGGTACCAAGGAACCCGAGCTTCCTATACCTCCACCGGTGGTTGTGACTAAGGAGACCGAGTCGCCTGCTCCTATTCCTCCTCCTTCTCCTTCCCTATTTCTCCACCTCTTCCTTCTACCCCTCCCCCACCCGTGGTTGTGAGTGATCCTATTCCCCTAAAGCCTTCCTCGTCTTCCAATATACCTTATCCTTCAAGGTTGAGGAAAGAGAAGCAAAAGAGCAAGGATGATATCCAGGTTTCGAATTTCCTTAAAATGTTCAAACAACTGAATTTCAATATCTCCTTCGCTGAGGCTCTCGCTCACATGCCCAAGTACGCGAAAATGTTTAAAGATCTTTTGAGCGACAAGGAAAAGCTCCTCGATATTGCCAACACCCAACTTAATGAGAATTGCTCTGCAGTACTCTTAAGGAAATTGCCAACCAAGCTTGGTGATCCGGGTCGTTTTCTTATCCCTTGCAATTTCCCAGGAGTAGAGAATTGCATGGCCCTAGCCGATCTAGGTGCCAGCATTAATCTCATGCCTCTAAGTGTTTGGAAGCAATTATCTCTCCCAGAGCTAGTCCCCACCAAAATGACTTTGGAATTGGCTAACCGTACGGTTGCTTATCCAGTGGGGATAGCCGAAGACGTCATTGTAGGAGTCGACAAATTCACCTTTCCTGCTGATTTTGTTGTCGTCGATTACGAGATGGACCCCCGTGTTCCACTTATTGTTGGTCGTCCATTCTTGAGGACCGGTCGCACTCTTATTGATGTTGAAGCCGGTGAGCTTATCATGAGAGTGGGTGACGATAAAGTAGTCTTCAACATGGGAAAGTTGTCTAAACAGCCTTATTCATATGAGAGTGTTAATTGTATTGACGTTCTCGATGAGGCTTGTGAAGAACACTTTAATGATGCTTGCAAAAGTATTCCTACCTCTCTTCCCAATGTTGAGACCGTGTCCTCTATTGATTCATCGTTGTCTCTATTTGGAGATAGTGATTTATTCTGGAACAATCTTGAAGCTACCATGGGAGATGCGAATTTAGCTACTAATGATTCTCCCACCGAGGGGGATGAAGACATGAGTTTCTTTGACAATCTTCTCACCGAAGACAATCCTTCGCCTCCATCTCCCACGGTTATTGCTATCGATGCCACGACTTTGAAAACGCCTCCCGTCGAAAATCCTCCGGATTTGGAACTTAAGGAGTTGCCGCCTCATCTCGAGTACGTGTTCCTTGACGACAACAAGAAGTCGCCTGTCATTATTGCTACGGATTTGAAAGATGAAGAAAAGACTCGCCTCGTTGCCGTGCTGAAAGCTCATAAGAAGGCTATTGCTTGGAAGATTTCCGATATTCGTGGAATTGATCCTCACTTCTGCACACACAAAATTCTCATGGAGGACGACTTCAAGCCCACTATTCAAAGCCAACGAAGGGTGAATCCAAAAATACATGAAGTCATCAAAACAGAGGTTCTCAAACTTCTTGATGCGGGTATGATTTACCCTATTTCGGATTCACCGTGGGTTAGTCCAATCCATTGTGTGCCCAAGAAGGGCGGAATAACCGTTGTTCCCAATGAACACAACGAGTTGATTCCCACTCGTCTCGTTACTGGGTGGAGAGTTTGTATAGACTACCGCAAACTCAATGATGCCACGAGAAAGGATCATTTCCCTCTACCTTTTATGGACCAAATGCTTGAACGCTTAGCAGGTAATGAATATTACTGCTTTCTTGATGGTTTCTCGGGTTATTTCCAAATACCCATCGATCCCCAAGATCAAGAGAAGACTACACTCACTTGTCCCTATGGCACATTTGCTTACAAAAGAATGCCTTTTGGCTTATGTAATGCGCCCGGGACGTTCCAAAGGTGTATGTTAGCTATCTTTCATGACATGGTTGAACAAACCATGGAAGTCTACATGGATGATTTCTCGGTCTTCGGGGATTCCTTCTCTTCTTGCCTTGCCAATTTGGAACGTATGCTAAAGCAGTGCGAAGACACTCGCCTAGTTCTAAATTGGGAAAAATTCCATTTCATGGTAAAAGAAGGCGTCGTGCTTGGACATAAGATCTCGAAGGCCGGTCTTGAAGTTGACCGTGCTAAAGTCGATGTTATCGCAAAGTTGCCTCCACCTTCAACAGTGAAGGGTGTGAGAAGTTTCCTGGGTCATGCGGGCTTCTATCGTCGATTCATCAAAGATTTTTCTCAAATCGCTCGCCCGATGACCCACCTCTTGGAAAAAGATACTCCTTTTATCTTTTCCAAAGAGTGTCTTGAAGCCTTCAACTCACTTAAGGATAAGCTAACTAAGGCACCCGTCTTGGTTACCCCTAATTGGGAGCTGCCCTTTGAGTTGATGTGCGATGCTATTGATTTTGCTATTGGAGCAGTTCTTGGACAAAGAGTGAACAAACACTTCCAACCGATCCATTACGCTAGCAAGACAATGACTGGGGCACAATTGCATTATACGACAACCGAAAAAGAGCTTTTAGCTGTTGTCTATGCTTTTGAAAAATTCCGCCCCTATCTTGTCCTTTCTACCACCATTGTGTACACCGATCATTCTGCGCTGAAGTACTTGTTGACAAAGCAAGATTCCAAACCAAGACTTCTTCGCTGGGTTTTGCTGCTCCAGGAATTTAAAATCGAAATTCGCGATAAAAAAGGAGCAGAAAACTTAGCCGCGGACCATCTTAGTAGACTTGAGGATCCATACCAAGGGGATCATCCGACCAAAGAAATCAATGATTCTTTTCCCTTGGAGACCTTAATGTCTATAAACTCGAAGCCGAATGAAACCCCGTGGTTTGCGGACTTTACAAACTACTTGGCGGGTGGAATTCTCAAGGAAGGGTTGACGTCCCAGCAAAAGAAGAAGTTCTTCACCGACATCAAGACTTACTTTTGGGACGACCCTTACCTATTCAAACAATGTGCCGACTTGATTATTCGCCGATGTGTTGATGGACCGGCAGCGTCTGACATCCTTAATGCTTGCCACCAAGGACCCACCGGTGGTCACTTTGGTCCCAACTACACCGCTAAAAAAGTGTTTGATTCGGGATTTTATTGGCCCTCCATATACCGTGACGCTCACGATATGGTCAAACGATGTGATGTTTGCCAAAAGCAAGGCAAAATCACACATAAAGACGAGATGCCTCAGAATTTCATTCAAGAGTGTGAAATTTTTGATGTTTGGGGTATCGACTTTATGGGGCCATTCCCTTCTTCTAAAGGAAACAAATACATCCTTGTAGCCGTTGACTACGTTTCAAAGTGGGTGGAAGCCAAAGCTTTGCCTACTAATGACGCAAGGGTGGTTTGTAACTTTTTGAAAGCTCTATTCGCTAGATTCGGTGTGCCTCGCGCCATTATTAGTGATCGTGGGACTCATTTCTGCAATGACCAATTTGCTCGAGTCATGGCTAAGTACGGTTTAAATCATCGTCTTTCCACAGCCTACCACCCACAAACTAATGGCCAGGCTGAAATATCCAACCGAGGACTGAAGCGAATTCTTGAAAGAACCGTGGGAGAGCATCGTGCCGCATGGGCTGATAAACTTGATGATGCTTTGTGGGCTTTTCGTACTGCTTACAAGACCCCAATCGGCTGTACGCCTTATCGTCTTGTGTACGGGAAAGCGTGCCACCTCCCCATTGAGTTGGAGCACAAGGCTTATTGGGCCTTGAAGTGGGCTAATTTTAATATAAACAAAGCCGGTGACCTACGCAAGATCCAACTCAATGAGCTCAATGAACTTCGAAATGAGGCTTATGAAAATTCTTTGATCTATAAGGAAAGAACTAAGCTCATTCACGACTCCAAGATCAAAAACCGAGAGTTCCATGTTGGAGACAAAGTCTTACTTTTTAACTCTCGGTTGAAAATCTTCTCGGGAAAGCTCAAATCTCGTTGGTCCGGCCCATTCACCATTGCCCAAACTTTTCCATATGGTACTCTCGAGCTCGCTCAACCTAATGGACCTAATTTTAAGGTGAATTACCAACGAGTGAAGTTGTACTTTGGTGAGGACACCTCTCAGGAGGTGATTCCATCCCTCACCACGTTCCCCATGAACTGAATTTGGGTCGAGTCAGGCTCGTGACTCGGTTATCAAAAACAAGCGCTCCTCGGGAGGCAGCCCGAGTATCTATCCCTTTAACCCCCTAAGTGTAGGGGAGGACCTATTTTGGTCGTTTGTGTTTGTGTGGTGATGTGATTACAGGGATAAATGCAATCTTGGAAATCTTTGAAAGAACCGTGCTCCCGTGTTATCCGAAATCCGGTTCTATCTCTCAACTATCGTGATTCAATTTTCTTCATATTCACATTTGAAATTGATCACGTTAGTCGTCTCTTCCTTAACTCGAGTTAACCAACGTGCACAATGTCATAAGTGTAGGGGAGACTTTTCCCACATGCTTAAACATTGAGGACAATGTTTATCTTAAGTGTAGGGGAGACTTCTATCGAAGTTTTAAGTGGACTTTTCCATGAAAATGCCTTCATTTAACCGGAAAATCCTATTTTTCAACATTTTTCAAATTTTTTTATTAACTTTGGCCATTTAGTCGTAATTTTTAAATTTTTATCATTGCTTTCATATGTATATATTCCGCAATAAAGTCAAAAATATTAATAAAGTGGTGTAGCTAGTTTAGAAGTCTTTGATCTATTAGGCCCGTTGCGTTTATTTTGACTCAACCCGAATAGACTTATCCAAGTTTATTCTAGCTAGTATCCTTAACCATGTAGACCTTAATCGGTTTATTAGGCTAAGTGTCCACGAGTCTCATTATTTGAGATTTTAAATTGTGGAGGACGAGAAATGATAGAGTCAATTATAAGTCGGTATTCTTGCGCAAGCTCACTTGGTGTAATTATTTGCCTATTCTCCCATCACTTGCTAATAATTTATCTGCAATAAGTAAGGTCTTACGATTTGAAAAGTTACTTAGCTTCTAGCCCAAGATCGTTTAAAAGTTGCTCGGTAATGATAAGAGTTCATAGCCAAGGCATAACTTATGAAGCGGGGCGCGAAGATTGGCGAGTCCGAAAAGGCCCTAACAAGGCATGAGGATTCAATTTTATTGCTGAAGATCCAAAGTGATGTGAAAAGCATTATTCCTAAAATCAATATGAAGGATCAAGACTCACGACGAAAAGCAATCAACTCCCATAAAGATCATGGAGAAGTCTATCCGAAAAGACCCTAACAAGGTATGAGGATAAATAGATCCAAGTCCGAAAAGGAGGCGGATCGTTGTATCTCAAAATCCCAATTAGAGATTGAAGAAATAATCATGAAGTCGTGGTCAACAAAGTTGGAGTACCCCTCAAAAGTCTCCAAGAGAAGAAACTCTATTATGATGAGAAGACCATTATCTCAAGAACGTCTCTCGAAGATATGAAGTATGAAGTACATGCCAAATATCGGCCCGAGAAAGGTCTCAAATCGTGAACCAAGTTATGCCAAGATATGAACTTTTTGATATCCCGAGAAGCAGTTTTAAGAGATTTTGTCCTTTAGCTAACTATTGATCAAATCGTCCTACTTTGCTTTCAGCCTTAATAAACTATCGAAATAAGTCCAAAAATGCATCTTCATGATCATTCTAAGACAAAAATAAAATATAAGAGATACACCTAGGAATAAGGGAGTTTAAGCATTCAATTAAGCCATGTGTGTAAGTGTTTGATTTACTAACTTATAATAACAATGATCTCGTTTTTAAGCTTAGTTTGGGGAACGTGAAACTTGAGGGTGATAAATCTTCGCAACACCAAAGCCTTAATGTAAGTCATTGATTTCTTTACAAGTTATTTCCATCCTTTTGTTTATTTTAAAGTTTTAAGTTCTCTTAGTATTTTAATTGTTGTTTAGTAGAGTTTAAATAAGGCCAAGGTTGATTGATTATGAGAAAAATGTAAAAATTGCTTTATCACTAAGCATTGCATGAGGGCATGGCAATGGTTAAGTGTAGGGGATTTGATAGGTGTGTAAACACCCATCCTTTTACCACTTAATTCTGGCTAAAACAAGACCAAAACACGTATTAAATATCATTTGTTTAGAATTATGCGTGGTTTTTGTGTTTATTGTGATTTCAGAGGTAACCGGATGAATATTAAAGAAAACATGGGATTGCACGGGTTTTATCAAGGAAAAAGACTCAAGATAAAGTCTATTGTCCAAGAGATGCAAAAGATTTGAAGTCACTGGGCCTATTCGAAGATTTATCGAAGAAAAGGACTAAAGACGGAAGATTTTCATAAGTCGAAGAAACTCGAGTCTATTTAACGAAGAAATTAAAAGACGAGTTGGATTTAATCGACGACAAATCCCGAATCAGAATCGAAAACGTCAACTTTTCTGAAAAGACGAGAAGACAAGAAGAAAGGGAGAAAGCCCACTCACCAACCAACCACTAGGAGTATAAATAGATACTCCCTTCACACAATTAGGGAGTTAGCTTCATTTTTCTTTTTCCCAGTCCTTTGTTCGTTCCATCACCAACACCATTAGGGTGTTTGGTGATTTTCATCTTTTTCTTTCAATCTTGTAATCCTTAATCATTACATCTTGTTACTTTTACATTAATCAATCAATTCCATCTTTTCATTCATCTTGTTCTTCATCATCATCTATTGCAAGTTCTTAAGTTTTTATTTGATTCTAGTTTGATCTTTAAAAGTTGTTGATTTAGAGTTTTTATTGGTGGGATTTGTTACTTAAGGTATTTAAATGATTTGTGTTTAATTTGGTAAACCCTTTTTGATTATTGAGTTTGATTTTGATTAAATCCGCATCCCCTGTTCTTCGCATTTCTAAAGTACTGAGTTCCCAGATTCCGAATAGGGATTCTGGGGTTGCCTTTATTCGGAATATTTCAATTATTCCGAGTAGAGGTTGTTTTTCTTCTTTATTCGGAATATCATAGATTTTCTGAATAGCCCTTATATTCCGAATAGGCATTGCTTTCCGAATAGGCTTGTTTTTCCGCATGGTCATATTTTCCGAATAGACTAATTTTTCCGCATGGTTTCTGTTATTCCGCATAGAACTTGATTTTCCGAATAGCCCTGTCTTTCCGAATAGCGTTATCTTTCCGCATAAAGCAGATTTTTCCGCATAAGTGATATTTTCCGCATAGGCCTTGATATTCCGCATAGAGATCATTTTCCGCATAAGGCAAGTTTTCTGAATAATACAATTATTCCGCATATATGTCAATTTTCCGAATAGAGCTGTCTTTCCGAATGGCCAATACTTTCCGCATAAGATTTACATTCCGCATAGGGTATTTTTCTGTAAGGGTATTTTTCCAGTATTAATTCAATTCAAGTATTATTTCATTACCATTTTATTCACTTACCTGTTTAGTAGAATAGAAAACCAAAGCCACTTTTTGTCACCAAGAACAAATCATTCCACTTTTAACTGAGATCAATTCGAGAGGATTCCGAGAATTATTTTGAACCCCATTGAAAATCCTTGTATCAAGCTTACAGGCAAATCCTTTGGAGGCCGAGAATCAGTGAATATGATAAATGTGCTCGATGACTTTACCGTCTATGACAATCCTCTATTCGAGTCTTCTACTGATAATCCACTCTTTGAAGATAATGTGGATGATTCTCCCCCTGCTTTTGACGCTTCTCCCATTTATGATTCACCACCGGTCTTCGATGCTTATGATGATGATGATTCTAGCTCAGACTCGGATGATTTTGACTGTACCTCTGAGTATCCCGAGCTGCCCACTTTCGATGATTTTGATGAGGCTGATACTCTATCGAGCGATTCTTCACATGATGAAGATCCTCCGCCATCACTCGATCCTACTTTGGACGATTACTCATTCGAGGAAAATTTCTCTGAATTCCTCAACACATACTTCCCTCATGAGAGTGATGCACCTCCTTTGGACTTTGAAGATTATCGTCTTGATCCTACTTTGGATTTGAAGAGCATTTTGTCCAAGGAGAAGAAACCGGTCAACACCGAAATCCGTTGCACTTATGATTTGACACCTCTTTGTCCCACTTCTGAGGACGAGGTTGTGCTTCTTTGCGGATCTTCTTCACACTCGGCTGAGCCTGAGTGCTATTTTCCCTTAAAGGAAAAGGTGTTCGACCCCGGTATTGAAGTCTTTAAGCCATCTCAGTATCCACCTTATGAAATAAAAGGAAAAATCTTTGGACCTATTGAAGACATGCTTGCACCACTTCAACTTTGCTTCCACCGTGCTCCATCACTGCTTAAGGGAACCTTGCCACTTCTCTTTTGGCTTGCCTTGTTCGCCTTAAGCTCTTGCTTATTGATGGATGAAAACTATGTCTTTGATCCTGGTGGATTTGTTTCATGCTACTTCCGTTGATGATCAAGGTCGAGTCAGGCTAATGACTCGGTTAACAAAAATTCAGCGCTTCTTGGGAGGCAACCCATGCATCTATCCTTTCGCTTTCTTTACCATAAGTGTAGGGGGACCCTTTGGATTGCTATTTCCTCTCCTCACTTCTTAATCAGGGATTCGAGCTTCAATGAACCACTCTTGATGATTCTTGACGACCCGTGATTCCGTGTTCTACTTCTTCCCGGTTCTATCCTAAACTCTTTTCGATTCACTATTTTATATTTTCTCAATATTAAAATAGGAATCTCTTTAGTTGTCTTTTCCTTAGCGAGATTTAAACAACGTGCACAATGTCCTAAGTGTAGGGGAGCTTACTCCCACATGCTTAAACATTGAGGACAATGTTTATCCTAAGTGTAGGGGGGACTTCTATCGAAGTTAAGTGGTCTTTTCCTTGTATTTGTCCTCATTTTAACCGGAAAATCAATTTTTCGACATTTTTCAAAATTTTTGATCTATTTTGGCCTATTAGTTTTTCCCTTTTGTATAGCTATTTTCTTTCTTTGCTTGAATAAATGTTTAATAAGTGGTTTAATTTTCAAACGTTGTGAATCTTTTGACTCAATCCGAGTTTACTCTAGCTAGTATCCTTAACGTGTTTAAGTCAAGTTTTGCTAGGCTTTTATATAGGGAGCTATAAAACGCGAAAGTCTTAACTCTCACGGGTTAAGAACAAGAACTTTTCGCAAGTTCCTATAATTGATCCTAGAGAGTCGTTTATCAAGGGAACTTTAAAATGCGATTTCTAAACTTGAAAAAGTCTAAGAATTTGCAAGATCCTATAGGCGACTCGAAAACCCAAAACTTTGATTTAATAGGCTAAGTATCCACGAGTCTCATTACTTGAGATTTTAAACTGTGGAGAACGAGAGATGATAGAGGCAATTATAAGTTCGGTATTCTTTCATGAATTTATGTGAGTTAATTATGAGCCTATTCTCCCATCGCTTGCTAATAATTTATTTGCTAATAAATAAGGTTGTACGATTTGAAAAGTTACTTAGCTTCTAGCCCCAGATCGTTTAAAAGTTGCTCGGTAATGACGAGAGTTCATAGCCAAGGCATAACTTATGAAGCGGGGCGCGAAGATTGGCGAGTCCGAAAAGGCCCTAACAAGGCATGAGGGCTATGTTTTGTTGCTAAAGATCCAAAAGTGATGTGAAGAATCATTTATCGAAAATCAATATGAAGGATCGAGACCCACGACGAAAAGCAAAAACTCCCAAAAAGTCATGGAGAAGTGTATCCGAAAAGACCCTAACAAGGTATGAGGATAAATAGATCCAAGTCAATAAAGGAGGCGGATCGTTGTATATCAAAATCCAAAATAAAGATTGGAGAAAAATGAAGAAGTCGTGGTCCATATATGAAGAATCTCTCAAAAATTCCAAGTGAAGAAATTCCATTTATGAAGAGAAGATCATTATTTCATGAACGTCTCTCAAGATTTGAAGTATGAAGTCGCTGCCAAATATCGGCCCGAGAAAGGTCTCAAATCGCGAACCAAGTTATGCCAAGATATGAACTTTTTGATATCCCGAGAAGCAGTTTTAAAAGATTTGGTCCTTTAGCTAACTATTGATTAAATCGTGCACTTTATTTTCAGACTAAATAATTATCAAAATAAGTCAAACAATGCATCTTCGTGATCATTCAAGACAAATAATAAAATATAAGAGATACCCATAGGAATAAGGGAGTCTAAGTGAGTAATTGGCCCACATGATTTCGTGTTAGTTTACTAACTTATAATAACAATGATCTCGTTTTTAAGCTTGGTTTGGAGAAAGTGAAAACTTGAGGATGATGATTATTCATAACATTTTCAAAACCCAAGGTATGCTTTTGATTTCTTTATTTTGTATGTTTTTAATTTCTATCTCTTTAATAAAGGCCAACGTGGATTGATCATGATGAAAAGTGTAATCTTGCTTTTTAACTAATACATTGCATGAGGACATTGCAATGGTCAAGTGTAGGGGATTTGATAGGTGTGTAAACACCCATCTTTTCTACCACTTAATTACATTAATAACCGGACCAAAACGTGCATTTTATGTCTTTTATGTCGGAATTATGCGTGGTTTGTGTTTTTGTTGTATTTAGGATGAAAAGGTGAAAAGTGGAGAAAACACGAACACTCACGGGCATTTACGGACTTTTATTGAAGAAAAAGATGAAAGACGGAGTCGAGAAGTCAAAAGTGGAAAAAGAACGGAAGTCCAAGGCCAATTCTGAAGATTTATCGAAGAAAAAGTCAAAAGACGGAAGTTTATCAAAAGCCGAAGAACTCGAGTCTAATTTATTGAAGAAATTAAAGACGAGTTTAAAAGAAATCCCGAGCCACAAGTCATTAGAGTCCAATTAAAGAAGATTAGAAGGAAAAAGGACTAATGGTGCAATTAATGAAGACTATATGCTTAAGGACCTAATGACGCAATTAAGAGAAAAGGAAGAAGGGGAGGAAGCTTCCTAATCCTCCCCTATATATAGTTAGGATTTGTTAATCATTTCTTTTTGGTTGGCTAACTTGACAAATTAGCTCTTCCACATTTAATTTATGCACATTTAAATACTTGTCATTTAATTACCTTGTCTTGCACCTTAATTACTATTTAATTCAAGTAAGTTTTTCTTTTTAATTCTTGTCAAGCTTTATCTTTATCTTGTTAATCTCATTCTTCCTTTCTTTACCTTGTGTTGATTTGTTTATGTTCATGTTCTTAATTTTGGTTGATTTATTTAAGTGGGTTTTGATTATTTTGATCTTTATTGTTTGATTTGATTGATTTGGATTGATTGTTTATGCTTTATATTTGTTTATTAATTTGTTTGATTTAATTTTGTGTTTGATTTGGTTAAGTTTTATTTAGATCCGTGTGTTTTAGCTTTTCCTTGTTCTTCGGTAATCTTACTGTTCTTGCCCAGGTTCGTCCCCAGCAATATTCCGAACGAAGGGTTTTACAAGTTGTCTATTCGGAATACGAGTATTCCGCATAGGAAATATTCAGCATAGGGAATTTATTCCGAGTAGGGCATTTTATTCCGAATAGGGTGACTTTTCCGAATAGAGGAAATATTCCGAGTAGGTTCCTTTATTCCGAATAGGGACAGATATTCCGAATAGGAATACTTTCCGAATAGACCTTGATATTCCGAATAGGAATTTTATTCCGAATGAGCTACTTATTCCGCATAGGCATTCTTTCCGCATAGGCATTCTTTCCGAATAGGCCAAATATTCCGAGTAGGCACTTTATTCCGAATAGGGACAGATATTCCGGATAGAGGTATTATTCCGAATAGGAGGATTATTCCGGATAGGGTTATTTTCAGTTTCTTTATTTTAAGTTTTTGCCTTTCTAGCTCTATTTTTCCTGCCTTTTTCATTAGTCGCACTTTAAGTTTATTTGCCTTAGTTTAAGTTTTAGTTTTAGTTGCGTTTTAAGTTTGCCTTAGTTAGATTTAAGTTTGCGTTATTTACTTTATCGCCCTTTAATTTAAAGTCTTGCTTTTAAATACTTGCACTTTATTTTAAATTAGACTTAGATTTATTTTAATTGCACCTTTACTTTAATTGTTTTGCTCCTTTATTTTCAAAACTACAACGACACATCTTTGTTCCACCAAAGTTCAACTGAGTCACACATTAAACAATAAGTTTTTCAATTCGAAGAGACATACTTTAAACGAATCTTCTATACGGGCCAAAAGCCAGTTATCATATATCCTCACGCTAAGGCGAATTTTGGATCTTTAAAGCTTCAAAGATTAAGGCTTGATTCACTTTCAATTTTGCATAGATTTTTTGGCCTTGTGGGGCTTCAAATTGTTTGCTTGATTTAGGTGAGCACTTGAAATCTTATTATTGGGTGAAGCTTTTGATTATTCAGTTGCCAATACTTCAAAACCGTGACGCTGGCGATACCTTAATGTCTTCCCAATTTAATTACACGGAAGCTACTAAAAAAGACTAGAAACCCAACAATCAAGACTAAACCGCTAAGTCAATATTTATTAAGCAAAAAATATTTACAAGCGAAGGGAGAATAAGCAAACAACGAGAACACATGAGTTTTTGAAAGAATACGAGTACTCTACGTTTAGCATAGTAACTTATAATTAACCCTATCATTTCTCGTCCTCATTTAAGAGACTTAGCCTAATGTGAAGTTAAGGAATCAAAGCTAAGTGCTCAACACGCACGGTCGAGTCAAAAATTACTCTTATTCTCGCCATCGGAAAATCTACAGTCGTGTCTTTAAACACTTATAAAACATGAGAAAAATTTAAAATTTGGCCATTTTAGTCTTATTTTGCAACAAAACGATAAACAAAAAGATAAACTTTGGAAAGCGTGAAGGTTTGGCAAGGCAAGTATCTATTCACCCCCCATACTAAAGTTAAACATTGTCCTCAATGTTTCGAGTCTAGGGGTGCAAACACCCCCATACTAGAGACGTAGTCGAATGCTTAATCTAGCATGGAAAGGGTGTAACCGTTAAATTTAAAGCTGTTTATTAAGTGTGGTATAAACCTAAGGTTAGAACATCAAAGGATATATCATTTGGATATTGAGAAATTCTTCAAAGCAAACGATCGAGTGCTCCCATAAAACGAACACGAGAGGCTCCAATTGTGAAGATAATGATCTAAAAACCACAATTCACAAACAACCACGAAACAAAGGTTGGAAGGGCACAAATCCCCTCACATTAAACTAATTGGAAAGCAATAATATGTACATGGATAAGCATGGGTCTCCCCTACGAGGCACCTTGTTTTTGATAACAGAGTCAAAAGTTCGACTCGAATCCCCATAAATGTGATCATTTAGGGACTATCATGGTATGGTCAATTTTTGGTGGGGCTTACCTGATAAACAAGGCCCAAAAAACAACCGGTATTAAGGACTAAGTCCTTTGATGGTGCAAAATACCGGGATCGAAGATGGCGTTCTCGTTTTCATTGGAAAAACAAATCAACGCTACTTCATAATGTGTCAACACAAACCCAAAGGGTCTAAAGAAAATAGATGAGAAGAAATAGAAGGGTGGGACAATGGGTAAGTCATAAAAACTATGAGCTACTCGAGGTAGACTCGCACCAATCAAATAGAAAGATTTTCCATTTATTGCATCGGTGGAAGACCGAGATTTCCCTTTATAAGCAATTCCGAGATCAAATATCTTGTCCTCGGTGGAGAAAGGGGAGGGAACATAAGGGGCTTCCCCCACACTAGGTCCACACAAAGCATCGTCAAAAGGAGAAGACGAGCTTGTAGCACTCAAAACACGAGGTGATGACGGAGTTAGCATTGTAGAAAAATCTTTTAAATCTAATTTGAATTTTTTTCCTTTTTCATCTTTTAAACTCTCCTTATGAAAACCCGACTTGATTATGTCAAAAATATTTGGTGTTTCTAAAACAATGTTAGTCACACTAAAAATTCTCACATTTGAAAACCGTTTTGGTTTTGGTGGTGGTAAGTTCTCAAAACGTGTGTCGACAAAGAAAACTTCCCCATCGGGGTCAACATATTCATCATCCGAAGAATCATTCGTGATTGGAAACGTAGGCTTAACACTCTTAACCTCCACCGGCAGAGGGGACGGAAAATCATTTTTATCATCAACTCCTAAATCTCTTTTTGAAACTCTTTTGCAAATGTTTTTGATGGGATTAACATTGTTCAAAGACGTGATAGAATACACATGAGAAAGTGTAGAGTTTTGAGTTGCATTTATGACGAGTTCTTCCTCATTGAAACGTAGAGTGATTTTCCTAGCATGAACATCGATAAGTGCTCTCGAGGTATCCAAAAATGATCGACCTAA
This sequence comes from Glebionis coronaria, assembly GCA_025667525.1. NCBI lineage: Eukaryota > Viridiplantae > Streptophyta > Magnoliopsida > Asterales > Asteraceae > Glebionis > Glebionis coronaria. Next base: position 251,658,606 of record CM046878.1, read on the forward strand.
AATTAGAGGAACTTTAGGATCGATGGGAATGTCAACAACGATAAAGTCCACGTGATAGTAGAACTTTCCAACTTTCACGAAGACGTCCTCGGCTACTCCACAAGCTAGAATCGTAGAATGATGGGCCATCTCGATTGACATTCTTGAAGGAGTGAGATTAGGAAGATTGAGCGACTTAAAAATCTCAAGAGGCATCAAATTTATACTAGCACCAAGATCGGCCAAGGCGTAGCATTCCTCCATATCTTTTATTGCACATGGGATTAAAAATTTTCCGGGATCATCGACTTTTTGAGGTATGCGGCTAAGAAAAACTGAAGAACAACTAGACGATTTTTGCAATTTCTCTTTGTTATTCAACATACTTTTGAACTTTGCGGCAAATCGAGGCATCATGACCAAGGCGTCGGCAAAACTTATATTAAAATGCAAGTCACGAAACATTTTCATAAAAAGTTAAAATTGATAATTATTTTGTTCTTGTGCCTTTTCCTTGTTTCGTCTTGAAGGGTAAGGTAAGGGTGGTGTGGGTTGGGGCATAGGCAACGGCCTTGGAATCTCGAGTTTTACTATTGGTATTGGTTCAACGTAGGTGTGGTTTGAGCGGTACTTCGTGGGCTTGGAATTTGCTCCTTTTCTACCACCACCTCGGGTTCTTTCTCTTTTTCCTTCTTCGTAGAAGTACTTGGACGAGAAATGGGTTCTTTGAAAGTTTTACCACTACGAGTAGTAATAACCTTCAATTCTCCTTTCGGGTTTACGATGGTATCACTAGGAAGACCACCCGAAGAAGAAGGTTTACACATGATAGCTTCAAACATTTTTCCCATTCGATCTTCAAACTCAGATTTCCTAGCATCCGCTTTCAACAACTCTTGCTTAATCTCATGTTGACCTTGCTCCATTTTTTGTCGATTTTGTTGGAGACGTTGAACATTTCCTTCCATTTTATTAGCATGAGTCTTAAGTTCATTATCAAGTTCGTTTTTTAAGCTCGTTTTTCAACTCGGATCTTAAGCTAACCATCTCACGTTGCATATTATCAAACTTAGCACCGTTTGCTTTAGCATAATTCAAAAATTCTCCTTGAAGATTTTTGGTGTGATCATTTTGAAAACCTTGTGTGGTAGTTTGAAAATCACGGTTTTGGTTTTGGTTTGAAATTTGCCCATTCCACTTTGATAATTACCGTTGTTGTAGTTACGTTGATTTCCTTGGTAAGCACCACTTTGATTGTTTCGATAGTTGTTAGCATTTTGATTTTGTGGAGCTTGATTTTGGCGGGAACCTTGACAGTTTTGGTTATAAGTTCCCGTGGCTACATAAGCATTCGAAGTGTTACCATCCGCGGTAATGCACTCGGAAAAATCATGAGCTCCACCACACGAAATACAACTCTTGGCAACCGCCTTAACCGATGCGGAATTTAAAGCATCTTGTGCTTTCCAATGAGTCATAAGAGTTGAAAACCTATCGAAAAACCAATTCTCCTCATTTGCTTCATCTTGCAAGGCACTCATGTTACGAAACGACGATGACGAACCCATAGTGGCAACACTCGGTGTGTTACGAGGGCTATAAACTTTAGACCTATTATCAATGATTTTTAAAGCCTCATCGGTCGTTTTGCACAAAAAATTACCACCCGCGGCGGCATTTAAGTAATCTCGTTCATGATCATTAAGCCCATTATAAAAAGTGTCAATTTGATGCAATTCGGAAAAATCATGGTGTGGACATTCATGTAACATTTCTTTAAACCTTTCCCAAGCCATTGAAAAACTTTCATTAGACCTTTGAGTAAATCGTGAAATCTCGTTTTTCAAATGTGTTGTTTTAGATGGTGGAAAAAATTGATTCACAAATTTAGAAACGAGATCACCCCACGTCAAAATCGAATTTGGGGGTTCTTTCTCGAGCCATATCTTGGCGGGTCCATCTAACGAGTATGGAAACAACATCATCTTAATGGCATCGTGTGGTACATCCTTAAACTTGCTTGTCGCGGTGAGACGATTGAATTGCCTAATGTGATAATGTGGGTTGTCTTTTTCATGTCCGCGAAACTTGTTGGCTTGAAGCATAGACATTAAACCCGTCTTGATATCGAAGTTCTCCGCAAGGATGGCGGGAATCACAATGGCCTCTCCAAAACCCTCGGCGGGCGCTTGAAGCAACTCCATCATAGTACGATTAGCCATGATAGCTTCTTGTTCTACAATAGGTTCCTCACTTGGAGTCTCTTCACTAGAAAGATTAGAAGTAGGTGTTGACTCCTTTCGGTTTTTTCGTTTACGTGCACGTCTTGCTTGATTACGAGTAAGCATAAACGTCACGTACAACGTGGGGGTGAGCAAAGAAGATTCTTTTTGGTGTTTTGTATTTTTCAATTTTTTTGTGGTTTTTGATTGTTTTTACTTTTTTGGATTTTGGAATTGTATTAAATAGACAAAAATCTACAAATCTCCTCCTTAATCAAATCTCTTGATTAAAGAAGCCTCAAGGAATGAAAATGATCACGTGAAGTGAACACCCTCGATGACTTTAGAACGTTGGTGGAACACCAAAACGTTCAAGAGGGTTTAATCAAATAAAACCAAGAAAGTATATATGATACTTAATAATACTTTGGGCGGCAAAACCCTCGATTAGCTTTCAAAATCAAATACTCACAAGCAAGCGGGGAAATGAGGCGGCGCGAAGCACTTAAGAGCCTTTTTCCTTATGGTATATTTTATAATACCCGCCTTATACCCACCTTATAGTTTGTATTTTTCAAAATCAAGCTTCACGAAAGTATTTATCTATTTTTGCCTTTCTTTTGGTTTGTGATTCGAATACAATGATTGGGTAATGACCTCCTAAGTCAAGGTTGTGTTTTCACACATTTGGAGTACTTGTGAATTTATTGTTCTACGTATACAATATATTAATAATATTCACACAAAAAACGAAAAACCGATAATACGTATTAGTAGAGTGCTACTAATACAAATACTATTTATGGTTAGTATATAAAAACAACAATGTTCAAATCAAAACACAACACGCCTCCCCGGCAGCGGCGCCAAAATGATAGTTGTAAATTTACGTCTTTTAGGAAAAAGAGCGTAATTAGGGTAAATACACAAGTAGTTTAGGAAAACCACGAGTTATGACCCAAAGTGGGGATCGTTCTCAAGGAGGCTTGGTGTGTGTGTGTTAAGAAATGATTAATTATGTGATTATATGATTATGAGAAAAGAAAATAGAAATGGGATAAGAAGATAATGACGGTTACGGTGACGGTTACGATGACGGATTACACTAAGACGAAAAGGTCGTATACGTAAAACCGTAAAAGCACCAAAATTAAAAATTTACTCTAAAAATTCCTAGAAAATTGCAATAAATCCTAAATAATGTAATTAGAGTTTACAAAAAATCAAAAATCACCCAAACCTTTTATTTAATTAAATAATGATTTTTTAATGCTAATTAAAGCCCTAAAAATCAATTTAATTAACAAACAGCCCAAAATGAGTTTTATTACTTTGTAAACCTCTAAAATACCCTAACTTGATTTAAAACTATTTTTGAAAATTTTAAAATTAATTAAAACTATTTAAAAACAATTAAAAACTACTAAAACTTAAAATAATTATAAAAATTAATCTAAGGAAAATAAAAATATTCTAAAAGTTGTAAAATTCCTAACTTTATGTATTTAACCTAAGAAAAATATAAAAACTTGAAAAATCTAAATTTTAATTTTTAATAATAAAATAATATTAAAAATCCAAAATTTATAAAAATATCTAAAAACTTGCAAACTAGCTTAATTTAACCTAAATAAACAGAAAATAAACTTGAAATTACAAAATACCCCTAATGGGCCTCCAAATGGGCCAAAAGTCCAAACAGACCCCGTAATGGGCTCAAATAGGCCCAATAAGAAAAATGTTGTCCAATTAAGCCCAAAAGCTCCTATCTGACTCAAAATTTGATTTTAAACACAACTTTCCAAAGGCCCAAAAGCTGAAAATGAGCTTAAGCTAGCTTATTTCAAAACAGCTTATTCTTAATGGGCTTTTTGGCCCATTAAGCTATAAGCTGATGCCATAAGCTAAGATTTTACCCACGTCCTTCTCTTGACCTAATTAAGCTATTTGCAAAAAGAAACTTGAAATAAGCTCAAGGAATAAGCCTGAAAATGCAATAAGCAATCTACACAAAACGACAAAATAGTCGTTTTTGAGTTCTAGACTATTTCAAGAGCTGATTCAAGTTGCAATAAGTCACAAATGGCTTAACTAAGCTTAATCAACAAAACGATTTTCAATAAGCACACTCAATAAGCTGAAATAAGCAATAAGCTAATTTTGAAAAAGACAAAATAGTCGTTTTCTAGTAAAAACTTAAAACCAAAAGCTGTGAACTTCCAGATTCACTTATAAGCTCAAAAGATTAAGACCTATTACAAAAAATAAGTTGTTGTACATTGGAATAAGCCAGATTGACTTATTAATAAGCTGAACACCAATTATAACTAGAAGTGGATAGAAGCAGAGGAAAGGAGTTCCCACTGCCTTGACTTTTTGACCTGGCTTTTTAGAGAGTTTCACTTGGTATCTTTGAACAATCAAGGCACCCTTGTGATCAGTGAATCACAAGGAGTCAATAACAAGCAAATAATCACAAAATCACCCAACCAATCAGTGCAGTTAATTCAATCTTTGCCCAGATGTGTTTCAGACAAGTAGTAAGTAGGTCTGAGGACAATAAGCTACTTTTAAGCTATTAAAAGCTAACCACAAGCCACCAAATGCATACACAATCTCAAAACAACTTAGAGTAACACAGCTTAACACATTTCATGCAACAAATCCAACAATTGAACAAGATCTAAGCACATGCAGTTACTGATGAACAATGAAGAACACAAGAACTAAGTTTGCTGATGTACTTGACACAAAATCCAATTTCAAGGCCTCAAATCTATCACATATGTTGCATTAACAATGATTAAACACTTGTTAGCCCTAGGTTATCATAAGATCTAGGTGTGCACAAGATTTCAGAGCAAAACAACAAATATTCAAGATTTTATAGCCAATTGTTTGATTTGGTGTTTCAAGGCACAAAACTTGCTTATATCAGAACACAATAGCCTCAATATCAGATACACACTCAAACAATACCACAAATCCAACTCAAAATCTCATAAACTAGAACAATCAGTCAATCCCAAACACCCTTTTAACTTTTTAAACTCAATTTTAAACAAGTAAAAGTCTTCTCAAGATTGATTTAAGCCCATTTTATCATCATAACATACCACAAGTGAATCAATAACCAATTTGCAGGCACAAAAACACACTTATACCAATAAATCACAAAATCACATAAATACCAAAGAATAATCAGAAAGATGAGTTTTGAGAATTCAAACCTCCAAGATGTACATCCATACATTGGAATCAATGAGCTGAGGTGCTAGCAAGAACAAGCACCAGCTTCCCCCTGCTAAGAACAACAAACAGGCCTAGCCAAAGGCTTAGGCTCTCACAAGGCCTGAATCCTCCCTTAAGGCCTCACTACCCCTTAATCAACCAAGATTAGGAGGCTATGATCACCCTTAAGCTCAAATAAACAGGATGTTGAACCACAAGCACTTAGCAAACCAGTTGACTAAATTTTGAATCAAAAACGTATAACCAAACTCCAATATTGTTCAAGCTAGTTGATTTGTGACTTATGTCACTTAAAGAAACACCTCAATGAACAATCCTCACCCAAGCACATGCCAAATTCTTGAACTCAGTCAAGAACAAAGGGACTCAAAGGCTTATAGGCTATCTTGGACTTGTTCAAGGTTTTGTTTAAGTACAAAAACGTGACAATACAACTACTTAACACAATAAATATAAATGGAACTCAGTTTCAATCACAACACAATACTAAATTCTATTAAATTTAGAAAAAATGGCTTTACAAGGCTTGACAAAGTAAAACTGAGAACAAGAGTAAAGGAAAGACCTTAAACCCTTTATATAGAGGGTGTACATGCTACTAGAAGCTGATAAAAACATAAACCCTAGTAAAGTGATGTCCCAAAAATGCCCTTGGATTTTTGAATATATGTTGACTGAATTTAGACTTCTTGGCGTTTTGTTGAGATGCCAGAGGGATAAAAGTGATCTTGGATGTCCAATACATGCTTAGAAAATAAGCAAGCCTTTGGTACGTTGATTTGCTGCATGGTTTTGTTTGGAGGTGAAAAAGTGAGGCAGGGGAATGGTGGTGATACATGTGAGCTGATGGTGTTGTGGGTTTAAGAGTAGGTTTATGATCAATGGGACCTTAATCAATTATCTGGAGTTGATTGGGGCATAATTTTCAATAATTAAGAAAAACCCAATTTTTGATATGAACACTAAGAACTCAAGTTTTGATCTTGTTTAATGTTTGAATATGTGTTATGGCGCGAATTAGGTAACTAATTAGAATAATTAGTTAAACCGGGTAGGTGGATTAGTGACGTGCTTGAATGGTGAGTGGGGATTGGTGGAAAATGTGAGTGGGGTGTGGCAGGCTATGAGTGGTCTAGGTAAGGTTGGCTGTCTGCCAAGATTAGCCCTTCTTCTCCTCTTCTCTTGTCTTTTCAGTCAAAACTTGCTATCAAAGTCTAATCCCTTTGTAACAACTTTTGTTTTTCATACTTTTGCCCCAAAAAGTTTTGCAACATAATTTCAGGGGTATTTCTTGCCAATTCCTGATTCTTGAAGGGTTGTTTTGGCATTTTCTTCATAGATAATGGTCTTGACTTGTATGGTTGAATTCTTGGAGGACTGAAATTTCCAAGTATTGATTTATGAGGGACCATTTTTGCCAATTCTTCAAAGTTAAGGGTCCTTTTTGTAAATTTGACAAACTTTAAGGACCAATCTTGTAATTATGAATAAACAAGGATTTAAAGTGTCAATTCTTCAATATTAAAGGACCCTTCTTGTACAATCTTCATATCTTTAATCTTATTTCTTGGAAAATCATCACTTGGGTCCGGTTCATTGTGCGGCTTCGTTTCCCGTGTTCGTTTTTGCATGATTCTTGTGATCTTTTGTCATTTTCTCAATATCCGTACCTGAAATACACAAGCAACAAACACAAGCATATATTTGGGTATTTTCATGATATTTTATGCATTTTAAGCCCTTTTTAGACGATGAGACTATGTATAAAAGCAGTCTCATCACTCATCCACGACCTTCTCGTGCTCAACCCTGTAATCCACAAAGACCGAGGCCATCTGTTCCTCACTCTTCACCATAAGGCGTAGATCATCGTGCTCTTTGGTAAGGGCAGCTGATGAGATGACATTTATACATGATCTAATCGTTCTTTTCGGGATTTAAACTTCATAAAATGTCATAAATATACCATATATATGCTTGTGTTTGTTTACTTGTGTATTTTAGGTATGGATATCATGAAAAAACAAAAGATCACAAGAAACAAGGAAAAACGAACACGAGAAACGAAGCCGCACAATGAACCGGGCCCAAGTTTATGATTTCTCAAAGAAAAGACCTTGAAGACTTGAAGATGTACAAGAATGATCCCTCATCAATGAAGAAATGTGAAAGTCCCAAATAACAACTATTGTTGAAACTAAGTCACGAAAAACAATAACACACAATAGATATACTTTTCAAACGAGTAATCCTTTATTAACTATTATCAACAAAGTATTACAAAGTGTTATGAATACACCTGTTGAATAACAACAAGAAATGAACCCTAGAACAAGTAAACTTGATTCGAGACTCAAGTTTACAAGAGAACCAACGAGTCGCTGATGGACAGCTGAGGCCTTAGTGGTTCCAGTGGGAGAAAGAACTTAGATTAAGATTCCAAGCACAAGGGTTGAATCTTAACTTCTTTCTCATCCCCTATTTATAGTGGTACGAGGTTGTATCCTTAGTGGGGGTAGTTGATACGTGTCATCTTCTGAATGGAAGAGTACAACGTATTAAATGCATGTCCAAATCGAGACATGCCTTTAACTACTTTAGGTGAACAGTTCTGCCAACTGTTCACCTTTGTCCCACTAGGTCGTACTAGGCATTGACTTGAATCTCTTGTTTTGTCCCGCTCAAAACACTTGTAAGATTCTCCCGCCTAAACTATAAAGGGTTGGATAAGCTTTGCTTAATCCAAGTCTCTAGGGTTCTTAAGTGATCTCTGAGTGTTGTCAACTCAGAGATCCTTGAACACCAGTGCATTCCTTTGACATCCCAGCTATCCATAATCGCTGGTGAGTCTGACTTCAGATTGTCTTCGACTTCTCTGACGTTGTCTTTGACTTGAATGATCCTGGTGTGCCAGCTGAGGCTTTGCCTTCCACTGGTCTAGTCTCTGTCGCTGGTCTTCTCAGCGACCTTTCAACACTTAGTCTAATTTAAACAAATCTAGACAGGGCCATAGTTAAAACTTTCATTGGCCCAACAATCTCCCTCTATTTGTTTATAAATTATACTAAGTCTAAAATTATTGTAAGTGAGTACACAGCTTCTTCTTACACATAATTTAACAAACATACCTTAAAGTTTTATTAAACAGAATGAACCTAGTCTATTACAATAGCACCCTAGGGTGAAAACATAAACAAAAATAAATAGGTTCTTCAGCGATCAAGGCCTTGATCACAGAGTCTCTGGGCTTCGACTTTGTCACTCCTAGAGTTAATGACAAGTTCAATTTCAAAATCGAACTCATCAGCTTCTTTGCAATTCCTTAGGATGCCCTGCTTGAGTCTGATTAGCTGAATGGTTGAAGCCAGAGGTAGCTCATTCAACCGCTGAAAAGCATAATCACAGTTGCCATTTATGAAGACCATACCTGCCTCAGGTTCTGTGTATACTTGGCCTTCTATGGGTTTGGTGATTTCTTTAGGAAGGACCAAGTTCCTTTGCATCCTATCGACTACTACATCTTCAGTGACCAGCCTTTCTATCAGAGGCCCCATTAGGGTTTTCCTTTTTCTTTGCAGCTGAGGAGGTGGTTGAGAAGAAAGCTGAGGAGGCAGGGGTGCCTTCATTTTCTTTGCTGTGTCTCTTACCCAATTAAGTTTTGCTTGTATGTTTTTCATCATTTGGGCAGCACCAGGCCTAGTCTTCTTTTGGGCAAGAGCCAGCAACTCCAACCACTCAGAGAGGCTCAGATCTCTGAGTTTAAAGTCACTGGAGACTTTGTAGTTCTGTATGTCATTTTCCCTATAAATAGTCATTACCACCCTTTTGTCTTTGTCAGTGAAACATGTATACTTGGTGATACGACCGGGTTCAGCTCTCTGGTTAACAAGTCTTTGATATTCCTTCAAGAGGTTGTTCCTCTTGTCCTCCAGTTCCTTGAGCTTGACAAGCTGAGCTTTCTTAGCAGTGGGAGAGAGCTTGTCCAAGGCTTCTTTGCTTCTCAGTTCAGCGGACCTGATGTTTGCCAGTCTTTGATGTTCAATGATCTGGGCTTTTGCTTGCTTTGGGGTGAGTGGTGGTTCATCAGCGCTCTTAAATTTGTTGAGTTCAGAGTTTTTGGAGGGTCTTGCTGTGGATCCACCTTCAGCTTGAAGGGAGTGTAAGGTTATCTCTGGTTGCTCAAAAACAATTCCTTTTCCCTTATCTTTCGCAGATTCAGCAGCGGATTTGAAAGATCTCAGTGGTTTGGGTGTTGGAATTTCAGCTGTGGATTCATCTTCTTCAGAGGAGGAGGCAAAATTCTCCCCCTCAGGCATAGCCCCAGCAGGTGCTGTGCCTAAACCTGCCTTATTGAAACGAAGGAACTCATTGTGAACAAATATGCACATTTCCTTAAGTTCACCTTGGAGAAGTTCCTGAAGAAGACGCCTTGAGGGTTCAGCAGCCTGAGCTATAGCTGCAACATTTGCCTGCACCGCTGAGGTGAGAACAGAGGGTATATACTGCTGAAGACTCTGGGTGAGTAGAGTAGGGAGTTGTGCCTTCAGAGCATCGTTCAGCAGTTGTGGAAGCATAGCTGTCATAGAGGATTCCACTGATGAAGTTAGTGAAGTCTCTAGATTGGTGGTGAGCTCCTCAGCAGCATGAGTGAGGGTTTGGATTTCAGAGAGGAGATCATCATTGGTGGTTTTGGGCTTTGTGGTGCTGATATCCCCTCTCTTTTGCCATAAAGCCTTAGCAGCCAATTCCTGTACATTTTTCATTCTGGGAACTTGTGCTGACTTGCGGGATTGTAAATACTCCAAGTGTTGCTTGGCCCCTAGTTCCAAAACGTTTGGCAAGGTGGGGAATGGAATGGGTGTAGGTGAGCAAGATCTCTGTTCCTATAGCCTTCTGGCATCCAATTCCTGAACATTTGGTAGTGATGGAACAGAGGCATTCTTCAGCTCAATGGAAGATAGATTGTAATCATCAGTGCTCATTTCCTCGAAGTCAGAGGTGAAGGTGCCTTCCTCTACAACAAAGACTTCATCATCAGGCAATGATTCAATGTCTGAGAGGGCATCAATATCAATGGTGGAAACTTCAGCGGTTTCGTCATCAGCAATCGAGTAATCATCATTGTTAAGTTGCTCCTGATGAAGATTGTGAGCCTGTGATAAGAGTTATTAGTTGACCAGTTGTGAAATAATAATGCAGTTATAGATCGCTAGTCGCTGCCCCTAGGAAAGCTGGGTGTGATTATCCAGCCCCCCCTAAGGATTTCTCCTTGGGACTCTTTTAATGTGAGATAGATGTGTTGAAGGATCTCCATTCGCTGCCCCTAGGAAAGCTGGGTGTGATTATCCAGCCCCCCCTAAGGATTTCTCCTTAGGACTCTTTTAATGTGAAACAGATATGTTGAAGGATCGTCATTCGCTGCCCCTAGGATAGCTGGGTGTGATTATCCAGCTCCCCCGTAAGGATTACTCCTTGGGACTCTTTTTATGTGAAAGTTATGAGGTGAATGGTCGCTGTTCGCTGCCCCTAGGATAGCTGGGTGTGATTATCCAGCTCCCCCTGAAGGATTTCTCCTTGGGACTCTTTTATTGTGAAACATGATATGGGAATGGTCGCCTTTCTCTGCCCCTGGGATAGCTGGGTGTGATTATCCAGCTCCCCCTGAGGGATTACTCCCTGGGACTCTTTTGATTGTGAATTAATATGAGGGTGATGGTCGCCTTTTATCGCTGCCCCTAGAAAGACTGAGGGTGATGATTCAGTCTTTCCAAAAGAATAAATTCTTTGGGACTCTTTTAATAATGAGGGGGACCCAGAGTCAGTGAGAAGTGCAGAGACTCTAGGTCGGGACTTATATGTGCTCAGGTTGTTGTTTGCCAAGAGCACAGTCCATAGGTTGAAGGATCATCGGGGTGCGTTAGGAGCACAAGTGAATCATTTCCTAGTGAAGACAGAGTGTATAGAGAGTCCTAAAAGATCTAGGTGCTGACACAGACACGCTAAGAGTTGAGGCAAACTCTAAATTACATCACTCTCTCCTAAAGACAATGAGAGTGAATGTATGTGGACCTCTGAGAGGAAAAATAAAGGACAGACTAATACCTGAGTGATATCAGCATGGAGAGGGATCTTAGTCGTCTTCGCTGACATGGAGACACTAGACACTGGTTGTTTGTCAGCAATGGGCTCTTCTACCACATCCACCAGAGAAGGGGATGGGTTCTTCTTTGTCTTTGTCTTCTTTGAAGGATTAACAGAAGGGGTTTCAGAGGAAAGGGGGATGTCTTTCCTCTTCTTCTTCTTTTCCTTAAGCACCTTGGGCTGAGAAGTAGATTGCACAGAGGTCTTGGACAGAGACTTATCAATCGTGCTTTCAGCATTCACCTCAAGTTGAGGGATCAAGGGCTCATCATCCTCAGCAAGTAGCCCATCAACTCTCATCATATGCCTGGTAAGGGGTACTTCATTATCTATGGGAGTCTTCAGAGAAGCTGCGGTGATGTGATGAGAGGGAAAGGAGTGTAAAGCATCATTGGTGTAGGATTCACCAAGAATATCTTCTAAGACAAGAGAGAGATATCTGGTGTAGCAGATGGTGGCCCCACGATTCTTCTTTCCTTTGTTTTCCAGCTTAGCAATGAGATCGGTGTACAGTATGTGAGCGATTCCAATATCCAAACCCCAGATTAACTGTATGCAATGGCTAGCTGGGAGCCATTGAGTTGGTCATGTGAACCAGTGTTTCCTCCTAGACACTTTACGATGTACAACATCAGCATTCTCCATGTTGGAGAGAAGTAATTCACCTTGATGAGAGATTTGCTTTGGAAGCCAGCAGCGGTGAAAGGTTGTTCATGATCATCACGAGGTTGAAGGGTGGCCAGAGCTTTTCTCACAGTGGCACTGGTGGGCAAAGCTGACATGTTATTGTTGTAAGGGAGTCCAATGGCTTTAGCAAAGGTTGGGAAATCAAAGGTGAGAGGTTGAGGATGGGTGGAAAGGTTGAAGGTGATGTGTGAAGAAGTTTGGTCAACTTCAGCGCTATACCAGAACTCGCGAAGGTATTGGGAGTAGCAGGTGGAGGGTTCCTTGGTGATAGCTTCGTTGATGGTGGAGTTCTTGAGGAAGTTGAAAAGTGGATGGTAGAGGGGATTGTTGTGTTCAAGAAGGGCTACACAGTTATTGAGTGCAATTTTCCATCAGAGACCTCGAAATCAACGTTTGTGGCGGCTTGTACAACGAAGGTTTGGTTTGGTGAAGTAGACGCCATTGTTGAGAGATTGAAGGTGGTGAGAGGATTAAAGAAGATGAAAGTGAATGTGTGTGTTAGGAAATTTTGAAAATGACAAACTGATTTTGGGTCAAGGGTTTTGAAAGGTTGAGCTGTTTTCCAAAATTTGAGCATTAAATGCAAAAGTTAAGCTTTTCAGAAAAACGTGGGTCCCCTTGACCTTTCATGGGATACTTGTCCCCTTGGAAAGCGGGAAAGTTGGTAGCATTAAGAGACAATCATTTGAATTTAATATCAGAATGTACACATTCCCATTGAAATGTAACTACCTCGTTACATTCAATTCCCTTAAATGCCCAGAGACAGCGGTCATCATCAGATTTATTTGCCAATATTGAGCATTCCCAGCTCAGCGACAAGCCTAGTAAAACTTGGCTCAGCCAGCGGCTTAGTGAAAATGTCAGCGAGCTGGTACTCAGTGGGTATGAAATGTAGCTCAATATCACCTTTTAGAATATGGTCTCTGATAAAGTGATACCTGATGTCAATATGCTTGGTTCTGGAATGAAGTACTGGATTATTGGAGATGGCTATGGCACTTGTGTTGTCACATAATATGGGAACCTGCTCATAATTAATTCCATAGTCAGCCAGCTGACTTTTCATCCAGAGAACTTGTGCACAGCAACCAGCGGCCGCAACATATTCAGCCTCAGCTGATGACATGGCCACAGAGTTTTGCTTCTTAGCACTCCAGCATACCAACTTTCCTCCAAGGATTTGACAGCTACCAGAGGTGCTCTTTCTGTCAAGGCAGCACCCTGCGTAATCTGAGTCGGAGTAGGCTTTAAGGTCGAAGCCTAAACCATTTGGGTACCAGAGACCCAATGAGGGAGATCCTTTTAAGTACCTGAAAGTTCTTTTGACAGCTACAAGGTGGGATTCCTTGGGGTTAGCTTGGTACCTAGCACATAGACAGGTGGAGAATTGTATGTCTGGTCTACTTGCTGTGAGATACATCAGTGACCCAATCATGCCTCTATATAAGGTCTCATTAATAGAGACCCCTGAGTCATCAGCTCCCAAGTTGTTGGGAGGAAGCATGGGGCATTTCACTGATGCACAATCAGACATATCATACTTCTTGAGCAAATCTCTAACATATTTTTCTTGACAAATAGAGATTCCTTTAGAATTTTGTTTGATTTGAAAACCCAAGAAAAAGGTTAGTTCCCCCATCATGCTCATTTCATACTTTTTGGTCATTAGTTTGGCAAATTGTTTGCTCAAGATAACATTGGTTGAACCAAAAATTATGTCATCCACATAAATCTGTACTAAAATAACGTCACCCTTGGACCTATAGGTGAACAGGGTTTGGTCAATGGTACCTCTGACAAATTTATTTTCAAGAAGGAATTTTGAGAGAGTTTCATACCAGGCTCTGGGCGCTTGTTTCAGCCCATAGAGAGCTTTGTGAAGTCTGCAGACATGATTGGGGTTGTCACTGTTTTCAAACCCTGGGGGTTGACTGACATATACTTCCTCTGCAAGTTTCCCATTAAGAAAGGCACTCTTCACATCCATCTGATAAACCATGAAACCCATATAAGCTGCAAAGGCTAGGAAGATTCTGATGGCTTCCAATCTGGCCACTGGTGCGAAGGTTTCATCATAATCAATTCCTTCAGATTGGTTATATCCCAACACCACGAGCCTAGCCTTGTTTTTTACTATCATACCAGCTTCATCCCTTTTATTTCTGTAGACCCATTTTGTTCCAACCACTTGCTTATCAGCTGGAGCTTTAACCAGAGTCCACACCTTGTTTCTCTTGATCTGATTGAGTTCATCTTGCATGGCAACAACCCAGCCTTCATCAAGCAGAGCAGCAGCCACGTTCTTAGGTTCATCCTCAGAGAGAAAATTTGCAAACAGGCATTCATTTGCAGAGGCGGTTTCCAGACTTCTTAATTTTCCTCTGGTGGTGACTCCCTCAGAGGGTTCTCCAAGAATATTAACTAGAAGAATATCTTGGTTCCTACTCCATTTGGATTGTGGAGCAGGAGTCTCTGTGGGATCAGGAGTCACTTCAAGTTCAGGGAGTGATGGAGGTTCATCACATGTAATCTCTTCGTCCATGATCTCTTCATCTGATTGAATATTTAAAGTGACTGGATCAGCATTTTCTTCAGAGATTTGAGTAAGAGATTCAACACCAACAGTCTCTGGAATGATGTCAGAGATGGAGTGAGGATCAAAAGCTTGAACATATGGAAGATCCTTGTGACGACTTTGAGATGATTCCTTGGGATTTGAGAAGTCATCTTTGGGATAAGATTTAACTTCATTGAAGTCAATGTCACAATCCTCTGAGTTGGTGTGTGTGATGACAGCGTCAGCTTCATTAAAGGTGACATGAATGGACTCTTCTAATTCTTGCCTGCGAATATTGAATACTCTGAAAGATCTGGAGGTAGGAGAGTATCCAAGGAAGAATCCATCATCTGATTTTTCATCAAATTTACCCAGGTGATCTTTGTAATTGTGAATGAAAACAGGGCAACCAAAGACATGGAAGTAGCTTACATCAGGGGCTCTCTTCCTATACACTTCATAAGCGGTCTTACCATGTCTCTTCACAATAATGAATCTGTTTTGTGTGTAGCATGCTGTGTACACAGCTTCACCCCAGAATTGTTTAGGAAGTCTAGATTCGCTGAGCATCGTTCTGGCAGCTTCAAGGAGTGTTCTGTTTCTTCTTTCAGCGACACCGTTTTGTTCAGGGGTTCCTGGGTTTGAGAAGTTCTGTGATATACCCTTTTCATCACAAAAGGCTTCCATGGCATGGTTTTTGAATTCTGTGCCATTGTCGCTTCTGATAGCCTTTACCCTGCAATCATTGAGGTTTTCTATTTCTCTGATGAAGGACATGATTCTTTCAGCAGCATCACTCTTTCTCTTAAGAAAGAATACCCATGTGTATCTGGAGAATTCATCTACAATGACCAAGGTATATTTGTTGTGATTGAGGGATTGAGGTTTAACTGGTCCAAACAAGTCCATGTGAAGAAGATGAAGGCACTTGTTAATGGAGAATGATTGTTTTGTTTTGAATGAAGCCCTGTGATGCTTCCCTTTCTTGCAAGCTGAGCAGGGTTTGTCCTTGCTGAAGGTCAGAGAGGGAAGTCCAGCTACCAAGTCATTCTTAGCCAGTTTGTTGATGTTTTTGAAGTTGAGATGGGAGAGTCTCTTATGCTAGAGCCAGTTTTCGCTATCAGATGCTTTGGCAAAGAGACAGGTGTTCTCTCCTTCAGGGGATGATGTCATGTCAATGACATAAACATCCCTTCTTCTGGGTGCAATTAGAACGACATCATCGTTCTGATTGAAGATAGTTCCTTGGGTCTTAGAGAACAGAACCTTGAACCCAGCATCGCAGAGTTGACTGATGCTGATTAGGTTGTGCTTCAAACCATTTACATAAGCGAACCTTGTGAAGGTTAATCCATTGCAATCCACTGAGCCATATCCTTCAGTGGCCCCTGAGGAGTCATCCCCAAAGACTACTTTTGGACCAGGCTCCTTCTTATATCTATGCAGATATTGTTTAATTCCTGTCATGTGTTTGGAGCACCCGCTATCCAAGTACCAAACAGATTTCTTTAGGTATGCCTGCATAGATATAACAAACCAGATTAGTTTCTATGATGAACCCACTTTCCAGTGGGTCCATGCTGTCGCTGACTGGCGACATTGGGTCTTCTGGGCCTTTCTCCCCCTCTTTGGTTGCAATCCCTGGTTTCATGACGCATGCTGCCACAGATGTCACAACCAGGGTAATGTTCACACTCATCAGAGTGGTGGTCATAAAAGCCACAATATTTGCAGGGAGGATTAGGCATGTATCCCTGAGAACTTTCTCTGGATTTTGGTTGCTCAGGTCTTCTAGAGGGCCTGTGAGGGGTTTTAGATCTAAGCTGTGTTCGAGTTCTTTGAACAGCGATGATCTCCTCATGCTCTCTAGAAGAGTGTTCAGTGGACTCACATGTGATACACTTGGGTCTCTTGGAACAATCATCTGAGGAATGATTTTTGAACCCACAGTGTTTACAAGGCCTGAATAGCGTTCTCCCCTTTGAGCTGCTGGAGCTTTCACCAAGGGAGTTAACAGAAGGACTGTTATCCTTGGGGTTGATTTTTTCTTTCAACCCTTTTACCTCTTCCATCAGGGTGAGGAGAAGTTTCTTGGTGGGTGATAACTCTTCGGGGGAAGAAGTGGGTATGTAAGTGTTCTTGGCCACATAAACCTTCTTGTGTGCTTTATCAGCAACTTTGGAAGTGAGGTTCCCAGAGGTTTTGAGGACTGGTTTTGGGCCAAGCAAGGAATCTGATGGGTTAGAACCAGCAAGTTTGGGAGTAGCTGATGCGTCAGATTCTTTGTCAGAGTCCTTCTCAACCACAGAAGTGGAGAGAGGAGAAGAGACTTCTGATGGGATAAATTTAACACTGGGCACATGAATGTGGTTTTTGAACCTACCCTTACCCCCTATTGCCTGAACCACATTTCCTGGAATGGTTTCAGCAACTATTTCTTCCACAGTGGACTGGGCAAGGTTCCATTTTTCAATGGTTTTTCTCAACTCAGAGTTTTCATCAGCTAAAGATTCATTTTCAATGGACAACTTGCTGACCTCATTTTGAAGTTGATTAGCGATGTTCACAAAAGGTTTGAGATTAGCTAATTCAGATTGACAAAGACTCAACTCGTTTTTGAGATTTTGAAACTTATTTAACAGATTTTTTCTTTGTTCTTCTACAAAATGGAGGTCAAATAAAGTGTAATCGCTGACATGGTCTCTGTCAGGACCCTCAGGCATGGAAAGTAATCTTTGTACCTTTTTCATAGTAATGTCAACCCATTGACCTGATCTAGCTTCACTTTTACCAACCGCTGGTTCTTCATCAGCAACAGCCATGAAGGCTCTGACGGTGGTGGTTCCTTCATCCTCAGAGGTGAGGGGTTCATCATCCCAGTCAAAAGAAGCAGCTATTAGACCTTTTTCAGTCTTTTTGTTATCCTTCTTCTTGGCTGCATCATCAGCTTTCTGATTGAGTTTAATCAGCTCAGCTTTCAAGGCCTTGTATTTTACCTTGTAGTCCTTTTTACCCTCAGAGTTACTGAGAGAGGATTGCTTGAAAGGTGAGGAAGAAAACTTCTTTTTGCTGAGGGTTTTGCTGGATGATGGAAATCTGGGAGAAGATGTCTTGTTTGACCAGCAGTCCTTTTGGAAGTGACCAGTCTTTCCACAAGTGTAACATGACACTTTGGATTTGTCAATCTTGGCAGCACCAACTCTACCAGATCTTTTGTAGTATCTCTTCTGGTCAGCTAAGAGGGCTCTGTCATGGAATTCAGCATGTAATTCATCAAGGAATTCTTGACTACTTTTTGTGTCTTCTTCCACGTCAGAGTCACTATCCTGAAAAGAGTGGTTAGCAACAAGAGCTTTTGACCCAGATATAAGAGAAGTAAACCTATCAGTCTCTGATTTGTAAATAGAGTCAATTAGTCCTTCTTCATAATTGTATCTACCAAACAGTTGAGCAAGAGTATCATTTTTTATGGCATTATTTGCTCTCAGGGTTTGGTTGAGACTAAGCCATTTCCTAGGCAAGCTGTTTACAAACGTGGCATTAACCTCAGCCTTGGGTAGTACAACACCATTGTTACCTAAATCATTCAGCAAGATCTTGAGTCTAGTGTAAGTTTGAGAAACAGTTTCAGTTTCCAAGGCTTTGAAAGCGTTAAACTTAAGTCTTAATGCTTGGATTTTGGTCTCTTTAGTCTCTTCTGGTCCTTCATACCCTAGAACCAACTCAGTCCACATTTCTTGTGCGGTATTGCACTTGATGATGGACTTCATAATGTTCTTGGGTAGGCAAGAGACTATTATACTTTTAAGTCTCTTGTCCTGGTTAGCCAGACGTCTATCAGCGGGAGACCATTGCTTAACAGGTTTCTTAATGGGTCTCTCTGGTGTAGAGGAAATAGCCAGAGGTACATAAGGACCATTTTCTAAGATTTCAAACAAGAAGGGTTCTAGACCGTCTAAGTATATAAGAAATTCACTTTTCCAACTTGAGAAATCTTCTTCATCAAACGCTGGAACATTAGACACATGTGACCCTCCACGATTATCAAGAAGTTGTGGAAGATCATCCTCATTTACACCAGTGCTTACAACAGGTGTAGGCATGGTAGTAGATGTGGTGGCTGGAGCGTTTGTTGAAGTATTTGCTTGGTTAGATTGACCAAACGGTGGTGGGATGGGTGGCATAGTTTCAGCCATATTTGGATCTTGATTTTAAAAACTAGAACGGTTTTTAGAAAAGTTTTATAAATCAAACCGCTCTGATACCAATTGAAAGTCCCAAATAACAACTATTGTTGAAACTAAGTCACGAAAAACAATAACACACAATAGATATACTTTTCAAACGAGTAATCCTTTATTAACTATTATCAACAAAGTATTACAAAGTGTTATGAATACACCTATTGAATAACAACAAGAAATGAACCCTAGAACAAGTAAACTTGATTCGAGACTCAAGTTTACAAGAGAACCAACGAGTCGCTGATGGACAGCTGAGGCCTCAGTGGTTCCAGTGGGAGAAAGAACTTAGATTAAGATTCCAAGCACAAGGGTTGAATCTTAACTTCTTTCTCATCCCCTATTTATAGTTGTACGAGGTTGTATCCTTAGTGGGGGTAGTTGATACGTGTCATCTTCTGAATGGAAGAGTACAACGTATTAAATGCATGTCCAAATCGAGACATGCCTTTAACTACTTTAGGTGAACAGTTCTGCCAACTGTTCACCTTTGTCCCACTAGGTCGTACTAGGCATTGACTTGAATCTCTTGTTTTGTCCCGCTCAAAACACTTGTAAGATTCTCCCGCCTAAACTATAAAGGGTTGGATAAGCTTTGCTTAATCCAAGTCTCTAGGGTTCTTAAGTGATCTCTGAGTGTTGTCAACTCAGAGATCCTTGAACACCAGTGCATTCCTTTGACATCCCAGCTATCCATAATCGCTGGTGAGTCTGACTTCAGATTGTCTTCGACTTCTCTGACGTTGTCTTTGACTTGAATGATCCTGGTGTGCCAGCTGAGGCTTTGCCTTCCACTGGTCTAGTCTCTGTCGCTGGTCTTCTCAGCGACCTTTCAACACTTAGTCTAATTTAAACAAATCTAGACAGGGCCATAGTTAAAACTTTCATTGGCCCAACAAAATGAAACTTAATACCCTTGTATATTGATATTTACAAGTTTGGTCCCTTAAGTTTGTCAAAATTACAAAAAGGTCCCTCAACTTTGAAGATTTAGCAAGTTTAGTCCCTCAAGATTCAAAATTGTCAACAATGGTCCTTCATAATGTCAAACATCCAATGAAGTTCTTCAAAGATCAAGATTGTCCAAGATCAGTCCTTGAAAATATCAAAAATGGCAAAACAAGTCATTAAAATACTTTGGAAAACTATTTGGGGCAAAAGTGTGAAAAGAGAAAGTTTGTTAACAAAGGAAAACGGGTTTGTAAGGCTGAAAGACTTTGTTTAACACTTTTTCCAAAAGACAAGGACTAAAAGTGTACACACCAAACATCCAAATATAAAAAATGCGCCAAACAACTTATTCCCAAGTTTTTCGGATCAAAATGACTACTATTCACCGTCCCCACCCCCAGATTTTACTTCCACTTAACAAAGGGTAAATTCAAACTACCCTTACCGACTTTTGATTAACCTTCACACGAAAACATCCCACACTTGAAAACCCACACCACTCCACTAATGGTCCACACCCATTCAAGCCGTCCACCAATCATTTTGCAACTTCCTCTCCAAGGAATGCCACGGGGCCAAATCAACAGCCCACACTCCTTACTTGGTCCCAAAGGAAAAATAAACGTCTAGGATGGATTTGGACATCTCAACACATCAACACGCATTCAAGCACTCCAAGGGCATTTTTGATATTTTCTAGCTAGGTTTCATGTATTTCTCATTCTAGAATCGTCCAACATTGCCTATAAAAGGACCCCCCAACCTGTGGTGAGGCCTTTGTTCCAGATTTGCAAAAACATTGTAATTCCTTTTATTTTAATAAAATTGGCAGATTTTTAAAAGTGTTAAAAATTCCTTTTGTTATATAAAGTTGGTATTAGTTTTATGCAAATCTGAGTTCCATCTTATCTGTAGTTTGAAGTTTTTAAGGAAGGTTATAAGTTGTAAAATCCTTGGTTTCAAAAATCTGTGGTTGTTTTACTTGGATCCTTGGTTGTTTGATTGATCTTAACAGCTTTAGGCTAAGACTTTAAAGTTGATCATACACACCCTCAATCCTTGGATCAAGGGTGTTGTGAACCTTCAAGGTTTGGCTCATAAGCTTGAGAGGTTTTCAAAACCCCAAGTTTGGATTTCTGTTTGATATTTCACCCTGTGTTTGTTGATCTTAGCAGGTACAAGGGAAGCTTATGGTTGTTCTTGCTACCACATAAGCTCTAAATAGCCCATGGTGTGGATTGTACATCTTGGAGGTTTGATTTTCAAAGCCCTTTTACTTTTCTGTCAAAATATTTGATGGTTATGTGATTTGTGGTTTTGATGGGTTGATTGCTTGTATTTGGGTTTAAATCTGTTTAATAGGGTATATTGGATCTTATCACACCTAGATCTTGTTGAGTAATAGGGTTTAAAATCATATTTATGTGAAAAAGTTGGATTAGGGGGTGTTTGTTTTTACTGGTTCATAGGCCTTAGGGCCTTTGAGCTTGGTTACTTGGTGTTTGTAGCTGCTTATTTGCTGGTTTATAAGGTTTTTAGGGTGTTAGTTTAATCTAAAACAAAGGGATACAAAAAAGAGTCGGTTGCTAATTTATGCATACAATTTCATGTCAAACACATCAGAAGGTGTAGTGTGCTTTTTTAGTTGATTTGAGGTCTAAAAATTCGTATGCTAGTAGTTTTAGTGGTTGTTTAACTATGCATAATCTGGTTGTTAAGTTTGGTAGCTTATTTTAGGTTTTACAGCTTATTGAATTTTAGAATTTGGTCAAGTATATCAGCATATGTTCATGGTCTGCATGCTTTTTGATTTAGCTTGTTGAGTGCTTAATTGTGTTTGTACTTGTGATATTTTTGTGTCTCTTGACTCCCACTAAGCCAAAGCTT
Organism: Glebionis coronaria; assembly: GCA_025667525.1. NCBI lineage: Eukaryota > Viridiplantae > Streptophyta > Magnoliopsida > Asterales > Asteraceae > Glebionis > Glebionis coronaria. The sequence continues at coordinate 251,680,526 of CM046878.1, forward strand.
ATTAGGATGCCTTTGTTTCCAAAAATAACCAACAAACAAGGCTTGAAATCAAGCCAAAAGTAATCTGCTTAAGCAGCAGTAGGAACTCCTTTCCCACTACTTGTTACCACTGATAGTGCAAAACTTGGTTCAACTTATCATTAAGCCATTTCAGCTTATTGAAACGTGTGTAGAAACTAGAAGGGGGGGGGGGGGGGTTGAATAGTTTCTTATATTTACTTGTTAAAATGTGGTTTTCAAAAATCCTTTTTCAAAAATTAGGCTTGAGGAAATATGTGAAATATTCTTATGCACAATATGAACAATGATAGTGTAACTAAACGAATACTAACAAAAATATACGCACAAAGAATAAAGAATGTAAAGAGTTAAGGGTAAAGAAAGATCAAACCGAACGCCAAGGATTTATAGTGGTTCGGCAACGAAGCTCACTCCTCGTTCCTACTCCACTCCTCGAGTACTCCTTACTCGAGAGTTCACTACACAACAAGCTCCTTATGGTGGAGAAAACCGTACACGTCGCTTAACCAATTTCCGACTCTAAGCTAAAAGTCGAGCCCTAATCGTAGCTAGGACCAATCTACACAACTATACTTAGTACATACACAACTTCCAAATAGACACAACTACTTGGATCTTCACAAATATGACACAACTACAAATGTATAAAATTAGATCTTCAATGGATCTTTGGTGGTGGACTCAACACTTCACAAGGATAGTGTTCTTCTCTTTGTACTTGGAGAGGAAGGGATGGAAGGACAAGATTCACTTCTTAACAAGTAGTAATCAAACAAATGATCAAAGATTTGAGTGATTAAAGAAGAGTGTTTGAATCTGGAAATAGATGTGCAAAAGAGGTGAATTGAAAAGCTGAGAATGGTCCACTATTTATAGGACAAAGGGCCAACGGCTATATCTGCCCGCGGTACCTTATCTTAGCCCGCGGTACCTTATCGATAAGGAACCGCCTAGGAGCTAAGGTACCGCTGGACTAGACTCCGCTCCCTTTTTGTCCTTTAGTGGTGGAGGTCATATCTGGTTTAAAAAATATACTAATAGAATATTCCTAACCAAATAAAAATATGCCATTTCAAATTTTCAAATAATTAATTTAATAAAACATTTTCTTAAAAAGAAAGTTTAATAAAAATTTGTCACACTTAATAAAAAGTGAGTTTTAAGAAAAGATTAAATCACTTGATCACTTGATTAAGGTTAGTACTTGTTTATCCATACCTTAAGTGAAAATGGGTAAAATGAAAAATACTTGAACTCAAGAATTCGTTTTCGTTGTTTTCGTAAATGCTTGTTTTTACATATTGTCGTAATCAAAACTAAGCGAGACCAAAAAATGCAAGTAACGTTTTTAGGCATTATTGCATTAACAATCTCCCCCTTTTTGATTCCTGATGAGACTGCTTTTATACATAGTCTCATCGTCCAAATTGGGCTTAAAATGCATTAAATATCATTAAAAATGCCAAATATATGCTCGTGTTTGTTGCTTGTGTATTTTAGGTACGGATAGTAAGGAAATGACAAAAAAGATCACAAGAATCAATCAAAAACGAACACGGGAAACGAAGCCGCACAATAAACCGGGCCCGAATCATGATTTTCCTATCAAGTCCTTGAAGTTTGAAGATTTGGAAAGAATGGTCCCTCAACTTTGGAAGACTTGTCATTTTAAACCCTTGTAAATCATCAATTTTACACTTGGGTCCCTAAAATGATGAGACATTATAAGAATGGCCCTTAAAGAATGTAAATTATGCATAAATGATCCTTGGAAAAGTTTTTGCAAGTACTTGTGCCACATTTGACAACTTGATCAAACTTGATACAAAGGAAATGGAGAAAAATGTTGTTTACCATAAAGTGACAAAGTCAAGAGACTTCAGGGGGCAATTGCATCAAACATCCATTCTACCACCCTCCAATCCAACTGCTCCACGTCACCCACAATCCACCATTAACCAATCAAAACACCCAGCTCCTCCACGTCACTTCCCATTAACAACTTTTAAATAAACTGATTATTAATCAGTTTAGTATTACGTGGGAAACAGTTTTTTTTTAAAACATATTAACTCCTAAACCTAATCAAATCACCCCTGCTACCCCCTTAATCATGAGGAACCCTAAAACCTAATTACTTCAAAACAAAGGGGTTTCTTGATTAAATCTCCAGATCATTAATCCATTACACCCTAAACCCAACCCCACCTCAAACTTTCCCTCCAACATACCCATGTGGGCATTGGGGACCTTCCCTGCTGCGTCACTTTAAGCTCCATATCCAAAACCCGTCCAGATCAACGAATGTGCTTAAATCCTTTGTGGCCACGTACTAATGAATGGATAGGATGATTTCATGACAGCTAAACATCACAAGTGTCCAAGATCATTCAGCAGATTCCTCACAAGATCAAGATTGACCAAGACTTTGAATTCCAGTCAAGGGGCAGAATAGGAAGTTTGTTGATAGGGTTTTCCATTCTAGATCCTTCTGTATGCTATTATATAAAGCAACCTAGGTTTTCATTTACATTGTTCCAGATTTTCCAAGTTTATGTAATTCCTTTTTGAAATAATAAAAGTTGGTATTTTCTTGTTTGAAACTGTAATTCCTTTTTAATCTTTTAAAAGTTGGTGTTAGCTTGTGAAAATTCTGAGTTCCACAATTGATTTGGTTAAACACTTTGTGTTTTGAATTTTCAAAAGGTGGTATCAAGTTTTAAAATACGTTTTCTATTTTGCAAAAAAGGGTCATAAACCACATTAAGCTGTTTATTCAAGCTTCTATATGTCCATTGAACCCTGATATCTTGTAGATATCAAGGTTCAGTGGGTATAGGGTTTGGGTAAAATCCTTGTGAGGTGAAAGTCCTTCTTTGCTGTTTTTTATCCATTTATTTAACACTTACTGTTATACAAGCTTAACCATAAGCTGCTGACAACAGCTTATGGTTAAGCTTATATAGCTTGAAGGTTGTTTCTGGTTTGTTGTGCTTGTGCAGGCTTCAAGGTCAAGAATACCTCATTTCCATTCATTTTCTTGTCTTTTGGTTTGAAGACATTGGCACCCCTGGGTCTCTTGTAGATTCCAACAACGGGGCTCTCTACATTTCTGTTTAAAGCCCTCACAAGCTCAAAAAAGTTCCCCAAGTAGAAGGCATCAGCTAGTAAGAACACCATTGAACCCTATTTGCCCTTTTTTGTAATTGTGAGAATATTAAGACGTGTTGATTGCTTGTGTTATTGCTTGATTTATGTTATTGGATGTATATTATGCATGTTAGGAGTAATTAGAAGCAGTTTGGTTTGAGTTTGAGTTTGATTTTGTTTGTTAAATCCATTTTCTGAAAAATAAAGGGGTGTTTGGGAATAGGGTTTAAGCCAAATAGGGTGACACATTTTTGGCTTACAATCCATCTAGACACATTCCTTGTGATATCTATAGGTTAATTTCAGTATTGCTTTTAGGTTTGGGAGGTTTTTAAAATAGATTGCATGTTAAAACTTGGTAAAATAGCTTAAATTCAGTAAGTCCTTTTTAGTGTGATTTAGTGCATGTTTGTTATCAAATCTTGTTCAACTGCTAGAACTAAGTTACATCTAGGTTTATATTTAGCTTATATGCTATTTGGTCTATTTGTGTGCAAGATTTGAGCTTTCAAAATTCACTTTTGTGCCATTTGATTCAGTACACTGTTCATCAGAACCTCAAAGCTATATCAGTAACATTTTTGTGCATTTGGTGTTTGATTTTGTGAAGAGACTTGTGTGTTTTTGTGATTCAATAGACTCCCTACACTCCACTGAGTGTAGGGGTGCCCCATTGTCTAAAGAAAACCAAGCCACAAAGCTTTCCTAAGCTCAAAGGTCAACTGACCAAAATTTGCACTAGCAGTGGGAACTCAGTTACCCCTACTAGTGCTTTGGTTTCCACTGCCTCACAAAAAAACAAAACAGGTTAAAGTGTCACTTTCAGTAACTATATTTTTTGTCTTTTGTGACCAAAAATAGGAATTAGGGTTTCAAATTAGTTTCAATATTTTTCTTATTTAGTTTTTGATTTTTCTGTTTAATTAGATTTTTTGTTACTGTTCATCTGGTATTATTTAGATTTAATTGCAATTTTTAATTACTTTTAAATTTATGTTTTTTGTCTTTTAGTGACAAAAACTAATATTTTTCAGTTCTAAAATTTTTATTAGATTTAGAAAAAGATTTTAAGATTTTTAGTCTAAAAAGTTTTTACTGTTCACTTTTTAATTAATTTTTAGAATTAAATTTAGATTAATTAGGGTTTAATTAATAATTGTTTTGTCTTTTAGTGAAAATTTTTATATTTTTCAAACTTTTTCAATTTTCTACTGTTCATTAGTGTAATTTAGGAATTTTAAAATTGTCAAATTATTTTTAGCATTATTTTATTTTTTTATGATTATTTTGGTTTAAAAATAGTTTTTAGTGTTTTAAAAATAGAAAAATAGTTTTTAAAATTTAGGAAAAATACTTTTTAGTCTTTAAATAATATAAGTGAGTTATTTGTTCAATAAAATAATATTTTGGACATTTTGTTAATTATATTTAATTTTAGGGCTTTAATTAGCATTTAAAATTGAATATTTAATTAATAAAAGGTTTTTAAATAATTTTGTTGAATTTTTATTCTTATTTATATTACACTTTTAATTAATTTTTAGGTTTAATTTTTTAATTTGGTGCTTTTTACGGTTTTACGTGAACGACCTTTTCGTCTTAGTGTAATCCGTCATCGTAACCGTCATTCTCTTCTACCCCATTTCTATTCTCTTTTCTCATAATCATATAATCACAAAAGTTAATCATTTCATTACACAACGCACTAGCCTCCTTGGGAAACGAACTTTAACTTATTTTGTCATTAGTGCTTGGTTTACCTAAACCGACACTTAATACTTGCCACTTTTGCTCTCTTTTCCTATACAGTAGTAAAAACACTACATCAATTTTGGCGCCGCTGCCGGGGAGGCGTGTTATGTTTTGATTTGAACAATTGTTATTTTTATATAGCCATAATAAGTATTTGTATTAGTAGCACTCTACTAATACGTATTATCGGTTTTTCGTTTTTTGTGAATACTATTACTATATTGTATACGTAGAACAATAAATACACAAGTACTCCAAATACGTGAGAAATCACAACCTTGACTTGGGAGGTCATTACCCAATCATTGTATTCGAATCTCAAACCAAAGAAAAAGGCAAAAATAGATAAATACTTTCGTGAAGCTCAATCTTGAAAAATACAAACTATAAGGTGGGTATAAGGCGGATATTATAAAATATATCCTAAGGAAAAAGGCTCTTAAGTGCTTCGCGCCGCCTCTTTTCCCCGCTTGCTTGTGAGTATTTGATTTTGAGAGCTAATCGAGGGTTTTGCCGCCCAAAGTATTACTAAGTATCATATATATTTTCTTGGTTTCCATTGATTAAACCCTCTTGAACGTTTTGGTGTTCCACCAACGTTCTAAAGTCATTGAAGGCGTTCACTTCACGTGATCGTTTTCATTCCTTGAGGCTTCTTTAATCAAGAGATTTGATTAAGGAGGAGATTTGTAGATTTTTGTCTACTTAATACAATTCCAAAATCCAAAAAAAGTAAAAACAATCAAAAATCCAAAAAAATTGAAAAAGTTAAAAACACCAAAAAGAATCTTGTTTGCTTATCCCCACGTTGTACGTTTATGCTTACTCGCAATCAAGCAAGACGTGCACGTAAACGAAAAAACAAAAAGGAGGCAACACCTACTCCTAATCTTTCTAGTGAAGAGACTCCAAGTGAGGAACCTATTGCAGAACAAGAAGCTATCATGGCTAATCGTACTATGATGGAGTTGCTTCAAGCACCCACCGAGGGTTTTGGAGAGGCCATTGTGATTCCCGCCATCCTTGCGGAGAACTTCGAGATCAAGACGGGTTTAATGTCTATGCTTCAAGCCAACAAGTTTCGCGGACACGAGAAAGACAACCCACATTATCACATTAGGCAATTTAATCGTCTCACCGCGACAAGCAAGTTTAAGGATGTACCACACGATGCCATTAAGATGATGTTGTTTCCATACTCGTTAGATGGACCCGCCAAGATATGGCTCGAGAAAGAACCCCCAAATTCGATTTTGACGTGGGGTGATCTCGTTTCGAAATTTGTGAATCAATTTTTTCCACCATCTAAAACAACACATTTGAAAAACAAGATTTCACGATTTACACAAAGATCTAATGAAAGTTTTTCAATGGCTTGGGAAAGGTTTAAAGAAATGTTACATGAATGTCCACACCATGATTTTTCCGAATTGCATCAAATTGACACTTTTTATAATGGGCTTAATGATCATGAACGAGATTACTTAAATGCCGTCGCGGGTGGTAATTTTTTGTGCAAAACGACCGAAGAGGCTTTAAAAATCATTGAGAATAGGTCTAAGGTTTATAGCCCTCGTAACACACCGAGTGTTGCCAATTTGGGTTCGTCATCGTCTCGTAGCATTAATGCCTTGCAAGATGAAGCAAATGAGGAGAATCGGGTTTTTGATAGGTTTTCGACTCTTATGACTCATTGGAAAGCACAAGATGCTTTGAATTCCGCATCAGTTAAGGCGGTTGCCAAGAGTTGTATTTCGTGTGGTGGAGCTCATGATTTTTCCGAGTGAATTACCGTGGATGGTAACACTTCGAATGCTTATTTAGCCACGTGAACTTATAACCAAAACGGTCAAGGTTCCCGCTAAAATCAAGCTCCACAAAATCAAAATGCTAACAACTATCGAAACAACAATCAAAGTGGTGCTTATCAAGGAAATCAACGTAACTACAACAAGGGTAATTATCAAAGTGGAAATGGGAAAATTTCAAACCAAAACCAAAACCGTGATTTTCAAACTACCACACAAGGTTTTCAAAATGATCACACCAAAAATCTTCAAGGAGAATTTTTGAATTATGCTAAAGCAAACGATGCTAAGTTTGATAATATGCAACGTGAAATGGTTAGCTTAAGATCCGAGTTGAAAAACGAGCTTAAAAACGAACTTGCTAATGAACTTAAGACTCATGCAAATAAAATGGAAGGAAATGTTCAACGTCTCCAACAAAATCAACAAAAAATGGAGCAAGGTCAACATGAGATTAAGCAAGAATTGTTAAAAGCGGATGCTAGGCAATCTAAGTTTGAAGATCGAATGGGAAAAATGTTTGAAGCTATCATGTGTAAACCTTCTTCTTCGGGTGGTCTTCCTAGTGATACCATCGTGAACCCGAAAGGAGAATTGAAGGTTATTACTACTCGTAGTGGTAAAACTTTCAAAGAACCCATTTCTCGTCCAAGTACTTCTACGGAGAAGGAAAAAGAGAAAGAACCCGAGGTGGTGGTAGAAATGGAGCAAATTCCAAGCCCACGAAGTACCGCTCAAACCACACCTACGGTTTAACCAATACCAATAGTGGAACCCGAGATTCCAAGGCTGATGCCTATGCCCCAACCCACACCACCCTTACCTTACCCTTCAAGACGAAACAAGGAAAAGGCACAAGAACGAAATAATTATCAATTTGAACTTTTTATGAAAATGTTTCGTGACTTGCATTTTAATATAAGTTTTGCCGATGCCTTGGTCATGATGCCTCGATTTGCCGCAAACTTTAAAAGTATGTTGAATAACAAAGAGAAATTGCAAAAGTCGTCTAGTTGTTCATCGGTTTTTCTTAGCCGCATACCTCAAAAAGTCGGTGATCCCGGTAAATTTTTAATCCCATGTGCAATACAAGATATGGAGGAATGCTACACCTTGGCCGATCTTGGTGCTAGTATTAATTTGATGACTCTTGAGATTTTTAAGTCGCTCAATCTTCCCAATCTCACTATTTCAAGAATGTCAATCGAGATGGCCGATCATTCTACGATTCTAGCTTGTGGAGTAGCCGAGGACGTCTTCGTGAAAGTTGGAAAGTTCTACTATCCCGTAGACTTTATTGTTGTTGACATTCCCATCGATCCTAAAGTTCCTCTAATTTTAGGTCGATCGTTTTTGGATACCTCGAGAGCACTTATCGATGTGCATGCTAGAAAAATCACTCTTCGTTTCAATGAGGAAGAACTCGTCATTAATGCAACTCAAAACTCCACACTTTCTCATGTGTATTCTATCACGTCTTTGAACAATGTCAATCCCATCAAAAACATGTGTAAAAGGATTTCAAAAAGAGTTTTAGAAGTTGATGATAAAAACGATTTTCTGTCCCCTCCGCCGGTGGAGGTTAAGAGTGTTAAGCCTACGTATCCAATCACGAATGATTCTTCGGATGATGAATATGTTGATCCCGATGGGGAAGTTTTCTTTGTTGACAAACGTTTTGAGAACTTACCACCACCTAAACCAAAACGGTTTTCAAATGTGAGAATTTTTAGTGTGACTAATATTGCTTTAGAAACACCAAATATTTTTGACATAATTAAGTCGGGTTTTCATAAGGAGAGTTTAAAAGATGAAAAAGGGAAAGATTTTAAATTAGATTTAAAAGATTTTTCTACAATGCTAACTCCGTCATCACCTCGTGTTTTGAGTGCTACAAGCTCGTCTTCTCCTTTTGACGATGCTTTGTGTGGACTTAGTGTGGGGGAAGCCCCTTATGTTCCCTCCCATTCCTCCATCGAGGACGAGATATTTGATCCCGGATTTGCTTATAAAGGGAAATCTCGGTCTTCCGCCGATGAAATAAATGGAAAATCTTTCTATTTGATTGGTGCGAGTCTACCTCGAGTAGCTCATGGTTTTTATGACTTACCCATTGTCCCACCCTTATATTTCTTCTCATCTATTTTCTTGAAACCCTTTGGGTTTGTGTTGACACATGATGAAGTGGCGTTGATTTGTTTTTCCAATGAAAACGAGAACGCCATCTTCGATCCCGGTATTTTGCACCATCAAAGGACTTAGTCCTTAATACTAGTTGTTTTTGGGCCTTGTTTATCATGTAAGCCCCACTAAAAATTGACCATACCAAGATAATCCCTAAATGATCACATTTATGAGGATTCGAGTCGAGCTTTTGACTCGGTTATCAAAAACAAGGTGCCTCGTGGGGGAAACCCGTGCTTATCCATGTATATATTATTGCTTTCTAATTAGTTAATGTGAGGGGATTTGTGCCCTTCCAACCTTTGTTTCGTGGTTGTTTGTGAATTGTGGTTTTTAGATCATGATCTTCACGATTGGAGCCTCTCGTGTTCGTTTTACGGGAGCACTTGATCGTTTGCTTTGAAGACTTTTTCAATATCCAAATGATATATCCTTTGATGTTCTAACCTTAGGTTTTTAGCACACTTCATAAACGACTTTAAATTTAATGGTTACACCCTTTCCATGCTAGATTAGGCATTCGACTACGTCTCTAGTATGGGGGTGTTTGCACCCCTAGACTCGAAACATTGAGGACAATGTTTAACTTTAGTATGGAGGGGGGGTGAATAGATACTTGCCTTGCCAAACCTTCACGCTTTCCAAAGTTTATCTTTTTGTTTATCGTTTTGTTGCAAAATAAGGCTAAAAATGGACAAATTTTAAATTTTTTCTCATGTTTTATAAGTGTTTGAAGACACGAATGTAGGTTTTCTGATGGCGAGAATAAGAGTAATTTTTGACTCGACCGTGCGTGTTGAGCCCTTAGCTTTGATTCCTTAACTTCACATTAGGCTAAGTCTCTTAAATGAGGACGAGAAATGATAGGGTTAATTATAAGTTACTATGCTAAGCGTAGAGTACTCGTATTCTTTCAAAAACTCATGTGTTCTCGTTGTTTGCTTATTCTCCCTTCGCATGTAAATATTTTTTGCTTAATAAATATTGACTTAGCGGTTTAGTTAGGATTGTTGGGTTTCTAGTCTTTTCTAGTAGCTTCCGTGTAATTAAATTGGGGAGACATTAAGGTATCGCCAGCGTCAGGGTTTTGAAGTATTGACACCCGAATAATCAAAAGCTTCACCCAATAATAAGATTTCAAGTGCTCACCTAAATCTAGCAAACAATTTGAAGCCCCACAAGGCCGAAAAATCTATGCAAAATTGAAAGTGAATCAAGCCTTAATCTTCGAAGCTTTAAAGATCCAAAATTCGCTTTAGCGTGAGGATATACGTCTTTGGCTAATAAAACCACCGATGAGGCGGATAATAAAAGGCAAGGCAAGACCGAAGTCATAATAAAAACTTCATGGCGAAGTTGAATAAAAGATGGAGGTAAACCAAAGATAATAAGGCCCTTCCGTTAGGGGGTGTATAAAAGTCTTGGTAATAAGTCTCATGTTCAAAACCGTTATAAAACCGTGTTTATCGATCCTTCTTGTCAACTTAATTTTTTAACATCGTTGTCTATTGGGAGGGGTTATTGATTTGATGGTCTTGGTTACACCGTTAGGACTCTATTTTTAGACCTAAATCTCTATTATCGCATAAGTCAAACAACGTATCCTCGTGAAACATTCAAGACAAAATAAAATATAAGAGATACAACTTAGGAATAATGGGAGGATAAGTACGTGATTAGGGCATATGAGTAGTGTTAGCATTACTAACTTATAATGACAATGATCTCGTTGCACGCTTGGCATGGAATTGGGGTGAAAATCGAGGACGATGAAATTATTTCTAACGAAGCATTCACGTGTTCTTATTCTATGAACCTAAACGTCCCATTTTGCGATGAAAATCATACATTATGTCTAAAACGTAAGTAGTAGCAGTAGTAGTAGTGTAGCTAGTTTATCATTCAATAAAGTGAATAAAAATGAATTTTGGAGGTGCTACGATACTTTATTCTAGCATTGCGTGAGGGCACGACAATGGATTAGTATGGGGGAGTGATGAGACTGCTTTTATACATAGTCTCATCGTCCAAATTGGGCTTAAAATGCATTAAATATCATTAAAAATGCCAAATATATGCTCGTATTTGTTGCTTGTGTATTTTAGGTATGGATATTGAGGAAATGACAAAAAGATCACAAGAATCAATCAAAAACGAACACGGGAAACGAAGCCGCACAATGAACCGGGCCCGAATCATGATTTTCCTATAAAGTCCTTGAAGTTTGAAGATTTGGCAAGAATGGTCCCTCAACTTTGGAAGACTTGTCATTTTAAACCCTTGTAAATCATCAATTTTACACTTGGGTCCCTAAAATGATGAGACATTACAAGAATGGCCCTTGAAGAATGTAAATTATGCCTAAATGATCCTTGGAAAAGTTTTTGCAAGTACTTGTGCCACATTTGACAACTTGATCAAACTTGATACAAAGGAAATGGAGAAAAATGCTGTTTATCATAAAGTGACAAAGTCAAGAGACTTCAGGGGGCAATTGCATCAAACATCCATTCTACCACCCTCCAATCCAACTGCTCCACGTCACCCACAATCCACCATCAACCAATCAAAACACCCAGCTCCTCCACGTCACTTCCCATTAACAACTTTTAAATAAACTGATTGTTAATCAGTTTAGTATTACGTGGGAAACAGTTTTTTTAAAACATATTAACTCCTAAACCTAATCAAATCACCCCTGCTACCCCCTTAATCATGAGGAACCCTAAAACCTAATTACTTCAAAACAAAGGGGTTTCTTGATTAAATCTCCAGATCATTAATCCATTACACCCTAAACCCAACCCCACCTCAAACTTACCCTCCAACATACCCATGTGGGCAGTGGGGACCTCCCCTGCTGCGTCACTTTCAGCTCCATCTCCAAAACCTGACCAGATCAACGAATGTGCTTAAATCCTTTGTGGCCACGTACTAGTGAATGGATAGGATGATTTCATGACAGCTAAACATCACAAGTGTCCAAGATCATTCAGCAGATTCCTCACAAGATCAAGATTGACCAAGACTTTGAATTCCAGTCAAGGGGCAGAATAGGAAGTTTGTTGATAGGGTTTTCCATTCTAGATCCTTCTGTATGCTATTATATAAAGCAACCTAGGTTTTCATTTACATTGTTCCAGATTTTCCATGTTTATGTAATTCCTTTTTGAAATAATAAAAGTTGGTATTTTCTTGTTTAAAACTGTAATTCCTTTTTACTCTTTTAAAAGTTGGTGTTAGCTTGTGAAAATTCTGAGTTCCACAATTGATTTGGTTAAACACTTTGTGTTTTGAATTTTCAAAAGGTGGTATCAAGTTTTAAAATACGTTTTCTATTTTGCAAAAAAAAATCCTTGTGAGGTGAAAGTCCTTTGCTGTTTTTTTTCCATTTATTTAACACTTACTGTTATACAAGCTCACCATAAGCTGCTGACAACAGCTTATGGTTAAGCTTATATAGCTTGAAGGTTGTTTCTGGTTTGTTGTGCTTGTGCAGGCTTCAAGGTCAAGAAGACCTCATTTCTATTCATTTTCTTGTCTTTTGGTTTGAAGACATTGGCACCCCTGGGTCTCTTGTAGATTCCAACAACGGGGCTCTCTACATTTCTGCTTAAAGCCCTCACAAGCTCAAAAAAGTTCCCCAAGTAGAAGGCATCAGCTAGTAAGAACAGCTTTGAACCCTATTTGCCCTTTTTTGTAATTGTGAGAATATTAAGACGTGTTGATTGCTTGTGTTATTGCTTGATTTCTGTTATTGGATGTATTTTATGCATGTTAGGAGTAATTAGAAGCAGTTTGGTTTGAGTTTGATTTGATTTTGTTTGTTAAATCCATTTTCTGAAAATTAAAGGGGTGTTTGGCAATAGGGTTTAAGCCAAATAGGGTGACACGTTTTTGGCTTACAATCCATCTAGACACATTCCTTGTGATATCTATAGGTTAATTTCAGTATTGCTTTTAGGTGTGGGAGGTTTTTAAAATAGATTGCATGTTAAAACTTGGTAAAATAGCTTAAATTCAATAAGTCCTTTTTAGTGTGATTTAGTGCATGTTTGTTATCAAATCTTGTTCAACTGCTAGAACTAAGTTACATCTAGGTTTATATTTAGCTTATATGCTATTTGGTCTATTTATGTGCAAGATTTGAGCTTTCAAAATTCACTTTTGTGCCATTTGATTCAGTACACTGTTCATCAGAACCTCAAAGCTATATCAGTAACATTTTTGTGCATTTGGTGTTTGATTTTGTGAAGAGACTTGTGTGTTTGTGATTCAATAGACTCCCTACACTCTACTGAGTGTAGGGGTGCCCCATTGTCCAAAGAAAACCAAGCCACAAAGCTTTCCTAAGCTCAAAGGTCAACTGACCAAAAATTTGCACTAGCAGTGGGAACTCAGTTACCCCTGCTAGTGCTTTGGTTTCCACTGCTTCACAAAAAAATAAAACAAGTTAAAGTGTCACTTTCAGTAACTATATTTTTTGTCTTTTGTGACCAAAAATAGGAATTAGGGTTTCAAATTAGTTTCAATATTTTTCTTATTTAATTTTTGATTTTTCTGTTTAGTTAGATTTTTTGTTATTGTTCATCTGGTATTATTTAGATTTAATTGCTATTTTTAATTACTTTTAAATATCTGTTTTTTGTCTTTTAGTAACAAAAACTAATATTTTTCAGTTCTAAAATTTTTCTTAGATTTAGAAAAAGATTTTAAGATTTTTAGTCTAAAAAGTTTTTACTGTTCACTTTTTAATTAATTTTTAGAATTAAATTTAGATTAATTAGGGTTTAATTAATAACTGTTTTGTCTTTTAGTGAAAAATTTTATATTTTTCAAACTTTTTCAATTTTCTACTGTTCATTAGTGTAATTTAGGATTTTTAAAATTGTCAAATTATTTTTAGCATTATTTTATTATTTTTTATGATTATTTTGGTTTAAAAATAGTTTTTAAAATTTAGGAAAAATACTATTTAGTCTTTTAATAATATAAGTGAGTTATTTGTTCAATAAAATAATATTTTGGACATTTTGTTAATTATATTTAATTTTAGGGCTTTAATTAGTATTTAAAATTGAATATTTAATTAATAAAAGGTTTTAAAATATTTTTGTTGAATTTTTATTCTTATTTATATTATTTTAGACTTAGTTTTAACTTTTAATTAATTTTTAGGTTTAATTTTGTTAATGCAATAATGACTAAAAATGTTACTTGCATTTTTCGGTCTCGCTTAGTTTTGATTACGACAATATGTAAAAACAAGCATTTACGAAAACAACGAAAAACGAATTCTTGAGTTCAAGTATTTTTTATTTTACCCATTTTCACTTAAGGTATGGATAAACAAGTACTAACCTTAATCAAGTGATCAAGTGATTTAATCTTTAAACTCACTTTTTATTAAATGTGACAAGTTTTTATTAAACTTTATTTTTAAGAAAATGTTTTATTAAATTAATTATTTGAAATTTTAAAATGGCATATTCTTATTTGGTTAAGAATATCCTTTCAGGATATTTTTTATACCCAGATAAGACCTCCACCACTAAAGGACAAAAAGGAGCGGAGTCTAGTCCGGCGGTACCTTAGCGCCTAGGCGGTACCTTATCGATAAGGTATCGCGGGCTAAGATAAGGTACCGCGGGCAGATATAGCCTTTGGCTCCTTTGTCCTATAAATAGTGGACCATTCTCAGCTTTTCACCTCACCTCTTTTGCACATTTATTTCCAGATTTAAACCCCTTCTTTAATCACTGAAATCTTTGATCATTTGTTTGATTATTACTTGTTTAAGAAGTGAATCTTGTTCTTCCATCCCTTCCTCTCCAAGTGCAAAGAGAAGAACACTATCCTAGTGAAGTGTTGAGTCCACCACCAAAGATCCATTGAAGATCTAATTTTATACACTTGTAGTTGTGTCATAGTTGTGAAGATCCAAGTAGTTGTGTCTATTTGGAAGTTGTGTATGTACTAAGTATAGTTGTGTAGATTGGTCCTAGCTACAATTAGGGCTCGACTTTTAGCTTAGAGTCGGAAATTGGTTAAGCGACGTGTACGGTTTTCTCCACCATAAGGAGCTTGTTGTGTAGTGAACTCTCGAGTAAGGAGTACTCGAGGAGTGGAGTAGGAACGAGGAGTGAGCTTCGTTGCCGAACCACTATAAATCCTTGGTGTTCGGTTTGATCTTTCTTTACCCTTAACTCTTTACATTCTTTATTCTTTTTGCATATACATGTGTTAGTATTATATTAGCTACACTATCATTCTTTATTCTTTGTGGATATATTTTTGTTAGTATTAGTTTAGATACACTATCATTGTTCATATTGTGCATAAGAAGATTTCACATATTTCCTCAAGCCTAAGTTTTTGAAAAAGGATTTTTGGAAACCACATTTTAACAAGTAAATATAAGAAACTATTCAACCCCCCCCCCCCCCCCTTCTAGTTTCTACAATTGGTATCAGAGCGGGTTGCTCAAGAATTTTTAAAGTATATTGTATTTTAAAACTTGAATCGATCTATGGATTCCAACAAGTACCTAGAAGGGCAATCTATGCAAAGACCACCACTTTTTGAAACCGATAGTTTTATTTATTGGAAAAATAGATTTGAAACTTATGTGAAATCAAAAGATTTAGATCTTTGGCATGTTATTACCAATGGTGATTTTTTACCCTTTCAATTTAATGAAGTTTCTAAACCAAAAGAATTGGTCACTTTTGACAAAGCTAATGACGATACTAAAAAGAAACTTTCAAAAAATAATGAGGCTAAAATGGTGATTTATAATGTTTTGCCTAAGAAAGAGTATGGAAGAATTTTTATGTGTGAAACCGCTAAAGATATTTGGAACACTCTTTTAGTAACCCACCAAGGTAATAGCCAAGTCAAAGAAAGAAAAATCGATCTTCTTGTCCAACAATATGAACAATTTGTCATCTTAGAAGATGAAACTATTGATAGTCCATTTTCTAGGTTTAACACCATTATTACTAGTCTAAAAGCACTTGATGAAGGTTTTTCTAGCAAGAACAATGTTAGGAAGTTTCTAAGGGCCTTACATCCAAAGTGGAAAGCAAAAGTCACGGCGATTGAAGAGTCGAAAGATCTCTCAACTTTATCATTCGATGAACTCATAGGAAACTTGAAGGTTCACGAGATGATAATTTTGAAGGACTCGGAATTAGTGAAAACTAAGAGTGAAAGGAAATCTCTTGCACTTAAAGCCAAGAAGGCACAAAGTGACCATGATAGTTCCTCGGAAAGCGATGACGAGGAGTATGCATTGGCGGTGAGAGATTTCAAGAAGTTCTTCAAGAGACGAGGTCAACACGTTAGGCAACCCAACTATGACAAGAAACCATTGACAAAGAATCGGCATTCATTGGTGATTGTCCAAAGCCCGCTCGTGATAAGAACCACACGGCATTCGTTAGTGGCGCTTGGAGCGATAGCGGTGAAGATGATGATGACAACCCCAAAGAGGAGAAATGTCTTATGGCTCACACTTCTAAAGAGGTACATTCCGAAACCGAATATTATAGCAATGATAGTTCCACTTTAGATGATATTGAATTTGAAGGCAAATATGATAGCTTACACAAACTTAGTCTTAAATTCATAGAAAAGAATAAAACCTTAAAATCAACCAAAACTAAGCTTGAAAATGAGATCAGTGAACTTAGGGAGAAATTGGCTAAACTTGAGAAAAACAAAGAGGTTGATTTAGGTTGCTTAAGTTGTGAGAAACTTAGATAAGAGAATGAAGATCTCAAGAGCACCTCCGTTAAATTGGAAAAGTTCATGAAAGGTACTAGTGCTCTTGATGATATGTTAAACAAACAAGTTCATTCTAAGGAAAGACTTGGTCTAGGTTTTAACTCAAATGAAGCCTCAACTAGTGAACCAAAACAAGTCTGGTTTTCACAAAAAACGCCCACTGGACGCGGTTCCAAACTGTATGGCGCAGTTCCTTATCACTATGGAACCGCCGCCATAGATAAGGTACCGCGGCCAGAAGATGAATTTTGTGAAAATCCTGAACTTTCTGAAAAGTCTAAGTTAGATGAAAAACAAAAGCATCTTACTGTTAATAAGGTACAATTACCCATACTTGACGACAATGCTATTGGTAAGTTCTACAAGCCTTTAAGTAAACCTCTCATGGGAAATAGAAGTTTATCTAGACAATCCTCTACTCCACCTAGAGTACGGAATGAGTCTAAGCCTAGAAGTAGAACGACAACGCCTACAAGAGATAATCAAAACAACTCACGACCTAGAAGTAAAACTCTAACACCTAGAAGGAATAATAATAACTCTAAACCTAGATCAAACACACCTAGGAGAAGTAATGAACAACAAAATGGTTACATGAATTACTACCCTCCTCCATTTTGTTCTCCATGGGGAATCCCCTCCTCATTCATGCATCCCAACCAAATGCAAGGGATGTTTGGAACTAACAATTTTGGACCCATGAGATATTGGGGACCAAATGTTTGATCTTGTGTGTTGTTACCTAGATATGCTTGGGAACTGATTTGGAGCCCGATGAGTGGATTAAGGATAGTGGATGTTCTAAACACATGACGGGTAATCGAAGTTTGTTCTCGCATTACAAATCATATGATGGAGGTAACGTCACATTCGCTAGTAGTCTACGTGGTAATATCATTGGCAAAGGTACGGTTTCTCTTGACTCCATGACCATTGAAAATGTTGAGCACGTAGGTAACTTAGGTTTTAACCTTTTAAGTATAGGTCAAATTTGTGATAATAAGTGTAAGGTCATCTTTTCAGAACATGACAGTGAAATCGTAAAAGATGGAAAAGTCATTGGAAAAGGTGTTAGAAAGCATGGACTTTATGTCATGAAGGTTAATAAGAAGTCAAAACACAACATATGTCTTACGACTATAGATGATAGTTCTACTCTTTGGCATAGGAGATTAGGTCACGCTAATATGCGTTTAATTCAATCTTTAGTCTCTAAGGAGTTGGTAAGACACCTCCCCAAGATTAAGTTTGATAGTCACTTTTGTGATGCTTGCAAAGTTGGAAAGCAAGTTCACTCAAGTCACAAAGCCAAGAATTTGGTTTTAACCTCTCGGTGCTTAGAGCTCCTACATATGGATCTCTTTGGACCTTCCGCCATACGGAGTTATGGAGGTAACCTTTATACCCTAGTTATAGTTGATGACTATTCTAGATTCACCTGGACTAGATTTTTGGCATCTAAGATTGAAGCTTTTGATCACTTCGAAATCTTTAGTCGAAGAATTCAAAATCAACTAGGATGTTCAATTGTTTCTATTAGGACAGATCATGGTAGGGAATTTGATAATGAAGTGCAATTTGGTGCCTTTTGTGAAGCTCATGGTATTACCCATAATTCTCGGCTCCTCGCACTCCACAATCAAATGGGGTAGTTGAAAGGAAGAATAGGACTCTCCAAGAGATGAGTAGGACGATGTTAAACGAGCAATCTTTGCCTCAAAAGTTTTGGTGCAATGCCGTGGACACATAGACTTATATTCTCAACCGAATTCTTATTCGACCTTTCCTAGGAAGGACCCCCTATGAGATTATTAAAGGTAGGAAACCCTCATTAGAATACTTTAGGGTGTTTGGAAGCAAGTGCTTTATCCTCAACACCAAAGACTACCTTACCAAGTTTGACCCAAAGTCTTACGAAGGTATCCTTTTAGGTTATTCCCAAACTAGTAAAGCCTACATAGTCCTAAATAGAACCACGGGGGTTATTGAAGAATCACTCAACGTAACCTTTGATGAAACCCCTCCTTCACCCAAGACACCACCATTGGTTGATGATGACTTGGATGAATTAGAAGTAGTTAAAGCCAAAGAGGTTAGAAAAATAGGAGTTGAAGACCTTAGTGTTGAAAAGGAAGTAAACATTAAGGAGTCTAGGGATCATACTCTCAATAATGTCATTGGTGACTTAAATCAAAGGACCCTAAGATCTCAAGTCCAAAACCAAAGCAACTTCTTTTGTTTTGTCTCCTTGATTGAACCGAAGAATGTTAAAGAAGCTTTGACGGATGAGAGTTGGGTCATTGCGATGCAAGAAGAATTGAATCAATTCATTGCCAATGATGTTTGGGAACTTGTTCCTCCACCTAGAAGTTCTACCATTATAGGAACCAAATGGGTATTTAGGAATAAGTTAGATAAGAATGGTGTTGTGTCTCGTAACAAGGCTAAACTTGTAGCTCAAGGCTATAATCAACAAGAAGGGATTGATTATGATGAGACATATGCACCGGTAGCTAGATTAGAATCAATTAGAATCCTTTTAGCCTACGCTTGTGCCTTAGATATTAAGCTTCAAAAAATGGATGTAAAGAGTGCATTTCTTAACAGTTTGATCAATGAGGAGGTATATGTGGCTCAACCTCCCGGCTTCATTGATTTTGAGAAACCGGACCATGTTTACAAGCTTAAGAAAGCACTTTATGGACTCAAACAAGCACCCAAAGCTTGGTATGATAGACTTAAAGCGTTTCTTGTTAAACATGAGTATACCATGGGAATGGTAGACAATACACTCTTTACAAAGAAGAAAGGTCCTCACCTCATAATCGTACAAATATATGTTGATGACATTATATTTGGCTCAACTTGTCAAGAATTGTGTGATGACTTTGCCAAAATCATGCATGATGAGTTTGAAATGAGTATGATGGGAGAACTTAACTTCTTTTTAGGACTCCAAATTAAACAAATGGACGATGGTATTTTCTTTAGTCAATCTAAGTACGCTAAAGAAATGCTAAAGAAATTTAGATTAGAAGAATCTAGACCAATGAAGACCCCTATGGCCTCGGATACTAAACTCACCGTAGATGATGATTGTGAGTCGATAGACAACACCAAATATAGAGGTATGATTGGTAGTTTGTTTTACCTAACGGCAAGTCGACCGGATATCATGTTTAGTGTTTGCCTTTGTGCTCGCTTCCAAGAGGCTCCCAAA
Organism: Glebionis coronaria; assembly: GCA_025667525.1. NCBI lineage: Eukaryota > Viridiplantae > Streptophyta > Magnoliopsida > Asterales > Asteraceae > Glebionis > Glebionis coronaria. Next base: position 251,700,449 of record CM046878.1, read on the forward strand.
ACCTCTCACCTTGAAGTGGTTAAGCGTATCTTCCGATACATTAAAGGCACTATACATTTAGGATTATGGTATCCTAAAGGGACCGACGTAGAAACCATTGTCTACGCGGACTCGGATCATGCGGGAGACTATATGGACCGGAAAAGCACTAGTGGAGTTTGTACCTTCATGGGTTGTTGTTTAACTTCTTGGTTCTCCAAGAAACAAACCGCTCTTGCGATATCCAACACGGAAGCCGAGTATGTGAGTGCCGGAAAAGCATGCCAACAAGCTCTATGGATGAAGCAAGCGCTTGTTGATTACGGGAATTCTCTTGATGATGTTCCCATCATGTGCGATAATAAAGGTGCTATAGACCTAAGCAAGAATCCCGTGCAACATTCGCGAACCAAACACATAGAAATTAGACACCATTTCCTTAGGGATAATGTTCAAAAGGGGAACATTACTATTGAAAAGGTGCCCTCCAAGGACAACTTAGCCGATATCTTCACTAAGCCACTTAAGAGGGAACCTTTTAATTACTTGCGTCTAGGTCTAGGATTAATGGAACATATTCCTTAAATTCTTTTCTTCTTGTGTGTTTTCTTTTACCACTTTGAGTCCTTGAGTCTTTTAAACTCCTTTTGAAAAATCTTCTCATCTCCTTTTCAAAACTCTCAAAGTCTCTTTCGAAAATGGTTGAGAAGTTCGTTTGACATTGTTAATTCAATCTAAAAACGATTTTTCATAGATTCTCGCTATTAATCTAGAGCTTACATAATTCATATGTATGATTCTCTCAAACATAGCAAGAACAAGATTGAATCATGAAGGATCATTGTGTCATGACTTAAGGTCTTGTCTTACACACCTCCTACATTGATTTTTTTATCCATGTATTTTGGTCAAATCTCTATTTGATAAGTTTGCATATGTTTTCTTTGTCTATCTTTGCTTTTAAGCATATCCCTATGATAAGTTAGACTAGAAAAATAAGATTTGCTGAAAAATCTTCCTCCAAACACCAATCCCTGCTTCTGCAGGCGGTTCCATAAGTGAGCCGCGGTACCTTATTGATAAGGTACCGCCACCCTAGATAAGGAACCGCCTACAGTGGCATTCCTTTTTCGGTTTGTTGTCTGAAACTCTAGATTTGCTCCAACATTTTTGAGAATCTTTGTTTCAAACCCTTTGACCAACCCAATAATACCATAAGCCTTCCCTATTTAAACCATAAGCATTTTGCATTACTTCACATCCAAAATGTCTTATTCTCCCAATGAAAGCCTTGAATCTCCTCCATTTTCTCCAATTGCTTTCAATCCAAACCCACCCAAGAACACTCTTAATCACATTTCTCCTACCAAGAATGTTGATTGTGGAACATCTTTTCTTCCACCACCACCCTTTAGTGTTCTTCCTCCTTCTCATGATAATGTCATGCACCATGGAACATATTGTCATTGTTGTCAATATCAACATCTTGCTATGGCACACATCTATGAGGAGTTGAGCTACATCAAGATTCTCTTAATCAAGCCTCCTCTTCACTTTGATTATGAGATCTCCAACAAGCCACCACCACCACCCTCCACTATTACCTTGTCTTTCATATAAGCATTGGTTGCTTATCCACAAGACACCAAATTCAAGCAAATCTTAGAATTCTAGAATAACTAGGATTAGATTTATGCTTTTGGCTTGTTTCTTTTTTTTCCATACTTCTTTGTATGATGTTCTTTTAGTAACCTATCTTGGATCTTTGTCTTTGTGTTTTCTTCTCTTTTAATTTTTTATGTGACCTATTGCTATATATTGTTGGTTGTTTCTTTTGTTCAACTAACCCTTCTATGTAGCTTGCCACCATATCTCGATTCCTCGGTGCCCCAAGCTAGGGGGAGTAAGCACCAAGGGGGAGTCTTTGCAAAGTCCATTTCTTCAACACCGGCTTACGCAACCTTTTTGCTTCGACAAAGGGGGAGAAATGAATAAACTCGTCTTCAAAAATCTTGTCTTTTTTGTGATTGAGTTTATGTATTGTCGGAATCAAAAGGGGGAGATTGTTAATGCAATAATGACTAAAAACGTTACTTGCATTTTTCGGTCTCGCTTAGTTTTGATTACGACAATATGTAAAAACAAGCATTTACGAAAACAACGAAAAACGAATTCTTGAGTTCAAGTATTTTTCATTTTACCCATTTTCACTTAAGGTATGGATAAACAAGTACTAACCTTAATCAAGTGATTAAGTGATTTAATCTTTTCTTAAAACTCACTTTATATTAAATGTGACAAGTTTTTATTAAACTTTATTTTTAAGAAAATGTTTTATTAAATTAATTATTTGAAATTTGAAAATGGCATATTCTTATTTGGTTAAGAATATCCTTTCAGGATATTTTTTATACCCAGATAAGACCTCCATCACTAAAGGACAAAAACGAGCGGAGTCTAGTCCGGCGGTACCTTAGCGCCTAGGCGGTACCTTATCGATAAGGTACCGTGGGCTAAGATAAGGTACCGCGGGCAGATATAGCCGTTGGCTCCTTTGTCCTATAAATAGTGGACCATTCTCAGCTTTTCACCTCACCTCTTTTGCACATTTATTTCCAGATTCAAACCCCTTCTTTAATCACTCAAATCTTTGATCATTTGTTTGATTATTACTTGTTTAAGAAGTGAATCTTGTTCTTCCATCCCTTCCTCTCCAAGTGCAAAGAGAAGAACACTATCCTAGTGAAGTGTTGAGTCCACCACCAAAGATCTATTGAAGATCTAATTTTATACACTTGTAGTTGTGTCATAGTTGTGAAGATCCAAGTAGTTGTGTCTATTTGGAAGTTGTGTATGTACTAAGTATAGTTGTGTAGATTGGTCCTAGCTACAATTAGGGCTCGACTTTTAGCTTAGAGTCGGAAATTGGTTAAGCGACGTGTACGGTTTTCTCCACCATAAGGAGCTTGTTGTGTAGTGAACTCTCGAGTAAGGAGTACTCGAGGAGTGGAGTAGGAACGAGGAGTGAGCTTCGTTGCCGAACCACTATAAATCCTTGGTGTTCGGTTTGATCTTTCTTTACCCTTAACTCTTTACATTCTTTATTATTTTTGCATATACATGTGTTAGTATTAGATTAGCTACACTATCATTCTTTATTCTTTGTGGATATATTTTTGTTAGTATCAGTTTAGATACACTATCATTGTTCATATTGTGCATAAGAAGATTTCACATATTTCCTCAAGCCTAAGTTTTTGAAAAAGGATTTTTGGAAACCATATTTTAACAAGTAAATATAAGAAACTATTCAACCCCCCCTTCTAGTTTCTACAAATTTTTTAATTTGGTTCTTTTTACGGTTTTACGTAAACGACCTTTTCGTCTTAGTATAATCCGTCATCGTAACCGTCATTCTCTTCTTACCCCATTTCTATTCTCTTTTCTCATAATCATATAATCACAAAAGTTAATCATTTCATTACACAACGCACTAGCCTCCTTGGGAAACGAACTTGAACTTATTTGGTCATTAGTGCTTGGTTTACCTAAACCGACACTTAATACTTGCCACTTTTGCTCTCTTTTCCTAAAGAGTAGTAAAAACACTACATCAATTCCGACAATACATAAACTCAATCACACAAAAAACAAGATTTTCGAAGACGAGTTTATTCATTTCTCCCCCTTTGTCGAAGCAAAAAGGTTGCACAAGTCGGTGTTGAAGAAACGGACTTTGGAAAAACTCCCCCTTGGTGCTTACTCCCCCTAGCTTGGGGCACCGAGGAATCGAGATATGGTGACAAGCTACATAGAAGGGTTAGCTGAACAAAAGAAGCAACCAACAAGATATAGCAATAGGTCACAAAATAAAAGAGAAGAAAACAAAAAGACAAAGATCCAAGATAGGTTACTAAAAAAAACATCATACAAAGATGTATGGAAAAAGAAACAAGCCAAAAGCATAAATCTAATCCTAGTTATTCTAGAATTCTAATATTTGCTTAAATTTGGTGTCTTGTGGATAAGCAACCAATGCTTATATGAAAGACAAGGTAATGGCGGAGGGTGGTGGTGGTGGCTTGTTGGAGATCTCATAATCATAGTGAAGAGGAGGCTTGATTAAGAGACTCTTGATGTAGCTCAACTCCTCATAGATGTGTGCCATATCAAGATGTTGATATTGACAATAATGACAATATGTTCCATGATGCATGACATTATCATGAGAAGGAGGAAGAACACTAAAGGGTGGTGGTGGAAAAATAGATGTTCCACAATCAACATTCTTGGTAGGAGAGATGTGATTAAGAGTGTTCTTGGGTGGATTTGGATTGTATGGTTTTTGGGTGAGTTGGGATTGAAAGCAATTAGAGAAAATGGAGGAGATTCAAGGCTTTCATTGGGAGAGTAAGACATTTTGAGGTGTGAAGTATGGCAAAATGCTTATGGTTTAAACAGGGAAGGTTTAAGGTATTTTTGGGGTGGTCAAAGGGTTTGAAACAAAGACTCTCAAAAATGTTGGAGCAAATATGGAGTTTCAGACAAAAACCTGAAAAAGGAAGGCACTGTAGGCGGTTCCTTATCAAGGCTGGCGGTACCTTATCTATAAGGCACCGCGATTCACATATGGAACCGCCTGCAGAGGTTGTGTTTGGTGTTTGGAGGAAGATTTTTCAGCAAATCTTATTTTTCTAGTCTAACTTATCATAGGGATATGCTTAAAAGCAAAGATAGACAAAGAAAACATATGCAAACTTACCAAATAGAGATTTGTCCAAAATTCATGGATTTAAAAAAATCGATGTAGGAGGTGTGTAAGACAAGACCTTAAGTCATGACACAATGATCCTCCATGATTCTATCTTGTTCTTGCTATGTTTGAGAGAATCATACATATGAATTATGTAAGCTCTAGATTAATAGCGAGAATCAATGAAAAATCGTTTTTAGATCGAATTAACAATGTCAAACGTATTTCTCAACCATTTTCGAAAGAGACTTAGAGAATTTTGAAAAGGAGAAGAGAGTGTTTTTCAAAAAGAGTTTGGAAGACTCAATGACTCAAAGTGGTAAAAGAAAACACACAAAAAGAAACGAAATTAAGGAAGATGTTCCATTAATCCTAGACCTAGACTCAAGTAATTAAAAGGTTCCCTCTTAAGTGGCTTAGTGAAGATGTCGGCTAAGTTGTCTTCGGAGGGTACCTTATCAATTGAAATGTTCCCCTTTTGAACATTATCCCTAAGAAAATGGTGTCGAATTTCTATGTGTTTGGTTCGCGAATGTTGCACGGGATTCTTGCTAAGGTCTATAGCACCTTTATTATCGCACATGATGGGAACATCATCAAGAGAAATCCCGTAATCAACAAGTGCTTGCTTCATCCATAGAGCTTGTTGGCATGCTTTTCCGGCACTCACATACTCGGCTTCCGTGGTGGATATTGGAAGAGCGGTTTGTTTCTTGGAGAACCAAGAAGTTAAACAACAACCCATGAAGGTACAAACTCCACTAGTGCTTTTCCGGTCCACATAGTCTCCCGCATGATCCGAGTCCGCGTAGACAATGGTTTCTACGCCGGTCCCTTTAGGATACCATAATCCTAAATGTATAGTGCCTTTAATGTATCGGAAGATACGCTTAACCGCTTCGAGGTGAGAGGTTTTGGGTGCCTCTTGGAAGCGAGCACAAAGGCAAACACTAAACATGATATCCGGTCGACTTGCCGTTAGGTACAACAAACTACCAATCATACCTCTATATTTGGTGTTGTCTACCGACTCACAATCATCATCTACGGTGAGTTTAGTATCCGAGGCCATAGGGGTCTTCATTGGTCTAGATTCTTCTAATCCAAATTTCTTTAGCATTTCTTTAGCGTACTTAGATTGACTAAAGAAAATACCATCGTCCATTTGTTTAATTTGGAGTCCTAAAAAGAAGTTAAGTTCTCCCATCATACTCATTTCAAACTCATCATGCATGATTTTGGCAAAGTCATCACACAATTCTTGACAAGTTAAGCCAAATATAATGTCATCAACATATATTTGTACGATTATGAGGTGAGGACCTTTCTTCTTTGTAAAGAGCGTATTGTCTACCATCCCCATGGTATACTCATGTTTAACAAGAAACGCTTTAAGTCTATCATACCAAGCTTTGGGTGCTTGTTTGAGACCATAAAGTGCCTTCTTAAGCTTGTAAACATGATCCGGTTTCTCAAAATCAATGAAGCCGGGAGGTTGAGCCACATATACCTCCTCATTGATCAAACCGTTAAGAAATGCACTCTTTACATCCATTTGTTGAAGCTTAAAGTCTAAAGCACAAACGTAGGCTAAAAGGATTCTAATGGATCCTATATACCCATTTGGTTCCTATAATGGTAGAGCTTCTAGGTGGAGGAACAAGTTCCCAAACATCATTGGCAACGAATTGATTTAATTCTTCTTGCATCGCAATGACCCAACTCTCGTCCGCCAAAGATTCTTTAACATTCTTTGGTTCAATCAAGGAGACGAAACAAAAGAAGTTGCTTTGGTTTTGGACTTGAGATCTTAGGGTCCTTTGATTTAAGTCACCAATGACATTATTGAGAGTATGATCCCTAGACTCCTTAATGTTTACTTCCTTTTCAACACTAAGTTCTTCAACTCCTTCTTTTCTAACCTCTTTGGCTTTTACTACTTCTAATTCATCCAAGTCATCATAAACCAATGGTGGTGTCTTGGGTGAGGGAGGGGTTTCATCAAAGGTTATGTTGAGTGATTCTTCAATAACCCCCGAGGTTCTATTTAGGACAATGTAGGCTTTGCTAGTTTAGGAATAACCTAAAAGGATACCTTCGTAAGACTTTGGGTCAACTTGGTAAGGTAGTCTTTGGTGTTGAGGATAAAGCACTTGCTTCCAAACACCCTAAAGTATTCCAATGAGGGTTTCTTACCTTTAAGAATCTCATAGGGGGTCTTTCCTAGGAAAGGTCGAATAAGAATTCGGTTGAGAATATAAGTCGATGTGTCCACGGCATTGCACCAAAAATTTTGAGGCAAAGATTGCTCGTTTAGCATCGTCCTACTCATCTCTTGGAGAGTCCTATTCTTCCTTTCAACTACCCCATTTGATTGTGGAGTGCGAGGAGCCGAGAAGTTATGGGTAATACCATGAGCTTCACAAAAGGCACCAAATTGCACTTCATTATCAAATTCCCTACCATGATCCTAATAGAGACAATAGGACATCATAGTTGATTTTGAATTCTTCGACTAAAGATTTCGAAATGATCGAAAGCTTCATTCTTAGATGCCAAAAATCTAGTCCAAGTGAATCTAGAATAGTCATCAACTAAAACTAGGGTATAAAGGTTACCTCCATAACTCCGTATGGCGGAAGGTCCCAAAAGATCCATATGTAGGAGCTCTAAGCATCGAGAGGTCGAAACTAAATTCTTGGCTTTGTGACTTAAGTGAACTTGCTTTCCAACTTTGCAAGCATCACAAAAGTGACTATCAAACTTCATCTTGGGGAGGTGTCTTACCAACTCCTTAGAGACTAAAGATTGAATTAAACGCATATTAGCGTGACCTAATCTCCTATGCCAAAGAGTAGAACTATCATCTATAGTCGCAAGACATATGTTGTCTTTTGACTTCTTATTAATCTTCATGACATAAAGCCCATGCTTTCTAACACCTTTTCCAATGACTTTTTCATCTTTTACGATTTCACTGTCATGTTCCGAAAAGATGACCTTACACTTATTGTCACAAATTTGACCTATACTTAAAAGGTTAAACCCTAAGTTATCTACATGCTCAACATTTTCAATGGTCATAGAGTCAAGAGAAACCGTACCTTTGCCAATGATATTACCACGTAGACTACTTGCAAATGTGACGTTACCTCCATCATATGCTTTGTAGTGCGAGAACAAACTTCGATTACCCGTCATGTGTTTAGAACATCCACTATCCTTAATCCACTCTGTTAATGCAATAATGACTAAAAACGTTACTTGCATTTTTTCGGTCTCGCTTAGTTTTGATTACGACAATATGTAAAAACAAGCATTTACGAAAACAACGAAAAACGAATTGTTGAGTTCAAGTATTTTTCATTTTACCCATTTTCACTTAAGGTATGGATAAACAAGTACTAACCTTAATCAAGTGATCAAGTGATTTAATCTTTTCTTAAAACTCACTTTTTATTAAAAGTGACAAGTTTTTATTAAACTTTATTTTTAAGAAAATGTTTTATTAAATTAATTATTTGAAATTTGAAAATGGCATATTCTTATAGCTGTTAAGAATATCCTTTCAGGATATTTTTATACCCAGATAAGACCTCCACCACTAAAGGACAAAAAGGAGCGGAGTCTAGTCCGGCGGTACCTTAGCGCCTAGGCGGTACCTTATCGATAAGGTACCGCGGGCTGTGATAAGGTACCGCGGGCAGATATAGCCGTTGGCTCCTTTGTCCTTTAAATAGTTGGCCATTCTCAGCTTTTCACCTCACCTCTTTTGCACATTTATTTCCAGATTCAAACCCCTTCTTTAATCACTCAAATCTTTGATCATTTGTTTGATTATTACTTGTTTAAGAAGTGAATCTTGTTCTTCCATCCCTTCCTCTCCAAGTGCAAAGAGAAGAACACTATCCTAGTGAAGTGTTGAGTCCACCACCAAAGATCTATTGAAGATCAATTTGTATATTCTTGTAGTTGTGTCATAGTTGTGAAGATCCAAGTAGTTGTGTCTATTTGGAAGTTGTGTATGTACTAAGTATAGTTGTGTAGATTGGTCCTAGCTACGATTAGGGCTCGACTTTTAGCTTAGAGTCGGAAATTGGTTAAGCGACGTGTAAGGTTTTCTCCACCATAAGGAGCTTGTTATGTAGTGAACTCTCGAGTAAGGAGTACTCGAGGAGTGGAGTAGGAACGAGGAGTGAGCTTCGTAGCCGAACCACTATAAATCCTTGGTGTTCGGTTTGATCTTTCTTTACCCTTAACTCTTTACATTCCTTATTACTTTTTGCATATACATGTGTTAATATTAGATCAGCTACACTATCATTCTTTATTCTTTGTGAATATATTTTTGTTAGTATCAGTTTAGCTATACTATCATTATTTATTCTTTGTGGATATATTTTTGTTAGTATTAGTTTAGCTACACTATCATTGTTCATATTTGTGAATAAGAAGATTTCACATATTTCCTCAAGCCTAAGTTTTTGAAAAAGGATTTTTGGAAACCATATTTTAACAAGTAAATTTTAAGAAACTATTTAACCCCCCCTTCTAGTTTCTACAATTGGTATCAGAGCGGGTTGCTCAAGATTTTTTAAAGTATATTGTATTTTAATACTTGAATCGATCTATGGATTCCAACAAGTACCTAGAAGGGCAATCTATGCAAAGACCACCACTTTTTGAAACCGATAGTTTTATTTATTGGAAAAATAGATTTGAAACTTATGTGAAATCAAAAGATTTAGATCTTTGGCATGTTATTACCAATGGTGATTTTTTACCCTTTCAATTTAATGAAGTTTCTAAAACAAAAGAATTAGTCACTTTTGACAAAGCAAATGATGATACTAAAAAGAAACTTTCAAAAAATAATGAGGCTAAAATGGTGATTTATAATGCTTTGCCTAAGAAAGAGTATGAAAGAATTTTTATGTGTGAAACCGCTAAAGATATTTGGAACACTCTTTTAGTAACCCACCAAGGTAATAGCCAAGTCAAAGAAAGTAAAATCGACCTTCTTGTCCAACAATATGAACAATTTGTCATCTTAGAAGATGAAACTATTGATAGTGCATTTGCTAGGTTTAACACCATTATTACTAGTCTAAAAGCACTTGATGAAGGTTTTTCTAGCAAGAACAATGTTAGGAAGTTTCTAAGGGCCTTACATCCAAAGTGGAGAGAAAAAGTCACGGCTATTGAAGAGTCGAAAGATCTCTCAACTTTATCACTCGATGAACTCATAGGAAACTTGAAGGTTCATGAGATGATAATTTTGAAGGACTCGGAATTAGTAAAAACCAAGAGTGAAAGGAAATCTCTTGCACTTAAAGCCAAGAAGGCACAAAGTGACCATGATAGTTCCTCGGAAAGTGATGACGAGGAGTATGCATTGGCGGTGAGAGATTTCAAGAAGTTCTTCAAGAGACGAGGTCAACACGTTAGGCAACCAAACTATGACAAGAAACCATTGTCAAAGAATCAGTTTGTCAAGAACGAAAAAGGTGATAGGAGTTGCTTTAGATGTGGTGATCCAAATCACTTCATTGGTGATTGTCCAAAGCCCGCTCGTGATAAGAACCACACGACATTCGTTAGTGGCGCTTGGAGCGATAGCGGTGAAGATGATGATGACAACCCCAAAGAGGAGAAATGTCTTATGGCTCACACTTCTAAAGAGGTACATTCCGAAACCGAATATTATAGCAATGATAGTTCTACTTTAGATGATATTGAATTTGAAGGCAAATATGATAGCTTACACAAACTTAGTCTTAAATTCATAGAAAAGAATAAGACCTTAAAATCAACCAAAACTAAGCTTGAAAATGAGATCAATGAACTTAGGGAGAAATTGGCTATACTTGAGAAAAACAAAGAGGTTGATTTAGGTTGCTTAAGTTGTGAGAAACTTAGATTAGAGAATGATGATCTCAAGAGCACCTCCATTAAACTGGAAAAGTTCATGAAAGGTACTAGTGCTCTTGATGATATGCTAAACAAACAAGTTCATTCTAAGGAAAAACTTGGTCTAGGTTTTAACCCAAATGAAGCCTCAACCAGTGAACCAAAACAAGTCAGGTTTTCACAGAAAACACCTTCTGGATGCGGTTCCACATCGTATGGCGCGGTTCCTTATCGCTATGGAACCGCGGCCATAGATAAGGTACCGCGGCCAGAAGTTGAATTTTGTGAAAATTCTGAACTTTCTGAAAAATCTAAGTTAAATGAAAAACCAAAGCATCTTACTGTTAATAAGGTTCAATTACCCATACTTGACGACAATGCTATTAGTAAGTTCTATAAGCCGTTAAGTAAACCTCTCATGGGAAATAGAAGTTTATCTAGATTATCTTCTACTCCACCTAGAGTACGGAATGAGTCTAAACCTAGAAGTAGAACGACAACGCCTACAAGGGATAATCAAAACAACTCACGAACTATGTTAGAAATACGTTTTTACGTATATTAGAAGTATCGGTCACTCCATAATATTATTTATGTTGTAATAGCTCGTAGTTAACAAATAGTCATTAGTTACTTATTTAGTTAAGTAAGAACCGGTTCATGGGCTTGTCATGGACCGGCCCAAGCCCAATGTAGCTTGGAAGTATAAATACCCCTTTCCACCATGGAAAGGGGTTGGTTGTTGTCATTTGTTCTAGTTCCACTTAATAAAATACACATAGTTTCTCTCTCACTTTCTCTCTCTAGTTTCTCTCTCTAGAAACATCAACCCACTTCATAGATTCATAGGTTATCAATATTCTACATTTGGTATCAAGAGCTATGGGGTGATTTAAGGTAATGATTTGTGTGGTTTTTTAGTTTTTGATTGTATTAGTGTTCTTTAAGAAGATCATCTTGATTCTTGGAGTTTTTTGGTGTTTTTGTGATTGGGATTAGTGGATAAGTATTAGTTTTTACTTATTATTGTTGAAATCACAAAACTTTTTGGGTCATTTGGTAAAAATCTGGGTTTAATCTTCATCTTTATTGGTCGACTGTTCATCGTAACAAACTTCTGATTACCCAGCAAAAGTTCCGAACCAACAAGTTCCGGATCAACCAAAAGTTCCGAACCAAGAAGTTCCGAACGAAAAAGTTCCGGATCAAGAAAGTTCCGGATCAAGGAAAGTTCCGAACCAAGGAAAGTTCCGAACCAAGGAAAGTTCCGAACCAAGGAAAGTTCCGAACCAAGGAAAGTTCCGAACCAAGGAAAGTTCCGAACCAAGGAAAGTTCCGAACTAAGGAAAGTTCCGAACCAAGGAAAGTTCCGAACCAAGGAAAGTTCCGAACCAAGGAAAGTTCCGAACCAAGGAAAGTTCCGAACCAAGAAGTTCCGAACCAAGAAGTTCCGGATCAAGAAGTTCCGGATCAAGGAAAAGTTCCGGATCAAGCCAAAAGTTCCGAATCAAGGTAATTCCAAGCCAAATCTTCCGAATCAAACTTCCGAATCAACAAAAAGTTCCGAATCAAGGGTTATTTTGCTTGTTTGTTCGACGATTTTTTAGAGGATTTAATCTTGGTTTCTTACAGCAAAAACTCAACACAATTCACAAGCTTTACTTCACTGCTCGATCAACCGATAATCTTTGTCTCTTTGAAGTTGACGAAATGAATCCGAATTCAGTAATGCCTAAGATGACATCACTTACGGATATTTCCGTCATTACGGGAACGGATAATCGCCCGCCAATGCTCATCAAAGAAGTTTTTGAAGCATGGCAAGGCCGGATGATGTCTTACCTTAAGGGAAAACCGGTTTATGGGAGGCTTATGGTTAAGTCAATTTTCAATGGTCCACTTGACTATGGTACCATCGTGGTCAACAATGTGACTCGACCAAGAGAATTTGAAGAACTTACACCAGCTCAACAACTTGTTGCCGATGCGGACGAAAAGGCTCTTCAAACCATTCTCCAAGCTCTTCCCCATGATATCTATAGGATGGTAAGTCAGTATACGGTGGCAAAGGATTTATGGGAACGTCTTAAGGTGTTGCTACAAGGTACGTCTCTAACCAAACAGGAACGGGAATGTCAGTTGTATGACCTGTTTGATAGATTCACGTACAACCCAGGGGAAACGCTTCATGATTATTACTTCAGATTCACCACACTGATGAATGATCTGAATGTATACAATCTTGTGATTGCTCCATTCCAGGTTAACACCAAATTCTTGAATACTTTACCTCAAGCTGAATGGGGTGAGTATATTACCGATGTTAAGTTAACTAGGGATTTGCATAAGTGCAATTTGGATCAACTATATGCTTTTCTTCAGCAGCATGAGAAACATGTGATCATGCACCGTTCTCCACGAGGTATGTACCCTGATTCATTAGCTTTGATGGCGAATCAACCAAGCTTGTCTCACAACAACACTCCTTATATTTTGGGACATCAAGCCTATCATCCATCACCTTACATGACACCAACCTTTACCCAATACTCGATTCTACCACAACCACCCACCTCACATCAGCAACAATATCGGTTTAGTGCACCTTCATCACAATATGCTACACAACCTCACCCAACAAGTATTGCACCTTATGCTCAATCTTCATATTCTTCTTATCAAGAGAATGCAGCATATCCAACAAGCTACCCTGATCAAATGAGTATTCCTTCTAGTGATTATGCAGCTCATCAAGACCAAGCAATGTACTGTGATGATGAGGAAGTCCCCGTTCCTGTATTCAAACAAGGTGCTGACCCAGTTGAAGTGTTAACCACTATGTCTGCTTATCTCATAAGGACTTTAAGCAAACGAGGATTTAGGGGATCAGCTCCTACCAACAATCAGTTGAGGAATTCATCCAATTCTCGCCAACAAGCTACTATTGAGAATGGCAGGGTAATGGTTCAGCCTATTCAAGCATATCAAGGGAGACCTACCACATCAACTACCAATGCTCGCACAGTCAATCAGGCTCCAATGGTCAATCCTGCTCCACGGGCTAATTCCACAGGCAAGTTGAGAATGATTACATGCTACAACTGCAAGGAAGAGGGTCACATGTCCAGGGATTGTAAGAAACCCAAGAGGAGAAGGGATGGACAATGGTTTGCAGAGAAGATCTATCTGGTGAATGCTCAGGCACAAGGAAGGGAACTTGATGAAGAGGAGCTTGCATTTCTTGCTGATCCAGGGATTGCTGAACAAGACACTGTCACCACACAGAATGCAGCATACCAAGCAGATGATCTCGATGCGTATGACTCAGACTGTGATGACTTTCAATCTACAAAGGCTGCTCTCATGGCAACTATCTCCAGCTTAGGGCCAGAAAAGAGATCTGAGGTACTTATTAATACCACTGATGCTAGTATTCAACCACATCAAGTTGTACAAGAGAGTGCTGATTCGAATGATTCTTCGGTGGTGAGTCTTTAAAATGAGGAGACAATCAATGATAGCAATATCAATGTGAGTCCCCAGACTTTGAGTGAATCACAACCGGGAGCCATTTCGCATACGCCTACTCCTGCTCAACAAGATTTGGTCATGGTTCCTGCTACATTACTTAGCCAAATGAATGCTGCACTCTTAGAAACCCTAGCTAAGAATAAGAATTTGTCTGATGAGCTTGCCTTAAGCAACAAGAAAGTTCAAACTTTAGAATTAGTGCCTTCGTCTAGTGTTCTAACAAATCCCGAATATGATCACTTTTGAAACAAACAAATGGGTCACTTGCAAGAAATTGAAAACTTAAGAGCAAATCTGTCTAATGAACTTAAAGAAAAGGAGTTAGTGGACACTAATTTTCAAAAACTTCAAACGGATTTTGAATCACTCGAGTCTAAGAAGAATGAAATGGAGATTAATGCTACTAATAAGATTAGAAGTCTAGATTACTTGCTTTTAAGACAATACGCTGCTTCTCAACTAGTACACTTATTTGATGCTTCATTTAGAGAATTTAACTTATCACGTCAAAAAGGCCTTCCCCCTAATCCACGGTATGCAAAACAAGCTTTAAGACATAGTCCTAGACTTTATAATGCAACTCAATTAGGATTGGCCTTAGACCCGATTGTTTTTCCCGATGATCGAACAAGTAAGGATCTAGTTGATGAGGATCGGTCATACAATTCTGCAAAATATCCCGAGTGTGATTATTTTAAATTGAATAAGGAGCTTGCAAAAACGGATTTTAGAATTCGCTTCCATATGGACAAAGATCTCATAACAGCACCGACCTACATATTAGATGAAGAAAACCCTAGTACATTTCCTACACTTGTCAATATGGAAGGTCCTAAGGAAATTCCAAAGGATCTTCCACCTGTTAGCACTGTATGGTTAAACTTGCAAGAGATTAATCAATACTTTACTAATTTTGACAAGGTCATTTTGGAATGTACGACTTCAAATGGCTTAAATGCCGGAGAATAGGCTTTCGAACATATGAACGAGGTGTTTAAAAATGAGATCAATCCGTTTGTCAAAAGTCTAAAAGGAAGTTTTGCATCTCTTAAGGAAAATCTTGTGTTTGAAATTGGTGAAGTTCAAAAAGTGTTTTATGAAATGGACACCGCTTACGAACTACAACTAATTGAAAAAGAAAAGATTTTAACCGAATATGACCGATTCTTGTCTGCAGTAATCTCGTGTGATGTGCTTACTACTGTAAATGTTAATTATTCGAATGAGCTTACATCCGCTATGATTAATTGTGATGCTGTGCATATATGTGATGATGTTTGTGATCTCTCTGTAAATGTTGCTGATACTGTAAATGAGGTAGATAATCATTCTTGTCACGAATCTAACGCTGAGTTTTTAAAGCTACAAGATTCTTACAATTTACTTTCAAAACGCTTTAATCAACTAGAACAACATTGTATATCTTTAGAATTAAAACAACAAACTCAAAATGAAGGTCTTTTGATATCAAATGGTTGTGAAAACGGTGTTGAGACGAGTGACAAGATGATTGCAATTGTTAAGGCATTAGAGGAAGAGATTGTGAGATTGAAGAGAGATGTGTCATCAAATGAAACACTCAAATTGGAACTAGAGGCTGCAGAGTCTAAAAACCAGGTCTTAGAAATTAGACTTTCGTCTGTTCTAGGAGAGATGGATCAGACAAGACAGGGACTATCCGCTCTTTATGGTTCACTAGAAGAACGCTTCGCTTTTAATGCGGCACAGCAACAATCTTATGTTGAACAACTGAACCAAAAGTGCGAGGAAATCTCTGACTTGAACATCCTGCTCATTGACAAAAATATGGTTTTGGCCGAGTTAAAGGAGACACTTCTTCTCACCCGACAAGAAGTTGTTGATAACTTAGCTACCGACTCTGCACCGTCCACTAGTGCTCCAACAACCAAGTCAGTAGTGCTTTATAAGAATCCGCTTCATAAGAGAAACCCGGTTACCTATGATGATTATATGAGGAATGCCATTAAGCATGTAGATCTTGTTAGGGACATCTTAGACGATCTTTATGCCTTAGATCCCTCAAGTAGCTACTATTATTCGGCTCATGAATATATCAAGCGAGTTCAATATTGCTTAGCATATTTGAAATACATAGGTACACCAGGCTCTGCACTACTTACTAATAGGCCCATTGCTGTAACTCCATTTAATAAGACTCCAGGAGCGAAACCGTCATTGGCACAATCAAGTAAGGCACCTTTAAAATCTGTTGCTAATGTTCCCACTTTGCCTTCTATAGGAGTAAAAGAGACTACTAAGGCTAAAGGATCGCCATTCAAGAAAGATAAGATCAAGCCCTCCACTAGTAGTGCCAAAAAGAAGAAAGTAGAAGTTCACAATAGGAATGCTAGTTCAGTTTTAAATAAAAAGAATCATGTTAAGACTAAAAGCTCTGCGCCTGTGCAGAAGCCTAAACCATTCGTGAATTCTAATTTGAATTGTTGGAATTGTAATGAATGTATGTTTTCCCAATGTCATGATTTGTGTCTTATTGATCATGTGAATGAAATGAATGCTATTAGGAATGGTCTTGAATGGAAGCCAACGGGTAGAACTCGTGCCCAAGTTGGCTGGCAATGGCGTCTCACTGGTAGGACCTTTACATTAGATGGAAAAATGTGCCCTTTAACTAGGAATGCATCCATTGAGGTTAGGTCTGAGCGTCCTTTAGTTAGGAACACTCGCACTCAAGTATGGAAACAGCGCCCTTTAATTAGGTCAGCCCCCACTATAGTGCCTATCAGTGAAGAAATACCTCAGGATTTAAGCCAACTAGAATCTACACCACCAATTAGGAAGAAGAAGGCTAGGAAATATAAGAAACCTAGAGTTAGCAAATCTAAGATTATTAAATCTATACCTGCTAATAACAAGGAACACTCAGATTCCGATACCTCTACATTGTCTTCGTGTGGTGATATTTTCAGGTGGTCCAAATCATCCTGTGGTATTTGGACTCCGGTTGTTCAAAACATATGACCGGAAATCGCTCGATGCTCCGAAATTTCGTCAGCAAGTTTCTTGGTACGGTTAAATTCGGGAATGATCATATAGCAAAGATAATGGGGTATGGTGAATATCAGATTAGAAACGTGACGATTTCAAGGGTATACTATGTAGAAGGTCTTGGTCATAATTTATTCTCAGTAGGACAGTTTTGTGATTCCAACCTTGAGGTTGCTTTTCGACAACACACTTGTTTCATCCGCAACTTGGAAGGAAAAGATTTGTTGAAGGGATCTCGTGGTGCAAATCTTTATACCTTGTCCTTACAAGACATGATGGCCGCCTCTCCAGTATGTCTTCTCTCTAAAGCATCTAAGACCAAGTCATGGTTATGGCATCGCAGATTATCTCATCTTAACTTTGATGCTATTAATCATCTGGCTAAAAACGAATTAGTTCGTGGTCTTCGAAAGCTTAAATTTCACAAGGACCATTTATGTTCCGCGTGTTCAAGGGGGAAAAGTACCAAGAAATCTTACAAGCCCAAAGCTGAAGACACCAATCAAGAAAAACTTCATCTTTTGCATATGGATCTTTGTGGGCCAATAAGAACTGAAAGTGTGAGCGGTAAGAAATTCATTCTGGTAATTGTGGATGATTTCTCCATGTTTACATGGGCTAGATTTTTACGTACAAAGGATAAAGCACCGAAGGCTATCATCACTTTTCTGAAATTCATTCAGGTACGTTTGAATACTACTGTCCGCCGTATTCGTACAGACAATGGTACAGAGTTCGTCAACCAGACTCTTCGTGATTATTATGAAGGAGTTGGTATCTCACATGAAACATCCGCTGCACGCACTCCACAACAAAACGGTGTCGTTGAAAGACGGAATCGTACACTTATGGAAGCTGCTAGGACTATGCTTATTTACGCGAACGCTCCATTGTTCTTGTGGGCAAAGGCTATATCTACTGCATGTTTCACCCAAAACCGTTCTATCATTCGGAAATGCCATGGAAAAACACCTTATGAGCTTCTACATGACCGTAAACCCGATGTTTCATTTTTTCATGTGTTTGGTGCTCTTTGTTATCCAAACATCAATATTGAGAACTTGGGTAAGCTTCAACCGAAAGCCGATATAGGTATTTTCATTGGTTACTCACCGTCCAAGAAAGCATACCGAATCTATAACCGTCGTCTTGGCAAGATTGTAGAAACTATGGACGCAGATTTCGATGAGCTGACAGCAATGGCTTCTGAGCAACACAGCTCTGAACCCGCGCTTCATGAGATGGGAACCGGTGCTATTAGTTCCGGATTAGTTCCCAATAATCCTACTTCTACATCATTTTTACCACCAACTAGGCCCGAGTGGGATAAACTGTTTCAACCGTTGTTTGATGAATTCTTCGATCCCCCTACTGATGAAGTTCCAGCACCTGTAGTAATTGCTCCAATCCCTGAAGTGGTTGCTCAAGCTAATGAACCTTTATCTAATGCATCTTCAATTCACATTGAACCGGATGCACCTTCACCAAGTGATTCTCAAACTACACCTGAATCGTCTCCCCTACTTGTGCCTAATGATGTGGAAGAGGATTCTATTGATCACGATTTGGAATATGCTCACTTGCAAGAGCTTCCTTTCTTTGGTGTAGCGATACCTGAAAACCCTTCAGCCGCGTCTACATCAGAAGAAGCTCCTTCTATTGTTCACTCCAAACCACCTAGGATTGAAAACCATAGCACTAAATGGACAAAAGATCACCCAATTAGGAATGTCATTGGAGATCTAGATCGACCAGTCTCTACACGCCATCAATTACAAGAGAGTGCACTCTATTGCTACTTTGATGCATTTCTCTCCGAAGTTGAATCCAAAAATTGGCAGCAGGCTATGACTCAATCATCTTGGATTGAAGCCATGCAGGAGGAACTAAATGAATTCCAACGACTTGAAGTATGGGAATTAGTTCCTCTCCCTGACAAGGTTAACATCCTTACCTTGTTATGGGTTTATAAGGTTAAACTTGATGAAATGGGTGTGGTATTGAAGAATAAGGCTAGATTGGTCGCTAGAGGATATAAACAAGCCTTGGGTATAGACTTTGAAGAATCTTTTGCTCCTGTGGCAAGATTGGAGGCGATTAGACTATTCCTTGCGTATGCTGCTCATATGAACATGATCGTCTATCAAATGGATGTGAAGACGGCATTTTTGAACGGTGAACTAAGGGAAGAAGTCTATGTTAGTCAGCCGGATGGGTTCGTCAGTACGGAGTATCCTAATCATGTGTACAAGCTTAAGAAGGCTCTCTATGGGTTGAAACAAGCTCCACGTGCGTGGTATGATCTCCTGTCAACATATCTCATTTCGGAAGGCTTCTCCAAAGGCAAGGTGGACCCCACTCTATTCACTCTCAAGGAAGGCAACGACATGATTCCGGTACAAATTTATGTTGATGATATAATATTTGCTGTCACTAACATAGAATTGTCAAATCGCTTTGAGAAGATAATGTCCACACGCTTTCAGATGTCGATGATGGGAAAAATTTCATTTTTCTTAGGATTACAGATTTCTCAAAATCCCAGAGGCATCTTTATTAATCAATCCAAATATGCTCTAGAATCGTTAAAGAAATATAACTTTGATAATTGTGACCCCGTGGACACTCCAATGGTGGAGAAATCCAAGTTAGATGAAGATAGGAATGGGACTATTGTCGATCCAAAACTTTACCGTGGGATGATCGGCACCCTTCTATATCTGACTGCTAGCAGGCCTGATTTGCAATTTGCTGTATGCATGTGTGCCCGGTATCAGGCTAGGCCTACCGAAAAGCACCTACATGTAGTTAAAAGGATCTTTCGGTATCTAAAAGGAACACTTCACCGTGGTCTATGGTATCCGAAAGATTCCTCGATTGATTTAATATCATACGCAGATGCCGATCATGCTGGATGTCAAGACACGAGGCGTAGCACGTCTGGATCTGTGCAACTCCTTGGAGATAGATTGATCAGTTGGTCTTCAAAAAGGCAGAAAAGCGCTGTAATATCAAGCACGGAGGCTGAATACATCGCCATGTCCGGTTGTTGTGCTCAAGTCCTTTGGATGAGATCACAATTAACTGACTACGGTTTGGGATTCAACAAAATCCCGATGTATTGTGACAACAAGAGCGCCATTGCCCTTTGCTGCAACTATGTTCAACACTCCCGGGCCAAGCACATAGACATTCGCTACCATTTCATTAAAGAGCAGGTGGAGAACGGAGTGATCGAGCTGTATTTTGTCACTACTGAGTACCAGCTGGCGGATATGTTCACCAAAGCCTTAGATCGAGGACGAATCGAGTTTTTGATCGACAAGCTTGGCATGAAATCATTCACTCCAACGACTCTCAAAGAGTTGGCAGAAGAATCAGCTGAATAGTCGTGGTAAACTATTCAGAGTATCCTTTGTTCGTGATCATGTATATTATCGTAAATATATAAACCACAAAAAGAAAATACAAAAATATAAAACCAACAAAAATCATAAAAAATATAAAACCTACAAAAACCATAAAAAATATAAAATCAAGAAAAACCAAAAATATTTTTCGTTTTTTTAAAACGGGCATGTCTTTTAGTACGGCAATATTTACGGCCTTAGAAATGTCGATCAATATTGACACGGTGCCATAAATAGAGTCCGTATAAAAGTTGTACATTTTTAAAACATGCCCATTATGGCTTGTAGTTATTTCTGACTGCAACCCGGTTTTCATATTAAAGTCACGTATTTCCTTGGAAAACGTTGGCTCAGAACGGGAATTAATTTTCTCTGGCATGATTTACAAGCCAAATCATGCAAAGGGATCAAGTTTACTTTACAACTTGGTCTAACACAAATTGGTGTACGTCTCAGTGCATTAATTTGTTAAATAAGAGAAATCTTATTGACACCACGAATCAATTTTTTCAAGTCATCAATTGGAAATGCTTTCATCAATATTTGACTCTTTAAACAATGACTACAGCTCTTTAAATAGAAAACGGGTCATCGTTTAAGGGGGAGAAAATATTAAATCATCTTCGTCATTAAATCGATTTTCAAAAAGTGTTTGTGGAAAATTAATTGGTTGAATGATAAATGAGTAGTATTGCTTTAGAAAACGACTTGTGCTCGTTCATTGTGATAGGAATTGCTTTAGATCTTGGAGATTTGATTATTGGATGCGATACTTAAGTTGTGAGAGATTGTCGAGTTTAGTTTAACTAAGCAAAATTAAGTTGAGTAAGCTTAACAATGGAAAGGAAAAATGAGAAGATAAGTTATAAACAAAAAGGAAAAATATAGAAAAGTAGAGGGACTTAAGGTGACATTGTGTGTAAGTTGTAAAAAAACTTGACCTAAGTCAAATGCAAACCCCGCCCCCTTTTTTCTTTTTCATTCACTGTTTATTTTTCTCTCACTTGCCGCCATTGATAACACACACACAAGCTTTTCTCAAACCGCATTCTAATCAATTCCATAAGTGTTCATTCGATTTATAAGGTAATAAACATCTATATTTAACTTATAAATTCGTCCAATTCATCATCTATATCCCTTTAATTGTTTCGGACAATGAACATTATCAGATTTAGGGTTTATTCCTTAAATTAAGAAGCAATTGATTAGGATTTGTGGTGGGTTTTACTCGGAATAGCTTTAGATGATGAGGTATTGCCTTAGATTACTTTAGAACTCACAAACGCGCTTAGAATTAACCTCATAGGCTGTGTTTTGATGTTCCGGATGAACATGGATAATAACTTCTGAATGAAGGACATTTTGAACAAAACTTCCGAATGAAGGAATTTTCTGAAAAACTTCCGAATGAGGAAGTTCCGAATGAAGAACTTCCGAATGAAGAAGTTCCGAATGAAGGACTTCCGAATGAAGGAAGTTCCGAATGAAGAACTTCCGAATGAAGAAGTTCCGAATGAAGGACTTCCGAATGAAGAAGTTCCGAATGAAGGAGTTCCGAATGAAGAAGTTCCGAATGAAGAACTTCCGAATGAAGGAAGTTCCGATTGAAGAACTTCCGAATGAAGAAGTTCCGAATGAAGAACTTCCGAATGAAGGAAGTTCCGAATGAAGAACTTCCGAATGAAGAAGTTCCGAATGAAGGACTTCCGAATGAAGAAGTTCCAAATGAAGAACTTCCGAATGAAGGAAGTTCCTAATGAAGAACTTCCGAATGAAGAAGTTCCGAATGAAGAACTTCCGGATGAAGGAAGTTCCGAATGAAGGAATGTTCCGAATGAAGAAGTTCCGAATGAAGGAAAGTTCCGGATGAAGAGTTGTTTGATTATTATTGTTTGCATGTTATATGTACTTGTTGTATTATGTTATGAAATGTGTTATGCTTAGAAGTAAGAATGATATATATCTATATGTTTTTGTGCATCAACCTTTCATGTCTTATCTTAAGCAGATACAATGACTAATCCAACAGTACAAGCAATCCAAGACTCTAGAGAAGCCGCTATTGCTAAAGCACGAACCCTCAAGTTCATACCCAATAATTACCGGCTGAAGCAAGTCTCAAAATCCACTCACCATGGATTTAAAGTAGCCATAGCAATCCTTGATCAATCCCATTTTAAGAATGCTTTAAGAAGTAGTGCCTCGGTGCCTTATGATTATATGTATGAATTTTGGGCTACCAAGGAAATCACTTCAAACAAGATCACCTTCACCATCGACAACAAGCAGCAGACGCTCACAGTTTCAGACTTCCGTAAGATTTTTGGTATACGGGATACACCCAAAGGCATGTCATTTTCGAGGGATCCTACTAAAGATGAACTCATGGAGTTATTTGACGCTCTTGGATGTCCTGACATACGAGTTGCGTCTGAGTTTACCACTGCTAAAGTAGGACAACCTTGGAGAGCATTGTTGGGTATTCTCAGTAGATGTCTTACACCAAAAACAAGTGGCCATGATGCTTTGCGCAGTCCTATTATAAACCTCTTCTATGGCATGTACAAAGCTGCAAATGCAGATTATGCATTGTTGATATGGGAAGAATTCACCTTTCAACTCTTCCATAACAAGAAGCTGAAGACAAATTTCTTTCCTTATCCTCGGTTTATCAAGCTTATCATTAATTATTTTATGAAAAATGATGCTACTATTGATAGGCGTGCAGCAAGTCGTTATCACACTGAAGAAGCTGATGATACTGTGGATCTAAGGCATGAAGGACCGTCTGGTGGTGTGATTCCTGGTTCTATTCCCGATTATCTTCTGACGGAGAAAATCAAAGGTTCTGCTGATTACAAGCTACTGCAGCTAGAAATCAAGAAGCTGAAAGCAAACCTTCAGACTAGAGAAGACTCGTCTACTACCGTCAAGAGTAAAGGTAAACGCAAACAACAAGCTGCGTTACCTGAACCCGAAACCAAGAAGAAGAAGACTGAGGTTAAGAAGGGAAAGGGTAAGGCTGATGAGTTACGTCTACGTGACGAAGAAGATGTTGTTGATCCTACTCTTGACAAGGCAGAAAAACAAATGATGAAGATAGCAATTCAAATGAGTAGGAAAGACACTGGCGGTAGTGGTTCAGGTGCAAGGGTAAATGTTGAAGAAGAGTACGAGGAACCAGATGATATTGATGAGTTTGGGTCACCTGAACAGTATTCCACTTCGAAGGAGCCATCAATCCCTATTTCAGCAAGTGTGGAAAAGGAGTCTGTTGCTCCTACGATCATGGTGTCAACTCAACCTTTAGCAACTCAACCTCCACCAATACAACCCTTACCAACCAGACCGGCTTCAACACCATTTCTTCCACCACCTATAACTCCCATCCTTAGTACCGTAGTAACAACTGAACCTCTTCAATCAACCCAGAGCAGCTCTGCAACATCTACAATGGCTGCATTGGTGATGGCCGAAATGTTGGATAAACATGTGGATAATCACAAACGAGAAATGGATGAACTTCGCCAAGAGTTACAGAGACGAGCTCAAAGTGAAGAAGCATCTAAGAAAGCCCAAGAGGAGATGCTTGCTAAGTT
Organism: Glebionis coronaria; assembly: GCA_025667525.1. Classification (NCBI taxonomy): domain Eukaryota; kingdom Viridiplantae; phylum Streptophyta; class Magnoliopsida; order Asterales; family Asteraceae; genus Glebionis; species Glebionis coronaria. The sequence goes on from CM046878.1 coordinate 251,724,661, forward strand.
CGCTGCAGATATGGAATTAACGCGAAAAGCTCATGCAGAAGAACTAGCTCGGGTTAAGCAGGCTGAGGCTGATAAGCATGCTGCACGTATCACCAGACTTCAAGCGATGAGGGATAAATACAAGGAGCAGAAAGAGGCACTTGAAGCTTCTGTTGAAGAAAGAGTGAAGGAATCTGTTGAATCCATTATGCCTAAACTGCGTGATGAGTTGAAGACACTAGCAGCTGATAATTTGATGATCAAGTCATCCAATCCTTCAGAATCCGCCTACAAAATTGCTTATGAGTTAACGGATTTTGAATTAAAGAAGATCCTCAAAGCTCGTATGGTGGAACTTGGATCGTTTGATAAGTCTAGGATTCAACGGGCTCTTTACAAATCCCTGAATGACGCTATCATGGAGGATGATAGGTTATTCAAAACGTTTGGAAGTGTGGTACCTTATCACATTCTAACTGAGGAGGATAAAGATGATAGTGAACAGGAAGAGGGTATTGGTGAAGAGGAAGAGGAAGAAGAAGGAGAAGAAGAGGAAAAGGATGACGATGATGGTGATGATGAGGATGAGGATGAGGATGATGATGATGATGATGATGATGGCGATGATGGTGGTGATGGTAATGGGGATAGTGCTAGGGGGAGCAACGGGGATAACAATGAGGATGATGATGGGGGTGAACAGCCTAAAGAGGGAGATAAGGTTACCAGTTCCAAGAAACCTGTTAAGTCTGGAACCAAGTCCAAGAAAGATGCAACACAGAAGGACAAATCAACATCATCGAAATCAAGACGATCTAAGTGGCGCCACGATGTGAATGCTACTACAGCGTCATCGATTCCCGGTACCTCTATTGCTGTATCTTTACCTATTACCACTAACCCCATTAGTTCTGTTGTTGTTGCTCCTGTGATTGCAGAATCGGTAACTGAACCTGAAGCTGCACAACACTCACCCGTTCACGACACTGCCGAAATGCCTGAATCAGAACCAGCAGATGTTCGCATTTCTACTCCTCTACAACAAGCACAACAATCTACGGTTCCTGAACCAAGCACACGAGACTGGGCAGACACGTTGGAGATAGACGAGACTGCACCGCCACAGGCTTGGATAACGGCAGCGGCGCAATATGATCCGATCACAGACGCAGACAAAGATGTGTTGTATCTTTGTATCCGCAGTCCGATTGACTTATGTGCATTTCTTGCTCATGAGTATAAGACTTCGGTTACTCCATCTTTGGTGAAGAAAGTGCTGAAGGATAAGAGACTTCACGCCAAAACCCGGTTAACCCGAATGGAGTTCGAGTATTATGCCGATGAGATCCTGAAGGCTCTAAATACCGTTCAACGGCCAGGTCTTCATGAATCAGAAAGAGCTCCAACTCCACTTGATCCTACTCAAGATAATCAGATAGCTCTCGACTTCTTCGTCACTTATGATCTTGAGTATCTTCTGAAGGGTTCATCAACGTACGCAACCTCCTTGACCTTGCTGAAAGCTGCCAACTGGGGAACAATACCCTGGATCGAGGAAAAGGTAAACAGACTCTGGGTCCCAAGGGTAACTCGTAATTATGATATGTATGCTGTTATAGGTGCATCTCATTGGGACGAACGAGTCCGAAGGGCGTACAGGGGTTGCTGCCTAGTCAATTCTGGAAGCAATGTTAGATCCGATATCCGCATCTCCAGCATCTTAGGGTTGAAAACTGAAGCCAAGAATGGCTATTATCATGTGACAGAGATTCGTTTGAAAAGGGAAGATGACAGAGAATACAAAATCCAGCAGGGAGATTTTTCTATCATTCGCCTTGAGGATATCGAAGATATGCTGCTCCTGATGACCCGCGATCAACTCACACATATTCCTTGTGAAGACCTCATTGCCTTGAATACAGCACTTCGTATGTTCACACGAAGCGTTGTTATCAAGAAACGAGTTGAAGATCTGCATTTGGGAGTCGAAAGCTACCAAAGGAAGCTCAACTTAACCCGTCCAGTGAATCAAGTTCTACCTCAACATGTAGATAGATGTCCTTATACCGGCATTTCTGTACCGAATTGCGGCATTTTCTACTTGAACAGTCGAGGTTTAATGAAGTTTATGAGGGTGGGTGAGCTTTATAAGTACAGTGATGGGACTCTTCTACAAGTCAGAGGAAAGTTGGAGCATCTTAACTCGGGTGGGACTTTGCCAGAGATGACGGAGGATTGGCATCCGGGTTACCGGCAGATGGCGAAGTATGTGATCAAGAAGATTGATCAAAAGCTCCGTGAACGTAGATTGATGAGGAGCTTGGAAAGATTCGTTGGTGGAAGACCATATGGAGTGCACCACAAATTACTACAACGATCCATTTAATGGGTCGTACACTTCAGGTCCACTTTATATTGGTTTTCAATTGTGAATATGTATATTTGTGAATATTGTGCTTTAATGGCTTGATGTAGTGTGAAGGTATGATAATTTTTCAAGAATTTCTCACGAGATTCTAAATCTTTCAAAATATATTATACTAAAGCACTACAACTATCCCTTATTAACTTAATGGGGAGCATTAACTTGTTCTATGGCCAAACATCGATTTCATTTTTTACCCAAAGACCGGTTAATCCATTCAATATCCCAAATATTAATGGTTAACATTTTGGATAAGGGGAGAAAATGGGATTAAGGAGACGTACGTGATACTTGGCTAAAAGATGAAAAAGACTTAACGATTATCCAACTTAATATGTGTAAAGCACGTGTTAAGGGGGAGCGTTTTTGATGAACAAAACACCTAAGGTACAAAACTTTTGATTTCAATATCACGAGTACCTTAAGTGATTTTCAATGATTTTTCATGGTGGCAATTCCTTCCCAAAACACGCTTAATTCACGACGAATGTGGTGACAAAAGGGTGGTAGGAATAGGCTTAGTCCAATGATTCATCAGAGCCGATGGAATCTTCCCAAGGACAATTCCCTAGATAGAATTAGAAGTCCTAGGAAAGATGGAGAAAGAATGTGAATGTAGCTGAATGCCGACCAAGTACTTAAGCTAGCACTGGAACAATCACAACAAGGTGCTAGTGATGACGTATTGGTAAGCATTGAAGGGGTTGAAGAATGAAAAAGAAATGTAAAGATAAAGGGTGTAAAGAAAGAAGCCCTCCTTACAACTTTAGGCAGAAACCGGGTCAATACATATGCTATTGAGGTCATTTTTGCTAATGATTCTCGATATTGAAGAAAGACGTCATGGACCCAGTGATGCAATGCACAACCCTTCCCAGCTAACTCAAATATCTCTCAAAAGGTATTTGTTTTAATCACACGGAGATCAACACGTTATCTATTGGTTTATTCACTCCGAATAGACTGGTATTGAAATGGTGGCACTCCTCTCCAGCCATCGCTCACTAAATCAAAACGCACAATCGAGTCTAGAGCCAAGAGATCATCAAAAGTCTCATTAGGACACTTTCCATTTATTCCTTGCTTTCTCACACACTGTGAAAAGTAAGAGATTTTCATGAGTCCTACGCAGTATTCCTATAATATTGCCAGAACATCTGAGTAATACGCAAGTATTACAATGAAGATGGAAATCCTGCTTGAGCCAACATCAAACAAGCTCATGGTAGGTTACACGTGCGGTTCTTTTAGAACCAATCTTGTGAAAAACTGGAAGGAAACAGTGGTTTAATTCTTAATTGAACTTAAACTCGTTCCAGGCCTCTTCGCATTATCATATGATCTTGCCAGAACACTCAGAGTGACTCTTTATTGATCACAGTGACGAGTGGAAATCCTTCTAGTGTTAACATCAAACAGCACTTGGTAGGTGACGTGCAAGATTCTTTATGAATTGAGCTCGTGACAACTGGAAAGCAACGATGGTGAAAATCTTAATTGAAATTCACTTGTTCCAGGTTCCATGAATTGACGGCTTCAAATCACAAGGATAATTTATCCAAGTGATTCACTCTTTATGTTCGCAGTCAGCTTTGGACGGTCGAATAAAGAGAACGGGTTTACCCGCGAAATCCTGTCAGGAAGTTACTTAATTGAAACTATCCGTCACGGGTATGATATCTAATATCGTCCAACGGTCTTCACCGACCGGAGGTAAAATGCTACCGAATTAGAATAAAATGTTCAAAGCCATTTTATTCGTGTTGTTGCTGTGTACCTGTTAAAGACGGTGGCGTTGCTGTGTACCTCCTGAAGACGGTGGTGTTGTGGTGTACCTGTAGAAGTCGTTCCCACATGCTTATGTTTTTTCTGCATCAAAGTTTAGCAAAAATTCAAGAAAGTACAAGATAAAGTCTTCCGCTGTACCAAACTCTGAAACTTTCGAGAATTCAACAAAAAAGACATAAGTGTGTGGAACATGGAGTCACGAGGAGGCAAAATTCACAAGAAGGCAAAAGATCGCGCGTGAAAGGCCAAAAGAACAATGCTCTCAAGCCAAAGCCTAAGAGATCAAACCAACATATTCACAACAAAAGAAAGAAAAGAAGAAAAGACTACGAGCTAAAGAACGAAGACTTAGTATAGTATGCTAGGTTTAGAACTTTGTAACGTGGAGTGACCTCCCTTAGGGGGAGATTGTTAGAAATACGTTTTTACGTATATTAGAAGTATCGGTCACTCCACAATATTATTTATGTTGTAATAGCTCGTAGTTAACAAATAGTCATTAGTTACTTATTTAGTTAAGTAAGAACCGGTCCATGGGCTTGTCATGGACCGGCCCAAGCCCAATGTAGCTTGGAAGTATAAATACCCCTTTCCACCATGGAAAGGGGTTGGTTGTTGTCATTTGTTCTAGTTCCACTTAATAAAATACACATAGTTTCTCTCTCACTTTCTCTCTCTAGTTTCTCTCTCTAGAAACATCAATCCACTTCATAGATTCATAGGTTATCAATATTCTACAAACTAGAAGTAAAACTCCAACACCTAGAAAGAATAATAATAACTCTAAACCTAGATCAAACACACCTAGGAGAAGTAATAAACAACAAAATGGTTACATGAACTACTACCCTCCTCCATTTTGTTCTCCATGGGGAATCCCCACCTCATTCATGCATCCCAACCAAATGCAAGGGATGTTTGGAACTAACAATTTTGGACCCATGAGATATTGGGGACCAAATGTTTGATCTTGTGTATTGTTACCTAGATATGCTTAGGAATTGATTTGGAGCCCGATGAGTGGATTAAGGATAGTGGATGTTCTAAACACATGACGGGTAATCGAAGTTTGTTCTCGCATTACAAAGCATATGATGGAGGTAACATCACATTCGCTAGTAGTCTACGTGGTAATATCATTGGCAAAGGTACGGTTTCTCTTGACTCAATGACCATTGAAAATGTTGAGCACGTAGATAACTTAGGTTTTAACCTTTTAAGTATAGGTCAAATTTGTGATAATAAGTGTAAGGTCATCTTTTCGGAACATGACAGTGAAATCGTAAAAGATGGAAAAGTCATTGGAAAAGGTGTTAGAAAGCATGGGCTTTATGTCATGAAGGTTAATAAGAAGTCAAAAGACAACATATGTCTTGCGACTATAGATGATAGTTCTACTCTTTGGCATAGGAGATTAGGTCACGCTAATATGCGTTTAATTCAATCTTTAGTCTCTAAGGAGTTGGTAAGACACCTCCCCAAGATTAAGTTTGATAGTTACTTTTGTGATGCTTGCAAAGTTGGAAAGCAAGTTCACTCAAGTCACAAAGCCAAGAATTTGGTTTCGACCTCTCGGTGCTTAGAGCTCCTACATATGGATCTCTTTGGACCTTCCGCCATACGGAGTTATGGAGGTAACCTTTATACCCTAGTTATAGTTGACGACTATTCTAGATTCACTTGGACTAGATTTTTGGCATCTAAGAATGAAGCTTTCGATCACTTCGAAATCTTTAGTCGGAGAATTCAAAATCAACTAGGATGTTCAATTGTTTCTATTAGGACGGATCATGGTAGGGAATTTGATAATGAAGTGCAATTTGGTGCCTTTTGTGAAGCTCATGGTATTACCCATAACTTCTCGGCTCCTCGCACTCCACAATCAAATGGGGTAGTTGAAAGGAAGAATAGGACTCTCCAAGAGATGAGTAGGACAATGTTAAACGAGAAATCTTTGCCTCAAAAGTTTTGGTGCAATGCCGTAGATACATCGACTTATATTCTCAACCGAATTCTTATTCGACCTTTTCTAGGAAAGACCCCCTATGAGATTCTTAAAGGTAAGAAACCCTCATTAGAATATTTTAGGGTGTTTGGAAGCAAGTGATTTATCCTCAACACCAAAGACTACCTTACCAAGTTTGACCCAAAGTCTTACGAAGGTATCCTTTTAGGTTATTCCCAAACTAGTAAGGCCTACATAGTCCTAAATAGAACATCAGGGGTTATTGAAGAATCACTCAACGTAACCTTTGATGAAACCCCTCCTTCACCCAAGACACCACCATTGGTTGATGATGACTTGGATGAATTAGAAGTAGTTAAAGCCAAAGAGGTTAGAAAAATAGGAGTTGAAGACCTTAGTGTTGAAAAGGAAGTAAACATTAAGGAGTCTAGGGATCATACTCTCAATAATGTCATTGGTGACTTAAATCAAAGGACCCTAAGATCTCAAGTCCAAAACCAAAGCAACTTCTTTTGTTTTGTCTCCTTGATTGAACCAAAGAATGTTAAGGAAGCTTTGACGGATGAGAGTTGGGTCATTGCGATGCAAGAAGAATTGAATCAATTCGTTGCCAATGATGTTTGGAAACTTGTTCCTCCACCTAGAAGTTCTACCATTATAGGAACCAAATGGGTATTTAGGAATAAGCTAGATGAGAATGGTGTTGTGTCTCGTAACAAGGCTAGACTTGTAGCTCAAGGTTATAATCAACAAGAAGGGATTGATTATGACGAGACATATGCACCGGTAGCTAGGTTAGAATCAATTAGAATCCTTTTAGCCTACGCTTGTGCCTTAGATATTAAGCTTCAACAAATGGATGTAAAGAGTGCATTTCTTAACGGTTTGATCAATGAGGAGGTATATGTGGCTCAACCTCCCGGCTTCATTGATTTTGAGAAACCGGACCATGTTTACAAGCTTAAGAAAGCACTTTATGGACTCAAACAAGCACCCAAAGCTTGGTATGATAGACTTAAAGCGTTTCTTGTTAAACATGAGTATACCATGGGTATGGTAGACAATACACTCTTTACAAAGAAGAAAGGTTCTCACCTCATAATCGTACAAATATATGTTGATGACATTATATTTGGCTCAACTTGTCAAGAATTGTGTGATGACTTTGCCAAAATCATGCATGATGAGTTTGAAATGAGTATGATGGGAGAACTTAACTTCTTTCTAGGACTCCAAATTAAACAAATGGACGATGGTATTTTCTTTAGTCAATCTAAGTATGCTAAAGAAATGCTAAAGAAATTTGGATTAGAAGAATCTAGACCAATGAAGACCCCTATGGCCTCGGATACTAAACTCACCGTAGATGATGATTGTGAGTCGGTAGACAACACCAAATATAGAGGTATGATTGGTAGTTTGTTGTACCTAACGGCAAGTCGACCGGATATCATGTTTAGTGTTTGTCTTTGTGCTCGCTTCCAAGAGGGTCCCAGAACCTCTCACCTTGAAGCGGTTAAGCGTATCTTCCGATACATTAAAGGCACTATACATTTAGGATTATGGTATCCTAAAGGGACCGGCGTAGAAACCATTGTCTACGTGGACTCGGATCATGCGGGAGACTATGTGGACCGGAAAAGCACTAGTGGAGTTTGTACCTTCATGGGTTGTTGTTTAACTTCTTGGTTCTCCAAGAAACAAACCGCTCTTGCGATATCCACCACGGAAGCCGAGTATGTGAGTGCCGGTAAAGCATGCCAACAAGCTCTATGGATGAAGCAAGCGCTTGTTGATTACGGGATTTCTCTTGATGATGTTCCCATCATGTGCGATAATAAAGGCGCTATAGACCTAAGCAAGAATCCCGTGCAACATTCGCGAACCAAACACATAGAAATTAGATACCATTTCCTTAGGGATAATGTTCAAAAGGGGAACATTACTATCGAAAAGGTGCCCTCCGAGGACAACTTAGCCGATATCTTCACTAAGCCACTTAAGAGGGAACCTTTTTATTACTTACGTCTAGGTCTAGGATTAATGGAACATCTTCCTTAATTTCCTTTCTTCTTGTGTGTTTTCTATTACCACTTTGAGTCCTTGAGTCTTTTAAGATTCTTTTGAAAAATCTTCTCATCTTCCTTCAAAACTCTCAAAGTCTCTTTCGAAAATGGTTGAGAAATTCGTTTGACATTGTTAATTCAATCTAAAAACGATTTTTCATAGATTCTCGCTATTAATATAGAGCTTACATAATTCATATGTATGATTCTCTCAAACATAGCAAGAACAAGATTGAATCATGGAGGATCATTGTGTCATGACTTAAGGTCTTGTCTTACACACCTCCTACATTGATTTTTTAATCCATGTATTTTGGTCAAATCTCTATTTGGTAAGTTTGCATATGTTTTCTTTGTCTATCTTTGCTTTTGAGCATATCCCTATGATAAGTTAGACTAGAAAAATAAGATTTGCTGAAAATCTTCCTCCAAACACCAAACCCTGCTTCTGCAGGCGGTTCCTTATGTGAACTGCGGTACCTTATTGATAAGGTATCGCCGCCATAGATAAGGAACCGCCTACAGTGGCCTTCCTTTTCGGGTTTTTGTCTGAAACTCCAGATTTGGTCCAACCTTTTTGAGAATCTTTGTTTCAAACCCTTTGACCACACCAAAAATACCCTAAGCCTTCCTTATTTAAACCATAAGCATTTTGCATTACTTCACATCCAAAATGTCTTATTCCCCCAATGAAAGCCTTGATTCTCCTCCATTTTCTCCAATTGCTTTTAACCCAAACCCACCCAAGAACACTCTTAATCACATTTCTCCTACCAAGAATGTTGATTGTGGAACTTCTTTTCTTCCACCACCACCCTTTAGTGTTCTTCCTCCTTCTCATGATAATGTCATGCACCATGGAACATATTGTCATTGTTGTCAATATCATCATCTTGCTATGGCACACATCTATGAGGAGTTGAGCTATATCAAGAGTCTCTTAATCAAGCCTCCTCTTCACTTTGATTATGAGATCTCCAACAAGCCACCACCACCACCCTTCGCTATTACCTTGTCTTTCATATAAGCATTGATTGCTTATCCTCAAGACACCACATTCAAGCAAATCTTAGAATTCTAGAATAACTAGGATTAGATTTATGCTTTTGGCTTGTTTCTTTTTCCATACTTCTTTGTATGATGTTTCCTTTAGTAACCTATCTTGGATCTTTGTCTTTGTGTTCTCTTCTCTTTTTATTTTTTTATGTGACCTATTGCTATATATTGTTGGTTGTTTCTTTTGTTCAACTAACCCTTCTATGTAGCTTGTCACCATATCTCGATTCCTCGGTGCCCCAAGCTAGGGGGAGTAAGCACCAAGGGGGAGTCTTTGCAAAGTCCGTTTCTTCAACACCGGATTACGTAACCTTTTTGCTTTGACAAAGGGGGAGAAATGAATAAACTCGTCTTCGAAAATCTTGTTTTTGTGTGATTGAGTTTATGTATTGTTGAAATCAAAAAGGGGGAGATTGTTAATGCAATAATGACTAAAAACGTTACTTGCATTTTTTCGGTCTCGCTTAGTTTTGATTACGACAATATGTAAAAACAAGCATTTATGAAAACAACGAAAAACGAATTCTTGAGTTCAAGTATTTTTCATTTTACCCATTTTCACTTAAGGTATGGATAAACAAGTACTAACCTTAATCAAGTGATCAAGTGATTTAATCTTTTCTTAAAACTCACTTTTTATAAAAGTGACAAGTTTTTATTAAACTTTATTTATAAGAAAATGTTTTATTAAATTTATTATTTGAAATTTGAAAATGGCATATTCTTATAGCTGTTAAGAATATCCTTTCAGGATATTTTTATACCCAGATAAGACCTCCACCACTAAAGGACAAAAAGGAGCGGAGTCTAGTCCGGCGGTACCTTAGCGCCTAGGCAGTACCTTATCGATAAGGTACCGCGGGCTGTGATAAGGTACCGCGGGCAGATATAGCCGTTGGCTCCTTTGTCCTTTAAATAGTTGTCCATTCTCAGCTTTTCACCTCACCTCTTTTGCACATTTATTTCCAGATTCAAACCCCTTCTTTAATCACTCAAATCTTTGATCATTTGTTTGATTATTACTTGTTTAAGAAGTGAATCTTGTTCTTCCATCCCTTCCTCTCCAAGTGCAAAGAGAAGAACACTATCCTAGTGAAGTGTTGAGTCCACCACCAAAGATCTATTGAAGATCAATTTGTATATTCTTGTAGTTGTGTCATAGTTGTGAAGATCCAAGTAGTTGTGTCTATTTGGAAGTTGTGTATGTACTAAGTATAGGTGTGTAGATTGGTCCTAGCTACGATTAGGGCTTGACTTTTAGCTTAGAGTCGGAAATTGGTTAAGCGACGTGTACGGTTTTCTCCACCATAAGGAGCTTGTTGTGTAGTGAACTCTCGAGTAAGGAGTACTCGAGGAGTGGAGTAGGAACAAGGAGTGAACTTCGTTGCCGAACCACTATAAATCCTTGGTGTTCGCTTTGATCTTTCTTTACCCTTAACTCTTTACATTCCTTATTACTTTTTGGATATACATGTGTTAATATTAGATTAGCTACACTATCATTCTTTATTCTTTGTGAATATATTTTTGTTAGTATTAGTTTAGCTATACTATCATTCTTTATTCTTTGTGGATATATTTTTGTTAGTATTAGTTTAGCTACACTATCATTGTTCATATTTGTGAATAAGAAGATTTCACATATTTCCTCAAGCCTAAGTTTTTGAAAAAGGATTTTTGGAAACCATATTTTAACAAGTAAATTTTAAGAAACTATTCAACCCCCCCTTCTAGTTTCTACACACTCCTCGGGCTCAAAATCAATTCCCAAGCATATCTAGGTAACAACACACAAGATCAAACATTTGGTCCCCAATATCTCATGGGTCCAAAATTGTTAGTTCCAAACATCCCTTGCATTTGGTTGGGATGCATGAATGAAGGAGGGGTTCCCCATGGAGAATAAAATGGAGGAGGGTAGTAATTCATATAACCATTTTGTTGTTCGTTATTTCTCCTGGGTGTATTTGATCTAGGTTTAGAGTTATGATCATTTCTTCTAGGTGTTGGGGTTTTACTTCTAGATCGTGAATTATTTTGATTATCTCTTCTAGGCGTTGTCGTTCTACTTCTAGGCTTAGACTCATTCCGTATTCTAGGTGGAGTAGAAGATGGTCTTGATAAGCTTCTATTTCCCATGAGTGGTTTACTTAATGGCTTGTAGAACTTATCAATAGCATTGTCGTCAAGTATGGGTAATTTTACCTTATTAACAATAAGATGCTTTGGTTTTTCACCTGATTTAGATTTTTCAGAAAGTTCATGATTTTCACAAAACTCCTCTTCTGGCCGCGGTACCTTATCTATGGCGGCGGTTCCATTGTGATAAGGAACCGCCCCATACAATCTGGGACCGCGTACAGTGGGTGATTTTTGTGAAAATCTGACTTGTTTAGGTTCACTAGTTGAGGCTTCATTTGAGTTAAAACCTAGACCAAGTCTTTCCTTAGAATGAACTTGTTTGTTTAACATATCATCAAGAGCACTAGTACCTTTCATGAACTTTTCCAATTTAATGGAGGTGCTCTTGAGATCTTCATTTTCTAATCTAAGTTTCTCACAACTTAATCAACCTAAATCCACTTCTTTATTTTTCTCAAGTATTGCAAATTTCTCCCTAAGTTCATTGATCTTATTTTCAAGCTTAGTTTTGGTTGATTTTAAGGTTTTATTATTTTCTATGAATTTAAGACTAAGTTTGTGTAAACTATCATATTTGCCTTCAAATTCAATATCATCAAAAGTGGAGCTATCATTGCTATAATATTCGGTTTCGGAATGTACCTCTTTAGAAGTGTGAGCCATAAGACATTTCTCCTCTTTGGGGTTGTCATCGTCATCTTCACCGCTATCGCTCCAAGAGCCACTAACGAACGCCGTGTGATTCTTATCACGAGAGGGCTTTGGACAATCACCAATGAAGTGATTTGGATCACCACATCTAAAGCAATTCCTATCACCTTTTTCGTTCTTGACAAACCGAGTCTTTGAGAATGGTTTCTTATCATTGTTGGGTTGCCTAACGTGTTGACCTCGTCTCTTGAAGAACTTCTTGAAATCTCTCACCGCCAATGCATACTCCTCGTCATCGCTATCCGATGAACTATCATGGTCACTTTGTGCCTTCTTGGCTTTAAGTGCAAGAGATTTTCTTTCACTCTTGGTTTTCACTAATTCCGAGTCCTTAAAAATTATCATCTCATGAACCTTCAAGTTGCCTATGAGTTCATCGAGTGATAAAGTTGAGAGATCTTTCGACTCTTCAATTGCTGTGACTTTTGCTCTCCACTTTGGATGTAAAGCCCTTAGAAACTTCCTAACATTGTTCTTGCTAGAAAAACCTTCATCAAGTGCTTTTAGACTAGTAATAATGGTGTTAAACCTAGCAAATGCACTATCAATAGTTTCATCTTCTAAGATGACAAATTGTTCATATTGTTGGACAAGAAGATCGATTTTGCTTTCTTTGACTTGGCTATTACCTTGATGGGTTACTAAATGAGTGTTCCAAATATCTTTCGCGGTTTCACACATAAAAATTCTTTCATACTCTTTCTTAGGCAAAGCATTATAAATCACCATTTTAGCCTCATTATTTTTTGAAAGTTTCTTTTTAGTGTCGTCATTAGCTTTGTCAAAATTGACCAATTCTTTTGTTTTAGAAGCTTCATTAAATTGATAAGGTAAAAAATCACCATTGGTAATAACATGCCAAAGATCTAAATCTTTTGATTTCACATAAGTTTCAAACCTATTTTTCCAATAAATAAAACTATCGGTTTCAAAAAGTGGTGGTCTTTGCATAGATTGCCCTTCTAGGTATTTGTTGGAATCCATAGATCGATTCAAGTTTTAAAATACAATATACTTTAAAAAATCTTGAGCAACCCTCTCTGATACCGATTGTAGAAACTAGAAGGGGGGGGGGTTGAATAGTTTCTTATATTTACTTGTTAAAATGTGGTTTTCAAAAATCCTTTTTCAAAAACTTAGGCTTGAGGAAATATGTGAAATCTTCTTATGCACAATATGAACAATGATAGTGTAATTAAACTAATACTAACAAAAATATATGCACAAAGAATAAAGAATGTAAAGAGTTAAGGGTAAAGAAAGATCAAACCGAACGCCAAGGATTTATAGTGGTTCGGCAACGAAGCTCACTCCTCGTTCCTACTCCACTCCTCGAGTACTTCTTACTCGAGAGTTCACTACACAACAAGCTCCTTATGGCGAAGAAAACCGTACACGTTGCTTAACCAATTTCCGACTCTAAGCTAAAAGTCGAGCCCTAATCGTAGCTAGGACCAATCTACACAACTATACTTAGTACATAGTCAACTTCCAAATAGACACAACTACTTGGATCTTCACAACTATGACACAACTACAAATGTATATAATTAGATCTTCAATGGATCTTTGGTGGTGGACTCAACACTTCACAAGGATAGTGTTCTTCTCTTTGCACTTGGAGAGGAAGGGATGTAAGGACAAGATTCACTTCTTAAACAAGTAGTAATCAAACAAATGATCAAAGATTTGAGTGATTAAAGAAGAGTGTTTGAATCTGGAAATAGATGTGCAAAAGAGGTGAATTGAAAAGCTGAGAATGGTCCACTATTTATAGGACAAAGGGCCAACGGCTATATCTGCCCGCGGTACCTTATCTTAGCCCGCGGTACCTTATCGATAAGGAACCACCTAGGAGCTAAGGTACCGTTGGACTAGACTCCGCTCCCTTTTTGTCCTTTAGTGGTGGAGGTTATATCTGGTTTAAAAAATATCCTGATAGAATATTCCTAACCAAATAAGAATATGCCATTTTCAAATTTTCAAATAATTAATTTAATAAAACATTTTCTTAAAAAGAAAGTTTAATAAACACTTGTCACACTTAATAAAAAGAGAGTTTTAAGAAAAGATTAAATCACTTGATCACTTGATTAAGGTTAGTACTTGTTTATCCATACCTTAAGTGAAAATGGGTAAAATGAAAAATACTTGAACTCAAGAATTCATTTTTCGCTGTTTTCGTAAATGCTTGTTTTTACATATTGTCGTAATCAAAACTAAGCGAGACCGAAAAATGCAAGTAACGTTTTTAGGCATTATTGCATTAACAACGTGCAATAACTTGATTTGGTAATTAGTCTTCCTCATTTGACCCATTCAACCATTCTAGAGCTTTTAGGCTTTTGACTTTAGGGTTTGACTAGAAAACGAACTTAATTGACTTTTTCATAAGTGCTTATCATCTTATTTGGCTTTGCTTATTGGATTTTTCTTAATTGATTTGTCTTAATTAAGTCATTTAGAGCCTTTTGCAAGTTAAATCAAGTTATGAAGTGGTATAAATCTCTAAGTCGACTATTTTGTCTTTTAGTGAACTCATACTTGGCTTATTTCTGGCTTATTGGTTAAGCTTTTTCAAATTTCTTTTTACAAATCTCATTAATATCCCAAAAAAGGTTGTGTGTTAAATTAGAGCTTATGGCATCAGCTTATTGGCCCAATAAGAATAAGCTTTTGACTTATCAAGCTGTGATAAGCTAAGAATCAGCTTTTGGGCCTTCAAAGTTTTGTGTTTAGAATTGAATTTTGAGTCAGACTGGTGATTTTGGGCTTATTTGGTTGAGTTTGGATATTATTGGGCTTAAAAGCCCAATCAGCTTGCTGTTTTTAGTTTTAGCCCATTTGGTGGCCTAATAGGGGTATTTTGGTAATTTCACTTTCATTTTCTGATTATTTAGGTTAAAATAAACTAGTTTGCAAGTTTTTAGTATTTTTTATTATTTTTGAATTTTTATTATTATTAAAAATTTTTTAGGGTTAATATTATATTTTTGCAACTATTTCATTTTTCTTAGGTTAAAAACATTAAGTTAGGATTTTAGAACAATTAGATTATTTTCCTCATCATTTAATTAATTTTTAGGATTATTTTAATGTTTTAATAGTTTTTAATCATTTAAAAATAGTATTAATTAGTTTTAAATTTTACAAAAATACTTTTTAGTCTAATTAAGTCATTTAAGAGTTTTACAAATTGAAGAATCTTAATTTGGGCTTTTTATTAATTATTTTGATTTTTAGGGCTTTAATTAGCATTTAAAAATTAATATTTAATTAAATAAAAGGTTTGAAAAAGTTTTGATCATTTGTAAACCCTAATTGGATTTTTAGATATTTTTGGTATTTTTAGGGAACTTCAGAATTAATTTTTATTTTGTCCCTTTTTACGGTTTTACGTTTTGTCATCGTAGGGTAATTTTAACGTATCTGTCATTCCCTTTTCTCATCCTTTTCTTTCTTCTATATTAATCCAATATCATATCAAATTATTCACACACAATAAACCTCCTTGGGAAAACGAACCTTGGGTCATTAACATTTGATTTTTTCCTAAAGTCATTTGTTTAATACTTACCGCTATTCTACGCCTTTTTTTTTCTTTAAAAGCAAAGGTGTGTAAAAACACTAGAATCAGCAGCCGCGTCCTTTGTTGCTGATTGGGCGGTTGCCTCTGTGGCTGCCACCTATTGGTACAATAATTCTTATTATCAAGCAATAATGGAATATATACATGGTAAGAGCTATAAGACCAAGATGGAGTAAGGTTGGGGGTACATTCTCACGCAAGGATTGGGTCTCGGCTTCTAGCTCCGCAATGCGGTCTTCACGGGCGGTGGTGTGGCTCGCCTGCTCCTTGATGCTCACTTATGCTACGGACAAGTCAACTTGTAGGGTTGCTATGGTTTCCTCATGTTTTTCAACCAACTGTTCCCTACAAGCGACTTTCCTGTCCGCACTCCTTACATGACCCAAGGCGCTTTCAAAGCAGTGACGCAGTGCTGCGCTAATAGTCATTTGGTGCGTCGTGGCCACGTTGAACTGCTCAAGCATAGCTCCATGCGTGAGCTCATTTAAATTTTGGACCAGGCTGGGGGAGTCAAGTGATCAACGAACTCCTTGCACTCCTCCTCTGTCTCTAGCATAGTCAGCTCGGATAGGTTCCATTACGGCAGAGGCGAGGAGCTTGTTTCTCAGATTGAGGCTCCTCTACGAAGGTGGGAGGAGGAGTTGGTGGTTTATCTTGTATCACGGGCGGCGTTTTCCTGGCAGCATCCTCCGCATGCGGTACGACCGTAGGTTCTACCCTGTTATTTCATAAATTGGTAAGTCTATTCAAGTTTTGTACTGATTATTTAGTACTACAAAAAAGAGGGGGGGGGGGGGGGAACAAAAGGTTGTGGTTTATCACTTACGTTGCTGTTGTTGTGGGCGCTGTGTTGGTAGGAGCAACGGCACTTATTGGCGTAGCTTCCCAAACAACTTTGTCCACCTGTTTTTCTGTTACGACAAGAGGCGGCAGGGGGTTGGTTAAAGGTGCGGTAGTACTGATACCTTCTTGATATTGGGGGTGGTCTTTGCGTAGCCTCTTGGGATGTGCGTTAAAGGCCCCCACCCCCACTTCCACCTCTTTCACGACCTTCCTGGTGGATTTGCGTTTCTTTGAGGCAGGCTTTAGCTGTGTCGAGGGGACGGTTTCCTTCGCCACTTCCTTTTCATCTTCATTATCAAATAACCGGTTGATGGATGAGTTGGTAGGCTGCTCCACGTTCTCATCTTGCTTTTCTTAGCGGGGGTAGGAGATCT
Organism: Glebionis coronaria; assembly: GCA_025667525.1. Taxonomy (NCBI): domain Eukaryota; kingdom Viridiplantae; phylum Streptophyta; class Magnoliopsida; order Asterales; family Asteraceae; genus Glebionis; species Glebionis coronaria. The sequence goes on from CM046878.1 coordinate 251,741,600, forward strand.
TGTTGGCTGTACCGGTACCATCTTCCAGCAATTGCTGGTCACCATCCTCATTGAGAAAGTCTAGCGGTGACTTCTCAAGCCCCGTATCTCCCATATCGGAGTGCGGCTCTTGCACTTCCTCTAGTGGGACAGTTAAGTTTTAGGTGGCAACAAGCAGGGGTACCTCGTCCTGACGCAATGGTCGCGAGCCTTCATCCACTTTGGAGGGGTCTCCTTGGCGTAAAAGTCCAAATAGTCTCATCTCTGCGGACATATGCGTACAAATGTGTTAGTTACATACAAAGCATATGACAACGCGTTTAGTAAAATGAATATACCCACCATGTCTACGGTCATTCAAGAAGCACGGATATCTGTCCTCCTGCTGAAGTAGTTACGGCTGATACCTACCAAGCACATGAAATTCTCCGGCACGTTCTTATGGAAGTGAATGCGATGGGTATCTAAAATTCTAACGTCCCGACTACTATAATCGCTTGTTGGGGGTGGATAATCATGTCGAACTACGTTTTTTAGAACAAAGGGGGTAGGGAAGACCTTGGCATCTATAAAAATGTAATGGTCGTACCAATTCTTAAGCGAGTCTAGTGCTTTGTTATAACACATTGGGGCGTTCGCGGACCTTTTTTAAATGACAGCCATCCATTTACCATTTGGGGGACATAAAAGACCCTAAACAAACTTACAGTTGGGGCTACGTCACATGTATGGCATGTGATCTCAAATTGGTTTATTTTACATGCGCCTATAAAATGTAACTGGGTTATATGGAAGTCATAATATATCAGGATATCTACAAGAAACCTAGACAAGGGGATACGATAGTTGGCCGAGTCAAACAGGCGTGTGTATACGCCTATTTTCCCAGCCGGAGCGTCTGTGATAGCTTCACCATCACCTGGATAGATGAAATGTACGCTTTCAAGGATGTAATAATCAGAACAGAAATCCATAAATTTCTTCGCAGACAAAACATTGAGTACGGACGTGATAGTGGGGACGTCTTTCACCATGATTTATCAAAATATGGAGAAGGGCGTGATGATCTAACCTGGTAAAGCGGGTATCTATGAAATGAATGTAGAAGGAGAAAGGAGATTGCAACAATGGTGGTAGAAGAATGAACTGTGTGTGTGTACAGTCACACACATGGTTATTTATAGGGTTGCCTCATTTTACGAGGCTGGCTGGATGATTACCACGTGTAATCCACTACGCCCATCCAACGGATGGGATTATTGACATAGTTGAAACGTCAGAGGGACCCACGGGTTACCTCTTAATAGTTTTTGCGTGGCTCAAGGGTGGGCCAACTCGGTGCACTTTTGCAGAGAAATATCCGAACAGTCCTCCTGACCTTGCCCACCATTAATGCATTCATTAATGTTTTCCAGGTCGACACTTTTTGTGTGCGGCCGTTCTAATAAAGAGAGCATAAGGGACATAGGATAGTCTTGAGGTTACGCCTACGGCTATAACAACTAGACTGGGGGGAGATGATGACGTATAGTCCCCAGCCGGGTCATGAACCCGGCTCACTGGTACTACCCGTATCCGGCCTATTACGGATGGGTTGGATAAGTGTTATTTGAGCTTATGGGCTTTGAATGAATAGTGGCCGCATCGGTTATGTGCGACCCATGGCCTGACACAGCCGGTACATGGTAAGACAGAATCATAGCCCAATTGGGATTGTGTTACCCTAAAGTATAGGATATACACTAACCATAATTAAAATATAACAATCAAGCTAATTATGTTACTTATCATTTGTTTGGGGCCGAAGCATTGGTGAAAGCCCACTAGGGTTCTACCGCCTATATAAGGAACCCCCAAGGGTTCCACAAAGGTATCGTATTCTTCACACTCTCACACCACATCCGATTTCTAACCCTAAATCGATTACTTACTCTCACACCGGAGTCTAATCGTGGGATACGTTCCCACGGTAAGCCTAACATCTTGATACTTTTAGTGTGCAGGATCCCAACCCGAAGTTTACTTGGTGCAGGAGCTGGAGCCCAAGCACCCGAATTAAGCCTAATTTGGGTCAAGCTAGGATCATCCAACTTTTGTATCAACGGTCTCCAAGTTAACCAATCCCCTGTGGTATTTTCATAACTCAGTCCAAATATGTGCTCGAAATTCTAAAGAAATTTGGAATGGAAAACTGTGATCCTATTGGTACTCTAATGGACACTAAACACAAGCTTGATTTGGATAACAAAGGGACATTTGTAGATGCTACCAAAGTATGACCGGGTCCCTTATGTACTTAACCTCAAACAGACCGGACATTGTGCATGCTACTTGTTTATGTGCCCAGTACCAGGCTAAGCCAACCGAGAAGCACCTCAAAGAGGTTATAAGGATCTTTCGTTATCATCGGGGAATCGTTCACATGGTTCTCTGGTATATGAAGGATTCTTGTTTTAATCTAACCGAGTTTTCAAATGTCGACCATGCAGGGTGTCATGATACATTCAATAGCACCTCCGGTGGAGCACAATTCTTATGCGAGAAGCTAGTGAGTTGGTCCTCGAGAAAGCAATATTGTACGGCGTTGTCCACCGCGGAAGCAGAATATGTGTCTTTATTCGTGTGTAGTGCTCAGGTCCTATGGATGAGAACACAACTCACGGATTATGGCTTTCACTTTAACAAAGTTCCTATTTATTGTGATTCACAATTAGCCATAGCCATATCCTGCAACCCTGTACAATACTCCAAGACCAAGAACATAGCTGTTCGATTCCATTTCATAAAAGAGCACGTGGAAAGAGGAACGATCGAACTGTACTTTGTCAAGACGGACTACCAACTGGCCGACATCTTCACCAAAGCTCTTTCTCAAGACAGATTTGAATTCTTGGTTCGTCGACTTGGTGTGCATAGTTTCACTCCCGTTGAGCTTGAACGTATTGCACGGGTATGTACATAAAGTTCGAATGGGAGTTCAAATGTTTTCAAAACATGTCTTTTCTATTTTCTTCTCATAATGGCTTATAGTCACATGTCATACTATAAGCCGGTCCCCAAAGAAAGGAAAGTCTATGACTTTTCCTCATCAACGGGAAATTAATTTTTCTCGGTCATGGGCTTATAGTAAACATTCGAAGTTTTAAGCTCATGAACACAAGGAAAATGTTCATTTATGTACATTATTCCTCAACAACAGGAAATTAAATTTTCTCGGATTTGAGCATAATTTTTCAAAATATTTTCAAAAGATATTGTTCATATTCTTTCAAAATTGTGTGCTCATATACTCCCTTATTTTAACTAGAATCGTTTTTCTAGGTGGAGTATAAACATCTCATAACATATAGTTCCATATTTTCATGAAATATTATTCTCTCCATGTTACATCACTAGTATATAAAAAATTTCACAAACACATGCAATTTTTGAGGGGAGAATAGTGATAAAATGTGATCAAAATGTGTCATTTTAGATAAGATCTTTGATATAAGTGCTTTCTTGTCCTAATATGTGCGGATATCTTTCATTTTATGATGCACATACGTAGGGGAGAGTTTTTTGGTGATATAGAAAACTATCAAGGTGTAAACATCTATTTCATTAACACCTTGATTGCTTTTCAATCGGTTTTTCTGGTCACGATATCTATACCCTTTAACACATTAATTCACGAAGGTATTGGTGTCAAAAGGTGGTTAGGTATTCGTCCTATGATCCAACCAGAACCAGAGAGATCTTCCTAGGGACAATCTATTAGAGCTTAGAAGTCCTTAGGAAAGATGGAGTAGTTGAGCGTACGGGAAAAATGCCGACTAATGACTTAAGCTAGCACTGGAACAATCATAATAATGTGTTAGTTATGACGTCTTGGTAAGCATTAAAGGGGTTGAAGAATGAAAAAGAAATGTAAGGATAAAGGGTGTAAAGAAAGCAGCCCTCCATACAACTTAGACAGAAACTGGGTCAACACATCTACTATCAGAATCACTTATATGGTTTCTGGTATTGAAGACAAAGCATCATGGACCCAGTGATGAAATGCACAACCCTTCCCAGCCTACTCAAGCTTCTCTCAAAAGAAGTTTGTTTTATTGTCACGGAGTTCAACTCATTTCTATCGACATTCTCACTCCAAGATAATAGATATTGAAAAGGTGGCAGTCCGCTCCAGCCTTTGATCACCAAATAAACGTGCACTTATAGAGCCTAGAGCCAACGAGATTTATTAATAATCTTATTAGGACACTTAATCCATATATCAATTGTTGTTCATTATTCGAACACATGCGATAATTTAAAGATTCCTACGCTCTATCCTTGTGATATTGCCAGAACATTCAGAGTGATACTCTTTAGTATTCACAGTGATGAACGGAAATCCTTCTAGTGTTAACATCAAACAACACTGCGGTAGGTCATATGTAAGATTCACTTGAATTGAACATATGTTAACTGGAAAGCAACACTCGTATGATTCTTTCTTGATTCAAACTCGTTCCAGGTCTCGACGCAATATCTTTATCATCTTGTCAGAACATTCAGAGTAATACTTCTTAGTATTTACTGTGACGAATGGAAATCCTTCCAGTGTCATCATCAAACAGCACCGCGGTAGGTAACTTGTGAGATTCTATACGAATCAAACTTGTGTCAACTGAAAAGAAACAATGGTTTGATTCTTAATTGATTCAAAATTGTTATAGTAAATGAATTGACGACTTAATTAGCAGAATGGAACTGCATGATTCACTCTTTACTATGAACTATCTTTCGATATGTTCAAGTAATGAGAACGGCTACCACAACCGAAAACCCTGTCAAGGAAGTTCTTTGAACTTACCTAATCACAGGTACAATACTTGTACTGTATAACGGGAAACCAGAGGAATGCAAACGGTGGCGTTATCTCAAGAGTGGCAATTCAAGGCCACATAATCAAGTAATTGAAGAAAGCTAAAGAACATCTAAAGACAAAGACTTCCACTACTCTGATGATCAATGGAGATTGTTAACAAGCTTTCAACACAACACAAAGTATGAGTATGTGGGGAAAGACACAAGAACACAAGTTGACAAAGTTTCAAGATCAAATCAAGGCAAAGATCAAAGATCCAAGATTAAAACTCATGAAAGGAACTATGTAGGAACTCTCAAGACAACGAGCTTCAAAGTCTGCAACAACGAAGAAGTGAAGTCACATATTACATGACCACCCCTTAGGGGGATATTGTTAGCCGTATTTAAAGTGATGGTCATATAATATACCGTTGCGAAGCTCGTGGAAAATGCTACTCAAGGTGTCAAGAGTTCTTATATAATGTTGGTATGTAACGGGAATTAATCCCGATCACACAAATGAGGAAGGGCTTCCTACATAAGACCTTGTACTATAAAAGGCCTACGCCTCCTCATAGTTTTAAAGAGAGAAACTCCTTTGCTTTCTCTCACTAGGAAAAACATCAATTTGTATTTTTTTTCTTTCTTTTTTTCTCTCCTTAATCTAATACTTCTTTTGTTTCATCTTTGTTCTTGTTTAGTATTTTCATGTGTATCAAGTCTTACAAAAGCTATCCTATGAGGAGCAATATCTTCAAGTGGGCAATTGAGCATAAGTAGCTGTTGAAGCTATATGAACGTTTAATTTAGTTTTACCTTCGGGTTTAGTACTGATTTTAAACAATTGTCATTATGCACCTTCTATTGTTAGAGGTGTCATTTCCTTTTCTTGTTTGTTGGATCTTGGATTTATTCACACTATTAATAATAATGGAAATTTGTTTTCAAAGATGATATTTTCTATTTTAATGCAATTGATGTGAATGGTGTGTTTGAAATTGACATGCATGACAATGTTTCCAAGTAAAATCATAATTCTGTCTTTAGCATGAATAAGAAGAGAAAGTTAGACAATAACTCTTCTTATCTTTGGCATTGTGGACTTGCCCATATTGGGAAGACACGCATACAAAAGCTTCAACGTAAAGGTCTTTTTTTTATAAATGTGAGTCTTGTATCTCTAGAAAGATGACTAAGAAACCTTTTGATAATAATGTTGAAAGGGCTACTGATCTACTTTATTTAATACACACTGATGTGTGTGGACCACTTAGACATGTGTCAAGGAAATGTGCTATCTACTTCTTAATGTTTACGGATGATTTTAGCCGTTATGGTTATGTTTATTTACTTAATCATAAACATGAGGTATTTGAAACATTCAAAGTGTTTAAAGCGGAAGTAGAATTGCAACTAGGAAAGAAGATTAAAGCTCTTCGTTCTGATAGAGGTGGCGAGTACTTAAGCCAAGAGTTTAAAGATGTTGGGACTTATGTTGGGAATAAATTAAGGCCAGATCACTTGAGCGCTGACAAGAGTAAACCAAGCGTTGACAAGAACAAAACAAGCGCTGACAGCTCAAGCGTTGACAAGATAAAGTCAAGCGTTGACACATTGAAGACAAGCACTGATGGGAAGATATACTCTACGCGTTTATTGTATTCTAGATTACTTCTAGTAAAGATAGGAACAACAATGTATTTTCTATATTTATCTTTACCTAGAATAGCTGATACGTAGATTATTGTACAAGGCTTCTTATGTCTATAAAAGAAGAGCTTTAGGTTAATGTTTGATATAAGTTTCATTCGTAAACTACTTTCATTGTAAACAAGTTTTGTATTGATAATCAAAGTGAAAGTTTGTTTATATCATTGTGTGTTCTTGTTTAAGTGTTAAATTCCGCATAACACTTAGATTCATAAGCATATACAAAGGTTTCTCTAAGTGTATTACTTGATCTAATCTCGTATACATAAAGCTAAATCGATCTAAGTTTGGGATCAACAAGTGGTATCAGAGCTTGTTGAGGAACTTTTGATCTTAAAGAACACCAGAACCCTAAAAATCACCAAAACCCTAATTTTCTCAGAAACCCTAACAAACATCATGTCTGAAGCAATAACCTCCTCTTCCTCAGCTTTACCAAACATCAAGATTCCCATGCTTGATGCAACCAACTTTGACTTGTGGAAGTTCAACTTTGAACAATATCTGGGGATCTATGACTACACACTCTGGGAGATTATTGAATATGGAAACACATTCAATAAGGCTCAAAAGATTCTTAATGCCATTGCTGCAAGAACAGCTGTTGCTGGATGTTCTGAAGAGGATAAGAGAGAAAAACCTGGAGATGGTAGAGCTGTGGATGCTGATGACATAGCAAAGAGAAGGGTTGACATGAAAGCCCTAAATATTCTGAAAGTCTCTTTGGGACAAGAAAACCAGCATAAATATAGAGGCTATGACTCTGCTAGGGATCTTTGGGCAGCTCTTGAAGTTGCATATGGTGGCAATGCAGACACTAAGGAAGAAAAGAAAAAGCAACTTCTGCATGATTATGCTGTCTTCAAAGCTCAACCCAATGAGAAACTGAGTAGTGTGAGAAGCAGATTGCTTGACATTACAAGCAAGTTGTCCTTCATGGGGACACAAGTTGGTGATGTTGACATTAATGCTACCTTTCTTAAAAGTCTTGGTGAGGCATGGAAGATTGAGGCAAGATCTATTCTGGCGAACAATACTTACAAGAGCTCCTCGTTTGATGACATCTACAACAAACTAAGGCTGTTGGAAGATGAAACTCTTTTAGAACATGAAAGCAAATCTACCAACAGCAACATGGCCTTCTTCTCTCATAGTGAAGGTCAATTCAATCAGAAGGACTCTTACATGCATCCAGTTACTGGATCATCATATGTCAGCGCTGGAACAAGTCCTGTCAACGTCTCCTATTCAGACGCTGACACATTCAAGAGTGACTCCCCAAGAGTTACACCTGCTGGTTTGAATTTGGATACTGTTTGTGCTTACATTGCTTCTTTGCCCAATGGTTCAGTGATTACATATGAGGACCTTGAGCAGATAAGTGATGAGCACTTGGAAGAGATGGACATCAAGTGGAACATGGCTCTTGCTAGTATAAGAGCAAACAGGTGGAACAGAAGGTTTAAGAAGAAAATGACCTTCAATGCTAAAGACACAGCTGGATTTGACAAATCCAAAGTTGAATGCTACAACTGCCATCATATGGGGCACTTCATGAGGGAATGCAGATCTCCTTGAAGATCTGATGCTGGTAAACCCTCAAGTCAGGTTGTTAAAGCTCAGGATTCCAAAGCTATGGTTGCAGTTCAAGGAATTGATGGTATGGGATGGGATTGGAGCTATCTGGCTAAGAATGTTGAAGAGGATAAAGCTTTGGTTGCTGATATTGAAGAAGAAGAGCATGTTGAATATGCTCTCATGGCACACTCCTCCTCTTCATCTGATAATGAGGTATATGATGACGCTTTTTGTAGCAAAGGTTGTAGGTTAAATACTGAAAGACTTAACAAAGAGGTGTTAAGATTATTAGATGATATGAGTACTGAAAGATGTAAATTGTCTAATTACCAACTAGCTCTTACTGAAACTGAGAAAACCGTTTCTGAATACAAGAAAATGGAATTTGACTTAAAAGATAAAATCAATATCTTAAAACATGAGTTGGATGCTAGTATGGATATTAGAAACATCATGGAAAGGGTAAATGGTGAATTACAGGCTAAGTTAGATGAGGCCATTAAGAATAAAGATAATGTTGGCCTTAAAATTCAAAGATTTGATAGAGCCACCCAAACCCTAGGAGACTGTGTGGCTAAACAAAGGGATCCTAAGGACATGACTGGGATTGGGATGAATGATTACTCTTTGGTTCCACCACCAGCTGGTGACTTCTATGGTGTCCAACAAAAGGACTTATCTTGGACTGGTTTGCCAGAGCTCCAAGAGGAGGAATTCATTCCTCCACCAAGAGTTGTCACTCCAGTTGAAGAGTATCAACAAAAACTGACTGACCTGAATGAGTGGAAGAAGGCTAACCCTACTTTATTTGTCAAGGGTGGCTTGCTATGTGAAAGTCCAAATGAGTCAACACCCATTAAGGTTACTAACCCAATCACTGGTAAAGCTGTTGACCTAGGCTCAAATACTGTTAGAAGACCTACCATTAAATATGCAGAGATGTATAGGAATACTAGGTCTCCCAAGAGCCAAGTTAGCAATCATGAAACAGGATTCTTCTCTTCTAGACCTAAGATTGTGTCTAGAAAAGCTTGTTACACTTGTGGTAGTTTTTCACACTTGGCATACAAGTGTGTCAACGCTCCCAAAGCCAGCGCTGACAGGAACAATTTCAGCGCTGACAGGAACAAAGTCAATGTTGTTAGGAAGTCAAACATTGTCAGACCCAAACCTTGTGTGCAGCAAAGTCCACAAGTGATTAGACCTGCCCCATTCTTTACTAGAGGGTCTAACACTCATGGACAAAGACCATTTCAAAAGACAAACACCTGGTCAAATAGGCAATGGGTTTCTGTAGCAAACCCTAGGTTCAACGCTGACAAGGGAAATTTCAGCGTTGACAGTACAAATTCTAACGCTGACAGAAACGTGACCAGACCTAAATATCTGCAACCACAAGGTAAGGGGTCTAAAGCTTCTTCAAGCTTAACATGGAGACCCAAGAAAGATCAAAACCCTAATGATAATGGGATTTCAATGACTTGCAATAGATTTAATTACATTTCAAAGGTCATTACAAAACCTATTGGGGTTAACTGGGCATTTCATCCTAAGAAGGATGAGAATGGGGTTGTTGTGAGAACTAAGTCTGTTCTTATTGAACAACCAGATGAATCCAAGTCTTTTAAGACTTGGGTTCCCAATGAAAACTAATTTGTTTTTTTTCTGTGCAGGGCATTCAAAGACAGGTCAATGATTATGGATATTGGGATAGTGGATGCTCAAGGCACATGACAGGGAAGGAAGACTATTTGACGAACTTCAATCCCATTAAAGATGGTGATAAGGTTTACTTTGGAGGAGGATATGGTACTATCACAGGCAAAGGAACCCTTCTCACCAAGAATTTGCGTTTTGAGAACGTCTTCCTGGTAAAAGAACTTGATTACAACCTTTTTAGTGTATCACAAATTTGTGATAACCAAAATAAAGTTCTGTTTACTGATACTGAGTGTTTGGTGTTAAGTAAGGATTTTAAGATTCCTGATGAGAAATATATTGAGTATAGAACACCTAGGCATAAGGACATATATAATGTGAATTTGAATGGGATTAAAATGAATAATAATATGTCTTGTTTCTATGCTAAAGCCTCAGTAGATGAGAGTAATTTGTGGCACAGGAGACTAGGGCACATAAATTTTAAAAATATAAATAGACTTGTGAGGCTTGGTTTAGTTGATGATTTTCCTGAGAAGGCCTTCCACAATGACCACTCTTGTGTTGCATGTCTTAAAGGCAAGCAACACAAGGTCTCATTCAAGTCCAAACAGGTGCACACTAGTCCTAGACCTCTTCATATGCTACACATGGACCTCTTTGGTCCAACCAATATAGAAAGTTTGAATGGTAAGTCATATTGCTTTGTCATTACAGATGACTTTTCTAGGATTACTTGGACATTCTTTCTAGCTATGAAGAGTGACACAACTGATATTCTAATTGATTTTATCACTCAGATTGAGAAGAGGTATGACAATGAGGTTAAAATGCTTAGGAGTGATAATGGTGGAGAATTTAGGAATAAAAATCTAGATGATTTTTGTGCCAGGAAAGGAATTACAAGGCAATTTAGTATTGCTAGAACCCCAAAACAAAATGGGGTTGCTGAGAGGAAAAATAGAACCCTAATTGAAGCAGCCAGAACAATGTTGGCTGATGCTCACTTTCCTATAGCCTTTTGGGCTGAGGCTGTTAATACAGCTTGTTATGTGCAAAATAGAGCATTGGTTAACAAAATTCAGAACAAAACACCTTATGAGTTGCTTTGGGGTAGAAAACCTAATATTGGTTTTCTCAGACCTTTTGGTTGTCATGTAGTAGTGTTAGACACTAGTGATGCCTTAGGGAAATTTAGTGCAAAAGGTGATGAGGGTTACTTCATGGGGTATTCAGTGCAGAGCAAAGGATATAGGGTTTATCTTAAAGAAGAAAAACGTATACTTGAAAGAGTACATGTTAGGTTTTTAGAGAATAAGCCTAGTGATCCAGAAAGTGGTCCTAATTGGTTGTTTGACTTGGAACCTTTGTCCAGAACTTTAAATTATATGCCTGTCACTAATCCAGACATTGTGAAGGTAACTTCAAATGTTATGGAGGAACAAGTTGTTGATGTTTCAGGTACTCAGGTTCATGAAAAGGTTGGATCACAAGCAGAAAAGACATCTCCTATCCTAGAATATGTTACCATTCCCATTTGGACAGATGCTTTTGCTGCTGCTGCTGCAGCTGGACAAGATAATGGTGGTTTTCAAGCACCACCAGATACAAACATGCATGGTCCTTCAGGCGCTGACAAAGGCAAATCTAGCGCTGACAAGACCAATTCAGACGTTGATGGCTCAGACGTTGACAACAACAGTTCAAGCGTTGTTAGCCCAAGCGCTGACAAACAAGGTTCAGGCGTTGACAACAATTCTGCCCATCTTTTCTCTTCCAATTTTGAACAAGGTGAACCTTCCAATATATATGAAGAGGTTCATCCTCATGTTGATGTAAGAGAATCTGATGAAGATGATATTAGCAACATGGAGAATGAAGTTGAAGATACCAGACTTTTTGAGGGAGGAGTACTTACTTCAGTAGTAAAGAATCATCCTCCTTCTCAAATCATTGGTAATGTTAATACTCCAGTTCAGACTAGAAGATCTCATCAAGGTCTTGGTGGGTTTATTGCCAATATACACAAGAAGGTTGATACCCCACTTGTGCAAGCATGTTTGTTTGACTGTTTTCTATCACAAGAGGAACCCAAGAAAATATTTGATGCTCTCAAAGAACCAAGTTGGGTGGAAGCAATGCAGGATGAGCTTCACCAATTTGCAATTCAGGATGTTTGGGAGCTGGTTGATTGTCCTAGATATGTCAGACCTATAGGGACAAGATGGGTTCTCAGGAACAAAAGAGATGAAAGAGGCATTGTGGTCAGAAACAAGGCAAGGTTAGTGGCTCAAGGATATACACAAGAGGAGGGAATAGACTATGAGGAGGTCTTTGCACCAGTTGCAAGGATTGAAGCTATTAGGATTTTTCTAGCCTATGCCTCCTGCATGGGCTTCACAGTGTATCAAATGGATGTCAAGAGTGCCTTCCTCTATGGAACCATTGTTGAGGAGGTATATGTGATGCAGCCTCCAGGTTTTGAGGATCCAGAGCATCCAGATAAAGTGTATAGAGTCAAAAAGGCTATGTATGGCCTTCATCAAGCCCCAAGAGCATGGTATGGTACTTTGTCTACTTATTTGGTGGACAATGGATTCAAGAGGGGCACCATAAATCAGACACTGTTCACAAAGAAGAAAGGCAAGGATGTGTTGCTTGTGCAGGTCTATGTTGATGACATCATTTTTGGGTCTACTGATCCAAAGATGAGTGAGGATTTCTCCAAGCTTATGACAGACAAATTCAAGATGAGTGCTATGGGGGAGATGAACTTCTTTCTTGGTTTACAAGTTCAGCAGAAAGAAGATGGTATCTTCATCTCCCAGGATTAATATGTTGCTGAGATCTTGAAGAAGTTTGGCTTTTCTCCACATGAAAAGAGGGCTACTACTCCTATGGATAGAGAACACCCTTGGGGAAAGATTGGAGATGGGAAAGATGTTGATGTCAGGCACTATAGATCCATGATTGGATCCTTGATGTATCTTACTGCCTCCAGACCTGGCATCATGTTTGCTGTGTGTGCTTGTGCACGCCATCAAGTGACTCCCAAAGAATGTCACCTTTATGTTGTGAAGAGGATCTTTAGGTACCTAAGATGCTATCCTGGTCTTGGTTTGTGGTACCCAAAGGATTCACCATTGGAGCTGATTGCATATTCAGATAGTGATTATGGAGGTGATAAATTTGATAGGAAATCCACAACTGGTGGATGTCAGTTTCTTGGGAGCAGGTTGATATCTTGGCAATGCAAGAAACAAACAGTGGTGGCTAATTCTACAACTAAAGCTGAGTATGTGGCTGCAGCTGCTTGTTGTGGCCAAGTTTTGTGGATTCAGAACCAGCTGTTGGACTATGGGTATAATTTCATGCATACTAAGATATTTGTTGACAATAACAGCACTTTATGCATCATTAAGAATCCTGTACATCATTCTAAAACTAAACACATAGAAATTAGACACCATTTTATAAGAGATTGCTTTGAGAAAGGTTTAATACAACCAGATAGGGTTGACACTAAGGAAAATGTGTCAGATTTACTAACTAAACCTTTTGATGCTGGGAGATTTCAATACTTGGTAACAAGTATTGGAATGGTCAATCTCACATAATATGTGTTTTGGAGTCTTTTTGTAAAAGTATGTACAGGATGATGCATTGTTATTGGTCTTATTGATGATTTAGATTTTCCACTATATTTTTCTAACACTGACAAAGGTTGCTTGAATGCTGATAAGTGTGTTTGCAACGTTGTCAGCAATATAATTGTCTAACGCTGACAAAGCTTCCCTCAACGCTGTCATGTGTTATCGGGGCGTTGTCAACAACAATGTTAGTTTTGTGCTTTTCAATCTAAATGTGCAGATGGTGTTAGCAGTATACCATTTGATACAGAGTTGCTTATGGATCAATGGAGAAGCATTTGGACAAGTTTTTATTTATGGATGATGGTTGGAATGTTTCATTCCTATCTTGACATAAATTTTTTATGTTCATGTATGATTTTAGCAAACTTTTGTATCATAGTTTAAGGGGAGGTTTTAGGAACCTTTAGGATGTTTGGGTATCCATATGATACTCTTATCACAATTCTAGATTGTGTCCACAGGTGAGTATGAGTTAGTTTTACTAAATCATGAGGCACTGTAGCATGCAAAGTTGATATACTATGCATGCTACCAAGACATTTTTGGCCTAGAATTGGTTGTGGTCTGTTGGGAGCCTTGGAAATAATTTTGTTATGGGATTTACCTGGGAGTAACAAGGAATTTTATAAGGTAACTTGGTTGTTAAGAGTTTTGGTTAGCAAGTGACACTAGAGGACTGTTATGTCTATCTTGCTTAAGCAAGTGTGCATAACTGGACAGTGCTTGCCGCCCTATAATAATTATCAGCTTTTTGGTTATCTTCTCTAGGATAAATTACTTGTTAAGGTCATTTTTCATTTTTAAAACATTTTTATTTTTGGACGCTGACAAAAATTTTCCAAGCGTTGTTGTAACCAATTTGGACGCTGACATGGCTATAGGCAAACGTTGACAAGATTATAGCCGTTGGGCGTTGATAGGTTATTTTTGACCGTTGACACTCAATGGGACCTACCCATTTGTTACTTTTTGACATATTTTTAGGCCGTAATTTTGGGAGTTGTTACTTTACATTTAATGCATGAGATAAACTTATAACTTTTTCAATATTTTCATGATTGATTTTTGAAAATACTTGCCTATTTTTGGGCCTATCACATGCATTTTCTTCTCCTATAAATTTGGCTCCTATTTTAAACAGGGTATCTATAATTCTTGTCTAACACAATTTTCTCTTATCAACTTCATATTCTTCACTTAAATTTAATAGCTTTCATCAATGGCACCAAAGTTTAAACCATCAGAATTGGAATTGGGGTTCAGATCTCAACACAACATGATTGCGTATCTTGAAGCTGATGATGCTCTGTTTCCCCAATACACACAAATGGTGGCGTATTTGAACGCATCCCCTTTAAGGTATGCTCTTTCTCATGCACCACTCATTCCAGTCTCACATATTAAACAGTTCTGGAACACTGTCAGTTCCTCAACAGTTAATAGAGTGACTACATTGACTTCTATTATTCATGAGAGACCTTGGGTGGTTACTGAGGCTTTGGTACGCCAAGCCTTGCATCTTGATGATGCTGATGGTATAGCCATCCTTCCCATAAATGAAATAGAACAAGGGCTTAGGGCTTTGGGATATCCTTTTCCTGATGAAGGTACTCTAAACAAGTATCATAAGCAGGAATTTCCCCAGCCTGGAAGTACCTCATACATGTCCTTCTTCAATGTTTGAGTCCCAAATGCACTGCACACAATGAGATCAATAGATCCATTGCCAGTGCTATTGTGTGCATTGCAACAGGGCAAAAATTTAATTATTCTAAAATGATTTTTAAGGGCATGTGTAAAAACAAGGGGAACAAAATGACTTTAGCTTATCCCCGTTTTCTACAAATGGTTTTTGATGTTCAAGGTCACTGCTCAAGGGATCATAATGATTTTTATAAGATCCCTGAGCAAAAGAAAGCTATTTTTATGAAGATGAACTCACCACCCCATCGTGACCTACCTTTAACCCAAGCTATGCTTACTGTCATTGCAGTAGCACAACCTTAACCAGACCCCCAACCCCATATTGACCCTCAACCACAACTTGAACCAATCCCTGAACCATTACCCTCACCTGAACACATGCAAATTGACTCAGAATCCTTCAACGCTGACACATTAAATGTTGGCGTTGATGTGCCTATTTCCAACGCTGACACACAACCTTTACAAACCCAAACACCCCTTAACCAACCTACACCCACTCATTCTTCCACACCATCTTCCACACCCCCTGAATATAGGTTGATGAAACGCCAAAGGACTACTGGAGTGTTCTCCTCTGGTGGTCCTAGCCATGTAGCAGAGAGAACCACCACCACAAGTGTGGCTGGTGACCTGGATGAGGCTGGGACTATTGGTTCTGGCTTAGAAGTTGGCCAAGGCAGTCCCACCATCATTAAGTCCTCATCCTTGCCCAATGAATCTGACTTGGGAGGTCAAATTCCCATTTCAGAAGAGGGCAGACTGGAACCAATGACTCTTATGGAATTGACGGCAGTCTGCATAAGCTTGCAAAAGCAAAATGCAGACTTAGTACAAGTTGTCAGCTCCCAAGGCCTTGAACTCAAGCAATTGAGGGAGAGGATTGTTGTTTTGGAGAGTGCTAGTGCAAGGAGGGGTATGGAGGAATCTTCCAAAGGGGAGGAACATCCAATAAATTTGAGTGATAAGGGCAGTCATGATGGTCAATCAATGGATGTTGCTGAGGCCCTTACAACTTTGAAGAAACAAACAGGTTTTGATACGTCCTTAGTCTCTCCTACCAACTTGAATTTATCATTTACAGCTATGTTGAGAGAGGTTACAAAAGGCGCCGAGGGAGGATATTTGGGCGTTGACAAGGAAAATTTGGACGCTGACAGAAATATTTTGGGCGCTGATAGGACAAAATTAGGCGTTGACAGACCTGCATATGAAGGTGATGTATCCCAGTCATCATCTATCATCAAGGAGGTTTCTACTCAGGTATCACCATCTACCTTACCAACCATTGCACCATCAGATAAGGGTAAGGGTATAATGGTAGAAGAGATTGTTCCAAAGGATGCAGCTCAAGTTGAGTGTGATAGAAGATTAGCTGCACAAATCATGGAACAGGATAAAAAGGAGGGGTCACCATTTGTTGTGACTTCAGAAGAAGGAAGTGATGGAGCTAGCTCAGACTCAAGTGTGATGATAATAGAACCAGAAAGACTTGAGTATGGGGATGAGTTGGCCAAGGAGAAGCTGAGAGAGTTGAAATTGCAGGTTGACTTTGACATGCCAGAGGTGGTTCAAATGTACAATGCTTGGGAAGAAAGATGTATGGAGAATCCAGACTTGACCATTTTAGATCAAATATGGGGTTTGGAGATTCTTCTTAGAGTTCAGAAGGATTGCCAGGTAATTTTGAAACACAAGGCAAGTAGTATTCTCTCAGAGTTGAAAAGGGATAGAAGGGAGCTATACTTTATGTTGCTCAGATGTCATGGAGTTGGATGGACTTATCAGAAGTTGAAGGCTTTGACATTTGATGAGTTGGAAAGCAGGGCTTATCCCATTTGGGTGAGAGTGCAGGAAGCAAACACTCTCAGACTTCTTTCAGATGAAAGAAAGGAGGAACTTGCAGAAGAAATGGAACTCAAGAAAGCTATGTTTGTTCCCAGGCCAGTGAAGAAGGGAATTTCATTTGAGTTTCCCAAAGATATGGATCCACTATATCCAAGTGAAGCTGTCATCAGAAAGAGCCTCAAGCTCTCACCTTTAGAAGCTTCAAATATGGTGCAAGTGTTACCATTAGATTCCAGGAACCCAATTGTGAGCTATGAAGAAGATGAATGTGGGTTTTGGAGGATTGGCAGATATGGCAAAGAGGTACACACTTTTACCACTCTCATATCTTTGTTTGCAAGTTGTGATAGAGAAGACTTGGTGGACCTTTGGAGGTTGCTGGAGACCAAGTATGAAGCTGAAGCACCAACTTCAGCTAATGGAATAAATTTTTGGACCACATTCAAAAGAATGTGTGGACCAAAAGATGAGGATCCTGCAATTTGGAAGGATCTTGAAGATGACCTCAGTGGTCTTCAATGGAGGTTATATTCAGCTGCTGGTGTTTACCATTTGAGTTCTACAAAGTTTGCTGAGTATCTACTTGTGGATGGTCAGTATTTCATATCCAAGGCTATTTTGGAAAAGATGAAGGACACTCAGCTGGAAATAGATTATTCAAGTGACGTGGAAAAAGATTTGATCAGATTTATTCATTACCAATATGAGAAGGTTTGTAAGATTCCTCCTAGTCCTTAATGCTTATTCAGAAACTTGATCATAAAGAGTGGATATCAAGTTTAGGGGAGGATTATTGGGAATAAATTAAGGCCAGATCACTTGAGCGCTGACAAGAGTAAACCAAGCGTTGACAAGAACAAAACAAGCGCTGACAGCTCAAGCGTTGACAAGATAAAGTCAAGCGTTGACACATTGAAGACAAGCACTGATGGGAAGATATACTCTACGCGTTTATTGTATTCTAGATTACTTCTAGTAAAGATAGGAACAACAATGTATTTTCTATATTTATCTTTACCTAGAATAGCTGATACGTAGATTATTGTACAAGGCTTCTTATGTCTATAAAAGAAGACCTTTAGGTTAATGTTTGATATAAGTTTTCATTCGTAAACTACTTTCATTGTAAACAAGTTTGGTATTGATAATCAAAGTGAAAGTTTGTTTATATCATTGTGTGTTCTTGTTTAAGTGTTAAATTCCGCATAACACTTAGATTCATAAGCATATACAAAGGTTTCTCTAAGTGTATTACTTGATCTAATCTCGTATACATAAAGCTAAATCGATCTAAGTTTGGGATCAACAACTTAGAGATCTTGAGTTGATATGACAAAACAAGATGAAGGACCTTGTAGTAATATATTAGCTTCTATAGTAAGCTAGGGTTGTGATGTAACCCTAGTACCTCTATTATATAAAGAGGGTTAGGCACACATGGTTATTCACTCATTCACAAACAATGTAAACCATAGGTGTGTGTGCGTTCCTCCTGGTGTCAAGCCTATAAGGCACTAGGAGTAGTAGTTAGTAGCATTATTAATAGTAATCTTTATTAGTGAAAGCCTTGTTCTTGGTTATGATTGTGTTTATTATGATTCCGCCGTGCATTTACAATCATGATCATGATATCCCAGATGAGTCTAGATCCTAAGACTCAACAAGTGGTATCAGAGCTTGTTGGCTCTCAATCTGGTTGATCTACAAGGTTTTCGTTTGTATTTTCTGTTTTTATATATAAATAAAGTTGCTGATCTAGGGTTTTTCCCAACAAACCCTAGATGATTCGAATATGTTGCTGTTGTTAATATGATGTTGCTGTTCATTTGATGTGACTGCTGTTTCGTGATGCTGTCGTTCTTAATATTTAGGGTTCGTGATAAAACCCTAGATTCGTTTTTTTATGGAGGCAGCACGTTTATGATTGGTGGTGATCATACTGGTTTTGGTGAGTTGATTCTTGAATCAATGATGAACCCTAGTGTGATCTAAGGCTGATGTAGTTCTGTGGAGATACAATTGATGATTTTCTGTTTTTGATATTAGGGTTTTTCAGCAACCTTAAGATTAATCTAACAGAAAGTCAGGGGATGTTTGTTGCTGCATGTTTTGTGATAACAAGATGGCTGCTGTTTTCTTTAGACTAATGGTTGTTAACCGAATGAAGATTTAAGTTGTTCTCATGTGGTACAAAGGAGAAACGTAAGGTAAAGACCTGTGGCCTCAAGATTCAGTTTGTTATTCATTTGGAGTATTCACGTATATGGTGGATGAGTAGTTTTTGGACGTGTGATAATGTGTTATTTTGGTATCAAGACAAAATAATGTTTCCAAAAGATAACTAATGTTTCTCCATTTTTGGATACTGCCAATGAAAAAGAAATGGACATGTAATTGGTCCAGTCACGCAGGGTTCGTAAAGGTGACTTCACAAATTAATGCTTTGGTTGCATTGTACGACCTATGTTTTCCATGTTTATCGGGGTGATAGTAGTTCTGGATGAGATGCATGATTTTTGGGAGGATACAGGTTGACTCGCAGATTTGCAGGGATTATGACTAATTCCTAAAGTAACTTCATTTAATTAAGGAAAGAGACGTGGGGCAAGTAGATGTCGCAGCTATGATGGGGACGTGAGGTTGGCAGATGGTTCCAATAAGACATGAGATTTTCAAGTACAAACAAGGATCCTTTAATTTGCGAGAATGGGCAAGGTGTGGTCCCGACATTCTTTACTCACATACTACCTCATAAAGTAAGTACTTCTCATCACACTTTTCTTTACAATAGTCCCGATCATACTATTGTTTTTGGATGGGATACGTGTGAATCCCTGGTTTTTAGGGATTGATTTTCGTTTCATCTCCTAAATGATAGGGTCAAACACGTGTGATTCCAAAAAGGATATCATGTCCTACGTGATAGTATATGGGAAGGAGTTACTATTTTCATGGGAATAGATTGTAACTCCTACTTCGTAGGGATGGCATTTGACTCTATATATGTTGACATGATATTATGGGATACAAATGAAGTTGCTACGTACTTTATGGGATTTTGGAATAATGTATGTGTATTTAATGGGCCACGTTTAATATGGGATACGACAAAATTCACTTTCCCTGAATACTGAATGTGTATCACACGTATTGTATGGGATGTCATCTTTTCACATGGATTAAGTGGATACACACGGTTCTGATAGGAGAACTGCATGGGTTTGCATATGGACTGGTTATGGCCCGTACTAGTCATAGCAACAACAGCTTAGCAACATTTTAGTGGCAGAATGAGAAAAAAATAAAAAAAAAAAAAAAAAAAATAGAAAGGGTTTTGAGATGCTACTGGTAGGTTATGTTGTTCCTACTGGTGAGCTATGGTTCCTACTGGTCTCATATATTCATGTTGGTTGTGTTCTTGGTTCCTCCTAGTAATATTAGTCGGTTTCTACTGGTCCTACTAGTGGGCTTATATTCTTGCTGACTTCAGTAGGGGATGGTTCCTACTGTCTTGTTGTATACTAACTTTTCTTTGGCCGGTTTTGGTTCCTTCTAGTCAAGTAAGATTGATACTACTCTGATTTAGTGACTAGTATGATGTTACTACTGTTATTGGAGGAGGAGTTCTCAGCCATCATCATTTCATTGGGTGACTCATTGAAGAAGACATTTGATTATCACTGATTTTATGTTGTAGTTGATTTTCACAGGTTTTGTGTTCTTATCATATCTTAAAAGGAAGGGAGTACCTTTTAAGATAACTTGCTTGGTTTGTATGGTGACGAAGACTTGAAACATCTAGCGAAGGGGTACGATCTATTCATATCTTAAAAGGAGTTGGAGCCTTTTTAAGATAACTTGCTCTATGCGTACATTTGCTATCACTTGAAGGGGTTACGTTATTGTGCTCAGTGTCTCATTTATTTGAGGATTTTGTTCGAGCTCGACGTCACGTGGTTAGTGCAAGACATAAGACACAAGTTTGGGAGATTCCACTTCTTCATCAAAATCGTTATACTTGATTTTCTTCATCAGTGATCACTCCATGGAACCTACTGGATTTGCCGTGCACTTCTTAAGGGGAAGACGATCCTTTTTGAGTTGATGTGACAAAAAGGGGAAGAATGCATGGATCAAGGGGAAGCTTAGCCTTCATCTATATTAGCTTCAGGGGAAGCTTGTGCTTACTGGTTTTATCAAATCAACTAGGGGAAGATTGTTGGGACTTAGAGATCTTGAGTTGATATGACAAAACAAGATGAAGGACCTAGTAGTAATATATTAGCTTCTATAGTAAGCTAGGGTTGTGATGTAACCCTAGTACCTCTATTATATAAAGAGGGTTAGGCACACATGGTTATTCACTCATTCACAAACAATGTAAACCATAGGTGTGTGTGCGTTCCTCCTGGTGTCAAGCCTATAAGGCACTAGGAGTAGTAGTTAGTAGCATTATTAATAGTAATCTTTATTAGTGAAAGTCTTGTTCTTGGTTATGATTGTGTTTATTATGATTCCGCTGTGCATTTACAATCATGATCATGATATCCTATCTAAGTAAGAATGGAAATGTTCAGAATCTTACTTCTCCTTATGCTCCAAAACAAAATGGTGTATCCGAAAGGAGAAATCGTACATTATTAGATATGGTGCGATCTACGTTTAATCTTACAACTTTACCATTATCCTTTTAGGACTTTGCCTTAGAGTCTGTTGTTCGCATTTTAAATATGGTTCCCACAAAGAAGGTAAATAAGACATAGTTTTGCATGAGTTGTAATACGAACCTTATTTAATTTAAGTCACGGATTGTTTTGAGCTATTATTTCCCCATGTTTACATTGCGCTATTTAACCGTTGCTATTGACAAATTTGGTTTAAACTTATGATATGTTTCCTTAGGAACTTATTTATGAACTGAATAATCTATTTAAACGAAAACTATTGCTTGATATAAACTGTTAAACATAAGTCAAACTTGAAACGAAAACTAAGTAATCTATGTAAACGAAAACTATTGCTTGATTTAAACTGTTAAACATAGTGGAACTGGAAACGAAAACTAAATCATTAAAAACGGGTGAAATATCCCATAACCGGGTAAAATATCCCAGAAATAGAAACTAACATGCATCGTTTATTACTGAATGTAAGCGTGAATGAAAGTGGATAGATCTATTTTGGGGTGATGCCCACATCCGGGATTGGCGGTCATATGGCCATCGTATGCATTTGAAATTCTGCAACTATGAAACAACATAAACAAAGAAACTTTGTTAAAGTTTCGATGTCATGAGAAAACACAGGTGCAACTCCTTGATAACTACGAACACGAATACAACTCTCATATAATTATGAACACATGTGTAACTCCTAATAATTATGAACACGGGTGTAACTCCTAATAATTACGAATATGTGTGAGAAACGTAACTAAATCATTTTGTGAACTGTAATTCATTTGCTAAAACACTGATATGTAACTGAATTTTGTGGTAAACGTTACTTTACAAAGAAACTTTAATTTTCTAAACTATTTTCCAAATTGCTTCCAGCAGTTGATGTTAATATCTTTTGAAACTTTTAAACGTTTTAAACTAAATAAACGGCGAACAACATTTACGTCCATACATCGCTTCAAACGGTGCAGCCTTAATACTAGTATGATAACTTTTGTTGTAACACCCCACTTGGATAAGTGGACCGTTACTTAATAATTATGGCGTGTCATCAAAGCATGCAAGGTAAATGTCTTAAAACATTAATGACCGTAAAGGAAACCGGAAACAAACATCGGTTCCAAACATAAGCTCAAACACAATGCATAAGTAAAGAATGTAGAATAAGGACTAAATAATGCCCAACAAAGCAGAAGTAAATAATTGCATTAAAAGAAATGAAGTCAAGGGAGCCTCCATCCAAATGCATGTACTCTTGATTTCCTAGCTTTGCCCTTTAGTACCTGCCGTATAGGGACATGGAAAGAAAATACGACTGAGCAATACGCTCAGTGTGCGGATATATGACAATGAAATGAATAGCATAAACATAAGTAAAGAATGAAATGAAAGTGCAGCGGAATAATGTAAGTCCTAGAAAATCTGGAGTATGTTTTATAAACTAGTTTATATTCTGAAAGGACTTATGTTTATTTCATAAAAACTGTATTTTAAATGCCCAAGAGCCCATATAGGTCATGAAGGTATCAACATACATTAATACATATAGAGGTGACCTCGTCATGCAGTTAGAGGGGTTGCCCATAATCATAATAGTCTGGGTGGAAGGATCAGCTCCATGTAACGGATGTAGAGCACACACCACAGTTACCTTGTAATCTGCTAAACTTGTACTAGGATGCACCCATTCGCCCCACATGATAATAATATAAAAGGCCAAATAACTGAAAGGGACACCGCGAGCAATCACTCTCACCGCGGAAGAGTCATAACACCGGTGTCTCAAGTGTTATGGTTATGGTACCTCCATAACTAGGTGGAACTGGCATGCATGTATTTAGCTCAGGCAATTTAAAAGGCTAATCATATTATTACTGATAAGTTTAATGTAAAATAGTGGGGAAAACAGATGGTTGCAAATGAGGAATCTTAAATATAGGAAGAGAATCCTAAATATCCGTACCTTATGCCCAGTAATGAAAATGAGGATGAAAGCGGAAGATCTACTCCGACTTCACAAGTGCTACATAATGAAAGGGACATGAATGAGTTGCCTGTTTAACGTATATTTACTGATTATTAGTTTACTTTACGTATTCTTAACTTGTTTTACATGTTCTTGACTTATTTTACTATTTCATGTTTAATCATGTGTTTCTTAGTATTTCATGTGTTCTTGATTAGTGTGTTTCATGTTTTATGTGTTATTGTACTTGTTGTATCATAATGAGTAACTTTCTAAAAATAGCAGGTTTCTATATATAGTAACTTTCCAAAAATAGCAGGTTTCCATATATAGTAACTTTCCAAAAATAGCAAGTATCCATAAATAGTAAGTTTCCATATTTAGTATATTTCTATAAATAGCATGTTTTCATATTTAGCATGTTTCCATATTTAGCATGTTTTTGTAAATAGTAATAAGCTTATTAATAAGTATATGATATAAGTTATAGTTTAATAAGCATATATTATAAGTCATGTTTATAATATATAATAATATAATAAAGTTTATTTATAATAGTACTTTAGTCTTAACATATGATTATTAATTAATAATATAATACATGATATTATAAGTAATTATTAATTAATAATATTACATGATCATATTAATTAAACTTTACCTTAACTGATTATTGTATTATTAAATTAAAGTATGTTATTAATTTAATTAAACCTTGGTTGAAATGGAATAAATTAATTAAGCTAAGTTCTTAATTAATTAAATGTAACATGAAATATTTATATTGATAATTATTATAACCTAAAGTTTATTTAAATAAAATGGCCATATAACTATGTCATGATAATTATATTTAATAATTATATCATAAATCTTGTTTTAACAAATTAAATTAAACCATGTGTTAATTAATTAAATTAATTAATCAATATAACATAAAGTATTTTAGCAAAATATTAGCCAAACACCCCTTTGGTGTGTTCGGTTCTACCCGACCCCCACACAAACGACACACCGAGACCTTGGAGGTCTTGGCTTCGCTCCAACACCACACAACACCACAGCCGCAAGGGCTGTGGCTTGCCACTGCGCAACCAACGCAACCCTTGGTTGCTTGCTGGTCCCCCTGCTCGTAACAAATCCTCACCGAGAGCATAGAAGCTCTCGGTTCCCACTGCTTTCAACCAACAACCCCTATTAGGGTATTGGTGCTTGCGACTGGCAGCACAAAGCAGGCGCCGACCCTTTATGAGGTTCGGATGCTTGAACAAACCTACCACCGAGAGTCATACGACTCTCGGTTTGCGTGTTAACCATAAACAAACCAAACAAAATCCCGATCACCATGTTTTAATCTTTTACTAACATGTTTTTCTTAATTGTTTTTAATGATTCATGAACAAAGATCATAAATAAAAGATTTAAGGATTTAGATATACCGAATGCGTGAATAGATTAATGATTGGGAACCACGAACAATACCCGTAATTTAATTAAGATCAACAACCAAAAAGTCCCCCTTGTGTTTTGTGGGTGCCGCGGCCAAAGAAGAAGACAATGGGAGATTTAGGGTTTTAATTTTGTGAAAAGTGTTTTATGAAAAACCCCTGAGAGTTTTATTATTTAGATGTAATGGGTTAATGGGTCGGGCCAAAGGCCCTTTCTTTTCTCTTTTAACCGCCGGCCAACACCCCTTTATATTAGATTTCGTTTTCGTTTTTCGTGCTTGATTATATTATCATGTGTGTTCGTGTTTTAGTGTCGTGTTTTATGTATTGATGTGTTTTTAAGTATTATACGTAAATACTTATCATGTATTAATAATAATATTAATGTACGTAATACTTGTCGTAATTAATTAATATACATAATAATTACATTAAATGTTCATGACACGTGTCATATATTAATTAATCGTAACGTTTTAATTTATCCGTGTTTTCATGCATTTAATGTTCTAAGGTATTTTAAAGCGGGTTTATAATATCTTAAAATTTTTTCTTTGAAGTATGTCTAATCGAATTGATTACAGTTTTAAGTGCGACTCAGTCGTCTTTGGTGAGTAAAAGAATAGGTCGTTGTTGAATAAAATAAAAATGCAAACTTTTAAATAAATGACAAAGTAAATAAAACTATAAATGATTAAAACTTAAATGACAAAAAATTAAAGCTTTAAAAATAAATGACGAGAAATTAATACAAATGCAAACTTGAAATAAATCTAAGATAAAAAAAACAATTAAAATAACACTTAATAAAATTGGCGGGAAAAGTAAAGATTAAAAACAAATACTGAAAACAAGAACCAAAACCTAAGTCGGAATAAGTGGAATCTTAACCTAGTTTGGAATGCACATAGGGAACCTAATTCGGAATCCAAATTTGTCACGCAGTTCGGAATCCTTGATTTGGACCTAATCCAGAATGAAGTTCTACCCGTAATTCGGAATGCAATTAAACACACAAGTCGGAATGTAGTTTCTTAGCACAATTCGGAATCTGTGTTCCCAACCTAATCCGGAATCTGTGATCTTCAACTAATTCGGAATGTAGATTCAATACACAATCCGGAATCCGTTACTGGACATAATCCGGAATCCATCATTTCCACTACTAATTCGATACGTGTTTAGGAGTTAATCCTGAATATGCCAAATTCCTATCTAATTCGGGATAAGTGATTGCTATGTAATTCGGGAAAATTAAGCTGCATATAAGTTGGAATAAATGAAAGCTAGATCTAATTCGGGTTACTAGGGTTTAGTAATCCGGGTAACTTAAAAATGCAAATAAGCTAAAACAAGCAAAAACCAATAAGCACTTATCTAAAAACTTAACCAAATCAACTTTAAGAAAAAGCAAATAAGCCAAAATTTAAAAAATTTTAAAAACACTAAATAATCAAAATATTTAAAATCAACTTTTTATAAAATAACTTTTAAAAACACTTAATTAAAATTAAGAAAATCACACTAAAAGCTATAAGATCAATAAGCTAACACAATCAACACAAAAAAACATAAAGAACAATCAATTAAGCATAACAATAATCAAATAATCATAAAGATTAAACAAAACAAGAAAGATAGAATGAGAATAATGAAAAGCTTGATTAAAAATTAAGATTCAACAACACAAATTAAAGACTTACTTGAATTAACTTGAAAAAATAAATGACAAGTATCAAAAGATGATAGGTGTGTAAACACCCATCCTTTTTACCACTTAATTACAATAATAACCGAGCCAAAACGTGTATTTTATGTCTTTTATGTCGGAATTATGCGTGGTTTGGGTTTTTGTTGTAATTTAGGACGAAATTGTGAAAAGTGGAGAAAACACGGCATTCACGGGCTTTTATTGAAGAAAAAGATGAAAGACGAAGTCAAGAAGTCAAGAGTGCAAAAAGAACGGAAGTCCAAGACCAATTCTGAAGATTTATCGAAGAAAAAGTCAAAAGACGGAAGTTTACTTAAAGCCGAAGAACTCAAGTCTAATTTATTGAAGAATTACAAGACGAGTTCAAAGAAATCCCGAACCAAAAGTCATTAAAAGTCCAAGATTTAATGAAGATTAAAGGCTTAAGGACTAATGTGCATTTAAATGAAGATTAAAGGCTTGAGGGACTTAATCATGCAATTAAGAAGAAATGAAGGAGGGGAGGAAGCTTCCTAAGCACCCCTTAATCCTCCCCTATATATATAGTCATTAGGATTAATCTTTTCATTTTTGTTGGATAATAGTGACAATTAGTTCTTCCACTTTTAATTACCTTGTCATTTATTTACTTGTCAAATTTAAATACTTGTCTTGCACCTTAATTACCATTTAATTTCAAGTAAGTGTTCTTTTAATTCTTGTTAATCTTTATCTTTATTGTTTGATCTCATCCTACCTTTCTTTAATCTTTATGTTGATTTGTTCATGTTCATGTTCTTAATTTTTGTTGATTTATTTAAGTGGGTTTTGATTATCTTGATTAAGTTTTGTTAGTTTTGTTGTTTTGGATTATTTGTTATTGATTAATAGTTGTTAATTTGTTAGTTTGATTTAATCTTGTAGTTGATTTTGCTTAGATTTGTTTAGATCCGTATGATCCTTTCCTTCCTTGTTCTTCGCTGCAATTTCTTTCCCAGGTTCTGATCTTCCAAGGTATTCCGAGTAAAGGATTCAAAAAGCTTCTCATCCGGAATATTAAAACATTCCGAGTAAGACTTTTGTTCCGAACCAAGGTCTTGACCAAGGTGCTCCATCCGGAATATTGGATATTCCGGATAGAGAAGGTATTCCGAATAGGGCAAACATTCCGGATAGGCAGGTATTCCGATTAGGGCAAACATTCCGAATAGCAAGAATATTCCGGATAGGCAGATTATTCCGAATAGACTAATATTCCGAATAGAGAGGATTATTCCGGATAGGTGACATATTACGAGTAAGCCATTTATTCCGAATAAGGGTATTATTCCGGATAAACTGATTTTCAGGTTTCTTTAATTTCAGTTTTTAAGTTTCTGCCTTTTAATTTCGAGCTTTATTTTTCCCGCCTTTTTCCTTACTCGCACTTTAAGTTTTATTGCCTTAGATTTATTTTAGCCTTGCCTTAGTTTTAAGTTTTAGTTGCATTTTAAGTTTGCCTTAGTTAGATTTAAGTTTGCGTTATTTACTTTTAGCGCCCTTTAATTTCTCGTCACGCTTTTAAATACTTGCATCATTTACTTTAAATTAAACTTAGATTTACATTACTGCACTTTTACTTTAATTGTCTTTGCATTTTAATATACTACAACGACACCACTTTTGTTTCACCAAAGAACAGCAGAGTCACACATAGAAGCTAGATCAATTCGTTAAGATACCGAGAACTTAACTTTCTTACATACAAAATCTCTTTATTAAAATGGCGCCACTGCCGGCTCTTTTCGTAAAGATTAACGGTTTTCTGTGAGAGACGCGCTGCTTTTTGGGATCCGTTCATTCGTGAGCGTTATTTTCTTGCTTAAAAATTTCAAAAAACCATAAAAATTAAAATTGTTAAAAATCCATAAAAATTAAAAATTTCAAAAATCCAAAAAGATTTTATTTTTATTGTGTATATATATTGTCTTTGTGTTTGGTATTGTTTTCTGTTGTCTTTGTAGGTGTATGCGTACTAGATCTTCTTATTATCAAGAGCCCGAGACTCGAGAAGATTTAAGTATGTCAGGTGTTAACAACAACAATAATCCACCGCACCTCAATAATAACAACAATGTTCTTCCGCAGCCCGATCTTTGGACAATGGAGGAGCTTTGTCAACCTACCATGTTTGGACGAGGAGGACCGATTGCGCCGATGCAAATCAACGCTCCGGAGTTTTCGTTGAAGCACCACATGATTCAGCAAGTGCAAACAAATCCTTTTAGAGGAATGCCTGATGATGATGCCAACAAACACCTCGACAAGTTCATTACAATCACCCAAAGCATGAAGTTGCCCGGTGCCACAATGGATGTTCTTCGCCTACTACTCTTACCACATACTTTATCACATCACGCCGAGAAATGGTTTGATCGTCTCCCGAAGAACTCAATTCACACTTGGGATGACATGAGTCAACGCTTTTTGTCGCGCTACTTTCCACCATCCATGGTCACGAGCCTTCGCAATCAAATCAGCGGTTTCATGCAAGATCCTGATGAATCTCTTTTTGATGCTTGGGAAAGATATAATGTCTTGATTGATCGTTGTCCAAACCACAACATGCTCCCTGTGACCTTAATTGATACTTTCTACAACGGTTTGACTTTTCGAGATCGTGATACGATTAATGCAGCCGCCGGTGGCACATTTATGAAAAGGAGACCCGAGGAGTGTAGAGAGATAATTGAGAACATGACTACTCACCACAAAAACTGGGATTCCTCTGCTTCTTCAAGGAACAACCCGAGAGTCAATGTTTCTTCTACCTCAGCAAGCCCTGATATGACCAAACTCACCCGCATGATGACTGAAATGAGCAAAAGTATCTTGCTTCTCGCTTCAAACCAACAACAAGTTAAAGCGGTTGCTAATCCTTGTGAAACATGCGGCTGTCCTCAGTCATACACCGATTGTCCTTCGACTCAAGGAAATCTGGAAAATGTGTATGCAGCTTATGGTAATTATTCACCGGAAAATTACCAAGCTCGACCTCAAGGGGATAGAAATTTGCTGAGTTACCGGTCAAACAACTTCCTTTACCCGGTTTTTCTCCTCAAAACCAAAACCCCGCCAACAACTACAATAGAAGCAACCAAATCCCACCACGAGCTTCTAATCCTTATCACCCACCCGCTCAACAAGCCCCACCCATTAACCCCGATGTTGCAGCCATAATGAGAACCCAAGGTGAGCAAATCAAGAATCTACAGAGCCAAATTATCAATCTGAAAGGAGATATTACCAAGAAAGGAAATGGCATTAGATCCGAGCTTCGAGATAATATTCAATCCTCCTTCAGCAATCAAACAAATGATTTGAAGAATATGCTTGCTAGTTTCTTGCCCGCCGCTCAACCTTCTTCTTCGAGTTCTCTACCTTCAAACACCGTCACCAATCCGCGAGCGAATGTGAGTGCTATTACTACTCGTAGTGGAATTACCATTGTCGATCCACCTATCCCACCCCTACCATCTACACCTCCTCCACCACCATTTATCCTTACTCCTCCTACACCTAGTATTAGTGCACCATTACCGTCTCCGCCTCGTCATGACGATGTATCTAGGAAGGACCCTTCAACATCTCAACCTTTACCTACTACACCTACACCTTCACCACCCAAACCCAATATCCCTTATCCTTCTCGTTTAGGCAAGACCAAAATGCTAACCAAGGATGACTCTCAAGTGAGGAGCTATGTAAAGATGCTCTCTCAAATGAACATCAACATTAGCCTTATTGAAGCACTTGTCCACATGCCAAAATTTGTTAAAGCATTTAAGGAATTGCTTAATAAGAAGGAGAAGCTGATTGAGCTCACCAACACACGCTTAAATGAAAACTTTTCTGCAGTTATTCTTAAAGAACTTCCGGAAAAGCTTAGAGATCCCGGTCGTTTTGTGTTGCCTTGCCTCTTTAACAAAACCGAAGAATTTACTGCCCTAGCTGATCTCGGGGCCAGTATAAATCTTATGCCTTTGAGTGTTTGGAAAACACTATCATTACCCGACCTTACTCCAACAAAGATGACTCTCGAACTTGCAAATCGCACTCTCGCTTACCCCGTTGGTATTGCCGAAGACGTGTTCATCAAAGTTGGCACATTTACTTTCCCGGTCGATTTTGTCGTTGTTGATTATGAAATGGACCCTCGTATTCCTTTAATACTTGGTCGGTCATTCTTGAGAACCGGATGAGCTCTAGTTGATGTTGCCGAAGGTGAGTTAATATTAAGAGTCGAGAATGATTCACAAGTTTTTAAAATGGGGCAGCTTACAAGCAAATCCTTTGGACGAGAATCAGTGAATATGATTAATGTGCTCGATGATTTTGTCATCTACAACAATCCTCTATTCGACTCTTGCATTGATAATCCACTTTTTCAAGATAATGTGGATGATTCTCTCTCTAATTTGGAACCTTCTCCCATTTATGATTCTCCACCGATCTTTGATGCTTATGATTATGATTCTAGCTCAGATTCGGATGATTATGATGACCTTACTTCCGAGTATCCCGACCTGCCCACATATGATGATTTTGATGAGGCCGATACTCTTTCGAGTGATTCTTCACATGATGAAGATCCTCCGCCATCACTCGATCCTACTTTGGACGATTACTCATTTGAGGAAGACTTCTCTACGTTTCTCAACACTTACTTCCCTCATGAGAGTGATGCTCCTCCTTATGATTTTGAAGATTATCGTCTTGATCCTACTTTGGATTTGAAGAACATTCTTTCAAAGGAGAAGAAACCGGTCGACACCAATATCCGCAGCACATATGATTTAACACCTCTTTGTCCCCCTTCTGAGGACGAGGTTGTGCATATTCTTCGCGAATCTTCTTCACACTCTGCTGAGCCTGAGTGCTATTTTCCCTTAAAGGAAAAGGTGTTTGACCCCGGTATTGATATTCTTCAGCCATCTCAGTATCCACTTGATGAAATAAAAGGAAAAATCTATGGAACTATTGAAGACATGCTTGCACCTCACCATACTTGCTCCCACCGTGCTCCATCTTTGCTTAAGGGAACCTTGCCTACTCTTCTTTGGATTGCCTTGTTCGCCTTAAGCTTGTGCTATTTGATGGACAAAAACTATGTCTTTGATCCTGGTGGATATGTTTCATGCTTCTTCCTATGATGATCAAGGTCAAGTCAGGCTCACGACTCGGTAATCAAAAATCAAGCGCTTCTTGGGAGGCAACCTATGTATCTATCTTTTAGCTTTCTTTATCCTAAGTGTAGGGGAGACCCGTTGGTGTTTGCTATTTCCTCTCCTACTTAATCAGGGATTCGAGCTCAATGATCCACTCTTGATGATTCTTGACGACCCGTGATTCCGTGTTCCCTTCTTCCCGGTTCTATCCTAAACTCTTTTCGATTCACTATTTTATATTTTCTCAATATTAAAATAGGAATCTCTTTAGTTGTCCTTTCCTTAGCGAGATTTAAACAAAGTGCACAATGTCCTAAGTGTAGGGGAGTTTACTCCCACATGCTTAAACATTGAGGACAATGTTTATATTAAGTGTAGGGGGGACTTCTATCGAAGTTAAGTGGCCTTTTCCTTGTATTTGTCCTCATTTTAACCGGAAAATCAATTTTTCGACATTTTTCAAAATTTTTGATCTATTTTGGCCTATTAGTTTTTCCCTTTGTATAGTTATTTTCCTTCTTTGTTAGAATAAATCTTTAATAAAGTGGTTTTAATTTTCAAACGTTGTGAATCTTTTGACTCAACCCGAGTTTACTTATCTAAGTTACTCTAGCTAGTATCCTTAACGTGTTTAAGTCAAGTTTTGCTAGGCTTTTATATAGGGAGCTATAAAACGCGAAAGTCTTAACTCTCACGGGTTAAGAACAAGAACTTTTCGCAAGTTCCTATAATTGATCCTAGAGAGTCGTTTATCAAGGGAACTTTAAAACGCGATTTCTAAACTTGAAAAAGTCTAAGAGTTTGCAAGATCCTATAGGCGACTCAAAAACCCAAAACTTTGATTTAATAGGCTAAGCATCCACGAGTCTCATTCCTTGATATTTTAAACTGTGGAGAACGAGAGATGATAGAGTCAATTATAAGTTTGGTATTCTTTCGTGAATTTATGTGAGTTAATTATGAGCCTATTCTCCCGTCGCCTGCTAATAAATTTATCTACAATAAATAAGGTTGTACGATTTGAAAAGTTACTTAGCTTCTAGCCCAAGATCGTTTCAAAGTTGCTCGGTATGGATTAGAGTTCATAGCCAAGGCATAAATTATTGAAGCGGGATGCGAAGATTGGCGAGTCCAAAAAGGTCCTAACAAGACATGAGGGCTATGTTTTGTTGCTAAAGATCCAAAGTGATGTGAAAAATCATTTATCGAAAATGAATATGAAAGATCGAGACACACGACGAAAAGCAAAAACTCCCCAAAAGTCATGGAGAAGTGTATCCGAAAAGACCCTAGCAAGGTATGAGGATAAATAGATCCAAGTCATAAAAGGAGGCGGATCGTTGTATATCAAAGTCCAAAGTAATGATTGGAGAAAAATGAATAAGTCGTGGTCCAAGTATGAATCTCTCAAAGCTTCAAGTGAAGAAATTCCTATATGAAGAGAAGACCATTATTTCATGAACGTCTCTCAAGGTTTGAAGTATGAAGTCGCTGCCAAATATCGGTCCGAGAAAGGTCTCAAATCGCGAAGCGAGTTATGCCAAGATATGAACTTTATGAGGTCCCGAGAAGCAGTTTTAAAAGATTTTGTCCTTTAGCTAACTATTGATTAAATCGTTCACTTTATTTTCGGACTAAATAACTATCGAAATAAGTCAACAATGCATCTTCGTGATCATTCAAGACAACAATAAAATATAAGAGATACACCTAGGAATAAGGGAGTCTAAGTGAATAATTGACCCACATGAGTTCGTGTTAGTTTGCTAACTTATAATAACAATGATCTCGTTTTTAAGCTTGGTTTGGAGAAAGTGAAAACTTGAGGATGATGATTATTCATGAAATTTCCAAAACCCAAGGTATGCTTTTGATTTCTTTACTTTGAAAGTTTGTAATTTTCTATCTCTTTAATAAAGGCCACTATGGATTGATTATGTCGAAAAGTGTAAACGTGCTTTGTAACTAATGCATTGCATGAGGACATTGCAATGGTCAAGTGTAGGGGATTTGATAGGTGTGTAAACACCCATCTTTTTTACCACTTAATTACAATAATAACCGAGCCAAAACGTGTATTTTATGTCTTTTATGTCGGAATTATGCGTGGTTTATGTTTTTGTTGTAATTTAGGACGAAATTATGAAAAGTGGAGAAAACACGGCATTCACAGGCTTTTATTGAAGAAAAAGATGAAAGACGAAGTCAAGAAGTCAAGAGTGCAAAAAGAACGGAAGTCCAAGACCAATTCTGAAGATTTATCGAAGAAAAAGTCAAAAGACGGAAGTTTACTTAAAGCCGAAGAACTCAAGTCTAATTTATTGAAGAATTACAAGACGAGTTCAAAGAAATCCCGAACCAAAAGTCATTAAAAGTCCAAGATTTAATGAAGATTAAAGGCTTAAGGACTAATGGTGCAATTAAATGAAGATTAAAGGCTTGAGGGACTTAATCATGCAATTAAGAAGAAATGAAGGAGGGGAGGAAGCTTCCTAAGCACCCCTTAATCTTCCCCTATATATATAGTCATTAGGATTAATCTTTTCATTTTGTTGGCTAATAGTGACAATTAGTTCTTCCACTTTTAATTACCTTGTCATTCATTTACTTGTCAAATTTAAATACTTGTCTTGCACCTTAATTACCATTTAATTTCAAGTAAGTGTTCTTTTAATTCTTGTTAATCTTTATCTTTATTGTTTGATCTCATCCTACCTTTCTTTAATCTTTATGTTGATTTGTTCATGTTCATGTTCTTAATTTTTGTTGATTTATTTAAGTGGGTTTTGATTATCTTGATTAAGTTTTGTTAGTTTTGTTGTTTTGGATTATTTGTTTTTGATTAATAGTTGTTAATTTGTTAGTTTGATCTAATCTTATAGTTGATTTTGCTTAGATTTGTTTAGATCCGTATGATCCTTTCCTTCCTTGTTCTTCGCTGCAATTTCTTTCCCAGGTTCTGATCTTCCAAGGTATTCCGAGTAAAGGATTCAAAAAGCTTCTCATCCGGAATATTAAAACATTCCGAGTAAGACTTTTGTTCAGAACCAAGGTCTTGACCAAGGTGCTCCATCCGGAATATTGGATATTCCAGATAGAGAAGGTATTCCGAATAGGGAAAACATTCCGGATAGGCAAGTATTCCGAATAGGGCAAACATTCCGAATAGCAAGAATATTCCGGATAGGCAGATTATTCCGAATAGACTAATATTCCGAATAGAGAGGATTATTCCGGATAGGTGACATATTCCGAGTAATCCATTTATTCCGAATAAGGGTATTATTCCGGATAAGCTGATTTTCAGGTTTCTTTAATTTCAGTTTTTAAGTTTCTGCCTTTTAATTTCGAGCTTTATTTTTCCCGCCTTTTTCCTTACTCGCACTTTAAGTTTAATTGCCTTAGATTTATTTTAGCCTTGCCTTATTTTTAAGTTTAGTTGCATTTTAAGTTTGCCTTAGTTAGATTTAAGTTTGCGTTATTTACTTTTAGCGCCCTTTAATTTCTCGTCACGCTTTTAAATACTTGCACCATTTACTTTAAGTTAAACTTAGATTTACATTACTTCACTTTTACTTTAATTGTCTTTGCATTTTAATATACTACAACGACACCACTTTTGTTTCACCAAAGAACAGCAGAGTCACACATAGAACCTAGATCAATTCGTTAAGATACCGAGAACTTAACTTTCTTACATACAAAATCTCTTTATTAAAAGACAATTAATAAAAATGGAGAACTAATTGTCAAATTAGCTAACACCTCACAAATGAGGTTAAGTTCTCTATTTATAGGAGGAGGGGAGGAGTAAGTTGCTTCCTTCTTTCTTTCTTTTGTCTTCTCGTCTTTCGTATTTGACAATAAACTCGTCATTCTCGACTTTGTCTCGGGATTTGTCGATAAATAAAATGAACTCGTCTTCTAATTTCTACATTTATCAGACTTGGTTCCTTGACTTCGTTAAACTTCCGACTTTAGACTTTTTCTTCGATAAATCTTAAGAATAGGCCTTGGACTTCCGTTCTTTTTGCACTCTTGATCTTTTGACTTCGTCTTTTGTCTTTTACTTCGATAAAAGCCCGTGAAAGCCCGTGTTTTCTTCCCTTTTCACATTTTTGTCCTAAATCACAACAAAAACACAAACCACGCATAATTCCATAATTCCGACTTTTACGACATTAAATACACGTTTTGGTCTTGTTTTTATTATAATTAAGTGGTAAAAGGATAAGTGTTTTCACACCTATTAAATCCCCTACACTTGACCATTGCAATGCCCTCATGCAATGCATTAATTACAAAGCAAGATTTACATTTTCCATCATAATTAACCCACCTTAGCCTTTATTAAACATAAGACATTTAGGAAACTTAAAGAGATAGAAAATTAGAAAATATTTGAAAGAAGAAAACAAGTAAAAGAGATCGAAGACTTACATTAGGGCTTTGGGTTGTCATGAATGTTTATCACTCTCAAGTTTCACGTTCCCCACACCAAGCTTAAAAACGAGATCATTGTTATTATAAGTTAGCAAACTAACACAAACTCATGTGGCCTAATTATTCACTTAGACTCCCTTATTCCTAAGTGTATCTCTTATACTTTATTGTTGTCTTGAATGATCACGAGGATGCATTGTTGACTTATTTCGATAGTTTATTTAGGCCGAAAATAAAGTAGGACGATTTAATCAATAGTTAGCTAAAGGACAAAATCTTTTAAAACTGCTTCTCGGGACCTCATAAAGTTCATATCTTGGCATAACTCGCTTCACGATTTGAGACCTTTCTCGGATCGATATTTGCTATTGACTTCATACTTCTAATTTTGAGAGATGATCTTGAAATAATGGTCTTCTCTTCATTATATGAATTTATTCACTTGAAGTTTTTGAGAGATTCTTCATACTTGGACCACGACTTCTTCATTTTTCTCCAATCTTTACTTGGGATTTTGATATACAACGATCCGCCTCCTTTTAGGACTTGGATCTATTTATCCTCATACCTTGCTAGGGTCTTTTCGGATAGACTTATCCATGATCTTTGGGGGAGTGTTTGCTTTTCGTCTTGTGTCTTGATCCTTCATATTGATTTTTGATAAATGATTCTTCACATCACGTTGGATCTTTAGCAACAAAATGTAGCCCTTATGCCTTGTTAGGGCCTTTTCGGACTCGCCAATCTTCGCATCCCGCTTCAATAAGTTATGCCTTGGCTATAAACTCTAATTAATACCGAGCAACTTTTAAACGATCTTGTGCTAGAAGCTAAGTAACTTTTCAAATCGTACGACCTTACTTATTGCAATTAAATTTATTAACAAGCGATGGGAGAAAAAGCTCATAATTAACTCTTATAAATTCATGAAAGAATACCAAACTTATAATTGACTCTATCGTCTCTCGTTCTCCACAATTTAAAATCTCAAGGAATGAGACTCGTGGATGCTTAGCCTATTAAATCAAAGTTTTGGGTTTTCAAGTCATCTATAGGATCTTGCAACTTCTTAGATTTTTTCAAGTTTTAGAATTCGCATTTTAAAGTTCCCCTGATAAACGACTTTTTAGGATCAATTATAGGAACTTGCGAAAAGTTCTTGTTCTTAACCCGTAAGAGTTAAGACTTTCACGTTTTAATGTTCCCTATATAAAAGCCTAGCAAAACTTGACTTAAACACGTTAAGGATACTAGCTAGAGTAAACTCAGGTTGAGTCAAATGATTCATGACGGGTCTAATATATCAAAGACATCTAAACTTATTAAAACCATTTTATTAAAATTTATTCTAAATGAAAGAAGATTACGATAACAAAGAAAAATACTAATAGGCCAAAATAGATCAAAAATTTTGAAAAATGTCGAAAAATCAATTTTTCCGGTTAAAATGAGGACATATACATGGAAAAGCCCACTTAACTTCGATAGAAGTCCCCCTACACTTAATATTAACATTGTCCTCAATGTTTAAGCATGTGGGAGTAAACTCCCCTACACTTAGGACATTGTGTACGTTGTTTAAATCTTGCTAAGGAAGAGACAACTAAAGTGATTCCTATTTAAATACTGAAGAATATAAAATAGTGAATCAAAAGAGTTTAGGATAGAACCGGGAAGACGGGTACACGGAATCACGGGTCGTCAAAAGTCATCAAAAGTGGATCTTAAAATCTCGAATCCCTGCACATCATAAGAAAGAAAACAACAAACACATACGAGGGTCTCCCCCTACACTTATTATAAAAAATGGATAAAAAGGATAGATACTCGGGTTGTCTCCCGAGAAGCGCTTGTTTTTGTTAACCGAGTCGTGAGCCTGACTCGACCTTGATTACAATGGTAAGAAGCTTGAAGAACATCCACCGGGGTCAAATACATGGTTCTCGTCCATCAAATAGCACAAGATTAAGGTGAACAAGGCAAGCCAAAGAAGAGTAGGCAAGGTTCCCTTAAGCAGTTGTTGAGCACGGTGGTAGAAAGTATGATGAAGTGCAAGCATATCTCCATTGTTTCCAAAAATCTTTCCTTTTATTTCATCAGATGGATACTGAGATGGTTTAAAAATTGTGATACCCGGATCGAACACCTTTTCCTTTAAGGGAAAATAAGACTTAGACTCGTTAGACCTTGAAGATTCTCCCATAAACCGCACAATCTCATCCTCAGAAGGTGGAAAGAGAGATGTTAAGACACAGGTACTACGAATATTGGTGTCTTCCGGTTTCTTCTCCTTTGAAACGGGTTTATTAATATCCGAAGGAGGATAAAGACAAAAATCAAAGTCCAAAGGAGGAGAATCATTCTCATTGGGAAGTATGTATTGAGAAAAGTAGCAAAATCTTCCTCAAATGAGTAATTGTCCAAAGTATCAAGAGTGTTCGGTGGAGGATCTTCATCAAAAGTAGGAGTAAGGTCATCATTTGAAGAATCACTTGAAAGAGTATCAACATCATCAAAATCATCATAAGTTGGCATGTGTTTATACTCTGAAACAAAATCTTCATAATCATACACATCGGAACTAGAATCATCATTATAGTCATCATAGATCTGTGGAGAATCATAAATAGGTGGGGGATCCAAATTGGAGAGAGAATCATTAAAATCATCCACATCGTCTTGAAAAATTGGATTATCATAGATAGGCTAGAAAAGATGGTTGTTGTAGACGACAAAATCATCAAGCTTTGTACTTTCCAAAGGAGTTGTATCAAGCTCGTCTTGAAGCACATCAATCATTTTCACTGATTCTTTTCCATTTGATTTACTTGTAATCTTCCCCATCTTAAAGAATTGTGCATCATTCCCGACCCTTAAGATTAATTCACCTTCGGCAACATCGACTAAAGCTTTTCCGGTTCTCAAAAATGGTCGTCCAAGTATTAAAGGAATACGAGGGTCCATTTCATAATAAACAACAACAAAGTCGACCGGAAAAGTGAAGGTACCAACTTTAACAAACACATCTTCGGCAATACCAACGGGGTAAGAAAGAGTTCGATTTGCTATCTCAAGAGTCATCTTTGTTGGTGTAAGATCGGGTAATGATAACTTTTTCCAAACACTTAATGGCATCAAATTTATACTTGCCCCGAGATCGACTAAGGCAGTAAATTCTTCGGTTTGGTTAAAAGTACATGGTAGCACAAAACGACC
This sequence comes from Glebionis coronaria, assembly GCA_025667525.1. Lineage (NCBI taxonomy): Eukaryota > Viridiplantae > Streptophyta > Magnoliopsida > Asterales > Asteraceae > Glebionis > Glebionis coronaria. The sequence goes on from CM046878.1 coordinate 251,781,219, forward strand.
GGGATCTCCAAGTTTTTCTGGAAGTTCTTTAAGAAGGACTGTAGAACAATTCTCATTCAATCGAGTATTAACAAACTCGGCCATCTTCTCCTTCTTACTAAGCAATTCCTTGAATGCTTTCACAAATTTTGGCATTTGGAAAAGTGCTTCAACGAGGCTAATGTTAAAGTTCATTTGTGTAATCATCTTCAAAAAGGAAGTAACTTGAGCATCCTCTTTAGTGAGCACTTTACACTTGTATAACCAAGAAGGATAAGGGATATTGGGTTTAGGTGGTGTAGGTGTAGAAGGTGAAGGTGTGGTAGGTGTAGATTTAGATGTTGAGGGTTGAGAGGGTGAAGGTATGGATGGTGAAGGGTTTTTCTTTAATACTTCTTCCGTAAGAGGTGGAGACGGTAATGTAGAACTAGTACTAGGCGTGGAAGTAGGAGGAATAAATGGGGGTGGAGGAGGTGTATATGGAGTAACTGGGGGAGGGGTAGATGGTCCTACTAGAGTTGCTCCACTTCGTGTAGTAATAGCACTCACATTAGCTCTTGGGTTGGTCACGGTATTCGAAGGAAGAGAGCCCGAAGTAGAGGGTTGATTACTTTGAAAGAAACTAGCCATCATATTCCTCAAATCATTCGTTTGATTGCTTAAAGAAGTTTGCATATCATTTCTAAGCTCGGTTTACATATCATTCCCTTGTTTAGTGATATCTCCTTTCAAGTTAATAATTTGGCTTTGAAGGTTTTTCACCACCTCTCCTTGGGTCCTCATGAAAGTTTCAACATCTTGATTATATGTCGTGGATGGAGTGATGGGTGGAGTGATGTAAGTGGAGATGTATAGTGATTTATTTGATATACGTTATAGGGTAAATTAGAAAATTACCTTTAGTAAAAAGTAATAGACTAATAATACCAATGACGAATTCAATTAAACACGTGAGTGAGTCGAGTTCGTTGTACACGAAGATCTTATGAATTTGAGACGTTTAGTTTTGATTTGGACAATCGATTTGAATTGGTTTTCGGTTTTTTAAACTACAAATTAAATCTACCAATTTTAAACTATTTAAAATAAACCTAAAGTGCATCAATCGTTAACCCCGCTATTTTTAAAATCTAAATCAATTATCTACTTAAAAATTAATATTATTTAAAAATTAATCTATTTTAATAATCTATAAAAAATTTAATCTATAAAAAAAACTATAACTTTCAATCTATTTAAAAAATAATCTAATTAAAACTTTTTAAACTAATTACTTAATTAAAATTTTTCTTTTAAAAATAAATCTAATTAGAAAACTATTTCTATTTTAATTATAAAAATCTAATTAAGAAAATTAACTAAGTAAACTTTTAAATTTAATAAAAACATTTTTTTATTTAGTTTATTTTATTTATTATTTTACCTAAACTTACTCTAACAAAAATATTTATTAAAGATTGTGTAAAAAAAACGAACTAAAAAGGTGATTAATACGTTACTAAATAAAAAGTCTGCTAAACAAGCTACACTATATTAATGCAAAAACTGAGAGTAAAATCAAAAAGGGACTCAGCCCAAATGGTAAACACGTAAGACCCCTACCCTTGAGGTCAAGGGTTCGAAACCTGCTTGAGCAGGTTGTGAGAATTAAATTCTTTTTTTGACAGTTATGAGTACCCAGTCACAGGAGTGACTTTTTGAGCTTATTTGCAATAAGATGTGAGGACACAGCCTTTTGGGCTTATCAGATAATTGACACTGATAAGCTGAATATACTGAACAATTTAAATAACAAGAACATTTAAGCAATAAAACACTAAGAATAATCCAACAACAAATCAGCAACAAGAAAACGATTCAGAAATCAGCTTTAACTAAAAATCAGATAGGACTTCCATAGCGGCAAATCAAAAGAAATTTCTAAAATTAAAACATATAATAATCATACCAGATTTAACTCAAAAACGTAACATTACAAACTTAAGCAGTATTCTTAACTTTAATATCCAGATAAATCAAGATAAATCAGATAAACTCAGGAAGTAACATTAAATTCGTTCAAAATAAACATATGAATCTTGTTGAATATTCAGCAACTTACATTCTAAACTTACCTATATCATTTAGCAGATTCATAGCAGTTATACATTATAGCCAGTTAATCTCGAAACTTTCAGAATCAAAAGCTAAAATTAAGCTAAACAAAATCCCCAGATTTAAACTTAACCAAAAATACCCTACTCTTACTCACTAAACAGATTCATCAAACACCTTTAAACAGTACTAATAAAATGACTAAACAAAAACATGTATTATCAGTTAACATGTAAAAAACATTTTTAGAATCCTAAACAATCACTATAAAACCTTAAGTTTAACAGTAACAAATACTCACTAGCATCTTATATATCCAAATCATTCAAACAGTTAAATACATCCATATAAGCAGATTTAATAAAGCTATAAAATGAAACGTAAAAATGAAAAAGAGATTAGCACCTTGTTGAAGATAACCTTTGAGCCGAAGGTTGTGCTGAACAACCTTATGAACCGTAAACTAAACCACCATCACCACCATTTCCATCAGCAATCATATGAACCACCATAATCAGATTTATTTAGACTTTTCCAGTGGGGAAAAGTTTTTCCCAATATTTATTTCCTTAATATTCAATCGAAGCTATTATTTAAGCTTGATTAAATATCTCAAACATCATTAACACAGATTAGGTTGAAGTAAACTGTAAGATTAATTTTAACAAAAAGTAAAATAGAGAAATATTTCGAATAAAACAAATTTTTATTAATATCAAAAGCTGTTACAATACTGAGAAAAGTAAACTACAAATTACCTAAAACTAATTCTACATAATAACTTTAGAAACTAAAAAAGGGATGAAAAATACAAGATAAATTGGGGTTTTTATAGCCTCCCAAGGGCTTGCTGAGGAGCGAATATCCGGATATCCCAAGGAATATTCCTCTTTAATCTTGGCCTTTGATTAATCTTTGGTCTTCTCTCTCCTGTTTGCATTTGATCGGATGGTGTATAATACACAATCTAGCACACGGATTGCCAACGTGGCATCCGTGTGCTAGTTGTGTTTCTTTTAAGGGCTCTGATTGGTGGGATAAGAAAAATGAGCTGTTGCTTCAAATGAGGATTGGCCATGTAGCTCTCTTAGTCCATCTCTTCTCTTCCTATAAGTTTGGGGGTTTTAATCCCCTTTTTATGAATTAATCGGTTGAATAAAAAGCCCCATGTAAAACGACTTTTTTTACTCAACTAGGGTTTGATGAACAGTGACTATTTACTGTTTTTTTGGTGAAAATGGGATGGGGAAGATGGTGTGCATAGTGTGTCTCGAAGCTTTTAATGTGAGTGGATGGAAATAAACGGATTATTTATTTGGTGTGGGAATTGTTTTATTCGTGTGGTGATAGAATATGAGTGGGTGAGTTAACCGAGAATGAATAATGTGAAATGGAGTAGATATAACGTGTATTTAATACACTTTTTACCAATCTTAGTAAACCCTAAAGCTCAAATCGCATTTATCCTCATTTTTATTTCAGTTACTAGGCTTGAGCTATCAAATGCAATTTGATCCATCCGTAATTCATCCATTTGGGCCTAATGCCCTTTTCAACCAACAAGTAAATTTACTTTGAGTCATAAATGGGCTTTTGAGCCCATTTACCCCATTGTGGGACCCACATGGCCCGTTTCCTTGTGTAATTATTAAATCCACTATTGTCGAGCTCGATTTTGGTTTCTTTTGATCTTTTTCTTCAAACTCGTGCCGGTTTTGCCGATTTTCGCGAACTTGGTACCTACACACATGAAAACAAGAAACAAGCATATCCAAGGCATATTTGATACATTATGTGCAATATTTCATTGTTTAAAGCTACCATTGATATGAGTAAAATCACTCATATCGAACTCCCCCTTGCTAAGCAATTGCCGTGTCCTCACGCAATGATAAAATAAAACTATAGCTACACCATTATTCAACTTTTAACAATTTATTTTGCAAAGACATAATGTATTGCTTTCATCATTTGAAAAATAACTTTAAGGATCATAAAACTCAAATAGATTCATCGTCTGATGAGACTGCTTTTATACATGGTCTCATCGTCCAAATCGGGCTTATAATGTATAAAATATCATTAAAACTGCCAAATATATGCTCGTGTTTGTTACTTGTATATTTTTAGGTACGTATATTGAGAAAAGGCAAAAGATCTCAAGAATCAATCAAAAACGAACACGGGAAACGAAGCCGCACAATGAACCGGACCCAAATCTGGAATTTCCAAAATGGACCTTGAAGAATTGAAGATTGTCAACATTGGTCCCTCATTTTTGAAGACTTGGCAATTTATACCCTTGCAAAACTCATAAAATGCATTGAGGTCCCTAAATTATCAAGATATTACAAAAGAAGTCCTTGGAGAATGAAGAATTTGCATTAATGGCCCTTGTTTAAAAGTTACAAAGTACTTGTGCCAAAAATGACAAGTTTGCCAAAGATAATTACAAAGGAAATGGGGTTTGTGCTGATTTATTACAACATGAAGGAAAGAAGAACTTTGAGGGACTAAAATTGGGAGACAGCCAAACCTACACCCTCCAATCATCACTCTCCACGTCACCCCACTTCCACCTTCCCACCAATCATAAACCCCTCACCCTCCACGTCTGCATTCCACCACCCTGGTTTAATTTATTAAACCTATTACTAACCTTCCCTCCAAACACATAATTTAAAAAGTTTTTTCCCCAAAACGAATTAAACTCATCCTAATCACCCCTAGAACCCTAATTACCCCCAGGTACAATTAGACTAAAAACAAAGGGTTTTTGTTTCATCTACTCCAGATTGCTAATTACTCTCACCCTCACCAAAACCCACTCACTTAAACCCTTCCCAACACACCCATGTGATCACCCCAAGGGTCCCCTGGAACGTCTCTTTCACACAACACCCCAAAAAAGACAAGATAAACGTTTGAGATAATTCTACTTGTCCTCCAAGCTCAAACAAACGTTCAAGATCAAAGATTCCAGCTGGCAACTTCACATGTATCCCTTTTGACCAATTTTCAGTCAATCAACCAAGGGCAAATTCGGATTTTCAAACCATTAGGGTTTTAGCTTGTATTTTTATTCAAGAGTACCTAGAATGTTCTATCTAGGCCTATATAAGGAGTATGCGGATTGTGCATTACCCTTGTTCTTGTTTTTCTTTTCTTTGGTCACAAGCTTGTAAATCCCCTTTTATGAATGAATGAAAAGTGGTTAAGTGTTTGTTGATGAAAAGAGACGAGTTCCATTTACTTTCCTTGCTAATTTAAATCTTGTTTTTAATTCTTGTTTGTTGGCTGTTTAAGTTCAAAGGTTCCAAAAATCAGTTTTCAGAAAGTTTGTTTTCAAAGATTTTCTCAAAATCTTTTTCCTTTTTTCTTATTAACTACTTACTGAATCAAAAGCTTCAAGCTTGTAGCTTGAAGCTCTTGATTCTTGGAGTTCTCCTTTTGGTTTGTTGTGTTTGTGCAGGATCAAACAAAAACAAGGGGTACCATTATCATCTTTTTGTAGCCAAAAGCTCCAAGAGGTTCAGCATAGACCCGAGTCTATTTGGAGGTGACATACACTGTTGGGCCTGGATGTAGGCCCAACAAGGTAGTATACTTGTTCCTTTTTCAAATTTTCAGTTTATTTGTGATTTGAATGAATTTTGTGAGAAGTTGTTTGTTTGCTTGTAAACCTGTTTGATTTGAGTTCATTTGGTGTATTATGCATGTTTAGATTGTTTAGAATCAATTTGGTAAGGGTTTTAATAGATTTTCTTTGAAAATTTGATTTTCAGAAATTTTAAGGGGTGTTTGGATTAGGGAATAAGTAGGGTTTAATGTTTTGAATTTAGCTTAAAACCTGTTTAGACACACTTTTTGGGTAGTTATAGGCTGAATGCTAGCTTAGGTTTCCAGTTTTGGTAGGTTTTAAACCATATGCATGCTTAAAAATTTGGAAAAATGGTAAAAATCAGCTAAGTGCTTGTCTGCCTGAATTTGTGAAGTATTTGTGCATCAATCTTGATATTCTGCTAGATATTAGGTCATTTTAGGGTTTTGCATAGATTGTATGCCATTTGGTTGATGATTGTACAAGTTATTGGAGTTTGAAATTCAGATTTGTGCCAAGTAAACCAGCAAACACTCTCAGACCTGCATAAGCTTTTATCAGAAACTTGTTATTGCATTTTGTGCTTGATTTTGTGCTAAGTCTTGTTGTTTTTTGTGTTTGTGTTGACTCCCTATACTCAACTGAGTATAGGGGTGCCCTCTTGTCCATCAAAAATCATCAACAAACCAAAAACAAGTCCTCTTGTTAAGTATCTTCACAAGTGAAGATACGTTTTCTTTCATTTTTTGTTCATCAGAAACAAGTGCTACCTGGGCATTTGATTTGATCTCATAGGCTTTAATTCTTGTTTATTTTCTTTGATAAAGTGAGTTTTGTAGTGTATTAAGAGTACTGGATTGAGTTTAAAAAAAAAAAGTTTTCCAAAAAGCCTCCATAGCCTGGGCTCGAACACTCGACCTGTCGTGCAGGAGTGGAGTGCTTTACCAGTGATCTATGTGACTTTCTATGTCACAAGGTCATGGGGAATTATACTTAAGGGCATTTGTTTTGTAGCTTATTTACATAACAGCTTATTTAAAAGCTATTTCCAGCTTATTTATTTAGGGTTTTTGCGAGTTATCATTTTTCCTTGGTTCTTATTAGGATTTAAGACTTTTTGGTTTAAAAAGATTATTTTTCACGTGCTTAATTTATTTTCTAGGATTATTTTTAATTTAAATTTTGAAAAGTAATTTAAAAATAGGAAAAGGTAATTTAAAAATCTGAAAAAATAGTTTTTAGGTTTTTAATTATAACTTTGAGGTTTTCAGCTATTTAAGTTTTCAATTTAGCTTATTTTTGATTTTATTGGATTTTAGGGTTTTTAGCTAACTTTAAAATTTAATATAAAATTATTAAATAGGTTTCAGAAAATTTTGATTGCATTTTTGTCTTAGTTACATTATTTATGATTTTTGGTAATTTTTTAGAATTTTTTTATGAACTTTGAATTTTTTTGAATATTTTAATATTATTTTATTATTAAAAATTGAAGTTTGATTTTTTTTAGTTTTTACATTTTTCCTAGGTTAAGGACACTTAATTAGGAGTTTTGTCACTTTCCAAATATTTTTAGGACTTTTCAATTATTTTCTAGAATTAATTTAATTTTTAATTGATTTTAATAGTTTTTAAGTATTTAAAAATAGTTTTAATAGGTTTTAAAATTTAAATAAAATACTTTTTAGCTTAATTAGGTTACTTTTGAGGTTTACAAACTATAAAATCTTGTTTAGGGCTTTTTAATAACTAATTGTGATTTTTAGGGCTTTAATTAGCATTAAAAAGTCATTATCTATTTAATTAAAAGGTTTTAACAAGTTTGGATTTTTTGTAAACTCTTAGAATATTATTGTGGATTTTTAGTAATTTTTAGGAATTTTTAGGTTAAAATTTTAATTTTGGCACTATTTACGGTTTTGCGTGATCGCCTTTTCCGTCTTAGTTTAATTCGTCTTCGTAACCGTCTTTCTCTTCTAATCCCATTTCTTTCTTTCTTTTTCAAATCATATAATCACAAATCCTAAATCAATTCAATACACAACGCACTAGCCTCCTCGAGAACGAACTCACTTTTAGGGTCATACACACACGGTTTTCCTAAATCGTCGTGCTCACTTGCCCTATTTATTGCTCTTTTCCTAAAGAGTAGTAAAAACTCCAACATCATTTTGGCGCCGCTGCCGGGGAGGCGTGTTGTGTTTTGGTTGAACAATTGTTATTTTTATATATAGCCATAATAGTATTTGTATTAGTAGCACTCTATTAATACGTATTATCGGTTTTTCGTTTTTTGTGAATACTATTACTATATTGTATACGTAGAACAATAAATTTACAAGTACTCCAAATACGTGAGAAATCACAACCTTGACTTGGGAGGTCATTACCCAATCATTGTATTCGAATCTCAAACCAAAGAAAAAAGGCAAAAATAGATAAATACTTTCGTGAAGCTCGATTTTGAAAGATACAAACTATAAGGTGGGTATAAGGCGGTTGTATTTCATGACCTAAAGGAAAAAGGCTCTTAAGTGCCTCGCGCCGCCTCGTTTCCTCCGCTTGCTTGTGCGTATTTTGATTTTGAGAGCTAATCGAGGGTTTTGCCGCCCAAAGTATTACTAAGTATCATATATATTTTCTTGGTTTCTATTGATTAAACCCTCTTGAACGATTTGGTGTTCCACCATCGTTCTAAAGTCATCGAAGGCGTTCACTTCACGTGATCGTTTTTATTCCTTGAGGCTTCTTTAATCGAGAGATTTGATTAAGGAGGAGATTTGTAGATTTGTGTCTACCTAATACATTACAAAAATACAAAAAAGTAAAAAACAATCAAAAGCCACAAAAAAAAAATGAAAAAGTAAAAACACCAAAAAGAATCTTCTTTGCTCGCCTTCTCGTTGTACGTGACGTTTATGCAAACTCGCTCCAAAGCAAGACGTGCTCGTAAACGAAGAAACAAATCCATCACTCCTTCTAGTGAGGAGTCTCCTATTGACGAACCCATTGTAGTGAAAGAAGCGCCCATGGCTAATCGAACTATGATGGAGTTACTTCAAGCACCCACCGAGGGTTATGGAGAAGCGATTGTGATTCCCGCTATCCTTGCGGAGAATTTTGAGGTTAAGACGGGTTTGTTGTCCATGATTCAAAACAACAAGTTTCGAGGTGACGAAAAGGACAACCCTCATAACCACATTCGCCAATTTAATCGTCTCACCGCCACTTGCAAGTTTAAGGACGTCTCTAACGACTCGATTAAGATTATGCTTTTTCCGTATTTGTTAGATTGTAACACACGACTTATAATGATATAGAAATGTAGATGAAGATTAAACCAAAAAAGAAAGATTAGATTAGATGAAGGAAAAGAGAAAAACAAAGTTGTGAATTCCTAGTGAGAGAAACACATACGTTTCTCTGTCTATAAAACAATGGAATGGAAAACACACACACAAATGAGGCTTAGGAGGCCTTTTATACTAAGTACTAAGTGTTTAGGAGGCCTTCTTAATTTGTGTGTTCGGGACTAATTCCCGTTACATAAACATTAATAACTAAGAACTCTCGACACCGTTGAATAGTATTTTTCACGAGCTTCGCAACGGTATATTATATGACCATCACTTTAAATACGGCTAACAATCTCCCCCTAAGGGGTGGTCATGTAATATGTGACTTTACTTCGTTGGTGTTGCAGACTTTGAAGCGTGTTGCCTTGAGAGTTCTTTCATAGTTCCTTTCATGACTTGTGATCTTGGATCTTTGATCTTTTCCTTGACTTGATCTTGAAGCTTTGCCAGCTTGTGTTCTTGTGTCTTTCTCCACATACTCATGTTTTGTGTTGACTTGAAAGCTTGTAAACAATCTCCCTTGATCATCAGAGTAGCGGAAGTCTTTGTCTTTAGATGTTCTTGAGCTTTCTTCAATAATCCTGAATATGTGGCCTTGACTTGCGACTCTTGAGATAACGCCACCGTTTGTATTCCATCGGTTTCCCGTTATACAGTACGAATACTGTACCTGTGATCAGGTAAGTTCAAAGAACTTCCTTGACAGGGTTTCCAGCTGTGGTAGCCGTTCTCAATACTTGAATATATCGAAAGATAACTCAAAGTAAGGAGTGAATCACGCAGTTCCATTCTGCTGATTAAGTCGTCAATTCAATTTCCTGGAACAAGTCTGAATCATTTAAGAATCAAACCATCGTTGCTTTCCAGTTGACACAAGTTTGATTCATATAGAATCGCACAAGTTACCTACCGCAGTGCTGTTTGATGATGACACTGGAAGGATTTCCATTCGTCACTGTAAATACTGAAAAGTATTACTCTGAATGTTCTGGCAAGATCATAAAGATATTGCGTCGAGACCTGGAACGAGTTTGAATCAATTAAGAATCAAACCACTGTTGCTTTCCAGTTAACATATGTTTAATTCAAGTGAATCTTACATATGACCTACCGCAGTGCTGTTTGATGTTAACACTGGAAGGATTTCCATTCATCACTGTGAATACTAAAGAGTATCACTCTGAATGTTCTAGCAATACCACAAGGATAGAGCGTAGGACTCTGTAAATCATCGCTTGTGTTCTAATGATGAACAACAATTGATCTATGGAATAAGTGTCCTAATGAGATTTTTGATGAATCTCGTTGGCTCTAGACTCTATAAGTGCACGTTTATTTGGTAATCGGAGGCTGGAGCAGACTGCCACCTATTCAATATCTACTATCTCGGAGTGAGAAAGTTGATAGAAATGAGTTGAACTCCGTGACAATAAAACAAACTTCTTTTGAGAGAAGCTTGAGTAGGCTGGGAAGGGTTGTGCATTGCATCACTGGGTCCATGATGCTTTGTCTTCAGTATCAGAAATCATCAAAGTGATTCCGATAATAGATGTATTGACCCGGTTTCTGCCTAAGTTGTATGGAGGGCTTATTTCTTTACACCCTTTATCCTTACATTTCTTTTTCATTCTTCAACCCCTTCAATGCTTACCAAGACGTCATAACTAGCACCTTGTTGTGATTGTTCCAGTGCTAGCTTAAGTCATTAGTCGGCATTATTCCCGTACACTCAACTACTCCATCTTTCCTAAGGACTTCTAAGTTCTAATGGATCGTCCCTGGGAAGATCCCTCCGGTTCTGGTTGGATCATAGGACGAGTACCTAACCACCTTTTGACACCAATACCATTGTGAATTTATGTGTTGAAGGGTGTAGATATCGTAACCAGAAAAATCATTTGAAAATGCAGTCAAGGTGTTGATGAAATCAATGTTTACACCTTGAAAGTTTTCTATATCACCAAAAACGCTCCCCCTACATATGTGCATCATAAAAAAAGAGATTTTTGCACATATTAGGAAGAGAAAGCACTTATATCAAAGATTGTATTCAAGATAACACATTTTAATCACTATTCTCCCCCTCAAAAATTGCATGAAATTGAAATTTTTGTGAAACTAGTGATGAAACATGGAGAGAATAATGTGTCATGAAACTTTGGAACAAATGTTTATGAAATCATTATACCCCCCCTAGAAAAGAGATTCTATTTAAATAGGGGAGTATATGAGCACATTGTTTTGAAATACTTTGAAAAAATGTGCTCAAAAGTCCGAGAAAAATTGTGTTCATGAGCTTAAAACTTTGAATGTTTTGATATAAGCTCATGACCGAGAAAAGCGAATGACTTTCCTTTCTTTTGGGACCGGGTTATAGTCTGACATGTGACTATAAGCCATTATGAGAAGAAAATAGAAAAGACATGTTTTGAAAGCATTTGAACTCTCATTCGAACTTTATGTACGTACCCGTGTCGTTATTAAACAACATTTCTAAGCACGTCCATATTATCGATGCTGAGAGACATGTCAGAGAAGAATATTTTTGGTATTTTTTGAAAGGTTTTCTCATTTTTTATTTTGTTTTTATAGGTTTTATATTTTTGTATTTTGATTTTCTGATAAATATATACAAGATTACTGCGAATGTGCAAGACGTTCAAGTTCATCAGGAGTGAAACTACGCATACCAAGTCGACGAACCAAGAATTCAAATCTGTCTTGAGGAAGAGCTTTGGTGAAGATGTCGGCTAGTTGTAGTCCGTCTTGACAAAGAACAGTTCGATCGTTCCTTTTTCCACATGCTCCTTAATGAAATGGAATCGGACAGCTATGTGCTTGGTCTTGGAATGTTGGACCGGGTTGCAGGATATGGCTATGGCTGTTTGTGAATCACAATAAATAGGGACTTTGTTAAAGTAAAAGCCATAATCCGTGAGTTGTGTTCTCATCCAAAGGACTTGAGCACTACACACGGATAGAGACACATATTCTGCTTCCGCGGTTGACAACGCCGTACAGTCTTGTTTCCTTGATGACCAGCTCACTAGCTTCTCGCCTAAGAATTGTGCTCCACTGGAAGTGCTCTTGAATGTATCATGACACCCTGCATGATCGGCATCTGAAAAACCAGTGAGATTAAAACCAGAATCCTTCGTATACCAGAGACCCATGTTAATGGTTCCCCGGAGATAACGAAAGATCCTTTTAACCTCCTTGAGGTGCTTCTCGGTTGGCTGAGCCTGGTACCGAGCACATAAACAAGTAGCATGCACAATGTCCGGTCTGCTTGAGGTTAAGTACATAAGGGACCCGATCATACTTCGGTATTTTGTAGCATCTACAAATGTCCCTTTCTTATCCAAATCAAGCTTGTGTTTAGTGTCCATTGGAGTACCAATAGGATGACAGTTATCCATACCAAATTTCGTTAGAATCTCAAGCACATACTTGGACTGATTTATGAAAATACCACGGGGGGATTGGTGAACTTGGAGACCAAGAAAAAACGTCATTTCCCCCATCATGGACATTTCGAATCGACTTTTCATAAGGTCGGCAAATAATATGGAATATTTTGGGTTAGTAGAACCAAATATAATATCATCTACATAGACCTGAGCCACCAAGATGTCGTTTCCGTAGTGCTTGATAAACAATGTTGGATCAATGGTTCCTTTGCTGAAGTGATTTTGTAGAAGAAATGATGATAATTCGTCGTACCATGCCCTCGGTGCTTGTTTCAAACCATAAATTGCCTTTTTCAACTTGTAGACATGGCTTGGATGTTCAGTATTGATGAAACCTTCAGGTTGACATACATACACATCTTCTTTTAACGGCCCATGCAAGAAATCCATCTTCACGTCCATTTGATACACTGTGAATGATTTGTGTGCAGCGTATGCCAAGAAAATCCTAATAGCTTCCATCCGAGCAACCGAGGCAAAGGATTCTGCGAAGTCAATTCCCTCCTTCTGTTTATAACCTCTCACAACTAACCGAGTGTTGTTTCTAATGACCGTTTGCTCCTCATCCATCTTGTTTTTAAATAACCATTTCAGAGTAAGGGGGTCGATATTGTCCGGTCGAGGTACTAACTCCCATACATCAAGCCGGTGAACTGATTGAGTTCTTCTTGCATAGACTCAATCCATGATGCATCGGTCATTGCTTCTTTCACACTTGCTGGTTCCATTGTGCTGACTGATAGTGCATAGATACACATATCACCATCGGTACGCAGCTGATTGCGTGTTGAGACTGGTCGTGAGAGATTGCCAATCACTTGAACCAAAGGATGATTCTTAGTCCATTTGTGTTCATGTGGAAGTGTATGAGAAACTTGATGCGAGCTCGACGGATCCACATATGGTGCTGAAGGCTGAGTAGTGCTTGTGGAAGCCGCAAATGGATGAACAAACTCGTGTTCGTTGAGCAGCGCATTGTTTGCATTTTCAGCAACTATTTCATTCTGAAGATGAACATGATTAGGAATTTGCTGAGAATGTTGTTGAGTTGCGTCAGCAATCAGAGAAGTGGTTGGAATGTCTTGAGTCACTATGGTTGAGGTTGACGTAGATGGTGCAGAAGTAGATGCCGATGGTGTAGATGCAGTCGGAGGTTCTTGAACTACCGTAGCAGGTGCAGCCGGGGCATTTTGAGGAACACCAAATGACGAAGGACCCTCCATATATTCATCATAGATTGGCCCAAATAAAACTTCCAAGTCACGTTCTGATGGTTGTAACGATGAGATTGCTGGCGGTGCAAATTGAAGCGCGAGTCCTGAACTTACGTGTCCAGAAGTCTGACCTTGAAGCTCGGGATGTGAACTTCTATGCTGAGAGGCCATACCCGAGAGTTCATCAAAGGTAACATTCATAGTCTCCATTACCTTTCTTGTCCTTCGATTATAAACCCTGTAAGCACAAGCAGTTGAAGAATAACCAATGAAAAAGCCAATATCACCTTTAGGTTCAAGTTTACCGATATCTTCACGATCATTCTTCGGATAACATAATGCACCGAAGACATGTAAAAATGAAATATCCGGTTTTCTTCCATTAATGATCTCATAAGGTGTTTTTTTGAAATGGGTGTGAATAATGGAGCGGTTTTGAGTATAACATGCAGTTGCTATAGCATCGGCCCAAAGAAATAACGGTGCACTAGAGGAGAGAAGCATCGTTCGAGCAGCTTCAACTAACGTACGATTCCTCCGTTCCACAACTCCATTCTGCTCTGGAGTTCTTACAGCCGAAGTTTGATGAGAAATCCCAACTTCGTCAAAATAAGCTTTCAATTTCTGATTGGTGAATTCTGTACCGTTATCCGTTCTCACAATAATGACAGGTGCTTGCAGTAGTACTGATGTTTTCTTCAAGAAGTTAATAATTACATCAGGGGTTTCATCTTTTGAAGCAATAAAATGAACCCATGTGTAACGAGAATAGTCATCCACAATGACAAGGACATACCGCTTTCCATTAAAACTTTTGATTCTCATTGGGCCACACAAATCCATATGTAGGAGATGTAACCTATTCGTTGAGTTGGGAACAGGTTTGGGTTTGTGAGGCTTCTTCTTACTTTTACCTTGCTCACATGAAGGACAAAGATGGTCTTTTGTATATTTGAACTTTGGAAGACCGGTAACGAGATCATCTTTCGCGAGATGGGTGATGGCATCGAAATTGAGATGAGATAACCTTTGATGCCATAACCATGACTTTGTTGATGTGGCTCGGGCCATGAGACAAATTGGAGAAGCAGCAGACATTTGAAAAAGACCAATGGTGTAAAGGTTGGTGGTACGATTTCGTTTCAACAGATCAATTCCTTCAAGATCTCTTACAAAACATGTATGACTTCTGAAAGCGACCTCCAAGTCTGAATCACAAAATTCCCCAACCGAGAACAAGTTATGTCCCAAGCCATCAACAAAAGAGACTCTGGTAATGATTATATTTCCCCAATGAAGATCACCATAGCCTAGAATTGTCGCAACATGATCATTTCCAAATCGAACAGTTCCCATGAAACGCCATACAAAGTTCTTGAGAAGGCTTCGATTCCCAGTCATATGTTTGGAACAGCCCGAGTCCACGCACCAGAGACAAATTGCAACAGCCTGCCAATGATAAGAGAAACAAATATTTTGGCAACCGATGAAATAGGTTCCTGTAGGGTTAGAAGATAACTAAGCCGTATCACATACCGACGTTTCACTGTCAGTATGAGATCTACTAGTGTCAATAATTTTGCCACTACAGTCAAAATTTCTACCAGTAGGCAACCATTTAGAGGTGAGTCTAGGGCTACTAGGCTTAGCAAGACTTTCTGTGGACCCTACATGCGTGCTTTTTGGAACATATACCTTAGCCTTAGGAGTGCGTTGTTGTTCACTGACTGACAGCTTGTCAATTCGAGTGTAACCACAATAATTCAAACCATTCATAGTCAAACCACAAACATCATGACTAAAAGTAAAGAAACATTTATTACATTTAGCACAAATAACTTCAGATTTTTCATTCCGAATAGCAAGCTTAAAGTCATTACATTCAGATGAATTAGGTTTCTGATTATGATTAAAAAGCGGTAAATTCCTAGGGTGGTCTTCTACTTCCACATTATTGATCTTGGGGCGACTACTTCTAGAGGCAAAAGGGACCCTATCATTCCTTGTATTGCTCGTAGGCTGTGGCCTTCTGCTCTTAGTGTAGTTGTTTATTCCTGTAGAAGAAGACACGCGTCTATTAGAATTAGCACTTTTTAAATCAATAACTTGTGGTTGAGTTATAGTGATCGGTTTTGTCCTAACGCTTGTTGTACGTTATTTGCTAGGCACAGAGGGAGAACTAACACGAAACATTCCTGGGGCAATCATAGCAGTTTTCGTTCCAGCAACCTTGGGAAAAGGTGTCACAGCAATACGAGTGGGTCCCGAGGTTGCTGGTTTCTGGATCATCGTATCCACAATCGAGCTAGGTTCAGAAGTCTTATCTTTTAACAAGGCCTTTAACTTACAGTTCTCACAGATTTTATCAATAAGTTTCTGATAGACAGACTTACTTTGTTCAACAGCCCGCTTATATGAAACAACAACAGATTCTAAATCTGCAATCTTAGCCTTAAGCTTCTGAACATTACCACCACTAGCACTCTCTAACCCTGACGAGGCCAAATTCGTTTCCGAAACCCCTCCTAACTGAGCCTGCAACCGTGCGATAGTTTGTTGCATTTCATTGTGAGCTTTTTCATACGAAATCTTGTCATATTTGCATTCATCACATTTTTTGACAAATTTATTCCATAGATCGGTGAATTCTTCATCCTTTTTAATGACATAAGATTCCATCTTTTCTTTCATAAGATCAAGCTCAGTTTGGAGGTTTTCATTATGCGACATAGAGGTACCTAACTCAACAGGGCTACTATCAATACAATCACGAGCTTTAGAGAGGCGTTCAAGATCGCTTTCTAAAACTTTAATTTTATCAAGAGATTCATCAGCTTCCTTCGTCAATGATTTAAAGTCTTCAACAAAGCTGGCTAATTCTTTTAGAAAAGCGTTTTCCAAATTTCCTAACCGAGCATCAACTTGATTAATAATCGGATTAATATCGTTTTGAAGAATTTTCTGAACCTCAATCTGAACAGGTGATGTAAAATTACCTCCAGTTATTTTTGAATTAACAACACGTTTAAGGATGACAAAGTTATCTTTAAGCTCGTTTAGAAATCGGCGAGTGATACTCGGTTTAGGAGGGTCATCAGACAATTCCTCACTAGGTAACAAAAGCATTTCAGTACTCGTTTTAGACCGAACAAAAACAGTTGGAGGATTAACTTTCGGATAATACACGGGTATCACTTCTTTATCAAGCTTTTTCATTCTTAAACGAGACTCTACAGCAAGTTCAGTAGTTTCCTCGGAATCATGCACACTAGGAGGATCATGCTCATCAGACAATAGCACACTACCATTATATAAAGTTTCATTAGTGGCCTGAACTTGCTTAAGGTATCCTGGATTAGGGGGAAGAGGACAACCTAAAGCCATTTTGTATCGAGTGTAATTTATCTCATTCACTTTTGGTGCGAGCATATTTATCGTCTGCATAGTTTGGCCACGTTTTACTAAAAGTTTGTCTAATTCTCTAATCCTATCATGCGCTTTGCAAAAATCCTCAAGAAGCCCATCTTCTCGAATTTTGAAATCATGTTTTAGCTGTTTTCGTTCTTCTTTTAATTCCACAATAATAGATTTTTCAGTCGAAAGCTGTTTATTAAGAGAAGTGATTTCATCATTCAATTCGCTTATCTTTTTAGCACTACTTAAGTGTAAGGCATTTAATTTCTTAGTGGTGCATTTTTCTTGATAAACCGATGTAGCATGAGCTTGTTCAAGTTCCTTGATTTTAGCATGATGAATCTCAAAACTTTTCTCCCGTTCCTTATATCCCGCAAGCTCAGTGGTCAATTTGGCATTAGTTTCTCTAAACTTATTATTAACCACCGTAGCATGATCTACATCCTTAGCAAGCTTATCAAATAGAGATTTATAATACGCATGTGTCTCATCAGGAAGGGTTGTAGGCTGAGCAACTTGATCCACACTAAGGTCCACACTAGGCTCATTCGAAATAATATTACTATTATTCGTTTGGTCCTCGTATGTCTCAATGTAGGGCTCAAGCATCTCAGTATACTCTTCCTCCTGATTAGACATATTATATATATCATTATCATCAAAACTTGGGTGTACCTCAGAGGGACCGTCTGCATCATAGACGGGAGCTCTGTCATCATGCATTCCTGAGGTTGATGCTTGCTGTAAGTTTGTCATCAAGATGTAGTTGGCATTCACCTCTTCTTCCTCGTCATATTCTGCAGCAGAAGCCATATGATCAAATTCCTCAGCTTGAAGTGGGATTCCTGCCTCTTCTTTTTGTGCTATGAGAAGCTGAGTCTGAAGATAAGCAGCATCCCTCTTCTTTTTGGCTGTGCAATCTCGAGCATAATGACCAAATCCCCTGCAGTTGTAGCACTGAACCTAACGATTGTTGTTTCCATTTCCCGTACCAGTATTCTCAGCCCTTGCAGCCACAATGTTTCCCATCTGGTTACCAACCGCTGGCACAACTATTAACCCATTCTGATTACCCGCATTCGAAACACCCGGATTTTGACCACGGTTTTGACCATACTGATTTCCTGCATTGCCAACGGTCTGGCCAGCATTCTGACCATATTGTTGAAACTGAGTCCCCGTGTTTCCAGCAACTACCAATTGGCGATCTTGATTCGTATTCATGAAAGGTTGAGCAATCTGCCTATTTCTAGTGTTAGAGGAGATTCTCTGATTGTTGTTGGTGGGGTTAATGGTGAATTTGAATGCCTTTGCAAGAAGGGCAAGACCAGTATTAATAGCATGAGTAGGATCGGTAATGTCATCAAAACAGGCAATGGGTTGTTGTAAGTAATTCATAGCAGCAGGATGTTGATATCCATAAGCAGTGAGTTGTTGTTGTTGTTGTTGTTGTTGTTGTTGTGGCATGAAGTTACTTGATGAGGGTTGATGGTAGGGTACCATGGGGTATGACATAGATGATGGAGAGTTTGCCATAAAAGCCAATGGATCTTGTGTCTTGGCACGTCTTTCTGCCCTAACTTCGTTAGCTTCATCTTGATTCATCTTCAAATAGTCATACACTTGAGTGTAGTCCACGACATGAAGATCCTTAGTTTGATTGACAAGAGTGACATATCGTGACCATTCAGAAGGAAGATTATCAAGAAATTTTATGTTGGCAGCAATTTGTGCAGGTTCATGTTTGTTTCTTCTAAGATGGTTCATGAGGGTTGAAAACCGATGATAATAAGGTTCAATTTGTTCCCCTTCAGTAGACGTAAATTTCTCCCATTCACGAAGCAACTTAGTTTCCTTTTCTTGTAAACCGATTTCACTGCCCTTCATCATTTTCTGAATCCTAAGCTACATCTCGTCTGCGGTTTCACAACTATCGACAGCAGCATAAACATCTTCAGGAAGTCCCATAAGAATGACTTGAATTGCTTGATCATCAGCGTCGAGTTGTTTGGATTCAGCTTCAGTTAATTCTTCATCTGTTTGCTCATGACTTGAATCAGCTACCGGGTTAGCATTCGTAGGGTCCCCAGACACAATAATTGTTCTTCTAACATACGGACCCTTTTGAATCGAGTTAACAATCAACTTTCCCAGAGGTTTACATTTTGCATAACGAAGGAGACGACTAGCCTATGTAGTGTAGTTCTCCTTGGTAAGCATGGGTGGACGATTCTCAGTACCCGCAGCATAAATATCTTGTTGAGACGTCATCGTAGAAGTCGTGTGAACAACAGGATCTCAATTCGTAGAAAGCGTGTGGTGACGTTGAAATTCTGAAACTTCCGATTTTTTTTCTCAGTCCGACAATAAATTCCTCAGTCCGACAAAACGGTAAGCTGAAAAAAATTGTGTATCGCCAAATTTTGAAATTGAGTTCGAGATAGCCAAAAACTAGTAGGGAAAAAATTTGATTTTACTTGACCTAAAAATTTTGAATTTTTTTTTTTTGATCTTCGTGTAAACTACGTTCTGAGACTAGTCTAGATGGTGGCTAACACTAAAAATTACTCTAACAAAAAAAATTCCATCGGAATGTCCAACGGTCGGAATGTCTCTCTATCGGAATGTCCTTTGATTGGAATGTTGATCTGTCGCAATGTTGCTTGTATCGGAATGTCTTACGATCGAAATGTCCTTCTATCGGAATCTTAGATCGCAATGATGATCTGTCGGAATGCTTAGATCGGAATAACTTCAGATCGGAATATGTTCAGATCGGAATAACTTCAGATCGGAATGCTGACAAAATTGAAGCAGAGTAACGGCTTAAAAACCTTCCTTATACCCGTCGGAATCCTGGATCGCAAAGTACGATCGGAATATCCAGATCGGAATAAGTAATAAAATCCAACTATCGCAATGTAGAACCAAACCCTTTGCGATGGTAATGGTCATTGCGATGGAAGCCCACGTTTAACTTGAACTTTCCGATGGAAGATTCTGCAAGAATTTCGGAAAGATGAACAAACAAGAAATTTCTTAACTTGATCCAAAATACTTGTTTTTAAGCCAAAGCCAAGATGCCCAAATCACTCCTACACGATTTAAAGAAGTTATACGACTTAGAAACACGAACAACCACGAAAATGTTTTGATGTTTTGGCGAAAAACAATCAAAATCACACGAAATGCTTAAATACGAATCCCTTGGCGAATGATACCACTTGTTAGATTGTAACACACGACTTATAATGATATAGAAATGTAGATGAAGATTAAACCAAAAAAGAAAGATTAGATTAGATGAAGAAAAAGAGAAAAACAAAGTTGTGAATTCCTAGTGAGAGAAACACATACGTTTCTCTCTCTACAAAACAATGGAATGGAAAACACACACACAAATGAGGCTTAGGAGGCCTTTTATACTAAGTACTAAGTGTTTAGAAGGCCTTCCTCATTTGTGTGTTCGGGACTAATTACCGTTACATAAACATTAATAACTAAGAACTCTCGACACCGTTGAATAGTATTTTTCACGATCTTCGCAACGGTATATTATATGACCATCACTTTAAATACGGCTAACAGTATTCCTTAGCGGGGCCTGCAAAAATTTGGTTAGAGAAAGAGCCACCCAATTCTATATTGACGTGGAAGGATCTCGTTTCAAAATTCGTGAACCAATTTTTTCCGCCCTCTAAGACTACGCACTTGAAAAACGAGATTTCAAAGTTTTCACAAGAGTATAATGAGAATCTTTCAACGGCTTGGAATAGGTTTAAGGAAATGTTGCACGAATGTCCTCATCATGGTTTTTCCGACTTGCATCAAATTGACACGTTTTACAATGGCTTGAACGATCATGAGCGTGATTATCTTAATGCCGCCGCGGGTGGTAATTTTTTGTGTAAGATGGTCGAGGAAGCATTGTTAATCATTGAGAATAGGTCTAAGGTCTATAGTCCTCGTAGCACGTCGAGTGTTCGTAAGACTTCGTCTTCGCCTTCGCCTTCATTGTCACACACCGTTGATGCTTGCCAAATCGAGGCTAATTTGGAGAACAAGATTTTTGATAAACTTAAGGGATTGTTAATTGAGTTTAAAGTTGGTGAACAACCCACCCCCGCTACGGCTAAAGCGATTGAGGTTTCTTGTATGTATTGTGGTGGAGCTCACGATTATTCCGAGTGCATTACCAACGGTGGTAACACTTCGAGTGCCTTCGCGGCCGCGGGAACTTATAACCAAAACGGTCAAGTTCCTCGCACTAATCAATTGACTCCACCAGGTTTTCCACCAAATCAAAATGCTAACAATTATCGAAACAATCAAGTTGGTTACCAAAGCAATCAAAGGAACAATTTTTAGTGTAATAACAACTATGGAAATCAAGGAAGTAGTAGCCAATTGCAAAATCAAAACCAAAACCGTAATTTTCAAAACACGAGTCAAGGTCTTCAAAATGTTTACACTAAAGAACTTCCAATGGACTTTTTAAATTACGCCACGACAAATGATAAGATTTTGGAAAATATTCAAGAGCAATTGGCTAGTCAAGCTAGGGACACGGCTAAAAACACCAAGGAGTTAGCTAATTTTGTGAAGGAAAATCTTAACATGAGAAATGAGTTGAAAAATGATTTTGCTAATCAAATTAGAGGTCAAAACAATAAAATTGAACAAAGTCATGCTAGGCTTGAACAAAGAATTGACCAAAAAGCCGCTAGTCAAGATCTTAAGTTTAATAGTCAAGATGCTAAGCTTAATGCCATTTTAGAAGCCGTCATGGGAAACAAAGCCTCTACTTCGAGTGGTCTTCCTAGCAACACCGTTTCAAACCCGAAGGGAGAGATGAAAGTGATTACCACACGAAGTGGTAAGACACTTAAAGAACCGACTCCTCAACCAATTACTCCAACGGTGGAGGAAATTGAGGAAGAATCCGAGGTGGTGGTCGAAAAGGAGCATATTTCAAGCCCACAAAGTACCGCTCATGCCACACCTACGGTTGACCCATTACCAACATTGGAACCCGAGATTCCAATGGCTATGCCTATGCCCCAACCCACACCACCCTTGCCTTACCCATCGAGACTTAGGAAGGAGAAACGACAAGAGCGCGACAACTACCAATTTGAGCTTTTTATGAAAATGTTTCGTGAGTTGCACCTTAATGTGAGTTTCGCCGATGCTTTGGTCATGATGCCTCGATTTACCGCTAACTTTAAGAGTATGTTGAACAACAAGGAAAAATTGCACCAATTGTCTAGTTGTTCGTCGGTTTATCTTAATCGCATACCTCAAAAAGTCGGTGATCCCGGTAAATTTTTTATCCCTTGTGCAATTCAAGATATGGAAGAATGCTATGCCTTGGCCGATCTTGGTGCTAGCATTAATTTTATGCCGCTTGCAATCTTCAAGTCGCTCAATCTTCCTAATCTTACTCCTTCACTAATGTCTATTGAGTTGGCCGACCATTCCACTATTCGTGCATGTGGTTTGGCGGAAGACGTTTTTGTGAAAGTGGGGAAGTTCTACTATCCCGTAGACTTTATCGTTGTTGATATCCCCACGGATCCTCAAGTTCCTCTTATTTTAGGTCGTTCGTTTTTAGATACGTCTATGGCTTTAATTGATGTGCATGCTAGAAAGATCACCTTACGTTTCAACGACGAGGAACTTGTTATAAACGCAACTCAAAATTCTCAACTTTCTCATGTTTATTCCGTTGCTACCATCAACCTCGTTGATATGATCGACGTGGTTTGTGAGGAATTTTCACAAGAAGTTTTAGGGTTTGGTGATGAAGAAACTAGTAGAAATCCCACTATGTTAGATCCAATTCTTGATAATTCGACACCAACCGTCACTCCTTTCGAAGGTGGTGGTTTTACGTTGGAAGAATGCAATGTTCCACGTACTTGTGACGAAGACCTCGACAACGATGAGGACTTCTCGATTATCAATGATTTTCTTAACGATTTCCCATTTCCTCCACCCGAGGAGGTTATGAGTATCGAGCCCAAATCTTCACTTGAGGAACCACCTATTCTCGAGTTGAAAGATTTACCTCCTCACCTCGAATATGTCTATTTGGAGGAGGACGAAAAGTTGCCGGTTATTATTGCGAAGAATCTTTCGAATGATGAAAAAACCACACTTGTCGATGTTCTTAAGGATCACAAAGGGGCGATTGCATGGAAGTTATCCGACATTAAGGGGATCGATCCCAAGTTTTGTACCCACAAAATCTTAATGGAGGAGGATTTCAAGCCCACAATCCAAAGTCAAAGGAGGGTGAACCCCAAAATTCACGATGTCATCAAAAAGGAGGTCCTTAAACTCCTTGACGCGGGAATGATTTACCCTATTTCCGATAGCCCTTGGGTGAGTCCTATTCATTGTGTCCCTAAAAAGGGAGGAATGACCGTTGTGCCAAACGATGCCAACGAGTTGATTCCCACTAGACTCGTGACCGGATGGAGAGTGTGCATTGACTATCGAAAGTTGAATGAAGCCACTCGAAAAGACCATTTTCCCTTGCCCTTCATGGACCAAATGTTGGAGCGTCTTGCGGGAAACGATTTCTATTGCTTTTTAGATGGTTTTTCCGGTTACTTCCAAATTCCCATCGATCCTCGTGATCAAGAAAAAACTACGTTTACGTGTCCATATGGAACGTTTGCCTATCGTAGAATGCCATTTGGACTTTGTAATGCACCGGGAACCTTTCAAAGGTGCATGATGGCTATTTTTCATGACATGATCGAGAAGACGATGGAAGTCTTCATGGATGACTTTTCCGTGTTTGGTAATTCGTTCACTTCGTGTTTGTCAAACCTTGAGAGAATGTTGAAACGTTGTGAGGAAACCAACCTTGTGCTCAATTGGGAAAAGTGTCATTTCATGGTTAGGAGTGGAATCGTCTTAGGGCACAAGGTCTCGAAAGCAGGGATTGAGGTAGATCAAGCTAAGGTAGACGTCATCGCCAAATTACCTCATCCCAAAACCGTTAAGGGAGTTAGGAGTTTCCTAGGCCACGCGGGCTTTTATCGTCGATTCATCAAGGATTTTTCAAAGATTTCTCGACCCATTACACATCTTCTTGAAAAAGAGGCACGTTTTGTCTTTGACGAAGATTGTGTACGAGCCTTTGAAATCCTTAAGAGGAAACTTACCGAAGCTCCCATTCTTGTTGCTCCCAGTTGGAACCTCCCCTTTGAGCTTATGTGTGATGCTAGTGATTACGCTATTGGGGCCGTTTTGGGGCAACGTCATGATAAGCACTTCTTGCCTATTCACTATGCTAGCAAGACGATGACCGAGGCTCAACTAAAATACACTACAACGGAAAAGGAGTTCCTTGCCGTGGTGTATGCATTTGAGAAATTCTGACCTTATCTCGTCTTGACGAAATGCATAGTGTATACGGACCATTCGGCTATTAAGTATCTTATGGCAAAGCAATATGCTAAGCCGAGATTACTTCGTTGGATTCTCCTCCTTCAAGAATTTGATCACAAAATCGTTGACAAAAAAGGAGCCGAGAATCTAGCGGCCGATCATCTCTCTCGTTTGGAAGAACCTCACCAAAGTGTTTACGAGCCCAAGGAAATCACCGAAACATTTCCGCTCGAGACACTTGGTGTAGTGAATTCTAAGCTTGATTCTTCCACCCCATGGTTTGCGGATTTTGCAAATTACCATGTGGGTAACTTCATCATTAAGGGTATGACGACTCAAGAAAAGCGAAAATTCTTTCGTGACGTCAAGTTCTACTTTTGGAACGACCCTTACTTGTTTCGAACTTGTGCGGATCAAATCATCCGACCTTGTGTATTTGGAACCGAAGCTTCTAACATCCTTAGAGCTTGTCACGAGGGACCCACGGGTGGTCACCACGGTGCTAATCTCACGGCTAAAAAGGTGTTTGATGCCGGCTTCTTTTGGCCTACTATTTACCGAGATGCACAAGATCTTGTGAAGTCGTGTGATGCATGCCAACGACAAGGAAAAGCATCACAAAAAGATGAAATGCCACAAAATATCATCCAAGTGTGTGAGATCTTTGACGTTTGGGGTATAGACTTTATGGGGCCGTTCCCATCATCTCGTGGTAATAAGTACATTCTCGTTGTGGTTGACTACCTATCTAAGTGGGTGGAGGCCAAGGCCTTGCCCACCAATGATGCTCGTGTGGTAGTCAAGTTTTTGAAGCAATTGTTTTCTCGGTTTGGAACCCCTCGTGCTATCATAAGCGATCGTGGAACCCATTTTTGTAACGACCAATTTGAAAGGGTTCTAAGGAAATATGGGGTTACATATCGGCTTTATACGACTTATCACCCACAAACGAGTGGTCAAGTCGAGGTTTCAAACCGAGATTTGAAGAGGATCTTGGAGAGATCCGTAGGAGAAAACCGACAACCATGGTCGGATAAGTTAGACGATGCTTTATGGGCCTTTAGGACCGCTCATAAGACACCCATTGGGTGCACTCCCTATAAGCTTGTGTATGGAAAGAATTGTCATTTGTCTATCGAATTAGAACACAAGGCTTATTGGGCCCTAAAGCATTGTAATGATGATATGGAGACCGCGGGAAAACACCGGAAAATGCAATTAAATGAATTGGATGAATTGAGGGATATTTCTTATGAAAATTCATTGATTTATAAAGAGAAAACTAAAAAGTTGCATGATTCTAAAATTAAAAACCGGGTTTTTAACATTGGGGATCAAGTTTTGCTTTTTAATTCAAGATTGAAAATCTTTTCCGGTAAATTGAAATCCCATTGGTCCGGTCCATTCACCGTGACTCAAGTATTTCCGTATGGGACCATCGAGCTAGCTCAAGATGATGGTCCTAACTTCAAGGTGAATGGACATAGGTTGAAGCACTACTTTGGCGGGGAAGTTCCATCCTTGAACTACCTCGACCAAGTCACCTTCCCCAATGATAATTAGTATTGAGGGGATCG
Organism: Glebionis coronaria; assembly: GCA_025667525.1. NCBI lineage: Eukaryota > Viridiplantae > Streptophyta > Magnoliopsida > Asterales > Asteraceae > Glebionis > Glebionis coronaria. The sequence goes on from CM046878.1 coordinate 251,807,328, forward strand.
AGTCGAGCTCATGACTCGGTAATCAAAAACGAGGTGCCTCGTGGGGGAGTCCCATGCTTATCCTATGTACATATTATCGCTTTCTAATGTAGCTTACGTGTGGGGGTTTGTGCCCTTCCAACCTTTGTTCCGTTGTTGTTTGTGAATTGTGGCTTTTAGATCATGATCTTCACGATTGGAGCCTCTCGTGTTCATTTTAAGGGAGCACTCGATCGTTTGCTTTGAAGTCATTTCTCAATATCCATGATATATCCTTTTGATGTTCTAACCTCAGGTTATTAGCACACTTCATAAACGGCTATTAATTTATTGGTTACACCCTTTCCATGCTAGATTAGGCATTCGACTACGTCTCTAGTATGGGGGTGTTTGCACCCCTAGACTCGAAACATTGAGGACAATGTTTATCTTTAGTATGGGGGGTGAATAGATACTTGCCTTGCCAAACCTTTACGCTTTCCAAAGTTTATATTTTTGTTTATCGTTTTGTTGCAAAATAAGGCTAAAAATGGCCAAATTTTAAAATTTTTCTCATGTTTTATAAGTGTTTGAAGACACGAATGTAGGTTTTCCGATGGCGAGAATAAGAGTAATTTTTGACTCGACCGTGCGTGTTGAGCACTTAGCTTTGATTCCTTAACTACACATTAGGCTAAGTCTCTTAAATGAGGACGAGAAATGATAGAGTTAATTATAAGTTACTATGCTAAACGTAGAGTACTCGTATTCTTTCAAAAACTCATGTGTTCTCGTTGTTTGCTTATTCTCCCTTCGCATGTAAATATTTTTGCTTAATAAATATTGACTTAGCGGTTTAGTTAGGATTGTTGGGTTTCTAGTCTTTTCTAGTAGCTTTCGTGTAATTAAATTGGGAAGACATTAAGGTATCGCCAGCGTCACGGTTTTGAAGTATTGGCACCCAAATAATCAAAAGCTTCACCCAATAATAAGATTTCAAGTGCTCACCTAAATCTAGCAAACAATTTGAAGCCCCACAAGGCCTAAAATCTATGCAAAAATTGAAAGTGAATCAAGCCTTAATCTTCGAAGCTTTAAAGATCCAAAATTCGCTTTAGCGTGAGGATATACGTCTTTGGCTAATAAAACCACCGATGAGGCGGATAATAAAAGGCAAGGCAAGACCGAAGTCATAATAAAAGCTTCATGGCGAAGTTGAATAAAAGATGGAGGTAAACCAAAGATAATAAGGCCCTTCCGTTAGGGGGCGTATAAAAGTCTTGGTAATAAGTCTCATGTTCAAAACCGTTATAAAACCGTGTTTATCGATTCTTCTTATCAACTTAATTTTTTAACATCGTTGTCTATTAGGAGGGGTTATTGATTTGATGGTCTTGGTTACACCGTTAGGGCTCTATTTTTAGACCTAAATCTCTATTATCGCATAAGTCAACAATGTATCCTCGTGAAACACAAGACATCATAAAATATAAGAGATACAACTTAGGAATAATGGGAGGATAAGTACGTGATTAGGGCATATGAGTAGTGTTAGCATTACTAACTTATAATGACAATGATCTCGTTGCACGCTTGGCATGGAATTGGAGTGAAAATCGAGGACGATGAAATTATTTCTAACGAAGCATTCACGTGTTCTTATTCTATGAACCTAAACGTCCCATTTTGCGATGAAAATCATACATTACGTCTAAAACACAAGTAGAAGTAATAGTAGTAGTGTAGCTAGTTTATCGTTCAATAAAGTGAATAAAAATGAATTTTGGAGATGCTACGATACTTTATTCTAGCATTGCGTGAGGGCACGACAATGGTTTAGTATGGGGGAGTGATGAGACTGCTTTTATACATGGTCTCATCGTCCAAATCGGGCTTAAAATGCATAAAATATCATTAAAACTGCCAAATATATGCTCGTGTTTGTTACTTGTATATTTTTAGGTACGGATATTGAGAAAAGGCAAAAGATCACAAGAATCAATAAAAAACGAACACGGGAAACGAAGCCGCACAATGAACCGGACCCAAATCTGGAATTTCCAAAATGGACCTTGAAGAATTGAAGATTATCAACATTGGTCCCTCATTTTTGAAGACTTGGCAATTATACCCTTGCAAAACTCATAAAATGCATTGAGGTCCCTAAATAATCAAGATATTACAAAAGAAGTCCTTGGATAATGAAGAATGTGCATTAATGGCCCTTGTTTAAAAGTTACAAAGTACTTGTGCCAAAAATGACAAGTTTGCCAAAGATAATTACAAAGAAAATGGGGTTTGTGCTGATTTATTACAACATGAAGGAAAGAAGAACTTTGAGGGACTAAAATTGGGAGACAGCCAAACCTACACCCTCCAATCATCACTCTCCACGTCACCCCACTTCCACCTTCCCACCAATCACAACTCCCTCACCCTCCACGTCTGCATTCCACCACCCTGGTTTAATTTATTAAACCTATTACTAACCTTCCCTCCAAACACATAATTTAAAAAGTTTTTTCCCCAAAACGAATTAAACTCATCCTAATCACCCCTAGAACCCTAATTACCCCCAGGTACAATTAGACTAAAAACAAAGGGTTTTTGTTTCATCTACTCCAGATTGCTAATTACTCTCACCCTCACCAAAACCCACTCACTTAAACCCTTCCCAACACACCCATGTGATCACCCCAAGGGTCCCCTGCAACGTCTCTTTCACACAACACCCCAAAAAGACAAGATAAACGTTTGAGATAATTCTACTTGTCCTCCAAGCTCAAACAAACGTTCAAGATCAAAGATTCCAGCTGGCAACTTCACATGTATCCCTTTTGACCAATTTTCAGTCAATCAACCAAGGGCAAATTTGGATTTTCAAACCATTAGGGTTTTAGCTTGTATTTTTTATTCAAGAGTACCTAGAATGTTCTATCTAGGCCTATATAAGGAGTATGCGGATTTTGCATTACCCTTGTTCTTGTTTTTCTTTTCTTTGGTCACAAGCTTGTAAATCCCCTTTTATGAATGAATGAAAAGTGGTTAAGTGTTTGTTGATGAAAAGAGACGAGTTCCATTTACTTTCCTTGCTAATTTAAATCTTGTTTTTAATTCTTGTTTGTTGGCTGTTTAAGTTCAAAGGTTCCAAAAATCATTTTTCAGAAAGTTTGTTTTCAAAGATTTTCTTAAAATCTTTTTCCTTTTTTCTTATTAACTACTTACTGAATCAAAAGCTTCAAGCTTGTAGCTTGAAGCTCTTGATTCTTGGAGTTCTCCTTTTGGTTTGTTGTGTTTGTGCAGGATCAAACAAAAACAAGGGGTACCATTATCATCTTTTTGTAGCCAAAAGCTCCAAGAGGTTCAGCATAGACCCGAGTCTATTTGGAGGTGACATACAGTCACTGTTGGGCCTGGATGTAGGCCCAACAAGGTAGTATACTTGTTCCTTTTTCAAATTTTCAGTTTATTTGTGATTTGAATGAATTTTGTGAGAAGTTGTTTGTTTGCTTGTAAACCTGTTTGATTTGAGTTCATTTGGTGTATTATGCATGTTTAGATTGTTTAGAATCAATTTGGTAAGGGTTTTAATAGATTTGCTTTGAAAATTTGATTTTCAAAAATTTTAAGGGTGTTTGGATTAGGGAATAAGTAGGGTTTAATGTTTTGAATTTAGCTTAAAACCTGTTTAGACACACTTTTGGGGTAGTTATAGGTTGAATGCTAGCTTAGGTTTTCAGTTTTGGTAGGTTTTAAACCATATGCATGCTTAAAAATTTGGAAAAATGGTAAAAATCAGCTAAGTGCTTGTCTGCCTGAATTTGTGAAGTATTTGTGCATCAATCTTGATATTCTGCTAGATATTAGGTCATTTTAGGGTTTTGCATAGATTGTATGCCATTTGGTTGATGATTGTACAAGTTATTGGAGTTTGAAATTCAGATTTGTGCCAAGTACACCAGCAAACACTCTCAGACCTGCATAAGCTTTTATTAGAAACTTGTTATTGCATTTTGTGCTTTATTTTGTGCTAAGTCTTGTTGTTTTTTGTGTTTGTGTTGACTCCCTATACTCAACTGAGTATAGGGGTGCCCTCTTGTCCATAAAAAATCATCAACAAACCAAAAACAAGTCCTCTTGTTAAGTATCTTCACAAGTGAAGATACGTTTTCTTTCATTTTTTGTTCATTAGAAACAAGTGCTACCTGGGCATTTGATTTGATCTCATAGTCTTTAATTCTTGTTTATTTTCTTTGATAAAGTGAGTTTTGTAGTGTATTAAGAGTACTGGATTGAGTTTTTTTTTTTTTAAAAAAAGTTTTCCAAAAAGCCTCCATAGCCTGGGCTCGAACACTCGACCTGTCGTGCAGGAGTGGAGTGCTTTACCAGTGATCTATGTGACTTTCTATGTCACAAGGTCATGAGGAATTATACTTAAGGGCATTTGTTTTGTAGCTTATTTACATAACAGCTTATTTAAAAGCTATTTCCAGCTTATTTATTTAGGGTTTTTGCAAGTTATCATTTTTCCTTGGTTCTTATTAGGATTTAAGACTTTTTGGTTTAAAAAGATTATTTTTCACGTGCTTAATTTATTTTCTAGGATTATTTTTAATTTAAATTTTGAAAAGTAATTTAAAAATAGGAAAAGGTAATTTAAAAATCTGAATAAAATGGTTTTTAGGTTTTTAATTATAACTTTGAGGTTTTCAGCTATTTAAGTTTTCAATTTAGCTTATTTTTTATTTTATTGTATTTTAGGGTTTTTAGCTAACTTTAAAATTTAATATAAAATTATTAAATAGGTTTCAGAAAATTTTGATTGCATTTTTGTCTTAGTTACATTATTTAAGATTTTTGGTAATTTTTTAGAATTTTTTTATGAACTTTGAATTTTTTTGAATATTTTAATATTATTTTATTATTAAAAATTGAAGTTTGATTTTTTTTTAGTTTTTACATTTTTCCTAGGTTAAGGACACTTAATTAGGAGTTAATCACTTTCCAAATATTTTTAGGACTTTTCAATTATTTTCTAGAATTAATTTAAGTTTTAATAGATTTTAATAGTTTTTAAGTATTTAAAAATAGTTTTAATAGGTTTTAAAATTTTAAAAAAAATACTTTTTAGCTTAATTAGGTTATTTTTGAGGTTTACAAACTACAAAATCTTGTTTAGGGCTTTTTAATAATTAATTGTGATTTTTAGGGCTTTAATTAGCATTAAAAAGTCATTATCTAATTAATTAAAAGGTTTTAACAAGTTTGGATTTTTTGTAAACTCTTAGAATATTATTGTGGATTTTTAGTAATTTTTAGGAATTTTTAGGTTAAAATTTTAATTTTGGCACTATTTACGGTTTTGCGTGATCGCCTTTTCCGTCTTAGTTTAATTCGTCTTCGTAACCGTCTTTCTCTTCTAATCCCATTTCTTTCTTTCTTTTTCAAATCATATAATCACAAATCCTAAATCAATTCAATACACAACGCACTAGCCTCCTCGAGAACGAACTCACTTTTAGGGTCATACACACACGGTTTTCCTAAATCGTCGTGCTCACTTGCCCTATTTATTGCTCTTTTCCTAAAGAGTAGTAAAAACTCCAACATCATCGTCCTCGACTTTTCACTTTTCCATGCCAAGTGCAAAAACAAGATCATTGTTATTATAAGTTGGTAGACTAACACGAACTCGTGTGGGCTAATTATTCACTTAGACTCCCTTATTCCTAGGTGTATCTCTTATATTTTATTGTTGTCTTGAATGATCACGAAGATGCATTGTTGACTTATTTCGATAGTTTATTAGGCCAAAAATAAAGTGAATGATTTAATCAATAGATAGCTAAAGGACAAAATCTTTTAAAACTGCTTCTCGGGACTTCATAAAGTTCATGTCGTGGCATAACTTGCTTCGCGATTTGAGACCTTTCTCGGACCGATATTTGGAAACGACTTTATACTTCCAACCTTGAGAGACGTTCATGAAATAATGGTCTTCTCTTCATATAGGAATTTCTTCACTTGAAGTTTTGAGAGATTCATACTTGGACCACGACTTCTTCATTTTTCTCCAATCTTTATTTGGGATTTTGATATACAACGATCCGCCTCCTTTTTGGACTTGGCTTCATTTATCCTCATACCTTATTATGGTCTTTTTGGATAGACTTCTCCATGACTTTTGGGGAGTATTTTGCTTTTCGTCGTGTGTCTCGATCCTTCATATTGATTTTTGATAAATGATTCTTCACATCACTTGAGATCTTTAGCAATAAAACATAGCCCTCATGTCTTGTTGGGACCTTTTTGGACTCGCCAATCTTCGCATCCCGCTTCAATAAGTTATGCCTTGGCTATGAACTCTAATCCATACCGAGCAACTTTTAAACGATCTTGGGCTAGAAGCTAAGTAACTTTTCAAATCGTTCAACCTTATTTATTGCAAATAATCTTTATTAACAAGCGATGGGAGAATAGGCTTATAATTAACTCACATAAATTCCCGAAAGAATACCAAACTTATAATTGGCTCTATCATCTCTTGTTATCCATATTGTAAAATTCCAAGAATGTGAAATCAATGGATACTTAGCCTAGTAAATCAAAGTTTTGGGTTTTCAAGTCATCTATAGGATCTTGCATCTTCTTATACTCTTGCAAGTTTTAGAATTTGCGTTTTAAAGTTCCCTTGATAGACGACTTTCTAGGATCAGTTATAGGAGCTTGCGAAAAGTTCTTGTTCTTAACTCGTATGAATTAAGACTTTCGCGTTTTAAAGCTCCCTATATAATAGCCTAGCAAAACTTAATTCAAATACGTTAAGGAAAAGCTAAGGTTAAAAACCGAGTCGAGTAAAAAACTATTCTTATTTTCACCAACGGAAAGCCTACATTCGTGTCAAAAACACTTATTTTCTTTATTAAAACTTAAAAATAACTCTTAAAAATTTAAAATTTTATTGAAAAATGAGAAAAACAATACGTTTGGACACGACAAGAGCAATTGCAAGCGATTATATCGATTGACTCCCCCATGCTAAAATCAAACATTGTCCTCAATGTTTCTTAGCTCAAGAGTGACACCCCCTTGCTAAAACACGAAGAGTCTAATGCAAAATCCTAGCATGGAAAGAGTACGCAAATCTATAAGTCGTTTATTAATTATGCCTGAAGATAAAACGTTAGTCGATAAAAATCAAGGGATAGAAAGTGTGCCCCTTTTTGGCATTCAAAGAATGGAAGATCAAGTGGACCGGCAAAAACCGAACACGAGAGTCTTCAATGATAAGGGTCATACCTAAGATCACAACACAACAAATCACGAGCACGAGCTTGAAAGATCAAGCCTTATTAGGTGTTAGAAAATAGAAAGAAGATAGAATGTATGGGACTCCCCCACAAGGCACCTCGTTTTTGTTCACCGAATCATGAGCTCGACTCGATCCCCGCATTCATTGGTCCTTAGGGAAGATGGTGAAAACCGGCATAATAGAATAAAATCCAACATAAAGCACGATGACGGGGTCAAAGATCTCATCCTCGTTGTCGGATGACAAACGAAAGGATAAAACTCCAACACAAATCTCTAACAAGAGATGGTAGTCACAAACAATCGTATGGATGTAGCATGCTCCACGAGATAAACTCGCACCAAAATGATAGAAAAATCTTTCAATTATTGCATCGGTGAAAGGCCGAGATTTCCCTAAATCAACGATTCCGGGGTCGAATACCTCGTCCTCGGTGGAGAAAGGAATAGACAACAAGGTGTCGTCCCCCCATGCTAATCCTATGTCATATAAAGCACATGGTAATGGTGGTACAAAAGTCTCAACCATAGTGGTTTCAACTTGCATGACTTTGTTGACCTTATCACTCTTATGAATGTGAATAAAGGGGTCATGGTACTCAAAACGAGTCGCATGAAAAACCCGCACATTAAGATCAAAGCGAGTGGGAAGGATAATAGGAGAAAAAGTAATTTCTCCCTCCGGGTCAACGTTGTCATTATCATAAATCGGGTGATCAAACCAAGAGTCTTCATCACCGTCATTAGACTCTTCCTCAAATTCCGAAGGAATGTCTATATAAAGAAACTCATCAACCTCCTTCATAAGAAGATCATCATCACAAAGGTTGTGAGATGTAGGAGGTATGATGCTCTCAAAATCCTCTTGAAACAACGGATTATTGTTCAATGAAACTTCAAAGAGATGATTTGAGTAAGTCACGAAAGTGTCGTCATCCTTGTCATCACAAGAAATATCCGACAAAGTATCGAGTGTGTCACATTCGGATACTAGATCATCATTGTCATTTAAAGGCAATTCATCGGCGAATTCCTCGAGAATGGTAGGTAAAACACAAGAATCACGTTCGATCTCGAGATCGGAAACGTCTTCACTTCCCCGTGGAAGTGGATCAATGATAGCAAAAAGTTCATCGATGAACTTATCACTTGAATAGTCACTAATCTCACTCGGTGTGAAGTTAGGAATCAAAGGCTCTTCAATTGAAGATTGTACCTTAGGAACATTAACATGATCCTTAGAAGAGAGTGAAAATGAGTCCATTTTCAAAGATTGTTCAATTAAAGCAATGTCACTCTTGGGATCAAAATTTTCATTAACAAACTCACTAGCATCAAATGGCTCACTAAGGTAATCATCAATTTGTTTTTCAATCTTAGCATCCTCGTGTGGAGTAAGTGTAGATGAGAAAAGGTTACAACATGTTTCAACAAAGCAAGTTTCTTCATTTGATTTTAACTTTCCTTTATCACAAATTGAAGTTTCCAAAATTGGAAAAACGCCTTTATCAAAAAGAGCTTTCTTATCACTTTCAATTGTTTCAACAAGTTTAACACTTTCAATTTTCTTAGGAACAAATCTTGGAATCTTTTCCGGTTTAAAAACAATGCTTTTATCTCCATAAAACAATTTAATCTCCTCTTTCCTCATATCAACTTGAATTTGAGCCGTGCACAAAAATGGTCGTCCTAAAATAATTGGCACACGAGGATTGGTCTCATAATTGACTATAGCAAAATCGGCTAAGAACAAGAAATTCCCCACTTTCATAATGACATTTTCCGCTATACCAACCGGTCGAGTGGTGGTTCCATTAGCAAGCTCAATGATCATACGAGTGGAACTAAGAGGTGCATAATCAATGGTCTTCCAAAGGGCTAGGGGCATTATGTTAATGCTAGCTCCTAGATCGGCTAGGCCTTTGCAAACCCCAAGCTCATTGAAAACACAAGGTATCAAGAATTGACCCGGATCTTTATACTTCTCGGGAAAGTAATCAAAGAAAACCGAGGTACTAATCACATTCAAAGTAGCCCTAGTGACTTCTAGAAAAGTTTCCTTAGGTGGAGGCTTAAACTCAATCACTTCAACTTCATCTAAATTCTCACAATCATTATAAACAGTTATGGCCTTAAGCTCTCCCTTCGGGTTTGTAATAGTATTACTAGGTAAGCAACCCGAATAAGATGACGGTTTAGACATAAATCCCTCAAACATCGAAAGCAATTTATTTTGACCTTGTTCCAAACTTTGTTGCATACGATTATGACTTTGCTCTAATCTTTGCTCAAAACGGTTTTGGTTTTGTTCTAGCCTTTGTTGATTAAGCTCAATCTTATTGTTTTTCCCTTTAATCGTATTTTGAAACTCGTTTTTCAAAGTTGCCATTTGTCCTTGAATGTTATTTTGAAAAGCTTTCAAATTTGCCTCATTCGTTTTAATGTAGCTTGACAAATCATTTTGATTATTCCCTTGAAAACCTTGATTTTTTTTATTAGCATTAAACCCATTTTCTTGATTAAAATTCCCTTGGTTACCACGGTTAAAATTATTCCCATTGTTTCCATTGTTGTACCTATTTTGAACCGGTGGAAAACCCGGTGGAGCAACATGATTTTGACGAGGAACTTGACCGTTGGAGCCATAAGTTCCCGTCGCGGCAAAAGCACTAGCTTGATCAAAACCCGTGTTTAAACAAGCATAATTAGGATGTCTCCACCACATGATACACAAACATTCTCAACCATATTAATCGATCCATGAGGATTCTTCCTAATCTCACTCAAAAGCGTGTCAATCTTAGAGTCCAGTCTAGCAATCTCGATATTAGATGAATTCACATTGGAAACAACCGGTGTGTTTCGTGAATATTGTGCTCTAGACTTATCCTCAATTATTCTCCACGCGTCTCTCGGAGTTTTTCTTAAAAGATTACCACCCGCGGCGGCATTTAAAGAATCTTGTTCAATCATATTTAGCCCATTATAGAAAGTATTTATTTGATGCAATTCCGAGAAACCGTGGTGTGGACATTGTCTCAACAAAATCTTTAAATCATTACCATGCAACCCCAAACGATTCATGCACTTTTTGTTCAAATCTAGTGATCTCATTCTTAAAGTGTGTTGTCTTAGATGGTGGAAAGAAATAATTCATAAACTTAGACACTAAATCATCCCATGTTAAGATCGAACCCGGTGGTTCTTTCTCATACCAAAGCTTAGCATTACCCTCGAGCGAGTACGGAAAAAGCATGAGCTTAATCACGTCATTCGGCACATCTCTAAACTTGAGAGTCGAGGTAATTCGATTAAAATTCCGTATGTGAGAATGCGGGCTATCGGTCTCATTGCCACGAAATTGGTCGGCACGAATGAGCGATAAAAGACCCGTCTTAATCTCAAAATGATCCGCCAAAATAGCCGGCACAACGATTGCTTACCCATACCCTTCGGTGGGTGCACGGAGCAATTCCTCCATTGTTCGGTTATCGGCCATCTCTACAACAATAGGTGGAAGCTCGGGTTCCACTATTCGTTGTTGACGATTTCTATTTCTACGGGGAATATTTTCAAGCCTATTAAAATCAATCACAAGTCGAGAAGAACGTAATTGCATACACTACAAAGACGAGAATTTAGAGGATTGAAGAAAAGAAATTAGACAAGAAGAAGATTATTTTTGGTATTTTATTTTGTATTTCTCAATCAATAATGATCGATAAAAAACAAGGAATAAGGATAACTACTATGGAAGTAAATTACCCTCGGTCGACTTTGAAACGATAGGTGAAAACCTAAACGTCTCGAGGTTCAATAAGTAAACTACAAAAATAAGATTTATTACTACTTGAGTCGGCAAACCAATAATAGGTTGTCCCTCTCAATATATGCACAAGCAAGCGGGGAAACGAGGTGGCACAAAGCACTTAAAAACCTTTTTCCTTAGACGGCCTTTTATAGCACGTCGCCTTATACCCACCTTATAGTTTGTATAAATCGAGTACAAACTTCTTATTAGTATTTATCTATTTTGCCTTTATTTTTGTTTTGGATTCGACTACAATAGCTAGGTGATGAAATCCCAACTAAGGCTTATTTGAAAAGTATGTAAAATTATTGTTCTACGTAATGCAATATATTATTCACAAAAAACGAGAAAATCGATACATACTATATAATAGAAAAATAACAATACTTTCCGAGGACGGAAAGGGTCTTCAAATCCACGATCAACAAATCTCCACAAAGACGAATCGTACACAAGATCCCCGGCAGCGGCGCCAAAATTTTTGATGTGTCATGGATGTGTATATGTGATTTAATTTGATATACGTTATAGGGTAAATTAGAAAATTACCTTTAGGAAAAAGTAATAGACTAATAATACCAATGACGAATTCAATTAAACACGTGAGTGAGTAGAGTTCGTTGTACACAAAGAACTTATGAATTTGAGACATTTAGTTTTGATTTGGACAATCGATTTGAATTGGTTTTCGGTTTTTTAAACTACAAATTAAATCTACCAATTTTAAACTATTTAAAATAAACCTAAAGTGCATGAATCGTTAACCCCGCTATTTTTAAAATCTAAATCAATTATCTACTTAAAAATTAATATTATTTAAAAATTAATCTATTTTAATAATCTATAAAAAATTTAATCTATAAAAAAAACTATAACTTTCAATCTATTTAAAAAATAATCTAATTAAAACTTTTTAAACTAATTACTTAATTAAAATTTTGCTTTTAAAAACAAATCTAATTAGAAAACTATTTCTATTTTAATTATAAAAATCTAATTAAGAAAATTAACTAATTAAACTTTTAAATTTAATAAAAACATTTTTTTTATTTAGTTTATTTTATTTATTATTTTACCTAAACTTACTCTATATTAAAGATTGTGTAAAAAAACGAACTAAAAAGGTGATTAATACGTTACTAAATAAAAAGTCTGCTAAACAAGCTACACTATATTAATGCAAAAACTGAGAGTAAAATCAAAAAGGGACTCAGCCCAGATGGTAAACACGTAAGACCCCTACCCTTGAGGTCAAGGGTTCGAAACCTGCTTGAGCAGGTTGTGAGAATTAAATTCTTTTTTTGACAGTTATGAGTACCCAGTCACAGGATTGACTTTTTGAGCTTATTTGCAATAAGCTGTGAGGACACATCCTTTTGGGCTTATCAGATAATTGACACTGATAAGCTGAATATACTGAACAATTTAAATAACAAGAACATTTAAGCAATAAAACACTAAGAATAATCCAGCAACAAATCAGCAACAAGAAAACGATTTAGAAATCAGCTTTAACTAAAAATCAGATAGGACTTCCATAGCGGCAAATCAAAAGAAATTTCTAAAATTAAAACATATAATAATCATACCAGATTTAACTCAAAAACGTAACATTACAAACTTAAGCAGTATTCTTAACTTTAATATCCAGATAAATCAAGATAAATTAGATAAACTCAGGAAGTAACATTAAATTCGTTCAAAATAAACATATGAATCTTGTTGAATATTCAGCAAATTACATTCTAAACTTACCTATATCATTTAGCAGATTCATAGCAATCATACATTATAGCCAGTTAATCTCGAAACTTTCAGAATCAAAAGCTAAAAATAAGCTAAACAAAATCCCCAGATTTAAACTTAACCAAAAATACCCTACTCTTACTCACTAAACAGATTCATCAAAACACCTTTAAACAGTACTAATAAAATGACTAAATAGAAACATGTATTATCAGTTAACATGTAAAAAACATTTTTAGAATCCTAAACAATCACTATAAAACCTTAAGTTTAACAGTAACAAATACTCACTAGCATCTTATATATCCAAATCATTCAAACAGTTAAATACATCCATATAAGCAGATTTAATAAAGCTATAAAATGAAACGTAAAAATGAAAAAGAGATTAGCACCTTGTTGAAGATAACCTTTGAGCCGAAGGTTGTGCTGAACAACCTTATGAACCGTAAACTAAACCACCATCACCACCATTTCCATCAGCAATCATATGAACCACTATAAGCAGATTTATTTAGACTTTTCCAGTGGGGAAAAGTTTTTCCCAATATTTATTTCCTTAATATTCAATCGAAGCTATTATTTAAGCTTGATTAAATATCTCAAACATCATTAACACAGATTAGGTTGAAGTAAACTGTAAGATTAATTTTAACAAAAAGTAAAATAGAGAAATATTTCGAATAAAACAAATTTTTATTAATATCAAAAGCTGTTACAATACTGAGAAAAGTAAACTACAAATTACCTAAAACTAATTCTGCATAATAACTTTAGAAACTAAAAAAGGGATGAAAAATACAAGATAAATTGGGGTTTTTATAGCCTCCCAAGGGCTTGCTGAGGAGCGAATATCCAAATATCCCAAGGAATATTCCTCTTTAATCTTGGCCTTTGATTAATCTTTGGTCTTCTCTCTCCTGTTTGCATTTGATCGGATGGTGTATAATACACAATCTAGCACACGGATTGCCAACGTGGCATCCGTGTGCTAGTTGTGTTTCTTTTAAGGGCTCTGATTGGTGGGATAACAAAAATGAGCTATTGCTTCAAATGAGGATTGGCTACGTAGCTCTCTTAGTCCATGTCTTCTCTTCCTATAAGTTTGGGGGTTTTAATCCCCTTTTTGTGAATTAATCGGTTGAATAAAAAGCCCCATGTAAAACGACTTTTTTTACTCAACTAGGGTTTGATGAACAGTGACTATTTACTGGTTTTTTTGGGTGAAAATGGGATGGGGAAGATGGTGTGCATAGTTTGTATCGAAGCTTTTAATGTGAGTGGATGGAAATAAACGGATTATTTATTTGGTGTGGGAATTGTTTTATTCGTGTGGTGATAGAATATGAGTGGGTGAGTTAACCGAGAATGAATAATGTGAAAGGGAGTAGATATAACGTGTATATAATACACTTTTTACAAATCTTAGTAAACCCTAAAGCCCAAATCGCATTTATCCTCATTTTTATTTCAGTTACTGGGCTTGAGCTATCAAATGCAATTTGATCCATCCGTAATTCATCCATTTGGGCCTAATGCCCTTTTCAACCAACAAGTAAATTTACTTTGAGTCATAAATGGGCTTTTGAGCCCATTTACCCCATTGTGGGACCCACATGGCCCGTTTCCTTGTGTAATTATTAAATCCACTATTGTCGAGCTCGATTTTGGTTTCTTTTGATCTTTTTCTTTAAACTCGTGCCGGTTTTGCCGATTTTCACGAACTTGGTACCTACACACATGAAAACAAGAAACAAGCATATACAAGGCATATTTGATACATTATGTGCAATATTTCATTGTTTAAAGCCATCATTGATATGAGTAAAATCACTCATATCATGGAGCTTGGTGAGCGGGTGGGTGATATGGATTAGAAGCTCGAGGTGGGTTTGGATTGCTTCTATTGAAGTTGTTTGGGTTGTAGTTTTGAGGAGAAAAATCGGGTGAAAGAAAGTTATTGGAACGATAACTTAGCAAGTTACGATCACCTTGAGTTTGGGCTTGATAGTCTTCCGTTGAATAGTTCCCGATAGCCGCATACACGTTTTCCGGATTGTCATAAGTAGAAGGACAATCAGTGTATGAATGAGGACCGCCGCAAGTTTCACAACAAAGTGTTACAACTTTAACATGTTGTAGTTGATTCGTAGCCATGAGTTGGATATTTTTTTTCATTTCGGCTAGCATGCGGGTGACTTCGGTCATCTCGGGGCTGGAAGGAGTAGAAGAAACATTGACCCTCAGATTATTTCTTGAAGATGCAGATGAATCCCAATTTTTGTGATGAGTGGTCATGTTCTCTATTAGCTCTCTACACTCCTCAGGTCTTCTTGTAGAACAATGATAATCTTTGTATTTCAAGAGGGTTGATGATTTCTAGAGAGAGAAACTTAGAGAGAGAAGTGAAAGAAACTATTTGTAATAAAATGAAACAACCAAGACCTCTTTCCATGGTGGAAAGGGGTTTATATACCCAAGTCCTTAATGGACTTGGGCCTCCGGCCCATGAACATGCTCATGGGCCGGGCTTAACATAAATGTAACTTAAACACTACTACGAGCCTATAACTATATTATTGGAGTGACCGAGACTTTCTTTATACGTAAAACGTATTTCCAACAATCTCCCCCAAAGGGAGGTCACTCCAAATTTACAAAGTCCTAATCTAGCATGTTAGATCTTGTTCTTGAGCTCGTAGCCCACTTTCTCTTTCCTTCTTTCTTTTTCTTCTTTTTGTGAATATGTGTTGAATAATATCAGGCTTTTGCTTGGAACATGTTCTTTTGGCCTTTCACGTGCAATCTTTATCTTCTTGTGATGTTCGCCTCTTCGTGACTTCATGTCCCACACACTTATCCTTTGTTTAATTCTTGAAAGTTTCAGAGTCGATACAACGGAAGACTTTTAGGTCATACTTTCTTGAATTTGCAGAAATATTTGATGCAGAAGGAATAAGTATGTGAGGACGACTTCAACAGGTACACCGCAACACCACCGTCTTCGAATGCAGCAACATAATAAGACACGAATAAAATGGCTTTGACATTTTATTCTAATTCGGTAGCATTTTACCTCCGGTCGGTGAAGACCGTTGGATGATATTAGATATCGTACCTGTGACGGATAGTTTCAATTAAGTAACTTCCTGACAGGATTTCACGGGTAAACCCGTTCTCTTTATTCGACCGTCCAAAGCTGACTGCGAACATAAAGAGTGAATCATTTGGATTAAAAATCCTTATGTCTAAAGTCGTCAATTCATGAAACCCGGAACAAGTGAATTTCAATTAAGATTTTCACCATCGTTGCTTTCCAGTTGTCACGAGCTTGATTCAAATAGAATCTTGCTTGTCACCTACCAAGTGTTGTTTGATGTTAACACTAGAAGGATTTCCACTCATCACTGTGAACACTAAAGAGTGTCAATCTGAGTGTTCTGGCAAGATCATACGATAATGCGTAGAGGCCTGGAACGAGTTTAAGTTCAATTAAGAATTAAACTATTGTTTCTTTCTAGTTTTCACAAGATTGGTTGTTAAAGAACCACACGTGTCACCTACCATGAGCTTGTTTGATGTTGGCTCAAGCAGGATTTCCATCTTCATTGTAATACTTGCGTATCACTCGGATGTTCTGGCAATATTACAAGAATACTGCGTAGGACTCATAAAGATCTCTTACTTTTCACAGTGTGTGAAGAAGCAAGGAATAAATGGAAAGTGTCCTAACGAGACTTTTGATGATCTCGTGGCTCTAGACTCGATAGTGCGTTTTGATTTAGTGAGCGATGGCTGGAGAGGAGTGCCACCTATTCAATATTAGTCTATTCTTTGTGAATAAACCAATAGATAATGTGTTGATCTCCGTGTGATTAAAACAAATATCATTTGAGAGATATTTGAGTTAGTTGTTAAGGGTTGTGCATTGCATCACTGGGTCCATGATGTCTATCTTCAATATCGAGAATCATTGAAAAAAATGATCTCAATAGCATATGTATTGACCCGGTTTCTGCCTAAAGTTGTAAGGAGGGCTTCTTTCTTTACACCCTTTATCTTTACAATTATTTATCATTCTTCAACCCCTTCAATGCTTACCGATACGTCATCACTAGCACCTTGTTGTGATTGTTCTAGTGCTAGCTTAAGTACTTGGTCGACATTCAACTACGTTCACAATCTTTCTCCATCTTTCCTAGGACTTCTAATTCTATCTAGGGAATTATCCTTGGGAAGATTCCATCGGTTCTGATGAATCATTGGACTAATACCTAATCCTACCACCCTTTTGTCACCATGTTCGTCGTGAATTAAGTGTGTTTTGGGTAAGTATTGTCACCATGAAAAATCCTTTAAAATCACTTAAAGCACTTGTGATATTATAATCAAAGTTTTTGTGCCTTAAGTGTTTTGTTTATCAAAAACGCTCCCCCTTAACATGTGCATTACACATGTTAAGCCTTTTTCATTGTTTAGCCAAGTATCATTAAGTCTCCTTAATCCCATTTTCTCCCCTTTCCAAAATGTTAACCATCAATATTTTGGATATTTAATGGATTAACCGGTCTTTGGGTAATAAAATGAAATTAGATGTTGGCCAAAGAACATATTAATGCTCCCCCTCAAATTAATGAGGGTTAGTTGTAGTGCTTGAGTATGATATGTTTGAAAGATTTAGAATCTTGAGAGAAATTCTTGAAAAAAAATATCATACTTTTACACTACAACATGCCACAAAAGCTGATTATACAAGTATTAACATATTCACAATAATAAACATATGGAGTTGACATGTTATAAGACGAACCATAATTAAATAGCTCATTCCGTGAACCGATGGTGAGCTCCATATGGTCGTCCACCGACGAATCGTTCCACACTTCATAGTAACCGGCGCTTCCTTAGAAGTTCCTCGATCTTCTTGATCGCATACTTAGCTCCTCTTTTGCATTGGCTTGTCCAGGGGTAGTTGACTGCTGGAAGCGGTAGGTCGGCATTGAGAACCACACCTTGAGCGTACCATCGGTGAATTTGTGCAGTTCGGAGAATCGCATAAACTGCATGACGCCAGTCTCATTTGGATAAAAAATCCCTGCTTCCGGTGTCGTGGTCCCCATGTAAGGCTTCTTGTTCTTGTGGAAATTACTGAGTGGAGTAGTATGGGGACGTTGCAAGTTTAGCTGCTTCTGATAGCTTTCCACTCCAAGTTGAAAATCTTCCACCCGGTTTTGGATGACGATTTTTCTATCATATTGACGAAAGTTGGAGCTCAATGCAATGACTATCTCAGGTGGTAAATGATCGACTTTTTCCTGAGCCAATATCAACAACAGATCTTCTATGTCTTTAAGGCGAAGGTACTAGATATCACTTTCATCAGTTTTCTATTCCTTTTCATCAGTGCGTTTGAACACGATTACATTTAAGTAATCATAACCGAATACAGTCTGAGTAGTTGCTCCTTGGATGCTTTTAATTCTATGATCTGAAACAATAGAAGAACCTCTCTTTGGACGATGGAAGTGATTGTAAGCTAACCTTTTCTTTGGAGTCCAATGAGATATGCCAAGTGATGCATAAGTGTCATAAAACTTGAGCAATTCCCTTCTCCATAACGCATCAGGTACTTTATCTTCTATCCACGGTACGTTCTCCAAATTGATTGCCTTGATCATAGTAAGTGATGTGGCATACTTCTTCACGCCTTTTTCAAGGTACTCGAGATCATGAGATACAAAGTGTTCTATTGGAATTGTTGCAGAACTGGCGATGACTGTGGGTGTGAGAGGTCGTAACACTGGAGTCTGAATTCTCGTAGTTGTCGCTCTCATGGCCTTTGTAAGCTCATTAAATTGATATTCTGCCTCATTATGGCTGATCTTCAAGGTATCAAAGAAATCCACATTCGCGGCTGCCATTTTGATAAGGTCCGGAGTCATTATCGGTTTCCCATGAGAATACCTTAGAAAGGCCGAGAAATCGATAAGATTGTTTAGGAATTGAGTCAACTCCATTTAAGTTGCTGTGGTGAAAGGATGTTGTGGTGCTGCATTTGTGAGCCATAGTTGCTCATGTACCGTGTCATCGATGATAAGAGATTCAGCAAACGTGAGTTCTGGTACATTTAAGTCTTCTACTTCCATATCAGAGATGTGCTGATCTTCAGATGGCATTGAAGGTTGTTCTTGTGTCACCGGTATATCATTATGAGGTTCGTCTTCTAGCATAGACCCTGTGGGTTCTTCTTCTTGCATAGACACATGAATTTTGTCTTCTTGCATATGTTCTACAGATTCATTGTGACAATCAGTAGTAAAAATTGGTTCAGTAGGTATACATGTGTCAATATGCTGAGTTTCTGGTACAGTAGACTCCACCGTCTTTTCTGCGGTTTCAGCAACGCTTTCTGCAGCTTCCTCAATACCTTTCTCAGTAGCCTTATCACTTTCATCCTTATTTGACTCTTCATCATTAGTACCCGTTTTGTCATTTTTATCACCCTTGTTGGTTCCATTACCGTCGTCATTGTCATCATCGTCATCCTCATCCTCATCTGTATCCTCGTCCTCATCTTCATCTTCATCCTTATCCTTATCTTCCTCATCCTCTTCTTCCTCCTCATCTCCTTGATTATCCTCTTCCTCATTTTGATCATTTTTACCATCATCCTTATCACCGTTATCCTCGTCATCTTCCTCCTCTAGCTCGTCTTCATTGTCAGACTCAGAGTTGGTAGTATCTGCAGGTGTATCTTTAATAATTGCTTTGTTGAGATATTGTAGAACTTTTTGTTTATTTTTCGATTTATGAGCCCCCATATTTAGCAGACGTGTCTGTAACAATGTCATTAGTTGAAGGGTAGATAAAACATTACCGACAAGAGTTGGTAGCTGCTGATCAACATATGACTTGACTTCTCGTCGAATGATCTTGGTCATCTTCTCATCAATTGACCCAAGAAAGGTAGCATTCTCTTTGTCACGAGTTTTCTTCTCTCCAAGAAATGATTTGTGTTGTTCTTTAAGTTTAGACACTCTGTCGGATATTTTCTTAAGTGTAGGCTCATCAGGTTGTGGTTCCTTGAGAGATTGTGTGTCGGGAGTGGTGAATCTTTCAGTCAATATAGCTATTTGTTTAGCTTGAGTCTACAGCTGTTGATGAAGAGATTGGATCAGTGGATCACTGACTGTGAGGAATGGATTGTAGGTGGATGATACTTGTTGTAATGATGGTGGAGGTGTAACCATAACTGTTAAAGTGGTGGTGGATGATACGGGTTGTTCAAGAATAGGTGATGGTGTAGATTCAGTGATTGGGGCGGTGGTTGATACAGGTTGTTCAGCTATTGATGATGACGGTGTAGATACAGTCGTTGGGGGTGGAAGTTGGTACCGGTTGTTCAACAAGTGCTGGTGTGATAGATGGTGTTATGACTTCACTGATGACTGGGTGGATAGTGGTGGAGTGGTGGTTGATGTAACATAAGTTATGGGAACATCCACCATGTTTTCATTTGTCGATGGATCAGTATTTGTAACCTGAACACCCTCCCCTTCCAAATTAAGATATTTCATAACATCGTCAGAGCCGGAAGTAGACTTACTTTGAAGTTGAGTTTCTGGTATGAAAGTTGCATGAGCATCGTCGTGTACCACCGTGTGAGTTGGTTCCGGTAAATATGTATTGACATTTACATCATGATACAACAAATTTGTATCTGTGTTTGCACTGCTACCACCCTCTTCACTCTGCTCACGACTTTCAAAATGGAAGTTATCAGCATCTTCATAAGCATCTTCATCGGTAGGATCTTCATAAAAGGCAATATCGGCATCAGGTTCACCAAATTCCTCTAAGTCATCAAACACTGTTGAGCCTGATCCTTTGTATGATGCAAAAGCCTCCATTCTGCTTTGCTGAAGAGTAATACGTAGTTGTTTGGCTTCAGAAATAGTTTGCTTAGCTGGTTCAGCTGAAGCAACAAGTGCTTCTTTACCTTTGGTTTGCTTTTCTTTCTTTGGCCTTCTTGGTGGTACTTCTTCGTTGTCATCCTCAGTTTGGGTCATCTCAGCTTCTTCAGCATCTTCATCAACTAAATGCTCTTTCCCTGTGCCTTTATCTTTTGATGAAGCAGTCGATTGGCGCTTGGAAATTCTTTTCTTTTGTTTACCTTTTTGCGTCTCTGATTGTTTCTCGGAGGGATCTGCATTTGCTCGTTTGAACTGTGCTTCAATATCCTATAGCATCTCTCGGTAGTGATCACTTTCCCTGATTCCTTCATTCATCATGATGTCTAGCACTGGAGCTGGTCTGAGCTTATACTTTGTGAATTGATTATCCGCAGTCATAGTTTCTAACACATCGTCACTATCTTGAGTATGATAGAAGAAATTCCCACGAGGAACAATATCTGGGTCACTCTTCATGAAGAAATTGATGATTAGTTTTGTGAACCTTGGAAATGGGAGATGCACCGCTTTTCTCTTGGAACTTGTGAATTGATGACAGAATTCCTCCCAAAGTTGTAATGCATAGTCCACTTTAGATCCAGTATAGAGACCCCAAAAGATAATTGCCTGAGAGGGTCGCATTGCGTCTGATCTACGAATCTTGGAAGTAAGGCATTTTACTAAAGTAGTGACAATTGCTTTCCAAGGTTGCCCAATATGTGATGTGTTAATCTGAGAGAGGAAACTAATTTCACCCTCATAATTCAATTCTCGGATTACTCGAAGCAGTTCTTCTGAATATGGGTCAGGCACAAAGTGTTCCCCTTTTTCTAACTTAGGAAGCTTGAATAGTTTCCTAAATTGACGCAAGTCAAGTGTCAAGTCTTTGTTGTTTAGAGTAATGATAGGTGTGTAAACACCCATCCTTTTACCACTTAATTCGGGCTAAAACGAGACCAAAACACGTATTTAATATCATTTGTTTGGAATTATACGTGGTTTTTGTGTTTATTATATTTTCAGAGCCAACCGGATGAATACTGAAGAAAACATGGGATTGCACGGGTTTACTGAAAAAAAAGACTCAAGATAAAGTCTATTGTCCAAGAGATGCAAAAGATTTGAAGTCACTGGGCCTATTCGAAGATTTATCGAAGAAAAGGACCAAAGATGGAAGATTTATATAAGTCGAAGAAACTCAAGTCTATTAAAAGAAGAAATTAAAAGACGAGTTGAATTTAATCGACGACAAATCCCGAATCAGAATCAAAAACGGAAACTTTTCTGAAAAGACGAAAAGACAAGAAGAACGGGAGAAAGCCCACTCACCAACCAAAAGACAAGGCTATAAATAGCCTTCCCCTCACACATTTTAGACGAGTTTTTTAGCTAGCTTAGGGTGTGTTTAGTTGTAGAAAATTTTTCATATTTTTCTGTTTTTAAATTTCTAGAAAAGAGAGGAGTTTTCTTTTTATAGAAAAGAGTTGAAAATTTAGAAAAATATAATATGGGGTTTTCCAATTTTCTATATAAATTTGAAAAATGAAAATTTTGAAATTTTAGAAAATTTTCGAAAAATGATGCTACTAAACAGCTTTTCTGTTTTTTAGTTTTCAAATGAAAAATTTTCTAGAAAAATAGGAAAATTTTCACCAACTAAACAGGGCCTTAGTTTTTCCTCTTCTCCACTTTTCTCTCTGTTCCGTTTCATCACCATCACCACTAGGGTGAGTGGTGATTTTAATCTTTGTTTTCCAAATCTTGTTATTTTAATTCTTGTTTAATCTTGTCAAAACATTAATCATTCAATACAAAGTTTTGTTTAATCTTTCCATTTAATCTTGTTCATCATCATCTTTATCTTCAAGTTCTTAAGTTTTCATTTTTCTTGATTTGATCTTCAAAAGTTGATGGGATTTGTGTTTTTATTGATGGGATTAGTAGTTTATGATTAGTAAATGCTTTGTGATTGATTTATTTTAGTTTTTGGTGAAAAACTTGGTGAATTTTGGATTAAACATTGCCTCCGTGTTCTTCGTTACCTGCTACTGTTCTGGGTTTCCAGAAGTTCCGAATCAAGCATAAGTTCCGGATCAAGCAAGAAGTTCCGAACGAAGCTAAAGTTCCGAATCAAATTCAAAACTTCCGAACCAAGTACCTTCATCCGGAAGTTTAAAAAGTTCCGAACCAAGCCTTCATCCGGAAGTTTCCGAACCAAGCCCTCATCCGGAAACTTCCGAATCAACCCCTCATCCGGAAACTTCCAAATCAAGAAAACTTCCGAATCAATTTTCAGACTTCCGAATCAGTGAGTTCCGAATGAGTGAATAGCAACTTCCGAATCAGAAAGTTCCGAATGAGTTCTTAAGTTCCGGATGAATGAAAGTTCCGAACCAAGGTTAAAGTTCCGAATCAAATTTTCTTTTAAAGTTGCTGTTTTACTGTTTCTTTACTTATATTTCACAATTTATATTTTAACTTTAATTTTAATTTGAACTTTAAATTTTAATTTTAATTTTGATTTTAATTTCACACCAAGTCTTAGTTAAATATAATTAAAGTAATTGTATTTGATTTAAAGTTTCATTTCCACTTTTTATTAGACTAGAAAACCAAACCCTTTTATTTAGTAACCAAGAACAATCATTCCACTTAAGACCGAGATCAATTCGAGAGGATTCCGAGAGAAAAATTGAACCCCATTGAAATATCGAATATCAAATGGCGCCGCTGCCGGCTCTTCTCGTTAAGATCAAAAGTTTTTTGTGAGAACTTGGATTTTGGGATCCGTTCCCCGGGAACGTTACTTTTTCATAAAAATTTTCAAAAATCCTAAAAAGTAAAAAAAAACATAAAAACCAAAAATATTTGTGCTTTGTTTTTCTTTGTTCGTCCTTTTGCAGGTGTATGCGCACTCGATCCACGTCTTATCAAGAGCCCGAGCCTCTCGATAACTTAGACATGGCTGGTGTACAAAACAACAATAACATACCACCTCCGAACAAAAATAATAACAACAACAACCCGCCTTTCAACAACATGAACAATAACAACAACAATGAGCACCTTCCGGATAATCGCCCAATGATTGAATTGCTGCAAGCTCATGTCGATGGCAATACGGATCCAATTGTTATACCACCAATTGCCGCCAACAATTTCGAGCTAAAGTCAGGCTTTATCCAGATGGTCTCAGCTCAACCATTCTTGGGACGAACCATTGATGACCCACACGACCATATCAAGAGATTTCTACAACTCACCAACACGGTCAAGTTCAATGGAGTTCCACAAGAAGTTATAAGGTTACAACTTTTTCCCTTTTCTTTAGAGGGACAAGCCCGGCATTGGCTTGCTAAGGAACCGCCACAGAGTATTCTCTCGTGGACGGATTTGGAAACAAAGTTTATCAACTACTTTTTTCCACCCTCTCGTACTACCGCTTTGCGGAATGAGATTATAAACTTTGAACAGAAGTACGATGAGTCATTCAGTGAATCTTGGGATCGCTTTAAAGATCTTTTAAGAAAATGCCCACAACATGGTTTTACCAAAGTACATCAAATCAATACTTTTTACAATGGTTTAAGCATGAGTGACCAAGATTCACTGAACAGTGCCTCGGGGGGTAATTTATTGGCTAAGACTTCCAATGCTGCTTGGGATATCATTGAGAACAAATCTCGTGTGCAAACCAAGAGTGTTAGGACCAATGTTGCTAGTGCTAGCACTAATGACATCGACAAGCGATTAGACAAAATCACTACGCTTCTTGAATCGCTTGTCACCCACACCGTCAGCAACAACAACAGCAACAACGCCAAAAACGCACAAGTGAACGCTGTCAGCCAACCTTGTGAGATATGCGGTGGTCCCCACTCTTACACAACTTGTACCGCCACCCAAGATTACCCTGCTGAGAATGTGAATGCGGCATATGGCACCTACCAACAACCTGCTTATCAAGCTAGACCTCAAGGTGACCGTAACTTGCTTAGCTATCGATCAAACAACTATCTTTCACCACCTGGCTTTCCTCCAACCAACCAAAACCAACAACAAAACCCTAACCGCCCTCCTCAACAACAACAACAACCTCGACAACCATACATCCCACCTCACAAGCAGCAACAACCACCTCAACGTAACAATCAAGTCTACCAACAACCTGCTTACCAACCACCTGCATACAATGCTCCTCCCAACCAAGCCACCACTGCATTACACCAAGAGGTTGCAACCTACATGAGAACCAATGATGTGATAGTGGGAAATCTCCAAGAGGAAGTGCGCAATTTGAAGGCAGACTTGGTCAAGCAAGGAAATGATTTGAGAGCCGATATGAGAACTACGTTGGATAGCCAAACCAATGATCTGAGGAACATGATGGCTAGTTTCTTCAAAAGTAGTCAACCCTCTTCTTCGGGTACTCTTCCGAGTAACACCGTTGCGAACCCAAGAGGGGAGATGAAAGCAATCACCACTCGAAGTGGTAAAGGTACCAAGGAACCCGAGCTTCCTATACCTCCACCGGTGGTTGTGACTAAGGAGAACGAGTCGCCTGCTTCTATTCCTCACCCTTCTCCTTCCCCAATTTCTCCACCTCTTCTTTCTACCCCTCCTCCACCCGTGGTTGTGAGTGATCCTATTCTCCTAAAGACTTCCTCTTCTTCCAATATACCTTATCCTTCAAGGTTGAGGAAAGAGAAGCAAAAGAGCAAGGATGATATTCAAGTTTCGAACTTCCTAAAAATGTTCAAAAAACTGAATTTCAATATCTCCTTCGCTGAGGCTCTCGCTCACATGCCCAAATACGCCAAAATGTTTAAAGACCTTCTGAGCGACAAGGAAAAGCTCCTCGATCTCGCCAACACCCAACTTAATGAGAACTGCTCTGCAGTGCTCTTAAGGAAATTGCCAATCAAGCTTGGTGATCCGGGTCGTTTTCTTATCCCTTGCAATTTCCCGGGAGTAGAGAATTGCATGGCCCTAGCCGATCTAGGTGCCAGTATTAATCTCATGCCTCTAAGTGTTTGGAAGCAATTATCTCTCCCAGAGCTAGTCCCCACCAAAATGACTTTGGAATTAGCCAACCGTACGGTTGCTTATCCAGTGGGGATAGCCGAAGACGTCATTGTAGGAGTCGACAAATTCACCTTCCCTGCCGATTTTGTTGTCGTCGACTACGAGATGGACCCCCGTGTGCCACTCATTGTTGGTCGTCCATTCTTGAGGACCGGTCGCACTCTCATTGATGTTGAAGCCGGTGAGCTTATCATGAGAGTGGGTGACGATAAAGTAGTCTTCAACATGGGAAAGTTATCTAAACAGCATTCTTCTTACGAGAATGTTAATTGTATTGACGTTCTTGATGAGGCTTGTGAAGAACACTTCAAGGATGCTTGTAAAAACATTCCGACCTCTCTTCCCAATGTTGAGACCGTTTCCTCTATCGACTCATCACTATCTCTATTTGGAGAAAGTGATTTCCTTTGGAAAGATTTGGAAGCCACCTTGGGAGATGTGAAGCAAGACAATGACGATTCTACTGCCACTTGGGATGAAGACCTTAGTTTCATTGCGAACCTCCTCAAAGAAAACAATCCTTCTCCTCCATCTCCCACTATCATTGCTATCGATACTCCGACTTCGAATACGCCTCCCGTCGACAATCTTCCTGATTTGGAACTTAAGGAGTTGCCACCCCATCTTGAGTATGTATTCCTCGAAGAAGAGAAGAAGTCGCCAGTCATCATTGCTAAGGATTTGAACGATGAAGAGAAAGCCCGACTTGTCGCTGTATTGAAAGATCATAAGAAGGCTATTGCTTGGAAGATTTCGGATATTCGTGGAATTGATCCTCACTTCTGCACACACAAAATTCTCATGGAGGACGACTTCAAGCCCACTATTCAAAGCCAACGAAGGGTGAATCCAAAGATACATGAAGTCATCAAAACAGAGGTTATCAAACTTCTTGATGCGGGTATGATTTACCCTATTTCGGATTCACCGTGGGTTAGTCCAATCCATTGTGTGCCCAAGAAAGGCGGAATAACCGTTGTTCCCAATGAACACAACGAGTTGATTCCCACTCGTCTCGTTACTGGGTGGAGAGTTTGTATAGACTACCGCAAACTCAATGATGCCACGAGAAAGGATCATTTCCCTCTACCTTTCATGGACCAAATGCTTGAACGATTAGCCGGTAATGAATATTACTGCTTTCTGGATGGTTTCTCGGGTTATTTTCAAATACCCATCGATCCCCAAGATCAAGAGAAGACTACATTCACTTGTCCCTATGGCACTTTCGCTTACAAAAGAATGCCTTTTGGCTTATGTAATGCGCCCGGGACTTTCCAAAGGTGCATGTTAGCTATCTTCCATGACATGGTTGAACAAACCATGGAAGTCTTCATGGATGATTTCTCGGTCTTCGGGGATTCCTTCTCTGCTTGCCTTGCCAATTTAGAACGTATGCTAAAGCGGTGCGAAGACACTCGCCTAGTTCTGAATTGGGAAAAATGCCATTTTATGGTAAAAGAAGGCGTCGTGCTTGGACATAAGATCTCGAAATCCGGTCTTGAAGTTGACCGTGCTAAAGTCGATGTTATCGCAAAGTTGCCTCCACCTTCAACCGTGAAGGGTGTGAGAAGTTTCCTGGGTCATGCGGGCTTCTACCGTCGATTCATCAAAGATTTTTCGCACATCGCTCGCCCGATGACCCACCTCTTGGAAAAAGATACTCCTTTTATCTTTTCCAAAGAGTGCCTTGAAGCCTTCAACTCGCTTAAGGATAAGCTAACTAAGGCACCCGTCTTGGTTACCCCTAATTGGGAGCTGCCCTTTGAGTTGATGTGCGACGCTAGCGATTTTGCTATTGGAGCGGTTCTTGGACAAAGAGTGAACAAACACTTCCAACCGATCCATTACGCTAGCAAGACAATGACTGGGGCACAACTGCATTATACGACAACCGAAAAAGAGCTTTTAGCTGTTGTCTATGCTTTTGAAAAATTCCGCCCCTATCTTGTGCTTTCTACCACCATTGTGTACACCGATCATTCCGCGCTGAAGTACTTGTTGACAAAGCAAGATTCCAAACCAAGACTTCTTCGCTGGGTTTTACTGCTCCAGGAATTTAAAATCGAAATCCGCGATAAAAAAGGAGCAGAAAACCTAGCCGCGGATCATCTCAGCAGACTTGAGGATCCTTACCAAGGGGATCATCCGACCAAAGAAATCAATGATTCTTTTCCCTTGGAGACCTTAATGTCTATTAACTCGAAGCCGAATGAAACCCCGTAGTTTGCGGACTTTGCAAACTACTTGGCAGGTGGAATTCTCAAGGAAGGGTTGACGTCCCAACAAAAGAAGAAGTTCTTTACCGACATTAAGACTTACTTTTGGGACGACCCTTACCAATTCAAACAATGTGCTGACCTGATTATTCGCCGATGTGTTGATGGACCGGCAGCGTCTGAAATCCTTAATGCTTGCCACAAAGGACCCACTGGTGGTCACTTTGGTCCCAACTACACCGCTAAAAAAGTGTTTGATTCCGGATTTTATTGGCCCTCCATATACCGTGACGCTCACGATATGGTCAAACGATGTGATGTTTGCCAAAAGCAAGGCAAAATCACACATAAAGACGAGATGCCTCAGAATTTTATTCAAGAGTGTGAAATTTTTGATGTATGGGGTATCGACTTTATGGGGCCATTCCCTTCGTCTAAAGGAAACAAATACATCCTTGTAGCCGTTGACTACGTTTCAAAGTGGGTTGAAGCCAAAGCTTTGCCTACTAATGACGCAAGGGTGGTTTGTAACTTTTTGAAGGCTCTATTCGCTAGATTCGGTGTGCCTCGCGCCATTATTAGTGATCGTGGGACTCATTTCTGCAATGACCAATTTGCTCGAGTCATGGCTAAGTACGGTGTAAATCATCGTCTTTCCACAGCCTACCACCCACAAACTAATGGCCAGGCTGAAATATCCAACCGAGGGCTGAAGCGAATTCTCGAAAGGACCGTGGGAGAGCATCGTGCCTCATGGGCTGATAAACTTGATGATGCTTTGTGGGCTTTCCGTACTGCTTACAAGACCCCGATCGGCTGCACGCCTTATCGTCTTGTGTACGGGAAAGCGTGCCACCTCCCCATTGAGTTGGAGCACAAGGCTTATTGGGCCTTGAAGTGGGCTAATTTTGATATAAACAAAGCCGGTGACCTACGCAAGATCCAACTCAATGAGCTGAATGAACTTCGGAATGAGGCTTATGAAAATTCTTTGATCTATAAGGAACGAACTAAGCTC
Organism: Glebionis coronaria; assembly: GCA_025667525.1. NCBI lineage: Eukaryota > Viridiplantae > Streptophyta > Magnoliopsida > Asterales > Asteraceae > Glebionis > Glebionis coronaria. The sequence continues at coordinate 251,836,428 of CM046878.1, forward strand.
ATTCACGACTCTAAGATCAAAAACCGAGAGTTCCATGTTGGAGACAAAGTCTTACTTTTTAACTCTCGGTTGAAAATCTTTTCGGGCAAGCTAAAATCTCGTTGGTCCAGCCCATTCACCATTGCCCAAATTTTTCCATATGGTACTCTCGAGCTCGCTCAACCTGATGGACCAAATTTGAAGGTGAATGGCCAACGAGTGAAGTTGTACTTTGGTGAGGACACCTCTAAGGAGGTGATTCCATCCCTCACCACGTTCCCCATGAACTAATTTTGGGTCGAGTCAGGCTCGTGACTCGGTTATCAAAAACAAGCGCTCCTCGGGAGGCAGCCCGAGTATCTATCCTTTCATGTTTTAATCCCCTAAGTGTAGGGGGGACTTCTATATGTGTTTGCCTTTGTGTGGTGATGTGATTACAGGGATAAGTGCACTCTTGGAATCTTTGAAGAACCGTGCTCCCGTGTTTATCCGAAATCCGGTTCTATCTCTCAACTATCGTGATTCAATTTTCTTCATACTCACATTTGAAATTGATCACTTTAGTCGTCTCTTCCTTAACTTGAATTAACCAACGTGCACAATGTCATAAGTGTAGGGGAAACTTTTCCCACATGCTTAAACATTGAGGACAATGTTTATCTTAAGTGTAGGGGGGACTTCTATCGATGTTTTAAGTGGACTTTTCCATGAAAATGCCTTCAATTAACCAGAAAATCCTATTTTTCAACATTTTTCAAATTTTTTATTAACTTTGGCCATTTAGTTGTAATTTTTAAAAATTTTTATCGTTCCTTTCATATGTATATATCCCGCAAATAAAGTCAAAAATATTAATAAAGTGGTGTAGCTAGTTTAGAAGTCTTTGACATATTAGGCCCGTTGCGTTTATTTTGACTCAACCCGAATAGACTTACCCAAGTTTATTCTAGCTAGTATCCTTAACCATGTAGACCTTAATTGGTTTATTAGGCTAAGTATCCACGAATCTCATTACTTGATATTTTAAATTGTGGAGGACGAGAAATGATAGAGTCAATTATAAGTCGGTATTCTTGCACAAGCTCACTTGGTGTAATTATTTGCTTATTCTCCCATCACTTGCTAATAATTTATCTGCAATAAGTAAGGTCTTACGATTTGAAAAGTTACTTAGCTTCTAGCCCAAGATCGTTTAAAAGTTGCTCGGTAATGATAAGAGTTCATAGCCAAGGCATAACTTATGAAGCGGGGCGCGAAGATTGGCGAGTCCGAAAAGGCCCTAACAAGGCATGAGGATTCAATTTTATTGCTGAAGATCCAAAGTGATGTGAAAAGCATTATTCCTAAAGTCAATATGAAGGATCAAGACTCACGACGAAAAGCAATCAACTCCCATAAAGATCATGGAGAAGTCTATCCGAAAAGACCCTAACAAGGTATGAGGATAAATAGATCCAAGTCCGAAAAGGAGGCGGATCGTTGTATCTCAAAATCCCAATAAGAGATTGAAGAAATAATCATGAAGTCGTGGTCAACAAAGTTGGAGTACCCCTTAAAAGTCTCCAAGTGAAGAAACTCTATTATGATGAGAAGACCATTATCTCAAGCACGTCTCTCGAAGATATGAAGTATGAAGTACATGCCAAATATCGGCCCGAGAAAGGTCTCAAATCGTGAACCAAGTTATGCCAAGATATGAACTTTTTGATATCCCGAGAAGCAGTTTTAAGAGATTTTGTCCTTTAGCTAACTATTGATCAAATCGTCCTACTTTGCTTTCAGCCCTAATAAACTATCGAAATAAGTCCAAAAATGCATCTTCATGATCATTCTAAGACAAAAATAAAATATAAGAGATACACCTAGGAATAAGGGAGTTTAAGCATTTAATTAAACCATGTGTGTAAGTGTTTGAATTGCTAACTTATAATAACAATGATCTCGTTTTTAAGCTTAGTTTGGGGAACATGAAACTTGAGGGTGATAAATCTTCGCAGCACCAAAGCCCTAATGTAAGTCATCGATTTCTTTGCAAGTTATTTCCATATAGCTATTTTCAAGTGAAAATAGTTTTCTATCCTTTTGTTTCCTTCAAAGTCTTAATTCCCTTTAGTACTTTAATTTTTGTTTAGTAGTATTTTAAATAAGGCCAAGGTTGATTAATTATGAGAAAAGTGTAAACTTGCTTTATCACTAAGCATTGCATGAGGGCATGGCAATGGTTAAGTGTAGGGGATTTGATAGGTGTGTAAACACCGATCCTTTTACCACTTAATTCGGGCTAAAACGAGACCAAAACACGTATTTAATATCATTTGTTTGGAATTATGCGTGGTTTTTGTGTTTATTATATTTTCAGAGCCAACCGGATGAATACTGAAGAAAACATGGGATTGCACGGGTTTACTGAAGAAAAAGACTCAAGATAAAGTCTATTGTCCAAGAGATGCAAAAGATTTGAAGTCACTGGGCCTATTCGAAGATTTATCGAAGAAAAGGACCAAAGATGGAAGATTTATATAACTCGAAGAAACTCAAGTCTATTAAACGAAGAAATTAAAAGACGAGTTGAATTTAATCGACGACAAATCCCGAATCAGAATAAAAAACGGAAACTTTTCTGAAAAGACGAAAAGACAAGAAGAACGGGAGAAAGCCCACTCACCAACCAAAAGACAAGGCTATAAATAGCCTTCCCCTCACACATTTTAGACGAGTTTTTTAGCTAGCTTAGTTTTTCCTCTTCCCCACTTTTCTCTCTGTTCCGTTTCATCACCATCACCACTAGGGTGAGTGGTGATTTTAATCTTTGTTTTCCAAATCTTGTTATTTTAATTCTTGTTTAATCTTGTCAAAACATTAATCATTCAATACAAAGTTTTGTTTAATCTTTCCATTTAATCTTGTTCATCATCATCTTTATCTTCAAGTTCTTAAGTTTTCATTTTTCTTGATTTGATCTTCAAAAGTTGATGGGATTTGTGTTTTTATTGATGGGATTAGTAGTTTATGATTAGTAAATGCTTTGTGATTGATTTATTTTAGTTTTTGGTGAAAAACTTGGTGAATTTTGGATTAAACATTGCCTCCGTGTTCTTCGTTACCTGCTACTGTTCTGGGTTTCCAGAAGTTCCGAATCAAGCATAAGTTCCGGATCAAGCAAGAAGTTCCGAACGAAGCTAAAGTTCCGAATCAAATTCAAAACTTCCGAACCAAGTACCTTCATCCGGAAGTTTAAAAAGTTCCGAAACAAGCCTTCATCCGGAAGTTTCCGAACCAAGCCTTCATCCGGAAACTTCCGAATCAACCCCTCATCCGGAAACTTCCAAATCAAGAAAACTTCCGAATCAATTTTCAGACTTCCGAATCAGTGAGTTCCGAATGAGTGAATAGCAACTTCCGAATCAGAAAGTTCCGAATGAGTTCTTAAGTTCCGGATGAATGAAAGTTCCGAACCAAGGTTAAAGTTCCGAATCAAATTTTCTTTTAAAGTTGCTGTTTTACTGTTTCTTTACTTATATTTCACAATTTATATTTTAACTTTAATTTTAATTTGAACTTTAAATTTTAATTTTAATTTTGATTTTAATTTCACACCAAGTCTTAGTTAAATATAATTAAAGTAATTGTCTTTGATTTAAAGTTTCATTTCCACTTTTTATTAGACTAGAAAACCAAACCCTTTTATTTAGTAACCAAGAACAATCATTCCACTTAAGACCGAGATCAATTCGAGAGGATTCCGAGAGAAAAATTGAACCCCATTGAAATATCGAATATCAAGTAAAAGCGATAATCTTCTTTGACAGTGTGATTGTGGCTGTTGCCCAAAATTCGTGCTTGTATACTTCAGGAACTGATGCAGTGACACGTAATGCATCCTTTATTGGTGAACAATCCAGGATGTCGGTTGCAATTTTGAATGCCGCCAAAGAAGGATCGAAATCGTCTTTTAGACGAAAATTGTTTGGTGCATGTTGCATTCTAGCATTAAGTGGGACAAGGATAAGATCGAGTCGTTTTTGTTCTTCTTCGGTTATCGACATTTTCCTGCTTTTAGATAAACACAAGCACACTTGATATATACACATATATATATCTCATAAACTATGTAAATCCTAAGCATTGGAAATAAATCACAACAAATGTCACCACATATGATTGAGTAACAAAATACAAACATAGTTCATATGGACTAAGTTCATACATTTGAATCACACCTAGAATTATGGAAGATATGCCACAGACAATTTATTCTAAGGAGATAACGACCTAGCATTAGTTCTTTGAATATTTGGATTTCTTGGTTGTCATAACCAGAACCTCAGTAGGTCTAGGTTTAGTTTCAACCACAACCTCAGTTGGTCTTGGTTTAGTTTCAACCACAACTTCAGTAGGCTTTGGTTTAGTTTCAACCACTACTTCAGTAATTTTTGGAGTATGCTCAACCCAGATTTCAGTAGGCTTGAACACAGGGTTAGACAACGATGAAACTTTGTCTTCCATGGCCTGGATACAAAACACAAGACATTGAATAAGTAATTTGTATCTCTTTTGTTTACGGAATTGTCAACTTATTAAATAAGATGAACTTCTGTAATAAGAAACCTTTCAAGTATTCTTATGAGATAAAATTATTTAATTTCAATATAACTTGGTTTCGTTTTAATGGCCCTAATTTACTTAAAGCCTAATAAAGTGGGAGTGCTGTCTAGGCCAAAATCATTAGATAGTCTTTGACATGTGCACAATTCTTAAAGTCTATTACAAGCCTAACAAGTGTTACAATGTAAACCCTTATCGCAATCTAAAAGACATTCAAGGCAAAGGCATTGCAAAACTAAGTCCATTGTAGTGCTTAACATATCTAAACAAACTTGCAAATTTTCTGTCCATCGTAACTATGCATCGCATTGAACCCATCGCATTAAACCCATCGCATTGAACCCATCGCATTGGACCCATCACATTGAACCCATCGCATTGGACCCATCGCATTGGACCCATCGCATTGGATCCATCGCAACGGACCCATCGCATTGGACTCATCGCATTGGACCCATCATATTGGACCCATCGCATTAGACCCATCGCAATGGACCAATCGCATTGGACCCATCGCAACGGACCCATCACAACGGATCCATCGCAGCTGACCTATCGCAATGGACCCATCGCAACGGACCCTGATAGGTGTGAAAACACCCATCCTTTTTACCACTTAATTACAATAATAACCGAGCCAAAACGTGTATTTTATGTCATTTATGTCGGAATTATGCGTAGTTTGTGTTTTTGTTGTGATTTAGGACGAAAAGGTGAAAAGTGGAGAAAACACGGCATTCACGGGCTTTTATCGAAGAAAAAGACGAAAGATGAAGTCGAAAGATCAAGAGTGGAAAAAGAACGGAAGTCCAAGACCAATTCTGAAGATTTATCGAAGAAAAAGTCAAAAGACGGAAGTTCACTAAAAGCCGAAGAACTCAAGTCTTATTTATGAAGAAATGTCGAAACGAGTTCAACGAAATCCCGAGACAAAGTCATTAAGTCCAAGATTAACAAAATATGAAGAAGGGAAGGACTTAACTTTGCAACTAAGGAAAAGAGGAAAGAGGGAGGAAGCTTCCTAAGCTCCTCCCTAATCACCCCTATATATAGTTTTAGCTAGCTTCATTTTCATGTTGTTGGTGGCTTGACAAGCCACACTTCTACCATTTTCATTTCTTGTCATTTAATTTCTTGCAATTTAATTTCATGTTATGCACTTTTAATTTCTTCAATTCAAGTAAGTCTTTTTATTTTGGAATCTTTTCTTTTAATCAAGTTCTTATCTTCAATCATCTTCTTCTCCCTTTCTTACTTTGCTTCTCTTTGATTCATGTTCATCCTTGATTTGTTTTCATCTTAATGCTTATTTGATCTATAGTTTTCTTAAAAAGTTCATCTTTTTAAAAGTTTGATTTGAAAGTTTGCTTATTTTTAAGTTTGATAAGTTGTTATTCATGCTTATTAAGTCAATTTCGATTTAGATTCGTGCAAGTTTTAGTTTGAGCTTATTAACCATAGCTTATTGCTTTTGCTTAATTTTCGGATCAAAAAGTTAGATCGGAAAGGGTAAACCCCTTTCCAATCACGTATTCCAATCACCTTGATTGGAAAAGGGTTTTACATTCCAATCAGCATTCCAATCAACATTCCAATCAGCATTCCAATCAACATTCCAATCAGTATTCCAATCAACATTCCAATCAGCATTCCTTTCGCATTCCTTTTACATTCCTATTAGCATTCCAATCAGCATTCCAATCAGCATTCCAATCAACATTCCAATCAACATTCCAATTAGCATTCCTATTAGCATTCCAATCAACATTCCAATCAGCATTCCAATCAGCATTCCAATCAGCATTCCAATCAACATTCCAATCAGCATTCCAATTAGCATTCCTATTAGCATTCCAATCAACATTCCAATCGGCATTCCAATCAGCATTCCAATCAGCATTCCAATCAACATTCCAATCAGCATTCCAATCAACATTCCAATCAGCATTCCAATCAACATTCCAATCAGCATTCCAATCAACATTCCAATTAGCATTCCTATTAGCATTCCAATCAACATTCCAATCAGCATTCCAATCAGCATTCCAATCAGCATTCCAATCAACATTCCAATCAGCATTCTAATCAACATTCCAATCAGCATTCCAATCAACATTCCAATCAACATTCCAATCAACATTCCAATTAGCATTCCTATTAGCATTCCAATCAGCATTCCTATCAGCATTCCTATCAGCATTCCTTTTACCATTCCTTTCAGCATTCCTTTTACTTATCGCAATTTACATTTTCATTTTACTTAGTAATAGATAACCAAACCATTTTCATTTCCACCAAGAACAATTGAGTCGCACTTTGAACCGGAAATCAATTCGAGAAGATACCGAGAAAACGAACTTTTTCAACTAGTAAAATCTCCACATTAAAATGGCACCGCTGCCGGCTCTTTTCGTGAAGATTAACGGTTTTTTGTGAGACGCGTTGGATTTTGGGATCCGTTCACTCGTGAACGTTATTTTTCGTATTCAAAAATTTTCAAAAATCCAAAAACATTTGAAAAATCATAAAAAGCATTTCTTTTTCAAAGTTTTGCACCAAAAATATTCTTCTTGCTTATCTATCTTTCTTTATGGATTTTTATGTCCATTGCGTCCGGTGTGGGAAACAATTATCTGGGAACAACTCTTGTCAATGGTGTACATGTGAGCGGTGCGGAAATGATATCGACAACACACAATTCGGATTTTGTCCCTTGTGCAACTCGACTAATTCATTCTTTTTGAACCCACCTCCTGTTCCCCCGTGCATCTATTGTGGAAGCGATTCTCATTGGCATGTTTCGTGCCCGGTTCTATACCCGTATGGTCACGGGCAAGAACCGGGGTACAATTATGACAATGATAATAGCTATCCATAAGACGTACCCACTCTTTCTCCTTACCCGTTTTGCAACAACTGTGGGGGTCCTCACGATACTTATTATTGTCAACCAATGAATTATATGAGCAAAATCCGTGTCCTCAGTTTTCTTCACCAATGGATTATTATGAACCAAACTCGATTTCTAATTCTTCCCAACCGATGAACTACTATGAGCCACAACCATGCTATAATTCAGGTTTTCAACACTTTGAGCCCCCACATCACACCCTCAATCATCAATCCTCTCAGCAAACTAGTCTTGATCAACAACTCACTTCTTTGAATGGCATTCTAGAAAGTGTAGCTCAACTTCGAGCTGACTTACATCAGGAAAGGCAACCGTTGCTTGATGTGGACGAAACCTTGAAAACCACCGACACCTTTTTGAGCCAATTTAGTCATTTTCCCTTCTTTTCTACACCAAAATGTTTAATTACAACGTGGGATAGAATTGGTGAAATTGAACATACTCGGGGCGATGAACAACAAAAGTTGCTGCATGAGCTTCTTAAAGATGTGGAGGTTATCAAGGAAGAGTTAGCCGACTACGTCACTCCTAACTGGACTCGTCCCATCTATTATGATGATGATGACGACGATTATGTCTACACTTTCAACCAATCTTCTGAAGTTGCTGCTCCTACTGTCGATGTTCCTACTGCATCTAAAGATCTAGATTCGTTAAATGAGCTTAGTGATGTTGGTCTCGACAAAGTATTGGATGATGAGGTTTGTGACTTACCTGCTATGGAGCCTGAGGACGACGTTGCTCTTACAGAAGAGGTCGATCCTAATGATTTCGATTTTTCTCCAAACTATGAGAATTTCACTTTTGAAATTTCTCAATCTCCACCGGGAGATGCAGACGATGACGATTTATTCTCTCCGGTTTACGAGAAGTTCACCGATGAACATGATCTTGTGGATAAGGTGGAAGACGTGCTTCTTCGCGATAGATTACGGAAAGTTCATTTTCTTATTGCTCAAATCGAAGAGTTGACTTCTCCTTCTCTTTCCAAGTCTTTACCTCCATCTATTCCTCCCGTTGAAGATAATGACCCATTGCTGGAAGAAATCGATATCCACTCCCTTCCTCCAGGTATTGATGACTCTGACACGGAGGGGGACATTATTTTTGATAATTTGCTGCAGGAAGATATTGTCCCAAGTCCCCCTCCCGAGCACCTTTCATCCACTCCGTTAGAGACCATCACGGAGGATGAGTGCTTTGACCCGGGAGGTGACATTGATTATGCTATGATTGATAACAATACGGCTTTGCCGCTTGCTCAGCATCCATTGTCTTTGGGGGAGGACAATGTGCTAACTTTACCCACCCCACCTCCCGTGGATCTTGATTTCACATACTTTACGTATGTTGAAAGGACTTTTCTCCCATACAAGACTTATCCCCCCGCCTCTCCTTTGTTGATGTCAACCGGGAACGAGGACAAGGTCTTTGATCCCGGTATTACATTCGAGGCTTCCCCATGGACGATTTAATTCGGGGACGAGTCAGGCTCGTGACTCGGTTAACAAAAACAAGCGCTTTTTGGGAGGCAACCCAATTATCTATCTATTTTCACCATAAGTGTAGGGGGAGCCCCGTGGTGTTTCTTGCTTTCTTTCTTATCATGTGCAGGGATTAGAGCTTCAAAGACACACTCTTGATGACTTTTGACGAACCGTGACTCCGTGTTCCCTTCTTCCCGGTTCTATCCTAAACTCTTTTCGATTCACTATTTTATACTTCTCAATATTAAAATAGGAATCTCTTTAGTTGTCTCTTTCTTAGCGAGATTTAAACAACATGCACAATATCCTAAGTGTAGGGAAGTTTACTTCCACATGCTTAAACATTGAGGACAATGTTTATCTTAAGTGTAGGGGGACTTCTATCGAAGTTAAGTGGCCTTTTCCTTGTATTTGTCCTCATTTTAACCGGAAAATTTGATTTTTCGACATTTTTCAAAATTTTTGATCTATTTTGGCCTATTAGTTTTTACTTTTGTATAGTTATTTTCTTTCCTTATTAGAATAAATTTTAATAAAGTGGTTTTAATTTTCAAAAGTCGTGAATATTTTGACTCGACCCGAGTTTACTTATCTAAGTTTACTCTAACTAGTATCCTTAACGTGTTTAAGTCAAGTTTTGCTAGGCTTTTATATAGGGAGCTATAAAACGCGAAAGTCTTAACCCTCACGGATTAAGAACAAGAACTTTTCACAAGTTCCTATAACTGATCCTAGAGAGTCGTTTATCAAGGGAACTTTAAAACGCAAATTCTAAACTTGGAAGAGTTTAAGAAGATGCAAGATCCTATAGGCGACTCGAAAACCTAAAACTTTGATTTAATTGGCTAAGCATCCACGAGTCTCATTCCTTGAGATTTTAAATTGTGGAGAACGAGAGATGATAGAGTCAATTATAAGTTTGGTATTCTTTCGTGAATTTATGTGAGTTAATTATAAGCCTATTCTCCCATCGCTTGCTAATAAGTTTATCTGCAATAAATAAGGTTGTACGATTTGAAAAGTTACTTAGCTTCTAGCCCAAGATCGTTTAAAAGTTGCTCGGTATCAATTAGAGTTCATAGCCAAGGCATAACTTATTGAAGCGGGATGCGAAGATTGGCGAGTCCGAAAAGGCCCTAACAAGGCATGAGAGCTATATTTTGTTGCTAAAGATCCAAAATCGATGTGAAGAATCATTTATCGAAAATCTATATGAAGGATCGAGACACACGACGAAAAGCAAGTACTCCCAAAAGATCATGGAGAAGTCTATCCCAAAAGGCCCTAACAAGGTATGAGGATAAATAGATCCAAGTCCAAAAAGGAGGCGGATCGTTGTATATCAAAGTCCAAAATAAAGATTGGAGAAAAATGAAGAAGTCGTGGTCCAAGTATGAATCTCTCAAAACTTCAAGTGAAGAAATTCCTATTATGAAGAGAAGACCATTATTTCAAGAACGTCTCTCAAAGATTCGAAGTACGAAGTCGCTGCCAAATATCGGTCCGAGAAAGGTCTCAAATCGCGAAGCGAGTTATGCCAAGATATGAACTTTATAAGGTCCCGAGAAGAAGTTTTAAAAGATTTTGTCCTTTAGCTAACTATTGATTAAATCGTTCACTTTATTTTCGGATTAAATAATCATCGAAATAAGTCAAAAATGCATCCTCGTGATCATTCAAGACAACAATAAAATATAAGAGATACACCTAGGAATAAGGGAGTCTAAGTGAGTAATTGGCCCACACGAGTTCGTGTTAATTTGCTAACTTATAATAACAATGATCTCGTTTTTAAGCTTAGTTTGGAGAAAGTGAAAACTTGAGGATGATGATCATTCACAACATTTCCAAAACCCAAGGTATGTTTTTGATTTCTTTACTTTGAATGTTTATAATTTTCTATCTCTTTAATAAAGGCCAACGTGGATTGATTGTGATGAAAAATGTAAAATTGCTTTGTAACTAATGCATTGCATGAGGACATTGCAATGGTTAAGTGTAGGGGATTTGATAGGTGTGAAAACACCCATCATTTTTACCACTTAATTACAATAATAACCGAGCCAAAACGTGTATTTTATGTCATTTATGTCGGAATTATGCGTGGTTTGTGTTTTTGTTGTGATTTAGGACGAAAATGTGAAAAGTGGAGAAAACACGGCTTTCACGGGCTTTTATCGAAGAAAAAGACGAAAGATGAAGTCGAAAGATCAAGAGTGGAAAAAGAACGGAAGTCCAAGACCAATTCTGAAGATTTATCGAAGAAAAAGTCAAAAGACGGAAGTTCACTAAAAGCCGAAGAACTCAAGTCTTATTTATGAAGAAATGTCGAAACGAGTTCAAAGAAATCCCGAGACAAAGTCATTAAGTCCAAGATTAACAAAAGATGAAGAAGGGAAGGACTTAACTTTGCAATTAAGGAAAATAGGAAAGAGGGAGGAAGCTTCCTAAGCTCCTCCCTAATCACCCCTATATATAGTTTTAGCTAGCTTCATTTTCATGTTGTTGGTGTCTTGAAAAGCCACACTTCCACCATTTTCATTTCTTGTCATTTAATTTCTTGCAATTTAATTTCATGTTATGCACTTTTAATTTCTTCAATTCAAGTAAGTCTTTTTATTTTGGAATCTTTTCTTTTAATCAAGTTCTTATCTTTAATCATCTTCTTCTCCCTTTCTTACTTTGCTTCTCATTGATTCATGTTCATCCTTGATTTGTTTTCATCTTAATGCTTATTTGATCTAAAGTTTTCTTAAAAAGTTCATCTTTTTAAAAGTTTGATTTGAAAGTTTGCTTATTTTTAAGTTTGATAAGTTGTTATTCATGCTTATTAAGTCAATTTCGATTTAGATTCGTGCAAGTTTTAGTTTGAGCTTATTAACCATAGCTTATTGCTTTTGCTTAATTTTCGGATCAAAAAGTTAGATCGGAAAGGGTAAACCCCTTTCCAATCACGTATTCCAATCACCTTGATTGGAAAAGGGTTTTACATTCCAATCAGCATTCCAATCAACATTCCAATCAGCATTCCAATCAACATTCCAATCAGCATTCCAATCAACATTCCAATTAGCATTCCTTTCGCATTCCTTTTACATTCCTATTAGCATTCCAATCAGCATTCCAATCAGCATTCCAATCAGCATTCCAATCAACATTCCAATCAACATTCCAATTAGCATTCCTATTAGCATTCCAATCAACATTCCAATCAGCATTCCAATCAGCATTCCAATCAGCATTCCAATCAACATTCCAATCAGCATTCCAATTAGCATTCCTATTAGCATTCCAATCAACATTCCAATCAGCATTTCAATCAGCATTCCAATCAGCATTCCAATCAACATTCCAATCAGCATTCCAATCAACATTCCAATTAGCATTCCTATTAGCATTCCAATCAACATTCCAATCAACATTCCAATCAGCATTCCAATCAGCATTCCAATCAACATTCCAATCAGCATTCCAATCAACATTCCAATCAGCATTCCAATCAACATTCCAATTAGCATTCCAATCAACATTCCAATTAGCATTCCTATTAGCATTCCAATCAGCATTCCTATCAGCATTCCTTTTACCATTCCTTTCAGCATTCCTTTTACTTATCGCAATTTACATTTTCATTTTACTTAGTAATAGATAACCAAACCATTTTCATTTCCACCAAGAACAATTGAGTCGCACTTTGAACCGAAAATCAATTCGAGAAGATACCGAGAAAACGAACTTTTTCAACTAGTAAAATATCCACATTAGACCCATTGCAACGTGTCCATCGTAACAAGCCATCGCAATGGACGCATCGCAACGAGCCCATCGTAGTGGTGCCATCGCAGCGAAACCATCGTAGTTATGACATCGCAATCAATGCGATGAGAAGCCATCATAGTTAAGCATCGTATTCAGGGCGATAGAACCAAGGCAAATCTTTTGAGTTCGATTACGGGACTTAGAAGCTGTTATAGGCCAAAATGGGTAAAACCAATGTTAATCTAGGCTAGATGAACAAATCCCACCTCTTAAAACTCATTTTCATCAAGAATCTATAAACCCTAATTTGTTTAGATTCGATGGATACATGTTTGAGTCATGAAAGGAGTATGATATAATCATCTAAATAATAAACACTGATAGTAATAAGTATACCTAGATCAGACAGGCGATTAGCACAAATAGATGGATAAACAAAGCTCTAACAATGGCGGTTTGGAGTGTTTATTTGTGTGTGTAACAGTTATGACAAAGAGACGAGAAGGGGGGGGGGGGATATATTTGACTTTGGTTAAACCAAGTTGCAAGAAATTGCAACTTGGTCCCCCTTGTTGCAAATGTGCAATTTTTTACCCCCAAGGATTAAGATATTAGATAAACACATGTAAAAGACACATGAACTAACCAACACCTTAACCCGTAACGTCTTATCTTTGAAAACAAACACGAACACAAACTCCAAATGCTTAATTGCAAACAACCTATACTTCAAACCACATAAAGCACACAAAGCATATAATGATGAGAATGAACGGTTTATATTTTCTGAAAAACCTTTTTTGAAGACCAATTTTAATTCCAAATATAATATTTGCTCCCCCTTAAACATAGACCCGTTTTCTATTTAAAGAGCAGTAGTCATTGTTTTTAAGAGAACAAATATCCATGAAGACTTTTTCCGGTTTAGTGATTTGATGAAACGATTCTGGTGGCAATAAGATTTCTCTTATTTTTACAAAATAAGTGCACTGAAAGGTACACTAATTTGTGTTAGACCAAGTTATAAAGTAAACTTGATCCCTTACATGGTTTTTAAGTAAACCTTGCCCGAGAAAATTAATTCCCGTTGTGAGCCAACGTTTTCAAAAGAAATACATGAGTTTAATGCGAAAATCGGGTTGTAGTCTGAAATAACTACAAGCCATTTGGGCATGTTTTAAAATATGTACAACTTTTATACGGACTCTATTTATGGCGCCGTGTCAATTTTAATCGACATTTCTAAGGCCGTAAATATTACTGTACTAAAAGACATGCCCGTTTTAAAATGAAAAATATTTTTGTATTTTCTTGATTTTAAATTTTTATGGTTTTTCTATGTTTTATATTTTTTATGGTTTTTCTATGTTTTATATTTTTGTATTTTTCTTTTGGTGGTTTAAATATATGCGATAATATACAAGATCACGATCAAAGGATACTCTAGAATAGTTTACCACCACTATTCTTCAGATTCTTCTCCCAACTCCTTAAGTGTCGCTGGTGAGAATGATTTCATTCCTAGCTTTTCGATCAAAAACTCGACACGTCCTCAATATATCTGCCAGCTGATACTCAGTGTTGACGAAGTATAGTTCGATCACTCCATTTTCCACTTGCTCTTTGATGAAGTGGTAGCGTATGTCAATGTGCTTCGCCCGAGAATGTTGAACGTAGTTGCAGCACAGAGCAATTGCACTTTTGTTATCACAGTACATCGGGATTTTATTGAAGCCAAGACCGTAGTCAGTTAATTGTGATCTCATCCAAAGAACTTGAGCACAATAACCAGACATAGCAATGTATTCAGCCTCAGTACTTGATATCACAACGCTTTTCTGCCTTTTGGATGCCCAACTAATCATTCTATCTCCAAGAAGTTGCAAACTGCCAGAAGTGCTACGTCTAGTATCTTGACACCCAGCATAATCCGCATCTGCATATGATATTAGTGCAATAAAGGAATCCTTCGGATACCACAAACCACGATGAAGTGTTCCTTTAATATACCGAAAGATCCTTTTCACAACATGTAAGTGCTTTTCGGTAGGCCGAGCCTGATACCGGGCACACATGCATATAGCAAATTGCAAATCATGCCTGCTAGCAGTCAGATAGAGAAGGGTTCCGATCACTCTACGGTAGAGTTTAGGATCGACAGCTATCCCTTCCTTATCTTCATCTAACTTGGATCTCTCCACCATTGGAGTATCCACGGGGTCACAATTTTCAAAATAATATTTCTTTAATGATTCAAGAGCAAATTTGGATTGATTAATGAAGATGCCTCTGGGATTCTGAGAAATTTGTAACCCTAAGAAAAATGAAAATTTTCCCATCATTGACATCTTAAAACGTGTGGACATAATTTTCTCAAAATGGTCAGACAGTCTTTGATTAGTAGCAGCAAATATTATATCATCAACATAAATTTGTACCAGAATCATGTCGTTGTCCTCCTTGAGAATAAATAATGTTGGGTACACTTTGCCTTTGAAGAAGCCTTTCGAGATGAGATACGACGATAGGAGATCGTACCACGCGCGTGGAGCTTGTTTCAACCCATAAAGAGCCTTCTTGAGCCTGTACACGTGATTAGGATACTCCGAGTTGACGAATCCATTCGGCTGGCTTACGTAGACATCTTCCCTTAATTCACCATTAAGAAATTTCGTCTTAACATCCATTTGGTAGACGATCATGTTCATGTGAGCAGCATAAGCAAGGAATAGTCGAATTGCCTCCAATCGTGCAATAGGAGCAAAGGATTTTTTATAGTCAATACCCAAAGCTTGTTTGTAACCTCTCACGACCAATCTAGCTTTGTTCTTTAGCACTCCACCTAACTCATCGAGTTTAACCTTATATACCCACAACAATGGAAGGATTTCAACGTTGCTGGGTAAAGGAACTAATTCTGACACTTCAAGACGTTGAAATTCATTAAGTTCCTCTTGCATGGCTTCAATCCAAGATGACTTGGTCATGGCTTGTTGCCAATTTTTAGGTTCAGTATCGGAAAGAAATGCATCAAAGTAGCAATATAATGCATGTTCTTGGAGTTGGTGGCGTGTTAAGACTGGTCGATTGATGTCACCAATAATATTGCGGATTGGGTGATCCTTTGTCCATTTGGTGTTGTGAGTTTCAATCCGTGGTGGTCGGGAGTGAACGATTGCAGGAGCTTCTTCTGAGGTAGACGCACCGTTAGGGTTTTCAGGTATTTGTGAACCAAAGAACGGAAGCTCTTGTAAGTGAGCAAATTCCAAATCGTGATCATAGTGATCCTCTTCAACATCATTATGAACGCGTGGGGGTGAAGATTCAGGTGTGGTTTGAGAATTGGTGGGGGATGGGACATCTTTTTCAATAGTGACAGTAGATGCCTCTGACTGATTTCCATTATCTTGAACAATAACTTCAGGAATTGGAGCTACTGCTACAGGTGCTGGAGAATCATCACTAGGTGGATCAATGAATTCATCAAACATAGGTTGAAATAACTCATCCCACTCGGGCCTTGTAGGTGGTATAAATGATGGAGAAGTAGGATTGTTGGGAGTTAATTCGGAACTAATTGTACCGGTTCCCATCTCATGTAATGCTGGTTCAGAGCTGTGTTGCTCAGAAGCCATCGCTGTCAGCTCATCAAAATAGGCATCCAAAGTTTCTACTATCTTGCCAAGACGACGGTTATAAATTCGATAAGCTTTCTTTGCAGGTGAGTAACCAATGAAAATTCCAAAATCAGCCTTCGGTTGAAGTTTGCCCAAATTCTCACTATTAGTATTTGGGTAACACAGTGCACCAAATACATGAGGAAATGAAATATCGGGTTTTTGTCCATGAAGTAGCTCATATGGAGTTTTACCATGGCGTTTACGAATGATGGAGCAGTTTTGGGTATAACATGCGGTTGCCACTGCTTCAGCCCATAAGAATAAAGGAGCATTCGCATAAATCAACATAGTTCTAGCAGCTTCCATTAGTATAGGTTACGTCTTTCCACGACACCGTTTTGTTGTGGAGTGTGAGAAACAGAAGTTTCATGTGAAATACCGACCTCTTCATGATAGTCTCGTAGAGTTTGATTAACGAACTCAGTTCCATTATCAGTGCGAATGCGGCGAACAGTAGCACTAAGACGTACTTGGATCATCTTTAAGAAAGTAATAATATACTTTGGTGCTTGATCCTTAGATGCTAAAATTTTTACCCATGTAAACCTTGAGAAATCATCCACTATGACGAGGATGTATTTTCTACCACTCACACTAGCGGTACGCATTGGCCCGCAAAGATCCATGTGCAAAAGATACAGTGGTTCTTGTTTGGTGTCTTCAGCTTTAGGTTTGTATGATTTCTTGGTGCTTTCCCCAAAGAACACGCGGAACATAAATGATCCTTGTCGAACTTAAGTTTTGGAAGACCACGAACAAGTTCGTTTTTAGCCAAATGGTTTATAGCATCAAAGTTAAGATGAGATAACCGACGATGCCACAACCATGACTTGGTCTTAGATGCTTTGGAAAGAAGGCATACAGGAGAGGCGACCATCATGTTTTGAATGGACAGTGTGTAGAGATTATCCCCTCGAGAAACTTTTAACAAATCATTTCCTGCAAGATCGCGAATAAAGCAAGTATGTTGTCAAAAAGCCACTTCAAGGTTTGAATCACAGAATTGTCCTACTGAAAACAAATTATGACCAAGTCCCTCCATATAATATACCCTTGAAATCGTAACATTCCCAATTTGATATTCACCGTAACCCATGATCTTCGCAATATGGTCGTTGCCGAATTTCATCGTTCCTAGAAACTTGCTGACGAAATTTCTAAGCATCAAGCGGTCTCCAGTCATATGTTTGGAGCACCCCGAGTCCAAATACCAAAGAATAATTTGGACGACCTGAAAATATCACCAAACAAAGACGATGTATCGGAATCTAATTGTTCCTCTGAGTTAGCAGGTACAGATGTAATTATCTTAGATTTGCTATCAGAAGAATATTTAGGCTTCCAATTTTTCTTACTAGTTGTTGGTTTAGATTCTAGTTGTCTAGTATTCTGAGGTACTTTTTGACTGGGGACATTAACACTGGTAGGCACAATAGTGGGGGCAGACCTAGTTAAAGAGCGCTTTTTCCATTTCTTAGTGCTGGTGTTCCTATTTAAAGGATGTTGAGACCTAACTTCCATGAATGTGATCTTAGTTAACGGGCACGTAGTTCCATTAGCAGTGAAGGTCCTACCAGTGGGTTTCCATTGCCAACCAACTTGAGTGAAATTCTTCCCCGTTGGAATCCATTCAAGATTTTTCCTAATTGCATATATTTCATTCACATGATCAACAAGGGATAAATCATGACGCTGAGAAAACATGCATTCATTACAATTCCAACATTTCAAATTAGAATTCACATTTTGCTTAGGTTTCCACTCAGAGGGAGAACCTTTTGTCTTAGCTACGTGATTCTTTTTATTTAAAACTGAAATAACATTCCTAGGGTGAACTTCTGCTTTCTTCTTCTCAGTCCTACTAGTGGAAGGCTTGATCCTATCTTTCTTGTCTTGAGATCCTTTAGCCTTAGTGGGCATAATTACTCCTATAGAAGCCAAGGGAACATTTGTTACAGATTTTGACTTAGCATTGAT
Organism: Glebionis coronaria; assembly: GCA_025667525.1. NCBI lineage: Eukaryota > Viridiplantae > Streptophyta > Magnoliopsida > Asterales > Asteraceae > Glebionis > Glebionis coronaria. The sequence goes on from CM046878.1 coordinate 251,854,826, forward strand.
GGGTGTATTCAAAACAGGCTTAGCTCATGGGGTCTTATTGAATGGAGTAATGGCAATGGTGGTTTGTTGTTTAGGTGGTACAGATATCGGTTGCCCAATGTACTCTAAGTTTGCTAAACAATCCTGAACGCGATCCACATATAATAAAAGCTCATATAGAAGATGACTTGTGGGATCTAGTTCACGCATGTCATCAACGATCTTCTAGCTAGATCTGCATGTGCTAAGGCATTTTTCAAGTATGTGGCAAACTTAGTTGGACTATTCTTAAATTTTGGGTCCCGATATAGCACACGTGGGTTGGGTTTGGAAGCACTAGAGGTCGAGGCAGAGATTGGAGATGGATTATCAACAACTTATTGTCCTTTGAGTTGAAGTGTCTCCTTTAATTCAGCCAAAACCGTGTTTTTGTCGATGAGTTGAATATTTAATTCAGAGATTTCCTCGCACTTACGGTTCAGTTTGTCAACGAGTGACTTTTGCTCTGCCGCATTAAAAGCGAAGCGATTTTCTAATGAACCATAAATTTGTGAAAAACCCTGCTTTACTTTATCAAAATCCCCTAGCATAGAATTAATTATATCTTCTAGGGCATGATTTTTAATCTTTGCAGCCTCTAGTTCCAGTTTCTCTTCTACGGATTCTCTCTTAAGTCTCATAATTTCTTCCTCTAATGTCTGAACCACCTGAATCATCTTGTCACTTGTCTCAACGGAGTTTTCACAATCATTTGTTTTTGAAAGAGTTTCGTTTTTAGATTGATTTTCAATTTCAAGATATATACAATGTTGTTGAAGCTCATTAAAACGTTTTGAAAGTGTGTTATAAGAATCTTGAAGTTTTAAAAATTCAGCGTTAGATTCATGACAAGAATGATTATCTACATTAATCACAGGCTCAACAATATTCACAGATTTATCATGCACATCATCACATTTATTCACAGTAGATGAAAGCTCATGAGCATATTCATTAGTAACAACTTGCATCACTTCGAGAGACACTATATGTTCTAAGAATCGGTCATATTCGGATAAAATCTTTTCTTTCTCAATTAAATGTTGTTCATAAGCATCATCCATTTCATAGAAAACTTTTTGAACTTCACCCATTTCAAAACTTAGATTTCCCGCAAGATAATAGACTCCATTTTTAATATTGTTTACAAACGGAACGATCTCTTTCTCAAACACCGTTTTCATGTGTTCGAAAGCCCATTCTCCAGCGGTTTGAGCCGTTGAAGTCGTACATTCCAGGATGACCTTGTCAAACTCGGTTAGGTATCGCTCAAGCTCTTCCAAGCTGAGCTTTACCGTACTTACCGGTGGAAGATTCTTAGGAATTTCCTTGGGTTCAGCCGAATTAACAAGTGTAGGAAGTATACTAAGGGTTTCTCTAGTAGGCATGTAAGCTGGTGTATGGATAAATTCCTTTTGCATATTAAAGCGAATTCTAAAATCTATTTTTGCATATGATGCATTCATTTGTTCATAATCATACTGAGGATATGTAGGAAGTAATTTTAACCGATTCTCTTCATGTAGTGACATGCTCTCAGATTCATTTAAAAACTCAATCGGATCTAAGACCAATCCTAACTTGGTTGCATCATAAAGTCGTGGGTTGTTGTTAAATGCTTGCATTGCATACCCCGGGTTAGGTGGTAGGTCTATTAGACGTGATAAAGTGAATTCTTTAAACGATGCATGAAACAAGTGTACTAGATGTGAAGCAGAGTATTGTTTTAAAAGCTTAATTTCCGTTTCTTTAATTCTTTCAGACGTCTTAGTTTCCGTTTCAATCCCTTTAGACTCAAGAATTTTGAAATCCGTTTGAAGTTGTTGAAAATTATTAACAACTGACTCTTTCTCTTTAAGTTCTTTCGAAAGATTTGCTCTTAAACTCTCAATTTCTAGCAGATTATCCATTTGGACTTTCCTAAACCTATCAAATTCAGGATTTGTTAAGGTAGTGGACACTGGAGTTAATTCCAAGGTTTTAACCTTTTCCTTATTCAAAGCAAGCTCGGTAGATAAAGTCTGATTAACACTGAGGGTTTCCCGGACCGCATTATTCATTTGGCTAAGCATAGATGCCGACACCATAACAAAATCGGGTTGAGCAAACGAATTTGTAGTCGTAACTGCTCCCGGTTGTGGTTCACTCAAAGTCTGGGGACTTGCATTGATATTGCTATCATTGGTCGTCTCCTCGTTTGAGTTACTAACCACCGGAGGTTGTTCCGAATACTCCGACAGTTGCTCAACCTGATACGGTATAATACTAGTATCCGTAGCAGTAATTGGTACCTCAAAAATTGTATCAGCTCCATAAAGTGAAAGATTTGCCATGAGAGCTGCTTTGGTGGTATTGAGATCATCACAGTCAGAGTCGTATGCATCCAAATCATCACATTGATATACGGCATTGTTGGTGATGGCTGCTGTGAGACCGTCAGTGTCCGCAACTCCCGGAACTGCGAGAAATGCTAACTATTCTTCATCGAGCTCACGTCCTTGGGCTTGAGCATTCACCAAGTAGATCTTCTCCTGAAATCATGTGTTATCCCTTTTCCTCTTGGGCTGATTACACTCTCGAGCCATGTGCCCTTCCCCTTTGTAGTTATAACATATAATCATCTTCATTTTGCCAGTGCTATTACCCCTTGTAGTAGCAGTGTTAGATGAACGTGCACCAGCAGTAGATGAACTGGGTCTCCCCTGAAGTGGTTGCACCATTACTCTGCCATCTTGAATTGTAGCCTGTTGTAGAGAGTTAGAAGAGTTCCTTTACTGATTGTTTGTCGGAGCTGGTCCTCTGTAACCTCGTTTGTGCAATGTTTGAGTGAGATAAGCAGAAATTTGAGCAAGTATATCAGTAGGACTATCCCCTTGTCTAAACTCAGGGACATGAATCTCATCATCACAATAGAATGCTGGTGCTGATTGAGCTGCAAGCTGATTTGAGGGAATACTACCATGTTGTGAGTAATGGGGTTGAGGAGCCTAAAAATGTTGATAGGTAAGAGCAGGGTTTGTTGGAGGTTGATACGGTGAATACTGTTGTGAAGCATAAGGTAACTGATGTGAGTCTCCTTGTGATGATGTTGCTGGTTGCTTGTATTGTTGGTGATAAGATGTAGGCGGTTGTGGCAAGATCGAATACTGTAGGAAACTTGGTGTTTGATACAATGGTTGATAGGAAGATTGGTGTCCCAAAGCAAACGGAGAGTTGTTATATGACATTGTAGGATGGTTTGCCATTAATGCCAATGGTTCTTGATAAGATCCCTGAGAGATGCGTTTTTGGATCACGTGCTTCTCGTGTTGTTGCAAGAAAGCATAGAGTTGATCTAAATTTGACTTGTGCAAATCTCGAATCATCTTAACATCGATGACATACTTACTCCATTCTTGGGGTAACGTGTTCAAGAACTTTGTGTTTAGTTGAAACTGTTCAATCCTTAGATTATACACGTTCATGTCATTCATCAAAGTAGTGAAACACCAGTAGTAATCGTGAAGAGTCTCCCCTGGAATGTATGTAAACCTATCAAACAAGTCATACAATTGACACTCTCGTTCTTGTTTAGTTAGAGAGGTCCCTTGTAACAAAACAGCTAATCGATCCCAAAGATCCTTTGCTACTGTGTGTTCACTTACCATTCTATAGATATCGGGTGGAAGGGCTTGAAGTATTGTCTGAACGGCCCTTTCATCAGCATCGGCAATGAGTTTGTTAGCATCGGTTAACTCATGATACAACCTTGTCCGCGTCACATTGTTGACAGTAACTTCTCCCTAATCTAGTGGACCGTTTTCAATGGATTGAAGCATAAGTCTACCAGTGGGTTTGCCCATGATGTAAGTTCTCATGCGACCTTGCCATGCTTCAAATAAATCTTTGATGAGCAAAGGTGGGCGAGTGTCGGTACCCGAGATGATTGAGATATCGGTAAGTGAAGTCATGGTTGGCATATATGAATTTGAATTCATTTTATGATCCCTTGAAAAAAGATTATAAAAAATGATCGAGCAATGAAATAAGATTATGTGTTTTAATGTTGTTTAAATAAAGATATTATGATCTTTTGAATGTGTGTTTTTGTTAATGTCTCCAAATAAATGCAAAGATAAAAAATCCTCTAAGTGTTGCAAATGATAGCTGATCGTACTCCTAGATCGGACTCCCAGATCGTACCATATTGATCGTACTCCTTATCGAATCCTAGATCATACTCACTGATCGTATCCGTGATCGTACTCCCTGATCGTATCCAGATCATACTCCCTGATCGTGTCCAGATCGTACTCACCTATCGTACTTAAGCGATCGTATCCAGATCGTACTCACCTATCCTACTCAAGCGATCGTATCCTGATCGTACTCAAGCTATCGTACTCCTTGATCGTAGCCTGGATCATACTAAGCTATCGTAATCCTTGATCGTAGCCTGGATCGTAGTGAGCTATCGTACTCCTTGATCGTAGCCTGGATCGTAGTGATGATCGTGGTCACAGATCGTAACTTTAATCGTACTTGTGATCGCAGTTTAGATCGTAGTATAAGATCGTGACTATGGATCGCATGTAGAAACCCCCAAGGTTTATGCAATCACAAAATCAGATCGTAACACAAAAAATAAGCCGAGACTTGGAAGCAACAAGAAAGAATGGATTCTTCCCTTGGAATTCGTGATTCTAACCAAACGAATGTTACCAAATCGTTACTAAAACAAACTAGAAGAGATATAGAACACTTGGAATCACAAAAACACGAAAAAATTTTGAAACTTTGGAAAAAATCAATCAAAAACACATGAACACACTTACAAAAGTATGAACAACACAAAACCAATCTTTATTTCATCCCATAGCTCTTGATACCAATTGTAGAACAATGATAATATTTGTATTTCAAGAGGGTTGATGATTTCTAGAAAGAGAAACTTAGAGAGAGAAGTGAAAGAAACTATGTGTAATAAAATGAGAAAATGAAACAACCAACACCTCTTTCCATGGTGGAAAGAGGTTTATATACCCAAGTCCTTAATGGAATTGGGCCTCCGGCCCATGAACATGCTCATGGGTCGGGCTTAACATAAATGTAACTTAAACACTACTACGAGCCTATAACTATATTGTTGGAGTGACCGAGACTTTCTTTATACGTAACACGTATTTCCAACACTTCTTTTCATAAATGTACCACCGGCGGCAGCATTAATCGTATCACGATCACGAAAAGTTAAACCATTGTAGAAAGTATCAATGAGAGTGACGGGGAGCATATTATGATTAGGACATCGATCGATCAAAACATTATAACGTTCCCAAGCATCGAAAAGTGATTCATCAGGTTTTTGCGTGAAACCACTGATTTGATTCCGAAGGCTCGTTACCATGGATGGTGGTAAGTAGCACGACAAAAATTGTTGATTCATTTCGTCCCATGTATGAATTTAATTCTTAGGAAGACGATCAAACCATTTTTCGGTATGGTGGGATAAAGTGTGTGGAAATAGATGAAGGCGAAGAAAATCCATGGTAACACCGGGAAATTTCATGCTTTGAGTGACGGTAATGAATTTGTCGAGGTGTTTGTTGGCATCATCATCCGGTAAACCGCGAAATGGACAAGTATTTTGAACTTGTTGGATCATGTGATGCTTCAACGAAAATTCTAGAGCCGTGATTTGCATCGGCGCAATCGGTCCTCCATGTCCATTCATTGTAGGTTGGCATAGCTCCTCCATCGTACGAAGGTCGGGTTGAGGGACATGGTTGTTATTGTTGTTATTATTCAAATTGGGGTGAGGTGGATTATTATTGTTGTGTACACCGGCCATGTCTAAGTCTTCAAGAGTCTCGGGCTCAGAATAAGACAATGAGCGAGTACGCATACACCTGCAAAAGAAAAAGATAGCAAAGAAATAGAAAAATAATGGTTATCGTAAAAATAAAATCTTTTTGGTGCAAAGCTTTTGAAAAAGAAATGCTCTTTGTGAGTTTTTTAATGTTTTTGGATTTTTGAAAATTTTTGATTTTTAGGATTTTTGAAAAATTTTGACACGAAAAATAACGTTCACGAGTGAACGGATCCCAAAATCCAACGCGTCTCTCACAACAAACCGTTAATCTTCACGAAAAGAGCTGGCATCGACGCCATTTTAATAAATGATTTTTTTATTAAGGTGAAATCGTCTCGTCTCGATTCGAATTGATTACAGTTTGAAGTGTGACTCAGTCGTCTTTGGTGGATAAAAGAAATGGTTGTCGTTGAATAAAATAAAAATGCAAACTTTAAAGTGAATGACAAAGTAAATAAATTCAAAAAATGATTAAAAAATAAATGGCGAAATCTTAAGACTTTAAAAATAAATGACGAGAAATTAATAAAAATGCAATCTTGAAATAAATCTAAAATAAAAACAATTAAAATAACACTTAATAAAATTTACGGGAAAAATAAAGATTAAAAACAAATACTGAAAACAAGAACCAAAACCTAAGTCGGAATAAGTGGAATCTTAACCTAGTTCGGAATGCACATAGGGAACCTAATTCGGAATCCAAATTTGTCACGCATTTCGGAATCCTTGACTTGGACCTAATCCGGAATGAAGTTCTACACGTAATTCGGAATGCAATTAAACACACAAGTCGGAATGTAGTTTCTTAGCACAATTCGGAATCTGTGTTCCCAACCTAATCCGGAATCTGTGATCTTCAACTAATTCGGAATGTAGATTCAATACACAATCCGGAATCCTTTACTGGATGTAATCCGGAATCCATCATTTCCACTACTAATTCGGAATACGTGTTTAGGAGTTAATCCTGAATATGCCAAATTCCTATCTAATTCGGGATAAGTGATTGCTATGTAATTCGAGAAAATTAAGCTGCATATAAGTCGGAATAAATGAAAACTATATCTAATTCGGGTTACGAGGGTTTAGTGATTCGGGTAACTTAAAAATGCAAATAAGCTAAAACAAGCAAAAACCAATAAGCACTTATCTAAAAACTTAACCAAATCAACTTTAAGAAAAAGCAAATAAGCCAAAATTTAAAAACTTTTAAAAACACTAAATAATCAAAATATGTAAAATCAACTTTTTATAAAATAACTTTTAAAAACACTTAATTAAAATTAAGAAAATCACACTAAAAGCTATAAGATCAATAAGCTAACACAATCAAACACATACAAACATAAAGAACAATCAATTAAGCATAACAATAAGCAAATAAGCATAAAGATTAAATAAAACAAGAAAGGTAGAATGGGAATAATAAAAAGCTTGATTAAAATTAAGATTCAACAACACAAATTAAAAACTTACTTGAATTAACTTGAAAAAATAAATGACAAGTATTAAAAGACAATTAATAAAAATGGAGAACTAATTTGTCAAATTAGCTAACACCTCATAAATGAGGTTAAGTTATCTATTTATAGGAGGAGGGGAGGAGTAAGTTGCTTCCTTCTTTCTTTCTTTTGTCTTCTCGTCTTTCGTCTTTGACAATAAACTCGTCATTCTCGACTTTGTCTCGGGATTTGTCGATAAATAAAATGAACTCGTCTTCTAATTTCTACATTTATTAGACTTGGTTCCTCGACTTCGTTAAACTTCTGTCTTTAGACTTTTTCTTCGATAAATCTTCAGAATAGGCCTTGGACTTCCGTTCTTTTTGCACTCTTGATCTTTTGACTTCGTCTTTTGTCTTTTACTTCGATATAAGCCCCTGAAAGCCCGTGTTTTATTCCCTTTTCACATTTTGGTCCTAAATCACAACAAAAACACAATCCACACATAATTCCGACTTTTACGACATTAAATACACGTTTTGGTCTTGTTTTTATTATAATTAAGTGGTAAAAGGATAAGTGTTTTCACTCTTATTAGTTTACAACTCTTCCCCTCTAAAATAATAATTCGTCCTCGAATTAGAGATACAATAAGCTGAAAAGGACATACCCAAATCATAGCTGAAAATGAGGGTAAGAATCCGGATAGACTCCCCCGTTTCCCAAGTGGCCTCCCGTTTGGAATGGTTCCTCCAAAGGATTTTGATGAATGGGACCGTCTTTCTCCTCATGACCTGATCCTGACGATCGAGAACTGCCTCGGGTTCCTCAACATAGGATAGATCCTCACGAATCCGACCGAGTGGATACGCAACTGTGTGCAACTGATGATAATTGTAACCTCTGAGTAAGGATACATGGAATACATTATGGACATGAGATAGCTGAGGAGGTAACGCTAGACGATACAAAACCTTACCGACACGTTCGAGGATCTCAAACGGTCTGATGAAACGAGGACTGAGCTTGCCCTTAAGTCCAAAACGCTTGACTCCACGTGTTGGTGATACCTTTAGGAAAACACGATCACCAGGCTGAAATTCTAATGCTCTATGATGTTTATCAGCATAGCTCTTCAAACGAGCACGAGCTTCCTGCAGCTTCGCCCTGGCGATGGAAACCTTCTCATTGGTCACCTCTATCATCTCTGGACCCTAAATGATTCGTTAACCAACCTGATCCCAGCAGATTGGAGCACGACACTTCCTGCCATAAAGCATCTCAAAAGGTGCACACTTGATACTCGTGTGCCAAGTGTTGCTGTAAGCAAACTCAACCAAGAAAATGTAGCCATCCAAACTCCCTGTCCATTCCAATGCACAAGCTCGCAACATGTCTTCTAATGTCTGAATTGTACGCTCTGACTGACCATCGGTCTGAGGATGAAAGGCTGTGCTAAGCTTGAGTCTGGTGCCCCAAGCTTTCTGCAAACCCTTCCAAAATTTAGACGTGAATCGAGGATCTCTGTCTGATATGATATCAAATGGAGTACCATGCAGTCGCATGATCTCCTGCATAAATATATCTGCTAATTTGCTAACTGGATAATCTTTGCGAATTGGAAGAAAATGAGCTGACTTGGTTAAACGATCGACAATGACCCATATAACATCAGGTTTCCTCTGAGTCTACGGAAGTTCGGTGACAAAATCCATGGAGATCTTGTCCCACTTCCATTCAGGAATCTCTATTGGTTGTAGTAAACCACTAGCTCGTTGAAGTTCTATCTTAACCTGTTTGCAGGTTAGACACTTGGAAACGAAAGTAGCAACATCTTGCTTCATGCCACTCCACCAAAAATGTTGTTTGGGATCATGATACATTTTGGTGGATCTTGGATGAATGGAGAATGGAGAGTTGTGAGCCTCAGTCAGTAAGGCTTCTTTGAGTGTAAGATCGTCTGGAACACATAGCTTGGTACCCTGCCATACGATGCCATCTTCGTCTATACGGAACTCTGTCTGCTGATCGATATTCTGAATAATAGCCCATATCTTACCATCATTCTTCTGAGCTGCCTTGATCCGAGAGATTAAATCTGGCTCAACTATTAGAAGCCTAGTATCCATGCTGTCCACGTATAAGGAACTAAATGTCTAAACGCTGTAGATCACGTATGATATCTTCTTCCACCTTGATGCCAACAATTATGCCTGATTTCCTACTAAGAGCATCTGCCACAACATTCGCCTTACCAGGATGGTACTGAAGGTTGATGTCATAATCCTTGAGTAGCTCTAACAACCGTCTCTGCCTCATATTTAGGGGGCGCTTGGTTCAAATTGAGGAATGGTAATGGGAAAAGCAATAGGAATACTAAGGAATGCAATGAGCATTATATTATCATTGATTTTGCTTGGTTCATACTAAACTCGGATAATACACAAACGTCTTCCTAAAAATTGATATTTCAGTTATTTATATACGAAATAAAATTTTCTATTTATTTACTTCAATTTGATATATAACCTTAATATCTGAGATTTAAATAATAAAAAAGATTAATATTATTCATACGAACCAGCATATTGGCAAATTTAATGACAAATTATCAAATACTCCGTAGTATTCAACAATGGTTCTTTTTTTAGCAACATTCAACAATGGTTCTGTATTTATGTTTTAACATATACGGATTATTAAAAAAAATATGTAGACATATTATATTGTAAGTTTACATGAGTATAATAATAATAAAAAGAAAAATATATGCAAGCATATATGGTTTACGGAGTATTAAAAAATAGGTGAAAAAAATGAAAAATACAAGTACCAAAGAAATGGAAGTTAGATCATGGAGTAGACGGTTACATGAGTAATCATTACCATAACCCCCATTTTATTGAGTAATGGCTCATTACTTTGTTTTGGGTAATGGTTCATTCTATTATACCAAACCAACCATAGTTAATGATTACTTTTCCCTTTACTCACCTCCTAATACCTACAACCAAGCATGCCCTTAGCTCTCGTTGAGTGAATATGTACTTGAGGCTCTTGTGATCAGTGAAGATGTCACATGATTCACCATATAGATAATACCTCCAGATTGTGAGTGCAAAAACAACTGCTGCTAATTCAAAATCATGGGTAGGATAATTTTCCTCATAACGCTTAAGCTGACGTGATGCATGGGCAATCACCTTCCCATGTTGCATGAGTACACAGCCAATTCCTTTACTCGAAGCATCGCTATAAATCTGAAATCCACCTATACTAGATAGGAGTGTAAGAATAGGTACAGAAACCAATCGCTGCTTAAGTTCTTCAAAGCTCTTCTCACGCTCGTCTCTCCAGACGAATTTCTCTCCCTTACGCATCAGCTTTGTCAAAGGCAAGGCTAACCGTGAAAATTTCTCCACAAATCTGCGATAATATCCAGCTAAGCCTAGAAAACTATGAATATCAGTTGCAGATGTCGGTCTTGGCCATTTTGTGATAGCTTCAACCTTTGCAGGATCCATGGTGATCCCTTCTGGGGAGATAATGTGGCCCAAAAATGCCACCTTGTTTAACCAGAATTCACACTTGGAAAATTTTGCATACAGTTGCTTCTAGCGAAGTATCTCTAGTACGGTGCGAAGATGTTCCTTATGTTCTTCCTTGGATTTTGAGAAAATGAGAATGTCATCGATGAATATGATGACCAATTTGTCTAGAAACTCATGGAAGACGCGGTTCATTAAGTCCATGAATACCACTGGAGCATTTGTGAGTCCGAAAGGCATGACTACGAACTCATAGTGACCATTTTTTTGCGAAAACAGTCTTAGGAATATCCTGCTCCTTCACTCGCAGCTAATGATAACCTGATCGTAGATCAATCCTGGAAAAGTGCTTGGCACCTTGTATTTGGTCTAACAGATCATGGATACGCGGAAATGGATAATGGTTTCTGATCGTGATTCTTGATTAGCTCATGATAGTCAATACACAGACGCATGCTGCCTTCCTTCTTCTTGACGAAAAGTACCGGTGCACCCCATGGTGATACATTCGGACGAATGAAACCTCGCTCCAGTAACTCCTGCAGCTGGTCTTTCAACTCCTTGAGCTCTATGGGAGCCATGCGATAAGGAGCCTTGGAGATCGGTTCAGCTCCTGGAATGAGCTCAATGCCAAACTCCACTTCGCGGATAGGTGGTATACTTGGAAGTTCTTCTGGAAATACATCGGGGAATTCTGAAACAACTGGCTGATCCTGAATCGATGGAGCTTCAACAGTAATATCCTGAATCGTAACTAAGAAGCCTTCGCAGCCATGAGCTAGTAAAGCACGACTTGTAACGCATAAATGATTTGTATAGACTTTCCTGGTATAAAACCATTATGAATGTACTCTGGAGCTTGAACATCGCTGAATATCACTCGATATGTATGGAAATCGATAGTGGCATGGTGTTTAGCTAACCAGTCCATGCCTAAGATTAAATCAAATTCGCACATGTCCAAAGGAAGTGAGTCTATATGTCAGATCTTATCATCATATTCTAAGGGAAGGTCTCTGTACACATGGGTAATGCGCACAGAGTCTGTCATAGGCGTAGATATGTTTAATATATTCTCTAGTGGTGTAGATGTCTTATTAATACGGGAAGCATAAGTAGTGGATATAACTGAGTGAGTCACACCTATATCAAATAAAACGCAGGCAGCATGTCCGTACATAAATAGGATGCTAGTAATGGTACCTATCGACTTGTTCGCCTGATCTCTGGTGGTAGTGAACACGCGACCTGAAGCTGGTGGTTTCAGAAGAGCAGTACCGGATGTACCAACAGTCTCTCCTTTCTTACAGTTCTTCATCTGATGGCATGCTTGCCCACACTTGAAGCAAACGCCGGTAGCACGACGGCATGGTACAGGATGCATACGACTACATGTAGTGCAGATAGGATGGGTATACCCTCCAGGGGTACCCTTGCTACCTGAGAGCCTGGTTCAGAAAATATGCGTGAGACATTATTATTGGGCATAAACATGACTACACTAAAAGTTTAAGTTATAATACCATATGAAGACGAGTGATTAGGCTGCTGACCCTTAGTGTTCTGGTTATGCCCATTCCCAGATTTCCTGTTATGATGCTGAGATGTTAGCATTTATTTTATACAGTAACTTAACATAAAAGAGTTTAAAATTTAGGGACCTGCTATTGTTGGAGTAACTGGCATTGTTACGGTAGTTGTCACTACCGCTACGCCTGTATGATTCATATTGGTCATTAGTCTGACCGTACCTCTTGTTGTTCGTCTTTTGAATGGCCGGTTGGGACCGGTCTCCATCCTTCTGCCTGAAAGATACAATTGAATAGAACAAGATATAAAATGAAAGTACTGATTTGAATGAGGTGGTTATGCTTGATGACTAAAAATTATACCTCTTCTCAGGACGAGATGGCTCGTCATAGTCATCTCTCTCATGGAGCATCTCCAGACTACGTGTTGCGTCTGCCACTTGTGACACATTGGTGAAAGTGGCACATAGTAGCCGATCAATAGTCGAAGAGTGAAGAGCCCAGCGGAAATGCTTCGCTTGCTCTTCAGTTGTACCTGCAACAGCGCCCAGAAATCCAGCTAACCTGAGGAATCGCTGCATGAACTCCATGCTATTCTCACCAATTCTCTAACGAATAGCATGGTAGTCCCTCTTTAGTCATTCCTGCTTAGCCCTTGGGAAGAACTTATTATAGAACAACTCAGTGAACTGATTCCATGTCAAAGTAGCCGACCATGCATCGCCTCCGTTTGTTTGCTTGTACACCCTCCACCATGCTAGCGCATCGCCCTCGAACTTGTAGCAAGCCAACCGTGACTTGTACACTCCATCACAACCCATGGCATCAAAGATCTCTCCATGTGTGAGACCTAGTTTTCAGCATCAGACGGAACCTCAGCCTTCTCAAATGCTCGAGGCTTCTTCTTGTTGAATCTCTCCAGCCAGGTGTGGAGTGTGACCGGTGGAGGAGGAGGAGGATTATTGTTCTGATTCTGATTTTGATGAGTCTGATACTCATTCCGAACCTGATTTTGGATCTGAGGGAGCATAACTTGCAATGCTGCATTGACAGCTGCAACAAGTTCCTCGTTGGTGTATGTTTTGACTATCTGACAGTTTCAAAGAGGAAAATAAAATGATTAATTTGTTAGAAACATAGGATAACATAAGAGATGCATGGAAGAATTTATGAAGGCATAGCCAATGAAAACTGCCATTGGCAAAGGTGGACGACTATGGTTCAGGCCACAAAACAAAATTCGAAGAAAACCACATGCGACTAAGTATGGCCAATCCTGTATCAACCCTTACTCAGTAAAAAACTTAAAGAAAATAATGATGCATGAGAATTTTACTATCAGAATAGGAAGATCCTGGTGACTACCCACTAGTCACATGTCAATTTTAAGAGCCTACACATCAAAACCAGGCTCTGATACTGATGACTTATAGTCCCTATTCGGGTTATATAATCCGATCCACGGGTACTACCCTTATCCATTGGGTATGGATCATCATTGCGCAGCGCACGTAAGGCTCAGGGGGCCTAGTAAGCCACTGTCTCACAACGGTTGGTTACTTAATCAAGTTCTCGTCGCCCTGCGACATGATAAAACCGAATATAATCTATCCTATGATTATATTCGCCTAAGGAAAAGGGATATACACTTAGCTTAGTTACATGATAAAGATCAAAGCTATTTCTAGTCTTTATCTCTTCCTTAGGCCGTAAGAGTAGAAGAGCCCAGCCAAGACTCTCTCGGGTAGGGCTGAGCATGGAAAACCCAAAACCGACCCGGACCGGAAAATCGGACCGGAAAACCAGACCGGAAAACCGGACCGAACCGGAACGGACCGTACAATTTCGGTCCGGTCTTCGGTCTGTGGTTTTGCATAATTTCGGTCCTCGGTCCGGTTCGGTCTTGCAAAAAATCTTGCCTATTTTGCTTAATAGGACCGGACCGGACCGAGGACCGAACTGGACCGAGGACCGAACCGGACCTGACCGACCCGGACCAGACAAGACTATTTCGGTCCGGCCTCGGTCCGGGGTTTCAGACCATTTCGGTCCTATGTCTGGTCCGGTCTTGGTCAGTCCTGTCCGGTCCGGTCCTGGACCGATGCTCATCCCTACTCTCGGGTATAAAAGGAACCCCCGAGGTTCCACAAAGTACGATACATAATACTCTAAAACCCTCACATGTACTCAAACCGATTACTCACTCTCACGCCGGAGTCTAATCGTGGGACAAACGTCCACGGTAAGCCTAACGGTGTATGTTCTTTAGTGTGCAGGGTCATCAAACAAGATTCACTTGGTGCAAGAGCCGAAGTCCACAAGACCCCGAATTAAGCCTAACGCGGGTTTATCTCGGTCCATCCAACTTTTGTATCAACAAGTTGGCGCCATCTGTAGGAACCTACACTAAACTCTAAGCATGACAAGAAAAGGAACGAATGGAGGTGGCCTAAGGTCGTTGACAATAGACGGTCAAATCACATCCATGGGGAACACCCCTGGGTCGGCCAGCGATGCAAACACTCGCGATGTGATAAACCCATCTCTCCGAGGTACGAGCTCGCCATTCTGAACCCCCTACCCGCCATAGAAGAAAGCGACGTAGAACGGAGATCGGCTCAGCCTCTTCCCAACAAAGATAAACGAAAGCTACCCCTCACACCCGAGGAAAGCGAGCAAGTAATTGTTACAGATGTGAGTGCAATGGAAGAGTATGTAGCAAACAACTTACAAGCTCTGCTCCCACTAGCCACTAAATATACATGAAGGACCAGCATGTCATAAAGGAAAAAGGGCGCGCAGGATGCTATCACTCAGACAATGAGTCATCAAATTCAAAATCAAACAACAGTCATCATACGGAACGTGGGCTCAAATATTCCTCCCCAGAAAGCTCAGGAGGGAAAGACGCGCTTTCTATTCACACAAAAGAAAAGATCGAGACTTCTCACAACCATGGAAAAGGGCAAGAAAAAACGCTTTCACAAGGAAAATACAGTATTATCCTGATACAACAAAGCATCGCATGCCAACGAACGTCAAAACATATGATAGCACCACAGATCCAGAAGACCACCTGAAAGTCTTCGAATCACAAGCAGGAATTGAGCAATGGCCTGAATCTGTATGGTGTAACATGTTCAACTCTACACTTGTAGGAAACGCGCAGAACTGGTTTGACAGAATCCTACCACGAACAATAAACGGTTTCGAAGTATTACGAAAAGTATTCAAAAGAAACTATGTCCAACAAAAGAGGTACGAAAGAGCGTTGTATCACTAGCAAGAGTCAAACAAAACCAAGGTGAATACCTAGAAGAATTATTAGAGCGCTTCAAAAACGAATGCCTCAAGATAAAAGAATGCCCGGAGATCTTGGAAGTATCTTGCTTTATGACAGGATTAAATAAAAAAGATCTAATACAAAAATTGAACGAGAGGACACCAGAAACGTTTGATGGGGTAATGCGAAAGATGAGATCCTTCATATAGGGAGAATCAGCTGCCACGGAAGCCATGCAAGATACTTCTAGCTATAGATCCCGTGATGTGCCCAATAAGCAAACTAATACACGGGGTAGATCCTGGGATCCTAAATACCAAGGAAACTAAAAAGAAGGGCGTAGAAGTAGCTTTCAATTCACGCCACTGAAGTTAACCCCAAGAGAGATCCTCGCATCGGAAGGAGCGAACTTCCCAAGACCACTACCAATGGTCACTCCAGTAGAAAGACGCATAGGTAATAGATAATGCGAGTACCATGGAGAAAAGGGACACACCACCAACGAATGTATTTAGCTACAAAAGCACATTGAAAGCTTGGTGCAGGTGAGAAAGGTGAAACACCTTATCAAGTATGACTCAGAAGGCGGAAAAGAAAAGCCAAATGATATAGTGGAAACGGTCTACATGGTACAAACGTGGCAAAGAAGGACTAAGCAAAAGGTGAGCCAAAGGGCCTCAAGAGGGAGAGACATCTCATTTCCCCCCCCCCCCCCCCTCAGTGCGAACACTGTGGCAGAGGGACCATTAGTAATAGAAGTAAATATTGGCGATCATAGCATTCATCGCATGTATGTGGACGGCGGTTCATCGGCGGAAATCATGTATGAGCATTGTTTTTTAAAACTAAGCCCAGAGATAAGGAACCAAATGGTACCTGAGACGTCACCTATCATTGGCTTTTAGCAGAGAAGCAGTGGGCCTTTGGGCCAGTTAAAGCTAGTAGTAACGATATGAAATGATGAGCATTCGACGAAAGTCTCAATGAATTTTATAATAATACGATCCCCGTCACAGTACAACGGGATAATTGGGCGACCCACCATCTTAGTAATGCGAGCCAGTACCTTCTACGGCCCATGGCATGATTAAATTCCCAGTGGAAGGAGGAATTGTGGCGATCTTCAATACAACCATACCACTCGCGGAATGTAACATAGTGACAGAACCACCGCGAGTAACAGCAGATTCAAAAGTGAGTTCACCACCAAATTTAAAGGTGGCAGTTCACCCAGAATACCTAGATCAAAAGATAACAATTGGGAGAACATTATCCGACAAAGGAAAGTCAGACATGTGCCAACTTATAAGGGTTAATTTGGACATCTTTGCATGGGAACCAAAAGATATGACTGGTGTACCGCGATCAATAGCCGAACATAATTTGCAAATCCGCAAAGGATATACACCAGTCAGACAAAAGAAAAGGGGACAAGCTCCAGAACACAGTAAAGCAATATGGGATGAAGTGAAAAAATTCGTAGACGCAGGTATCATGCGAGAAGTCTACTACCATGACTGGCTTTCCAATCTAGTGATGGTCATGAAGCATGATGGCAGCTGGCGCATGTGTGTTGATTTCACAGATCTTAATAAAGCTTGTCCTCAAGACTGCTATCCGCTCCAAAAAATAGACTGGAAAGTCAAATCACTGTGCGGGTATCCCTTGAAATGCTTTTTAGACGCATATAAAGGATACCACCAGATACAAATGGTAGAACAGGACGAGGAGAATACATCATTCCACATTAGCCAGGGTGTATACTGCTACACAAAAATTCTATTCGGACTCAAGAACACGGGGTGCTACGTACCAACGACTGGTAGACAAAGCGTTCGACAATCAGATTGGGCGTAACTTGGAGGTATATGTTGATGACCTGGTCATAAAAAGTCACACTAAGGAGGAAATCATCCGTGATATAAAGGAAACCTTCTCCGCACTTAGGAAAATAAACATGAAGTTAAATCCGAAAAAATGCACTTTCGGAGCCACAGAAGGCATGTTCCTAGGATACATG
This sequence comes from Glebionis coronaria, assembly GCA_025667525.1. Lineage (NCBI taxonomy): Eukaryota > Viridiplantae > Streptophyta > Magnoliopsida > Asterales > Asteraceae > Glebionis > Glebionis coronaria. Next base: position 251,872,520 of record CM046878.1, read on the forward strand.
ATAGAGCCTAATGGCATTAAACCTTGTCCAGAAAAGACAGACGCGGTCATACAGCTCCAAATCCCAAAGACAAAAAAGGATGTACAATCGCTAAATAGAAAGCTAGCTGAATTAAACAGGTTTCTTTCAAAATCAGCAGAGAAATCACTCCCTTTATTCAAAACACTCAAGAAGTGCATAAAAAAGGGAGACTTAATTTGGACAAAAGAAGCAGAAAAGGCCTTCCAAGAGCTAAAGAGCCATTTAGCTTCGCTACCCACGTTGGTCGCACCTCGACCGAAAGAAGACTTGATAGTGTACATTTCGACTATGCATGGAGCAATCAGCACAACGCTAATGACAGATAGAGAGAATGTGCAGACACCAGTATATTTCATAAACAGAGCCTTACAAAGCTCATAATTGAATTATACACCAATGGAGAAATTGGTATTAGCACTAGTATTCGCAGCAAAGAGGCTATTGCGATATTTTCAAGCTTATCCAATAGCGGTCATTACGGACCAGCCAATAAAGCAAATAATATCAAAACCAGATGTCGCAGGCAGATTACAGAAGTGGAGCGTTCTACTGGGAGAACACAACATTATGTACAGACCGCGTAACGCTGTAAAAGGACAGATCCTAGCAGACTTCATCATTGAAAAACGAGAGGAAGGCGAGCAGACATCTATACAGGAGGAGGGCGACCAAGACCCATGGGTCTTATTCACCGATGGATCCTCCTGCACTGACGGATCTGGTGCAGGCCTTATTCTCACCAACCCCGAAGGTATGGAATTCACGTACGCACTACGTTTCGAGTTCACAGCTACAAACAATGAGACAAAGTATGAGGCACTCATAGCAGTACTACGGATCGCAGCCCAGATGGGTGTGCGCAACCTTGAGGCAAATGTGGACTCTCTTTTAGTAGCGAATCATATACAATGTGAGTACGAAGCCAATGAGGAAAATATGATACAGTACTTACAGAAAACTAAGTCATTAATCAAGGGCTTCAATAAGTTCCTGATACGCCAAGTACCAAGGGGGGAGAACAAAAAGGCTGACGCCCTCAGTAAAATAGCATCCACCAGCTTCGCACACCTATCCAAATAGGTGTTGGTAGAAATCGTCAAAGAAAAATCCATAAAGGAGGAGGAAGTTGCATCGGTCATAGAAGAAGTAGGTCATACATAGATGACACCGATCATGGAATACTTGACAAATGAATTACTCCCACCAGATGAAATCGAGGCGATGCGGATACACAGATGCTCGAGACAATTTGTGGTTATGGATAGGATCCTTTATAAGAGATCATTCCTCCAACCATGGTTACGATGTGTAGGACCGCAGCAGGCGCAATATGTCATCAGCGAGATACACGAGGGATCCTGCGGCATGCACGCAGGACCCAGGTCAGTGGTGACGAAAGCTTTCCGCAGCGGATATTACTGGCCAACCATGCATTCAGATGCACAGACACTCATTTCAAAGTGCAACGACTGCCAAGTGCACAGACCAGTGACGCGCCAGCCCCAGCAAGAACTAACACCTATTACCTCTCCTTGGCCATTTTACAAGTGGGGAATCGATATCACGGGACCTTTCCCTGTGGCAGCCGAAGGGATTAAGTTTCTGATAGTCGCAATGGACTACTTCACGAGATGGATCGAGGCCAAAGCGATAGCAACAATCACTTGCAACCAAGTGAAAAGGTTTGTTTGGGATATATAGTATGTCGCTTTGTACTACCAGGGGAAATCGTCTCCGATAATAGGAAACAATTCATGGAGAACCCATTTAAAGACTGGTGCACAAAAAACAACATAAAGCAGCGATTCACATCCGTAGCCCATCCACAATCTAATGGACTAGTTGAAAGAGCGAATAGGAGCCTGAGGGACGACATCAAAGCACGACTGGGTGAGGAGAACAAGAAATGGGTTGATGAATTATCACACGTGTTATGGGAGCATCACACCATGATAAAAACCGCAACCGGAGATACCCCATTCGCCCTAACGTACGGGACGGAGGCGGTTATTCCAGCGGAAATAGGGTTGCCAACACTTCGTACAGCGGAGGTCGACATGATTATGAACGACGATGAATTACGGTTGAACTTGGATATACTTGATGAAAGACGAATAACTGATGAAAGACAAGAGTTGGCAGCAATCAGTGAAGCTAAGGCAAAATCTAAAATGAAGGGTTACTACAACGCCAGGGTGAGAAAGACTTCGTTCATACCAGTAGACTTTGTATATTGCGCGAACGCAGCTAGCCGCGCAGAAAATACAGGGAAGCTTGGACCTAAGTGGGAGGGGGGCCTACATGGTAACAGAAGGGACCGTACCAACAAAAACCATAATTGTAACACCTCATTCAGGTTATATAACCCGATCCACAGGTACTACCCAACTTTTGCAGATACCAAGACTTTGTATCTCCTTAGCTCGGTCCATCCAACTTTTGTATCAATAAATACCATAGTTGTAACACCCCACTTGGATAAGTGGATCGTTACTTAATAATTATGGCCTGTCATCAAAGAATGCAAGGTAAATGTCCTAAAACATTAATGACCATAAAGGAAACCGGAAATAAACATCGGTTCCAAACATAAGCTCTCACACAATGTATAAGTAAAGAATGTAGAATAAGGACTAATCAGTGTCCAGCAACGCAGAAGTATATAGATACATTAAAAGAAATGAAGTCAAAGGAGCCTCCATCCAAATGCACGTACTCTTGATTTCCTAGCTTTGCCCTTTAGTACCTGCCGTATGGGGACATGGAAAGAAAATTGTTGGGTCAAAAGTTGATGGTTCAAATCACTATGGAAACAAGAAGGACCAAATATGGCATTAGGAGAAACTTCAAGTTGGTGGACAAAATACAAGAAAGTTTCTCCTGCTACAAAACTTTCCACTGCTGTAAAGATTCCCCTGCTATATACTAAAAAGATGGAGATTTGGTCAAGTAGTGATAAGAATGAATAATTCTGTTTTGATCTAGTCATTATTATCTTATTTAGTTTCTATGTATCCATGGGTTCCTTAAGTTATAAAAGGAACACCAGACCGAAGGTTTTATATATATCTTTCACTACTAAAATGTAACCTACAGAGTCTTTGATCTCTAGGCATGGGATTCAATGTATACATGCCTAGATTTGTTTGTATTAATCATCAATAATACAAACCCTTTGGGAATTATTCATCTTTGTAAAACATCTTATTCATGATCATTATTCTTATTCCGCTATGTTATCATATGAATGATGATCATCCTAGATAAAACGGTTTTTACTGTTTGAGTCTAAAGATCTTGGATTCAACAAGTGGTATCAGAGCGGATGGCTCTTGATATCTAGGAGAATAAGATGTTTATCGTGTTCTTGTTGCTGTGAAGATGTTTTAGGGTTTATTGAGAGGGTTAATTCCTCAAATCCCTAAAAATATTGTTGTTTCTGCCATAGGTTGTGAAAAAAATAATACGTGCCAAGATAATATGTTTATGTCGTTCACAATGTTATCAATTACAACGAGTGGTTGCTGTCATTGGACAATCTATTATCTTATGTGAATGGGATGAAAGAAATTCGTGATTGGGTTTCTCTGTTCCACATGATGCGCACAAATATTGAAGCTTGCTATAATCAGTCACGTGAGTTTTTGCTTATATTATTCTTACCTTGCAACTAGTACTTGTTCAATGAAAGGGACGTTTGACCATACCACTTCGGTCTAAACAATTGTTTTTTTTTTGTTCACGTGAGTGCACAAATGAAACAATTAAAATAAGAATAGAGTTGTGCAGCCAAAGGGACCATGAAAAAGTGATGTGTTTTGGCACTATACGTTCTTATGAGGCTGGATCTATGATAACAATGATGGTATGTTGCATTCTTTAAAGAAAAAGGCATGACGTTATCCCACATGATTTAATATAAGGGTTAAGGTTACTAGCATGTGTTCACATGGGCAGTATGTGGTACACTAGTACTATTCTAATCAATTAATGAGAATGTGTTAATTCGTGGGTCTGAAATAGAAAAGGTAACGACGTGACAGTTTGCAGTCAGATGTGGACATATGACATAAAGTTAAGATTAAGGTTTGGACTCTCGTGTGTAAAAGAAAAGTCACAAGGAAAAGGACGTGTGGGGATATGTGTTCTCGTTTAAAGCAGAATGGGATAATTTATTATTGTGATAGAGGTTTTTGCACAAAACAATGGTACATTTTGACAGCAGAGGTATGTGTGGAAACCTTGGTTTCCGGATCTTTTAAGCTACTAGGAATGATCATTGTTCATATGATTATACAATCAAAGCGGAATTAGAACAACAACCATTAACAAGGTGTTTAGGCACAAGAGCATGAATTAAAAACAATTGGATTGCTAATTATATTAATAATCAACAATCACTAGACGTGTATACATTGAATCCCACGTCTAGTCGACACACGCTTTAGGTTTACATTGTGAATGAAAGTTATGAATAAAACCTAAGACCCTTGGTTCCTTTTATAGTGTAAGGATTAGGGTTTACAAGAGATAATGATGAATAAACAAGTAAATCTTCTATTTAAATAAACTTATGTAGAATATCTTTTGCATGTTTATCTAAATAGAAGCTTCCATAAGCTTCTTTGTCTACGTTTTGTCAATGCTTGAATTGCATGTAACAATGCTTACATTGTACATGACAACTCTTGAGCTATCAACGCCTAAATTGTACATGTCAACGCTTGATTAACTCTTGACAACGCTTGGACAATTTCTTCACGATTTCTTCATTTTTGAGTTTCTGCCACATCAACTTTTTGACCCAACAATCTTCCCCTAGTTGATAGAGGCAAAACTCTATGTGTATCTCTTGTAAGTTGTACATGATCTTCAAATTGCTTCCCCTCAAGTTTAGCATGTATTTCTTCCCCTTTTTGTCACATCAACAAGGAAGTAAACAATGTTGCAATGTTGAAGATTCTCCATATGTAGGCTCTGTGTAATGATCTTGAAGAACAATTAATATAATATTTTTGATGTCGAAGTAGAATAACCCAACCTTGTGTTCCATGTCTTGTACTATCCATGTGACTAAGAACTTATAGAGGATGATATAAGTAGACCTCGATCCCTTGTCAATATTCTCATCCTTTGTGAGACACTGAGCACGATAATGTAACTCCTTCAAGTGTTATGACAAGTCTTCGTCACCAATCATGTAAAGCACGAACAAGTTACCTTTAAAGTCACCAGAGCATGACTTTAAGATATGATAGAACACAAACTCGCGAAAATCTTCTTCAATCATCAAACTTATCATAGGAATTCTTCCCCTTAAGATAACACTTCTTCATGACGATTTTAATGGAATCACATCTTCATACCATATGTAAAAGTATTTGGATGGATAACTCTTTCACAAGGCTATCCCGATTACATAGTTTAAAATATCCATCAAATTCTCATAAAAAGTTGCTAACTCGCTTTAAGATCATTAATTCCTTTCAAAAATATCCGAGCCATAAATATCACCATGATATTCTAAATAAAACGGAGATTCCATGTACCTTTGTGTGTATAATCCTCCTTTTTGTATGCTAAAAATATACCAATTTTCTCAACAGCAGCAAACCTTGTGTTGTCCAATATCCTCTTCTATCCAATATCTTTGGCAGATGTATTGTCCAATATCGGACAATACCTATCAGCGTTGAAGTTCATATATCGGACGACACTGTCAACTCTATCAGCGTTGACTTATTCTGTCAGCGTCAAAATTCTTCCTGTCAGCGTCTGAATTACAAACGTCAGCGCCAACCATAAACCTTGTCAGCGTCCATTCTTATCAACGTCAAACCATTTTACTCCAACCTATCTTTAACTTGCAATTTGATTATAGAAAATATGACTTTTCTTAAAGACACGTCATGACCATAGATGTGTCATCCAATCATAAGTTACTTACCGTGTGAACACAAATACACAAATCAATCTTTCATATTTGCATCGTATGAACAGAACCGTTTTCCACCAATAGGAACACTTACACCGTGTGAACATAAGTTGAAGAACCAATCAGAATCGAAAGATTTGTATATTGACTTAGCCCCATATGAGTAACCATAGACCAGCATGTAGAGTAACACAATGACGAGTGGAATACAGTAACATAATATTAGGGCTTAGATCGTGTGAATGCAAAGTTTTCAACCAATAGAATGGCTTGCCTCGTGTGAACATGTTCATAACCAATCATGCGAACATGTCTTTAAGCAAACAAGAATCGTTACTTCTGAAACACGATGACTTCTAAGCTGTACCTTCTCTTGATCAGTCCACATGAATTATAAGCTATTAAAATAAGCACAATCTAGGGTTCATCGAAACCCTAATTTAGGATTTATAAGTTAACCTTAGATCGATTTTTCCATCATAACAGCCACAACTCTCGTAATATTCTGCTTTAAAGCTGATCTAGGGTTTGAGAAACCTTAGGTCATGATTTTATGTGAAAGCAAAAATTGAATACCTTTTACTGCAGCGAACTTCGACGGACTATAACTTGACAATGAAAGCTCAAATCGAAGATCGCTCTGGTGAGATCCGAGACACAAGTGCCAAGAACCTACAATTCAAAAATCACAAAGATCCAACGGTTAACGAAGGAGAGATCGTGTTTTGAACATGGCTGTTCACAGAAAACTGCATTCATCCTACTGCTGACTTTGACGCTTAATAACTTTTGCCTGGGGATAAAACTTGACAATCCCTCCGGTGGATGTTTAGATCTATGTATGTAGAACACACATATAAAATTTCGTGACGATCCAACGGTTCAATCAAAAGTTATGACCTTCTGAATACTGCTGCGCACACAAAAACGTCCAGAAAAACCCTAGACGGATTTTTCTTCTTTTCAACATTACGAACACCTTGTTGGTCCTAGCATCACGAGCCACGAGGCTCTGATACCAATTGTGGAAACCTTGGTTTCCGGATCTTTTAAGCTACTAGGAATGATCATTGTTCATATGATTATACAATCAAAGCGGAATTAGAACAACAACCATTAACAAGGTGTTTAGGCACAAGAGCATGAATTAAAAACAATTGGATTGCTAATTATATTAATAATCAACAATCACTAGACGTGTATACATTGAATCCCACGTCTAGTCGACACACGCTTTAGGTTTACATTGTGAATGAAAGTTATGAATAAAACCTAAGACCCTTGGTTCCTTTTATAGTGTAAGGATTAGGGTTTACAAGAGATAATGATGAATAAACAAGTAAATCTTCTATTTAAATAAACTTATGCAGAATATCTTTTGCATGTTTATCTAAATAGAAGCTTCCATAAGCTTCTTTGTCTACGTTTTGTCAATGCTTGAATTGCATGTAACAATGCTTACATTGTACATGACAACTCTTGAGCTATCAACGCCTAAATTGTACATGTCAACGCTTGATTAACTCTTGACAACGCTTGGACAATTTCTTCACGTTTTCTTCATTTTTGAGTTTCTGCCACATCAACTTTTTGACCCAACAGTATGTTTAGTTTACCTTGTTTTTGTTATTTATTTCCCCTGTTATAAAATTCATTCCCACATTGAGTGGGTTTGGCACAGTTAATAACAAAAACAGGGGCATTAAAAATTCCCCTGCTTGTGAAAATGTTCACCCTGCTTTCATTAGAAGTATCCCTTGCTACGATCCCCCTGCCTTCAAATAGTTCCCCCTGCTGCCAGAAAAGTTCCCCCTGCTGTCAGATATGAGTTTTGGGACAGCAAGGTTTTGGAGTTTGGTAAATTCACAACAACTGGTTTAAAGGTATAAAAGGCTTTCATATTGATTGTTTACATAGTCATGAAGGTAATTGACTATTGGCTATTTGAAGATGAAGTATAACTGGCTGAGAATGTGGTTTATTCATGCTTTATTCCGTAATGATTCATTGACAAAAATACGCAAAGGTATGAGATTTTTCTTAGGTTGCTCTATGCTCATATTTGCTAAGATATTGGTTTTTGTCAAGAGCCTCATCCACTCCCTATACATTCTGAGATGTATACGTTCGCTGTTATGTGGATATTACATGGTATAATACACAGATTCGGGTTTTTCTACTACTACATCAAATAGGCGATACTGAATTTTCTTCGCTTATGATTATTACTTTCAAAGCCTACAGAATTGAAGATTCACGAATGACTAGCACACTTTAAGGGGAAGTTCATTTGATAAAGTGTTAGTCATTTACATATGACATTGAAGTGAAGGTTTTCGCTACTGCTTATTGGTACTACGACAACTAATGTGAGTATCTACTGCTTAAAATCATTTTTATTAGGATCCCAGGCCTATGTGCTTCATGGATGGTATTTTGAAAGGTGGAATGCTTGGGTTAGAAGTATGGTATTGGTTGGTAGTTGTTGAAAATCAAGGTTGTTTACATAGAATACCCCTATTTGATCATGTCAAAAAGGGGAATTTGTCTACAGAGAGTGTTCAACCTATTGATCTTTGGTGTTGTATGTTTAAGGGGAAGTGTTTTGACATCATCAACTAGGGGAAGATTGTTGGGTCAAAAGTTGATGAGTCAAATCACTATGGAAACAAGAAGGAACAAATATGGCATTAGGAGAAACTTTAAGCTGGTGGACAAAATACAAGAAAGTTTCCCCTGCTACAAAACTTTCCACTGCTGTGAAGATTCCCCTGCTATATACTAAAAAGATGGAGATTTGGTCAAGTAGTGATAAGAATGAATAATTCTGTTTTGATTTAGTCATTATTATCTTATATAGTTTCCATGTATCCCTGGGTTCCTTAAGTTATAAAAGGAACACCAGACCGTAGGTTTTATATATATCTTTCACTACTAAAATGTAACCTACAGAGTCTTTGATCTCTAGGCATGGGATTCAATGTATACATGCCTAGAGTGGTTTGTATTAATCATCAATAATACAAACCCTTTAGGAATTATTCATCTTTGTAAAACATCTTATTCATGATCATTATTCTTATTCCGCTATGTTATCATATGAATGATGATCATCCTAGATAAAACGGTTTTTACTGTTTGAGTCTAAAGATCTTCGATTCAACAAAAATACGGTTGAGCAATACGCTTTGTGTGCGGATATATGACAATGATGATGTTCAACATTCATTTTAAGAAGTGAGTAATTAAATGTTGTTAATGATGATGTTTAACTTTTGAAGCTACAGACCCGCGGAACCAGACTAACCCTTTGGGGAGGGGTCCGACTGAGAAAGGGCAAAAATTCAAAATTTAAATTTTTGAGGGAAATACACGGAACCGGTCGGATCCCTTGGATAGGGGTTCGACGGGGTGCGTACCCGTCTGAGACCAAATTTTTTGATAAGTGGTGAACGATGGATTTTTGACCCGTGACATAGTATTTTTAGGATTGAGAATTAAGAGGGTCAATGTTTCACACGGATTAGGCTGTAAGTCAACTTATATAAGGTAAGAGAATGTACCTTTGTACCAAGCATATCATACTCGAGTGGTAAGCATGTTCTTATAATGTTTTCATCAAGAATAACGTTACCTCTGTCCATGGATATGTATGTACTCGAGAGGTTCCTATTACCCGCCATATACCTTGAACAACCATTGTCCTTGATCAATTTGTTGAGCTGAAGTCCAACATTCAAGTATACCTATAAATCATGAAACTCAAGTGGTGGGTCCCCATTTTGTTATGGGTCCGTTTAGGTTAGTCATGCCTCTCATAGGCATACCAATTTGAGTGTTGTAGATCTCGTGGTACTAGATTGAAAACTGATTTTAACATGTGCACATAGATGTTGACATAAATGCACATATGCATTTAGAAATAAAGACAAATAGAAAACGCATAAGCATATAGGTGTAATGCAATGGTTATCTAAGAATGAGAATATAATGATATGCAAGTAGAAGAAGTACTCATGAAAACATATAAGCATACGAGGTTGACACAAGCAAGATGTTCATATGCACAAATATCCATTATCATTCAACACAATGATAATCATACGGATTCTTTTTATTTAACATCATTGTTTTATACCAAACACCCCTTTTCAAGAACACTATATGTTTAGAGAATCACCAAATGTGGTGTACTTGACAAGTTTACTTAGTTCATATTATTAAGTGACTTACTTGGTTCAAGTAAGAGTATAACTTACGCAAAGAGAGTGAGCAAAGTCTACAAGCAATGTGAAAACCAATTTTCTAACACAAACTCTAGCAAATATCCTATTGCGCATAATCAAGTATTTGACAAGCAAGCAAATGAGTAAAATGGAAAGGTTGACATGTATGTACCACAAATAGAAGCAATCACAACTTGCAATGATCAACCAATATATTTACAAACTCATGAACCAAGCAAGTAACATTTAGCATACAAATATTTTTCTTCACTTTGTGTTTAAGTATGATGATGTATACTAAGCTTGATTAGTTTCCTTTGTATAACAAAATGATTTGTTTTAGAATATGGATACGATCTTATTCAAATGCAAAGTAATTTGTTGTGTCCGACTCAATAGAAAAAAAAGATGACATGCTAAAGTAAGTTCATAATTTTAGACACTTTATTTCTTTTGTTAGCCCTATATTTTATATAGTCGAACAAGAATTTAATAGGTCATCTTAGTCGTTATTGGTCTTGTATAGTAATAGGTTAGTCGGGAAAAGCGGGCTTGGACTTTAAGCTAATATTGTCTTTGTTAGGGGCTATATGCCCAAGTGAATGCCAAGCCCGGCCCAAGATGAAGCCCACAAAGGCCTTAGAGCCGTGGCATATATAACCCTCTTCCAGATGTGGAAGAGGGTGTTGGTTCATTTCATAAAACACTTAGTTTTAGTGTAAACCTTCCACTTCTCTCTCTACTCTCTCTCTCTACTTTTCTACTATTTCTCTCTCTAAATCTTGTGTTATGGATTAAATGGGATCAACATTTGGTATCAGAGCCTATAGTGGATAGGTGATTGAAGATTCGTGTGGTGTGTTCTTGATTTTTCGTGGTTACTTTGATCAATATCTCACGTCCCAAATTTTTTCTTGTGTTTTTTATGGTTTTTTCTCGATACAAATATTCTACATAGTTGTGGTAGAGATTTGGTATATTTACTTTGGCTAAAAACACAAAATTTTTGGGTGTTTTGATCATTTTTGGCTTAAAATCTCGAATTGGTTGAGTTTTGTCCGAGAAAAGTGGGATATATTCCGATTAGGGATATTCCGATCTGTGCAATCGGAAAAGGGTTTAAGTTTTCCGATCACATTCTGATCTGAGCATTCCGATCTGAGCATTCCGATTTGACATTCCGATCTGAGCATTCCGACTTGGACATTCCGATTTGACATTCCGATCTGAACATGACATTCCGATTTGACATTCCGATCTGAACATGACATTCCGATTTGACATTCCGATTTGACATTCCGATCTGAGCATTCCGATTTGACATTCCGATCTGAGCATTCCGATTTGACATTCCGATCAGAGCATTTCGATTTGACATTCCGATCTGGACATTCCGATCAGGGTATTCCGATAGGTTTTATTCCGACAAGGGTATTCCGATCAAGGACATTCCGATAGGTATTCCGATGGAAATTTTGTTCGAGTATTTTTCAAACTTAGCCACTATCTAGACTAGTCCCGGAACATAGTTTACACGAAGACTAAAAAAAATTATTTTTTTCCTAGACCATTTTTAGGCCATATAAGTTTCAATTTCAAATTTTGGCGATGCGAAAAATTTTTCGACCAAAAATTCGAATTTTCGGACCAAAATTCAAATTTTTAGGCCATTTTAGGTTTTATTTTTTGTCAAAAGTTTTCATTTTTCAAATCTTTGCCCTACTAGTTTTTGGCTATTTCTTACTCGATTTCAAAATTTGGTGATTCAAAAAATTTTTCGGCTTACCGTTTTGTCGGACTGAGGAATTTATTGTCGGACTGAAAAATTTTTTTTTGGAATTTTCGGAATTTCAACCACAATCAAATCACAACACATCCACTAAGATCCTTAATCCATACACATCATATCCTCTTCGAGACATCCGTTCAATGGACATCTTCGTGGATTCAACACCAACAACGTCCATGACTGAGATAAATAAAGAGAAGATGCAGAATCCAGAGGTTAAGACAAATACTGAGACTCATATCAGTAAACCTTCTAACAAGGATTCTACCACCAAAACCTTTCATGCAATCAAATACAAGATGTCGAAAGCAAAAGAAAGATGCATGGAACACATAAAGTTGCTTCAGTCACACCTTCAGGTTCTTTCAAGAGAAGACCTAAAAGGCACTCGTCTTGAAATTGGATTAACGGGTATTCTTTCTACTATTTGGTCAAGATGTTGAGACATTCATCAGAACGATGCTACTTAATGTGTACCATCTTGAACAAGAACTTGACAGAGACGATTTTCACGAGAACATATCCATGGAGGTCCTTTTAGCTCTCAACAATCAGTTCCAGCAGTTCATTGACTCAAGTGGCTTATCCAAAAACGATCGAGAGTTCACAAGCACATACTTTACCAAATATATAGATCTTCAAGCGTTCAAAGAGACACTTCTTCAACATATGAGCAATATAAAGAAGTCAATTGCTGAAAGAACACGCCATCAAAGGCACTTTCAAAGAAGGGTGAATCACAGATTGATGCAGACGAAAGAGAGCACTGTCGATATAGATCAAGCACTGAATGCTTCTTCGGTTGATACAGAGAGCAGCGGGACAGAATCAGAAACGCAGCATATCAGTACCAGCTCAGAGAATGATCAAACAACCAATGATGCGAATATCAGACCCATTTATGATGATCAGCCAATGGCTATGGTACATTTAAATGCTGAATACGATGTTCCTCAATATATTGAGCAATCTGAACCCATTCTTGACACGTATCTAGTGGAAAAGGTTGATAGCAATACCACACCTGATTCATCAGATACGAGTACTAATGGAGGAGAGACTTCTCAGGATGTTAATTCTAAGATTCACGAGCTTGAAAGTTTGTTAGCTCAGAAGACTAAAGATTTTGAGGATGCCAAACTTGATTTTTCAAAGAAAAATAACAAATTTGAGGCTTACTTCGAAAAACTTGAGAAAGCAAATGTTGTTCTTGAACAAAAATTGGATCGTAAGATTCAAGATTTTAACGCGGAAAAAGAACATTTTGTGAAACAAATAAATTTGTTAGAATCAATGTTGGCTTCTCAAAATCCAAGTCCTCCGCCTGCTTCATTAACTGAATTATCTGTGCAACCTATCGACACTGTAGACAGTAATGACGCGAATTCTGAGAACGACATATTTGACAGTATGAATATTAAGTTAGAACAACGTGTCGCTCAATTACTTCTACAAAATGAGCAATTAAAAGCTCAGATTCAGGAAAAGGTTTTTGCACTTACAGCTGCGAAAAATGAATTAAGGAAGTTGAAAGGAAATAGTGTGGATACTAAGTTTGCAAAACAGTTTGTCTTGGGGAAACCTCCTTCTCAACCAATCAGACCACGCTCAGTTGCTAGACAACCGAATGCGTTTAAGTCTGAACGACCTAAAACGTCGAACCCGAGGTTTGCCTCCCAAGCTGAGACACATAGCAATTTACCAAAACCAGTCACTCCACAAACTAGACCCTCCTTAAGCCAGACTGCATCTGCTAAACCCGATCACATGAATGCTTCAAGCAACTCTAGATCTAGCTCCAAGAACATGCCAAGGCGTAGTTCAAATGACACGGGTCCTAAAAGCTATCTAGAGGATGCTACGAAAAGGAAACAAGCTAGAGATAGGACAAAACAACAACCTAGGAGCGCTAATCACACATCTAGGAATTCTAGACCCTTCTATGATGTGCACAAGTCAGCCAACCCTAGGAACTCTAGAGCCTTCTCAGATGCTAAGCACTTTGTTTGCAAGAAATGTAACAAATGCGTGTTTAATGCCATTCATGATGATTGTATCACTAAAGTCCTAAACAAGGTGAACCAAAAAGCTAGAGCCCCTCAAAGACGGAACCCTAAAGGAAATAGGTTTTCTCAAATTAAGTATTCCGCTGTGCATCAGAAACCTATGTCTCCTAGACCTTGTCGTAGGTGGATACCAACAGGTAGAAACTTCAAAACAATAGGTCTTAGGTGGGTTCCTACTAGAAAGATATTTCCCTCTAGCTCGACAAAGGTTCAAGGTGAACCCCCACATGGTTCTCATCAAGATATCGCTAACCCACATGCATGCATACAAACTACTGATGAAAGTGCAGGTAATAAAGTAAAGGTTCAACAAGAACACAAAGGCTTTCCATATTCATACCGCTCAACAAAAGACACTCTCAGAGTTTGGTTGCTGAAGAAGCATATATCAGAGAAACAAGCGTCTCAGGGATTTCAAAATTAAGCTTCTACAATGACTTACAGTCACATATCAAACTGTAACTCGAATGTAAAAGAAAGGTAACTTTATCTCTTCAACGATAAGTTACCCTCAAAAAGAGAAATTAATATTTCTTGGACACAAGCTTCTCTTAAAACTATTCAATAGTTTTTAGCTCGTGTACGAGGCTTATAGTCAAATTACAGACTGTAACCCGGGCTCACAAGACAGGAAAGTTCATCCCGAGTATGACTTATCCTCAAAACGAGAAATTTGATTTTTCTCGGACACGAGCTTACATTAAAACTATTCGAAAGTTTTAAGCTCGTGTAAATGACTTCTAAGCACATCACAGCTTAGGACTCGGACCTAAAATAAGGAAAGGTTATCTCGGACGATAACTTATCCTTTTCAACGAGAAATTCATATTTCTCGGTCATGAGCTTCTCATAAAAACATTCAAAGTTTTTAAGCTCATGAAAAACGATTTCTAAGTAAATGTCATCTTAGAACTCGAACTTCAACTTAAGGAAAGTTTATCACGGATGATAACTTATCCTTCACAACGGGAAATTTATTTTTCTTGGTCATGAGCTAGTCACAAAACAATCAAAGTTTTGAGCTCATGAAAAACGGACCCGAAAGGGGAGTGTACGTTTTAGTGCGCTTTCCCTAAGCAATAGAAGATAAGTCTTCTATCCTGATTATTTTAAAACCGTTGAACACAATTTTTCAAGAATTTCTCAAAAGGTTTTTCTAAATCTTTTAAGATTGTGTGTTCAACACTTCCTTCCTCATATGTGGTTTTTATATCTCAAAATTGTCATATGTTATTTTGATCAATTTTTGAGGGGGAGCGTTTTAAAATCAAGCCTTTTAATGATGTTGGGTACATCTCTAAAATTGTCATATTTTATGTATCCAACACATTCCGAAAATGATATTAAATCTGTCATATATTATCGGTAAAGGCATCTCAACTCCGTACCTCAACATATTTTTTGGTGTCGTTTTTCTAAAATTTTGTCAAATTTTGTCTCAAGACACACATATATTGTTGAGGGGGAGTGACCCGACTGAAAATGTTCCATGATTCATGCGTGCACACATGTTTCTCTCCCGTCGATTTTTCGGAAAATGTCATATTTTAATCAATTGGTATCTCTAATATTATATTTTTATATTAGAGATAGGGGAGAAAATATGATTAAAATGTAATATATCGCAACATGTGATCTTAAAGACTCAAGTGAAACTCTTTCCTTCACATGCCAAACTATTTCGTTTATCGATGCATGTGTGTAGGGGGAGCTTTTTCAAAATATAAAACATTCAAAGTGTTAAAAGTTTTGATTTTTATCAAGCACTTTGAATTATTTTCAATGGTTTTATGGTTACGATCTTTACCCAAAACAACCTACTATCCACGACGGAACGATGGAGTCAAAAGGTGGTTTAGGATAGGAAACTAAGTCCTATGATCCAACCAGAACCGGAGGGATCTACCCAAGGACATTCCATAGCTAGAAATAGTTGTCCTTAGGAAAGATGGAGTGGAATGAAGCTGAATGTGGACCAATCACTTAAGTTAGCACTAGAACAATCACAACAAGGTGCTAATGATGATGTATTGGTAAGCATTAAAGGAGTTGAATATTCTATGCAACTTAGGTAGAAACCGGGTTAACACATTTTTTGAAGACAAGTGTCATGGACCCAGTGATGCGATGCACAACCCTTTCCCATCCATTCGAGTTTCTCTCAAAAGAAACTTGTCTCATTATCACGGAGATCAACACGTGTCTATTGACTTTCTCACTCCGAGTCAGTTAATATTGAAAAGGTGGCAGTCTGCTCCAGCCTCCGAATACCAAAATGCACTTATTGAGTCTAGAGCCAAACGAGATCTATCTATCATCTCATTAGGACACAATCGAGTCCTACGCATTATCCTTGTGATATTGCCAGAACATCTGAGTGATACGATTCACAATGAAGATGGAAATCCTGCTTGAGCCAGCATCAAACAAGCTCATGGTAGGTAACTTGTGCGATTCTACATGAATCAAACTTGTGAGAACTGGAAAGCAACTAAGTTTCGATTCTTAATTGATTCAAACTTGATTCCAGGTTTCTTCGCAAAATCCGTGTGATCTTGCCAGAACATTCAGAGTGACACTCTTTAGTGTTCACAGTGACGAATGGAAATCCTTCCAGTGTCAACATCAAACAGCACTGCGGTAGGTAACATGCAAGATTCTTATGAATCAAGCTTGTGACAAACTGGAAAGCAACAATGGTACGATTCTTTTAGAATCAAACTTGTTCCAGGAAATCTGAATTGACGACTCTAATCAGACGGATAATTTATCCTTATGATTCACTCTTTACGTTCGTAGTCTGCTTTGAGACGGTCGAGTAAAGAGAACTGGCTACTACCGCCGGGAAACCCTTTCAAGGAGGTTCTTTATCAAATCTACCTGATCACAGGTACGGTATTTAATACCGTTTAACGGTCTTCACCGACCGGAGGTAAAACGCTACCGAGTTAGGGTGAAATGTTCGAAGCCATTTCATCCGTGTCTGTATATGTTATTGTATATCAAGAAGGTGGCGTAGCTGTGTAACCAATGTCGATTCAGAAGTCACAAGAGCACAAGATGGCGATAATCAAGATACCTAAGAATGTAAGAATGTAATAGGTCATCTTAGTCACAAGGAGTACAAATGAAGATCTCAAGCACTCAAAGTCAAATGACAAAGGCTCAAGATAAAGATCACGAAAGCATGAAGGAACAAAGCTGTTACAAACAAGATCAAGACCAAGATACAAGACCAAAGCAGGAAGATCTCCTCTACAAGAATGTATTCACTCAACCATCTTATGCTTTTTAAGCTTTTTAAGATGACCGATACATTGGGGGAGATTGTTAGCCCTATATTTTATATAGTCGAACAAGAATGTAATAGGTCATCTTAGTCGTTATTGGTCTTGTATAGTAATAGGTTAGTCGGGAAAAGCGGGCTTGGACTTTAAGCTAATATTGTCTTTGTTAGGGGCTATATGCCCAAGTGAATGCCAAGCCCGACCCAAGATGAAGCCCACAAAGGCCTTAGAGTCGTGGCATATATAACCCTCTTCCACATGTGGAAGAGGGTGTTGGTTCATTTCATAAAACACCTAGTTTTAGTGTAAACCTTCCACTTCTCTCTCTACTCTCTCTCTCTACTTTTCTACTATTTCTCTCTCTAAATCTTGTGTTATGGATTAAATGGGATCAACATCTTTTTTACTTGTTTTACTATCTTATGTATCTAACCAGCACTTAATAATGTTTTTATATGAAAGTAGACTCAATTACCTTCAAAACAATAGGTGGCACGACTTCTACAGACTTACGGTTAAAAAGTTATGGCATTTTTAAGTTGGCTGAAAAACTGCAGTCAAAGAGGGTCACGGAACCCATCGGACCCTTTGCCCAGGGGTTCGTGGGTCTGTGAGACATACTGCAATTTTTCCCCAAAAATTGTGTTTTGACATAGCGGAAATGCATAGGACTTACTAGACTTGATAAAAAACATATAGTACACATCTCAAACATCATTTCTACTTATGAGACTTATCTATGAGTTTACGGAAATGATTTTTACACAAAATTAAGTGTTGTGCCAAACACTCATTAAAAAAATCGTATTTTGTAAGTTTTATATATGGACACACGACGACACTCACCAATCCTTTTTAAAACATCTTGTTTTATGTTTCATGGAAATCTTTAAGCTAATATATCAAAGTATACTAAACAATAGAATTTGTAAGCAATTAAACAAAAAAACGCTTCTCATATTTTATCCCGCTTCAAAGGTAATTTGATACATGGACCGTACCCTATTTTAAAAACCATTTGTTTTTAAGAAATTAGAGATACCCGCTCTGATACCAATTATAGAAAACTGGAAGGGGGTTGAATAGTTTACTTTGAATATCTTAAAACTTTTTGTATCAAATTTCCATTGATGGGGATATAGTATGAGATGCGTTTTTATTTTACGTTATGTATAACAAGTTACATGTTTGTCATCAACAAAATAAACAAGGATGTATAGTTTATATATCGTAATATTTGCACTAACATAAACTTTTATAGGCTCACAAATATTCAAATAAACCAAAAATAAGAGCTTATGAGTTATAGGTCAAAATTAAATAAACTCGTAAGCTCACATATAAGCGAAAACAAACACCCCTTCGACGGAAAGCTTTCAACAACTCGTTAATATCACAGATATATATACTCAAGGTTTTCTTTTTTTAAATGGTTGGGTATCACCTATGAATATTTTAGATGCACATTCGATCAAGTTTTCGTTGCGAAGCTATTTTAAAGGTGCACGGGGTGTTACTGTCTAACTGTTTGTACTCCACATCTTCACGAAGAATTCAATTTCATAGGTCCACGTCGGAGACAGCGGGCAGTCGCTACACCATTCGTGCAGGTCGTTACTTATGTGACAGACTAAATCATCTATAATCGAGTAGTTTTAATGGAAGATTGGTAAAAAGTAAAAACAACTACTTCACGTTGGAATGGTCTTCCAAAAAAGCTAGGGTAATGAGGTTATGTCAGAGGCAATAACAAAGAAAGGATAGATACTGTTGGTCCCTTGTGATTAGTGCTATACTTAAGAATACTAAGTATAGTCCTAACCCATGGTTAAGTAATGCAATAAGCTTAATACAAGTAAAGTAAATAACACAAAGGTTTTTCAACGTTTAACTCTTAGCTTTATTAAAGAATTATACCCTATTGTATACGAAGCTACAATAGGGATTGAATAGACAATGTGTGGTTTTGTGATCTCCTCACTAACAAGCTAGTCCAATCCTAACGATTGCTAAGCTTGATGATTCTATCAGCAAGAGTTTAGAACTCAAGTGTTTGATCGTATTTGGAGGAGAGAAAACATTGTTTGTAAATGACTAAAGCATTAAGTGCACAAACATATTTTCTCTCATTTTACAAGCATCATATTTATAGAAGGAAGATTGGATAGAAGACAAAGAATTGCCCATGTGCAATTCTTGTCTTATTGGTACAGTGTAGTATCTTGTCTTAGCATATTCTAAGTAGTAAGACGTAAGTCCTTTTACACTTGTCAGTAACCGATCTATCCCAAAAGGGTAAGTCACGCTAATTGTGTGATGTACTCCATCTTGTCACAATTCAACTTATCCCGCCTTTACTTCAGTCTTG
This sequence comes from Glebionis coronaria, assembly GCA_025667525.1. NCBI lineage: Eukaryota > Viridiplantae > Streptophyta > Magnoliopsida > Asterales > Asteraceae > Glebionis > Glebionis coronaria. The sequence goes on from CM046878.1 coordinate 251,892,212, forward strand.
GAGAATGCTTGTTTTCTTCAGGGAGATCGTATGGGGTTCAGTGAGTCTATTTCCACAACGCACTGAACCCATCACCTTCTTCTTCGTCATAGAAGTCATTCATTGAGCTTCGCCTCTCTGAATGCTCGAGTCTTTCTTTTAGACTCAGTCTAGGAACTCGAAGGCAACTCACTAAGTGACTGTTCACTCAGTGACTTTGTTATGCTCAAGGTTAATACTTTACTTAGGCTGATTGTTATTCAAATCCATCAGTAAGGTCATTAGGTACTGAATTGACCTAATAATCTCCCCCTATTTGGATATAAAATTTACCCAAGTAAAATTGTTATAAGTGAGCAAAGAGGCTTCTTCTTATACAAACTATTCTACTGATGAAAAGACTTGATTTAACAAAGTACTTCATTTTTATTCATCATTACATAAGACTGAATAGTCTGATACAAGAAACTTAAACAAAACAAAAGATTACAATTATTCAGGAATCCATTGCTTCCCTCTTCACTCTTGATGACTTTAACACCTTTTCTTTATCAGGTCTCCTAGCAATTATCTCCCAGAGCTTCTCAGCAAATCTTTTATTCTCATCATTCTGAACTTGTCCAACCCTCACTAGAAAGATAAGAACACTCTAAGTGGTGCATTTCTCTATGTCACTCATTCTTTGAAAAGCTTGGTCCCCGAATACATCAATGAAGAAGATACCCCACTCAGGTTCTTCTATGACCATGTTGTTCACAAAGGGGACATTGTCAGGGAGAGTATGATTGCAGTCTAACCTAGGGATCTTAGTCTCAGCTTCCAGCTCAACTCTTTTCCTTTTTCTTCCCTGAGTCTTGGTAGGATCCTGTTCAGCCAAAGGAAGATCTTCAGTGATCCCTAATTACTCCTTGATCTGATTCAACATCTCATATCTCTTACTGAGGGAGTTGAGTATCCCAGGGACACATTTATTCGTCTTGGTCCTGAAGATCCTTCCTATTTCGTCCCACTCACTGAGACCGAAATCACCAAATGAAAATTTCTTCATAACTTCAAAATTCCTTTCATCACTGTTTCTGTAAACAGATCCTGAGACTGGTGTGGTATGAGGAATGATTTAAAGGTTTGTGATTGGTTCAGGCTTCCTTCTTTGAGTGACGACTTTGGTGTATTGGTCATATAGTTTCTTCAGTTGGGTGGTTCTTTGTTGTTGTTTCAAGACCATTTCATCCTGAATTGCCTTGAGTTCTTCCTCCTGCTTTTGGATGAACTCCTATCCCCCTTTCTTACTCAACAACGCCTCAGGGTCACCACCCACTTCTTTCACAAACTCAGTGGATACCCTTAAAATTTCAACCCTTGTTGCTTCACTAGCCTTTGCCAACTTCATTCTATCTAAGTACTCTTGGATTTGATTAGGAGTCATCTTGTACATCTTTCCATTAATCTTATATGGTACCAAGACAATGGCATCAGGATCAGGCCTTCTTTCTCTTGAAGCTTTTACAAGCTTCTTTGGTGGAGGTGTTAGGGTTTCATCAACAATGCCTTTGCCCCTATCTAAATTAGATACAGAGGGCTCAGGGTTTGGAGGAATTGAGTTTAAGGGTTGGGGTTGTGCTAGTTCTTCCTACTCCCCCTCAGTGTGAAAAGGAGGTTTAGTCCAAGTTAGCATCATTGGTGGCACATTCTCCCCCTCAAAAGTTGAAGGATCAGCCTGACTAATCCCAGCTTTTGCCCTTTGTGATGGTCCTGAGGTTGTGGTGGAGGATCCCTTGAAAGCCTGAAACATATCAGTTACCATCTCCTTCATGGACTGAGTGTCAGCTTTGATGGTTTTAACATCCAACTGAATTAGGGATTGAGTGTTTTCGATTGTGGTGATCCTTGTCCTAAGTCTGGGAATATCAGCATCTTTCGAGGACTTGGAGATATCATAGAGATTGGAGGCATTAGCCATGTAACCTTGTGCAGCCCTTGACAATCTAAATTCTGCCTCAACATCCATGTGTACATCCTAATAGATGGCATCACATTTTCCCTTCACCATATCCAAATCAGACCTGAGAGAGTCCAACCTAGTGAAAACCTCAGTGAGCATGTCCTCTTTCAATAACTCAAGTAATTGACTAACTCTAGAAGTGGACTCAGTAGTGCTAGTGATCAGTCCATCCAGAGTTGTCTTCAAGGACGCATTTTCTTCAACAGTTGGAAGAGCATGGTTGAGGAAGTTGATGAGCTTCTTCTCTTGGTTTTCATGACTACTGTTAACAGAACTGATGAATTCCATTTGGTTGTCCACCTGAATTCTCATGTTCTCCTCAGCCACATCAAATCTATCACCATATGTTCTGAACTCATCAAGGAGTTCATCAGTCTTTGAAGCCAAGTCTTCATGGACCTGAGTCACTTCAGCTTTCAGGGTAGTGGAAGCATGAGTTAAGACACCATGGAGGGTTTCACTCAAAACCTTTTCAGTGACAGGCTTGGTGTCGTCAAAAGTGGTATCCAGAACCATAGTCTGAGTCCCCATCGAAGAGGTGTCAAGTTTTGCCTCATGGGAGGGCTTTTTCGGTACCTCACGGGAGGGCTCTTTTTGTTCGGATGCCTCAGAGGAGGGCTTTCCTTGAGCCTTAGGGGAGGGCGGTATATCCTCGAACACTGGTGGGGACTGTGGCTTCTAGTCTGATGGAGGAGGGGCCTGAGTGTCAGGTTCATCCCAAGCCTCAATCATGTCATCGTCGTCACTGAAACCTTGGAGTAACTCGTCAGGCTCCACGAGTAGATATACAAAATCTCCAAAGTCCAGTGAACCCCGTGGTTTGTCCAGCTCCCCTTCAAAAGAAGGTTTACCTTGGTTATCGTCACTCCCTGCCCCAAATCCTAAGGCTTGGGTTTTAGCCGACTGATACTCAGGGGCAGTTTGCGATTGATCAGTTGTGGAGGTGGGATCCCTATCAGTAGGGTGTTTTACCGGTGGGCGTCCCTCTGAGTCTTTGGGATCAGTAGTGGTTCCCTCAGGCAAAGACTTTTGTTTTAGTGTGCCTTCATCGGGAGTTGTGAAAGTGAGATTCCTATCAGCGGGGTGTTTTACCCGTGGGCGTCCCTCTGAGTCTAACGAATCGAGTTTTAGGTCCTCAGGTAAAGACTTTTGAGCTAGTGTGCCTTCATTGGATTTGGTGGAAGTGATAGGCCTATCAGCGAGGTGTGTCACCCGTAGGCGTCTCTCTGAGTATTTGGCCTTAGTTTTGACCTCAGGCAAAGGTTGTGATTTACGAATGCCCTCATCGGTCTAAGTGGAAGGTAGTCCCATAGGAGAAGGTTGTATGTTTCCTTCTCCATCAAGAGGACCAGTAGTTTGGCCCGTCGACCCTGACTGTGATATATTAGGGCCTCCCGAAAGCTCTCTCCCTTGGGGTAGATGAAGCTTGGTCTGAACAAGGGTGGTCCTTTTAGCCTTGGCCTTTTTAGGTCGTGCCTCGGAAGCCTCAGGTCCTTCTGCCTTTGTTGGTTTGGTCTTAGGCACAGTCTAAGTCTTCTTGTTCCCCTTCTTTGGTAAGAAGGGAATGGGAGACACGGATGATTCACGACTGATCACCTCAGTCATGTGAGTCGTCAATGCAATGGGGTTGACTTCAGATGGGTTCTTTGAAAAATTTGTGGAACTCAGGATGGGAGTAGAAAAAACATTGAATTTTTCCTGAGTGTAAAGGGAGCCCAGTAACCGTTCTAAGGCGCATGATATGAGTCTTGGGTAAGAAACATACTTTTTCCTAGACTCCTTCAGGAGCCTAGTTACGAGATCATTATAAACGACCTCTCCTATGTCAATCTTCAGTCCATTAATAAGACTGTAGATTAGCATCTGCTGAGTAGAATTAACTTGCTCAGTAGATGAAAAATTCCCACCGGTCACCTGAATCACAAAAGTGACCAGGATCCTCCAAGCCATGGGGAAAGCAATTTTGATCAATGGGGTTTTAGTCACAAGAAACTCAGGACCCTGATTTCTTTTAGTCCTTTTTTAACTGACTCCATGTCAGGATGTGCAACATACTTTCCATTGTTATAATCAAGTCCACTGCTTTGACAAAATGTTTTAAAGTCTAAAATCAATGGCGTCTTCCCATTGTTTACAGTAAACATGATGACACAGTTCTTATGTGACTTGGTGTCAGACCCCTGAGATTCTTCAGGCCCTTGGGTAGTAGGGGTTACAACCACAACCGTATACCAGAATTCCCTGAGATATTCATGGTAGAAGAGTGAGGGGGTTTTAGTAAAAGCATCAGCCCAATCACAGTTTTTCAAAAATTTGCAAATTGGTTTGTAGGCTGATACACTACTCGGGTAATTGAAATTTCCCTCATAGTTGTTTCCTGCAAAATGAACACCCTCATTGGTGAGATGCTCAGCATGAGGGGCATATTTTATAGATTTGGACATTGCCATAAAAGTTAATTGTTTTGAATATTTGAAGAAAAGACAATGGCACTTTGTGGAAATCAAATAAGACTTGTTTCTTGTTATAATACAACAAGGTTCACCAAGTGACCTAATGCAAACTTTTGCCTTGTAAAAAGGATCAAGAGTTATAAACAATAAGTAACTTTGATTGTTTGTGCTATATATCAATAAAAAAAATGATCAATGTGATTGCCTTTTTGCAAGAAACCTTTTCTGGAAACAACGTTTGAACACACACAATTTTTCTTTGAGGGAAAATTTTGGCAGAGTAATATTGCTAAATTCTTTGTGTGTGTGTTTGTTTTGATTGAGGGGTATTTATAGGCTCGGATGTGAAATAGAGTTTTATTTTTTATAATTTCTTTTCACATCCGCATTGAATGAATGTGTACAAGTGGTCCCCTATTTCTTGGCAACTGTTCCGTTACTGTAGAGATAACGATTTTACAGAGATGACGTGGGGTCACATGCATTTGAAAGGACGTTTTTACAACGGATTTTGCTAGAAAAAGGGTAAGCATTTAACGCTTAGTGGGATACTTGACATTGGGTGACCCCTTTACTGGTTTATGACAATTTATTGAAGGAATATATGTTCCTTATTTAATATTGTGACTCACCAACCTAGGACATTAAGTAACTAAATCCTTATAGCATTTAGTTACATCATTTAATGTACCTGAGTGTCAAGGGGGGCAATAAGAGATATTTACTCAGAGAGAGGATCAAGAATATACATCATACTGAATACATTGTCATCAGGAAGCCTAATTAATCAATATTTAGCATACCAAGTTCAGCTTTCAGTCTAGTGAATGTTGGTTCATCCAAAGGTTTGGTAAATATATCAGCTAGCTTATATTCAGTGGGGATGAAATGTAATTCAATATCTCCTTTTAAGATGTGGTCCCTGAGGAAATGATTCTTATGTCTATGTGTTTAGTCCTTGAGTGTAAGACTGGATTATTTGAAATGGCAATCGCACTAGTGTTGTCGCAAAAGATAGGGACTACTTTGTATTCCACATTATAGTCTCTGACTTGACTTTTCATCCAAAGGATGTTTGAACAACAACCAGCAGCTGCCACGTACTCAGCCTCAACAGAGGACATTGCGACTTACTGCTATTTCTTTGCACTCTAACATACTAGCTTGCCACCTAGGAATTGACATGTACCGAGGTAATTTTTCTATCCATATTGCAGCCAGCCTAGTCTGAGTCTGAGTATCCTTTAAGATCGAAGCCTGAGCAATGAGGATACCATAAACCTAGTGAAACAGTACCCTTCAAGTACCTAAAGATTCGTTTAACAGCAGTAAGATGGGATTCTTTGGGATCGGCCTGATATCTTGCACATAGATTTGTTGAGAACTGAATATCAAGCCTGGTTGCAGTTAGGTACATTAGTGATCTAATCATTCCCCTGAATAAGGTTTGATTGACTGATTTACCAATGAGATCAGGACCTAAGTTGTTGAGGGGAACCATGGGAGTCTTTACTGAAGCACACTCAGAGATATCATATTTCTTAAGTATTTCTCTGGTGTATTTTTCTTGACAGACTGAGATCCCTTTGTCCCCCGTTTGATATGTAGTCCAAGAAAATATGTTAGTTCACCCATCATACTCATTTCAAATTTCTTTGTCATAAGTTTTTCAAACTTTCTACAAAGGTTATAATTAGTAGATCCGAATATGATGTCATCAACATATATCTAAACTAGTAGAACATCCTCCTTGGTTCTGAAGATAAACAAGGTGTTGTCTATCTTCCCCTTGACAAATTTGTTCATTATCAGAAAGGTGGAGAGAGTTTCATACCATGCCCTTGATGCTTGTTTCAGTCCATAAATGGCTTTGTCAAGTTTACTAACATGGTTTGGGAACTCAGAATTCTCAAAACCAGGAGGCTGGGCAACATAAACTTCTTCAGTGATCTTTCCATTCAGGAAGGAACTTTTTACATCTATTTGGAAAACTTTGAAGTTCATGTAAGTAGCATAGGCAAGGAAGATCCTGATGGCTTCCATTCTTTCTACAGGGGCAAAGGTTTCTTCATAGTCGATACCTTTAAGTTGACCACAACCTGAACAACAAGCCTAGCTTTGTTTTTAATGACAATTCCATCTTCATCAGTCTTGTTTTTAAATACCCATTTTGTACCAAGAGCTGATTTCCCTTCAGGGAGAGGAACAAGTTTCCACACTTTGTTCCTGAGGAATTGATTGAACTCTTCTTGCATGGCCTCAACCCACCCTGGATGTGTTAGGGCCTCTGAAACCTTTTTGGGTTCAACTTCAGAGAGAAAGTCTGCAAACAGACATTCATGGGCTGAGGCTGCATAGAGTTGAGCAGCCTGACTGCGTGTGAGCATCCCCTCAGACACATCACCAATTATGTTTACAAGCTCTATGTGTTGTTGTCTTGACCATCTCTCCTGAGGACTTGGATTAGAGCTTGTTGATAGTTGATGATTATCAGGGACTGGCGGTTCAATACATGGTACTAGGACATCACCTCTTTCTAAAGGATTTTCAGTAACAGGAGGATCGATATTTTCATCACTTGTCCCTTCAGTGTTCCCATAGATGAGTGAATCATTTGATTCTTCAGCTTGAGAAGTGATAACTTCAGGGACATGTTGAGGTGTGATTAAATTATCGATTGACCTATTGTGAGGTGATATATGAAAGGATATATCAGCATCAGCTTGATACTGCTTTGAGGGACAATGTTCATACTCATCAGGAGGATATCTTGATGAGTCATTCATCCTGATCTCTTCCATTGATTGATTTGTGAAGTTAATGGCATCCATACTTTCATCAAAGGTGACATGAAATGACTCCTCAACTTGTTGACTCCTTGTATTAAAGCCCCTGAAGGCTTTGGAGACAAACGAGTATCCAAGAAAGTATCCATCATCAGCTTTGGCATCAAATTTACCAAGATGGTCCTTTTGATTGTGAATGAACACATGACATCCAAACACATGAAAGTAGCTGATATCTGGAATACTTTCCCTGAATATTTCATAAGGAGTCTTATCATGTCGTTTAACAATAATACATCTGTTCTGAGTATATCAAGCTATTTTCACAACCTCAGTCCAGAAGTGTTTTGAAAGATTAGATCCATTGAGCATGGTTCGAGCAGCTTCAATGAGAGTTCTATTCTTCCTTTCAGCCACACCATTTTGTTCAGGTGTGTAGGGAGAAGAGAAGTTCTGAGAAATTCCTTTCTCATCACAAAAACTCTCAAGCTCATAGTTCCTGAATTCTGTTCCATTATCAGTTCTATTTGTTTAACTTTAGTATCATTTTGATTTGCTACTTGCCTGATAAAAGACATTATGAATTCAGGAGCTTGACTCTTCTTTTTCAGGAAGTATACCCAAGTGTATCTAGAGTATTCATCAATAATCACAAGGGTATATTTCTCATGATTTATAGACATTGGACTGACAGGCCCAAATAAGTCCATATGAAGAAGATGAAGACACTTCCTGATAGAAAAGTTTTGTTTTGGCTTGAAAGAAGCTCTCTTGTGTTTACCTTTTTCACAGACTGAACAAGGTTTGTCTTTTGAGTACACAAGAGATGGTAAGCCAAGAAATTTGTTTCGTTTTGCAAGTTTATTCATGTCTTTGAAATTGAGATGTGACAATCTCTTATGCCAAAGCCAACTGACAGAGTCCGAGGCTTTAGCAAAGAAACATGCTCCTGAATGCGTTACGGATGACATGTCTAGGACATATACATCATTTCTTCTTGGAGCAGTCAACCCAATTTCTTTGTTAGCATTGAAGATTGTTCCTTGCTTATCATCAAACTGAACGATGTACTTAGCATCACACAGTTGGCTGATACTGATGAGATTGTACTTCAGACCATTTACAAACGCCACTTTTGAGAAAACTATTCCACCACATTTAATTGAACCATATCCCCCAGTAACACAAGATGAGTTATCACCGAATACTACCTTAGGACCTGGTTGCTCCACGTATTTGTGCAGATAACTTTTGACCCCTGTCATACTTGTTGAACACCCACTGTCTAAGTACCAGACATGCTCCTTGAAGTGTTTCTGTACAAATAACGAGGTGGATTAGTTTCTCTTGTGAGCCCACTTTTTAGTAGGCTCTTTGGCTCGAAAAGCCTGACGTCTTTCACCTTGTTTGAAGTACTCAAACTCATCGTGATCTGAGGTAGAGTGAACATTGCTTCCACATGTTTTGCAGCTTAGTCCGACTGAGGATTCAATACTTTGAGATGACTCAGCTGGCATCCCCCTTCTGACCATGATTATCCTATTGTGTCCTGAGGTAGTATGATCATTGCTTCCACAAATATCACACTCAGGGCAGGATACACAATCATCAGGTCTATGATTAGGGATGCCACAATGTGTACATGGTGGGTAAGGATTAGCCTTGGATTTTCTGATTTGTTGTGAGGTGGGCCCATAGTTGTAAGGCTGAGCATTGTATCTTTTAGCATTTCTAATAGAAGCCATGTGCATATCATGATCTGTTGTCCTGTGATCTTCACTTTTACATTTCATGCAATAGAGAACTCTAAAGCAGTTGTTAGTGGTGTGATTTTTATAGTGACATAGCTCACATGAAGGTTTCTTTGTTTTAACTTTCTTAGAAGACTCAGGTTCAGTTTTGTTACTTGTTGATGATTCAGGCTGTGAGGACACAGATGTTTCACCCTGAGTTTTAGAAGCTGAGTTCAGCTTCTCTTCCATGAAAAGTTGGAACAATCTACTTAACTCCTCTTGATTTACAATAGGAGTAGAGTTGACTGAGTGTGCAGGAGTCCTTGAGGGAGAGATAGGTTTGGTTGTTTTCTCAGTGAAAGTTCCTGACTCAGTGTGATTTGGTATCACTTTTGAGTCAGGCTTTGTATGTTCAATATAGCCTAACCCAGCTCTTCCTCTAGGTGAGTGTTCTTGATAAGACAATGGAATTAGTTCAGAACATGGACTTGCCCCTTGGAGATTTTTCAGAGGAGGTAGAGGAGTCTGAATGTCTTCAGCAACACAAGGTGTTTCAGTGTTACTGAATTTATCAGTCTCTTCATTAAGACCAAGTTTTTCATTAATAGCCTGAGATTCATGAATTAATATTTTTCCAGAATCAAAGTTAGGCAACACACTCTCAGGATTTGATCTCTCAACCCAGTCTTTTGACTTAGGAATCATTTCATGATCAAACCCTACTGAGGCAGGAAGAAATGCTTTTTCACTCATTTCCTTAGTAGGTGATTTTTCAGTAAGTTGTCGTGCTCCAAGAATTTTCTTCTTTTGGGCAGGAATTTGACTGTTTATACACTGAGAAGCTAAGGTAGAGCTATTTGTCCATTTCTCATTGATGCGTTTTTCTTCCTAAAGTAGTTCTTGATGAGCATGATTGATTTTAGTAAGTTCAGTGTTCTGAAGTTGACAACTTACTGCTTCAAGTTTGGCTTGTTTTAAAATCAATAAATCTTGTCTACATTTGTTTAATTCAAAAACAAGTTTATTATATTTTGAAAGAAGATTCAATCTCTGCTCTTCAACGAACGCTAGGTCAATGTTTATATACTTAAGGAATTTTTTCCAATCAGATTCTTCATCCATAGAGAGAAGCATGTTTACCTTTCTTATAGTGATGTCAACCCATTCTCCATTTCGAGCATGATTCTTTCCAACTGATAGTTCATCATCAGCTAGGGACATTAACACTTGATATCTGACTTCCTCCTCTTTTGAGGACAAGTCTTCATCATCCCAATCAAAGGTTTCAACTTCTAGCCCTTTGGCTTTGTTTGAGCAGGCTTTTGATTCTCAGTAACTATAGGTTCAGCTTCCAAGAGTGCAAGTTTTGCTTTAACCTTTTTATACTCAGACCTATAGTCCTTCTCAATTTTCTTATTATTTTGAAAACTTTGGTTAATTGGAGAGGCCTGAATTAGTTTTGGTGTAAACTTAGGTTGAAAATTGTCATTGCCTGAAAAAATAACTTTGATTTTTATAAGAGGCCAATGGAGTTTTTGAAAGACAATATTTTGCAAAATGCCCAGTTTTACCACATCGGTAGCAATCTACTCCCTCAGTAGATTGGTTACCAGCAAATCTAGTTCTTTTGATATAGCGTTTGGCATTTACCAACATGGCCCTTTCATGATATTCCCTGTTTAGATCCCTTATGTATTCAGCACTAGATCTTTCATCAACCTCATCATCTGAGGTTTCTTGAAAATCTTGAACAATTGCATTTGAGTAAAAAACAGTTGTAATGGGGCCATGATCAATTTGGGTAGGTTTGGCTGAGGTGTCTGTTATTAAGGCCTTCTTGGACTCAGGATATCTTCTATTTATTAAATTATCTTCTTAGATAAATCTGCCATAAATGTCTGCAAGATCCTGAGTCTGTATGTGATTAGCATTTCTCAATCCTTGAGAAAAACCAAGCCATTTTTTAGGGAGACTGTTCACAAAACCAACATTGATTTCATGCTTAGACAGTTTCACCCCGTCATTCATTAGCTCATTGAGCAAGGTTTTATACCTGGTGTAAGTCTGAGGAAGTGTTTTAGATGGTTTGGACCTGAAAGTGTTATATTCTAACTTCAGGTCCATGAACCTATTTTCCTTAGTGTCGGATGGTCCTTCGAAACTATGAACAAGATCTGTCCAAGTCTCTTTGGCCATCTCACACTCGATGAAAGCCTCCATAATATCGTTAGGAAGACAAGATATTATGATGCTTTTGAGACGTTGGTCTTGATTGACCACTCTCCTTTCATCGTCAGACCATTGGTTTTCAGGTTTGTCATCACAAGCTGTTGTTTTTGGTTTGAATGGACCATTCTTAATACAAGTGATGTAATAAGGTTCCATTCCCATCAAATAACATAGCATTCTTTTCTTCCATTTGTTAAATCTTTCAACTTCTAACTTAGGAGCGTTAATAGAGTAAATCGCTCCGTTTTTGTTAACAAGTTGGGGTACATTACTTTCAGCCATAATGGATCAAGGTTTTAAAAACTTTGAGATGGTGGTTTAAAGTTTTATAATTCTACCGATGTGATACCACTTGTTGGTACCTTGTAAATAGTGCTATACTTAAGAATACTAAGTATAGTCCTAACCCATGGTTAAGTAATGCAATAAGCTTAATACAAGTAAAGTAAATAACACAAAGGTTTTTCAACGTTTAACTCTTATCTTTATTAAAGAATTATACCCTATTGTATACGAAGCTACAATATGGATTGAGTAGACAATGTGTGGTTTTGTGATCTCCTCACTGTTGGGAATAAAATGTATCCAGTACACTTGAGCGCTGACAAGAGGAAAAAAAGAGTTGATAGGAAGAAAACAAACGCTGACAGATCAAGCGTTGACAAGAAGAAGTCAAGCGTTGATAGGTTGACGACAAGCACTGATGGAAAGATTTAGTCTACGCGTATATTGTTTCTAGTTTGTTTCTAGTAAAGATAAGTTCAACATTGTATTTTATATAATTATCTTTACCTAGAATAGTTGATACGTAGACTTTTGTACAAGGCTTCTTATGTCTATAAAAGAAGACCTTTAGGTTATGTTTCATATATAAGTTTTCATACGTTAAACACTTTCATTGTAAGCAAGTTTGTTATTATCAATCAAGTGAAAGTTTGTTTACATCTTTGTGTGTTCTTGTTTAAGTGTTAATTCCGCATAACACTTAGATTACTTTATACATAAACAAAGTTTCTCTATGTGTATAACTTGATCTAATCTCGTATACACAAGCTTAACCGATCTAAGTTTGGGATCAACAAGTGGTATCAGAGCCTCGTGGCTCGTGATGCTAGGACCAACAAGGTGTTCGTGTTTTGAGAAGAAAAGAAAAATCCGTATAGGTTTTTCTGGACGTTTTTGTGTGCGCAGCAGTATTCAGAAGGCCATAACTTTTTATTGAACCGTTGGATCGCCACGAAATTTTTTTTGTGTGTTCTACACACTTATATCTAGATATTTATCGGAGGGATTGTCGAGCTCTATCCCCAAGAAAAAGTTATTAAGCGTCAAAGTCAGCAGGGGTCATATGCTGTTTTCTGTGAACAGAAATAGTAAAAACGCGATTTCTCTTTCGTTAACAGTTGGATCGTCGTGAAATTCGATCTGTAGGTTCTTGACACTTGTGTCTTGGATCTCACAGAAGGGATCTTTGATCTGAGCTCTCATGAAGAAGATATTCGATGTCAAAGTTCACTGCAGTTTATGGTTTTCACATAAAATCATGATTTAGGGTTTATAAAACCCTAGATCTATTACCCGCTGACATGTGTTATTTAGACGTTGATAGATGTTGGTGTGACGCTGATAGATGTTGGTGTGACGCTGACAAGGCATGGATGAGACGCTGATGGCCAGGCGCTGACAGGTTTAAAGTTGGCGCTGACATGAATAAAGTTAACGCTGACAGGAGGCGTTGACACTTGTTGTCTGATATTGGACAACACACAGTATTGATATCTTGGACATTGAAGGATATTGGACAACAAAAGGAATAGTTGTTGTTTGAGAAAATTGATACGTTTTTAGCACACAAAAAGGAGGTATTTACACACGAAGGTACATGGGATCTCCGTTTCTATACAGAATATCAAATTGATATTTATGGCTCGGATATTTTTTATAAAGTCGTATATGATTAAGGGGAAGATTTCTTATGGTAAGTTTGATGTTGAAGTTAGTTTTCACAAATTTGTTTTTCTTATATAGGTGAGCAATACACCTTGTCTCTGTACTAAATATATTGTTACAGCGTATGACTGGCTCATAGTCGTGAAGGTTACCAGTTCCCATGTAACAAAAACTGTGGTGAGCAATACACCTTGTCATTGGACTAAATATATTGTTATAGCATACGATTGGCTCATAGTCGTGAAGGTTACCAGTACCCATGTAATAAAAACTGATGAGTGAGCAATACACCTTGATCATTGGATCTAAATATATTGTTATAGCTAACAACTGGCTTATAGTTGTGCGGTTTTTGTTGGTTTCAGTTCCCGTTCTTACCAATAAACTGAGCCCCCTTTTGTAATGAAAGAGTTGCATTTTTCTCTAGTCGTTTCGCGACTAGGGGAAGAGTTTATCAACTAGTAAGCAATTGGGTGAAAGAAATACAAATTTTGGGTTATTCGGCTTCTACATCAAAATTATTGTACTTCTTTTTCTTCAAGGTCATTACACAGAGCCTACATTTGGAGAATCTTCAAGATTGCATACATTGTTTACTTCCCTGTTGATGTGACAAAAAGGGGAAGACATACATGCTACAATTGAGGGGAAGCAATTTGAAGATGATGTACAACTTACAAGAGATACACATAGTGTTTTGCCAACATCAACTAGGGGAAGATTGTTGGGTCAAAAAGTTGATGTGGCAGAAACTCAAAAACGAAGAAAACATGAAGGCATTTGTCTAAGCGTTGACAAGTGTATTCCAGGCATTGTCAAGAACAAATCAGGCGTTGACAGAAGCAAGCATTGTCAAGAGCAATCCAAGCATTGTCACATGCAATTCAAGCATTGACAGAAACGTAGACAAGAAGCCTTTGGAAGCTTCTATTTAGATAAGTATGGAGAATATATTCTGTATTAGTTTATTTAAATAGAAGATTTACATGTTTATTTGATATTATCTCTTGTAAACCCTAATCCTTACACTATATAAGGAACCAAGGGTATTAGGTTTATTCATAACTTTCATATACAATGTAAACCTAAAGCGTGTGTCGACTAGACGTGGGATTCAATGTATACACGTCTAGTGATTGTTTGTTATTAATATAATGAACAATTCATTTGTTTAATTCATGTTCTTTGTGTCCAAACACCTTGTTACATAGTTATTGTTCTTTTCTGCTTTGATTGTATAATCATATGAACAATGGCTATGCCTAGTAGCTAAAAGATTCGAGGAAACTTAGGTTTCCACATTTGGTATCAGAGCTTGTTGAGAAACTTTTGATCTTAAAGAACACAAGAACCCTAAAATCACCAAAACCCTAATTTTCACAAAACCCTAAAAACATCATGTCAAATCCAGAAGTAACCTCTTCCTCATCCTTACCAAACATCAAGATTCCCATGCTTGATGCAAACAACTTTGAGCTGTGGAAGTTCAACTTTGAGCAATATCTAGGAATCTATGACTATACTCTCTGGGAGATTATTGAATATGGAAACACATTCAATAAAGCTGAAAAGATTGCTAATGCCATTGCTGCAAGAACTGCTGTTGCTGGATGTCCAGAAGCAGATAAGAAGGAAAAACCTGATGATGGTAGAGCTGTGTCTACAGAAGACATAGCAAAGAAAAGGGTTGATATGAAAACCCTAAACATTCTGAAACTCTCTTTGGGACAAGAGAATCAACACAAATACAGAGGTTATGAGTCTGCAAAAGACCTTTGGGCAGCTCTTGAAGTTGCATATGGTGGTAATGATGATACTAAGGAAGAGAAGAAGAAGCAACTCATGCATGAGTATGCTGTTTTTAAGGCTCAACCTAATGAGAAGCTTAGCAGTGTGAGAAGCATACTGCTTGACATTACAAGCAAGTTGTCCTTCATGGGGACACAAGTTGGTGATGTTGACATTATTGCCACCTTTCTTAAAAGCCTTGGTGATGCGTGGAAGATTGAGTCAAGATCTATTCATGCCTATAACACTCACAAAAGTTCTACTTTTGATGATATCTACAACAAACTGAGGCTGTTGGAGAATGAAACTCTTTTGGAGCATGGAAGTAAGTCTACCAAAAGTAACATGGCCTTCTTCTCACATAGTGAAGGTCAATTTGATCAGAAGGACTCATACATGCACCCAATTACTGGATCATCATGTGTCAACGATGGATCATGTCCTGTCAACGCCTCACATTCAGACGCTGACACATACAAAATTGACTCACCAAGTTAAGCCTGCTGGTTTGGATCTGGATACTGTGTGTGCTTACATTGCTTCTTTGCCCAATGGTTCAGTGATTACATATGAGGACCTTGAGCAAATAAGTGATGAGCACTTGGAGGAGATGGATATAAAGTGGAACATGGCTCTTGCTAGTATAAGAGCAAACAGGTGGAATAGAAGGTTTAAGAAGAAGATGACCTTTAATGCAAAGGACACTGCTGGATTTGATAAATCCAAGGTTGAGTGCTACAACTGTCATCGTATGGGGCACTTCATGAGGGAATGCAGATCTCCAAGAAGATCTGATGCTGGCAAACCCTCAAGCCAAATTGTTAAGGCTCAGGATCCTAAGGTTATGGTAGCAGTGCAAGAAATTGATGGTATTGGATGGGACTGGAGCTATTTGGATAAGGATGGGGAAGAGGATAAAGCTTTGGTTGCTGAGATAGAAGAAGAAGAGCATGGTCAATATGCTCTCATGGCACACTCCTCCTCTTCATCAGATAATGAGGTATACGATGATGCTTTTTGTAGTAAGGGTTGTAGGTTAAATACTGAAAAACTTAACAAAGAGGTTTCAATATTGTTAAGTGATGTGAGTACTGAGAGATGCAAATTGTCTAACTATCAAATTGCTCTCACTCAAACTGAAAAGACAGTTTCTGAGTACAAGAAAATGGAATTTGACCTAAAAGATAAAATAAATATCTTAAAACATGAGTTAAATGCTAGTAATGATATTAGAAACATCATGGAAAGGGTCAATGGTGAACTACATGCTAAGTTAGATGAGGCTATCAAGAATAAGGATAATGTTGATCTTAAAATTCAGAGATTTGATAAGGCCTCACAAACCCTAGGAGAATGTGTTAATAAACAGAGGGATCCTAAGGACATGACTGGGATTGGGATGAAAGACTATACTGTGGTTCCACCACCAGCTGGGGACTTCTATGGTGTCCAAAGAAAGGACTTATCTTGGACTGGTTTACCAGAACTCCAAGAGGAGGAATTTATTCCTCCACCAAGAGTCATTACCCCAGTTGAAGAGTATAGACAAAAGTTGACTGGCTTGAATGAATGGAAGAAAGCCAACCCTACCTTGTTTGTTAAGGGTGGCTTGTTATGTGAAAGTCCAAATGAGTCTACTCCTATTAAGGTAACAAACCCAATCACTGGCAAGACAGTTGACCTTGGCTCAAACACTGTTAGAAAACCTAGCATTAAGTATGCAGAAATGTATAGGAATACTAGGTCACCTAAAAGCCAAGTTAGTAATGATGGAACAGGTTTCTTCTCTTCTAGACCTAGAGTTGTGTCTAGGAAAACCTGTTACACTTGTGGTAGCTTTTCACATTTAGCATATAAGTGTGTCAGCGCTTCCAAGGTCAACGCTGTTAAAAAGTCAAACATTGTCAGACCCAAAACTTTTGTGGAGCAAAGTCTACAAGTTGTTAGACCAGCCCCATTCTTCACTAGAGGGTCTAACACTCATGGACAAAGACCATTTCAGAAGACCAATACTTGGTCTAATAGGCAATGGGTTTCTGTAGCAAACCCTAGGTTCAACGCTGACAAGGGTAGTTTCAGCGTTGACAATACCAAATCCAATGCTGACAGAAACGTTGCCAGACCTAAATATTTGCAACCACAGGGTAAGGGGTCTAAAGCTTCTTCTAGCTTGACATGGAGACCTAAGCAAGATCAAAACCCTAATTCTAATGGGCTTTCTATGACCTGCAACAGATTTAATTATATTTCAAAGGTCATTACAAAACCAATTGGGGTTAACTGGGTATTTCATCCAAAAAGGGATGAACAAGGGGTTGTGATGAGAACTAAGTCTATTCTTGTTGAACAACCAGATGAATCCAAGTCTGCTAAGGCTTGGGTTCCCAAAGAAAACTAATTTGTTTTCTTTATGTGTAGGGCATTCAAAAACAGGTCAATGATTATGGATATTGGGACAGTGGATGCTCTAGGCACATGACTGGGAAGGAAGATTATCTTACTAACTTCACTCCCATTAAGGATGGTGACAAGGTTTACTTTGGAGGCGGATATGGAACTATCACAGGCAAAGGAACTCTTCTCACCAAGAACTTGCGTTTTGAAAACGTGTTTCTGGTAAAAGAACTTGATTACAATCTTTTTAGTGTATCACAAGTTTATGATAACAAAAATAAAGTTCTGTTTACTGATACTGAATGCTTGGTGTTAAGCAAGGATTATAAAATTCCAGATGAGAAATATATTAACTATAGAACACCCAGGCATAAGGACATATATAATGTGAATCTTAATGGAATTAGAATGAATAATGATATGTCATGTTTTTATGTTAAAGCTTCAGTTGATTAGAGTAATCTATGGCACAGGAGACTAGGGCACATAAACTTTAAGAATATAAACAGGCTTGTGAGACTTGGCTTCGTTGATGGTTTGCCTGAAAAGGCTTTCCACAATGACCACTCTTGTGTTGCATGCCTTAAAGGCAAGCAGCACAAGGTCTCATTTAAGTCTAAACATGTGCACACTAGTTCTAAACCACTTCACTTGCTGCATATGGACCTATTTGGTCCAACTAATATAGAGAGTTTGAATGGTAAATCATATTGCTTTGTCATCACAGATGACTTTTCTAGGTTTACTTGGACTTTCTTTTTAGCTATGAAAAGTGACACTGCTGATACTTTAATTGACTTTATTACTCAGATAGAGAAAAAAACTAGTAATGAAGTTAAAATGCTTAGAAGTGATAACGGTGGTGAGTTTAGAAATAAGCTATTGGATGATTTTTGTGCCAAGAAAGGGATTACTAGGCAGTTTAGTGTTGCCAGAACCCCACAGCAAAATGGGGTTGCTGAGAGAAAGAATAGAACCCTAATTGAAGCAGCCAGGACAATGTTGGCTGATGCTCACTTTCTCATAGCTTTTTGGGCTGAGGCTGTGAATACAGCTTGTTATGTTCAGAATAGAGCATTGGTCAACAAGATATAGAACAAAACACCTTATGAATTACTTTGGGGAAGGAAACCTAATATTGGTTTTCTTAAACCTTTTGGTTGTCATGTAGTTGTACTTGATACTAGTGATGCCTTAGGTAAATTTAGTACAAAAGGTGATGAAGGTTACTTCATGGGTTATTCAGTGCAGAGTAAGGGATATAGGGTTTACCTTAAGAAGGAAAAACGTATACTTGAAAGAGTACATGTTAGGTTTTTAGAGAGTAAACCTAGTGATCCTGAAAGTGGTCCAAATTGGTTGTTTGACTTGGAACCTCTATCTAGGACTTTAAATTATATGCCTGTTACTAATCTAGACATTGTGAAGGTAACTTCAAATGTTGTGGAAGAACCAGTTGTTGATGTTTCAGGTACACAGGTTAATGAAGAGGTTGGATCACAAGCAGACAAGTCATCTCCCATACAAGAGTATGTCACTATCCCCATATGGACAAATGCTTTTGCTGCTGCTACTGCTGGAAAGGAAAATGATGGTCCCCAAGTACCACCAATTAACAACATGCATGGTCCTTCAGGCGCTGACAAAGGCAAATCTGGCGCTGACAGGACAAATTCAGGCGTTGATGGCTCAAACGTTGACAACACCATTTCAGGCGTTGATAACCCAAACGCTGACAACCTTGGTTCAGGCGTTGACAACACTTTTGGGCATATCTTCTCTTCCAATTTTGAACAAGGTGAACCTTCAAGCTTAAATGAAGAGGATCATACTAATATTGATGGAAAAGAGTCTGAAGAAGATATTGGCAACATGGATAATGAGATTGAAGACAACAGACTTTTTGAGGGAGGAGTTCTCACTTCTACAATGAAGAATCATCCCCCTTCACAAATTATTGGGGATTTCATGACTCCTGTTCAGACTAGAAGATCTCATCAGAATCTTGGTGGATTCATTGCCAATATACACAAGAAGGTTGATACCCCTCTTGTTCAAGCATGCTTGTTTGCCTGTTTTCTGTCACAACAGGAACCCAAGAAAATTTTTGATGCTCTCAAAGAACCAAGTTGGGTGGAAGCAATGTAGGATGAGCTTCACCAATTTGCAATTCAGGATGTTTGGGAGCTGGTTGATTGTCCCAGATATGTCAGACCTATTGGGACAAGATGGGTTCTAAGAAACAAGAGAGATGAAAGAGGAATTGTGGTCAGAAACAAGGCACGTTTAGTGGCTTAGGGATACACACAAGAGGAAGGGATAGACTATGAGGAGGTCTTTGCACCAGTTGCAAGGATTGAAGCTATAAGGATCTTTCTAGCCTATGCTTCCTTCATGGGCTTGACTGTCTATCAAATGGATGTGAAGAGTGCTTTCCTCTATGGTACAATTGTTGAGGAAGTATATGTTATGCAGCCTCCTGGTTTTGAGGATCCAGAGAATCCAGACAAGGTGTATAGAGTCAAGAAGGCTATGTATGGACTTCATCAAGCCCCAAGAGCATGGTATGGCACATTGTCCACTTATTTGGTGGAAAATGGATTCAAAAGGGGCACCATAGACCAGACATTATTTACAAAGAAGGCTGGTAAGGATGTCTTACTTGTTCAGGTTTATGTTGATGATATCATCTTTGGCTCCACCAATCCAAAGATGAGTGAAGACTTTTCCAAGCTTATGACAGACAAATTCAAGATGAGTGCAATGGGGGAGATGAACTTCTTTCTAGGGTTACAAGTTCAGCAGAAAGAAGATGGTATCTTCATCTCTCAGGATAAGTATGTAGCAGAGATCTTGAAGAAGTTAGGGTTTTCTCCACATGAAAAGAGGGCTATTACTCCTATGGATAGAGAACACCCTTGGGGAAAAGTTGGTGATTGAAAAGATGTGGATGTCAGGCACTATAGATCAATGATTGGTTCATTGATGTATCTCACAGCCGCAAGACCTGACATCATGTTTGTTGTGTGTACATGTGCACGTCATCAAGTGACTCCCAAAGAATGTCACCTTTATGGTGTCAAGAGAATCTTTAGGTACCTTAGATGTTATCCAGATCTTGGCTTGTGGTACCCAAAAGATTCACCATTGGAGCTTATTGCATATTCAGACAGTGACTATGGAGGTGATAAGTTTGATAGAAAATCCACAACTGGTGGATGTCAGTTTCTTGGGAGTAGGTTGATATCTTGGCAATGCAAGAAACAAACAGTGGTGGCCAATTCTACAACTGAAGCAGAGTACGTTGCTGTAGCTGCTTGTTGTGGACAAGTCTTATGGATTAAGAACCAGCTGTTGGATTATGGGTATAATTTCATGCATACCAAGATATTTGTTGACAATAACAGCACTTTATGCATTATTAAGAATCTTGTACATCATTCTAAAACTAAACACATAGAAATTAGACATCATTTTATAAGGGATTGTTTTGAAAAGGGTTTAATACAACCAGATAGGGTTGACACAGAAGAAAATGTGTCTGATTTATTAACTAAACCTTTTGATGCTGGAAGGTTTCAATACTTGGTAACAAGTATTGGAATGATCAATCTCACATAATATGTGTTTTGGGGTCTTTTGTAAAAGTATGTACAGGATAATGCATTGTTATTGGTCTTTTTGAGGATTTAGATTTTCCACTATATCTTTCTAACACTGACAAAGGTTACCTTAACGCTGATAAGTGTTATTGTGACGTTGTCAGTAATATATTTGTCTAACGCTGACAAAGGTTTTCTTAACGCTGACAAGTGTTATCGGGACGTTGTCAGCAATAATGTTAGTTTTGTGCTTTTTAATCTAAATGTGCAGGTGGTGTTAGCATTATACCATTGGATACAGAGTTTCTTATGGATCCTTGGAAAATCATTTGAGCATGTTTTTATTTATGGATGATGAATTTTCTATTCCTATCTTGACATAAATTTTTTATGTTCATGCATATTTTTGGCAACATATGTATCACAGTTTAAGGGGAGGTTTTAGGAACCTTTAGGACTTTCGGGTATCCTTATGATACTCTTATCACAATTCTAGATTGTGTCCACAGGTGAGTATGAGTTAGTTTTACTAAATCATGAGGCACTGTAGCATGCAAAGTTGATATACTATGTATGCTGCCAAGACATTTTTGGCCTAGAATTGGTTGTGGTCTGTTGGGAGATGATAGGTGTGTAAACACCCATCCTTTTTACCACTTAATTACAATAATAACCGAGCCAAAACGTGTATTTTATGTCTTTATGTCGGAATTATGCGTGGTTTGTGTTTTTGTTGTGATTTAGGACGAAATTGTGAAAAGGGGAGAAAACACGGGCATTTACGGGCTTTTATTGAAGAAAACGATGAAAGACGAAGTCAAGAAGTCAAGAGTGCAAAAAGAACGGAAGTCCAAGACCAATTCTGAAGATTTATCGAAGAAAAAGTCAAAAGACGGAAGTTTACTAAAAGCCGAAGAACTCAAGTCTTATTTATTGAAGAATTTAAAAGATGAGTTTAAAGAAATCCCGAGCCAAGTAATTAAAATCCAAGATTAAAGAATATTAAAGGCTTAAGGACCTAATGGTACAATTAAGAGAAAATGAAGGAGGAGAGGAAGCTTCCTAATCCTCCCCTATATATAGATCATTAACTTAATCTTTTCATTTTTGTTGGCTAGAGTGACACTAGTTCTTCCACCTTTACTTTTGTGCACCTTTACTTTTCATGTCAAATTTAAATACTTGTCTTGTACTTTTAATACCTTTAATTTCCAAGTAAATGTTCTTTAATTTTCTTGTTTAAAATCTCTCATTCTACCTTTCTTTCTTTGCTTGATCTTTATTTTTATATGCTTATTGTCTTGCTTATTTGATTAAAGGTTATGTTTTTATGCTTGTGATTGATTTGGATTATTGATTCTTATAGCTAATTTGTGTTATTTTTAAGTTTTATAAAGTTTTTATAAAAGTTGTTTTCGTATAAAGTTTGTTTTTCGTAAATCTTTTTCATTTCGTGATTTAAAAGTCTTTAAATTGTAGCTTATTAGCTTTTTCTTACACGGTTTGCCTTAGGATTTTCGTTGTGTGCTTATTTGATTAGTAGCTTATTTTTCTAGCTTATTTTGTGCTTTTTCTTCTGTATTCCGATCTACAAATCGGAAAGGGGTTTATTATTCCGACCATAGCTATTTGGCTTGGTCGGAAAAGGGTTTACAACATTCCGATTGGAGGGCTTTGGTATTCCGATTGAGGGCTTTGGTATTCCGATCAGGAGGTGAGTGACAGCATTCCGATTGGGTTCCACTCTACATTCCGATCGAGCTGTTAGTTTGGTATTCCGATCAGGTATAGTGACGATATTCCGATTAGGGGTTCCGATCAACATTCCGACCAGGGTCTATCCCATATTCCGATCAGGAAGGTAAGTAAACATTCCGATTAGGGTAGGATTTGAATATTCCGATCAGGGTTTGTAACATTCCGATCTACGGTAAGTACATATTCCGATCAGGATTTTTTTGGTTATTCCGATCTGAAGAAGTGACATATTCCGATCTGGTGTTCCGATCACATTCCGATCAGGAGGTTAGTGCATTCCGATCGGAATGCATTCCGATGGTAGTGTTGTTTTCTATTTTGTCTTATTTTATTTTTAAGTCTACATTTTAATACTTTGTCATATTTTAATTCTCGTCACGCTTTTAAATTCCCGTCATTTAGTTATTTTACTTTTCAAAGTTTTTAAATATTGCACCATTTAATTTTAACTAGACTTAGATTTAATTTCTCACCAGTTAATTTTTCGCCATTTTATTTTAACGCATTTTACTTTAACGCTCATTTACATTTACGTCTTTGCACTTTTATTTTAAAATCAACCAAAAATATTTGTTTTACCAAATTCAACTGAGTCGTACTTTGAACCGGAAATCAATTCGTTAAGATATCGAGAACAAGAACTTTAATTTTCTTACTAGATAAAAGCCAGTTATTAAATGGCGCCGCTGCCGGCTCTTTTCGTAAAGATTAACGGTTTTCTGTGAGAGACGCGTTGCTTTTTGGGATCCGTTCACTTGTGAGCGTTATTTTTCTTGCATAAAAATTCAAAAACCCATAAAAATTAAAATTTTCAAAAATCCAAAAAGATTTTATTTTTATTGTGTATATATATTGTCTTTATGTTTGGTTTATTTTTCTTCTGCATTTTCAGGTGTATGCGTACTAGATCTTCTACTTATCAAGAGCCCAAGACTCGAGAAGATTTAGATATGTCAGGTGTTAACAACAACAATAATCCACCACACCTCAACAATAACAACAATGTTCTTCCACAGCCCGATCTTCGGACAATGGAGGAACTTTGTCAACCAACAATGTTTGGACGAGGAGGACCGATTGCGCCGATGCAAATCACGGCTCCGGAGTTTTCGTTGAAGCACCACATGATTCAGCAAGTGCAAACTAATCCATTCGCCGGAATGCCTGATGATGATGCCAACAAACACCTCGACAAGTTCATTACAATCACTCAAAGCATGAAGTTGCCTGTTGCCACAATGGATGTTCTACGCCTTCAAATCTTTCCGCATACTTTATCACATCATGCCGAGAAATGGTTTGATCGTCTCCCGAAGAATTCTATTCACACTTGGGATGACATGACTCAACGCTTTTTGTCGCGCTACTTTCCACCATCCATGGTCACGAGCCTTCGCAATCAAATCAGCGGTTTCATGCAAGATCCCGATGAATCTCTTTTTGATGCTTGGGAAAGATATAATGTCTTGATTGATCGTTGTCCAAACCACAACATGCTTCCAGTCACATTGATTGATACTTTCTACAACGGATTGACTTTTCGAGATCGTGATACGATTAATGCAGCCGTCGGTGGCACATTTATGAAAAGGAGACCCGAGGAGTGTAGAGAACTTATTGAGAACATGACTACTCATCACAAAAACTGGGATTCCTCCGCTTCTTCAAGGAACAACCCGAGAGTCAATGTCTCTTCCACTTCAGCAAACCCTGATATGACCGAACTCACCCGCATGATGACCGAAATGAGCAAAAGTATCACGCTTCTTGCTTCAAACCAACAACATCAACAAGTTAAAGTGGTTGCACCTTCTTGTGAAACATGCGGCGGTCCTCACTCATACACCGATTGTCCTTCTACACAAGGAAATCCGGAAAATGTGTATGCAGCTTATGGTAATTATTCACCGGAAAATTACCAAGCTCGACCTCAAGGGGATAGAAATTTGATGAGTTACCGGTCAAATTACTACCTTTCACCCGGTTTTTCTCCTCAAAAGCAAAACCCCGCCAACAACTACAATAGAAGCAACCAAATCCCACCAAGAGATTCTAATCCTTATCACCCACCCGCTCAAAAAACCCCACCCATTAACCCCGATGTTAAAGCCATCACGAGAACCCAAGGTGAGCAAATCAAGAATCTGCAGAGCCAAATTATCAATCTAAAAGTAGATATCACCAAGCAAGGAAATGAGATTATATCCGAGCTTCGAGATAATATTCAATCCTCCTTCAGCAATCAAACAAATGATTTAAAGAATATGCTTGCTAGTTTCTTGCCCGCCGCTCAACCTTCTTCTTCGAGTTCTCTACCTTCAAACATCGTCACCAATCCGCGAGCAAATGTGAGTGCTATTACTACCCGTAGTGGAATTACCATTGTCGATCCACCGATCCCGCCCCCATCATCTACACCTCCTCCACCACCATTTATCCCTACTCCTCCTACACCTAGTATTAGTGCACCATTACCGTCTCCGCCTCTTCATGACGATGTTCCTAGGAAGGACCCTTCAACATCTCAACCTTTACCTGCTACGCCTTCACCTTCACCACCCAAACCCAATATCCCTTATCCTTCACGTTTAGGCAAGACCAAAATGCTAACCAAGGATGACTCTGAAGTGTCACGCTATGTGAAGATGATCTCTCAAATGAACTTCAACATTAGCTTTCTTGAAGCACTTGTCCACATGCCGAAATTTGTTAAAGCATTTAAGGAATTGCTTAACAAGAAGGAGAAGCTGATTGAGCTCGCCAACACACGCTTAAATGAAAACTGCCCTGCAGTTATTCTTAAGAACTTCTGGAAAAGCTTGGAGATCCCGGTCATTTTGTGTTGCCTTGCGTTTTCAACAAAACTGAAGAATTTACTGCCCTTGCTGATCTCGGGGCCAGTATTAATCTTATGCCTTTGAGTGTTTGGAAAACGCTATCATGCCCGACCTTACTCCAACAAAGATGACTCTTGAGCTTGCTAATCGCACTCTCGCTTACCCCGTTGGTATAGCCGAAGACGTGTTCATTAAAGTTGGCACATTTACTTTCCCAGTAGACTTTGTCGCTGTTGATTATGAAATGGACCCTCGTATTCCTTTAATACTTGGTCGGCCATTCTTGAGAACCAGACGAGCTTTAGTTGATGTGGCCAAAAGTGAGTTAATCTTAAGAGTCGGGAATGATTCACATGTTTTCAAAATGGGGAAGCTTACAGGCAAATCCTATGGACGAGAATCAGTGAATATGATTAATGTGCTCGATGATTTTGTCGTCTACAACAATCCGCTATTCGACTCTTGCATTGATAATCCACTTTTTCATGCTGAGGTGGATGATTCTCTCCCCAATATGGAACCTTCTCCCATTTATGATTCTCCACCGATCTTCGATGCTTATGATGATGATTCTAGCTCAGATTCGGATGATTATGATGACCTTACTTCTGAGTATCCCGACCTGCCCACGTATGATGATTTCGATGAGGCCGATACTCTTTCGAGCGATTCTTCACATGATGAAGATCCTCCGCCATCACTCGATCCTACTTTGGACGATTACTCATTTGAGGAAGACTTCTCTATGTTTCTCAACACTTACTTCCCTCATGAGAGTGATGCTCCTCCTTATGATTTTGAAGATTATCGTCTTGATCCTACTTTGGATTTGAAGAACATTCTTTCAAAGGAGAAGAAACCGGTTGACACCGATATCCGCAGCACATATGATTTAACACCTCTTTGTCCACCTTCTGAAGACGAGGTTGTGCTTCTTCACGGATCTTCTTCCCATTCTGCTGGGCCTGAGTGCTATTTTCCCTTAAAGGAAAAGGTGTTCGACCCCGGTATTGAAATCTTTAAGCCATCTCAGTATCCACCTGATGAAATAAAAGGAAAAATCTTTGGAAATTTTGAAGACATGCTTGCACTTCACCCTTGCTTCCACCGTGCTCCATTGCTGCTTAAGGGAACCTTGCCTACTCTTCTTTGGCTTGCCTTGTTCGCCTTAAGCCTGTGCTATTTGATGGACGAAAACTATGTCTTTGATCCTGGTGGATATATTTCATGCTTCTTCCTTTGCTGATCAAGGTCGAGTCAGGCTCACGACTCGGTTAACAAAAATCAAGCGCTTCTTGGGAGGCAACCCATGCATCTATCTTTTTGCTTTCTTTATCCTAAGTGTAGGGGAGACCCGTTGGTTTGCTATTTTTTCTCCTCTCTTAATTAGGGATTCGAGCTTCAATGATCCACTCTTAATGATTCTTGACGACCCGTGATTCCGTGTCCACTTCATCCCGGTTCTATCCTAAACTCTTTTCGATTCACTATTTTATATTTTCTCAATATTAAAATAGGAATCTCTTTAGTTGTCCTTTCCTTAACAAGATTTAAACAAAGTGCACAATGTCTTAAGTGTAGGGGAGTTTACTCCCACATGCTTAAACATTGAGGACAATGTTTATATTAAGTGTAGGGGGGACTTCTATCGAAGTTAAGTGGTCTTTTCCTTGTATTTGTCCTCATTTTAACCGGAAAATCAATTTTTCGACATTTTTCAAAATTTTCGATCAATTTTGGCCTATTAGTTTTTCCCTTTGTATAGTTACTTTTCCTTCTTTGCTAGAATAAATGTTTAATAAAGTGGTTTTAATTTTCAAACGTTGTGAATTTTTTGACTCAACCCGAGTTTACTTATCTTAGTTTACTCTAGCTAGTATCCTTAACGTGTTTAAGTCAAGTTTTGCTAGCCTTTTATATAGGGAGCTATAAAACGCGAAAGTCTTAACTCTCACAAGTTAAGAACAAGAACTTTTCGCAAGTTCCTATAATTGATCCTAGAGAGTCATTTATCAAGGGAACTTTAAAATGCGATTTTTGAACTTGAAAAAGTCTAAGAGTTTGCAAGATCCTATAGGCGACTGGAAAACCCAAAACTTTGACTTAATAGGCTAAGCATCCACGAGTCTCATTCCTTGAGATTTTAAACTGTGGAGAACGAGAGATGATAGAGCCAATTATAAGTTTGGTATTCTTTCGGGAATTTATGTGAGTTAATTATGAGCCTATTCTCCCATCGCTTGCTAATAAATTTATCTGCAATAAATAAGGTTGTACGATTTGAAAAGTTACTTAGCTTCTAGCCCAAGATCGTTTAAAAGTTGCTCGGTATGGATTAGAGTTCATAGCCAAGGCATAACTTATTGAAGCGGGATGCGAAGATTGGCGAGTCCAAAAAGGCCCTAACAAGGCATGAGGGCTACATTTTGTTGCTAAAGATCCAAAGTGATGTGAAGAATCATTTATCGAAAATCAATATGAAGGATCGAGACACACGACGAAAAGAAAAAACTCCCCAAAAGTCATGGAGAAGTGTATCTGAAAAGACCCTAGCAAGGTATGAGGATAAATAGAACCAAGTCATAAAAGGAGGCGGATCGTTGTATATCAAAGTCCAAAATAAAGATTGGATAAAAATGAAGAAGTCGTGGTCCAAGTATGAATCTCTCAAAACTTCAAGTGAAGAAATTCCATTATGAAGAGAAGACCATAATTTCATGAACGTCTCTCAAGGTTTGAAGTATGAAGTCGCTGCCAAATATCGGTCCGAGAAAGGTCTCAAATCGCGAAGCGAGTTATGCCAAGATATGAACTTTATGAGGTCCCGAGAAGTAGTTTTAAAAGATTTTGTCCTTTAGCTAACTATTGATTAAATCTTTCACTTTATTTTCGGACTAAATAACTATCGAAATAAGTCAAACAATGCATCCTCGTGATCATTCAAGACAATAATAAAATATAAGAGATACACCAAGGAATAAGGGAGTCTAAGTGAGTAATTGGCCCACATGAGTTCGTGTTAGTTTACTAACTTATAATAACAATGATCTCGTTTTTAAGCTTGGTTTGGAGAAAGTGAAAACTTGAGGATGATGATTATTCATGACATTTCCAAAACCCAAGGTATGCTTCTTTATTTTCTTTCTTTGAATGTTTATAGTTTTCTAACTCTTTAATAAAGGCCAACATGGATTGATTATGATGAAAAATGTAAACATGCTTTTTAACTAATGCATTGCATGAGGACATTGCAATGGTCAAGTGTAGGGGATTTGATAGGTGTGTAAACACCCATCCTTTTTACCACTTAATTACAATAATAACCGAGCCAAAATGTGTATTTTATGTCTTTTATGTCGGAATTATGCGTGGTTTGTGTTTTTGTTGTGATTTAGGACAAAATTGTGAAAAAAGGAGAAAACACGGGCATTCATGGGCATTTACGGGCTTTTATTGAAGAAAACGATGAAAGACGAAGTCTAGAAGTCAAGAGTGCAAAAAGAACGGAAGTCCAAGACCAATTCTGAAGATTTATCGAAGAAAAAGTCAAAAGACGGAAGTTTACTAAAAGCCGAAGAACTCAAGTCTTATTTATTGAAGAATTTAAAAGACGAGTTTAAAGAAACCCGATCAAAGTCATTAAAATCCAAGATTAAAGAAGATTAAAGGCTTAAGGACCTAATGGTGCAATTAAGAGAAAATGAAGGAGGGGAGGAAGCTTCCTAATCCTCCCCTATATATAGATCATTAAGTTAATCTTTTCATTTTTGTTGGCTAGAGTGACACTAGTTCTTCCACCTTTACTTTTGTGCGCCTTTACTTTTCATGTCAAATTTAAATACTTGTCTTGCACTTTTAATACCTTTAATTTCCAAGTAAGTGTTCTTTAATTTTCTTGTTTTAAATCTCTCATTCTACCTTTCTTTCTTTGCTTGATCTTTATTTTTATATGCTTATTGTCTTGCTTATTTGATTAAAGGTTGTGTTTTTATGCTTGTGATTGATTTGGATTATTGATTCTTATAGCTTATTTGTGTTATTTTTAAGTTTTATAAAGTTTTTATAAAAGTTGTTTTCGTATAAAGTTTGTTTTTCGTAAATCTTTTTCATTTCGTGATTTAAAAGTCTTTAAATTGTAGCTTATTAGCTTTTTCTTACACGGTTTGCCTTAGGATTTTCGTTGTGTGCTTATTTGATTAGTAGCTTATTTTTCTAGCTTATTTTGTGCTTTTTCTTCTGTATTCTGATCTACAAATCGGAAAGGGGTTTATTATTCCGACCATAGCTATTTGGCTTGGTCGGAAAAGGGTTTACAACATTCCGATTGGAGGTCTTTGGTATTCCGATTGAGGGCTTTGGTATTCCGATCAGGAGGTGAGTGACAGCATTCCGATTGGGTTCCACTCTACATTCCGATCGAGGTGTTAGTTTGGTATTCCGATCAGGTATAGTGATGATATTCCGATTAGGGGTTCCGATCAACATTCCGACCAGGGTCTATCCCATATTCCGATCAGGAAGGTAAGTAAACATTCCGATCAGGGTAGGATTTGAATATTCCGATCAGGGTTTGTAACATTCCGATCTACGGTAAGTACATATTCCGATCAGGATTTGTTTGGTTATTCCGATCTGAAGAAGTGACATATTCCGATCTGGTGTTCCGATCACATTCCGATCAGGAGGTTAGTGCATTCTGACCGGAATGCATTCTGATGGTAGTGTTGTTTTCTATTTTGTCTTATTTTATTTTTAAGTCTACATTTTAATACTTTGTCATATTTTAATTCTCGTCACGCTTTTAAATTCCCGTCATTTAGTTATTTTACTTTTCAAAGTTTTTAAATATTGCACCATTTAATTTTAATTAGACTTAGATTTAATTTCTCACCAGTTAATTTTTCGCCATTTTATTTTAACGCATTTTACTTTAACGCTCATTTACATTTACGTCTTTGCACTTCTATTTTAAAATCAACCAAAAATATTTGTTTTACCAAATTCAACTGAGTCGTACTTTGAACCGGAAATCAATTCATTAAGATATCGAGAACAAGAACTTTAATTTTCTTACTAGGTAAAAGCCAGTTATTAGGAGACTTGGGAATGACTTTATCATGGGTTTTACCTGGGAGTAACAAGGAATTTTATGAGATAACTTATTTGTTAAGAGTTTTGGTTAGCAAGGGACACTAGAGGACTGTTATGTCTATCTTGCATAAGCAAGTGTGCATAACTGGACAGTGCTTGCCGCCCTATAATACTTATCAACTTATAGGTTATCTTCACTAGGATAAATTACTTTTTTAAGGTCCCTTTTCTTTTTTATTACTTTTATTTTTGGACGCTGACAAGTATTTTTCCAAGCGTTGTTATGACCAATTTAGACGCTGACATGGCTTTGGCAAACGTTGACAAGAATATAGCCGTTGGGCGTTGATGGGTTATTTTTGACCGTTGATACCCATTGGGACCTACCCAGTTGTTATTTTTGACGAATTTTGCGGCCGTAATTTTGGGAGCAGATAACTTTTAATTAATGCATGAGATAACTTATTTTCTTTTCAATATTTTCATCATGATATTTTAAAAATAGTTGCCTCATTTTTGACCAATCACATGCATATATCTCTACTATATATTTGGCTCCTATTTTTAAACAGGGTACCTATCATTCTTGTCTAACAATTTTCTCCTATAATTCATCTTTCTAAATAATTCACAAACAGCTTTCTACAATGGCACCAAAATTTAAACCAAGTGATTTGGTATTGGGATTCAGGAGTCAACACAACTTGATAGCATATTTGGACGCTAATGATACTCTGTTTCCCAAATACACCCAGATGGTGGCGTATTTGAATGCATCCCCAGTTAGGTATGCTCTTTCTCGTGCTCCTCTCATCTCTGTCACACATATTAACAGTTTTGGAACACAGTTAGTTCCTCAACAGTTAATAATGTGACTACATTATCATCTATTGTTCATGGGAGTACTTGAGTGGTTACCGAAGCCTTGGTTCGCCAGGCTTTGCATCTTGATGATGCAGATGGTATAACCACCCTCCCCATTCATGAAATATAACAAGGACTAAGGGCTTTGGGTTATCCTTTCCCTGATGAGGGAACTTTAAACAAATATCATAAACAGGAGTTTCCCCCAACCTGGAAGTACCTAATACATGTCCTCTTACAATGTTTGAGTCCCAAGTGTACTGCACACAATGAGATTAACAGATCCATTGCTAGTGCTATTGTGTGCATTGCTACTGGGCAAAAGTTTAATTATTCAAAAATGATTTTTGAGGGCATGTGTAAAAACAAAGGGAGTAAAATGACTTTGGCTTATCCCAAATTTTTACAAATGGTTTTTGATGTGCAAAATTACTACACAAGGGATCATGATGTTTTTATGAGATCCCTGTGCAAAAGAAAGATATTTTTACCAAGATGAACTCACCCCCTCACCGTGACTTACCCCTCACCCTAGCTATGATTGCTGTTATTGAAGCAGCACAACCCCAACCAGACCCACAACCCCAACTTGACCCAATACCAGAACCTTTACCTTCACCTCAACACATGCAAATTGACCAAGAACCCTTTGACGCTGACACTTTAAATGTTGGCGTTGACACACCTAATCCAAACGTTGACACCATTCCTTCACAGACCCAAACACCCCTTAACCTTCCAACATCCACCCAATCAACATCATCTTCTACCTCACCACAAAATAGGTTGCAAAAACGCCAAAGGACTACTAGAGTGTTCTCCTCTAGTGGTCCTAGCCATGTAGCAGAGAGAACCACCACCACAAGTGTGGTTGGTGCTATGGCTGAGGCTGGGACTATTGGTTCTGGCTTAGATGCAGGCCAAGACAGTCCTAACGTCTTTAAGACCTCATCCATGCCCCATGAATCTAACTTGGGAGGTCAAATACCCATTTTAGAGGAGGGCAGATTGGAACCAATGACATCAATGGAGTTAACGGCTGTCTGCATTAGCTTGCAAAAGCAAAATGCAGACTTGGTACAAATTGTCAGTTTCAAGGCCTTGAACTCAAGAAATTGAGGGAGAGGATTGTTATTTTGGAAAATGCGTGCACAAGGCGTGGAATGGAGGAATCTTCCAAAGGGAAGGATGAGCAGATTAATGTGAGTGATAAGGGCTCACATGATGGTGAATCTTTGGGTGTTGTTGAAGCCCTAACTAGTTTGAAGAAGCAACCCGGTTTTGTTAGATCTCTGGTAACTCCTACAAATTTAGACTTGTCTTTTATAGCTATGTTGGAGCAA
The DNA here is from genome assembly GCA_025667525.1 of Glebionis coronaria. NCBI lineage: Eukaryota > Viridiplantae > Streptophyta > Magnoliopsida > Asterales > Asteraceae > Glebionis > Glebionis coronaria. Next base: position 251,925,021 of record CM046878.1, read on the forward strand.
ATTACAAGAGGCGCTGAGACAGGTAATTTGGGCGTTGACAAGCAAAGTTTGAATGCTGACATGAGTAAATTGGGCTCTGACACAAGCAAATTGAGCGTTGACAGACCTACAGATGAAATTGATGTATTCCAGTCATCATCTATCATCAAAGAAGTATCTTCACAGGTATTACCATCATCCTTACCCATCATTGATCCATTAGATAAGGGTAAAGGAATTATGGTAGAAGTAGAAGTTCCAAAGAATGCAGCACAGGTTGAGTTTGATAGAAGGTTGGCTGCACAAATTGTGGAACAAGAAAGAAAGAAGGTTGGTGAATCACCATTTGTTGTCACTTCAGAGGAACAAGAAGGAAGTGATGAAGCTAGTTCAGACTCAAGTGTGATGATAATAGAACAACCAGAAAGACTTGAGTATGGTGATGATTTGCAAAAGAGAAGCTGAATGAGTTAAAATTGCAAGTTGATTTTGATATGCCAGAAGTTGTTCAGATGTACCATGCTTGGGAAGATAGATGTATGGAGAATCCAGATTTGACTATTTCAGACCAGATTTGGGGTTTGGAGATTCTTCTAAGAGTACAAAAAGACTACAAGGTAATTCTGAAACACAAAGCTAGCAATATTCTCTCAATGCTGAAGAGGGATAGAAGGGAGTTGATGAGATGGCATTTATACATGATCTCATCGTTCTTTTCGGGATTTAAATGCACAAAAATGTCATAAAATACCATATATATGCTTGTGTTTGTTTACTTGTGTATTTTAGGTATGGATATCGTGAAAAAGACAAAAGATCACAAAAACAAGGAAAAACGGACACGAGAAACGAAGCCGTACAAAGAACCGGGCCCTAATTCATGAATTATCCAAGATTAAACCTTGAAGACTTGAAGATAGGCAAGATTGATCCTCAAACAATGAAGAAATGACACTTAAAACCCTTTTGAATTCATAATTACAAGTTTGATCCCTTAAGTTTGTCAAAATTGCAAAAAGGTCCTTCAACTTTGAAGAAATGGCAAGATTAGTCCCTCAAATATTCAACATTGCCAATTATGGTCCCTCATAAAGGAAAACATCTATTGAATACCTTTGAAGATCAAGAAAGTCCAGATTCAGTCCTTCAAATATGGAAAATTGGCAAAAACAACCCTTTAAACCTTTTCACCAAAGTTTTGTGGCAAAAGTATAAACTTGGAAAGTTTATTAACAAAGGAAACACGTTTTGTGGGCTGAAATTCTTATTATACATACTTTGCTAAAGAACAAGGACCAAAGCTGCCTATTTAGAAGTTTAAACTCCTAAACACGCGCCAAACAAATCCTTCCCTAAGAAAACGGATCAAAAGTTACCACTGTAGCACGTATGAACCCATAAATTACTTTTTACCAACAAAGGGTAAATTGCAATTAGTTGTTCCCCCGTGTGATTCACACATGCAGAAACCCATCCCAACATTAAATCCCTCTTCTCCACTCACTCAAGGACCCCACACCAAAAACCATTCCACCTATCACATGCCAACTTCCTCTCCAAGAAAGAACACGTGTCAAGATCAACAACTAAGAGTCATAGCTTAACTCCAAAGCTAAAATGAACGTCCTTGATCATTTTGGACAGCTCATATCAAGGATTTGTCTAGAAGCACTCAAGGATAATTTGGGAAATTCACATCTAGGGTTTATGAATAGTGTTAGGTTAGCATTTGCCTATAAAAGGAGACCTCAACCTGTGAGAGTCCCTTTGTTCCAGATTTTGGCTATCAATCTTTGTAATTCCTTTTTAGTTAAATAAAATTTGAATTTCTTAAAATTTCTAAAATCTCTTTTGTGTTTATTAAAAGTTGGTGTTAGAATAGCTGAAATCTGAGTTCCATTTTATCTTATAGACCTTCCTTAATCTTGTGGTTAAGGCACGTCTATGTTTGAAGGTTTTCAAAGGTTCAAAAACCTTGAAATCCTTGTTTCTGATTTGGTTATATTCTTCTACTAACCCTTAGCCAAAAGCCTTAAGCTCCTTCAAGCTTGTTGACACCAAGCCTGAGAAGAGTTTTAAGCTCTTGGTTGAGTTGTTTGCTCATTTGTGTTGAAGAAATATCATAATCAAAACCTTGTTCTACTTTGAACATCAGCAGGTTTTGATCTTCCTTTTTGAAGTACCTTGGTCTTGTTCTAGTTGTTGAACAAGGTCCAAGGAGCATAGCTGGTTCTCCTAGGATGTTGTGGAGGACAGGTATAATTCCTTGTTTAAGTTTCCCCTAAAAATTTCATGTTATTGCCTGTTTTTGATTTTGAGCTTTGATTTTGTGTTCTTGTGTTTATGGTTGTGATTTTTGTGTTTGAATCTGTTAGTTGTCACCTAGTGTAGCTATTTGAATGTTAAAATCAGTAGGTTGTGTTTAAAAATCACAAGTTTGTTTGAAAAGTGCTTATTTAAGGACTGTTTGGGATTACTGGTTCATAAGACCTTGTGGCCTTGTGCCCTTGGTTCTTAGGGTTTGGGAGTCTAAACAAGTCATTTTGAACAAGTTTTAGTCATTGGTTAAGTTTCTGAAAGTTTGGAAAAAGGATTAGAAGTTTTGCTAAAATTTGATAAAAGTGCTTTTGAGATTGGTCAAACACATCAGATCCAATAACTTCTTTGTTAGTTGGATCTAAGGTCTGAAATCAGGTTTGGGAATAGTTTGGGTGATAAGCTATCTATTGGTTATCTGGTTGTTGAATTTGGTGGCTTATTATGTTTGTTATAGCTTATCAAAGTTGGCTGAAGTGGTCATTTGCATCAGCAAAGTGACCACCTCATTTGGTGATTGCATTGGTATTTCTAGTGTAAGGATTGTTGTTTTGTTGCTTGGATCCTATTTGTGTGCTGCTTGTGAGGTTATTTGGCTACTTGGATTGATTTGTTGATAGCCTATAAGCCCACTGGCTTATTGGCTTATTTGTGCCAAAACACATCAAGTCTACTCAACTAGTAGGCCTTGATTCACAAGGTTTGTACTCAAGCCTTGACCAGCAGGGTGAAAAACAAGTCTAAACACTTCATTAAGTCTGTCAACGTCCAATTTGTGCTTGTCAGCGTTTGACTTTTGGTCAAACTTGGTCACATAGCTTATTGAATCTGTTTTGCTTATTGGTACATGCAACAACATAGTTTTTGTGATAGAACTCATTTTTCTCAGCTTAATATCAAGTCTGGAAGGTTACAAGTCTTTTGGTTAAGATTTTTCTAGAAAACTAGCTTATTTGGCTTTTTCAGCCAACTTATTGGTTCTCACAGCTTATTCTACTTGGCTTTTTGTGATTTTCTTGATTGATTATTCTTAGTTAAGTTATTTGTGAGCTTTTGCAACAAACTAGAGCTTCTGAAACAACCTAGAACTCTATCCCGACTATTTCGTCGTTTTGTGGAATTGTTCTTTGCTTATTTCTGGCATATTGAGTAAGCTTTTTCAAAATTTCTTTTTACAGATCTCTTTAGTATCCCAAAAGAAGGTTGTGTGTCAAATTAGAGCTTATGGCATTAGCTTATTGGTTAATGGGCTTAATGGCCCAATAAGGATAAGTTGTTTGTTCATTAAGCTGTGATAGCTCACTTTCAGCTTTTGGGCCTTCGGAGTTTTGTGTTTAGAATTGAACTTTGAGTCAGATAGTGCTTTTCCAAGACATTTGGGCTTATTTTGACTTTTTGGGCTAAAAAGCCCAATAAGCTTGACTGTTTTAGCTTTTGACCCATTTGGGGGCCTAATAGGAGTATTCTGGTTTCACTTTTATTTTCTGATTATTTAGGTTAAAATAAACTAGTTTGCAAGTTTTTAGAATTTTTTATAATTTTTGGATTTTTAATATTATTTTATTATTATTTTTTTATTATTTTTCAAATTTCACATTTTTTGCACTTTTTATATTTTTCTTAGCTTAAATACATTAAAATAGGAATTTTGCAACTTTTAGATTAATTTTATCATCTTTAGATTAATTTTTATAATTATTTTAAGTTTTAATAGTTTTTAAATCATTTTAAATAATTTTTATTAGTTTAAAATTTTCTAAAAATAGTTTTTAATCTTTTTAGGCCATTTTAGAGGTTTACCAATTGAAAAATCTTTATTTGGGCTTTTTGATAATTAATTTGATTTTTAGGGCTTTAATTAGCATTTAAAAATTAATATTTAATTAATTAAAAGGTTTGAAAAAGTTTTGATCATTGGTAAACTCTTAGTTTATTTATTTTGATTTTTGGTGAATTTTTGGTAATTTTTAGAATTAATTTTTTTACGGTTTTACGTGTAGTCGTAGTAGTAATTAATTTCACGCCTCCGTCATCCTCTTTTCTCATCCCCTTCTAACCAATATTAATCTCAAATCTTGCTACATTTTAGTCACACACATATACCTCCTTGGGAAATGAACTTCATTGGGTCATTAGTGTTTGATTTTCCTAAATCATCACTTAATACTTACCGCTTTTACGCCTTTTTCCTAAAAGGTCGTATTTTACCACAATCATTTTTGGCGCCGCTGCCGGGGAGGTGTGTCGTGATTAATTTGTCTTGTTGTTTTTTTAATATTAACCATAAATAGTATTTGTATTAGTAGAAATTTACTAATACGTATTATCGGTTTTTTAGTTTTTCTTGTGAAATTATTATTACTATATTGTATTAAGTATCACAATCTATTCAAAATATCTCCGAAAGTGTGAAAACACAACCTTAATTGGGATTTGATCTCCTAATTATTGTATTCGAATCTCAAACAAAAAGAAAAAGGCAAAAATAGATAAATACTTTCGTGAAGCTCGATTTTGAAAAATACGAACTATAAGGTGGGTATAAGGCGGGTATTATAAAATATACCCTAAGGAAAAAGGCTCTTAAGTGCTTCGCGCCGCCTCGTTTCCCCGCTTGCTTGTGAGTATTTTGAATTTGAAGGCTAATCGAGGGTTTTGCCGCCCAAAGTATTATTACGTATAATATATTTCCTTGGTTTCTTTGTGATTAAACCCTCTTGAACAATTTGGTTTTCACCAAAGTTCTAAAGTCATTCGAAGGCGTTCACTCCACGTGATCGTTTTCATTCCTTTGAGGCTTCTTTAATCAAGAGTTTGATTCGAGGAGAGATTTCGTAGATTGTTGTCTACGAAGATACACCAAAATCCAAGAAAATTTAAAACAATCAAAAACACAAAAAAAAATTGAAAATTCACAAAACACCCAAAAAGAATCTTCTTTGCTCACCTCCCATTCTTCGTGAAGTTTATGATCACTCGTAATCAAGCAAAACGAGCTCGTAAACGTCTTCAAAAGCAAGCAAATCAAGAGACGTTGATTGAAGAACAAACTCAAATTGTTGAACCTATTGTAGAACAAGAAGTCGTCATGGCTAATCGTACTATGATGGAGTTGCTTCAAGCACCCACCGAGGGTTTTAGAGAGGCCATTGTGATTCCCGATATCCTTGCGGAGAATTTCGAGATTAAGACGGGTTTAATGTCGATGTTGCAAGCTAATAAGTTTAGAGGTCATGAGAAAGACAACCCGCATTACCACATAAGGAATTTTAATCGTCTCACCGCTACTAGCAAGTTTAAGGATGTTCCACATGACGCCATTAAGATGATGTTGTTTCCATACTCGTTAGATGGACCCGCTAAAATTTGGCTTGAGAAAGAACCGCCAAATTCAATTTTGACATGGGGTGATCTCGTTTCTAAGTTTGTGAACAAATTTTTTCCACCATCAAAAACAACACATTTGAAAAATGAGATTTCAAGATTTGTGCAACGAAATAATGAAAGTTTTTCAATGGCATGGGAACGATTTAAAAAAATGTTACATGAATGTCCACACCATGATTTTTCGGAATTGCATCAAATTGATACTTTTTATAATGGGCTTAATGATCATGAACGAGATTACTTGAATGCCGCCGCGGGTGGTAATTTTTTGTGTAAAACGACCGATGAAGCTTTAAAGATTATCGAGAATAGATCTAAGGTTTATAGCCCTCGTAACACATCAAGTGTTGCCAATTTGGGTTCGTCATCGTCTCGTAGCATTAATGCCTTACATGATGAAGCTAATTTGGAAAATCGGTTTTTCGATAGATTTGCTAATCTTATGACTCATTGGAAAGCACAAGAGGCTTTGAATTCCGCTTCAGTTAAAGCGGTTGAAAAGAGTTGTTTGTCTTGTGGTGGAGCTCATGATCTTTTCGAGTGTATTACCGCCGGTGGTAACACTTCGAGTGCTTATGTAGCAACGGGAACTTACAACCAAAACGGCCAAGGTTCCCGCCCAAATCAAGCTCCACCAAATCAAAATGCTAATAACTATCGAAACAACAACCAAGGTGGTAATTATCAAGGCAATTCACGTAACTACAACAAGGGGAATTATCAAAGTGGGAATGGATAAGTCACTAATCAAAACCAAAACCGTGATTTTCAAAACACTACACAAGGTTTTCAAAATGCTCACACTAAAAATCTTCAAGGAGAATTTTTGGATTATGCTAAAGCAAATGATGCTAAGTTTGATAACATTCAACGTGAGATGATTAGCTTAAGATCCGAGTTGAAAAACGAACTTGCTAATGAACTCAAAACTCATGCTAATAAAATGGAAGGAAATGTTCAACGTCTTCAACAAAATCAACAAAAGATGGAACAAGGACAACATGAGATTAAGCAAGAATTGCTAAAAGCGGATGCTAGGCAATCAAAATTTAAGGACCGAATGGCAAAAATGTTTGAAACAATCATGTGTAAACCCTCTTCCTCGGGTGGTCTTCCTAGTGATACCATTGCAAACCTGAAGGGAGAAATGAAGGTTATTACTACACGAAGTGGTAAAACTTTCAAGGAACCAATCTCTCGTCCAAGTACTTCTACGGAGAAGGAAATCGAGAAAGAGCCCGAGGTGATGGTCGAAAAGGAGCATATTACAATCCTACGAAGTACCGCTCATACCACACCTACGGTTGAACCAATACCAATCATGGAACCCGAGTTTCCAAGGCCGTTGCCTAATGTCCAACCTACATCACCCTTACCTTACCCTTCGAGACGAAACAAAGAGAAATTGTAAGAACGTAACAAACAACAAATCGAGCTTTTTATAAAAATGTTTCAACAAGTGCATTTTGATGTGAGTTTAGCCGACGCGTTGTTGTATATGCCTCGTTTTGCCTCCACTTTTAAAAGTATGATGAGCGATAAGGAAAAGCTTTCAAAGCTTGCTAATTGTTCTTCGGTTTATCTTAACCGCATACCGGAAAAAGTTGGTGACCCCGGAAAGTTTCTCATTCCTTGTGACATACAAGATATGAAAGAATGCCTCGCCTTGGCCGATCTTGGTGCGAGCATTAATTTGATGCCATTTTCCATATGGAAATCGCTTTCGCTTCCGGCTCTTACTCCTTCGAACATGTCTATCGAGATGGCCGATCATTCTATGATTTTAGCATGTGGAGTAGCCGAAGATGTTTTTGTGAAAGTGGGGAAGTTCTACTATCCCGTTGATTTTATAGAAGTTGACATCCCCGCGGATCCTCAAGTTCCTCTAATTTTAGGTCGTCCATTTTTAGACACCTCAAGATCGCTTATCGACGTTCATGCAAGAACTATCACTTTGAGATTCAACGAAGAAGAACTTGTTATAAACGCTACTCAAAACTCAAAACCTTCTCATGTTTATGCAATCGCTACCATCAATCACATTGACTTAGTTGATGTGGTTTGCGATGAGTTTTCACAAGAAGTGTTAGGTTTTTCCGATAGCTCGTCAAGTGGCAATCCCACTATTTTGGATCCGATTCTTGCTAATTTTACACCAAATCTCACTCCATTCCAAGGAGTCGATTTTACTTCAAATGAAATCGAAAATGAAGATGAGGTGTTTATTAGTGATGATACTTCTATTCCACCATTTCTTCCGCCAATGGAAGTTATGAGTATTGAACCAAAAGCTTCAATCGAGGAACCACCTATCCTTGAATTGAAAGATCTTCCTTCTCACCTTGAATACGCATTCTTGGAAGGTGATGACAAGTTTCCGGTTATTATTGCAAGAGGTCTTGCTAATGATGAAAAAACTGAGCTCTTGAAAGTTCTTAAGGCTCATAAAGGGGCAATTGCGTGGAAAATTTCCGAAATTAAGGGTATTGACCCAAAATTTTGTACTCACAAGATTTTAATTGAGGAGGACTACCAACCCGCAATTCAAATTCAAAGAAGGGTAAACCCCAAAATTCACGATGTCATAAAAAAGGAAGTTTTAAAACTCCTTGACGCGGGAATGATTTATCCTATTTCCGATAGCCCATGGGCGAGCCCAATCCATTGTGTCCCTAAAAAGGGAGGAATGACCGTTGTGCCTAATGAAAACAACGAGTTAATTCCCACTCGTGTTGTGACCGGTTGGAGGGTGTGTATTGACTACCAAAAGTTAAATGACGCCACTCGTAAAGACCACTTTCCTTTGCCCTTCATGGATCAAATGTTGGAGTGACTCGCGGGAAATGAATTCTATTGCTTATTAGATGGTTTTTCCGGTTACTTTCAAATCCCTATCGACCCTCGTGATCAAGAGAAGATTACGTTTACGTGTCCTTATGGTACGTTTGCTTATCGTAGGATGCCTTTCAAACTTTGTAATGCACCGGGTACGTTTCAACGGTGTGTGATGGCCATTTTTCACGATATGATCGAGAAGTCGATGTAAGTGTTTATGGATGATTTTTCGGTGTTTGGCAATTTGTTCACGTCGTGTTTATCTAATCTTGAGCAAATGTTAAAACGTTGTGAAGAAACCAATCTTGTGCTTAATTTGGAAAAATGTCATTTCATGTGTAAACAAGGAATCGTCTTAGGACATAAGGTCTCTAAAGCGGGGATTGAGGTCGATAAAGCTAAGGTAGACGTCATCGCCAAGTTACCTCATCCCAAAACCGTTAAGGGAGTTAGGAGTTTCCTAGGCCACACGGGCTTTTATCGTCGTTTCATCAAAGACTTTTCGAAAATCTCTCGACCTATGACATACCTTCTCGAGAAGGATGCTCCTTTTAATTTCAATGAGGATTGTGTTAGAGCTTTCGAAACTCTCAAAAGGAAACTTACCGAAGCTCCCATTCTTGTTGCTCCTAATTGGGAATTACCCTTTGAAATCATGTGCGATGCAAGTGATTATGCTATAGGGGCCGTTTTAGGACAACGCTATGAAAAGCATTTTCGTCCTATCCATTATGCTAGTAAGACGATGACCGAGGCTCAATTAAAGTACACCACAACGGAAAAGGAATTTCTTGCCGTGGTCTATGCTTTTGAGAAGTTCCGACCTTATCTCGTCTTAACTAAAAGCATCGTGTATACCGACCATTCGGCTATCAAGTATCTCTTAGCTAAGCAAGATTCTAAGCCGAGATTGCTTCGTTGGATGCTCCTCCTCCAAGAATTTGATGTCACCGTGCTTGACAAAAAAGGAGCCGAGAATCTAGCGGCCGATCATCTCTCTCGTCTAGAAGATCCTCACAAAGATGTTTTCGAGAACAAGGAAATCACCGAAACATTTCCTCTCGAGACTCTCGGTGTTATGAATTCTAAATACACCACCCCATGGTTTGCCGACATTGCAAATTACCATGCGGGCAATTTCATAAAAAAGGGTATGACGACACAACAAAAGCGAAAATTCTTTCGTGACGTCAAGTTCTATTTTTGGGACGACCCTTATCTCTTTCGGGTTTGTGCGGATCAACTCGTTCGACGTTGTGTTTTTGGTGCCGAAGATTCTAATATCCTTAGAGCTTGTCACGAGGGACCCACGGGTGGTCACCACGGTGCTAATCTCACGGCTAAGAAAGTGTTCGATGCCGGCTTCTTTTGGCCTTCTATCTATCGTGATACACACGCACTTGTAAAGTCGTGTGGTTCGTGCCAACGTCAAGGAAAATCGTCTCAACGTGATGAAATGCCGCAAAACATAATTCAAGTGTGTGAGATTTTAGACATTTGGGGCAAAGACTTTATGGGGCCGTTCCCATCGTCTCATGGTAACAAGTATATCCTCGTCGCGGTGGACTACCTTTCTAAGTTGGTGGAAGCTAAGGCTTTACCTACTAATGATGCTCGTGTGGTAGTGAAGTTTTTGAAGCAACTATTCTCTCGGTTCGAAACCCCTCGTGCTATTATAAGCGATCGTGGAACCCATTTTGGTGATGACCAATTCGAGAAGGTCTTAAAGAAATATGGAGTTACTCATCGTCTTTCTACGGCTTATCACCCACAAACGAGTGGGCAAGTCGAGGTTTCGAACCGAGCTTTGAAGAGGATTTTAGAGAGGTCGATTGGAGAAAACCGTGCTTCATGGTCTGACAAACTCGATGACGCTTTATTGGCCTTTAGGACCGCTTATAAGACACCTATAGGTTGTATTCCTTATAAGTTAGTCTATGGGAAGAATTGTCATTTGCCCATTGAATTGGAGCACAAGGCATATTCGGCCCTTAAGCATGCCAACTTTGACTTGAAGACCGCGGGAGATCACTGGAAAATACAATTGAATGAATTGGATGAACTAAGAGATAATGCTTATGAAAATTCATTGATTTTCAAAGAAAAGACTAAAAAGTTTCATGATGCAAAGATTAAAAACCGGGTTTTTAACGTTGGTTATCAAGTGTTACTTTTTAACTCTAGACTTAAGATATTTTCCGGGAAATTGAAATCTCGTTGGTCGGGTCCTTTCACCGTTACACAGGTGTTTCCTTATGGGACCATCGAGCTAGCTCAAGATGATGGTCCTAACTTCAAGGTGAATGGACATAAACTTAAGCACTACTTTGGTGGGGAAATTCCTTCAATGGTTGACCTTGACCAAGTCACCTTCCCCAATGATAATTAGCATTGAGGGGATCGAGTCGAGCTCATGACTCGGTAATCAAAAACGAGGTGCCTCGTGGGGGAAATCCCATGCTTATCCTTTTATGCTTACTAATAACTAATGAGAGGGGATTTGTACCCTTCCAACTCGTTGTCTCGTGGTTGTTTGTGATTGTGTTATCTAGATCATCATCATCATCATCTACGATTGAAGACTCCCGTGTTCGTTTACGTGAGCCTCCGTCGTTTGCTTGAAGAAGTTTTTCACGAATCCATGACATATCCTTTATTGTTCTAACAATTATCTTTTAGCATACTTAATAAACGGCTTTAGATATATTGTTGATCACCCTTTCCATGCTAGATCCTAAGCATTCGACTCTTCGTCTCTAGTATGGGGGTGCTCCACCTTTAAACTCGAAACATTGAGGACAATTTTTACTTTTAGTATGGGGGTGAATAGATACTTGCTTTGCTACGCCCTCACGTTTTCCAACTTTCAATGTTTTGTTTTTGTTGCTAATAAGGCTAAAAAATGGCCAAATTTTAAATTTTTTCTTAGTTTTCATAAGTGTTTTTAAGACACGAATGTATATTTTCCGATGGGTAGAACAAGAGCTAATTTTTGACTTGATGGGCATTTGGAGCCATTCCTTAACCCGCTCAATTCAAGTTTTGCTAGACTTTTATATAGGGAACTTTAAAACGCGAAAGTCTTAGCTCATACGGGTTAAGAACAAGAACTTTTCGCAAGTTCCTATAGTTGATCCTATAAAGTCACTTATCAAGGGGACTATAAAATGCATTCTCTAAACTTGAAAAAGTCCAAGAAAGTGCAAGATCCTATAGGTGGCTTGAAAACCCAAAACTTTGATTTGATATAGTCTTAATGAAAGCTTATCCAAATTTGGCTTAATGTTGACTTGCATGGCTAAGTATTCACGAGTCTCTTTAATTAGAGGTCTTTATATAGTGAAGAACGAGAAGTGATAGAGTTAGACAAGTGATCATGCTAAACGTAGAACATGAAAATGTTCTTTCAAAAACTCATATGTTTTTAATTGTGGCTTTTTCTTCCCATAAGATCAATGCATTAGGAATAAAAATAATTTCAATAAGAAAGGTCGTACGATTTGAGAGGTTACTTAGCCTCTAGCGCAAGATCGTTTAAAAGTTGCTCGTGGTTGAATAGAGTTCATATCCAAGGCATAACTTATTGAAGCGGGACACGAAGATTGGTGAAGATCCAAAAAGGCCCTAACAAGGCATGAGGAGCTCTATTTTTGCTAAAGATCCAAGATGATATGAAGTATCATCATTCCTAAATTAATATGAAGGATCGAGACACACGACGAAAAGCAATTACTCCCCTAAAGATCATGGAGAAAGTCTATCAAAAAGACCCTAACAAGGTATGAGGATAAATATATCCAAGTCCGAAAAGGAGGCGGATCGTTGTATATCAAAGTCCAAAATAAAGATTGAAGAAAAATGATGAAGTCGTGGTCCAAATATGAAGAATCTCTCAAAAACGTCAAGTGAAGAAATTCCAAATATATGAAGAGAAGACCATAATTTCAAGAACGTCTTCCCAAGATTTGAAGTATGAAGTACATGCCAAATATCGGTCCGAGAAAGGTCTCAAATCGTGAAACAAGTTATGCCAAGATATGAACTTAAGGAGATACACGAGAAGCCGTTTTAAAAGATTTTGTCCTTCGGGTAACTATCGATTAAATCGTGCTACTTTTCTTTCGGACTAATAACTACTCAAATAAGTCAATATGAATCACTTGTGATCCATGACAAATAGTTAAAAAAATGCTAGTAACCCATTTCCTTTTATAATAACTAGAATTGCGAGGAGAAAAAGTTTTTAAGTAGTGTTAGCATTGTGACTTGTACCAACAATGATCTCATTTTTGCACTTAGCATGGAATGTATGACAATCAAGGATGACGAAATTTACTCTAAGGGATATTTACTTGTTTCTATTCTTTGACCCTAAAAGTCACATTCGTGATGAAAATCATACATTATGTCTTTACACATTCTCGTAGTATTTTTGCAAGTCTTTTACTTTTCAATAAAGGTTAATAAAATTGAATTTTGGTGATGCTTAGATACTTTATTCTAGCATTGCGTGAGGGCACGGCAATGGCTTAGTATGGGGGAGTGATGAGATGGCATTTATACATGATCTCATCGTTCTTTTCGGGCTTTAAATGCACAAAAATGTCATAAAATACCATATATATGCTTGTGTTTGTTTACTTGTGTATTTTAGGTATGGATATCGTGAAAAAGACAAAATATCACAAGAAACAAGGAAAAACGGACACGAGAAACGAAGCCGTACAAAGAACCGGGCCCTAATTCATGAATTATCCAAGATTAAAACTTGAAGACTTGAAGATATGCAAGATTGATCCTCAAACAATGAATAAATGACACTTAAAATCCTTGTGAATTCATAATTACAAGTTTGGTCCCTTAAGTTTGTCAAAATTGCAAAAAGGTCCTTCAACTTTGATGAAATGGCAAGATTAGTCCCTCAACTATTCAACATTGCCAATTATGGTCCCTCATAAAGGAAAACATCTATTGAAGACCTTTGAAGATCAAGAAAGTCCAAATTCAGTCCTTCAAATATGGAAAATTGGCAAAAACAACCCTTTAAACCTTTTCACCAAAGTTTTGTGGGAAAAGTATAAACTTGGAAAGTTTATTAACAAAGGGAACACGTTTTGTGGGCTGAAATTCTTATTATACATACTTTTCCAAAGAACAAGGACCAAAGCTGCCTATTTAGAAGTTTAAACTCCTAAACACGCGCCAAACAAATCCTTCCCTAAGAAAACGGATCAAAAGTTACCACTGTAGCACGTATGAACCCAGAAATTACTTTTTACCAACAAAGAGTAAATTGCAATTAGTTGTTCCCCCGTGTGATTCACACATGCAGAAACCCATCCCAACATTAAATCCCTCTTCTCCACTCACCCAAGCACCCCACACCCAAAACCGTTCCACCTATCACATGCCAACTTCCTCTCCAAGAAAGGACACGTGTCAAGATCAACAGCTAAGAGTCATAACTTAACTCCAAAGCTAAAATGAACGTCCTTGATCATTTGGACATCTCATATCAAGGATTCTTCTAGAAGCACTCAAGGATAATTTGGGAAATTCACATCTAGGGTTTATGAATAGTGTTAGGTTAGCATTTGCCTATAAAAGGAGCCTCAACCTGTGAGAGTCCCTTTGTTCCAGATTTTGGCTATCAATCTTTGTAATTCCTTTTTAGTTAAATAAAATTTGAATTTCTTAAAATTTCTGAAATCTCTTTTGTGTTTATTAAAAGTTGGTGTTAGAATAGCTGAAATCTGAGTTCCATTTGATCTTATAGACCTTCCTTAATCTTGTGGTTAAGGCACGTCTATGTTTGAAGGTTTTCAAAGGTTCAAAAACCTTGAAATCCTTGTTTCTGATTTGGTTATATTCTTGTACTAACCCTTAGCCAAAAGCCTTAAGCTCCTTCAAGCTTGTTGACACCAAGCCTGAGAAGAGTTTTAAGCTCTTGGTTGAGTTGTTTGCTCATTTGTGTTGAAGAAATATCATAATCAAAACCTTGTTCTACTTTGAACATCAGCAGGTTTTGATCTTCCTTTTTGAAGTACCTTGGTCTTGTTCTAGTTGTTGAACAAGGTCCAAGGAGCATAGCTGGTCCTCCTAGGATGTTGTGGAGGACAGGTATAATCCCTTGTTTAAGTTTCCCCTAAAAATTTCATGTTATTGCCTGTTTTTTATTTTGAGCTTTGATTTTGTGTTCTTGTGTTTATGGTTGTGATTTTTGTGTTTGAATCTGTTAGTTGTCACTTAGTGTAGCTATTTGAATGTTAAAATCAGTAGGTTGTGTTTAAAAATCACAAGTTTGTTTGAAAAGTGCTTATTTAAGGACTGTTTGGGATTACTGGTTCATAAGACCTTGTGGCCTTGTGCCCTTGATTCTTAGGGTTTGGGAAGTCTAAACAAGTCATTTTAAACAAGTTTTAGTCATTGGTTAAGTTTCTGAAAGTTTGGAAAAAGGATTGGAAGTTTTGCTAAAATCTAATAAAAGTGCTTTTGAGATTGATCAAACACATCAGATCCAATAACTTCTTTGTTAGTTGGATCTAAGGTCTAAAATCAGGTTTGGGAATAGTTTGGGTGATAAGCTATCTATTGGTTATCTGGTTGTTGAATTTGGTGGCTTGTTGTTTTGATATAGCTTATCAAAGTTGGCTGAAGTGGTCATTTGCATCAGCAAAGTGACCACCTCATTTGGTGATTGCATTGGTATTTCTAGTGTAAGGATTGTTGTTTTGATGCTTGGATCCTATTTGTGTGTTGCTTGTGAGGTTATTTGGCTACTTGGATTGATTTGTTGACAGCCTATAAGCCCACTGGCTTATTGGCTTATTTGTGCTAAAACACATCAAGTCTACTCAACTGGTAGGACTTGATTCACAAGGTTTGTACTCAAGCCTTGACCAGCAGGGTGAAAAACAAGTCTAAACACTTCATTAAGTCTGTCAACATCCAATTTGTGCTTGTCAGCGTTTGACTTTTGGTCAAACTTGGTCACGTAGCTTATTGAATCTGTTTTGCTTATTGGTACATGCAACAACTTAGTTTTTGTGATAGAACTCATTTTTCTCAGCTTAATATCAAGTCTGGAAGGTTACAAGTCTTTTGGTTAAGCTTTTGCTAGAAAACTAGCTTATTTGGCTTTTTTAGCCAACTTATTGGTTCTCACAGCTTATTCTACTTGGCTTTTTTTTTATTTTCTTGATTGATTATTCTTAGTTAAGTTATTTGTGAGCTTTTGCAACAAACTAGAGCTTCTGAAACAGCCTAGAACTCTATCCCGACTATTTTGTCGTTTTGTGGAATTGTTCTTTGCTTATTTCTGGGTTATTGAGTGAGCTTTTTCAAAATTTCTTTTCACAGATCTCTTTAGTATCCTAAAAGAAGGTTGTATGTCAAATTAGAGCTTATGGCATTAGCTTATTGCTTAATGGGCTTAATGGCCCAATAAGGATAAGCCGTTTGTTCATTAAGCTGTGATAAGCTCACTTTCAGCTTTTGGGCCTTCAGAATTTCGTGTTTAGAATTGATTTTTGAGTCAGATAGTGCTTTTCCAAGTCATTTGGGCTTATTTTGACTTTTTGGGCTAAAAAACCCAATAAGCTTGACTGTTTTTGCTTTTGACCCATTTGGGGGCCCAATAGGGGTATTCTGGTCATTTCACTTTCATTTTCTAATTATTTAGTTTAAAATAAACTAGTTTGCAAATTTTTAGAATTTTTTATAATTTTTGGATTTTTAAAATTATTTTAATATTATTTTATTATTATTTTTCAAATTTCATATTTTTTGCACTTTTTATATTTTTCTTAGCTTAAATACATTAAAATATGAATTTTGCAACTTTTAGATTAATTTTATCATCTTTAGATTAATTTTTATAATTATTTTAAGTTTTAATAGTTTTTAAATCATTTTAAATAGTTTTTATTAGTTTAAAATTTTCTAAAAATAGTTTTTAATCTTTTTAGGCCATTTTAGAGGTTTACCAATTTAAAAATCTTTATTTGGGCTTTTTAATAATTAATTTGATTTTTAGGGCTTTAATTAGCATTTAAAAATTAATAATTAATTAATTAAAAGTTTTGAAAAAGTTTTGATCATTGGTAAACTCTTAGTTTATTTATTTTGAATTTTGGTGAATTTTTGGTAATTTTTAGAATTAATTTTTATTTTTACTCATTTTACGGTTTTACATGTAGTCGTAGTAGTAATTAATTTCACGCCTTCGTCGTCCTCTTTTCTCATCCCCTTCTAACCAATATTAATCTCAAATCTTGCTACATTTTAGTCACACACATATACCTCCTTGGGAAACGAACTTCATTGGGTCATTAGTGTTTGATTTTCCTAAATCATCACTTAATACTTACCGCTTTTACGCCTTTTTCCTAAAAGGTCATATTTTACCACAATCAGGAGTTGTACTACATGATACTCAGATGTCATGGAACAGGATGGACCTATAAGAAATTGTTGGGATTATCCTTTGAAGAGTTGGAGTACAAGGCTTATCCCATTTGGGCAAGAGTGCAGGAAGAAAACACTCTAAGACTTCTTTCTGATGAAAGGAAAGAAGAACTTGCAGAAGAGATGGAGCTTAAGAAGGCAATGATTGTTCCCAGACCTTTGAAAAAGGGAGTTCCTCTTGAGTTTCCTAAAGATATGGATAGATTGAATCCAAGTGAAGCTGTTATAAGAAGGAGCATCAAGCTCTCACCATTGGAAGCTTTAGATATGGTGCAAGTGTTACCTCTTGATTCCAGAAACCCTATTATAAGCTATGAAGAAGATGAATGTGGGTTTTGGAAGATTGGCAGGTATGGGAAAGAGGTACACACTTTTACTACACTCATATCTCTTTTTGCAAGTGTTGATAGAGAAGACTTGGTAGACCTTTGGAGGTTGTTAGAGGCCAAGTATGAGACTGAAGCTCCTACTTCAGTCAATGCAAAAAAACTTTGGCCAACATTCAAGAGAATGTGTGGACCAAGAGATGAAGATCCTGCTATTTGGAAGGATCTTGAAGATGACCTCAGTGGTCTTCAATGGCGTTTGTATTCAGCTGCTGGTGTGTACTACTTGAGCTCTACAAAGTTTGCTGAGTATCTACTTGTAGATGGTCAGTATTCCATGTCCAAAGAAGTTTTGGAGAAGATGAAGACAACACAGCTGGAGATTGATTATTCAAGTGACGTGGCCAAAGATTTGATCAGACATATTTATTACCAATATGATAAAAGTTGTAAGATTCCTCCTAGTTCTTAATGTTTATTCAGAAACTTGATTACTAGAGTAGATATCAAGTTTAGGGGAGGATTCTTGGGAATAAAATGTAGCCAGTACACTTGAGCGCTGACAAGAGGAAAACAAGCGTTGATAGGAAGAAAACAGACGCTGACAGATCAAGCGTTGACAAGAAGAAGTCAAGCGTTGATAGGTTGAAGACAAGCACTGATGGAAAGATTTAGTCTACGCGTATATTGTTTCTAGTTTGTTTCTAGTAAAGATAAGTTCAACATTGTATTTTCTATAATTATCTTTACCTAGAATAGTTGATACGTAGACTTTTGTACAAGGCTTCTTATGTCTATAAAAGAAGACCTTTAGGTTATGTTTCATATATAAGTTTTCATACGTTAAACACTTTCATTGTAAGCAAGTTTGTTATTATCAATCAAGTGAAAGTTTGTTTACATCTTTGTGTGTTCTTGTTTAAGTGTTAATTCCGCATAACACTTAGATTACTTTATACATAAACAAAGTTTCTCTATGTGTATAACTTGATATAATCTCGTATACACAAGCTTAACCGATCTAAGTTTGGGATCAACACTCACTAACAAGCTAGTCCAATCCTAACGATTGCTAAGCTTGACGATTCTATCAGCAAGAGTTTAGAACTCAAGTGTTTGATCGTATTTGGAGGAGAGAAAACTTTGTTTGTGAATGACTAAAGCATTAAGTGCACAAACCTATTTTCTCTCCTTTTACAAGCATCCTATTTATAGAAGGAAGATTGGATAGAAGACATAATTGCCCATGTTAATTCTTGTCTTATTGGTACAGTGTAGTATCTTGTCTTAGCCTATTCTAAGTAGTAAGACGTAAGTCCTTTTACACTTGTCATTACCCTATCTATCCCAAAAGGGTAAGTCACGCTAATTGTGTGATGTACTCCATCTTGTCACAATTCAACTTATCCCGCCTTTACTTCAGTCTTGGAGAATGCTTGTTTTCTTCAGGGAGATCGTATGGGGTTCAGTGAGTCTATTGCCACAACTCACTGAACCCATTAATGTAGCATTTTTTAGTATATCGTTTTCTCCTCGACTCGACTCGAATTGATTTCCAATTTTAACACAAGATTAATTGTTTTTGGTTAATAATACTTGTTTGGTAATCTATGTCTATTTAAGCAAAATGGGGAAAATAGGTAGGCTAAGGACTATATAAAAATAAAAGCGCAATTAATTCACGTAAGATTAATCTAAACTGCAACGTAAAAATTAAACTACAAATTTAAATATAGATGCAACAAAATAAACTAAAATTAAAAATAAATCTAAATGCGAAATTAATCTAATGCAAGCACGTAATATCAAGTAATAGTGACGAAAAATGAATTCACAAAGATAAACTTAAAAATAAGCATAAAGCTTCAACCTTTTAAGCTTATTAATCTTTTTAGATGATAAAGCTACAAGCTTTATATACTAATAAGCTTAATAATCACAAAAAGGTGTAAACTTTTTACTAATAATGAACTTATCTAAATGAAATCCAATTTTAAAAACTTTTAAACTATTTTTTTAACACAAATAATAATAACTAAAAGTAATTAAACCGATTTTTATAAAAAATATAACTTTTATTAAAAACAATTTAAACTATAACGATCTAATTAATAAAACTAACGCGATTAAACTAGAAAAATATAAAGGAGAGCTTTAGTACCCGTAGTCCGTAGAAAACCGCTCGAAAACAAATAACATCAACAACATCAACAACATACGGCCCATTAAGTACACGGCCTCCCAATACCAAAACTATCAAAAGCTAAACCCGAATTTGGCCCGTAAAGTACACGGCCTCCCAAATCAATCTCTAACCAAATCAATCAAACCATATCAACTTGAACCGAATTAATCAACTATAAGCTCTTCTTCAAAGATGATAGATCGATACGCCGAGATCAAAGAAAACATAAAATGTTAGAATAATAAGCAATAATTATTAAATGATAAAGAGATTTAATTAAAACTAATAGATCTAAAATATTTTTTTTATGTTTTATAAAAGTATTTTAAATTTTAAAGCTAAAAATTATAGATCTACTTAATCTATTTAAAAACCTAATAGATCTAACTATTTTTTAAGGTTTTATAAAAATACTATAAATTTTAAACTCTAAACTTATAGATCTAAACTTTTTAATATATATAACTAATAGATCTAACTATTTTTTTGGTTTTTTGAAAGTATTTTTAATTTTTAAAACTTAAATCTAATAGATCTAAATTAACTAATTAATAAAAACTAAAAGTGCTTAAATAAAAAGCTAGCTTATAAATAAGTCATAGGCCTAAGCTTAAGATTTATGAGATTTAAAAAGCTAAAAAGCTAATTAAATGATTACTCCACAAATAAGCTAGATCTACTAAAATAAGGCAACAATAAGCTTAAAATAAGCTTGTATATAAATCTAACTTATTAGGAAAAAGTTATATAAACTTATCCCAAAATAATAAGATAGATTATGATTAAAAGAAAAAGAAATGTAGAATGAGAATTAAAGTAGATAGACAATTAATAAACTAAAACTTGAATTTTATTAAAATTGGAAGATTACAAAGCTTGAGATAAAATTACATCTATTTTTGAAAGTGAAAATACAAAGAAAACTAGAGAGAAAATAAAATTTGAAAACTAAGCTAACTTGTTACAAATGAGAGGGTGGGGGTTTATACAAGCTGATGGACCCAGGGGTATTTTTGTCTATTCACTCTTTTTTCTTAGCTTCTAAGTAACGCATCCATTGGCCAGCTGTATTTTTTCCTGTTTATATCGAGAGCTTCTAGAAGTTTATGGGATCTTGTGCTTGCATACTCTGCCACACTCCTGACCTCGTACTGACGCGTGTCAGGTGCCACGTGGCACGCTCCTATTGGACAACCGCCTGACGTGTCAGCTGAGTCTGAAACCTTGTACTGACGTGGCGGCGTCGCCGCCACGTGTCATCCTCTGAATGGTCAGCCGACAGCCGCCACTGCCACCTCTGTCCTCGGACTGACATGTCAGTCTGCCACCTGCCAGCACTGAACCTCGGACTGACGCCGCCCTGCCATGCCACGTGTCGAGCTCCCATTGGCCAGCCGCCACCTGCTACAGTACCTGGTACCTACATATTTTCTGAGAATGTCAGTGCCACGTGGCGCGCTGGCATTGGCCAGCCGCCGGCACGTGGTGCTGACGTCATTGTTGACGTCATTCGGTTTAGACCGAGTTGAACCGGTCTGAACCGGGTCTGGTTCGGGTCTGGACCGGGTCTGGTTCAGGCTGGCTCGGACCCGTCTGAACCGGTTGCCACGTGGACCGCTGGTGGTGCCACGTGGCATTGAGTATAAATACTCAGCCAAGGCTCGAACTCTCGCCACTACTGCCAAAGTTGAAGGATGCAGCCGTTAGGCCAGGCATACCTTCAATTATATAGATGCACAAAATAATGTATAACCCTTCTTTTGGCTGAGTTTGACTAAGGGTTGACCCCCTTTGACTTGTTGACCAGGTTTTATTAATAATAATAATAATAATAATAATAATAATAATATTATCCAGACATTGGTTATGGTTTTCTCCCCTTTTCATTTTCCTCATATGGGGAATTAGAGAAGGATGCGGTTGCCTTACTGAAGCGGATCCGACAGTTCTCTATGACTCAAGACATTGGAGCTCGTGCTGCTGCGCATATTTTTAATAGGATTAGTTTTTCTATAGAAAAAGGAGTGGGTGCCCAGATAGTATCTCGGCTTCTTTGTAAATCCTATTATTCTAATAAAGTGATGTTTCATTAATATATATATATATATATATATATATATATATATATATATATATATAATAATAATAATAATAATAATAATATTAATTACGAAAATTATTTTATTAATTTTAATAAAAACTTTATTTTATTTATTTATTTTCGGAAAATATTTTATATACATTTTTAATTTATTAAAAACTGTTTATTTATTTAAAAACTAATTAATTTTATTTAAAAACTAATTAAACTTAAAAATTAATAGAAAACAAACCATAAAGAGTTACGACGCGAGGTCGGGACCGTTGGCTTCGTAATTTTGTGCTCTTCAATGTGGTTTATTTTGGATGACTTTGGAGATTGGCAAAAATGGTCCTTGTTGTAAAATGTTCATCAAATCTTCATTTTTAGTCCTCTAAACTTTATTCTTTTGGCACTTTTTGGTCCTTTGACTTTATCTTTGACTTTTTCTTCGATAAATGACCGTGAAATCCCGTGTTTTCTTTCCTTTTTATCTTTTGTACCTATTTTCACAACAAAAATACAAACCACGCATAATTCCGACATTTACGATATTAATTACACGTTTTGGTCTCGTTTTTCATTATTTTATGTGGTAAAAGGATAAGTGTTTACACACTTATTAAATCCCCTACACTTGACCACTGCAATGCCCTCATGCAATGCATAATTTCAAAGCACGATTTTATATTTTTCATCATAATTAACCCATCTCGGCCTTTATTAAATACTAGACACTAAGGAAACTAAAAAGATAGAAAATTACAAAATACTTAAAAGGAAAAAAAACGCATAAAGAAATCTAGGACTTACATTAGGGCTTTGGTGTCATGAATGTTTATCACCCTCAAGTTTCACGTTCCCCAATTCCAAGCTTAAAAACGAGATCATTGTTATTATAAGTTAGTAAAGCTAACACTCACTCATGTGGCTCAATTATTCACTTAGACCCCTTTATTCCTAGGTGTATCTCTTATATTTTATTGTTGTCTTGAATGATCATGAGGATGCATTTTTGACTTATTTCGATAGTTTATTTAGGCCAAAAATAAAGTAGGACGATTTAATCAATAGTTAGCTAAAGGACAAAATCTTTTAAAACTGCTTCTCGAAACCTCATAAAGTTCATATCCTCGCATAACTCGTTTCACGATTTGAGACCTTTCTCGGATCGATATTTGGCATTGACTTCATACTTCGAATCTTGAGAGACGTTCTTGAAATAATGGTCTTCTCTACATAATAGGAATTTCTTGAAGTTTTTGAGAGATTCTTCAAACTTGGACCACGACTTCCTCATTTTTCTCTAATCTTTATTTAGGATTTTGATATAAAACGATCCGCCTCCTTTTAGGACTTGGATCTATTTATCCTCATACCTTGTTAGGGTCTTTTCGGATAGACTTCTCTATGATCTTTAGGGGAGTATTGGCTTTTCGTCGTGTGTCTCGATCCTTAATATTGATTTTTGATAAATGATTCTTCACATCACTTTGGATCTTTAGCAACAAAATGTAGCCCTCATGCCTTGTTAGGGCCTTTTCGGACTCGCCAATCTTCGCATCCCGCTTCAATAAGTTATGTCTTGGCTATGAACTCTAATTAATCCCGAGCAACTTTTAAACGATCTTGTGCTAGAAGCTAAGTAACTTTTCAAATCGTAAGACCTTATTTATTGCAATTATATATTAACAAGCGATGGGAGAAAAAGCTCATAATTAACTCACATAAATTTATGAAAGAATACCAAACTTATAATTGACTCTATCATCTCTCTTTCTCCACAATTTAAAATCTCAAGGAATGAGACTCGTGGATGCTTAGCCTATTAAATCAAAGTTTTGGGTTTTCAAGTCATTTATAGGATCTTACAACTTCTTAGACTTTTTCAAATTTAGAATTTGCATTTTAAAATTCCCTTGATAAACGACTTTCTAGGATCAATTATAGGAACTTGCGAAAAGTTCTTGTTCTTAACCCGTATGAGTTAAGACTTTCGCGTTTTAAAGTTCCCTATATAAAAGTCTAGCAAAACTTGATTTAAACACGTTAAGGATACTAGCTAGAGTAAACTTGAATAAGTAAACTCGGGTTAAGTCAAAAGATTCATGACGGGCCTAATATATCAAAGACGTCTAAACTTGTTAAAACCATTTTAATATTTATTATTATTTTTTTTCTTGACTTTATTATGGAATATATACATATGGTAGTGATGACAAAAGGGAAGGAGATAAAATAAAATAAAATAAAAATACTACTAGGCCAAAATAGATCAAAAAATTTGAAAAACATCGAAAAATATTAATTTTTCCAGTAAAAATGAGGACATATTCATGGAAAGGCCCACTTATTACTTCGATAGAAGTCTCCCCTACACCTAATATAAACATTGTCCTCAATGTTTAAGCATGTGGAAGTAAACTCCCCTACACTTAGGACATTGTGCACGTAGTTTAAATCTTGCTAAGGAAGAGACAACTAAAGTGATCAATTTTTTACGTTTTATTTATATACAAAATTTAATCACAATAGCAAAAACGAATCGAAGAAACCGGGTACACGGGATCACGGGTCGCGTCAAAAGCACCAAAAGTGGATCATTAAAGCCCATATCCCTGCACAACATCACAAAACACAACCTACTTGGCTCCCCCCTACACTTATTGGTGGAAATGGGTGAAGGTGAAAAAGGGTGGAAAGGGTGGAAAAGGTAAAAATCTAACCTAGTTATACGATGCTTGATTTATTTATCACGAGTCTCTAGCTCGACTCGATTTCCCGAATTAGTTCAAGGGAAACGTGGAGAGGGATGGAATCATCTCGTGAGAGATGTCCTCTTCAAAGTACAACTTAACCCGTTGGCCATTCACCTTAAAGTTGGGCCCATTTGGTTGGGATAACTTAATGGTGACATAAGGGAAGATTTGGGCCACGGTGAATGGACCGGACCAACGGCTCTTAAGTTTACCCGAAAAGATTTTCAACCGAGAGTTAAAGAGTAAAACTTGATCACCAACGTCGAACTCTCGGTTCTTAATCTTGGAATCATGAATGAGCTTAGTCTTCTCCTTGTAGATCAATGAATTCTCATAAGCTTCATTCCTTAGTTCATTAAGTTCATTGAGTTGGATTTTCCTAAGATCACCGGCTTTGTTTATGTCAAAATTAGCACATTTCAAGGCCCAATAAGCCTTATGCTCCAACTCAATGGGAAGGTGGCATGCCTTTCCGTACACAAGGCGATAAGGAGTACAACCTATAGGTGTCGTATAAGCGGTACGGAAAGCCCACAAAGCATCATCTAATTTATCGGTCCATGAGGCACGATGCTCTCCCACGGTACGCTCTAAGATTCGCTTAAGTCCACAGTTGGAAACCTCAGCTTGACCATTAGTTTGTGGATGATACGCGGTGGAAAGTCGGTGATTGACACCATACTTAGCCATGACTCGTGCGAATTGATCATTGCAAAAATGAGTCCCGCGATCACTAATAATAGCACGAGGCACATCGAATCGAGCAAATAATTGTTTCAAGAAGTTCACAACCACCCTCGCATCGTTAGTAGGTAAAGCCTTTACTTCGACCCATTTTGATATGTAGTCAACGGCTACGAGGATGTACTTGTTCCCTTTGGATGATGGAAATGGCCCCATAAAGTCGATGCCCCATACGTCAAAGATTTCACACTCTTGGATGAAATTTTGAGGCATCTCATATTTATGTGTGATATTGCCTTGTCGTTGGCAAGCATCACAATGCTTAACCATTTCATGAGCGTCATGATAAATGGTGGGCCAATAGAATCCGGAGTCGAAAACTTTCTTAGCGGTGTAGTTAGGACCAAAGTGACCACCGGTGGGTCCTTTGTGGCAAGCTTCAAGGATTTGTAAAGCCGCCGGCCCATCAACACACCTACAAATGATAAGAACCGCACATTGCTTGAAAAGATAAGGGTCATCCCAATAATAGTGCTTAACATCCTTAAAGAATTTTTTCTTTTGTTGGGACGATAACCCTTCGATAAGAACACCACCCGCCAAATAGTTTGCAATGTCCGCAAACCATGGGGTATCATCAAGATTGGAATTAATAGACATTAAGGTATCAAGGGGAAAAGATTCATTAATCTCTTGATTTGGAAGTTCCCCTTGATAAAGATCCTCTAGTCTACTAAGATGATCCGTGGCTAGGTTTTCCGCTCACTTTTTATCACGAATTTCGATTTTAAATTCTTGTAGGAACAAAACCCAACGAAGGAGTCTCGGTTTAGCATCTTGCTTGGTCAACAAGTATTTCAAGGTGGAATGGTCGGTGTAAACGATGGTGGTGGAAAGCATAAGATAGGGGCGGAATTTCTCAAAAGCATACACTACATCTAAAAGCTCTTTTCGGTAGTGGTATAATGCAATTGATACCCCGTCATTGTCTTACTAGCATAATGGATCGGTTGAAAGTGTTTGTTAACTCGTTGACCTAAAACCGCTCCTACCGCGCAATTACTAGCATCGCACATGAGCTCGAAAGGTAACTCCCAATTTGGAGAGACTAATACCGGTGCCTTAGTTAATTTACCTTTAAGAAGTTCGAAAGAGTCGAGACAATCTTGAGAAAAGATGAAAGGAGCATCTTTTTCTAAGAGATGAGTCATTGGTCGAGCTATCTTAGAAAAATCTTGAATGAAACGTTGATAAAATCCGGCATGACCTAAAAAACTCCTAACTCCTTTGACGGTGGTAGGTGGAGGCAACTTAGCAATGACGTCAACTTTAGCACGGTCGACTTCGATACTGGCTTTAGAAATTTTATGACCAAGGACTATGCCTTCTTTTACCATGAAATGGCATTTTCCCAATTAAGAACGAGACGAGTGTCTTCACACCGTTTAAGCATACGTTCTAAATTGGCAAGGCAAGAAGAGAAAGAATCACCATAGACCGAGAAATCGTCCATAAAGACTTCCATATTTTCTTCAACCATGTCATGAAATATAGCCATCATACACCTTTGGAAAGTCCCGGGAGCATTGCATAAGCCGAAAGGAATTCTTTTGTAAGCAAATGTTCCATAAGTACAAGTGAATGTGGTTTTATCTTGGTCTTTTGGATCAATAGGGATTTGAAAATATCTGGAGAAACTATCTAAGAAGCAAGTAGTCATTACCCACTAAACGCTCGAGCATTTGATCCATGAAAGGAAGAGGAAAATGATCCTTACGAGTGGCATCATTGAGCTTACGATAGTCTATGCAAACTCGCCAACCCGTTACGAGTCGAGTAGGATCACTCGTTGTTTTCATTGGGAAAACGGTTATTCCGCCTTTCTTAGGCACACAATGGACGGGACTAACCCATGGCGAATCCGAAATAGGGTAAATCATGTCGGCATCTAGAAGTTTGATAAATTCTTTCTTAATGACTTCATGAATTTTTGGATTAACCCTTCTTTGATTTTGGATTGCGGGTTTAAAGTCTTCTTCCATGAGAATTTTATGAGTGCAAAAGTTAGGATCAATTCCGCGGATGTCGGAGATTTTTCAAGCAATTGCTTTCTTATGATTCTTAAGTACTTCGATAATTCGAGATTTTTCATCCTCTTGTAAGTCCTTAGCAATAATGACGGGTAACTTATCATTCTCTTCTAGGAAAATGTATTCTAAATGAGACGGTAAATCCTTAAGCTCTAAATCCGGTGGATTGTCGGTGGAAGGCTTAGTCAAATTTGGATCATCGTTTGTAACTTCCTTAGGAGTAGGTGGAGAAATATGGTCCTCATTGAGAAGTCTCTCAATGATACGAATGTCTTCTTCCCAATCGGTGGGAGAATCGTCATATTTTAAATCCAAGTCTCCTAAAATTGCTTCAAATTCTTGTAAAAGAAAGTCACTTTCTCCAAATGGAGTCAATGAAGGAACAATAGAAGCTACGGTCTCAACATGAGGTAAATGAGAAATCCCGTTCTTACAAGCCTCGTGAAAATGTTCTTCACATGCTTCGTCGAGCACATCGATGTAATTCACGGATTCGGGCTCATTGGTAAGTTTGGAAAGTTTACCCATGTTAAAGATGATTTTATCATCCCCTACCCTCATGATAAGCTCACCTGCGGCTACATCAATCAATGTACGCCTGGTCCTCAAGAAGGGTCGTCTGACAATTAATGGAACACGGGGATCCATCTCATAGTCGACTACAACGAAATGGGCGGGAAAAGTGAATTTGTCGAATCCTACGAAAACATCCTCAGCTATCCCTACCGGATAAGCAACCGAACTGTTAGCTAATTCCAAATTCATACGAGTGGGGACTAGCTCGGGTAAAGATAACTGTTTCCACACGGACAATGGCACAAGATTTGTTGATCCCAAACTTAGATCGATTAAGCTTTGTGTATACGAGATTAGATCAAGTAATACACGTAGAGAAACCTTTGCTTATGAATAAAGTAACAAAGTGTTATGCGGAATTAACACTTGATCTAAAACACAAAGATGTTAAACAAACTTTCACTTGTATTAGAATAAACGAACTTGATTACAATGAAAGAGGTTTAACTTGCGAATACTTATGAAAACTGATATATAACTTTAACCTACAAGATCTTCTTTTATAGAACAAGAAGTCTTGTACAATAAGCTACGAATCAACTATTCTAGGTAAAGATAAACATAGAAAATACATTGTCGTCTCTATCCTTACTAGAAGTATTCTAGAATATAATAAACGTGTAGCTCACATCTTCCATCAGTGCTTGTCTTCAATCTGTCAATGCTTGACTTTAACTTGTCAACGCTTATGCTATCAGCGCTCACTTTGCTCTTGTCAACGCTTGAGTTGTTCTTGTCAGCGTTCAAGTGATCTGGCCTTAATTTATTCCCAACAATCCTCCCCTAAACTTGATATCCACTCTTATGATCAAGTTTCTGAATAAACATTAAGAACTTGGAGGAGTCTGACAAACCTTATCATATTGGTAATAAATAAATCTGATCAAATTCTTTGCCACGTCACTTGTATAGTCTATCTCCAACTGGGTGTCCTTCATCTTTTCCAAAACAGCCTTGGATATGAAATACTGAGCATCTACAAGTAAATACTCAGCAAACTTTGTAGAACTCAAATGGTATACACCAGCAGCTGAATATAACCTCCATTGAAGACCACTGAGGTCATCTTCAAGATCCTTCCATATTTCAGGATCTTCTTCTTTTGTCCCACACATTCTTTTGAATGTGGTCCAAAGTTTTATTCCATTGACTGAAGTTGGTGCTTCAGCCTCATACTTGGTCTCTAGCAACCTCCAAAGGTCCACCAAGTCTTCTCTATCACAACTTTCAAATAAAGATATGAGAGTGGTAAAAGTGTGTACCTCCTTGCCAAATCTTCCAATTTTCCAGAATCCACATTCATCTTCATCATAACTTACAATTGGATTCCTGGAATCTAGTGGTAACACATGCACCATATCTGAAGCTTCTAATGGGGAGAGCTTGAGGCTCTTTCTAATAATTGCTTCACTTGGATATAGCTGATTCATATCTTTTGGAAACTCAAGTACAAATCCCTTCTTTACTGGTCTGGGAACTATCATAGCTCTCTTGATTTCCATCTCCTCTGCAAGTTGCTCCTTTCTTTCATCTGAAAGAAGTCTGAAAGTGTTTTCTTCCTGCACTTTCACCCAAATAGGATAAGCCCTATGTTCCAACTCATCAAACGTCAAAGCCTTCAGCTTCTGATGTGTCCATCCAACTCCATGACATTTGAGCAACATAAAGTAGAGCTTCCTTCTATCCCTTTTCAACTCAGAGAGAATGTTGCTTGCCTTGTGCTTCAAAATCACCTTACAATCCTTTTGAACTCTAAGAAGAATTTCCAAACCCCATATCTGATCTGAAATGGTCAAGTCTGGATTATCCATACAGCTTTCTTCCCAAGAATTGTACATCTGAACTACCTCTGGCATATCAAAATCAATCTGCAACTTTAAATCTCTCAGCTTTTCCCTAGCAAGCTCATCACCATACTCAAGTCTTTCTGGTTCAACAATCATCACACTTGAATCTGAGCTAGCTCCATCACTTTCTTCTTCAGAAGTCACAACAAATGGTGACTTTTCCTTTTCACCTTGTTCCATCATTTGCTCAGCCAATCTTCTATCAAATTCAACCTGAGCTGCATTCTTTGGAACAATTTCTTCTACCAACTTACCCTTACCCTTATCTGTTGGTGCAATTGTTGGTAGGGTAGATGACAATACCTGAGTAGGAACATCTTTAATGATAGATGATGACTGGAATACATCACCTCCATATGCAGATCTGTCAACGCCCAAATTTCCTCTATCAGCGCCCAAAATACTTCTCTCAGCGTCCAAACTTGTCTTGTCAACGCTCAAATATTTTCCCTCAGCGCCTTGTGTAACCTCTCTCAACATATCTGTAAAGGATAAATTTAAATTGGTTGGAGAGATCAAGGACGTATCAAAACCTGTTTGTTCCTTCAAAGTAGTAAGAGCTTCAGCAACATCCAATGATTGTCCATCTTGACTGCTCTTATCACTCAGATTTCTTTGATCTTCCTCCCCTTTGGAAGACTCCTCCATACCTCCCTTTGAATGAGCATTCTCCAAAACAACAATCCTCTCCCTCAATTCCTTGAGTTCAAGGCCTTGGTTACTGACAATTTGTACTAAGTCTACATTCTGCTTTTGCAAGCTAATGCAGACAGCCGTCAATTCCAAAAGCGTCATTGGTTCCAGTCTGCCCTCTTCCAAAATGGGAATTTGACCTCCCAAGTCAGGTTCATTGGGCATGGATGAGGACTTAATTATGGTGGGACTGCCTTGGCCAGCTGCTAAGCCAGAACCAATAGTCCCAGCCTCATCCAGGTCACCAGCCACACTTGTGGTGGTGGTTCTCTCTGCTTCATGGCTAGGACCACCAGAGGAGAACACTCCAGCAGTCCTTTGGCGTTTAATCAACCTATATTCAGGTGGTGTGGAAGATGGTGTAGAAGAAGGTGTAGATGTGGGTTGGTTAAGGGGTGTTTGGGATTGTGATGGTTGGGTGTCAGCGGTGGAAATAGGCACATCAACGCCCACATTAGATGTGTCAGCGTCGAAGGGATTTTGGTCAATTTGCATTTGGTCAGGGGAAGGTAAAGGTTCAGGGATAGGTTCAAGTTGTGGGTGAGGGTCAATATGAGGTTGGGGATCTGGTTGGGGTTGTGCTGCTGCAATAACAGCAAGCATGGCTGGGGTTAAAGGTAGGTCTCTATGAGGTGGTGAGTTCATCTTGGTAAAAATAGCTTTCTTTTGTTCAGGGATTTTATAAAAATCATTGTGATCCCTTGAACAATATCTTTGAGCATCAAAAATCATTTGCAGAAAACGGGGATAAGCTAAAGTCATTTTGGTCCCCTTGTTTTTACACATTCCTTCAAAAATCATTTTAGACCAGTTATATTTTTGCCCTGTTGCAATACACACAATAGCAGTTGCAATGGATCTATTGATCTCATTGTGTGCAGTACATTTGGGACTCAAACATTGAAGGAGAATGTGAATGAGGTACTTCCAGGCTGGGGGAAATTCCTGCTTATGGTACTTATTAAGAGTACCTTCATCAGGAATAGGGTATCCCAAAGCCCTAAGCCCTTGTTCTATTTCAGATATGGGAAGAAGGGTTACACCATCAGCATCATCAAGATGCAAGGCCTGGCGTACCAAGGCCTCAGTAACCACCCAAGATCTCCCATGAACAATAGAAGTTAATGTGGTCACTCCATTAACTGTTGAGGAACTAACAGTGTTCCAAAACTGTTTAATGTGTGTGACTGGAATGAGTGGTGCATGAGAAAGAGCATACCTTAATGGGGATGCGTTCAAATACTCCACCATCTGTGTGTATTGAGGAAACAAAGTATTATCAGCAACAAGATAAGCAATCATGTTGTGTTGAGACTTGAACCCCAAATCCAATTCTGCTGAGTTAAATCTTGGTGCCATTGATGAAAGCTGTTAATTTGAAGTATAAAAGATGAAGGTTGATAAGAGAAAAGTGTTAGACAAGAATTATAGATACCCTGTTTAAAAATAGGAGCCAAATTTATAGGAGTGGATGAATGCATGTGATTGGCCCAAAAATAGGCAAAGATTTTCAAAAACTAATCATGAAAATATTGAAAAAGTTATAAGTTATCTCATGCATTTAATGAAAGTAACAACTCCTAAAATTACGGCTTGAAAATATGTCAAAAAGTAACAACTGGGTAGGTCCCATTGATTGTCAACGGTCAAATATAACCCATCAACGCCCAACGGCTATAATCTTGTCAACGTTCGCCTAAAGCCATGTCAGCGTCCATTTTGGTCACAACAACGCTTGGAAAAATCTTGTCAGCGTCCAAAAATAAAATTGTTTTAAAAAGTGAAAAATGACCTTAACAAGTAATTTATCCTAGAGAAGATAACCAAAAGCTGATAATTATCATAGGGCGGCAAGCACTGTCCAGTTATGCACACTTGCATAAGCAAGATAGACAAAACAGTCCTCTAGTGTCCCTTGCTAACCAAAATTCTTAACAACCAAGTTACCTTATAAAATCCTTGTTACTCCCAGGTAAAACCCATATCAAAATGATTCCCAAGTCTCCCAACAGACCACAACCAATTCTAGGCCAAAAATGTCTTGGCAGCATGCAAAGTTGATATACTATGCATGCTACAGTGCCTCATGGTTTAGTAAAACTAACCCATACTCACCTGTGGACACAATCTAGAATTGTGATAAGAGTATCATATGGATACCCAAAAATCCTAAAGGTTCCTAAAACCTCCCCTTAAACTATGATACATGAGTTTCTCAAAATATATATGAACATTAAAAATTTATGTCAAGATAGGAATATAAATATTCCAACCATCATCCATAAACAAAAACATGTCCAAATAGCTCTTCAAAGATCCATAAGCAACTCTGTATCCAATGGCATAAAGCTACCACCTACCTACACATTTAGATGAAAACCACAAAACTAACATTTGTTGCTGACAGCGTCCCGACAACACTTATCAGCGTTGAAGGAACTCTTGTCAGCGTTAGACAATAATATCTCTAACAACGGCAAAATAACACTTATCAGCGTTACATGTACCTTTGTCAGTGTTAGAAAAATAAAGTGGAAAATCTAAATCATCACAAAGACCAATAACAATGCATTATCCTGTACATACTTTTACAAAAAGGTTCCAAAAACACATATTAAGTGAGATTAACCATTCCAATATTTGTTACCAAATATTGAAATCGTCCAGCATCAAAAGGTTTAGTTAATAAATCAGCCACATTATCTTCTGTGGCTACCCTATCTGGTTGTATTACACCTTTCTCAAAGCAATCTCTTATAAAATGATGTCTAATTTCTATGTGTTTGGTTTTAGAATGATGTACAGGATTTTTAATAATGCATAAAGTACTGTTATTGTCTACAAAAATCTTGGTATGCATAAAATTATACCCATAATCCAACAGCTGGTTCTGAATCCATAAGACTTGTCCACAACAAGCAGCTGCAGCCACATATTCTGCTTCAGTTGTAGAGTTTGCCACCACTGTTTGTTTCTTGCATTGCCAAGATATCAATCTACTCCCAAGAAATTGGCATCCACCAGTTGTGGATTTCCTATCAAACTTGTCACCACCATAGTCACTGTCTGAATATGCAATAAGATCCAATGGAGAATCTTTTGGGTACCACAAGCCAAGATCTGGATAACATCTTAGGTACCTAAAAATTCTTTTTACAGCAAAAAGGTGACATTCTTTGGGAGTCACTTGATGGCGTGCACATGCACACACAGCAAACATGATGTCAGGTCTTGAGGCTGTAAGATACATCAATGAACCAATCATTGATCTATAATGCCTAACATCCACATCCTTTCCAGCTCCAATTTTTCCCCAAGGGTGTTCCCTATCCATAGGAGTGGAAGCATCCTTTTCATGTGGAGAAAAACCATATTTCTTCAAGATTTCAGCTACATACTTGTCTTGAGAGATGAAGATACCATCTTCTTTCTGCTGAACTTGCAATCCTAGAAAGAAGTTCATCTCACCCATTGCACTCATCTTGAATTTATCTGTCATGAGTTTGGAAAAATCCTCACTCATTTTTGGATCAGTAGACCCAAAAATGATGTCATCAACATAGACCTGCACAAGCAACACATGTTTTCCTTTCTTCTTTGTGAATAGTGTCTGATCTATGGTGCCCCTCTTGAATCCATTGTCCACTAAATATGTAGACAAGGTACCATACCATGCTCTAGGGGCTTGATGAAGTCCATACATGGCTTTCTTCACTCTATAAACCTTGTCTGGATTCTCAGGATCTTCAAAACCAGGAGGTTGCATGACATATACTTCCTCAACAATTGTCCCATAGAGGAAAGCACTCTTCACATCCATTTGATAAACAGTGAAGTTCATGCAAGATGCATAAGCTAGGAAAATTCTGATAGCTTCAATTCTTGCAACTGGAGCAAAGACTTCTTCATAATCTATGCCTTCCTCTTGTGTATATCCCTGAGCTACCAAACGTGCCTTGTTTCTGACCACAATACCTCTTTCATCTTTCTTGTTCCTTAGAACCCATCTTGTCCCAATTGGTCTCACATATCTAGGACAGTCAACCAGCTCCCAAACATCCTGTATAGCAAATTGGTGAAGCTCATCCTGCATTGCTTCCACCCAACTTGGTTCTTTGAGAGCATCAAAAATTTTCTTGGGTTCTTCCTGTGACAGAAAACAGGCAAACAAACATGCTTGTACAAGAGGGGTATCAACCTTCTTGTGTATATTGGCAATAAATCCACCAAGACTTTGATGGGATCTTCTTGTCTGAACTGGAGCCATAACATCACCAATGATCTGAGATGTGGGGTGATCCTTTGCTGTGGAAGTGAGAACTCCTCCTTCAAAAAGTCTGGTGTCCTCAACTTCACGCTCCATGTTACCAATATCTTCTTCCTCAGACTCTTCTTGATCAACAGAAATCTCTTCATGAATATTAGAAGGTCCACCTTGTTCAAAATGGGAAGAGAAAAGCTGTGTAAAGGTGTCACCAAAGTCTGAACCTTGTTTGTCAGCGCTTGGGCTAACAGCGCTTAAACTGTTGTTGTCAGCGTTTGAGCCATCAGCGTCTGAATTGGTCTTGTCAGCGCTTGATTTCCCTTTGTCAGCGCCTGAAGAATCATGCATGTTTGTATTTGGTGGTATTTGGACACCACCATTATCTTTTCTAGCAGCAGCAGCAGCATAATACTCATCTGTCTAGATAGGAAGTGTAACATATTCTTGTGTGGGAGATGATTTAACTGCTGGTGGTCCATCCTCCTTAGCAACCTGTATACCTGAAACATTACCAATTCTCTTTTCCAAAACACTTGAAGTTACCTTCACAATGTCTGGATCAGTAACAGGCATATAATTTAAAGCTCTAGATAAAGGTTCTAAGTCAAACAACGAATCTGGACCACTTTCAGGATCACTAGGTTTACTCTCTAAAAACCTAACATGTACTTTTTCAAGTATACGTTTTTCCTTTTTAATGTAAACTCTATATCCTTTGCTTTGCACTGAATAACCCATGAAGTAGCCTTCATCACCTTTTGAATCAAATTTACCTAGGGCTTCACTAGTTTCTAAAACAACTACATGACAACCAAAAGGCTTGAGAAAGCCAATATTTGGCTTCCTTCCCCAAAGTAACTCATAAGGTGTCTTATTATGTATTTTGTTGACCAATGCCCTATTTTGAACATAACAAGCTGTGTTAACAGCTTCAGCCCAAAAGGCTATAGGAAAGTGGGCATCAGCCAACATGGTTCTGGCTGCTTCAATAAGGGTTCTATTCTTCCTTTCAGCAACCCCATTTTGCTGAGGGGTTCTAGCTATGCTAAACTGCCTAGTAATCCCTTTCTTGGCACAAAAATCATCTAACAACTGATTTCTAAACTCACCCCCATTGTCACTTCTAATAATTTTGACCTCATTACCATTCTTCTTTTCAATCTGGGTAATGAAATTAATCAGACTTTGGGCAGTTTCACTTTTCTTGGCTAAGAAGAAAGTCCATGTAAACCTGGAATAATCATCAGTGATAACAAAACAATATGATTTACCCTTCAAACTTTCTATATTAGTTGGACCAAAGAGGTCCATATGCAATAAGTGAAGTGGTTTAGGACTAGAGTGCACCTGTTTAGACCTGAATGAGACCTTGTGCTGCTTGCCTTTAAGACATGCAACACAAGTGTGGTCATTGTGGAAAGCCTTTTCAGGCAAACCATCAACTAAACCAAGCCTCACAAGTCTATTGATATTCTTAAAGTTTATGTGCCCTAATCTCCTGTGCCAAAGATTACTTTCATCTACTGAGGCTTTAGCATAAAGACATGACATTATTTTATTATTTACCTTAATTCCATTAAGATTCACATTATATATGTCTTTATGCCTTGGTGTTCTAAAATCTATGTATTTTTCCTCAGGGAGCTTATAATCTTTGCTTAACACCAAGCACTCAGTATCTGTGAAAAGAACCTTATTTTTGTTATCACACACTTGTGATACACTAAACAAATTATAATCCAGTTCTTTTACCAAGAAGACATTCTCAAACCGTAGATTGTTGGTGACAAGGGTTCCTTTTCCAGTGATGGTGCCGTAGCCCCCTCCAAAGTATACCTTATCACCATCTTGAATAGGAGTGAAGTTTGTCAGATAGTCTTCCTTTCCTGTCATGTGCCTTGAGCATCCACTATCCCAGTATCCATAATCATTGATCTTCTTCTGAATGCCCTGCACATAAAGAAAACACATTAGTTTTCTTTGGGAACCCAAGCCTTAGAAGACTTGGATTCATTTGGTTGTTCAACAAGAACAGACTTGGTTCTCATAACAACCCCATTTTCATCCCTGTTTGAATGAAATTCCCAGTTAACCCCAATTGGTGTTGACAATGCCTTTGAAATATAATGAAACCTGTTGCATGTCATAGAAATACCAGTAGAATTAGGGTTTTGGTCTTGTTTTGGTCTCCATGTTAAGCTAGTAGAAGCTTTAGACCTATTTCCCTGTGATTGCAAATACCTAGGTTTGGCAGTGTGTCTGTCAGCGCTTAAATTGCTCTTGTCAGCGCCCCGATTGCCTTTATCAGCGTTGTACCTAGGGTTTGCTACAGGAACCCATTGCCTATTGGACCAAGTGTTTGACTTTTGAAAAGGTCTTAGGCCTTGTGTGTTAGACCCTCTAGAAAAGAATGGGGCTGGTCTAACAACTTGTGAACTTTTGTGCACAAAGGTATTGGGTCTGACAGTGTTTGACCTATGTTGACTTTTGTCAGCGCTGAAATGGTTCCTATCAGCGTTGACATTGGAAGCGTTGACACATTTGTATGCCAAATATGAGAAGCTACCACATGTGTAACAAGCTTTTCTAGACATAGTCTTAGGTCTAGAAGCAAAGAAGCCTGTTCCATGATTACTAACTTGGCTTTTTGGTGACCTAGTATTCCTATACATCTCTGCATACTTAACACTAGGTTTTCTAACAGTTTGTGGGCCAAGGTCAACAGCTTTGCCAGTGGTAAGGTGTGTGATCTTAATAGGTTTAGGATCATTGGACTCCACAATTGGTATCATGTTTGGTGTGGGCTCATTTGGACTTTCACACAACAACCCTCCCTTAACAAACAAGGTGTGGTTAGCTTTCTTCCACTCATCTAGGTCAGTCAGTTTTTGCTTGTATTCCTCAACTGGGGAAGTCACTCTAGGTGGAGGAATAAATTCCTTCTCTTGAAGTTCTGGCAAGCCAGTCCAAGATAAGTCCTTTGATTGGACACCATAGAAATCCCCAGCTGGTGGTGGAACACCAGTATAATCTTTCATCCCAATCCCACTCATATCCTTAGAGTCTCTTTGTTTACTAACACACTCTCCTAGGTATTGTGTGGCCTTATCAAATCTCTGGATTTTAAGACTCACATTATCTTTATTTTTGTTAGCCTCCTCTAACTGAGCTATCAAATCAAGATTAACCCTATTTACTATATCTTGAACATCTTTACTCTGATGTAACTCATGTTTTAAGATATTTATTTGATCCTTTAAATCAAACTCCATTTTCTTATACTCAGCTACTGTCTTTTCTGTTTGGGTAAGAGCAATTTGATAATTAGATACTTTGCATCTTTCAGTACTTGCCTCATCTAATAATTTTACTATCTCTTGATTTAGTTTTTCAGTATTTAAACGACAACCCTTAGAACAGAAAGCATCATCATATACCTCATTATCTGATGAAGAGGAGGAGTGTGCCATGAGAGCATATTCAACATGCTCTTCTTTAACTTCAGCAACCAAAGCTCTGTCCTCTTCCTCATCCTTAGCCATCCAGCTCCAGTCCCATTCTCCAACGCCATCAATTTGTTGAACAGCAACCATGGCCTTGGGATCTGGGCTCTTAATCATTTGGCTTGAAGGCTTACCAGCATCAGATCTTCTTGGAGATCTACATTCCCTCATAAAGTGCCCCATCCTATGACAGTTGTAGCACTCAACCTTGGACTTGTCAAATCCAGCAACATCCTTAGCATTAAAGGTCATCTTCTTCTTGAACCTTTTATTAAACCTGTTTGCTCTTAAACTCACAAGAGCCATAGTCCACTTGATGTCCATCTCTTCCAATTGCTCATCGCTTATCTGCTCAAGATCTTCATATGTAATCCTTGAATCACTGGGCAAAGAAGCAATGAATGCACACACAGTATCTAGATCAAAACCAGCCGGCTTAATTCTATCAGCGCCAAAGTTGTGTGTGTCAGCGCTTGAGTATAAAGCGTTGACAGGATATGATCCAGCGCTGACAGACTGAGATCCAGCGTTGACACATTGAGATCCAGTGGCTGGATGTCCATAGAAGTTCATGGAATCAAATTGGCCTTCACTTTGTGAGAAGAAGGCCATGTTGCTACTGGAAGATTTATTATCACTATCCAATTGCCATTCATTCTCCAACAGTCTTAGTTTGTTGAAGATGTCATCAAACCTGGAGGTCTTGTGGGTATTATTGACAAGAATGGATCTTGTCTCAATCTTCCATACATCACCAAGGCTTTTGAGAAAAGTAGCATTCAATTCAGGGTCATCAACCTGTGTTCCCATGAAGGAAAGTTGACTTGTGATGTCAAGAAGTCTACTTCTCACACTGCTGAGATTTTCATTGGGTTGAGCTTTAAAGACAGCATACTCATGCAAGAGTTGCTTCTTCTTTTCTTCTTTTGTGTCAGCATTGCCACCATGTGCTACTTCAAGAGCTTCCCAAAGCTCTTTTGCAGACTCAAAGCGTTTGTACTTGTGCTGATTCTCATGACCTAGGGCGTGTTTCATGATGTTCAAGATTTTCATGTCCACCCTCTTCTTGGATATATCTTCAACAGCTACAGCTCTCCCATCTCCAGGCTTTTCCTTCTTATCAGCTTCAGGACAATTAGGAACAGCTGTCCTTGTGGCAATTGCAGCAGCAATCATTGCTGCTTTGTCGAATGTGTTCCCATATTCGACAATCTCCCAAAGAGTGTAGTCATGAATAGCTATATATTGCTCAAAATTTGACTTCCAAAGCTCAAAGTTCCTGGCATCAAACATGGGAATTTTGATACTAGGATTTGAGGAGTTGTTTTGTAGCAAAGCAGCAGGTTGATCTGTGCCAGACATGATGTTTTTAGGGTTTTGAGAATTTTAGGGTTTTTAGGGTTTTTGGTGTTTTAGGGTTCTTGCGTTACTTAAAGATCAAAAGTTTCTCAACAAGCTCTGATACCACTTGTTGATCCCAAACTTAGATCGATTAAGCTTTGTGTATACGAGATTAGATCAAGTAATACACGTAGAGAAACCTTTGCTTATGAATAAAGTAACAAAGTGTTATGCGGAATTAACACTTGATCTAAAACACAAAGATGTTAAACAAACTTTCACTTGTATTAGAATAAACGAACTTGATTACAATGAAAGAGGTTTAACTTGCGAATACTTATGAAAACTGATATATAACTTTAACCTAAAAGATCTTCTTTTATAGAACAAGAAGTCTTGTACAATAAGCTACGAATCAACTATTCTAGGTAAAGATAAACATAGAAAATACATTGTCGTCTCTATCCTTACTAGAAGTATTCTAGAATATAATAAACGTGTAGCTCACATCTTCCATCAGTGCTTGTCTTCAATCTGTCAACGCTTGACTTTAACTTGTCAACGCTTATGCTATCAGCGCTCACTTTGCTCTTGTCAACGCTTGAGTTGTTCTTGTCAGCGTTCAAGTGATCTGGCCTTAATTTATTCCCAACAAGATTGATACTCGCTTCGAGATTCGCCAAGGCCATACAATTCTCAACACCTGGAAAATTGCAAGGAATAAGGAATCGACCGGGATCTCCTAACTTAACCGGTAATTTTCTCAAAAGAACCACGGAACAATTCTCATTCAATTGGGTATTGGCAATATCGAACAATTTTTCCTTATCACTTAAAAGGTCCTTAAACATCTTAGCATACTTAGGCATGTGAGCGAGAGCCTCGGCGAAGGTGATATTAAAATTCAATTGTTTGAACATTTTTAGGAAGTTCGAAACTTGAATATGATCCTTATTCTTCAATTTCTCTTTCCTCAACCTTGAGGGATAAGGTATATTGGGTTGAGATGAAGGCTTTGGAGTGGATCGTAACCTTACATCCTTTGGTGGATGAGGGGTAGAAATAGAAGGTGAAGGAACCGGTTTGGGAACCGAAGGTGTGGTATAAGATTGAGGTAAAGGTGGAACATAAGGTGTAGACGAAGGCATTAAGGGAGGTATTTCACAAGTAGAAGGTGAAGGAGGGTGGGTAGAAGTAGAAGGAATCTCGGGTCCTTGGTTAGGTGGGGAATAAGAAGGTTCTTCGGTGTTCTTACCGCTCCTAGTAGTGATGGCATTAACGTTAGACCTAGGATTGGTCACGGTGTTATAAGGGAGGGCACTTTGGGGACGAAGGGTTTAAAGCATTTGCATAAATTTCCTATCGGTCGATTCTTGCATCTCTTTCATGGTTCGCTCATGTTCGGTTAATTTTTGTAGAACCAAATCCATTTGAGGATTATGCATGTTCATTTGATTATACCCTTGATTGTTAAACCCTTGTGATGTTGGAGTTTTTACCACTCTTTAGGAAAAGAGCAATAAAGTAGGGCAAGTGTGCACGACGATTTAGGAAAACCGTGTGTGAATGACCCTAAGTGAGTTCGTTCTCGAGGAGACTAGTGCGTTGTGTTAAGAGTTGATTAATGTTTGTGATTATATTGATTGAGAAAGAAATGGGATTAGAAGAGAAAGACGGTTACGAAAATGAATTAAACTACGACGAAAAAGGCGTAAACGTAAAACCGTAAATAGTGCCAATATTAAAATTTTAACCTAAAAATTCCTAAAAATTCCTAAAAATCCCCAATAATATTCTAAGAGTTTACAAAAAAATCCAAACTTGCTAAAACCTTGTAATTAATTAAATAATGACTTTTTAATGCTAATTAAAGCCCTAAAAATCACTTTTAATTATTAAAAATCCCTAAACAAGATTTTATAGTTTGTAAACCTCAAAAATATCCTAATTAAGCTAAAAAATATTTTTAAAAATTTTATAACCAAATTAAACTATTTTTAAACCCTTAAAAACTATTAAAATGTATTAAATCTTAAATTAATTCTAGAAATTAATTGAAAAGTCTAAAAAATATTTGGAAAGTGACAAAACTCCTAATTTAATGTCCTTAACCTAGGAAAAATGTAAAAACAAGAAAAAATAAAACTTCAAATTTTAATAATAAAATAATATTAAAATATTCAAAAAAATAAAAAGTTTGTAAATAAATTCTAAAATATTACCAAAAATCCTAAATAATGTAACTAAAACAAAAATGCAAACCAAATTTTCTGAAACCTATTAAATAATTTTATATTAAATTTTAAAGTTGCTTAAAAACCCTAAAATCCTATAAAATTAAAAATAAGCTAAATTTAAAACCTAATAAGCTGTAAACCTCAAGTTATTAAATAAAACTTAAAATTTATTTTTCCTGAAATTAAAACTACTTTTTACTATTTTTTAATGACTTAATAATATACTGCTAAATAAAAATTGATAAAAAATAATAAAATAAAGTGAAAAATACAAAAACTGGCTAGAAAAATCTTAAATGTTAACACTATCCTAGGAAAAATAAGCTAACCCAAAATAGCTTATTCAATAAGCTCCAAATGCCAAGAATAAGCTACGGCTTTTTAATATAAGCTTAATTGAAAAAGAGGTTAAATAAATAATGAAATGAAACTCTAACGTAAAAAGCTATCTAGATCACTGGTAAACACGTTACTCCTTGGTACGCAAGGTCGCGTGTTCGAGTCCAGGCGGGGTATGCTTTTTGCAAAAATTTTCTTTTTTTTTACTTTTAAAACTTAATCTAGTGACTTAATTAACTACTAAAATGCAAACACAAACCAATTTTTACTAAGATTAAACCAAGTTAGATCTCAAAACGTGTTCAGTTTCTGCTTATGAAGAACACAAAGAAGATTGATATCTTCACTTGTGAATAATTAACCAAGAGGACTTGAATGATGGATTTGGTGTTGCTTTTGATTGGACAAAGGCACCCCTATACTCTTTGGAGTATAGGGAGTCAAGATATGCTCAAAACAAACAAGATCTAGCACAAAAATCACAAACTTAGCACACAAAGAGCAAATACCAGTTACTGATGCAATTTATGGGTCTGTGGGTGTTCTATGCCAATTACTTGCACAATTTTGAATTTCCAAGTCCAAGAAGTTGCATATACTCTAAACAAATGACCTATAAAGAAACACAAATCCTACTTATCCCTATTGTTAACAGGTTTACAAGCTTTGATGCAAAATCTAAAAGAAAAACAAGCAGAAAAGAGACTAGGCAGATTTTGCTTAATTTTCAACTTTTTAATTCATGCAAATGTGTCCAAACTTGTACAAAACTGATAACAAAGCTAACTTACAACCTTATGCTACCCTAGTGAGTGTTTCTAACACGTTTTAAAAACAAAAACCCTACAAATTACTCAGCTAACATGCTAATCCAAACACCCCTTAAAAATCTTTTTTCAACTTTTTTCAAACAAAATCAACACAAAACTTTACCAAACTGGATTAAATCCTTCTAAACATGCATAATATACTAAATAAACTCAAATCAAACCATTAAACTAACATTTAACACCTTTTTCATACAAATCACACAAAGCATATAATTTTCAGAAAACTTAAAAAATTTGAAATAGGAAACAGTTAGCTACCTTGTTGGGCTTACTTCCAAGCCCAA
The DNA here is from genome assembly GCA_025667525.1 of Glebionis coronaria. Taxonomy (NCBI): domain Eukaryota; kingdom Viridiplantae; phylum Streptophyta; class Magnoliopsida; order Asterales; family Asteraceae; genus Glebionis; species Glebionis coronaria. The sequence continues at coordinate 251,968,042 of CM046878.1, forward strand.
CAGTGGCTGATAAGCCACCTCCCACAAGCTCGGGCTTGTGCTGAATCTTGAGTGAAAAGCAAGGATGAGAGGGGGGTGGTGGTCACTGTTGACTACACACCCTATATCTTCAAAGTGAGTGGACTTATGAGTTCCTGCTAAGAGAAAAATAAAGCACCAAAGATGATTGTTCACAATTCCAATAAGCTATAAACAAGCTTATTGGTTAAGCTGATTATGGCTTATATGGATAATAATAATAAAAAAAAACTGATTTGAATATCTTGAAACTTTACTTCACAGAAAATCAACAAAAACCTCACTCTTCACATAAGCTTGATAATCAATTGGATTATCAGGCTTATGATATTAGCTTAAGGCCTTTGGACAAATTTTTAAAACTTAAAACTTGGGTCACAAACAAAAATCTGAACTGGAAAGTTAAACTTGGAAAATGTAAATTGCAAGAATGAAAAGTGGTTCCTTGTTTCTCATCAACAACACAACACCAGTTTTATTTCACAAAATAAAACGGATTTACAATGCTTGTGACAAAACAGAGAAGAAAGAACAAAAACTGCTAAGTCCTAATATGCCTTTATATAGAGGCTACAATTCTTCTAGAAAGCTGAAAACAATCTAAAACCCTAATGTGTAAGCTTCCAACTTTGCCCTTGAGGATTCCTTGAAGATGCCAATAAGATGCCCTATTTTGAATTCGTCAAGAGCAACATGTGAATGTTTTGGACTATTGTGAAGATGCCAGAGGTGAGGAAATGATCTAGGACGTCCAAATGTGCTTGGGGACCAAGTGAAATGCCTTGGTTCGTTGATGGATTTGTACCTTTTGTTTTCTTGTGCAGGGGAGGGTCAGGGGTATCACATGAGTGAGATTGTGACATTTTGGGAAGGTGGGATATGATTAGAGTGAGGTTAATCATGGTTCTGGAGAGATTTGGCCAAAAACCCTTAGGTTTAGTGGGTTAATTAGTTAGGGTTTATGCCTGGGATGAAGGTTAAATAGTGGGTGTTTAATCCATTTTAGGGATAAATGGATTTTAAATCCGTGTTTAGTGGGAAATTATATTGACCATTTGACCAAGTTTAAAATAAACTGGTAATAAACATGTGGGTGGGTTGTGGGTTAAAGTTGGGTCGGGTAAACGGGTTTGGGTGGGTTTAGTGAGGTGTCAGTGTAGGATTGGTGGGTAGGTTTAGTGGTTTGGCAATAATTCCCCCTCATCTCCCATTTTGTTGTCATTTAAACTTTATCAGCTCACAACTCTATTTTTCCTTTATACAAGTTTGGGAACTTGTCACTTTTGGCACAATCAAGTCTTCAATCTTAAAACAAGGACTAAACATGCAAATTGATGACATTTGAAGGACTGATTGTGGCATTTTCCTCATTCTTCAAGGTTTAACTTGTTTGTTGACTTCTTGGAGGACCAATGTTGACAATTTAGTTTTGTTGAGGGACTAAATTTGCCAATTCTTCAAAGTTAAGGGTCCTTTTTGTAATTTTGACAAACTTTAGGGACCAATCTTGTAATTATGAAGATACAAGGGTTTAAAGTGTCAATTCTTCAAACATGGAGGACCAATCTTCAATATTCTTCAAATCTTCAAGGGTTTTCTTTGGAAAATTCTTCATTAGGGCTTGGTTCATCGTGCGGCTTCGTTTCCCGTGTTCGTTTTTGCGTGATTCTTGTGATCTTTTGTCATTTTCTCAATCCGTACCTAAAATACACAAGCAACAAACACAAGCATATATTTGGGTATTTTGATGATATTTAATGCATTTTAAGCCCGATTTGGACGATGAGACTATGTATAAAAGCAGTCTCATCACTCCCTCATACTAAACCATTGCCGTGCCCTCACGCAATGCTAGAATAAAGTATCGTAGCATCTCCAAAATTCATTTTTATGGACTTTATTGAAATGATAAACTAGCTATACTACTACTATTACTACTACTTGTGTTATAGACATAATGTATGATTTTCATCGCAAAATGGGACGTTTAGGTTCATAGAATAAGAACACGTGAATGCTTCGTTAGAAATAATTTCGTCGTCCTCGATTTTCACTCCAATTCCATGCTAAGCGTGCAACGAGATCATTGTCATTATAAGTTAGTAATGCTAACACTACTCATATGCCCTAATCACGTACTTATCCTCCCATTATTCCTAAGTTGTATCTCTTATATTTTATTTTGTCTTGAATGTTTCACGAGGATACATTGTTTGACTTATGCGATAATAGAGATTTAGGTCTAAAAATAGAGTCCTAACGGTGTAACTAAGACCATCAAATCAATAACCCTTCCTAATAGACAACGATGTTAAAAAATTAAGTTGACAAGAAGAATCGATAAACACGGTTTTATAACGGTTTTGAACATGAGACTTATTACCAAGACTTTTATACGCCCCCTAACGGAAGGGCCTTATTATCTTTGGTTTACCTCCATCTTTTATTCAACTTCGCCATGAAGCTTTTATTATGACTTCGGTCTTGCCTTGCCTTTTATTATCCGCCTCATCGGTGGTTTTATTAGCCAAAGACGTATATCCTCACGCTAAAGCGAATTTTGGATCTTTAAAGCTTCGAAGATTAAGGCTTGATTCACTTTCAATTTTGCATAGATTTTAGGCCTTGTGGGGCTTCAAATTGTTTGCTTGATTTAGGTGAGCACTTGAAATCTTATTATTGGGTGAAGCTTTCGATTATTAGGGTTGCCAATACTTCAAAACCGTGACGCTGGCGATACCTTAATGTCTTCCTAATTTAATTACACGGAAGCTACTAGAAAAGACTAGAAACCCAACAATCCTAACTAAACCGCTAAGTCAATATTTATTAAGCAAAAAATATTTACATGCGAAGGGAGAATAAGCAAACAACGAGAACACATGAGTTTTTGAAAGAATACGAGTACTCTACGTTTAGCATAGTAACTTATAATTAACTCTATCATTTCTCGTCCTCATTTAAGAGACTTAGCCTAATGTGTAGTTAAGGAATCAAAGCTAAGTGCTCAACACACACGGTCGAGTCAAAAATTACTCTTATTCTCGCCATTGGAAAACCTACATTCGTGTCTTCAAACACTTATAAAACATGAGAGAAATTTAAAATTTGGCCATTTTTAGCCTTATTTTGTAACAAAACGATAAACAAAACGATAAACTTTGGAAAGCGTGAAGGTTTGGCAAGGCAAGTATCTATTCACCCCCCCCCCCCCATACTAAAGTTAAACATTGTCCTCAATGTTTCGAGTCTAGGGGTGCAAACACCCCCATACTAGAGACGTAGTCGAATGCCTAATCTAGCATGGAAAGGGTGTAACTAATAAGTAATAGCCGTTTATGAATTGTGCTAAAAACCTAAGGTTAGAACATCAAAAGGATATCATGGATATTGAGAAATGTCTCCAAAGCAAACGATCGAGTGCTCCCATAAAACGAACACGAGAGGCTCCAATCGTGAAGATCATGATCTAAAAACCACAATTCACAAACAACCACGGAACAAAGGTTGGAAGGGCACAAATCCCCACACGTAAGCTACATTAGAAAGCGATAATATGTACATAGGATAGGCATGGGACTCCCTCACGAGGCACCTCGTTTTTTATTACCGAGTCATGAGCTCGACTCGATCCCCTCAATACTAATTATCATTAGGGAAAGTGATTTGGTCGAGGTAGTTCAAGGATGGAACTTCCCCGCCAAAGTAGTGCTTCAACCTATGTCCATTCACCTTGAAGTTAGGACCATCATCTTGATCTAGCTCGATGGTCCATATGGAAACACTTGAGTCACGGTGAATGGACCGGACCAACGGGATTTCAATTTACCGGAAAAGATTTTCAATCTTGAATTAAAAAGCAAAACTTGATCCCCAATGTTAAAAACCCGGTTTTTAATTTTAGAATCATGCAACTTTTTAGTTTTCTCTTTATAAATTAATGAATTTTCATAAGCAATATCCCTTAATTCATCCAATTCATTTAATTGCATTTTCTGGTGTTTTCCCGCGGTCTCCATGTCATCATTACAATGCTTTAGGGCCCAATAAGCCTTGTGTTCTAATTCGATAGGCAAATGACAATTCTTTCCATACACAAGCTTATAGGGAGTGCACCCAATGGGCGTCTTATGAGCGGTCCTAAAGGCCCATAAAGCATCGTCCAACTTATCCGACCAAGTTTGTCGGTTTTCCCCCACGGATCTCTCCAAGATCCTTTTCAAAGCTCGGTTTGAAACCTCGACTTGCCCACTCGTTTGTGGGTGATAAGCCGTAGAAAGCCGATGTGTAACCCCATATTTCCTTAGAACCCTTTCGAATTGGTCATTACAAAAATGGGTTCCACGATCGCTTATGATCGCACGAGGGGTTCCAAACCGAGCAAACAAGCTTTTCAAGAACTTAACTACCACACGAGCATCATTAGTGGGCAAGGCCTTTGCCTCCACCCACTTAGAAAGGTAGTCAACCGCAACGAGAATGTACTTATTACCACGAGATGATGGGAACGGCCCCATAAAGTCTATACCCCACACGTCAAAGATCTCACACACTTGAATGATGTTTTGTGGCATTTCATCCTTTTGTGAGGTTTTTCCTTGTCGTTGGCATGCATCACAAGACTTCACAAGAGTTTGTGCATCTCGGTAAATAGTAGGCCAAAAGAAGCCGGCATCAAACACCTTTTTAGCCGTGAGATTAGCACCGTGGTGACCACCCGTGGGTCCCTCATGGCAACCTCTAAGGATGTTAGAAGCTTCGGTGCCAAAAACACAACGTCGGATGATTTGATCCGCACAAGTTCGAAACAAGTAAGGGTCGTTCCAAAAGTAGAACTTGACGTCACGAAAGAATTTTCGTTTTTCTTGAGTCGTCATACCCTTAATGATGAAGTTACCCGCATGGTAATTTGCAAAATCCGCAAACCATGGGGTAGAAGAATCAAGTTTGGAATTCACTACACCAAGTGTCTCGAGCGGAAATGTTTCGGTGATTTCCTTGGGCTCGTAAACACTTTGGTGAGGATCTTCCAAACGAGAGAGATGATCGGCCGCTAGATTCTCGGCTCCTTTTTTGTCAACGATTTTGTGATCAAATTCTTGAAGGAGGAGAATCCAACGAAGTAATCTCGGCTTAGCATCTTGCTTTGCCATGAGATACTTAATAGCCGAATGGTCCGTATACACTATGCATTTCGTCAAGACGAGGTAAGGTCGGAATTTCTCAAATGCATACACCACGGCAAGGAACTCCTTTTCCGTTGTAGTGTATTTAAGTTGAGCCTCGGTCATCGTCTTGCTAGCATAGTGAATAGGCAAGAAGTGCTTATCATGACGTTGCCCCAAAACGGCCCCAATGGCGTAATCACTAACATCACACATAAGCTCAAAGGGGAGGTTCCAATTGGGGGCAACAAGAATGGGAGCCTCGGTAAGTTTCCTCTTAAGGATCTCAAAGGCTCGTACACAATCTTCGTCAAGGACAAAACGTGCCTCTTTTTCAAGAAGATGTGTAATGGGTCGAGAAATCTTCGAGAAATCCTTGATGAATCGTCGATAAAAGCCCGCGTGGCCTAGGAAACTCCTAACTCCCTTGACGGTTTTGGGATGAGGTAATTTGGCGATGACGTCTACCTTAGCTTGATCTACCTCAATCCCCGCTTTCGAGACCTTGTGCCCTAAGACGATCCCACTTTTAACCATGAAATGACATTTTTCCCAATTGAGCACAAGGTTGGTTTCATCACAACGTTTTAACATTCTCTCTAGATTCGACAAACACGAAGTGAAAGAATCACCAAATATGGAAAAGTCATCCATAAAGACTTCCATCGTCTTCTCGATCATATCATGAAAAATAGCCATCATGCATCGTTGAAAAGTTCCCGGTGCATTGCAAAGTCCGAATGGCATTCTACGATAGGCAAACGTTCCATATGGACACGTAAACGTAGTTTTTTCTTGATCACGAGGATCGATGGGAATTTGGAAGTAACCGGAAAAACCATCTAAAAAGCAATAGAAATCGTTTCCCGCAAGACGCTCCAACATTTGGTCCATGAAGGGCAAGGGAAAATGGTCTTTTCGAGTGGCTTCATTTAACTTTTGATAGTCAATGCACACTCTCCATCCGGTCACGAGTCTAGTGGGAATCAACTCGTTGGCATCGTTTGGCACAACGGTCATCCCTCCCTTTTTAGGGACACAATGAATAGGACTCACCCAAGGGCTATCGGAAATAGGGTAAATCATTCCCGCGTCAAGGAGTTTAAGGACCTCCTTTTTGATGACGTCGAGAATTTTGGGGTTCACCGTCCTTTGACTTTGGATTGTTGGCTTGAAATCCTCCTCCATTAAGATTTTGTGGGTACAAAATTTGGGATCGATTCCCTTAATGTCGGATAACTTCCACGCAATCGCCCCTTTGTGATCCTTAAGAACATCGACAAGTGCGGTTTTTTCATTATTCGAAAGATCCTTCGCAATAATAACCGGCAACTTGTCATCCTCCTCCAAATAGACATATTCGAGGTGAGGAGGTAAATCTTTCAACTCGAGGATAGGTGGTTCCTCAAGTGAAGATTTGGGCTCGATACTCATAACCTCCTCGGGTGGAGGCAATGGGAAATCGTTGAGAAAATCCTTGATAATCGAGAAGTCCTCATCGTTGTCGAGGTCTTCGTCACAAGTACGTGGAACATCGAATTCTTCCAACGTAAAACCACCACATTCGAAAGGAGTGAAGGTTGGTGTCGAATTATCAAGAATTGGATCTAACATAGTGGGATTGCCACTAGTTTCTTCATCACCAAACCCTAAAACTTCTTGTGAAAATTCCTCGCAAACCACGTCGATCATATCAACGAGGTTTATGGTAGCAACGGAATAAACATGAGAATTTTGAGAATTTTGAGTTGCGTTTATAACAAGTTCCTCGTCGTTGAAACGTAAGGTGATCTTTCTAGCATGAACATCAATTAACGCCATAGACGTATCTAAAAACAAACGACCTAAAATAAGAGGAACTTGAGGATCCGTGGGGATATCAACAACGATAAAGTCTACGGGATAGTAGAACTTCCCCACTTTCACAAAAACGTCTTCCGCCAAACCACATGTAAGAATCATGGAATGGTCGGCCAACTCAATAGACATTCGTGAAGGAGTAAGATTAGGAAGATTGAGCGACTTGAAGATTGCAAGTGGCATCAAGTTAATGCTAGCACCAAGATCGGCCAAGGCATAGCATTCTTCCATATCTTGAATGGCACAAGGGATCAAAAATTTACCGGGATCACCGACTTTTTGAGGTATGCGATTAAGATAAACCGACGAACAACTAGACATTTGGTGTAATTTCTCCTTGTTGTTCAACATACTCTTAAAGTTAGCGGCAAATCGAGGCATCATGACCAAAGCATCGGCGAAACTCACATTAAAGTGCAAATCACGAAACATTTTCATAAAAAGCTCAAATTGATAATTGTCGCGCTCTTGTCGTTTCTCCTTCCTAAGTCTCGATGGGTAAGGCAAGGGTGGTGTGGGTTGGGGCATAGGCATAGCCTTTGGAATCTCGGGTTCCAATATGGGTGATGGGTCGACCGTAGGTGTGGCATGAGCGGTACTTTGTGGGATTGAAATATGCTCCTTTTCGACCACCACCTCGGGTTCTTCCTCAATTTCCTCCACCGTTGGAGTAATTGGTTGAGGAGTCGGTTCTTTAAGTGCCTTACCACTATGTGTGGTAATCACTTTCATCTCTCCCTTCGGGTTTGAAACGGTGTTACTAGGCAAACTACTCGAAGTAGAGGCTTTGTTCCCTATGACGGCTTCTAAAATGGCGTTAAGCTTAGCATCTTGACTATTAAACTTCAAATCTTGGCTAGCGGCTTTTTGGTAAATTCTTTGTTCAAGCCTAGCATGACTTTGCTCTATCTTGTTGTTTTGACCTCGAATTTGGTTAGCAAAATCATTTTTCAATTCATTTCTCATGGCTAGATTTTCCTTAACAAAATTAGCTAACTCCTTTGCGTTCTTAGCCGTGTCCCTAGCTTGATTAGCCAATTGCTCTTGTATGTTTTCCAAAATCTTATCATTTGCCGTGGCGTAATTCACAAAGTCCATTGGAAGTTCTTTAGTGTAAGCATTTTGAAGACCTTGACTCGTGTTTTGAAAATTACGGTTTTGATTTTGATTTTGCAATTGGCTACTACTACTCCCTTGATTCCCATAGTTGTTATTACCCTTAAAATTGTTCCTTTGATTGCTTTGGTAACCAACTTGATTGTTTCGATAATTGTTAGCATTTTGATTTGGTGAAAAACCCGGTGGAGTCAATTGATTAGTGCGAGGAACTTGACCGTTTTGGTTATAAGTTCCCGCGGCCGCGAAGGCACTCGAAGTGTTACCACCGTTGGTAATGCACTCGGAATAATCGTGAGCTCCACCACAATACATACAAGAAACCTCAACCGCTTTAATCGTAGCGGGAGCGGGTTGTTCACCAACTTTAAACTCAACTAACAATCCTTTCACTATATCAAAAATTTTGTTCTCCAAATTAGCCTCGACTTGGCAAGCATCAACGGTGTGTGACAAACTAGGTGAAGACGAAGACGAAGTCTTACGAACACTAGACGTGCTACGAGGACTATACACCTTAGACCTATTTTCAATGATTAACAATGCTTCCTCGACCGTTTTACACAAAAAATTACCACCCGCGGCGGCATTAAGATAATCACGCTCATGATCGTTCAAGCCATTGTAAAACGTGTCTATTTGATGCAAGTCGGAAAAACCATGATGAGGACATTCGTGCAACATTTCCTTAAACCTATTCCAAGCCGTTGAAAAACTCTCATTATACTCTTGTGAAAACTTTGAAATCTCGTTTTTCAAGTGCGTAGTCTTAGAGGGCGGAAAAAATTGGTTCACGAATTTTGAAACGAGATCCTTCCACGTCAATATAGAATTGGGTGGCTCTTTCTCTAACCAAATTTTTGCGGGCCCCGCTAAGGAATACAGAAAAAGCATCATCTTAATCGAGTCGTTTGAAACATCCTTAAACTTGCATGTGGCGGTGAGACGATTAAATTGGCGAATGTGGTTATGAGGGTTGTCCTTTTCGTCCCCTCGAAACTTGTTATTTTGAATCATGGACAACAAACCCGTCTTAACCTCAAAATTCTCCGCAAGGATAGCGGGAATCACAATCGCTTCTCCATAACCCTCGGTGGGTGCTTGAAGCAACTCCATCATAGTTCGATTAGCCATGGGTGCTTCTTTCACTACAATGGGTTTGTCAATAGGAGACTCCTCACTAGTAGGAGTGAGTGATTTGTTTCTTCGTTTACGAGCACGTCTTGCTTTAGAGCGAGTTTTCATAAACGTCACGTACAACGAGAAGGCGAGCAAAGAAGATTCTTTTTGGTGTTTTTACTTTTTCAATTTTTTTGTGGTTTTTGATTGTTTTTACTTTTTTTTTGGATTTTTGGAATGTATTAGTAGACACAAATCTACAAATCTCCTCCTTAATCAAATCTCTCGATTAAAGAAGCCTCAAGGAATGAAAACGAACACATGAAGTGAACGCCTTCGATGACTTTAGAACGATGGTGGAACACCAAATCGTTCAAGAGGGTTTAATCAATAGAAACCAAGAAAATATATATGATACTTAGTAATACTTTGGGCGGCAAAACCCTCGATTAGCTTTCAAAATCAAAATACGCACAAGCAAGCGGAGGAAACGAGGCGGCGCGAAGCACTTAAGAGCCTTTTTCCTTTAGGTCGTGAAATACAACCGCCTTATACCCACCTTATAGTTTGTATTTCTCAAAATCGAGCTTCACGAAAGTATTTATCTATTTTTGCCTTTTTCTGTGGTTTGAGATTCGAATACAATGATCGAGTGATGAAATCCCGAATCAAGGTTGTGATTTCTCACGTATTTGGAGTACTTGTATATTTATTGTTCTACGTATACAATATAGTAATAGTATTCACAAAAAACGAAAAACGATAATACGTATTAGTAGAGTGCTACTAATACAAATACTTTTATGGCTATATATAAAAACAACAATGGTTCAACCAAAACACAACACGCCTCCCCGACAGCGGCGCCAAAATGATGTTGGAGTTTTTACCACTCTTTAGGAAAAGAGCAATAAAGTAGGGCAAGTGTGCACGACGATTTAGGAAAACCGTGTGTGAATGACCCTAAGTGAGTTCGTTCTCGAGGAGGCTAGTGCGTTGTGTTAAGAGTTGATTAATGTTTGTGATTATATTGATTGAGAAAGAAATGGGATTAGAAGAGAAAGACGGTTACGAAAATGAATTAAACTACGACGAAAAAGGCGTAAACGTAAAACCGTAAATAGTGCCAAAATTAAAATTTTAACCTAAAAATTCCTAAAAATTCCTAAAAATCCCCAATAATATTCAAAGAGTTTACAAAAAAATCCAAACTTGCTAAAACCTTTTAATTAATTAAATAATGACTTTTTAATGCTAATTAAAGCCCTAAAAATCACTTTTAATTATTAAAAAGCCCTAAACAAGATTTTATAGTTTGTAAACCTCAAAAATATCCTAATTAAGCTAAAAACTATTTTTAAAAATTTTATAACCAAATTAAACTATTTTTAAACCCTTAAAAACTATTAAAATGTATTAAATCTTAAATTAATTCTAGAAATTAATTGAAAAGTCTAAAGAATATTTGGAAAGCGACAAAACTCCTAATTTAATGTCCTTAACCTAGGAAAAATGTAAAAACAAGAAAAAATAAAACTTCAAATTTTAATAATAAAATAATATTAAAATATTCAAAAAAATAAAAAGTTTGTAAATAAATTCTAAAAAATTACCAAAAAATCCTGAATAATGTAACTAAAACAAAAATGCAAACCAAATTTTCTAAAACCTATTAAATAATTTTATATTAAATTTTAAAGTTGCTTAAAAACCCTAAAATCCTATAAAATTAAAAATAAGCTAAATTTAAAACCTAATAAGCTGTAAACCTCAAGTTATTAAATTAAAACTTAAAAATTATTTTTCCTGAAATTAAAACTACTCTTTACTATTTTTTAATGACTTAATAATATACGGCTAAATAAAAATTGATAAAAAATAATAAAATAAAGTGAAAAATACAAAAACTGGCTAGAAAAATCTTAAATGTTAACACTATCCTAGGAAAAATAAGCTAACCCAAAATAGCTTATTCAATAAGCTCCAAATGCCAAGAATAAGCTACGGCTTTTTAATATAAGCTTAATTGAAAAAGAGGTTAAATAAATAATGAAATGAAACTCTAACGTAAAAAGCTATCTAGATCACTGGTAAACACGTTACTCCTTGGTACGCAAGGTCGCGTGTTCGAGTCCAGGCGGGGTATGATTTTTGCAAAAATTTTCTTTTTTTTTTTTACTTTTAAAACTTAATCTAGTGACTTAATTAACTACTAAAATGCAAACACAAACTTATTTTGACTAAGATTAAACCAAGTTAGATCTCAAAACGTGTTCAGTTTCTGCTTATGAAGAACACAAAGAAGATTGATATCTTCACTTGTGAATAATCAACCAAGAGGACTTGAATGAAGGATTTTGGTGTTGATTTTGATTGGACAAAGGCACCCTTATACTCTTTGGAGTATAGGGAGTCAAGATATGCTCAAAACAAACAAGATCTAGCATAAAAATCACAAACTTAGCACACAGAGAGCAAATACCAGTTACTGATGCAATTTATGGGTCTGTTGGTGTTCTATGCCAATTACTTGCACAATTTTGAATTTCCAAGTCCAAGAAGTTGCATATACTCTAAACAAATGACCTATAAACAAACACAAATCCTACTTATCCCTATTGTTAACAGGTTTACAAGCTTTGATGCAAAATCTAAAAGAAAAACAAGCAGAAAAGAGACTAGGCAGATTTTGCTTAATTTTCAACTTTTTAATTCATGCAAATGTGTCCAAACTTGTACAAAACTGATAACAAAGCTAACTTACAACCTTATGCTACCCTAGTGAGTGTTTCTAACACGTTTTAAAAACAAAAACCCTACAAATTACTCAGCTAACATGCTAATCCAAACACCCCTTAAAAATCTTTTTTCAACTTTTTTCAAACAAAATCAACACAAAACTTTACCAAACTGGATTAAATCCTTCTAAACATGCATAATATACTAAATAAACTCAAATCAAACCATTAAACTAACATTTAACACCTTTTTCATACAAATCACACAAAGCATATAATTTTCAGAAAACTTAAAAAATTTGAAATAGGAAACAGTTAGCTACCTTGTTGGGCTTACTTCCAAGCCCAACAGTGGCTGATAAGCCACCTCCCACAAGCTCGGGCTTGTGCTGAATCTTGAGTGAAAAGCAAGGAAGAGAGGGGGTGGTGGTCACTGTTGACTACACACCCTATATCTTCAAAGTGAGTGGACTTATGAGTTCCTGCTAAGAGAAAAATAAAGCACCAAAGATGATTGTTCACAATTCCAATAAGCTATAAACAAGCTTATTGGTTAAGCTGATTATGGCTTATATGGATAACTGATTTGAATATCTTGAAACTTTACTTCACAGAAAATCAATAAAAACCTCACTCTTCACATAAGCTTGATAATTAATTGGATTATCAGGCTTATGATATTAGCTTAAGGCCTTTGGACAAATTTTTAAAACTTAAAACTTGGGTCACAAACAAAAATCTGAACTGGAAAGTTAAACTTGGAAAATGTAAATTGCAAGAATGAAAAGTGGTTCCTTGTTTCTCATCAACAACACAACACCAGTTTTATTTCACAAAATAAAACGGATTTATAATGCTTGTGACAAAACAGAGAAGAAAGAACAAAAACTACTAAGTCCTAATATGCCTTTATATAGAGGCTACAATTCTTCTAGAAAGCTCAAAACAATCTAAAACCCTAATGTGTAAGCTTCCAACTTTGCCCTTGAGGATTCCTTAAAGATGCCAATAGGATGCCCTATTTTGAATTCGTCAAGAGCAACATGTGAATGTTTTGGACTATTGTGAAGATGCCAGAGGTGAGGAAATGATCTAGGACGTCCAAATGTGCTTGGGGACCAAGTGAAATGCCTTGGTTCATTGATGGATTTGTACCTTTTGTTTTCTTGTGTAGGGGAGGGTCAGGGGTATCACATGAGTGAGATTGTGACATTTTGGGAAGGTGGGATATGATTAGAGTGAGGTTAATCATGGTTCTGGAGAGATTTGGCCAAAAACCCTTAGGTTTAGTGGGTTAATTAGTTAGGGTTTATGCCTGGGATGAAGGTTAAACAGTGGGTGTTTAATCCATTTTAGGGATAAATGGATTTTAATCCGTGTTTAGTGGGAAATTATATTGACCATTTGACCAAGCTTAAAATAAACTGGTAATAAACATGTGGGTGGGTTGTGGGTTAGAGTTGGGTCGGGTAAACGGGTTTGGGTGGGTTTAGTGAGGTGTCAGTGTAGGATTGGTGGGTAGGTTTAGTGGTTTGGCAATAATTCCCCCTCATCTCCCATTTTGTTGTCATTTAAACTTTATCAGCTCACAACTCCATTTTTCCTTTATACAAGTTTGGGAACTTGTCACTTTTGGCACAATCAAGTCTTCAATCTTAAAACAAGGACTAAACATGCAAATTGATGACATTTGAAGGACTGATTTTGGCATTTTCCTCATTCTTCAAGGTTTGACTTGTTTGTTGACTTCTTGGAGGACCAATGTTGACAATTTAGTTTTGTTGAGGGACTAAATTTGCCAATTCTTCAAAGTTAAGGGTCCTTTTTGTAATTTTGACAAACTTTAGGGACCAATCTTGTAATTATGAAGATACAAGGGTTTAAAGTGTCAATTCTTCAAGCATGGAGGACCAATCTTCAATATTCTTCAAATCTTCAAGGGTTTTCTTTGGAAAATTCTTCATTAGGGCTTGGTTCATCGTGCGGCTTCGTTTCCCGTGTTCGTTTTTGCGTGATTGTTGTGATCTTTTGTCATTTCTCAATATCCGTACCTAAAATACACAAGCAAAAAACACAAGCATATATTTGGGTATTCTGATGATATTTAATGCATTTTAAGCCCGATTTGGATGATGAGACTATGTATAAAAGCAGTCTCATCACCTTGATTAGGAAAACCTTGGTTTGGATTATAATTTTGAAAACCTTGATTAAAACCTTGATTTTGAAAACCTTGATTATTAAATCCTTGATTTTGATTATTAAACCCTTGGTTTTGCCCTTGAAAATTTCCTTGATTTTGATTAAAACCCCTCGTATTTGAATTCCCTTGAAAATTACCCGTTGAGGACCTTGGTTCCTATTTTGGGCGGATGGGGGTGGTCTTTGTGGAGCTACAAAACCTGGGGGAGACAAATTGTTATTAGACTTATAAGACAAATGGTTAACATCAACATTTGGTTTGAAATGAACCCGCTCATTTTCATTGTTGTTATAAGCATAAACTTCTTGTTGTTGATTGTAAACCTTGTCACAAATATAGTACGAATGTGGTCCACCACAAGTCTCACACGTTTCACTCAAGGCATTAACTTGCACATTGTTCTTAACATGTAAAGCAAGGTCGGTCATGATTGAAGTAAGCGCATAAATTTTCTTGTCGGTCTCACTAGTACTAGCACTAGCCATAGTAGCCCTTACACTCTTGGTTTGAACTTTTGCCTTGTTTTCAATGATTGCCCAAGCCTCGTTCATGGATTTCACAAGAATATTACCCCCCCCCCCCGGCACTATTAAGTGAGTCTTGGTCATTAAGAGTTAAACCATTGTAAAACGTATTGATTTGATGCAGATTTGTAAAACCATGTTGTGGACATTTTCGTAAAAGCTCCTTAAAATGGTCCCAAGACACACTAAACGTTTCCCCATATTTTTGTTCAAAGGTAATGATGTCATTCCTTAAAGAGGTGGTCCGTGATGGTGGGAAAAAGTAGTTAATGAACTTAGTCTCTAAATCATCCCATGTGGTGATACTTTGGGGTAGTTCCTTATCGAGCCAAATCCGGGCTTGTCCCTCGAGGGAAAAAGGAAAGAGAAGTAAAAGAATGGCCTCTTGTGGCACCACATTGTATTTGACGGTGTTTTGCCAATTGTATGAAACGTTTTATATGAGCGTGTGAGTCATCATGAGTACGACCTAAAAATGGTGTAGCCGAAACCATTTGAATAAAACCCGTTTTTAGTTCAAAATTATTCGCTCCAATATCCGGCACCACAATCGCGTCATCATTTCCCTCAACTTGAGATTGTAAAATCTCAATCATTGGTCGATTATCCGTTGCCATCGTGTTGTCAAAGCTCGATTCTCGGGATCGGCTTGATTGACGGTATTTTTGTTTTTCTTCTTCTTTTTGGAAGAATTAGAAATATTTGGTACACCACTCGGTATGTGTGCACGCGCACGAGTGCGCATACAACTAAACACGAGGAATGAGGTAGGAGACCTCGGTCTACTTTGAGAGGAAAGGGATTATCCCTCTCGAGGTTCAATATCAAAAAGCTACAAAAAATATATACGTAATACTACTTGGGTGGCAAAACCCTCGATGAGCCTTCCTTCTCAAAATACTCACAAGTGAACGGGGGGAACGAGGTGGCGCGAAGCACTTAAGTACCTAGCTTCCCTTAGACGGCCTTTTATAGCGCGTCGCCTTTCTATTCACCTTATAGTTCGTATTTTTTTTTAATTATTGCTTAACGAAAGTATTTATCTATTTTTGCCTTTATTTTTGTTTGATTGATACACGTATAAGGAACCGGAACGCCTCCAAATACAGGGTATTGCAAGAAATACTTATGGAAATATTGTGTATTAAGGTTCTTATACGTAATATCTTATAGTAAAAGAAAATATTTTTGTATTTTTTAAGAAAAATATATATTCACAATAAAAAGCGAAAGAAATCGAAAGAAGAAAAATAACAATAGTACTTAATATTTTTGGTGTAATACTTTAGGAAAAGTATTACTTTTGGATTTTTTTTATTTTTTGGTGCAAATCTTAGGAAAGAATTTGCTTTTGTGATTTTTAATTTTTTTTGTATTTTTAAGTTTTTGATATTTTTCTGTTTTTTATTTTTTTAACAAGAAAAGTAACGTTCAAAAGTGAACGGATCCCAAAATCCAAATCTTCTCACGAAAAATCGTCAATCGTAACGAGCGAAGCGGCAGCGGCGCCAATTTAATGTAGCATTTTTTAGTATATCGTTTTCTCCTCGACTCGACTCGAATTGATTTCCAATTTTAACACAAGATTAATTGTTTTTGGTTAATAATACTTGTTTGGTAATCTATGTCTATTTAAGCGAAAAATGGGGAAAATATGTAGGCTAAGGACTATATAAAAATAAAAGCGCAATTAATTCACGTAAAATTAATCTAAAATGCAACGTAAAAATTAAACTACAAATTTAAATATAGATGCAACAAAATAAACTAAAATTAAAAATAAATCTAAATGCGAAATTAATCTAATGCAAGCACGTAATATCAAGTAATAGTGACGAAAAATGAATTCACAAAGATAAACTTAAAAATAAGCATAAAGCTTCAACCTTTTAAGCTTATTAATCTTTTTAGATGATAAAGCTACAAGCTTTATATACTAATAAGCTTAATAATCACAAAAAGGTGTAAACTTTTTACTAATAATGAGCTTATCTAAATGAAATCCAATTTTAAAAACTTTTAAACTATTTTTTAACACAAATAATAATAACTAAAAGTAATTAAACCGATTTTTATAAAAAATATAACTTTTATTAAAAACAATTTAAACTATAACGATCTAATTAATAAAACTAAAGCGATTAAACTATAAAAATATAAAGGAGAGCTTTAGTACCCGTAGTCCGTAGAAAACCGCTCTAAAACAAATAACATCAACAACATCAACAAAATACGTCCCATTAAGTACACGGCCTCCCAATACAAAAACTATCAAAAGCTAAACCCGAATTTGGCCCGTAAAGTACACGACCTCCCAAATCAATCTCTAACCAAATCAATCAAACCATATCAACTTGAACCGAATTAATCAACTATAAGCTCTTCTTCAAAAATGATAGATCGATACGCCGAGATCAAAGAAAACATAAAAGGTTAGAATAATAAGCAATAATTATTAAATGATAAAGAGATTTAATTAAAACTAATAGATCTAAAATATTTTTTATGTTTTATAAAATTATTTTAAATTTTAAAGCTAAAAATTATAGATGTTCTTAATCTATTTAAAAACCTAATAGATCTAACTATTTTTTAAGGTTTTATAAAAATACTTTAAATTTTAAACTCTAAACTTATAGATCTAATCTTTTTAATATATAAAACTAATAGATCTAACTATTTTTTTTGGTTTTTTGAAAGTATTTTTAATTTATAAAACTTAAATCTAATAGATCTAAAAAAACTAATTAATAAAAAATAAAAGTGCTTAAATAAAAAGCTAGCTTATAAATAAGTCGTAAGCCTAAGCTTAGGACTTATGAGATTTAAAAAGCTAAAAAGCTAATTAAATGATTACTCCACAAATAAGCTAGATCTACTAAAATAAGGTGTTGATACAAAAGTTGGATGATCCTTGCTAGACCCGAATTAGGCTTAATCCGGGTTGGCTGGGTTCCGACTCCTGCACCAAGTGAAATATCTTGTTGGGATCCTGCACACTAAAACAACACGCGTTAGGCTTACCGTGGGAATGTATCCCACGATTAGACTCCAGCGTGAGAGTAAGTAATCGGTTAGGGTTTAAGAATTGGATGGGAGTTGAGAGTGTGTAGAATGTAATACCTTTGTGGAACCCTTGGGGGTTCTTCATATAGGCGGTGAAACCCTAATAGGCTGTCACCAATGCTTCGGCCCCAAGCAAAGGATAAGTGCCATAATTAGTTTGATTGTTATCTCTTAATTATGGTGAGTGTATATCCTCTACCTTGGGGTAAATCCTATTCATAATAAGATTATGATTCTGTCTAACCCTGTATCGGCCGTGTCGGGCCATGGGCCGCTCGCATATATGCGGTCACTGTTCATTCAAAGCCCATAAGCTCAAATGATATTAATCCAACCCATTAGTAATGGGCCGGATGCGGGTAGTACCCGTGAGCCGGGTTCATGACCCGGTTGGGGACTATACGTCATCATGTCCCCCCAGTCTAGTTGTTACAACCGTAGGCGTAACCTCTAGACTAATCAATGTCCTGTAGACCTTGTTGTTGCAAATACGGTCGCACTCCCAAAATAAGCCGACCGGGACAACTTTAATGAATGCATTAATGGTAGTCATTAGTCGGACGCATGCCTGCAAAAGTGCACCAGAAAGGCCCACCCTTGAGCCACGTAAAACTGTCAAGAAGTGACCCGTGGGTCCCTTCTGACGTTTCAGAAGTGTTAGAAAGCCCATCCGTTAGATGGGCGTAGTGGTTTACACGTGGCGAACATCCATGATTTAATACAAAGCTTTTGGCTAAGTATAAAATATTATCGTCCGAATCTTTTCGAATTGATTACCGATTAAAAGTGTGACTCATTTGTTTTTGGTGGAAAGTAAAAAGGTTTGGTTATCTATTCTACTAAAAAGGATAAAATGCGTAAAGAGATAAAAATAAACTGAAAGCAGTTAATAAAAACAGTTAAAATAAAGCTTGAATTGAATTAAAATTAAGTAGTAAAACAGTAACAGTAAAATACCCTTTACTTGAAAAACAACTGATCCGGAATATTTGTTGGTTCGGAATAATCAAGGCAAGTGGCTCATTCGGAATATTCATTCATCCGGAATAAACAAATGCTATCCTTCATCCGGAATAAGGTCTTCGTTCGGAATAATCAAAACAAGTCAACTCATCCGGAATAAAACTTGATCCGGAATAAATCTGCTTATTCGGAATATCACTCATTCGAAATATAATGCTTCATGCGGAATATGTTGCTTCACTCGGAATAAATCAGGAAAACACTTCGTTTTGAATAGGCTTGATTCGGAATAATCTGTTCACTCGGAAAAATGCTTGGTTCGGAAAATAGTGTTGGTTCGGAATAAAGAGCTTCACTCGGAATATTAGGCTGATTCGGAATACATGCTCATCCGGAATAAAATGGTGATTCGGAATACCTGTTCATCCGGAATAACTTACTGATCCGGAGTAACTTGCTGATCCGGAATAACTTGCTGATCCGGAATAATTAGCTTATTCGGAATAATAGTCAAAAGGCTTCATTCGGAATATTTCTTTATCCGGAATAAATAATGAAGAGGCTCGTTCGGAATAATTTCAACTCATTTGGAATCTTTTACAGAACCCTTGGTTCGGAATCTGGGTAACAGAAAAGTGCGAAGAACAGGGAAATAAAACAAGAGCGAATTTTATCCAAAATCAACCAAGTTTTAACCAAACTAACCACCAATCATCTACTAATGATAAACTTTAAACCAAATCAATAAAAACATAAAACCCACTTGTTTTTAAAGATCAAAATCAACAAAATAAGAAACTTAAAACTTAATATCAATAAGAAAAGGAAGAACAAGATTAAAGGAAGACTTGTATTGAAAGATTAAGGTTTAAAAAATCAAGAGTAAAGATTAAACTTACAAGAACTTGGAGAAATCAAATGAAAATAAAAATCACCAAACTCCTTATTAGAGTTGGTTACCTACGAACCAAAAGGAACAAAAAACAGGAAAAATGAAAAAACTAGTCTAAATTGTGAAGGGAACTCCTACTTATAGGACATGTGGTTGGTTGGTGAGTGGGCTTTCTCCCTTTCTTTTTGTCTTCTCGTCTTTTCAGTAAAGTTGACGTTTTCGATTCTGATTCGGGATTTGTCGATGAATAAATTCAACTCGTCTTTTAATTTCTTCGTTTAATAGACTTGAGTTCTTTGACATATGTAAATCTTCCATCTTTGGTCCTTTTCTTCGATAAATCTTCAAATAGGCCCATTGACTTCAAATCTTTTGCATCTCTTGGACTATAGACTTCGTATTTTCGTCTTTTTCTTCGATAAAACCCGTGCAATCCTATGTTTTCTTCAATATTTATCCGGTTAGCTCTGAAAACACAACAAACACACAAACCACGCATAATTCCAAACAAATGATATTAAATACGGGTTTTGGTCTCGTTTTAGCAAGAAATAAGTGGTAAAAGGATGGGTGTTTTCACACCTATCAAATCCTCTACACTTATCCATTGCAATGCCCTCATGCAATGCATTAATTTTAAAGCACATTTTACATTTCCCATCATAAATAACCCACCTTGGCCTTTATTAAATTCTAAACACTAAGGAAACCAAAAGAACAAAACAAGTAAAGAATTCAAAGACTTACATTGGGGTTTTAGGTTGTCATGAATGTTCATCATTCTCAAGTTTCACGTTCCCCACACCAAGCGTAAAAACGAGATCATTGTTATTATAAGTTAGCAAACTAACACGAACTCACGTGGACCAATTATTCACTTAGACTCCCTTATTCCTAGGTGTATCTCTTATATATTAATAATGTCTTAAATGATCACGAGGATGCATTGTTTGACTTATTTCGATAGTTATTTAGGCTGAAAATAAAGTGGGATGATTTAATCAATAGTTAGCTAAAGGACAAAATCTTTTAAAACTGCTTCTCGGGACCTCATAAAGTTCATATCTTGGCATAACTCTCTTCACGATTGGAGATCTTTCTTGGACCGATATTTGGCAGCGACTTCATACTTCAAATCTTTGAGAGACGTTCTTGAAATTATGGTCTTCTCTTCATATTAGGAATTTCTTTACTTGAAGTTTTGAGAGATTCTTCATATTAGGACCACGACTTCTTCATTTTTCTCCAATCTTTATTTTGGACTTTGATATACAACGATCCGCCTCCTTTTAGGACTTGGATCTATTTATCCTCAAACCTTGCTAGGGTCTTTTCGGATAGACTTCTCCACGATCTTTTGGGGAGTACTTGCTTTTCATCGTGTGTCTCGATCCTTCATATTGATTTTCAATAAATGATTCATCACATCACTTTTGTATCTTTAGCAACAAGATGTAGCCCTCATGCCTTGTTAGGGCCTTTTCGGACTCGCCAATCTTCGCATCCCGCTTCAATAAGTTATGCCTTGGCTATGAACTCTAATTAATACCGAGCAACTTTTAAACGATCTTGGGCTAGAAGCTAAGTAACTTTTCAAATTGTACAACCTTATTTATTGCAGATAAATTTATTAGCAAGCGATGGGAGAATAGGCTTATAATCAACTCACATAAATTCACGAAAGAATACCAAACTTATAATTGACTCTATCATCTCTCGTTCTCCACAATTTAAAATCTCAAGGAATGAGAGTCGTAGATGCTTAGCCAATTAAATCAAAGTTTTGGTTTTCGAGTCATCTATATGATCTTGCGAATTCTTAGACTTTTTCAAGTTTAGAAATTGCATTTTAAAGTTCCCTTGATAAACGACTCTCTAGGATCAATTATAGGAACTTGCGAAAAGTTCTTGTTCTTAACCCGTGAGAGTTAAGACTTTCGCGTTTTAAAGTTCCCTATATAAAAGCCTAGCAAAACTTGACTTAAACACGTTAAGGATACTAGCTAGAGTAAACTTAGATAAGTAAACTCGGGTTGAGTCAAAATATTCACGACTTTGAAAAATTTAAAACCACTTTATTGAAAATTTATTCTAGCAAGGAAAGAAAATAACCATAACAAAGGAAAACACAACTATACAACTAGGCCAAAATAGATTAAAAAATTTTGAAAAATGTCGAAAAATCAAATTTTCCGGTTAAAATGAGGACAAATTCATGGAAAAGACCACTTACTTCGATAGAGGTCCCCCCTACACTTGATATAAACATTGTCCTCAATGTTTAAGCATGTGGGAAAAGTCTCCCCTACACTTATGACATTGTGCACGTTGGTTAAATCAAGTTAAGGAGGAGACAACTAAAGTGATCAATTTCAAATGTGAGTAAGAAGAAAATTGAATCACGATAGTTGAGAGATGGAACCGGATTGCGGATAACATGGGAGCACGGTTCTTCAAAGATTCCAAAAGTGCACTTATCCCTGTAATCACATCACCATACAAACACAAGCAACCTATATAGGTCCCCCTACACTTAGGAGGTAAAATGGAAAGGGATAGATACTCGGGTTGCCTCCCGAGGAGCGCTTGTTTTTTATAACCGAGTCATGAGCCTGACTCGACCCAAAACTAGTTCATGGGAAACATGGTGAGGGATGGGATCATCTCATGAGAGATGTCCTCACCAAAGTACAACTTCAAACGCTGGCCATTCACCTTAAAATTTGGCCTATTTGGCTAAGAAAGCTCAATGGTGCCATAGGGAAAGACGTTGGCAATAGTGAATGGACCAGACCATCGGCTCTTCAACTTGCCCGAGAAGATCTTCAACCGAGAGTTAAAAAGTAAGACTTGATCACCAACGTGGAACTGTCGGTTCTTAATTCTAGCATCATGGATGATCTTGGTCTTCTCCTTGTATATCAATGAGTTCTCGTAAGCTTCATTCCTCAATTCATTAAGCTCGTTGAGTTGAATCTTGCGAAGATCACCGGCTTTGTTGATGTCGAAGTTAGCCCACTTCAAGGCCCAGTATGCCTTATGTTCCAGCTCGATAGGGAGGTGGCATGCTTTCCCGTACACAAGACGATAAGGTGTACAACCAATCCGCGTCTTATAGGCGGTACGGAAAGCCCACAAAGCATCGTCTAACTTATCGGCCCATGCGGCACGATGATCTCCCACAGTACGCTCCAAAATTCGCTTCAATCCACGGTTGGAAATCTCGGCTTGACCATTGGTTTGGGGATGATAGGCGGTGGAAAGACGGTGATTTACACCATACTTAGCCATGACTCTTGCAAATTGATCATTGCAAAAATGAGTCACGCGGTCACTGATTATAGCACGAGGAACACCGAATCGAGCAAAAAGTTGCTTCAAAAAGTTCACAACCACCCTCGCATCGTTCGTTGGGAGAGCCTTAGCTTCAACCCATTTAGTAACGTAGTCAACGGCTACGAGGATGTACTTGTTCCCTTTAGATGATGGAAATGGCCCCATAAAGTCGATGCCCCATACATCAAAGATTTCACATTCTTGTATGAAATTTTGAGGCATCTCGTCTTTATGTGTGACCTTGCCTTGTCTTTGGCAAGCATCACAATGTTTAACCATGTCGTGAGCGTCATGATAAATGGTAGGCCAATAAAATCCAGAGTTGAATACTTTCTTCGCGGTGTAATTGGGACCAAAGTGACCACCGATGGGTCCTTTATGGCAAGCGTCAAGGATTTGTACCGCTGCCGGCCCATCAACACATCGACGAATGACAAGATCTGCACATTGTTTGAAGAGGTAAGGGTCTTCCCAGAAATAATGTTCAATGTCTTTAAAGAACTTTTTCTTTTGTTGGGACGTTAACCCTTCCTTGAGAATTCCACCCGCTAAGTAGTTTGCAATGTCCGCAAACCACGGGGTGTCATCGAGATTTGGATTGGTAGACATTAAGGCCTCAAGGGGAAAAGAGTCAATTGATCTCTTGATTCGGATGATCCCCTTGATAAGGATCCTCAAGTGTACTTAGATGATCCGCGGCTAGGTTTTCGGCACCCTTCTTGTCACGAATTTCAATTTTAAATTCTTGAAGGAGCAAAACCCAACGAAGAAGTCTTGGCTTAGAATCTTGCTTAGTCAACAAGTACTTCAACGCGGAATGATCGGTATATACGATGGTGGTAGAAAGAACAAGATAGGGGCGGAATTTTTCAAAAGCATACACTACAGCTAAAAGCTCTTTTTCGGTAGTGGTATAATGTAATTGAGCCCCCGTCATTGTCTTGCTAGCATAGTGGATTGGTTGGAAGTGTTTGTTCACTCTTTGGCCCAAAACCGCTCCAATAGCAAAGTCGCTAGCATCACACATCAACTCAAAAGGTAGCTCCCAATTAGGGGTAACCAAGACCGGTGCCTTAGTTAGCTTATCCTTAAGAAGATTGAAGGATTCAAGACACTCTTTGGAAAAGATGAAAGGAGTATCTTTTTCCAAGAGGTGGGTCATCGGGCGAGCGATTTTAGAGAAATCTTGAATGAATCGACGATAGAAGCCCGCACCAAGGAAACTTCTCACACCCTTCACGGTTGAAGGTGGAGGTAATTTGGCTATGACATCCACTTTAGCACGGTCTACTTCAAGACCGGCTTTTGAGATTTTATGTCCTAGCACGATGCCTTCTTTTACCATGAAATGGCATTTTTTCCAATTTAGAACAAGGCGAGTGTCTTCACACCGCTTAAGCATGCGTTCCAAATTGGCAAGGCAAGAAGAGAAAGAATCACCATAAACCGAGAAATCATCCATGAAGACTTCCATAGTTTCTTCAACCATGTCATGGAAGATAGCCATCATACACCTTTGGAAATTCCCAGGAGCATTGCATAAGCCGAAAGGCATTCTTTTGTAGGCAAATGTTCCATAAGGACAAGTGAATGTGGTTTTCTCTTGGTCTTTGGGATCGATGGGAATTTTAAAATACCCGGAGAAACCGTCTAAGAAGCAGTAATAGTCATTACCCGCTAGACGTTCAAGCATTTGGTCCATGAAAGGAAGGGGAAAATGATCCTTTCTCGTAGCATCATTGAGTTTGCGATAGTCTATACAAACTCTCCACCCTGTAACGAGACGAGTAGGAATCAACTCGTTGTTTTCATTGGGAACAACGGTGATTCCGCCTTTCTTAGGCACACAATGGACGGGACTAACCCATGGTGAATCCGGGATAGGGTAGATCATTCCCGCATCAAGAAGTTTGATAACCTCTTTTTTGATTACGGCATGGATCTTAGGATTCACCCTTCTTTGGCTTTGAATAGTGGGTTTAAAGTCGTCCTCCATGAGAATTTTATGTGTGCAAAAGTGAGGATCAATTACACGAATATCGGAGATTTTCCAAGCAATCGCTTTCTTGTGATTGTTCAGCATGGCGATAAGTCGGGATTTTTCTTCCTCTTTCAAGTCCTTAGCGATGATGACGGGTGACTTCTTGTTGTCTTCAAGGAAAACGTACTCGAGATGAGACGGTAAGTCCTTAAGTTCTAAATCCGAAGGATTTTCGATGGAAGGCATAGTCAAATTCGGTTCATCGATAGAGATATCCTTAGGAGATAGTGGAGAAATATGGTCCTCATTGAGAAGTTTCTCAATGGTACGAATGTCTTCATCCCAATTAGAGGGAGAATCGTCATATTTTAAGTCCACATCTTCCAAAGTTGCTTCAAATTCTTTCAAGATGAAATCACTTTCTCCAAATGGAGTTAGTGATGGAGCAATAGAGGCAACGGTCTCAACAATGGGTAGAGAAGAAGAACCACTTTTACAAGCGTCTTTGAAATGTTCTTCACAAGCCTCATCAAGAACGTCAATAAAATTAACACTCTCGTTTTCCGAAGGCTGCTTAGAAAGTTTACCCATGTTGAAGACAATTTTATCATCACCAACTCTCATGATTAATTCGCCAGCGGCTACATCAATGAGAGTGAGACCGGTCCTCAAGAATGGACGTCCAACGATTAATGGAACACGGGGGTCCATCTCGTAGTCAACGACAATAAAATCCGCCGGAAAGGTGAATTTGTCGACACCGACGAAGACATCTTCAGCTATCCCCACTGGATAAGCAACCGTACGGTTAGCTAATTCCAAAGTCATTCGAGTGGGGACTAGCTCGGGGAGAGATAATTGCTTCCAAACACTTAATGGCATTAAGTTAATACTAGCACTTAGATCGGCTAGGGCCATGCAATTCTCTACTCCCGGGAAGTTGTAAGGAATCAAGAAACGACCCGGATCACCAAGTTTGGTTGGTAATTTCCTTAAGAGCATTGCGGAGAAATTCTCATTAAGTTGGGTCTGAGCTATATCGAGAAATTTCTCCTTATCACTGAGAAGATATTTAAACATTTTAGCATATTTCGGCATGTGAGCGAGAGCCTCAGCAAAGGAGATATTGAAATTCAGTTGTTTAAACATTTTAAGAAAGTTCGAAACCTGAATATCATCCTTGTTCTTCAATTTCTCTTTCCTCAACCTTGAAGGATAAGGTATATTGGGTGGAGATGAAGGCTTTGGAATGGAATTCTCACTCACATCCTTGGGTGGTGGAGGGGTAGAAGTAGAAGGTGGTGGAATTGGAGAAGTAGAAGGTGGAGGAGTAGAAGTTGGAGGAATTGGAGAAGGAGACTTGTTTTCCTTTGCCACAATCACCGGTGTAGGTGTAGGAAGCTCGGGTTCCTTTAAACCTTTTCCACTGCGAGTGGTGATTGCTTTCATCTCCCCTCTTGGATTAGCAACGGTGTTACTCGGAAGAGAACCCGATCCAGAGGCTTGATTACTTGGGAAGAAACTAGCCATCATGTTCCTTAAGTCATTCGTTTGACTTGCCAAAGTGTTTCGCATATCAGCTCGAAGATCATTCCCTTGCTTCACCATATCTGCTTTCATGTTGGCCATTTCCCGCTGAAGATTTTGCACGATCACATCATTAGTCCTCATGTAGGTTTCAACATCTTGGTGTAATGCAGTGGGTTGGTTGGTAGGAGGAGCATGGTAGACGGGTGGTTGATAAGCAGGTTGTTGGTAAACTTGGTTCTTTCTTTGAGGTGGATATGGGTTTCTTTGGTTTTGATATGGAGTTGGAGCACGTGGTTGGTTTTTATTGTTGCGATTGAGGTTGTTTGGGTTTTGTGGGTGAAAACCGGGTGGTGAAAGAAAGTTGGTTGAGCGATAGCTGAGCAAATTGCGGTCACCTTGAGGACGTGCTTGATAGCCTTCCGTGGAATAGTTACCGTTGGCGGCATACACATTTTTCGTATTGTCATGAGTCGAAGGACAATCGGTGTATGAGTGAGATCCCCCGTACATATCACATGATTGAGTCAAAGCACTAACTTGGGAAGTGATAGCTTTGGTATTGTTGGCGGCTTGGAGAGCAAGTGATTCAACAAGCGCAGTAAGCTTATCAAGTCTCTTGTCGCTCTCATTAGTGCTAGCACTAGCCACATTGGTCCGAACACTCTTGGTTTGCACTCTAGACTTGTTCTCAATAATATCCCAAGCGGCATTAGAAGACTTAACCAAAAGATTACCCCCCGAGGCACTATCTAGTGAATCTTGGTCATTCATGCTTAAACCATTGTAAAAAGTATTAATTTGGTGCACTTTGGTAAAACCATGTTGTGGGCACTTTCTTAAAAGTTCTTTAAAACGGTCCCAAGATTCACTAAAAGTCTCATCGTACTTTTGTTCAAAAGTAATGATTTCATTCCGCAAAGCGGTAGTACGAGAGGGTGGGAAAAAGTAGTTTATGAATTTGGTCTCTAAGTCCGTCCACGTAAGAATACTTTGTGACGGTTCCTTATCAAGCCAATGTCGGGCTTGTCCCTAAGGAGAAAGGAAAAAGTTGCAAGCGAATTACCTCTTGTGAAACCCCATTATACTTAACCGTATTAGTGAGTTGAAGAAACCTCTTAATATGGTCATGAGGATCATCAATTGAACGCCCCAAGAATGGTTGAGCAGATACCATTTGAATGAAGCCGGATTTGAGCTCAAAGTTGTTGGCTCCAATCGCGGGTATGACAATAGCATCGTGGTTGCCCTCTACATGTGCTTGCAAAAGTTCGATCATTGGACGATTGTCCGGTAGAGGTTCATTGTTGTCATTATTCATGTTGGGTTGAGGTGGATTATTATTATTATTGTGTACACCGGCCATGTCTAAGTTATCGAGAGTCTCGGGCTCGGGATAAGACGTTGATCGAGTGCGCATACACCTGCAAAAGAAATAACAAAGCAGGAATATTTTTGGTTTTTATAGTTTTTCTATTTTTTTGTATTTTTGAAATTTTTTTAATTTTTATGGATTTTTGAAAATTTTAAAGCAAGGAAAATAACGTTCAAAGATGAACGGATCCCAAAATCCAACGCGTCTCTCACTTAAAACCTTTAATCTTAACGAAAAGAGCCGGCAGCGGTGCCATTTAATACAAAGCTTTTGGCTAAGTATAAAATATTATCGTCCGAATCTTTTCGAATTGATTACCGATTAAAAGTGTGACTCAATTGTTTTTGGTGGAAATTAAAAAGGTTTGGTTATCTATTCTACTAAAAAGGATAAAATGCGTAAAGAGATAAAAATAAACTGAAAGCAGTTAATAAAAACAGTTAAAATAAAGCTTGAATTGAATTAAAATTAAGCAGTAAAACATTAACAGTAAAATACCCTTTACTTGAAAAACAACTGATCCGGAATATTTGCTGGTTTGGAATAATCAAGGAAAGTGACTTATTCGGAATATTCATTCATCCGGAATAAACAAATGCTATCCTTCATCTGGAATAAGGTCTTCGTTTGGAATAATCAAAACAAGTCAACTCATCCGGAATAAAACTTGATCCGGAATAAATCTGCTTATTCGGAATATCACTCATTCGGAATATAATGCTTCATGCGGAATATGTTGTTTCACTCGGAATAAATAAGGAAAACACTTCGTTCGGAATAGGCTTGATTCGGAATAATCTGTTCACTCGGAAAAATGCTTGGTTCGGAAAATAGTGTTGGTTCGGAATAAAGAGCTTCACTCGGAATACTAGGCTGATTCGGAATACATGCTCATCCGGAATAAAATGGTGATTCGGAATACCTGTTCATCCGGAATAACTTACTGATCCGGAATAACTTGCTAATCCAGAATAACTTGCTGATCCGGAATAACTTGCTGATCCGGAATAATTAGCTTATACGGAATAATAGTCAAAAGGCTTCATTCGGAATATTTCTTTATCCGGAATGAATAATGAAGAGGCTCGTTCGGAATAATTTCAACTCATTCGGAATCTTTTACAGAACCCTTGGTTCGGAATCTGGGTAACAGAAAACTGCGAAGAACAGGGAAATAAAACAAGAACGAATTTTATCCAAAATCAACCAAGTTTTAACCAAACATTAAACCAAACTAACCAACAATCATCTACTAATGATAAACTTTAAACCAAATCAATAAAAACATAAAACCCACTTGTTTTTAAAGATCAAAATCAACAAAATAAGAAACTTAAAACTTAAGATCAATAAGAAAGGAAGAACAAGATTAAAGGAAGACTTGTATTGAAAGATTAAGGTTTAAACAATCAAGAGTAAAGATTAAACTTACAAGAACTTGGAGAAATGAAATGAAAATAAAAATCACCAAACTCCTTAATGGAGTTGGTTACCTACGAACCAAAAGGAAGAAAAAACAGGAAAAGTGAAAAAACTAGTCTAAATTGTGAAGGGAACTCCTATTTATAGGACATGTGGTTGGTTGGTGAGTGGGCTTTCTCCCTTTCTTTTTGTCTTCTCGTCTTTTCAGTAAAGTTGACGTTTTTTATTCTGATTCGGGATTTGTCGATGAATAAATTCAACTCGTCTTTTAATTTCTTCGTTTAATAGACTTGAGTTCTTCGACATATGTAAATCTTCCATCTTTGGTCCTTTTCTTCGATAAATCTTCAAATAGGCCCATTGACTTCAAATCTTTTGCATCTCTTGGACTATAGACTTCGTCTTTTTGTCTTTTTCTTCGATAAAACCCGTGCAATCCCATGTTTTCTTCAATATTTATCCGGTTGGCTCTGAAAACACAACAAACACACAAACCACGCATAATTCCAAACAAATGATATTAAATACGCGTTTTGGTCTCGTTTTAGCAAGAAATAAGTGGTAAAAGGATGGGTGTTTTCACACCTATCAGTTACCTCGTAAATCGAGGCAACTCTATAAAAGAGTTGGTGTGTGCTACTGTGTACACACACAGTTTATACCCTTTTCCGCCATTGTCATATTTGAGCTCATTCCTTCATACCTTCTCTTCTTATCCCACGGATTTTCTCCACCTCAGGTTAGATCATCACGCCTCTCTAATCCTTTTTATAAAACATGGTGAAGGATAACCCTATTATTACGGATGTCCTCAACGTGATGCCTGCGGAGAAATACATAGACTTTTTGTCTAAGTACTATATTCTTGAAAGCGTACATCTGACATATCCAGGTGACGGTGAAGCTATTACCGATGCTCCTAAGGGAAAGATAGGCGTGTATACGCGTCTATTTGACTCGGCTAACTACCGCATCCCCCTATCTAGGTTCTTAGTAGATCTGCTTCTGTATTACGACTTCCACATAACCCAACTTCACTGCATAGGGGCATGTAAGATCAACCAGTTTGATATTACCTGCTATACATGTGAGGTAACCCCAACCGTGAATCTATTTAGGGTTTTTTACTCCCCCCAGATGGTGAATGGGTGGCTATCGTTTAAGAAACGATCCGCGACCTCCCCCATGACTTATAAGAAACCCTTAGATTCCCTTAAGAACTGGTACAACCACTATTTTTTCGTAGATGAGAAAGTATTCCCCACCTCTTTTGTTCCCAAAACCAGAGTACCCGTCGACTATCCTCCCAAATCCAAGGACTATAGTAGTAAGGATTTGAAAATATTAGACACCCACCGCACGGAATTCCATAGGGGTCTGTCGGAGCACTTCCTATGCTTAGTAGGGATCACCCGCTATTACTATGGGAGGGAGGATAGATATCCGTGCTTTCTGACCGGGCGTAGACAGGGTAGGTCTTCTATACTTTAGATGCGAACATGTCCTACAGTACTTGAAATTACTAATCCGTATGTATGCAAATGTCCGCAGAGATGAAGTTGTTCGGCTTATTACGCCAAGGCGATCCAAGCAAAGTTCCTCAAGGATCTCGACCACTGAAAGAAGGTGAACCCCCCTTACTAGAGGCCACCGTCAACATGACCATCCCTCTGGAAGAAACAACTGAGCAGCGGCTGGATGAGGAGGAGCCCGTGATCCAGAAGTCCCCCCTAGACTTCCATAATGAAGATGGTGAGGAGCTGCTGTTGGAGAATGTCGTACCGCATCAAGATGAAGAAGAAAAACTCACTGATCCATCTATCAATCGCACCGGTGAAGAAGATGAAACAATACAAGATTCTGGATCCCCCCCCCAGCCATCAAAGCCCAAATCTAGAAAGCGCAAGACCACCAGGAAGGTAGCGAAAAACATGGAGGCTGAGGCAGGGGCACATAATGCTCCCCCAAAGAAACTAAGGCATGACCACCCGCAGTTCCAAGAGGAAAGCAGTACCTCTACGGCCCAAGGAAACCCTTCGCTGCATGTTGATGATCAAGTCTGGAAGGCAACCCCTATGAATGTCGTGGCTCCTACTACCACGGAACCCATAATTGGCACTACGTAAGTACCAACAACACTCCGCAAGATATAATCCACAAACAAAAACTAATAAGTGTGTTTTAATAACAGGGCGGACTCGTCGATAGTAGCACATGAGAAGGAGGTGGAAAGGGAACCCTCACGCGTGATATCACTGAGACCTCCATCCCCTCCTGTAACTCATGAAGAGGAGCCACGTTCTGAGGGACCTGACACCAACCTTCGTCCAGCCTGGAACTTGTCCAGCTTAACAAGATTAGAGGCGGAGTCCGAGTGCAGAGAATTTATGGATCACATCACTCCTCCAGCGCTGGCACAAGACCTGGATGAACTCAAGCACGAGACGCTGCTGGAGCAGTATGATGTAGCCACAGCGCACCAAGTGACAATTGGCGCGGCCCTACGATGCCGTCTGGAAGGAGCCTTGGCCAACGTGAGCCATGCTGAGAGGAAGATTGCTCGCCGAGAGGAACTGGTGGAAAAGCATGAGAAGACTATAACGTCCCTGCAGGCAGCTTTAGTTGTAGCGGAATCAACAGTCAAGGAACAAGCCAACCACGCCAATGCACACGAGGAACGCATTGTTGAGCTGGAGGCCCTCCTAGCTGCATCCATGAGAAGGTACGCGCTTCTTTTGATACTCATTTGTTCACATAAGACCCATATCGTCTTGTAGTAATTCCAAGTATTATTTATAGGTATCCGCAGCCTAAGCCGCCACTAAAGCGATAACAGTACAAACCTTCACCATTGCTCAAGAACGCGATACGCTTAAGGACGAACTCACCCATGCGCAGACTATCATGGAAGAGCGAGTTGCGGTAGAGGAGGGAGAACTGAGCAGGATAGCAACGGACTGCGCCGAAGTTCTGTTCCCTCCCTTGCTTACGGCCATAGCCAGGCGTAGATGGATGGTAGGTGATAGGTGTGAAAACACCCATCCTTTTACCACTTATTTATGGCTAAAACGAGACCAAAACACGTATTTAATATCATTTGTTTGGAATTATGCGTGGTTTTTGTGTTTATTGTGTTTTCAGAGTCAACCGGGTGAATATTGAAGAAAACATGGGATTGCACGGGTTTTATCGAAGAAAAAGACTCAAGACGAAGTCTATTGTCCAAGAGATGCAAAAGATTTGAAGTCATTGTACCTATTTGAAGATTTATCGAAGAAAAGGGCCAAAGGGATGGAAGATTCATATATGTCGAAGAACTCGAGTCTATTAAACAAAAGATTATAAGACGAGTTGGAATTATTCACCGACACTTCTCAAAATCCAAAGTCGGAAACGTTTATTTAAAGAAACGTAAAGACTAAAGAAGAATGAAGAAAAGAAGCCCAAAAACAAAGCCCATTCACAAGCCCACAAGCAAACGCCTATAAATAGGACTTCACTTCAAAATTTTAGAGACTAGTTAGTTTTAGTTTTTAGTTTCACTTTTCATTTTCTAGTCTTAGAGAGAGAAAGTTCTCAACTTTCTCTCACTAAGTTTTCATCTTTCTTTCTTTTAATCTTTCAAGATTAAACCTTTGTATTGTTGATTTCATTAATCAAATTTAAGTTTAAGCTTTTAATCTTTCATCTCTTTCTACCTTTCTTTGATTTTTAGATTGATTTTGGTGCGAATTTCATTTGATCCATGTTGTTCATTAATGATTTCGTGCTTAAAAAGTTAATCTTTTTATGCTTACTTAAGTTTTCATACGAATAAGCTTTAAGATCTTTGTGCTTATTGGCTTATTTGTAAGTTTAGCTTATTTACTTTTTAAAAGTTTTCTTAAAAAGTTAATCTTTTTATGGTTTGATTTAAAAGTTTGCTTATTTTAAGTTTAGATAAGTTGTTATTTGCGTTTATTTAATCCGTTTCTTATTAAATTCGTTCTAGTTTTGGTGATTAGCTTATTATAATAGCTTATTTCCTTGGCTTAACTTTCAAATCAATATAAATTAGAAAGGGTAAAACCCTTTTCCGATCGTAGCATTCCGAACAGCCCCCCTCCCTTTATTCCGATCGTTTGATCGGAAAAGGGTTTGTGTTTTCCGATTTGCACTCCCCCTATTCCGATCACCTAATCGGAATAGGGTTTTAAGATATTCCGACAAGAAGTATTTTGGTATTCCGATTTGACTCATTTTAAGATATTCCGATTGTGGGTCTTGGCACATTCCGATTATAATATTTTTGCTATATTCCGATCTGAGGTTATTATCAATATTCCGATTGAGACTTGTTTGCACATTCCGATTAGAGTTATGCTCCCATATTCCGATCACCCTCATTTCCCAGTATTCCGATCAGCCTCATTCCGACGGTAGGGTTTATTGTATTCCGATTGGAGTGTTTTGTAACATTCCGACAGCAAGTATTAAACATTCCGATCTGATTCTTTTTCAAACATTCCGATTGATGCACTTAAGATATTCCGATTTGGCTGTTTTCCAGTTGTTCAATTTCTTGTTTTTACAAAGTTTCCAAGTTGTAGATTTATTAAGTTTTCAAGTATTTTTCTAATCTTGTCTTTTAGTCTTCAAACATTTATTTTTAAACTCGTCTTTTTAATTTAATCTTTAAA
Organism: Glebionis coronaria; assembly: GCA_025667525.1. Classification (NCBI taxonomy): domain Eukaryota; kingdom Viridiplantae; phylum Streptophyta; class Magnoliopsida; order Asterales; family Asteraceae; genus Glebionis; species Glebionis coronaria. The sequence continues at coordinate 252,002,026 of CM046878.1, forward strand.
ACTCTTTTCACTCAACGACGTTTACATTTATTTACTATTAGTTTAAAATAGATAAACAAACCAACCCCTTTTTAGTAACCAAGAACAAACTATTCCACTTTGAACTGTGATCAATTCGAGAAGATTCCGAGAACTAATCTGAACCCAATGAAAAGCATTGTATCAAATTGCGCCGCTGCCGGCTCTTCTCGTTAAGATTAACAGTTTTTTGTGAGAACTTGGATTTTGGGATCCGTTCACCGTGAACGTTACTTTTTCATAAAAACTTTCAAAAACCCTAAAAAAATATAAAATTTTCAAAAATCCTAAAAAGTAAAAAACCTTAAAAACCATAAATATTTCTGCTTTGTTTTTCCTTTGTTAGTTCTTTTGCAGGTGCATGCGTACACGATCGACGTCTTATCAAGAGCCCGAGCCTCTCGAAGACTTAGACATGGCCGGTGTACAAAACAACAACAATAACCCACCTCAAAATAATAACAACAACAATAACAATCCACCTCTCAACAACAATAATAACAATAACAATGAACCTCTACCGGACAATCGCCCTATGATTGAACTGTTACAAGCACATGTGGAGGGCAACAATGATCCAATTGTCATACCCGCGATTGCAGCTAACAACTTTGAGCTCAAATCCGGTTTTATCCATATGGTCTCTGCTCAACCATTCTTGGGGCGTACCATTGATGATCCTCATGACCACATCAAGAGATTCTTGCAACTCACGAATACGGTCAAATTCAATGGTGTTCCACAAGAGGTAATCCGTTTACAACTTTTTCCTTTCTCCTTAGAGGGACAAGCCCGGCATTGGCTTGCAAAGGAACCACCACAAAGTATTCTGACGTGGACGGATTTGGAGACCAAGTTTATAAACTACTTTTTCCCACCCTCTCGTACTACCGCTTTGCATAATGAAATCATTAATTTTGACCAAAAAGTACGATGAATCTTTTAGTGAATTTTGGGACCGTTTTAAAGATCTTTTAAGAAAGTGCCCACAACATGGTTTTACCAAAGTGCACCAAATTAATACTTTTTACAATGGTTTAAGCATGAATGACCAAGATTCACTAAATAGTGCCTCAGGGGGTAATATTTTGGTTAAGACTTCTAATGCTGCTTGGGATATCATTGAGAATAAGTCTCGTGTGCAAACCAAAGGTGTTCGGACTAATGCTGCTAGTACTAGTACTAGTGACAACGACAAGCGACTTGACAAAATTACTACGCTTCTTGAATCGCTTGCCGCCCAAACCGCCAGCAACACCAACAGCATCAATGCTAAAAACGCTCAAGTCAATGCTGTCAGCCAACCATGTGAAATATGCGGAGGTCCTCACTCTTACACCACTTTTACCGCCACCCAAGACTACCCTTCTGAGAATGTGAATGCAGCATACGGTACCTATCCTCCGGCCGCTTATCAAGCTCGTCCTCAAGGAGACCGCAACTTGCTTAGCTATCGCTCAAACAACTTTCTTTCCCCGCCCGGTTTTCCTCCTAACAACCCAAACCAACAACAAAACCTCAATCGCCCTCCTCAACAACAACAACAACCTCGTGCACCATACCAACCACCTCACAGAAAACCATATCCACCTCAAAGAAACAACCAAGTTTACCAACAACCTGCTTATCAACCACCCGCCTACCATGCTCCCCCTCCCAACCAACCCACCGCATTACACCAAGATGTTGAAACCTACATGAGGACCAATGATGTGATCGTGGAAAATCTCCAGCGGGAAGTGCTCAACTTGAAAGCAGACATGGTGAAACAAGGAAACGACCTTTGAGCTGATATGAGAAACACTTTGGCAAGTCAAACGAATGACTTAAGAAACACGATGGCTGGTTTCTTCCAAGGTAATCAATCCTCTTCTTCGGGTACTCTTCCGAGTAACACCGTTGCGAATCCAAGAGGGGAGATGAAAGCAATCACCACTCGCAGTGGCAAAGGTACCAAGGAATCCGAGCTTCCTATACCTCCACCGATGATTGTGACTAAGGAAAACAAGTCACCTGCTCCTATTCCTCATCTTTCTACTTCCCCAATTTCTCCACCTCTTACTTCTACCCCTCCTCCACCCAAGGATGTGAGTGATCCTTCAATCCCAAAGACTTCCTCTTCTTTCGAGATACCTTATCCTTCAAGGTTGAGGAAAGAGAAGCTCAAAAGCAAGGACGATATTCAGGTTTCAAACTTTCTCAAAATGTTTAAACAATTAAATTTTAACATCTCCTTCGCTGAGGCTCTCGCTCACATGCCTAAATACGCAAAAATGTTCAAAGATCTTCTTAGCGACAAGGAGAAGCTTCTTGATATTGCTAACACCCAACTTAATGAGAATTTCTCTGCAGTGCTCTTAAGGAAATTGCCAACCAAGCTTGGTGATTCGGGTCATTTCTTAATCCCTTGCAACTTCCCGGGAGTAGAGAATTGCATGGCCCTAGCCGATCTAGGTGCCAGTATTAACTTAATTCCTTTAAGCGTTTGGAAGCAATTATCTCTCCCCGAGCTAGTCCCCACCAAAATGACTTTAGAATTAGCTAACCGTACGGTTGCTTATCCAGTGGGGATAGCCGAAGACGTCTTTGTAGGAGTCGACAAATTCACTTTTCCTGCCGATTTCGTCGTCGTTGACTACGACATAGACCCTCGTGTGCCATTGATCTTTGGTCGTCCATTCTTGAGGACCGGTCGCACTCTCATCGATGTTGAAGCAGGTGAGCTTATCATGAGAGTGGGTGACGATAAAATCATTTTCAACATGGGAAAGCTTTCTAAACATCCTTATTCATACGAGAATGTTAATTGTATTGACGTCCTTGATGAGGCTTGTGAAGAACACTTCAAAGATGCTTGTAAAAGTATTCCTGCCTCTCTTCCCAATGTTGAGACCGTTTCCTCTATTGATTCATCACTATCTCTATTTGGAGAAAGTGATTTCCTTTGGAAAGATTTGGAAGCCACCATGGGAGATGTGAACTTAGAACATGACGATTCTCCCACCAATTGGGATGAAGATCTTCGCCTCATTGAGAACCTTCTTAAAGAAGACAATATTTCTCCACCATCCCCCAAGGCTATTGCTATCGATGAACCGACTTTGAATACGCCTCCCATCGAAAATCCTCCGGATTTAGAACTTAAGGAGTTGCCGCCCCATCTCGAGTACGTGTTCCTTGAAGATAAGAAGAAGTCGCCCGTCATCATCGCGAAGGACTTGAAAGAAGAAGAGAAATCTCGCCTCATCGCCGTGCTTAAAGCTCATAAGAAGGCAATTGCTTGGAAAATTTCCGACATCCGCGGAATTGATCCAAACTTTTGTACTCACAAGATTCTCATGGAAGATGACTTTAAACCCGCAATCCAGAGCCAAAGAAGGGTTAATCCTCGCATTCACGACGTCATCAAACAAGAGGTTATCAAACTTCTTGATGCCGGCTTTATTTACCCTATTTCGGGTTCGCCATGGGTACGTCCCGTCCATTGTGTGCCCAAGAAGGGCGGAATAACTGTTGTTCCCAATGAACACAACGAGTTGATTCCCACTCGTCTCGTTACTGGGTGGAGAGTTTGTATCGACTATCGCAAGCTCAATGATGCCACGAGAAAAGATCACTTTCCTCTTCCTTTCATGGATCAAATGCTCGAGCGTCTAGCTGGTAATGACTATTACTGCTTCTTAGATGGTTTCTCCGGGTATTTTCAAATTCCCATCGATCCCAAAGACCAAGAAAAGACCACATTCACTTGTCCCTATGGAACATTTGCTTACAAACGTATGCCTTTTGGTTTATGCAATGCTCCTGGGACGTTCCAAAGGTGTATGATGGCTATCTTCCATGACATGGTTGAAGAAACTATGGAAGTCTTCATGGATGATTTCTCGGTTTATGGTGATTCATTCTCTGCTTGCCTTGCCAATTTAGAACGTATGCTTAAGCGGTGTGAAGACACTCGCCTGGTTCTTAATTGGGAAAAATGTCATTTCATGGTAAAAGAGGGCATCGTGCTAGGACACAAAATCTCCAAAGCCGGTCTTGAAGTGGACCGTGCTAAAGTCGATGTTATTTCTAAGTTGCCTCCACCTTCAACCGTGAAGGGTGTGAGAAGTTTCCTCGGTCATGCGGGCTTCTACCGTCGATTTATCAAAGATTTTTCTAAAATCGCTCGCCCGATGACCCACCTCTTGGAAAAAGATACTCCTTTTATCTTCTCCAACGAGTGTATAGAAGCCTTCAACCTTCTTAAGGATAAGCTAACTAAGGCACCGGTCTTGGTTACCCCTAATTGGGAGCTTCCCTTTGAGTTGATGTGCGATGCTAGCGACTTTGCTATTGGTGCGGTTTTTGGCCAAAGAGTGAATAAACACTTCCAACCAATCCACTATGCTAGCAAGACAATGACGGGGGCCCAATTGCATTACACGACAACCGAAAAAGAGCTTTTAGCTGTTGTCTATGCCTTTGAAAAGTTCCGCCCCTATCTTGTCCTTTCCACCACAATCGTTTACACCGATCATTCCGCGTTGAAGTACTTGTTAACTAAACAAGATTCCAAACCAAGACTTCTTCGTTGGGTTTTGCTACTTCAAGAATTTAAAATCGAAATTCATGATAAGAAGGGAGCTGAAAACCTAGTCGCGGATCATCTCAGTAGACTCGAGGATCCTTATCAAGGGGATCATCCGAACAAAGAGATCAATGACTCTTTTCCCCTGGAGACTTTAATGTCTATCAACTCGACTTCTGATGAAACCCCATGGTTTGCGGACATTGCAAACTACTTGGCGGGTGGAATTCTCGTTGACGGGTTAACATCCCAACAAAAGAAGAAGTTCTTCAAAGACATTAAAACTTACTTTTGGGATGACCCGTATCTATTCAAACAATGCGATGATTTGATTATTCGCCGATGTGTTGATGGACCGGCAGCTTTAGAAATCCTTGACGCTTGCCACAAAGGACCCACCGGTGGTCACTTTGGTCCCAACTACACCGCCAAAAAAGTGTTTGACTCGGGATTTTATTGGCCCACCATCTATCGTGACGCTCACGAGATGGTTAAACGTTGTGATGCTTGCCAAAAACAAGGCAAGATCACACATAAAGACGAGATGCCTCAGAATTTCATTCAAGAATGTGAAATCTTTGACGTTTGGGGTATCGACTTTATGGGGCCATTCCCTTCCTCTAAAGGAAACAAATACATCCTTGTAGCCGTTGACTACGTCTCCAAATGGGTTGAATTCAAAGCTTTACCCACTAATGACGCAAGGGTGGTTTGTAACTTTTTGAAATCGCTTTTTGCTAGATTCGGTGTGCCTCGTGCCATTATAGTGATCGCGGGACTCATTTTTGCAATGACCAATTTGCAAGAGTCATGGCTAAGTATGGTGTAAATCATCGTCTTTCCACCGCATACCACCCACAAACTAATGGCCAGGCTAAAATCTCTAACCGAGGATTAAATCGAATTCTTGAAAGAACTGTGGGAGGGCATCGTGCCTCATGGGCCGATAAACTTGATGATGCTCTGTGGGCTTTTCGTACCGCTTACAAGACTTCGATTGGTTGTACACCATATCGTCTCGTGTACGGGAAAGCATGCCACCTCCCCATTGAGTTGGAGCACAAGGCTTACTGGGCCTTGAAGTGGGCTAATTTCGATATCAACAAAGCCGGTGACCTACGCAAGATCCAACTCAATGAGCTCAATGAACTCCGTAATGAGGCTTATGAAAATTCTTTGATCTATAAGGAAAAGACTAAGCTCATTCACGACTCTAAGATTAAAAACCGAGAGTTCCAAGTTGGAGACAAAGTTTTACTCTTCAACTCTCGGTTGAAAATCTTTTCGGGCAAGCTGAAATCTCGTTGGTCCGGCCCATTCACCATTGCCCAAATTTTTCCATATGGTACTCACGAGCTCGCTCAACCTAATGGACCTAATTTTAATGTGAATGGCCAACGAGTGAAGTTGTACTTTGGTGAGGACATCTCTCAGGAGATGATTCCGTCCCTCACCACGTTCCCCATGAACTAATTTTGGGTCGAGTCAGGCTCGTGACTCGGTTATCAAAAACAAGCGCTCCTCGGGAGGCAACTCGAGTATCTATCCTTTTCCGTTTTAACCTCCTAAGTGTAGGGGGGACCTCTACAGGTTGCTTGTGTTTGTGTGGTGATGTGATTACAGGGATGAATGCACTTTTGGAACCTTTGAAGAACCGTGCTCCCGTGTTATCCGAAATCCGGTTCTATCTCTCAACTATCGTGATTCAATTTTCTTCATACTCACATTTGAAATTGATCATGTTAGTCGTCTCTTCCTTAACTTGATTTAACCAACGTGCACAATGTCATAAGTGTAGGGGAGACTTTTCCCACATGCTTAAACATTGAGGACAATGTTTATCTTAAGTGTAGGGGGGACTTCTATCGAAGTTTTAAGTGGACTTTTCCATTAAAATGCCTTCATTTAACCAGAAAATCATCTTTTTCAACATTTTTCAAAATTTTTGTTAACTTTGGCCATATAGTCGTAATTTTTAAATTTGTATCGTTGCTTTCATATGTATATATTCCTTAATAAAGTGGTGTAGCTAGTTTAGAAATCTTTGACATATTAGGCCCGTTGCGATTATTTTGACTTAACCCGAATAGACTTATCCAAGTTTATTCTAGCTAGTATCCTTAACCATGTAGACCTTAATTGGTTTATTAGGCTAAGTATCCACGAGTCTTATTACTTGAGATTTTAAATTGTGGAGAACGAGAAATGATAGAGTCAATTATAAGTCGGTATTCTTGCACAAGCTCACTTGGGGTAATTATTTGCCTATTCTCCCATCACTTGCTAATAATTTATCTGCAATAAGTAAGGTCGTACGATTTGAAAAGTTACTTAGCTTCTAGCCCAAGATCGTTTAAAAGTTGCTCGGTAATGATAAGAGTTCATAGCCAAGGCATAACTTATGAAGCGGGGCGCGAAGATTGGCGAGTCCGAAAAGGCCCTAACAAGGCATGAGGATTCAATCTTATTGCTAAAGATACAAGGTGATGTGAAAAGCATTATTCCCAAAATCAATATGAAGGATCAAGACTCACGACGAAAAGCAATCAACTCCCATAAAGATCATGGAGAAGTCTATCCGAAAAGACCCTAACAAGGTATGAGGATAAATAGATCCAAGTCCGAAAAGGAGGCGGATCGTTGTATCTCAAAATCCCAGTTAGAGATTGAAGAAATAATCATGAAGTCGTGGTCAACAAAGTTGGAGTACCCCTCAAAAGTCTCCAAGTGAAGAAACTCTATAACGAAGAGAAGACCATTATCTCAAGAACGTCTCTCGAAGATATGAAGTATGAAGTACATGCCAAATATCGGCCCGAGAAAGGTCTCAAATCGTGAACCAAGTTATGCCAAGATATGAACTTTTTGATATCCCGAGAAGTAGTTTTAAGAGATTTTGTCCTTTAGCTAACTATTGATCAAATCGTCCTACTTTGCTTTCAGCCTAAATAAACTATCGAAATAAGTCCAAAAATGCATCTTCATGATCATTCTAAGACAAAAATAAAATATAAGAGATACACCTAGGAATAAGGTAGTTTAAGCATATAATTAAGCCATGTGTGTAAGTGTTTGATTTGCTAACTTATAATAACAATGATCTCATTTTTAAGCTTAGTTTGGGGAACGTGAAACTTGAGGGTGATAAATCTTCGTAGCACCAAAGCCCTAATGTAAGTCCTTGATCTCTTTGCAAGTTATTTCAATATAGCTATTTTCAAGTGAAAATGGTTTTCTATCCTTTTGTTTACTTTAAAGTTTTAATCTCTCGTAGTACTTTAATTTTTGTTTAGTACGTTAATAAGGCCAAGGTTGATTGGTTATGAGAAAAGTGTAAATTTGCTTTGTCACTAAGCATTGCATGAGGGCATGGCAATGGTTAAGTGTAGGGGATTTGATAGGTGTGAAAACACCCATCCTTTTACCACTTATTTATGGCTAAAACGAGACCAAAACACGTATTTAATATCATTTGTTTGGAATTATGCGTGGTTTTTGTGTTTATTGTGTTTTCAGAGTCAACCGGGTGAATATTGAAGAAAACATGGGATTGCACGGGTTTTGTCGAAGAAAAAGACTCAAGACGAAGTCTATTGTCCAAGAGATGCAAAAGATTTGAAGTCATTGTGCCTATTTGAAGATTTATCTAAGAAAAGGGCCAAAGATGGAAGATTCATATATGTCGAAGAACTCGAGTCTATTAAACAAAATATTATAAGACGAGTTGGAATTATTCACCGACAATTCTCAAAATCCAAAGTCGGAAACGTTTATTTAAAGAAACGTAAAGACTAAAGAAGAAAGAAGAAAAGAAGCCCAAAAACAAAGCCCATTCACAAGCCCACAAGCAAACGCCTATAAATAGGACTTCACTTCACAATTTTAGAGACTATTTAGTTTTAGTTTTTAGTTTCACTTTTCATTTTCTAGTCTTAGAGAGAGAAAGTTCTCAACTTTCTCTCACTAAATTTTCATCTTTCTTTCTTTTAATCTTTCAAGATTAAACCTTTGTATTGTTGATTTCATTAATCAAGTTTAAGTTTAAGCTTTTAATCTTTCATCTCTTTCTACCTTTCTATGATTTTTAGATTGATTTTGGTGCGAATTTCATTTGATCTGTTTTGTTCATTAATGATTTCGTGCTTAAAAAGTTAATCTTTTTATGCTTACTTAAGTTTTCATACGAATAAGCTTTAAGATCTTTGTGCTTATTGGCTTATTTGTAAGTTTAGCTTATTTACTTTTTAAAAGTTTTCTTAAAAAGTTTATCTTTTTATGGTTTGATTTAAAAGTTTGCTTATTTTAAGTTTAGATAAGTTGTTATTTGCGTTTATATAATCCGTTTCTTATTAAATTCGTTCTAGTTTTGGTGATTAGCTTATTATAATAGCTTATTGCCTTGGCTTAACTTTCGAATCAATATAAATCGGAAAGGGTAAAACCCTTTTCCGATCGTAGCATTCCGACCAGCCCCCCCTCCCTTTATTCCGATCATTTGATCGGAAAAGGGTTTGTGTTTTCCGATTTGCACTCCCCCTATTCCGATCACCTAATCGGAATAAGGTTTTAAGATATTCCGACAGGAAGTATTTTGGTATTCCGATTTGACTCATTTTAAGATATTCCGATTGTGGGTCTTGGCACATTCCGATTATAAGATTTTTGCTATATTCCGATTTGAGGTTATTATCAATATTCCGATTGAGACTTGTTTGCACATTCCGATTAGAGTTACTCTCCCATATTCCGATCACCCTCATTTCCTAGTATTCCGATCAGCCTCATTCTGACGGTAGGGTTTATTGTATTCCGATTGGAGTGTTTTGTAACATTCCGACAGCAAGTATTAAACATTCCGATCTGATTCTTTTTCAAACATTCCGATTGATGCACTTTAGATATTCCGATTTGGCTGTTTTCCAATTGTTCAATTTCTTGTTTTTACAAAGTTTCCAAGTTGTAGATTTATTAAGTTTTCAAGTATTTTTCTAATCTTGTCTTTTAGTCTTTAAACATTTATTTTTAAACTCGTCTTTTTAATTTAATCTTTAAAACTCTTTTCACTCAACGACATTTACATTTATTTACTATTAGTTTAAAATAGATAAACAAACCAACCCCTTTTTAGTAACCAAGAACAAACTATTCCACTTTGAACTGTGATCAATTCGAGAAGTTTCCGAGAACTAATCTGAACCCGATGAAAAGCATTGTATCAGTAGGCCAGGGGATGCGCCTTGCCGTGAGCAAGGTGACGGAGGCTCCTTACTTGTTACAGGCTTTTGCGGATGTTGTATCGGACGGCATTGATCGTGGCAGGCACGAGAGTTTGATCAAAGTTGTGGAGCTGATAAGCAAGAAGGAAGACATTACCCAACATGCCTACTATAACCCTCTAGCTGAAGATAAGATGATCGCCTCTATGGCCGCGCTTGGGGAAATCCAGCACCCATTCCTAGACGATCCGGAGTCGCTGAAGGATGCTCCCAACGAGGTGATAATGTCCAAGCTCACAGCCGATCACATCCAACTGACCCTGCCCACCTACAACTCTGTTTCGAAGGTGATGAAAGGTGAGAAGCTTTTAGCCGAGGCGTTGGATGCTAATATGACCAGGGAACAGGGTGGCAAAGATGCTCGCGGAGAGGTCCTTCGTGCACTGATTGCAGAAGGGAAGAGAGAGATAGGAGAGTTCTTACCTCCTCTGTAATTTACTTTGTAAACATTTGTGCCTTATTCGTCCGTGTATGTACACGGCTAGAACTGACAATATTGTTATAACTCGTTATATTTATGTATGTCCGTGATGACCACGGATATTTTGTGTTTTGAGTTTGAAACTTGTTTATTTTCTTTAGATATCATGTATCTATATTGCATGACATGTCACGTCTTACCCAGAATAAAACCAAGTCTATATTTTACAAGACGTGCGGCGTGCGCCTTTACCATGCAAAGTACTACGTAGGTACGGCATATGGAAACTTATTACAACGTCTTGTAAATAAGGTTTCTAGTAAGGATACATGATCCACGTCACTGGGGTTGCATCCCTCTTATGCGACAAGTTGAATTATTAGGTTCACTTAATCCTTTTACCCCGCCTGGAGGCGAATAGTACATGTACGGTTTTGAATGAATGCATATGAACAAGAGATAACACATTATAGAAATAACAACTAAATCTATACGACAATAATTTGCAGATAAAATCTAAAAGACATGACAATAATTTGCACAAGAACGAGTCGTGGAGCTAGCTAGGCACCACGACATTTTATTAGAACGTTTATGATTTTTGTTTTGACAAGAATGGGAAATCCTAAAAACAAATAGAACCTAGAAAGCATGAAAAACAAAACAAAAGAGAATACATGGATCTTCATTGAAGCCAACTATAGTGAAGTGTCCATGCGGAGGCCGTAGCCTTTCAAAGATAGCACCTTTTAAGATTGCAGATATTCCATGTGCGTTCCAGGTCGCGGCCATCCATGTCACGCAACTTGTACGCGCCCCGTCCTAAGGCTTCCGTGACCTCATACGGCCCTTCCCACTTGGGGCCCAGCTTTCCTGTATTCTCCGCTCGACTTGCCTCATTGGCACGATAAACAAAATCTCTCGGTCGAAAGGACACACCTTTGACCTTGGCGTCATAATAAGCCTTCATTCGTGCCTTGGACTTGGCCTCATTGATAGCCGCTATTTCTCTTTTTTCCTCCAACAAGTCCATATTAATCTGGAGTTGCTCGTCGTTCGTGACAACATTAACCTCCGCCGTGCGGATGGTCCGCATTCCAATTTCTGCTGGTATAACAGCTTTAGTCCCGTAGGACAGCGCAAATGGAGTGTCCCCATTGGTTGTTTTAATCATAGTCCTATGTGCCCATAGAACATGTGGCAGCTCATCTACCCATTTGGCACTTCGTTCATCCAAGCGTGCCTTGATGCCTTCACCTAAGCTTCTATTCGCTCGTTCCACAAGACCATTTGTCTGCGGGTGCTTAACAGATGTGAAGCGCCGCGTAATATTCAATGTTGCGCACCAGTCCTTGAATGGATTATCCGCGAACTGCTTCCCATTGTCCGAGATGATTTCTCCTGGCAAGCCAAAACGGCACACGATGTTTTCCCAAACAAACTTTTTAACCTGCTTTCCCGTAATGGATTTAACCGCTTTAGCTTCTATCCATCGTGTAAAGTAGTCCATTGCGACGATCAAGAACTTAACTCCCCCTGCAGCCACGGGAAAAGGTCCTACAATGTCAATCCCCCACTTATAGAATGTCCATGGGGATGTAATGGGTGTCAGTTCCTGTTGCGGATGTCGCGGTACTGGTCTGTGCACTTGGCAATCACTGCACTTACGAATCATGTCGCATGCATCCCTATGCATAGTAGGCCAATAATATCCTGTGCGTAGATCTCGTGCCACTATAGATCGGGGACCTGCGTGCATACCGCATGACCCTTCATGTATCTCACTGATCACATAAGTAGCCTGGCATGGCCCAACACACCACAACCACGACTGTAGGAAAGAGCGCTTGTAAAGAATACCTTCTCGAAGCTCAAAGTGTTGCGACTTCCTTCTGATACGCCGTGCCGCCTTTTCCTCATTCGGAAGGGTTTCATCAGTTAGATAGCTGACGATCGGGGTCATCCATGTAGGTCCGTCTTCCTCAACTATAGCTGCGACTTCCCATTCCGTTATATACTTTTACTTTGGTATTTCTACCAAGACTTGCTTGGATAAGTGGGCGAAACTTGTAGACGCAATCTTGCTAAGAGCGTCCGCCTTCTTGTTTTCACCTCTTGGTACTTTTTTGATAGAAAACTTGCTGAAAGTAGCTACGAGTGACTTGACTTTCTCCAAGTATCGAACCATGTTATCCTCCTTGGCTATGTAACCTCCTAGAATATGGTTCGCGACAAGCCGTGAGTCCATGTAAGCCTCAAGGTTACGGACTCCTATTCTAGCGGCGATTTTTAAACCCGCAATCAACGCTTCATATTCTGCCTTATTATTAGTGGCTGTGAATTCAAAACGCAGAGCGTAGGTAAACTCCATTCCTTCCGGATTCGTAAGGATGAGGCCAGCTCCTGACCCGTCCGTGTACGAGGATCCGTCAGTAAACAAGACCCATGGCTCTACTGGAGTTTCCTCTCGTTGTACGACTGGTCCGTCCTTATCTGGATTCTCTATTAAGAAATTTGCCAAGATTTGGCCTTTGACCGCTGTCCTTGGTCTATAAGAGATGTTATGCTCTCCTAACAGAATGCTCCACTTCTGTAGCCTACCGGCCACGTCTGGTCTGGAGATGATTTGTTTTATTGGTTGATCAGTAATAACCACAATTGGGTGCGCCTGAAAGTATCGGCGTAACCGTTTTGTGGCGAATACTAATGCCAAAACCAATTTCTCCATAGAGGAATAATTCAACTCCGACCCTTGTAGTGTTCTACTTATGAAGTAGACCGGAGTCTGGACTGTTCCCTATCCGTCATAAGTACTGCACTTATTGCTCCATGTGTAGCCAACAGATACATGATGAGCTCTTCCTTAGGTCGGGGGGCTACTAGCATGGGAAGAGCTGCGAGGTGCTGTTTAAGCTGACCAAAAGCTTCCTCAGCTTCCTTTGTCCAACGGAAATCTCCCTTCTTGATGCACTTCTTCAGTGTTTTGAATAGGGGGAGTGACTTCTCCGCGGACTTCGACAAGAACCTGTTTAGCCCGGCCAGCTTTCCATCTAATGATTGTACCTCTTTTCGCGTCTGAGGAGATGGTAACTGTATCACCCGTCTGTCTTTTCTGGGCAAGGTTTGATCCCATTCGGATCGATCATGTATCCAAGGAACATCCCTTCAGTTTCCCCAAACGTGCATTTTTTCGGATTCAGTTTCATATTAATCCTCCTCAATGTGTCAAACGTCTCTTGGACATAACGGAGAAGTGCCTCCTCCGTATGACTTTTGATGACTAGATCGTCAACGTAGACCTCAAGGTTACGGCCTATCTGTGAGTCGAAGGCTTTATCAACAAGTCGCTGATAAGTTGCCCCGGCGTTCTTTAGTCCGAATGGCATCTTTGTATAATAGTATACGCCCTGACTAGTATGAAACGCCGTCTTCTTCGCGTCCTCTTCCGTCATCTGGATCTAGTGGTATCCTTTGTACGCGTCTAAGAAGCACTTAAAGGGATACCCACATAGGGATTCCACCTTCCAGTCAATCTCTGGTAACGGATAGCAGTCCTGCGGACAGGCTTTGTTCAGGTCCGTGAAGTCCACACACATGCGCCAGCTCCCGTCATGCTTCTTGACCATGACCGGGTTGGATAACCACTCGTGGTAGTATACCTTGCGCATAATTCCTGCGTCCACTAATTTCCGTACTTTATCCAGTATTACTTGGTTGCGTTCTGGTGCTTGACCACGCTTCTTTTGCTTAACAGGAGGATATCCCGGCGGATTTGAAGTTTATGTTCTGCTATCGCACGCCGCACACCCGTCATATGCTTGGGCTCCCTTGCGAATACGTCCAGGTTTGCTTTCAGAAGAGAGCACATGGCCCTCTTGCCGCTATCCGAGAGTGTTCCTCCTATGGACACCTCTTGTTCCGGATAATCGGGATGGATTGCCACCTTCAAGTTGGGGGTGGTGATCCTTCCTTGACGGGGATAGGTGGGACTGGTGTTGTCACGGCATGACATTCGGATGCTGGTATGATTGAGTTATAGATGGTGACAATTCCTCCTTCCACAGGGAATTTAAGCATTCTGTGAGTTGTGGAGGGTACTGCCCGTATGGCCAGGATACCTGGTCTTCCTATGATCCCATTGTATGGATAGTGTGAGCGTATCACCATAAAGTTCATCCACGCCGTGGTGGAACGCTCTTCATTCCCAATGGTTACTAGCAGACGTAGCTGTCCTATTGGCCAGATGGTGTCTCCGCTAAAGCCGATGAGCGGCGACGTGGCCGGTACTAATTGGCTTCTTATTTCTGGTCGTAGTTTTACGAAACAGTGTTCGTACAGTACTTCCATCGATGACCCTCCATCAACATACATACGGCGAACATTGTGTGTTCCAATGCTTACCTCAATTGTGAGAGGTGCATCGGCCACATCACTTGCCGTTATGGGAGGGAATGAGATTTCTCTGCCGCGTGAAATTTTTTGACTAATTTTCTGCTTTGTGCGGTGCTGCCAGGATTGGATCATGTATATAGTCGAAGGTTTGTCCTTTTGGGGATCCTTCTTATCGTGCTTCTTGTTATACTTTCCGTCCTTCCAATCCTTGACCAAATGTTTAAGTTTGGATACATTCCTCCGTGTTGTGGCCCTTGTCGTTGTGGAATTCGCAAAAGCGATTTCCTTGACGGCGGTCCACCGGAGTCGTCATTGGGAGAGGTCTCGGGAAGTTGGCCCCTTCTGTCAGCAGGATCTCCCGGTAAGACATCTTTAAGGGGGTGAACTTGTCCTCCGACCACCCTCCTTTGTTTTGGCTCTTGTAGTCCGAGCCCCTTCCACTTCCTTGGTTATTTTGACCACCCGACTGTCTCCTGGACTGGTCGTTTGATCGATAGTTGTTTCCCTTTGCAGGATAGGCCGCGGCTACCGCGGTTTCTCCTTCTATAAAGTTCCTGACCCTTTCCATGAGGTCGTC
Organism: Glebionis coronaria; assembly: GCA_025667525.1. Classification (NCBI taxonomy): domain Eukaryota; kingdom Viridiplantae; phylum Streptophyta; class Magnoliopsida; order Asterales; family Asteraceae; genus Glebionis; species Glebionis coronaria. Next base: position 252,017,280 of record CM046878.1, read on the forward strand.
ATACCTCTCCGGTCGCTTGTCATTGAGGCGCCTAACTAATTCCCTGTCTGTTATGGCATGCATGTAATCGGAAATTTTTAGGAGTTCCGGCATTGTCTTTGTGCGCGTGTACTCGTCATTGAAGCGTTCTGTGAAGGCCTCTGTAGATTCTTCAGGCCGTTGCTTGACGGTTGCCAATGAGACCGGATCCCTATTATACTTCTTTCGCTGAGTATAATTGTTTTTGAACGCAGGCAGCTCAGTGAAGCTATCAATGCTTCGGGGAGGAAGCCCTTCAAACCAATCACGGGCATTGCCGATCAAGGTTGAATTGAACATCTGGCACCATATAGGCATGGGCCATCGTTTGATTTTCGCCTGCGTGTCAAATATCTTTAGGTGATCATCCGGATCACCAGACCCATCATAAGTCTTGACGCACGCTGGCATGCGACGCTTCTTATCCTCGGAGTAATTCCATATGCGGAGAGTAAAAGGATCTTCTCTGGGATCACACCATGGACGGGTGAGATTAGGGTCACACCATGCGTGGAGAGATCCTCCTCTTCCGCCTCACGATAATAGGGGCCACCGTAGTACCCCTCATCTTCTGACGGTAGTGGAGGAGTACGCCTAGGTCGGCGACGCTTGGGTGGATGGTCGTCTGAATCCTCTCCTGAGGGACCGGGGGAAGGGGCGGTGCCCCACTCCTCGGCTGAGGATCGCTCTTGCGAGAAGAGCTAGGAGCCTTCTTCCCGGTATCCATCCTATCCCACACGCTTGTGCGGCGATTGTTCCTGGTTAATTCCAGGTCCGGCTGTTCGGCTGAGTCATCAGATCTATCTCCCTCTTCACGGGATTGTAGTAGTTCCTGCATAACATGATCCCCTATGTATTCGAACACATTCCGAGGTTAAGGGGTTTCCTCAAAGAGGTTTTGTTCCTGGGGTCGTGCCCTCCTCTTCTTTTGAGTCTGAGGAGAGGTGCCGGATACGGCTCTGCCAAAGTTGAGCCTAGATTGGAGGTTCCTCCCTAGGTTTAACCTGGACGCGATTCCTGGGACGATCCTTTCAAAGTTCTGCGTGAGAACTCGAGCGAGGTCTTCCTCACTAAGTGGTTCAACTTCCACTTCTTCCTCAGTCGATGGCCTGCGCGTCTCCTTGTTAGGGGGCTTAGGCGCACTCCCTGGATCAGGGTTGTCCAAGGTCGAGGTTGGTGGTGGGGTAATAGCGGAAGTACCTATTCCACCCATGGGCTGAAAAACGCTCCGGTTATTCATCCACCTGTTTGGTTGCTATGGGACTGAGTGGGGATGAGTATCCCGTCCCCTGTGGACTTCCGATTCGCAGGATTCGTGTTCCTGGGATTTCCTTGAGGATGTCCTTTCGTCATTGAAAGTGATCGAGAAGAAATTTGTTCTAGCTTTGTGTATGGGTCCCACGGATGGCGCCAACTTGTTGATACAAAAGTTGGATGATCCTTGCTAGACCCGAATTAGGCTTAATTCGGGTTGGCTGGGTTCCGACTCCTGCACCAAGTGAAATATCTTGTTGGGATCCTGCACACTAAAACAACACGCGTTAGGCTTACCGTGGAATGTATCCCACGATTAGACTCCGGCGTGAGAGTAAGTAATCGTTTAGGGTTTAAGAATCGGATGGGAGTTGAGAGTGTGTAGAATGTAATACCTTTGTAGAACCCTTGGGGGTTCCTTATATAGGCGGTGAAACCCTAATGGGCTGTCACCAATGCTTCGGCCCCAAGCAAAGGATAAGCGCCATAATTAGTTTGATTGTTATCTCTTAATTATGGTGAGTGTATATCCTCTACCTTGGGGTAAATCTTATTCATAATAAGATTATGATTCTGTCTAACCCTGTACCGGCCGTGTCGGGTCGTGGGCCGCACGCATATATGCGGTCACTGTTCATCCGAAGCCCATAAGCTCAAATGATATTAATCCAACCCATTAGTAATCGGCCGAGTAGTACCCGTGAGCCGGGTTCATGACTCGGTTGGGGACTATACCTCATCATAAGGCAACAATAAGCTTAAAATAAGCTTGTATATAAATCTAACTTATTAGGAAAAAGTTATATAAACTTATCCCAAAATAATAAGATGGATTATGATTAAAAGAAAAAGAAAGGTATAATGAGAATTAAAGTAGATAGGCAATTAATAAACTAAAACTCGAATTTTATAAAAATTGGAAGATTACAAAGCTTGAAATAAAATTACAGCTACTTTTGAAAGTGAAAATACAAAGAAAACTAGAGAGAAAATAAATTTTGAAAACTAAGCTAACTTGTTACAAATGAGGTGGTGGGGGTTTATATAAGCTGATGGACCCAGGGGTATTTTTGTCCATTCACTCCTTTTTCTTAGCTTCAAAGTAACGCATCCATTGGCCAGCTGTATTTTTTCTTGTTTATATCGAGAGCTTCTAGAAGTTTATGGGATCTTGTGCTTGCATACTTTGCCACACTCCTGACCTCGTACTAACGTGTGCCAGGTGCCACGTGGCACGCTCTTATTGGACAGCCGCCTGACGTGTCAGCTGAGTCTGAAACCTTGTACTGACGTGGCGCCGCCGCCGCCACGTGTCATCCTCTGAATGATCAGCCGCCAACCGCCACTGCCACCTCTGTCCTCGGACTGACATGTCAGCTGACATGTCAGTCTGCCACCTGCCAGCACTGAACCTTGGACTGACGCGACCCTACCATGCGACGTGTCGAGCTCCCATTGGCCAGCCGCCACCTGCTATAGTACCTAGTACCTGCATATTTTCAGAGAATGTGAGTGCCACGTGGCGCGCTGGCATTGGCCAGCCGTCGTCACGTGGTGCTGACGTCATTGCTGACGTCAACCGGGTTAAACCGGTCTGAACCGCGTCTGGTTCGGGTCTGGACCGGGTCTGGTTCAGGCTGGCTCAGGCTGGCTCGAACCGGTCTGAACCGGTTGCCACGTGGACAACTGAGGTGGTGCCACGTGGCACTGAGTATAAATACTCAGCCAAGGCTCGAACTCTCGCCACTGCTGCCAAAGTTGAAGGATGCAGCCGTTAGGCCAGGCATACCTTCAATTATATAGATGCACAAAATAATGTATAACCCTTCTTTTGGCTGAGTTTGACTGAGGGTTGACCCCCTTTGACTTGTTGACCAGGTTTTATTAATAATAATAATAATAATCATTTTCGTTATCCATTTATCCAATTGATGCTTTTTGTTTTCACTTATACATTTAATGGTCTTCATGTTTCATTTATCCAATTAATACCTTTTTCACTTTTTGTTTCCATCATTGACGTTCTCACTTATCCTGTTTATTTCATCATTTCGGTTTTCACGTATCTCGATCCATACAATATTCTGATTAACTCGATCATCCTTTCTCGTTCATATCACCATTTCTGTTTTCACATTAAACAATCCCATTCAATATACTGGTTTACTCGATCACCCCTTCTCGTTCATATCACCTTTTCTGTTTTCACATATCATTGATTCCGTTTCGCAGGGTTGTTTGGCAGTAGGACTGTTCCACAGTTCCTCAGGGGAGAACTTGCAGTAGGGTTGTTTGGCAGTAGGGTTTGGATACCTCAGGGGAGAACTTGCAGTAGGGTTGTTTGGCAGTAGGGTTTGGTTGGTTGTTTGGCAGTAGGGTTGGCAGGTTAGGGTGGTTCGTTGGCAGTAGGGTGGTTTGGTCGGGTTGGCGGTAGGGTTGGGCTAGGTTGTTTGTATTTCGTTGGCAGTAGGGTTAGCTGTGGTGTTGGTTTGGTTCTTGTTGGTTCGCTTGGCTAGGTTGTTTGAGGTGACAGTGGTGTTCTTTATAGAATAGGTTAGGGTGCTTGGTTTGGTTGTGGCTTAGGGGTTGTTTGTTTGTTTGTCGATTGGCTGTTGGCGAGTGGCGTGGTGGTGTGGTGTTTGTGTCGATTGGTGGGGTGTTTGTGTTGATTGGTGTGCTTAGGGGTTGTATTTTTTTTGTGGTTGCTTGCGGTGTTAGGTTAGGGATCGTTGGTTCGTGGTGTCATGGTGGTTGTTCGGTTTCATTGTCCGTTTGTTGGTCTTAACGGATGTCGAGATGGTAGTGGGAATGGGCTCACTAAGGCGTCTTTGGTTATTCATCTTCGTGATAAGCATTTTAGCGGCGATGCACTAGCTTGTACCAAACATTCCATTCTATCCGATTTGGTTGTTTATGAGAGGGCCGAGTTAACCTTTAAAAGTATGGGGATTTGGTTATGTGGTGTTTGTTTCACTACGCACACGTTTCTGTCTAAGTGTCGGCATGGCAAGGGTTCGGATTTTGTATCACCTCCTGATTGTGGTGATGGTATTGTTCATTTTGTTCTTTATGACCTCCCTAAACCTCCCGTTACATCTTGTCCTTTGCATCTTGTTAGCGGTGATGATGAAGTACGGGACTTGCATTGTGGTTTTGATTTGGGGACTCTCGATTGTTTATTTTCAAAAGGATTGCGTACAGTTAAATCTATCCCTCCTAAGTGTCGATTGGGTTTTTCTCGCGCCTTGAAAGGGGCCATTGACAAGGTGGTTAACAAGCCTGATGACATCTCTTCTTGGGTTCGTTTGCTTGTTTTGCCTCTTTGTCTTCTTAAAACCTTTCGTCCGAGAAGTAGTCTGGAGTGTAGGTCTGTTATCAAGAGGCAAAGACAAGAGGAGTATATTATTAATGCTATTCGTTCTTGGGAGACGTTGGATGGTAGTTTACAGCTTCTTAGAGAATGTTTGGCTGAACCTTCCCCCGCTTTGTTTGATGTTCTTAGTGAGGATAGTCGGTTGGTTGAGCAGAATATTAAGCAGTGTAGACGGAAGATTTCTGATGGGCATTATTCTGCTGCTGTCAGAGTTCTTTCCTCATCGGGTGTGGCTCCTTATAATGATATTACTCTTGAAGACCTAAAAAATAAGCACCCTTTTGTTCATGCTCCTTCTTTTCCAGATATATCTCTTGATCTTCATCGCCTTGTTGTTTCTCGATCTTTGGTTCTTGACATGATCAAGAGTTTTCCCCGAGGCACGTCTTGTGGGCGGGATGGGTTGCGGGCCCAGCACCTTTTAGATTGTTTAAGTGGTTCTGCGGTTGCTATTTTTGATGATTTAGTTTCTTCTATCACCCATGTAGTGAACCTTTTTCTTGATGGGCGATGTCCTAAGGGGTTGGGTGAGTATATCGCTAGTGCTCCTCTCACCCCGTTGGTTAAGCCTGGTGGTGGGATCCGTCCTATTGCTGTAGGTACTGTCTGGAGACGGCGTGTTTCCAAGGTATGTGCTTTTGAGGTTGGTTATTCTTTAGACGGGTACTTTGGTGATTTACAGTTTGGGGTAGGGGTGTCGGGAGGGAGTGATGCTATTCTTCATGTTGTGAATCGCTTCCTTGAGAGGTATGGTGATGATGTTGGTTTGTCGATGTTACTAGTGGATTTTAAAAATGCTTTCAATTTGGTAGATCGAGAGGTTATGTTGCGGGAGGTTCGTCTTCATTGTCCCTCCATCTCGGCTTGGGTGGAGTTCTGTTATTCTAGCCCGGCAAGGTTATATTATGGGGAGCATGTATTAAGGTCATGTCAGGGGGTACAGCAGGGTGACCCTCTTGGTCCGCTACTTTTTGCTCTTGTACTTTAGCCGTTGTTAGGTAAGATTTGGGACTCCTTCTCTCTTTCTTTACAGGCCTGGTATTTGGACGATGGTACTATTATTGGGGATACTTTGGTTGTGGGGAAAGTTTTGGAGTGTATCATGAAGGATGGCCCCGTGTATGGCTTGCATCTAAATATTGATATGACTGAAGTTTTTTGGCCGACCGAGGATCCTCGCAGCAAGTTTGTTGGTGTGTTCCCAAATAATATTGCTCGACCTACGCGTGGTGTTAAGTTGCTTGGGGGGCCTGCGAGTGTAGACCTTGATTTTTGTAGTCAGCTTGTGTCAAAGCGTGTGGCTAAGACTATTGAGCTTATGGATTTCGTGGCCAAAATTAATGATCCTCAATGTGAGTTTCTGCTTCTTCGTTCTTGTGCCGGTATTTCCAAGTTATATTTTTCTATGCGTACATGTTCACCCTGTGCTTTTAAGTCTACTCAAAGTTCTTTTGATATGGCACTCCGTTCTTCTTTGGAGCGTATTGTTATTGCTTCCGGACCGGGATTTGGTGATTGGCAGTGGAGACTTGCTACGTTGCCCTTTTCCTTTGGGGTGTTGGTTGATTATTCTGCGGGTGATGTATTGCATCATGCTTTTCTTGCCTCTCGGTTACAGTCAGCTGGTTTGCAGTCTAAGCTTCTTCAACACACTGATGTTAGATCTTATGGACTCCAGTTTGATGATGCCTTAAGTGTGTTTAACTCGGTTATGGAGATTGATTTTCTAGGTAATCCGAGTGGAGTTGCTGCCCCCAAACTTATGAAGAAAATGGCAGATATATATTTTGCTCGAGTTACTAAGAATGCAGAATCCACTTTTGCTTTATTTGCTCGACAGATGGCTTTATGGGCATCTCAGAGGGAGGATCATACTTCAGATTGGCTTAGGATGGTTCCTATCTTGGGGTTGGGTCAAACTATGAATGGGAGGACTTATCGATGTGTTTTGTGTTATCGCTTAGGTATTCCTTTGTTCTCTGATTCGAAGCCCTGTTCAGCTTGTTCGAGAGTGTTTGATGGAGATATATTTGGGGATCATGTGGTATCGTGTGCTGGTATCGTTGGGATTAAGCATCGTCACAATTTGGTACGTGATACTCTAGCTGATATTTGCTATCGTTCAGGGTTATCTGTCGGAAAGGAAGTTAATATCGGATTAGATGGAGGACTTGATAATGCCTTACATCCGGCAGATATTTTGTTTTATTCTTGGGATGGTGGTAAAGATGTGTGTGTTGATCTGACCGGTTCTTCTCCCTTGACTCGTACGGGGATGAATGACTTTGTACCTGGCCGAGCTGTGATTGATGCTGCACAACGTAAATGGTGCAAGTATTTGGCTAAGAGTGCAGCTCTCGGATATGGGTTTCTTCCTTTCTCTTTCTCTTCTCTAGGTGAGTTACAGGAAGAAGCAGTTGCGTTGCTGAAGCGGATCCAGATATTTTCAAAGGCTCAAGATATTGGAGCGCGTGCTGCTGTACATATTTTCCATAGAATAGGTTTTGCTATTGCTAAAGGGGTGGGAGCGCAGATAGTATCTCGACTCCCATCCAATTTGTTGTAAATCCCTTTTTGTTTCTAATAAAGTGATGGTTAAAAAAAATAAAAAATAAATAATAATAATAATATTAGTTACGAAAATTATTTTATTAATTTTAATTAAAACTTTATTTTATTTATTTATTTTCGGAAAATATTTTATATATATATTTAATTTATTAAAAACTATTTATTTATTTAAAAACTAATTAATTTTATTTAAAAACTAATTAAACTTAAAAAATTAATAGAAAACAAACCGTAAAGAGTTACGACGCGAGGTCGGGACCGTTGACTTCGTAATTTTGTGCTCTTTAATGTGGTTTATTAGTGGATGACTTTGGAGATTGGCAAAAATGGTCCTTGTTGTAAAATCTTCATCAAATCTTCATTTTTAGTCCTCCAAACTTCATTCTTTTGGCACTTTTTGGTCCTTTGACTTTTTCTTCGATAAATGACCGTGAAATCCCGTGTTTTATTTCTTTTTTATCTTTTGTACCTATTTTCACAACAAAAATACAAACCATACATAATTCCGACATTTACGATATTAATTACACGTTTTGGTCTCGTTTTTCATTGTTTTATGTGGTAAAAGGATACGTGTTTACACGCTTATTACCCATCACCTTCTTCTTCGTCATAGAAGTCATTCATTGAGCTTCGCCTCTCTGAATGCTCGAGTATTTCTTTTAGACTCAGTATAGGAACTCGAAGGCAACTCACTGAGTGACTGTTCACTTAGTGACTTTGTTATGTTCAAGGTTAATACTTTACTTAGGCTGATTGTTATTCAAAACCATCGGTAAGGTCATTAGGTACTGAATTGACCTAACAGATACCACCAGAGCTCAACAAACAAATGTTGACTATAGTTGTACGAGTGAGGTACGGAAGGAATATTGCATGGTCCATAATGGTCGTTGAGCACTTTGCGCAAACTCGAACCCCATCAGCAAAGGCTCGTGCCCGGTAGCGATTATCCTATTGCACCAAGATGAAAACCTCATCTCGAATCCTCTTGTCGCAAAATATGTGTTATGTATTAAAAATAGACTTGTTCATCCCGATGGACAACGAACAATTACACACAATCCGCTACTCACTACTTTCTCTTCCTAGCTCGTCTCACTAAAAATACATACCAATCATACACGTATTCTTACGCCGGAGCTTGGTCTTAAATTCAAAACTCGGGGTGAGCTAACAGTGCTTTGTCTTATTTCAGCTAAGACGCGTGAGAAGCTTAACGTCTGAAGGTACATCGACAAAAGACTACTAAACGAAATCGCTTAAACAATAAATAGGTTATTTTTTATCTTTTTTTTCAAGGAAAGATATATTAGGGGCTCAAACCGAAAACAAAGTAAAAAGAAAAAGCATCTCACCACCTCAATATAACAATTAAAAAGGGAGGCACCCAAAGGCCGATAGTCCAGAATCAACGTAGATTAACCTCCATGGCCAGTGAAAAATTATGTTTTTCCCCGAGGTTCGAACCCAAGACCTCTAAGCACTTTCGTCCTAAGAAGCTAAACCCTACGAACCCAAGACCTCTAAACACTTTCGTCTTAAGGCTGGAGGGAGTGGTGGGTTAAAACCCACCTTCCACCTCAACTTTCAACAACTCACCAAAAACTCACTTACCACTAAATGAAAATATATATATATATATATATATATATATATATATATATATATATATATATATATATATATATATATATATATATATATATATATATATATATATATATATATATATATATATATATATATATATATACTAGTGGCAAAACCCGTCTGATGGACGGGTGCGATGTCTGAAGATCTTTTACATGTATTTATTCAAATAAATAATGGTGTTAAAAATTTATGTTTGTTTATTTATATTTTTAAAGAATAGTAAACATGTTAGTCGTCTTGTTTGAGTTTATCATATTACTAAGCATATTTAGGTTTGTGTTTCGCCAATTAAATTGAAACTGCAAGATAAAAATTTGCACATCCCGCTGAATGAAAGGACTTGAGTTGTAGTCATCATTTATAGTTTTTTGTTTTCCTAAATATTGTTTTTAAAAATTGTATATTCTACAGAGTTTTTGTAAAATGTTCTAGCAATGTTTGTCAACTTGTTTGTGTTAGTTATATTAGTAAGTACATATTATGCTTTTTTTGAAATAATCATATAAAATTTGATTTACTTTCTTTGAAAATTGTACACAACAAAAAACATAAGCTTTGTTCATTAAATAATAAAACTTTATAGTTTAACATTTTTTAAACGTTGGTGTCAAAATTTCTTCATGACAAAAATATTAAGCATGTAGTATTGATAATTTCTAGCATTCCAAAGGAAGTCGATTCGTTAAAATTGAAAAGATACTACTCGAAATATATTAAAAATTTTACAATATTATATAACAATGATACATGAAACACAAAATACATCCTTTTTCATCACGTTAGCCGCTAATGAAGCAACTTGCAACTTTTTTCATGTAATCAAAAGATGGACTTGTTTATCAAATATATATTTTGGATTAGTCGCATTTTTTCATTTTTTTGTCTTATTTATCCAAGGTTTAAGTTGTAGTAGTAACAAATTTGCAAAGAATATCAAATCTCGATATGCTATTTTGACCCTAAGCGTAGTGGCACGCTTTACGCATTTAAACATTTGTGTTTTATGAGAGCTTGTTATTGTTAATAACTTAATATTGGTGTTGTTTGACAAGTCAAATGGTTGATACCGGAAAATGGCTTATGCTTTTTTAGTTTTAAAGCAACTATATGAGATTGTGATTCTACTAAGTAAGAAGTCAAACGACTACAATAAAAATTTAGAAATCTGCGGATTAATAATATAATCTACCAATACAACTTAAATGGATAGATAGATAATTAAAACAAAACTCATAACTTTGCATTTGATACTTTCGGTTTTATTGCATCTAAAACGGTTGAGTTTCTGAATTCAACGGGTTATGAATAGAAACGTTATGACACCTTGATCCACAAATATGGTTTTTCATAAAATTAGCTTTGCAATTTAAAAAAGACTTGCGACGCAGCTTTTTGTTCGCTTGTCATCTATGTCTATGTAGATGCTTGTATTACATTAAATTATAATCTAAATCTGTTATGTAATATAAACAGTCTTGTACATCATTATACTTTTTATTCAAAGGCAAAAAAAACTCAGTTGCTTACATTTACAAATAAAATCTCTAACGATAAAAATGGATAAAAAGTGGTGAGATTTTTTTTTAGAATGGATCAATAAGCAAAAGTATAGTTTACATACAATAAACAATGTAGTACGGTAACTAATATGATACCACAGTAATACAGTGTATAAAATGATGTTTTGTAATGGGCCACCTAGTGCAGGTCAAATTGAACGGGTCAGTTGACCCACTAACACAAAACAAATGTTATACAGAGATTTGGTACTATTATATACAAAAAACTTTTTATTATTATAACCAATCCGGGTCAGGTCCGGGTCAATCTGGTCGAGACTAATACGGGCCAAGGCTAAAAAATAAATTGCTCGAATATGACCTGATTTGAACTGTGGTTACTCGGGTTCGAGTTTATTCAGGTCGGGTCTATTCGAGCTCGGGTAAATTCGAATTTGAGTAAAACATAAAAAAAAACTTTTTTACCCTCTTTAGAAATAAAAAGATAAATCTTATTCGGGTCAATCGGGTTACCCGAACCTGAGTTACATAAAAATAAGTTACCCGACTCGATTTTGAATTCGGGTTAGTCGGGTTGACCGGAATTAGAATTTAAACCTGAGTAACCCAACCCGAATATACTCGGATCGGTTTGACTCTTTTGAAACACCTAGATACCAACTCACGGGTAGCTTTCCACCTAGACATGTTAATAACAAAATCACATCAAGTACTTATAAAGCACTATGTAAAGAGGCTTTGATTCATCTATTTAAGTAAGACAAGTAAAATTTTAGCTGCAAATCATAATTACTTATCTATGTTGATTACTATATTAAGAAATATTTACAATAGTTAATAATATTGATTACTTTCAATCATTGTGTACTTACAACGATTATGGTCTCCAAATATGACTTCTGTAAGTGCATTTCAGCCAGCTTCTACGTGGTAACCAACCTATATAATGTTGGTGATCCGAGGGTAATAATCGTTTATTAGTATAAGTTCGTTGTTCTCGGTCTCTTAACGAATAGATCAACAATCACAAGCAAGTACGTTATTGTTTTTGGTTATAGTTCGTGAGAATTTGGTATCTATTTCTATTTATCACAAGGCAAGTAAAATTGTAAAAATATTATCTACGTACAAATACTTACTATTCTAAAACAAATAGTAAGTACAACATTTAAAATGCACACAAAATTATAAAAATGTAAAATACAAATTTAACTACAAATTCTAATTTTATGAAACTAAAAACTTGCTAAAGCTATTTGTATCCTAAGTGAAACACAACAGGCCCAAGAAGCTATTTTTATTTCAATAACCAAAATCCAACTTACATATAACGGGCCATAACATCTCAATACAGTCCACTAACTTCCTAATAGCAACTAACGAAATAATCCTATAGTGAAATAAATACACGAATGGAAAATAAAAGATCTAAATTACAAATGCCAAACTATCTTATTACTATCTAAGCACACATCACAAGTTCTGAGTACAAATCCTATTAATGCCTTTTATCACGATTTCTTATTTTGACACAAATTCCTATTATGAGCTCAGACATAGGCTAAGTAACATCGACACCATATAATTCCACTAAATCACAAAAGAAATTAAAGTCAGTTTATTACCAAATCTAATCATAAGCAACTTACCATAAAAAGTAAACAGCAAGTTTTTTAGATGGAATTTAAAGGCAAACTAATAAGCCTCGAAGTGTATAAACTGAAGACAGTACTAATCTACCAATCAAAGAACTAACTACTAACAAATTCACTAACGAATTCACTAACCAAATTACATTAAATCTCAATCTAAAATTTGCAATATTTTTTTATGATTAACACCCCAAGATGCTTACCCAATTTTGACCCTAGTTGACTACGAATTTTAACTAACAACTCACTGACTTCTAATGGAACCCACTGCATTAACATTCCTATTAGGAATATCAACTAACTTGAGCAATACTAACCTAAAAGATTCAATATCGAACATCAAACAAAGCAAATTCAAACACTCTAGTACAGAAATATATGTAGAAGTTGGAACTCCAAAACACATGAAACATGGCTTTAACTAAGAACAGAAAACAAAGATCAAATCGAATCAACCAAGCACTTCAAACAGATTACCGTATGATCTGCACTACAAACGGATATAAGCGATTCTATACTACAGAAAATTAAAACGAGTATGACCTCTAACATCCAGGCCAGTCCGTTGTAGGAGATGAGCTTATTTGCTTTTGCTGCACTGAACTAATACTGAAGAATTCCACCAGCTTATTCTCCAATAAGCTACTCATTAACTAAAATGAAAATATTCTTGCTGAACTGATCTACACCAATCACCCGCATACACGGCATTAGGAAAAAAACGCGAACATTTGAACTGCAAGGTTTAGAATCTTGCTGAAACTTAAATCTTAACTACCACTATTGGAATTAGGCTAAAGACGAACTAAAGTTCAACAAACAGTCACTCAGAAGCTCCTAATAGGTTATAAGCTTACTGGATTGATACTTCTTCAAAGTAAACATATTTTTATGCAAATTTCTTACAGCTGGGATCAAAACCACATTAACTTCCTAACTGATTCAAACTGATTTATAACAGAAAAGTAAGCGAGCTGAAGTATCAACAAAGACGCTTTAAAGGATAACAAAGACTGAAACAGAATGAGACAAACAAGTAGTTCAAGAAGTGAATCTGAAAGAATGTTGAGGTTCATTAATGGAAGAAGTTGTTACAGCTATAACAGAAAAGTTACAAACTGTAAATGATCAAAATCGTAATCAGCTATTGAGAGTTTATAAAAGAACAGAGCCTTTAGCAAAGTAAGAATCAGAGTGAATGAAAACCTTGAATTTTTATTAATCGGAGAAGTAGTTACAGAATTCTAACTGAAATCTAACTAACATCTTCATCTGTAACAAACTCAGTAGATAACTAAAATTAAAGCATGAATGAGAGAGATTATCTAATCTACTCCTAGAACTACACACTTTCTACACATTTTCCTCATTGATGTTCCTGGATTGAGATTAGCTGCTAATTTTATGAAGATAAAGGTAGATGGAGGATGTTAGAGGATCTTTGTTTATTCGATTGATTATTCCATGCACTGCAGATGAATAGTAGCTCGTAGCAGATTTATCAATTTCAATACAGAGGATTTTAATGGCGGTTCAGTGGCAGAATTTCCATGGATCTCTGTTTAGTCAGTTTGTTAGAGATCAGTTAGAATCAGTTTTAGAAAAATAATAACTCACTATAACAGAAAAATAATAGGATTAATTGTCCCATAGCAACAATAACTTAGCTACTGAGCCTGCTAATCCTAATACAAACACCACTAAAAGTGCCCTCGATGGCTAACATTGCCAGAACTCTTCACCAAAAAATTAAAAAAGAAGGAAGCCTCTCAATATTAGGCGAGAACTGGCATTTCTGTTCAACTAAACTATCATCGTAATCGAGCGATTCTGGATGAAGAAGCGTCTCAAGCTAACAATCATTTGTTCACCTTTTTAATTTCAATTGTGTATTTTGTGTGTGGTGCAGAAGAATAGATATAATGGGGAAGGCAAAGAAAAAGAGATATAATGGATGGGGAAGGCACAGGAAAACAAATGCAGGCAAGATTCCCTTTCTCGACTGTGTACTTTGGGTTTCTAATTCGTTAAGAGTGAACAAATACTTCATTGCTTGTATCCCCTACTGCGAGCCCAATGAAATAGTATGGATCACATGCATACAGAAGTTCTTACGCTTCACCCCTCACCCATCTTAATGATTGGTTAAAGTCAAAATAGTTACAACTTAAACGATTGCTTCGCTCTTCCATCAAGACCCTCTGCCAAAACCACACTTGACGCATGGTATGAAACCCCTCATGTTCACCTATAGATGCACCTGGTGATCATACTCTCTAAGCTAATTCTATAATCTAAGTTTTCAAAACAAATTCTATGTTCTTAAAAGCTAATGTCAGTATAATTTTTAAAAACTCGGTATACTCTCCAAGATAACGCAGATTGTAACTTTTTTCAAGGGCTTTTTTTGATTGTATGTCCTTCTATATACGCAATAATCAGATAACCTCATAGAAAACTCAATCAGACCCTCCAAAATAACCTCTAAAGTATATTTCACTATTACAACCATAACATAAAGATACAGCTCAGTCATGTTAAACTCAGTCTGCACAAACCACCATTAATGACAGTCAATATGGTCATGTATTCCAAAAAATAGCATCAACCTACATCTACTTTTTCAAAATTACGCAGATACTCGAAGATAATTAAGACAATTTATGTTTTGAAAACAAATTATGGGTCCTCAAAAGCTAGTGCCAGCCTACTTTTTCTAATTCGATTATACATCTCTACAATGTGTGTTTTAAGTGCTCCATAATTTATTCTAAAGTGTGAGATGATTTATAATTTGCAATCACGTAATAGTGATTGTTGTATATTAATCAGGCCCTCTTTTCAAATATCTCCTTATTAAAAATTTCTCCTTATTTTTCAAATAATTGATATGATGTTATTACCCAGGGACGTTTTTAACATTATAACAAAGCTCGGGAAACCAAATAGCAGCTTTCATCCTCAACAAACATACATGATAAAAATATTATACCTACATTAATCTACAGTATGTTGCAGTTCGATAATCTCAAGCTCATATAGCTTTATAATGTTTTCAAGAGCGACCTCGTGTGAAAATCAAATTAACATCTCAGCTAACTGAACACGCGTTTCATTCGTGTATATTACTAAAGTCGGTGGTTAAACACGTAGTCACCGACGTGTATACTTCAGCGTCTTTGTTTTCAAATTGCTCGTATTATTATCTGTATGATTACTAAACCTATAATCAATCCCCACTTCTCCTAACCCATTTTCAGCAAACCTACAAAGCTCATTAGTTTTAAATGGCACATTAGCTCACAATCAATATAACACTTCTTAGTCAAACTCCATAATCTTGCAGCAAGCAATCTAATAAACTACCTGAGAATGCTTTGAGATTGTAAGGCGTGGCAGCATGTGCACTCTTTAATAATTGACTCAAGAAAATATACAAAAAAAAACTTCAGAAGAACTTACACACAGTCATTTATAATAAACACATCCACTTGAACGCTAGTCTTGCAATATGATTCATATGCTACTATTTTTGCCCACACACATCTAGGATCCATCATATGATACAATAGAATGTTTCCCTGCCCACTCTCATGTCTCACCCCTCTAAAAACTTACATGATCAGCATCACCAGATAAGAATGTGAGTCACAAGTCCTTAACAATCTCTTTACACAACTCTTCATCCGAAAACTCTGAATGCAAGCCTGTATAGAGTACGTCGTTAACTAACCTTTTTTGCCTGTTAACAATCATGACCATAAAATGAACTTTTAAAGTAAGCGAAGTTTACCTGAATTTGATCATGAAGGAGACTGGTAAATATACGAGTTTCCTGTAGCACAGAAGTCGTGTCGATCTACATAGAACACCATGTGAATAATTATAAAGATTCATTTTCAATGCTTGACCCAAAATAATTAAGTATAAAGTAAAACAATGAAGCTCAAACTAGACCACTACATGAGTAATTTCATTATTTTCTTCTAGTTAACCAATAATCCAAGATGGTAAACTGTAAATCCAATGATGAGTACTGGAATCATCACTACTGGACTCAATTTCGGAATCATCAAAACAGGAATCCATGACCTGTACATATCGAAAATTTTAGTTATGTGTTACATGCAATAAAATTGGGAGTTAATCTGGTCTATAAAGCAAGAAAGCCACCTAAATCACATGCCAAACGCAACGCCATGCCTTCGGTGAGAGCACTATGAATTAGTGAGAGCCCTAATACAAATAGTAAAATATTTTATTATTTTATTATTTCAATACTATGAATATGGATATGAATATTTTATAAAACTATGAATATATAAGAAACCAACTTACCCGTCTACTATGATATCCCCTCAGTTCCATTGTCATATACGCACATTGCTTTCATGTGTATGTAAATTTCAAGTACTCATTGTTAAGCATCTATGCCAATCCCATCCATATTCCCTTAGGCGGATCAGTTGACCGGTCCTAGTCACAGATAGCCAAAAGCTCTCGCTTTTGTACCTTATGTAGCAACTGCCCAACAAATAATGAGATAATTGCAATCAGAATATGCTAATCCTAACATCAAAGATTGATAACTGAAATTGCAATAACCTTATATATCTTAGAGGCGGCAATATCATAAATATAACTATATAAGATCTGGAATCTTATCATCATGCTTCACGAGCTTCATTCTTGCATCTTTCAGCCAACACTAATAACCAAAAGATATATCTTATCTTCTCCTTTCTTCTCACCCAACGGGTTCTAGAACCTTAGAACGTAAAGATCCTGGATATACCAAATCAAGCAATCTATCACTTAAACTGAGTCAAGTCTTAGCCATGGAATCACTTAAATAAATTGTTAAATAAAGATAACGTTCAACATATTGGCATATCAACCCATATACTATTTAATAAAGCGATGGCTCAGCTTGGTCTTTGTGCTTTTAGAGTAGGAAACAGTACATTCGAATAAAGAACTGAATATAATTAATCTCCAGTTTTCTTTTGAAAAACAAATATCAAAGTAGGACACATGTAAGCTTTAAGAAACATTAATTAAAGATTCAATTTTTCTCAACCCAGGGTTTCTTATACATCTGACACAGAAGAATACACTAAGGTTTAATCAAAAAATAACAGAATTAACAAAAAGAAAAGTCGATTAACAATACCTGGCCGTTTTCCGTGGTGTGCGTTCGTATGTGTTTTTCTTAATAATCTGCTACTTTTTTATGAACGATATATGTGGATCCATTAAAGTTCAAAAAAGATATGGATCGATAAGTTTGTAGGGGTTCAGTTTAGGGGAATGTTTTAGAAGGATAGATATATTTGACGGGAGTCGTGATGTTAAGCCCAGAACATAAGCCCATGCGAACAAAAAAAAGCCCATGTGCTGACTGGGATTAGTGTCATGATTGATGACGTGGTAAATCCCTCCTCTTATATAATATATATATATATATATATATATATATATATATATATATATATATATATATATATATATATATATATATATATATATATATATATATATATATATATATATATATATATATATATATATATATATATATGAATATAAATGTATACTTTTTGAGAAATGTTATATTGGATACCGTGTATTTCTTGGACGCAAGGGGACCAATCTCCACCTTCCATCTAATCTTGATTAAAAGCCCAAATTAATCCTTACTTTTTAATTAAAAAGAACAGAGGGGCATTTTCGTTATTTTACACCTCCCACCTAACACCACCTCTCACTCCATCTGTTACACACACATACACACACACACACACACCGAATTTGTCTCTTCTCTCTAAAAAATACACAACAAACACATATAATCAAATACGAATCAGTCCATAATTCGAATCCTAACATGGATCCCAACACATATTTGGCAATCACGACGGAGGATAAAGCATAGATGCGGTGATTGACATAGCGGCGATCAAGAAAGAAGAAGATGTGGTGGAGATTGAACGAAGGCGATGGTAAATTGCGATAGATTGCTTCGTGTGTAATTCTTCTTCTTAATATGTTCGAATTAGTTGTTAGGATTTAGTTTTATCAGCCCAAATTTTCATCTTATTTAGAATCACGCAAGCTTATATAAGCTTGTTATGACATAACAACCTTATAAGCTTTTGAAATATAAGCCGAAAGAAGATACGTTCGTGAGCCCAACAAATAAGCTTAGGCAAATACTGAAGACTTTATGTGTAAGCTTATTTATGGGCTTATGAGCTTATGTTATTTTGAATTATGTTTTATAAGCATTTTAAGTGGTTTACACAAACTATCATTAATGATACTCTTTGATGTTTCTTGTAATTGTGTAGATTTAGACATAGTGTTATCCCATATTATTATGATGATTAAAGATAGAAAATAGATGAAAAGAGATGGATTCCTATAGAGAGAGAAAGTAGTGAGAGAAATTAGAGAGAGAGTTGATTAACTTGGTGAATATTAGATGAGAAGTGAGAATAAAATGAACAACCAACCCTCCTAACATGCTAGGAGGGTAGTATATATAGTCCACCCACATGCGGGCTTTAATGGGATATATATTGGGCCGAGCTTGTCTTTTGGACTTTAATTAGTTTAAATCCAAGCCCGTGAACCACGACTATTTAACTATCTATTACAACGTTCTAATAAATGTTACAATATAAACCTATGACCGAACATTCTTGTTTGACTCAATATTTTAAGGCTAACAATCTCCCCCAATGTGAGGCCATTCCTCTTCGTTATTTGGATTCCAATGAAGATTTATGAATTTCGTCATAAATGAGTCTTGAACGTGTAACAGTAGTTTTGTTCCTTCATGCTGTGATCTTTGAGCCTTTGTCATTGTCTTTCGACTTAGTCTTTTATCTTGAGATCTTCAAATCATTCTTGACTTGTCTTTGCCATCTTGCGATCTTGTGTCTTTATCCACATGCTCACACTATTAATTGTTGAATAAGTCTTTGGGCATGAATATGTGGTTTTTGAATCTTTGACTTTGCTGAGTACACCGTGACACCACCTTCTCGAGACAAAACATAGACACGGACTGAATGGCTTTGAAATTCGTCCTAAATCGGTAGCGTTTTACCTCCGGTCGGTGAAGACCGTTATACGATATTAAATACTGTACCTGTGATTAGGTAGATTCAATTAAGAATCTCCTTGACAGGGTTTCGCGGCTGTACTAGCCGTTCTATTTACTCGACCGTCTCAAAGCAAGACTGCGAACATAAAGAGTGAATCAATTGGATAAATATCCGCTTGCTTAAAGTCGTCAATTCAAAATTCCTAGAACAAGTATGATTCATTAAGAATCTTACCATTGTTGCTTTCCAGTTGACACAAGTTTGATTCATAAGAATCTCACAAGTCACCTACCGTAGCGCTGTTTAATGTTGACGCTAGAAGGATTTCCATTCTTCACTGTGAATATTAATGAATATCACTCTGAATGTTCTGGCAAGACCATAAAGATATTGCGTAGAAACCTGAAACGAGTTTGAATCAATTCATAATCAAACCACTGTTGCTTTTCAGTTTTACACATGTTCAATTCATAAAGAATCTTGCATATGACCTACCGCAGTGTTGTTGGATGTTAACACTGGAAGGATTTCCACTCATCATTGTGAATACTAAGTAGTATCACTCTGAGTGTTCTAGCAATATCACAAGGATATAACGTAGGACTCTTTTGATCTTCATCCGTGTGTCCTAACGAGATTTGATTGATCTCTTGGCTCTAGACTCTCTTTGTGCACTTTTAGTGGTCGGAGGCTGGAGCAGATGCCACCTATTCAATATCAACTATCTCGGAGTGAGAAAGTCAATAGAAGTCGTGTTGATCTCCGTGACAATAAAACAAACTTCTTTTGAGAGAAGCTTGAGTAGCTAGGAAAGGGTTGTGCTTCACATCACTGGGTCCATGATGAGTTGTCTTCATGAGGTGTTGACCCGGTTTCTACCTAAGTTGTATGAAGGGCTAATTTCTTTACACCCTTTATCCTTACATTTCTTTTTCATTCTTCAACCCCTTCAATGCTTACCAAGACGTCATTAATAGCACCTTGTTGTGATTTTTCTAGTGCTATCATCAGTACTTAGTCGGCATTCAGCTACGTTCACATTCTACTCCATATTTCCTAAGGACTTCTAATAATCTATTGGATTGTCCCTGGGAAGATCCCTCCGGTTCTGGTTGGATCATAGGACTTAAACCTAACCACCCTTTTGACACCAATAACGTCGTGAATTAAAGATGATGTGGGTATTTGATCGTAACCATGAGTGCTTGAGTCTTTAGATCACATTTTAATCACATTTTCTCCCCTATCTCTAATATATAAAATCTTCTGATATTAGAGATACCAAATTTGATTAAAATATATTTTGAAAAATAGTCTTGAAAATGTTCGGGAAAAAAATGTGTCAAACTTAGCATGAATTCTGGAAAGCTCCCCCTCAAAAATTGATCCAATGGAATTGTCATTACGAGTATATGATCCACATTAAACTTTTAAGGATAGGAGTTGTTGAACACACAATTTTTGAAAGATTTTGAATATCATTGAGAAGTTCTTGAAAAAATTGTGTTCAACACTTTTTGAAAAATCAATTCTTTTTGGCGAAAAGGTTTTTCTAAAGCATAAACTTGAGTTCATAGACTTTGAATGTCTTGACGAATCCACTCAAGTGTAAGAAGATTTAACTTCTTTTGCTAAGGGTAAGAGCACAAAAGCGTCCACTCCCCCGTGATTATAGTTCCGGGTTGCATCTGAAAGTGATTACAAGCCATCATGTTGAGCTCAAAACGTTGAATGTTTTATGACAAGCTCAACCCGTGATAGATTGCTCTACCCGTTTGTTAGGATAAGTTATCTTTAAAGATACACTTTCCTTTATTTGAGGTCCGAGTTACAGTCTGACATTTAACTGTAAGTCAACTACATGAGCTTAAAAAATTTGAATGTTTGTAATGAGAGCTCATGACCGAGAAAATTTATTTTCCCGTTGTTAAGGATAAGTTATCATTCGTGATCCACTTTCCTTTCTTGGAGGTACGAGTCACAATCTGAAGTAATTGTAAATCATTGAAATGACATGTTTTGAAAAATATTTACAACTTTCATTCGAGCTTTATGTACATCCCAGTGTCGTTATTGAGCGACATTTCTAGGTACGTCCATATTATCGATACTAAAAGACATGTCGAGAAGAATATTTTTGGTATTTTGAAAGTTTTTCCATTTTTTATTTTGTTTTGCTAATGATATTTACATTTTATTTTATTTTTGTGTTTTCTCAAGTTTTTCAAAAATAATCCAAAATAGATTTTTGTACAATAGAAGAAGGTGGTATAGAATATACAGCAATGGAACCCTTTGAAGAAGGAGAAGTGGGTTCAGAATCCGCTGAGGTACCTGCAATCATAGAAGAAGAGTTTGCACAAATACTAGAATTAGGAGTAACAAATTCCTTTTCAGCGTGTAGAACAGTAGCATTAGTGCTGGTACAGGTGTCATCACTCTTCGCTATTGGAATCCACGTAAGACCAACTTCCGTGAAGATCCGACCCGTTGGTTTCCACTGAAGACTAGATTTAGGAGTAGTTTTCTCTTACACAACGGAAGACTTCTTTGGAGAGAAACTATGTCCTTTTTTAATCCATGTTTCAGATTTGTTGTTATTGCTTTTCTTTGCGACGGGTTTGTATCTCCTTGTTGTCTTATGGGATTATGTATTCGATCTTCGTTCAAAGGAACGAGATTTGACCTCATAAAGGTATTGTAGAATGCAATGGTCATGATTTACATTGTGAATGCCCTTTTTGCAAGTGGGACATACAGGGAATTTGGGATTCACGAAAGTACTTGTATTCCTTTATTTTCTAAATCGTTCAGGCGTAGTGTTTGAAACACGACTATTCATGGATGGTTTCCAATTCCTAGATTTTTGAAGAGGGATCCTAGGTTTTGGTTGACTACTATTAGGAGTGTGTGGAACTCTAGCGAGATTTGGTGAACTAGGTTTTTCATACACGGGTTTGTCTTTCTGAATCTTCCCTTTTTGTTTCGCATCCTCTAGGTTGTGGGTATGAACGAGGTCATTTGAACCTACAGATTCCTTTATGGACGTGAATGTCACATGTTTTGGAGTAGTCCTAGAAGTGCTAGGTGCATTCACATGGTTGGGTTTAGCAACGGTGTGCTTTCTAAATGGAGGAACATAGGGTGATATGATGGTTTTGGAAAACTTGGTTGCACATCAGTCTTAGGGGGTAACCTAGATTTCATATTAGAAGAATTGGAGAACGGACTCGGTTTTCCTAAAATAGACGGCTTTGGATCCTTGTAGGCATTGGGTTGTCGAACAACAGGTTTCACAACTTTAGGTTCCACAACTTTCCCACCCATCTTAGCAACGAGTTTCTGCAACTCTGCTATCGCTCTTTCCCTGTCTTGTAACTGAGTCAACCCTTTAATTTCCAAATTCTGTTCATTCATTTCTCGAAACGTTTTGGAAAGTTTTTCTGGCAAGTTATTATCATGTGGAAAACTACCAACGTCTTTTTGCAAAGCAAGTTCAAGAGAATGACAATGTTTTTTAAGGAAATCAGTTTTGTGTTGAAGTAACTCAAAAGCCTTTTTATCAACATTTTCTTTACGTTTTGAAAGCTCAAGTTCAAGACGGTCACATTCTTTGATTTTATCAAGATATTTGCATGCAACATCAGAATATTCATCAATATCAGCACAAGATGTAAAATAAACACACATAGCATCTTTAGAAACGCATTCTTGCAAGAGTAAATCATATTCATCTGAAAAATCAGACTTCTCCATTTGAATATCATCAATGTGTTTCTCAAGAGATTCAACATATTTTAAATCATCATACATTTCATTCCGAATGAACTCCTCAAACTGAAGAACAGTTTCTTTAATTAATGTCATGTTAGGAATTAAGAGTTCTTTCACAAGCAAGGTAATATCTTGAGGAATCGGGCGTTGCCACTCAGCATTTTCACGTTTTGCCCAATCTCTTTCAACAATAGATTTAACATTATCTATGTGGTGTTTAAGAATACCTAAAGTTTTCCTACTCTTGCTTTTGGATTCATCTAGAGGAAGGTAGTTTATATATTTGTAAACATTAGATTTCTTAGTGGAAAAAGCTTTCTTCCATTGAATTCTCTTTTGTTTGCATTCTAAGAACGTTTCCTCGCGGGTTTTCTGAGTTTGTTTGTTGAAAAGACCATAAAGACTATTCATTTAAGCATAATTATATGGTTTTACAAACTCCTTATTGATAAGAGGTCGACTATCATCATCCCAAAGGGCAGTCTCTTCACTATTGGCACTTACAGTCATGCAATCAAGATCGGTCCTTTTAGTCTCATCAAGATAAAGATGCGGGTTCTCAGCTTGAGCTTTGGCAAGATACTCAGGACTTGCAAAGCTAGCTTGACCCTTAAACATCGACGGAGGTGCTAGCATTCTTACGGATTGAATAGAATCATGCGTTTTATAAACAACTTTCTTCAAAAATTCGACTTGTTCTTCTAGTTTCGGTACTTTTTCGGTTTCTTTATCATATCTACTTTTGAAGTCTTGTTTTAACGCATCTTCCTCTTGTTTCTTAACCTCAAGAATTTTAGCAGAATCGGTAGTGGTCATAGACAGCTTTTGTTCAAGTTCATTAACTGTGGTATTGGCAAAATACGTTTTTTGACGTTCATCCATTAAGAAAACATTATATTGACGCTTCTCTTTGGCTAATAACTCAAGAGTTGTATTATATTTGTTTTCAAAATCGTCCTTTTGACTTTTTAACGCACTACCCTTG
The DNA here is from genome assembly GCA_025667525.1 of Glebionis coronaria. Classification (NCBI taxonomy): domain Eukaryota; kingdom Viridiplantae; phylum Streptophyta; class Magnoliopsida; order Asterales; family Asteraceae; genus Glebionis; species Glebionis coronaria. The sequence continues at coordinate 252,041,195 of CM046878.1, forward strand.
TACCCCTCAAGCTCTTGGGTTTTCTGAAGGAGCTCATCTCTATAGCTTTCAGTCATCTCAGTAGATTTGATAAGAGCAACTTTGCATTCTTCAAAATTTTGAGTGAGCGTAGCATTTGCCTTCTTTAATTGTTTTTGACTCTTTTTATTTTCAGTGACATCTTTTTGTAAAGTAGCAATTAAATTAGTGATGAGACTGCTTTTATACATAGTCTCATCGTCCAAATCGGGCTTTAAATGCATTAAATATCATCAAAATACCCAAATATATGCTTGTGTTTGTTGCTTGTGTATTTTAGGTACGGATATTGAGAAAAAGACAAAAGATCACAAGAATCATGCAAAAACGAACACGGGAAACGAAGCCGCACGATGAACCAAGCCCTAATGAAGAAATTTCCAAAGAAAGTCCTTGAAGATTTCAAGAATTATGAAGAAGGGTCCTCCAATTATGAAGAATTGACACTTTATACCCTTGTATCTTCATAATTACAAGTTTGGTCCCTAAAGTTTGTCAAAATTACAAAAAGGACCCTTAACTTTGAAGAATTGGCAAATTTAGTCCCTCAACAAAACTAAGTTGTCAATAATGGTCCTCCAAGAAGTCAACAAACAAGTCAAAGCCTTAAAGTATGAAGACATGTCAAGAACAGCCCTTGAATATTGAAGAATTTACATGTTTAGTCCTTGTTTCAAGTTTGGAAAGTATTTGTGCCAAAAATGACAACTGCCCAAAAGTTGTCATGTGTAATTTAGGCGTTGAGGGCTATTTATTACAAAGTGAAAGGAACTTAAACCTTTGGGGGCCATTCCTGCCAGACAAACAAACTCTCACCCTCCACTCATAGCACGCCACATCACCCACTTCCACCCCACACCCAATCAAAACGTCCCTCCTCACCACGTCACCTCTCCACTCACTCAAACTGATTTAATTAATCAGTTTAATTTTCCCACCCAAACACTTAATTTAAAATCCATTAATCCCAAACCGGATTAAACTCACCCTAATCCACCCTTAAACCCTAAATAATCCCCAGGATGAACACTTATCAAATCAAAGGGTTTTTTGTTCATTTGCTCCAGATTCCTGATTAACCATCACTTAAACCTAAAACCACCCTTAAACTTCCATCACCATCACCTCACATGCTTGTGCCACCCTCCCCTGCCCCACTATTCACTCCCAAACAAAATATGACAGCAAGATCAACAACTCACAGCATTTTCGTGCTCCCAAAGGCAAAATGGACGACCAAGATCCTCTTTTCACTGCTGGCATCTCACAAACGTCCAAGGATCATCACATGGACCTTCAAAATTCAAATTATTCAAAGGGCATTTTAGGGAAATCAGCAACTAGGGTTTTGCACAATGTATTATTAAAATCAGTATTCTAGAATAGTCCTAGTAGTAGTATAAAAGGAGACGCATATGTCCCTTTTACATTGTTCTTGCTTTCCTTGTTCACACTCTTGTAAATCCCCTTTTTATGAATGAAAAGTTGGTAAAGTGTTATGTGAAGAAAGCCAGTTCCATTTTTACTTTCAGTTTGATTTAAGTGATTGTTGTTCCAGTTTGGTTTAATTTTCAGCAAGTTGTTAAGCTTTTCAAAGTTTCTGTTTTCTTTTCAAAGTTTTTCTCAACTCAAAATTTTCATACAAATCTGTTAGAAAGGTGATGGAATGTGTTGGTTTGATGGTGTTTGAGTTTGTGTATGTCCAAGACACCATGGCTTGTTCTGGTGTAGTGGGTACCCAAGCTTAAATAAGCCATTTGTTTGGTCATTTTGTCTAAGCTTATCCCAGTCTAACCCAAGCTAAGGCTCTCTTCTAGCTTAATCTATAAGCTAGGGGCAAGCCCTTAAGCTTTTACACAGCTTTGTCCTTTCTCTCTTAGCAGATTCAAAGAAGAATCATTTTTACCCATTTCTTGTTAAGCAGTCCCTCATAAGCCCATCAGCAAAGTTCTGCTCAGGCCCCAGCCTGATTGGAGGTGACTATTCAGTCACTGTTGGGCCTGGATGTAGGCCCAACAAGGTAGCTTACTTGACCCTTTTTCAGTTTTCAAAGAAATATTCAGTTTATGTGATTTTGCATGATTTTGTGTAGAAGTTGTTCTTTTGTCTGTTTAAGTGTTGAATATTGCTTGTTTAAGGTTATTATGCATGTTTAGATTGGTTGGAATCATTTTGCTTAAGTTTTGGATTGAATTGCTTTGTAATATTGATTTTCAGATTTTTAAAGGGGTGTTTGGATTAAGGGATAAGTAGGGTTTAATGTGTTAAATCTTGGCTTTAAACTAGTTCAATATACTCACTAGGTAGTTGTTAGTGTTATATGCTCTTGTCTTTCAGTTTGGTAAAGTTTTAATCAAAGATTGCATGCTTAAATATTGAAAACATTGCCTTAATCAGAAAACTGTCTTTTCTGCTTGTTTTGTTGAATTTGATCCATCAATTTGTGAAGTTTGCTAGATTATAGGTTGTTTAAGGGTTTGTGATCTCTTGAATGCTACTTAGTATCATTGTGTGCTTTGGTTGAAGGTTGGAATTTCACTTTTTTGCCAAGTGCATCAGCAAAATACTCATCAGAAACATAAGCTATATCAGTAACTTGTTTGTGCTCATTTGATTTGCTTTTGTGTAATACTTGTGTTTTTTGTGCATTCACTTGACTCCTTATACTCAAAAGAGTATAAGGGTGCCCCTCTTGTCCAACAAACATCACTAAAAATCAAGGATCAAGCTCCTCTTGATCTTATCTGCACAAGTGAAGATTCACTTTTCTTCCTTGTGTTCATAAGTACAAATCTGGGCACGTTTTTGGTTCTAGTTAGCTTTAATCTTAGTTAATTTAATTTAGATTTGTGTTTTTGTAGTTTAAAGAGTTACTGGATTGTGTTTTTAAAGTTTAAAAAGAAAAAAAATAAAAAGATCAAAAAGGACGTGGCCAGGACTCGAACCTGCGCCACTCCTCCCACACTCAAACGTGTTAACCATTGCGCCCTAGGGACTTTGACTGATAGAGTTCATTTCAAAATCTATTTAAGGTGTGCTTGTTTGGTGGCTTATTTACATAACAGCTTTTTAATAAGCTTTTTCTAGCTTATTTCTTTGAGATTTTCATTGTTTAGCAATTTTCTTAGGTTCTTGATAGGGTTTAGGACTTTTCTGTTTAAAAAGTTTATTTTTCCCTTTATTAATTAATTTTCTAGGAATATTTTAAGTTTTAATTTTAAAAAGTCATTAAAATTAGAAAAAGGTAATTTAAAAATCTGAAAAAATAGTTTTTAAGTTTTAAATTACATTTTTCTAGTTTACAGCTTTTTAAGTTTTCAATTTAGCTTATTTTTTATTTTATTGGATTTTAGGGTTTTTAACCAACTTTAAAATTCAATATAAAATTGTCAAATAGGTTTCAGAAAATTTTGATTGCATTTTTGTCTTAGTTACATTATTTAAGATTTTTAGTAATTTTTTAGAATTTTTTAGTAAACTTTGAATTTTTTTGAATATTTTAATATTATTTTATTATTAAAAATTGAAGTTTGATTTTTTTTAGTTTTTACATTTTTCCTAGGTTAAGGAAACTTAATTAGGAGTTTTGTCACTTTCCAAATATATTTAGGACTTTTCAATTATTTTCTAGAATTAATTTAAGTTTTAATTGATTTTAATAGTTTTTAAGTGTTTAAAAATAGTTTAATTTGGTTTTAAAATTTTTAAAAAATACTTTTTAGCTTAATTAGGATATTTTTTAGGTTTACAAACTATAAGATCTTGTTGAGGGCTTTTTAATAATTAATAGTGATTTTTAGGGCTTTAATTAGCATTAAAAAGTCATTATCTTATTAATTAAAAGGTTTTAGCAAGTTTGGATTTTTTGTGAACTCTTAGAATATTATTGGGGATTTTTAGTAATTTTTAGGAATTTTTAGGTTAAAATTTTAATTTTTGTACTATTTACGGTTTTACGTGTTCGCCTTTTTCGTCGTAGTTTAATTCGTTTTCGTAACCGTCTTACTCTTTTAATCCCATTTCTTTCTCAATCATATAATCACAAATCAATATCAATTCAATACACAATGCACTAGCCTCCTCGAGAACGAACTCACTTCTAGGGTCATTCACACACGGTTTTCCTAAATCGTCGTGCACACTTGCCCTATTTATTGCTCTTTTCCTAAAGAGTGGTAAAAAATTTACAACATCATTTTGGCGCCGCTCCCGGGGAGGCGTGTTGTGTTTTGGTTGAACAATTGTGTTTTTAAATATAGCCATAATAGCTATTTGTATTAGTAGCACTCTGTCACACCCCACCATGGCGGAATATGGGGCGCGACGTATGGATATCATCACAACAACTGCATGTCTATAGAGAAAACTAAATGAAATTGAAATATCATAGATGGCGACACAAATGTCGTGACAATATCTCAACAATGCAGGCGTCTAGGTAAGTAGGTAACAGGCCAACCTCTTACCAAAGACATACAAATAAACAAACATCAAACATATAGGTACCACAAAGTTCACTTAATCAAAACACAAAATAAAATCTAAGAGGAAAGGGGATTCCTCCGAATGCAATCCTAGCAGCCTCTATACTCTAGCCACTTCTAACATCATCTTGCACAACTACCTCACCTGAAAATGACACTAAAATCTGTCAACATAAAGTTGGTGAGAACATAGGTTTAAGTTATCTAGAACATCATAAGAAACCTTGACATCCGCTGTAAATAAGTTGAAGAAAAACAATTTATAGTAATGGACCATAATGTGATAATCATGTTACATGCATCCACAACAAAACTCAAGCCAAGTACCAATCACATCTACACTTCATAAAGCACATTATAACAATCAAGAAGTATCCCGTCACACGCACAAGAACACACACCACACTATCCGGATCTTTCCCACACCACCTGTGGAAGATGAACTATATCCCCGTCGAGATATCTTGCCTCCGAAGAGACGATGCACAAGTACTCAGGACGGATCGTGCCCCACGCTCCACACACATCACAACTGGTCCCATAGACGCCCATACATCTATGTACCAAAGCCAATCACAATCCAAACAAGATTCACATAGCAGAACACGTACCAAAGCACATATGAGAACACATAAGCACGCAAGTCACACAATAACACATTTATGTCCACACATTTTATAACATAGTACTAAATCATATTAAAGAACATTTCAAGTGCCATCTCCATCCCATACTGGAAAAAAACATTTAAAAACGTAGTTAAATAGGACTATGAACTCACATGATTGCTTATCCAAAGTCCTTGCTCTAGCCCCAAGCTAATAATCCAAAAACACATAAATCAATACATGAACCAACCTCTAAAATGGTTCATCAACCTATGATGGACATCTAACCTCCTCTCATATAAATACCCCATTTATAACTCTAAACACCCCATTACCCTTCCCTAACAAGTCCTTAACTTGGTTAAGTTTAATAGCTATCCCGTTCAGAATTTTACACAAAACAGTCCCAGGTTTAGGTCTCAAAACTTTAAGTCAAACGTCTACTTAAACATACCTATGGTTTCTGTAAAAGGAATATTCATACCCTTACATATGTTGGCTAACACCTCCCACTTGCCCTAACCTTAAAGTTACTGTTAAGGCCCTGATATATATATATATACTTTTGTCATTCCAGTTTTCCTGATTTTAAACGTATGAAAAGTTCATTACCATTAGAGGGTCTTACCCTAAACCAAAATCTTAGCCCAAGTGCAGATCCTTATTAAAATATATAAACCATCTCTCATGTTCGTGAGAAGATCCCAATGCAACCCTAAGTACCCCAAACAACCCAAAACTTAAAAAGAAAACAGGCTGAATTTAAAACTATTTTGACCTCCGACTGTTGTAACCTATTTTTGACCCCCTTACCAACCTCCAATTTAGTTCTAGTTTCTTGCATTGGAAATCTACTTCAAATACCTTTTCAGGGCTAGTTTGATCGCATCTTGAATGTTCCTAGAACTCCAGATATGATCAAAACAATTGACTCGAAATTCTGCCCAGTTTTTAAAAACGGGTTTAACAAAATCAACCACATTAATTAACCCTAATCCCTCTAATTACAAGCCCTAATTTATGTAATCATCATATTATGATTAATACAACATTAATTTTACTGTTTTTATATTAAACCCTAACCTAAATCCATCATAAGATTATTAAAGAAAACATAAAAACAATTTAATTAAAAAGGATTTGAAGATTTACCTTGGATTTATGAAAACCCCCAAATTTTATGAAGAACCCTAATTTTTTATAAGACTCACGAATTTCCTTCATCCTCAGGAGAAAAATAATGAATTTGGTTTAGTATATACATTATATAGGGTATGGGTGAATCCTAGTCCAACCCAAAGCCCACTTTCCTTAAATCTTTTTCTTTTTTTCCTTTTTTTCTCTTCTAAACCGACCCAAACACCCCTAATTTCGTTTTTTTCTTTATTTTTTTTTTCTTTTTATTGTTAATTAATATCTTATTAATATTACCTTAATTTATTTCAGCTCCTAAAACTCCCAAAACCTCAAAACCGTAAAACTAGTCAAATTTACGCGTTTTACCGTAAAAGACGTAAAATATACACTTTAAAAAAAATCTCAAATTCTTAAATAAACTTTATAACTAAGTCCTAAATGACTTAAAACCATCCCGAAAAATATTCTTTTGGATAATTACCTCACCCGAGACCTCTAAACGCTAAACCGTAAATCCAAAAAAAAAAATACTATTACTATAATACTTATACGTATACGTAAACACCACAATATCACCATTTTCATTTCATAGTCACCACTTGTGAGCTCATGAACATGAAATAACCGTTCCTCGATTTACTTATGAGTACTCTATACTCATAAACGATAAACACACCAACCTCGTTCACACAAAATAAACACGTAAACACACAATTCAAGTAAGCACACATAAAATAACCTAAAAGTAAGACCAAGTGACAAATCCAAAACCTAGGGTTGTCACATCACTCCCTCCTAATAGAAATCTCGTCCCGAGATTTACTCCCAAACTCAAACTTATTCTCAGCAAACAAACGAGGATACATATCCTTGATAAAACCTTCACGTTCAAACGTGAATTCAGTTTACACGAAAATAATCTCAACCAACAACACATGAGCCTTAACCGTCCTCGAGGAAACTTATCAAAACCATAAAGTTATGTAACCAACCTAACTAAATCTCGCAACTCATCAAACAAGAACTGTCTTGAAACCAAGTTAGGAGCCGTCACATAACTCAACGGGTTTAACACTGTCACCCCGATTTCAGTCTTACTCATAAATACCATAAATCAAAACTCATCAAAATATAACCACGTATAATAAGGTCTAAAGAACTCTCAAATTCCTTCCCAACTCATCTCTATGTTAACCCTCCAAGTGTTCATTACCGCAAAATACCCAAAACACGAGTTTAAACCATGTTGTCCGAAAATTAACCTTGAACTCAACACTTGTACAATTAATTCGACCAAGCTACTGACTTCCAATTACGAAACTTTCTGAATATTTGAAAAGTATGTTCCCAGTACATAATTTTAGGCTTTTGAATCACCCAAAAACCTTTAAAAACGAATAAGTTATGACCAAAACGATTTCTATACCCTAAAACCCCCCATTAATTACCAAAACTAGAACTAATTTATTTTAATTCCAGAAAATTAAAATTCTATTAATTACATGATTTTAACATATTTCACTAAATAAGAACAAAATTTTTAACTTAAGAACAATAACTCTAGGTGATCAAAACCAAAATATTTTAAAATAACCGAGTCATGCTTATATGTTAAAGAATTTATATTCCACCTTATTTGAAACATGTTTCCGACACTTCCTTATTTCATCGACTACCAACAACTTTTTTTTCAATTTGCAAGTTCTATATTTTTTTTACCATGTATAACTCGAAACAAAAGACATCGTTACCCCAAAAAGAAATCTCCACCATCTCAAAATCCTTCACGCCAAAAGTACCGTACAAACAAACACGTGAAATGAGGACCCGAGCAATGCGCTACTACAGAAGTTGAACATCTCAAAGAGAAACGAGCTAGCAACCATCCCAAGAATACAACCGGTAAGTAGAAAATAATTTTACATACATAGGCATAAGCGTACATACACTCAAATTCATCCAACATATACTATTACAAGCACGTATTAACCCTCTTTCATGCAACCATACTTAGGAATCCATTGGTGTTGTGGCACATGTATAATTATGTAGGCCTCCATAATTATACCTGTTCCCTTTCACCAATGTACTCCCTCCTATGATGACACTTATAAGAAATTAATACTACACATAACACATAATCCAACAACTCACAAGCACATAACCACACAAGATAAGATCCAAAACCCCATGTATTAAAATAACATAGTCAATGCACGAAACACATAAACTCGTAGTCCAGCTGAACCAGCGTAGACAAAATACAAAATGTATAAAGAACATGAAAACATAATTAAGCGAAATCCAACAATGACTAGCATATACGACCATGGTTCCACCCGCACTAATCAAAACTCGTAAAGAAAATAACATGTAGTTAAGTATGAACCATATTAGTTCATAACCTAACAAATACTGCGAAAATAATATTCAAACACATCAACTACTATAAAATGCACACATACTCCTATGACGCCTATATGCAGGGACCCTTAAGCTATAGACTAGGCTACACGACTAGGAAACCTAATTCTCTATAACCATTGGCTCTGATACCATTCTGTCACACCCCACCATGGCGGAATATGGGGCGCGACGTATGGATATCATCACAACAACTGCGTGTCTATAAAGAAAACTAAATGAAATTGAAATATCATAGATGGCGACACAAATGTCGTGACAATATCTCAACAATGCAGGCGTCTAGGTAAGTAGGTAACAGGCCTACCTCTTCCAAAGACATACAAATAAACAAACATCAAACATATAGGTACCACAAAGTTCACTTAATCAAAACACAAAATAAAATCTAAGAGGAAAGGGGATTCCTCCGAATGCAATCCTAGCAGCCTCTATACTCTAGCCACTTCTAACATCATCTTGCACAACTACCTCACCTGAAAATGACACTAAAATCTGTCAACATAAAGTTGGTGAGAACATAGGTTTAAGTTATCTTGAACATCATAAGAAACCTTGACATCCGCAGTAAATAAGTTAAAGAAAAACAATTTATAGTAATGGACCATAATGTGATAATCATGCTACATGCATCCACAACAAAACTCAAGCCAAGTACCAATCATATCTACACTTCACAAAGCACATTATAACAATCAAGAAGTATCCCGTCACACGCACAAGAACACACACCACACTATCCGGATCTTTCCCACACCACCTGTGGAAGATGAACTATATCCCCGTCGAGATATCTTGCCTCCGAAGAGACGATGCACAAGTACTCAGGACGGATCGTGCCCCACGCTCCACACACATCACAACTGGTCCCATAGACGCCCATACATCTATGTACCAAAGCCAATCACAATCCAAACAAGATTCACATAGCAGAACACGTACCAAAGCACATATGAGAACACATAAGCACGCAAGTCACACAATAACACATTTATGTCCACACATTTTATAACATAGTACTAAATCATGTTAAAGAACATTTCAAGTGCCATCTCCATCCCATACTGGAAAAAAACATTTAAAAACGTAGTTAAATGGGACTATGAACTCACCTGATTGCTTATCCAAAGTCCTTGCTCTAGCCCCAAGCTAATAATCCAAAAACACATAAATCAATACATGAACCAACCTCTAAAATGGTTCATCAACCTATGATGGACATCTAACCTCCTCTCATATAAATACCCCATTTATAACTCTAAACACCCCATTACCCTTCCCTAACAAGTCCTTAACTTGGTTAAGTTTAATAGCTATCCCGTTCACAATTTTACACAAAATAGTCCCAGGTTTAGGTCTCAAAACTTTAAGTCAAACGTCCACTTAAACATACCTATGGTTTCTGTAAAAGGAATATTCATACCCTTACCTATGTTGGCTAACACCTCCCACTTGACCTAACCTTAAAGTTACTGTTAAGGCCCTGATATATATATATATACTTTTGTCATTCCAGTTTTCCTGATTTTAAACATATGAAAAGTTCATTACCATTAGAGGGTCTTACCCTAAACCAAAATCTTAGCCCAAGTGCAGATCCTTATTACAATATATAAAACATCTCTCATGTTCGTGATAAGATCCCAATGCAACCCTAAGTACCCCAAACAACCCAAAACTTAAAAAGAAAACAGGCTGAATTTAAAATTGTTTTGACCTCCGACTGTTGTAACCTATTTTTGACCCCCTTCCCAACCTCAAATTTAGTTCTAGTTTCTTGCATTGGAAAGCTACTTCAAATACCTTTTCAGGGCTAGTTTGATCGCATCTTGAATGTTCCTAGAACTCCAGATATGATCAAAACAATTGACTCAAAATTCTGCCCAGTTTTTAAAAACGGGTTTAACAAAATCAACCACATTAATTAACCCTAATCCCTCTAATTACAAGCCCTAATTTATGTAATCATCATATTATGATTAATACAACATTAATTTTACTGTTTTTATATTAAACCCTAACCTAAATCCATCATAAGATTATTAAAGAAAACATAAAAACAATTTAATTAAAAAGGGATTTGAAGATTTACCTTGGATTTATGAAAACCCCCAAATTTTATGAAGAACCCTAATTTTTTATAAGACTCACGAATTTCCTTCATCCTCAGGAGAAAAATAATGAATTTGGTTTAGTATATACATTATATAGGGTATGGGTGAATCCTAGTCCAACCCAAAGCCCACTTTCCTTAAATCTTTTTCTTTTTTTCCTTTTTTTCTCTTCTAGACCGACCCAAACACCCCTAATTTCGTTTTTTTCTTTATTTTTTTTTTCTTTTTATTGTTAATTAATATCTTATTAATATTACCTTAATTTACCTTAATTTATTTCAGCTCCTAAAACTCCCAAAACCTCAAAACCGTAAAACTAGTCAAATTTACGCGTTTTACCGTAAAAGACGTAAAATATTCACTTTTAAAAAAATCTCAAATTCTTAAATAAACTTTATAACTAAGTCCTAAATGACTTAAAACCATCCCGAAAAATATTCTTTTGGATAATTACCTCACCCGAGACCTCTAAACGCTAAACCGTAAATCCAAAAAAAAATACTATTACTATAATACTTATACGTATACGTAAACACCACAATATCACCATTTTCATTTCATAGTCACCACTTGTGAGCTCATGAACATGAAATAACCGTTCCTCGATTTACTTATGAGTACTCTATACTCATAAACGATAAACACACCAACCTCGTTCACACAAAATAAACACGTAAACACACAATTCAAGTAAGCACACATAAAATAACCTAAAAGTAAGACCAAGTGACAAATCCAAAACCTAGGGTTGTCACACACTCTACTAATACGTATTATCGGTTTTTCGTTTTTTGTGAATACTATTAATATATTGTATACATAGAACAATAAATTTACAAGTACTCCAAATACATGAGAAATCACAACCTTGACTTGGGAAGTCATTACCCAATCATTGTATTCGAATCTCAAACCAAAGAAAAAGGCAAAAATAGATAAATACTTTCGTGAAGCTCGATTTTGAAAAATACAAACTATAAGGTGGGTATAAGGCGGTTGTATTTCACGACCTAAAGGAAAAAGGCTCTTAAGTGCTTCGCGCCGCCTCGTTTCCTCCGCTTGCTTGTGCGTATTTTGAGATTGAGAGCTAATCGAGGGTTTTGCCACCCAAAGTATTACTTAAGTATCATATATATTTTCTTGGTTTCTATTGATTAAACCCTCTTGAACGATTTGGTGTTCCACCATCGTTCTAAAGTCATCGAAGGCGTTCACTTCACGTGATCGTTTTCATTCCTTGAGGCTTCTTTAATCGAGAGATTTGATTAAGGAGGAGATTTGTAGATTTGTGTCTACCTAATACATTCCAAAAATCCAAAAAAAAGTAAAAACAATCAAAAACCACAAAAAAATTGAAAAAGTAAAAACACCAAAAAGAATCTTCTTTGCTCGCCTTCTCGTTGTACGTGACGTTTATGCAAACTCGCTCTAAAGCAAGACGTGCTCGTAAACGAAGAAACAAATCCATCACTCCTTCTAGTGAGGAGTCTCCTATTGACGAACCCATTGTAGTGAAAGAAGCACACATGGCTAATCGAACTATGATGGAGTTGCTTCAAGCACCCACCGAGGGTTATGGAGAAGCGATTGTGATTCCCGCTATCCTTGCGGAGAATTTTGAGGTTAAGACGGGTTTGTTGTCCATGATTCAAAACAACAAGTTTCGAGGTGACGAAAAGGACAACCCTCATAACCACATTCGCCAATTTAATCGTCTCACCGCCACTTGCAAGTTTAAGGATGTCTCTAACGACTCGATTAAGATGATGCTTTTTCCGCATTCCTTAGTGGGGCCCGCAAAAATTTGATTAAGGAAAGAGCCACCCAATTCTATATTGACGTGGAAGGATCTCGTTTCAAAATTCGTGAACCAATTTTTTCCGCCCTCTAAGACTACCCACTTGAAAAACGAGATTTCAAAGTTTTCACAAGAGTATAATGAAAGTTTTTCAACGGCTTGGAATAGGTTTAAGGAAATGTTGCACGAATGTCCTCATCATGGTTTTTCCGACTTGCATCAAATTGACACGTTTTACAATGGCTTGAACGATCATGAGCGTGATTATCTTAATGCCGCCGCGGGTGGTAATTTTTTGTGTAAGACGGTCGAGGAAGCATTGTTAATCATTGAGAATAGGTCTAAGGTTTATAGTCCTCGTAGCACGTCGAGTGTTCGTAAGACTTCGTCTTCGCCTTCGCCTTCATTGTCACACACCGTTGATTCTTGCCAAATCGAGGCTAATTTGAAGAACAAAATTTTTGATAAATTGAAAGGATTGTTAATTGAGTTTAAAGTTGGTGAACAACCCACTCCCGCTACGGCTAAAGCGGTTGAGGTTTCTTGTATGTATTGTGGTGGAGCTCACGATTATTCCGAGTGCATTACCAACGGTGGTAACACTTCGAGTGCCTTCGCGGCCGCGGGAACTTATAACCAAAACGGTCAAGTTCCTCGCACTAATCAATTGACTCCACCGGGTTTTCCACCAAATCAAAATGCTAACAATTATCGAAACAATCAAGTTGGTTACCAAAGCAATCAAAGGAACAATTTCAAGGGTAATAACAACTATGGGAATCAAGGAAGTAGTAGCCAATTGCAAAATCAAAACCAAAACCGTAATTTTCAAAACACGAGTCAAGGTCTTCAAAATGTTTACACTAAAGAACTTCCAATGGATTTTTTGAATTACGCTACGGCAAATGATAAGATTTTGGAAAACATTCAAGAGCAATTGGCTAGTCAAGCTAGGGACACGGCTAAAAACACCAAGGAGTTAGCTAATTTTGTGAAGGAAAATCTTAACATGAGAAATGAGTTGAAAAATGATTTTGCTAATCAAATTAGAGGTCAAAACAATAAGATTGAACAAAGTCATGCTAGGCTTGAACAAAGAATTGACCAAAAAGCCGCTAGTCAAGATTTGAAGTTTAATAGTCAAGATGCTAAGCTTAATGTCATTTTAGAAGCCGTCATGGGGAACAAAGCCTCTACTTCGAATGGTCTTCCTAGTAACACCGTATCAAACCCGAAGGGAGAGATGAAAGTGATTACCACACGTAGTGGTAAGACACTTAAAGAACCGACTCCTCAACCAATTACTCCAACGGTGGAGGAAATTGAGGAAGAACCCGAGGTGGTGGTCGAAAAGGAGCATATCTCAAGCCCACAAAGTACCGCTCATGCCACACCTACGGTCGACCCTTTACCAACATTGGAACCCGAGATTCCAAAGGCTATGCCTATGCCCCAACCCACACCACCCTTGCCTTACCCATCGAGACTTAGGAAGGAGAAACGACAAGAGCGCGACAACTACCAATTTGAGCTTTTTATGAAAATGTTTCGTGAGTTGCACCTTAATGTGAGTTTCGCCGATGCTTTGGTCATGATGCCTCGATTTGCCGCTAACTTTAAGAGTATGTTGAACAACAAGGAAAAATTGCACCAAATGTCTAGTTGTTCGTCGGTTTATCTTAATCGCATACCTCAAAAAGTCGGTGATCCCGGTAAATTTTTGATCCCTTGTGCAATTCAAGATATGGAAGAATGCTATGCCTTGGCCGATCTTGGTGCTAGCATTAACTTGATGCCACTTGCAATCTTCAAGTCGCTCAATCTTCCTAATCTTACTCCTTCACGAATGTCTATTGAGTTGGCCGACCATTCCACGATTCTCGCATGTGGTTTGGCGGAAGGACATTTTTGTGAAAGTGGGGAAGTTCTACTATCCCGTAGACTTTATCGTTGTTGATATCCCCACGGATCCTCAAGTTCCTCTTATTTTAGGTCGTTCGTTTTTAGATACGTCTATGGCTTTAATTGATGTGCATGCTAGAAAGATCACCTTACGTTTCAACGACGAGGAACTTGTTATAAACGCAACTCAAAATTCTCAACTTTCTCATGTTTATTCCGTTGCTACCATAAACCTCGTTGATATGATCGACGTGGTTTGCGAGGAATTTTCACAAGAAGTTTTAGGGTTTGGTGATGAAGAAACTAGTGGCAATCCCACTATGTTAGATCCAATTCTTAATAATTCGACACCAACCTTCACTCCTTTCGAAGGTGGTGGTTTTACGTTGGAAGAATGCAATGTTCCAGGTACTTGTGATGAAGACCTCGACAATGATGAGGACTTCTCGATTATCAAGGATTTTCTTAACGATTTCCCATTTCCTCCACCCGAGGAGGTTATGAGTATCGAGCCCAAATCTTCACTTGAGGAACCACCTATCCTCGAGTTGAAAGATTTACCTCCTCACCTCGAATATGTCTATTTGGAGGAGGACGATAAGTTGCCAGTTATTATTGTGAAGGATCTTTCGAATGATGAAAAAACCGCACTTGTCGATGTTTTTAAGGACCACAAAGGGGCGATTGCGTGGAAGTTATCCGACATTAAGGGAATCGATCCAAAGTTTTGTACCCACAAAATCTTAATGGAGGAGGATTTCAAGCCCACAATTCAAAGTCAAAGGAGGGTGAACCCCAAAATTCACGACGTCATCAAAAAGGAGGTCCTTAAACTCCTTGACGCGGGAATGATTGACCCTATTTCCGATAGCCCTTGGGTGAGTCCTATTCATTGTGTCCCTAAAAAGGGAGGGATGACCGTTGTGCCAAACGATGCCAACGAGTTGATTCCCACTAGACTCGTGACCGGATGGAGAGTGTGCATTGACTATCGAAAGTTGAATGAAGCCACTCGAAAAGACCATTTTCCCTTACCCTTCATAGACCAAATGTTGGAGCGTCTTGCGGGAAACGATTTCTATTGCTTTCTAGATGGATTTTTTGGTTACTTCCAAATTCCCATCGATCCTCGTGATCAAGAAAAAACTACGTTTACGTGTCCATATGGAACGTTTGCCTATCGTAGAATGCCATTCGGACTTTGTAATGCACCAGGAACCTTTCAAAGGTGCATGATGGCTATTTTTCATGACATGATCGAGAAGACGATGGAAGTCTTCATGGATGACTTTTCTGTGTTTGGTGATTCTTTCACTTCGTGTTTGTCGAACCTTGAGAGAATGTTAAAACGTTGTAAGGAAACCAACCTTGTGCTCAATTGGGAAAAATGTCATTTTATGGTTAAGAGTGGAATCGTCTTAGGGCACAAGGTCTCGAAAGCGGGGATTGAGGTAGATCAAGCTAAAGTAGACGTCATCGCCAAATTACCTCATCCCAAAACCGTCAAGGAAGTTAGGAGTTTCCTAGGCCACGCGGGCTTTTATCGTCGATTCATCAAGGATTTTTCGAAGATTTCTCGACCTATTACACATCTTCTTGAAAAAGAAGCACGTTTTGTCTTTGACGAAGATTGTGTACGAGCCTTTGAGATCCTTAAGAGGAAACTTACCGAAGCTCCCATTCTTGTTGCTCCAAATTGGAACCTCCCCTTTGAGCTTATGTGTGATGCTAGTGATTACGCTATTGGGGCCGTTTTGGGGCAACGTCATGATAAGCACTTCTTGCCTATTCACTATGCTAGCAAGACGATGACCGAGGCTAAACTTAAATACACTACAACGGAAAAGGAATTCCTTGCCGTGGTGTATGCATTTGAGAAATTCCGACCTTACCTCGTCTTTACGAAATGAATGTGTATACGGTTATTCGGCTATTAAGTATGTCATGGCAAAGCAAGATGCTAAGCCGAGATTACTTCGTTGGATTCTCCTCCTTCAAGAATTTGATCACAAAATCGTTGACAAAAAAGGAGCCGAGAATCTAGCGGCCGATCATCTCTCTCGTTTGGAAGATCCTCACCAAAGTGTTTACGAGCCCAAGGAAATCACCGAAACATTTCCGCTCGAGACACTTGGTGTAGTGAATTCTAAGCTTGATTCTTCCACCCCATGGTTTGCGGATTTTGCAAATTACCATGCGGGTAACTTCATCATTAAGGGTATGACGACTCAACAAAAACGAAAATTCTTTCCTGACGTCAAGTTCTACTTTTGGAACGACCCTTACTTGTTTCGAACTTGTGCGGATCAAATCATCCGACGTTGTGTATTTGGCACCGAAGCTTCTAACATCCTTAGAGCTTGCCATGAGGGACCCACGGGTGGTGACCACGGTGCTAATCTCACGGCTAAAAAGGTGTTTGATGCCGGCTTCTTTTGGCCTACTATTTACCGAGATGCACAAGATCTTGTGAAGTCGTGTGATGCATGCCAACGACAAGGAAAAGCCTCACAAAAAGATGAAATGCCACAAAATATCATTCAAGTATGTGAGATCTTTGACGTTTGGGGTATAGACTTTATGGGGCCGTTCCCATCATCTCGTGGTAATAAGTACATTCTCGTTGCGGTTGACTACCTTTCTAAGTGGGTGGAGGCCAAGGCCTTGCCCACCAATGATGCTCGTGTGGTAGTCAAGTTTTTGAAGCAATTGTTTTCTCGGTTTGGAACCCCTCGTGCTATCATAAGCGATCGTGGAACCCATTTTTGTAACGACCAATTTGAAGAGGATTTTGGAGAGATCCGTTGGGGAAAACCGACAATCATGGTCAGATAAGTTGGACGATGCTTTATGGGCCTTTAGGACCGCTCATAAGACGCCCATTGGGTGCACTCCCTATAAGCTTGTGTATGGAAAGAATTGTCATTTTCCTATCGAATTAGAACACAAGGCTTATTGGGCCCTAAAGCATTGTAATGATGATATGGAGACCGCGGGAAAACACCGGAAAATGCAATTAAATGAATTGGATGAATTAAGGGACATTGTTTATGAAAATTCATTGATTTACAAAGAAAAAACTAAAAAGTTGCATGATTCTAAAATTAAAAACCGGGTTTTTAACATTGGGGATCAAGTTTTGCTTTTTAATTCAAGATTGAAAATTTTTTCCGGTAAATTGAAATCCCGTTGGTCCGGTCCATTCACCGTGACTCAAGTATTTCCGTATGGGACCATCGAGCTAGCTCAAGATGATGGTCCTAACTTCAAGGTGAATGGACATAGGTTGAAGCACTAGTTTGGCGGGGAAGTTCCATCCTTGAACTACCTCGACCAAGTCACCTTCCCCAATGATAATTAGTATTGAGGGGATCGAGTCGAGCTCATGACTCGGTAATCAAAAACGAGGTGCCTCGTGGGGGAGTCTCATGCTTATCCTATGTACATATTATCGCTTTCTAATGTAGCTTACGTGTGGGGATTTGTGCCCTTCCAACCTTTATTCCGTGGTTGTTTGTGCATTGTGGTTTTTAGATCATGATCTTCACGATTGGAGCCTCTCGTGTTCGTTTTATGGGAGCACTCGATCGTTTGCTTTGGAGACATTTCTCAATATCCATGATATATCCTTTTGATGTTCTAACCTTAGGTTTTTAGCACACTTCATAAACGGCTATTAATTTATTGGTTACACCCTTTCCATGCTAGATTAAGCATTCGACTACGTCTCTAGTATGGGGGTGTTTGCACCCCTAGACTCGAAACATTGAGGACAATGTTTAACTTTAGTATGGGGGGTGAATAGATACTTGCCTTGCCAAACCTTCACGCTTTCCAAAGTTTATCTTTTTGTTTATCGTTTTGTTGCAAAATAAGGCTAAAAATGGCCAAATTTTAAAAATTTTCTCATGTTTATAAGTGTTTGAAGACACGAATGTAGGTTTTCCGATGGCGAGAATAAGCGTAATTTTTGACTCGACTGTGCGTGTTGAGCACTTAGCTTTGATTCCTTAACTACACATTAGGCTAAGTCTCTTAAATGAGGACGAGTGATTGAGGTAAAATTACACCTTTTAGGAAAAAGGCGTAAAAGCGGTAAGTATCGAGTGATGATTTTTAGGAAAAATCAACACTAATGACCCTTAATGGTGTGTAAGTTCGTTTCCCAAGGAGGTATATGTGTGTGAAAAACTTGCCAAATGTTTGTGATTAATGATTGGTTTAGAAGGGGATTAGAAGAGAAAATGACGAAGACGTAAAAATAAAAATTAACTAAAAATCACTATTAGAAAGTTAAGACGTAGAACCTAAAAAATCACCAAAAATAAAATAAATTCTAAAAATTACCAAAAATTCACCAAAAATCAAAAAATAATAAACTAAGAGTTTACCAATTATCAAAACTTTTTCAAACCTTTTAAATAATTAAATATTCAATTTTTAAATGCTAATTAAAGCCCTAAAAATCAAATAAATTATCAAAAAGCCCAAATAAAGATTTTTCAATTGATAATCCTCTAAAATGACCTAAAAAGATTAAAAACTATTTTTAGAAATTTTTAAAACTAATAAAAACTATTTAAAATGAATTAAAATCTATTTAAACTTAAAATAATTATAAAAATTAATCTATAAGTGATAAAATTATTCTAAAAGTTGCTAAATTCCTATTTTAATGTATTTATCCTAAGAAAAATGTAAAAAGTTGGAAAATGTGAAATTTTAAAAATAATAATAAAATAATAATAAAATAATATTAAAAATCCAAAAATTCTAAAAAATTCTAAAAACTTGCAAACTAGTTTATTTTAACCTAAGTAATCAGAAAATGAAAGTAAAATTACCAAAATACCCCTAATTGGCCCTCAAATGGGCCAAATCCAAATTCAGTCAACCTAAATGGGCTTTTGGGCCCAAAAAGTCAAACTTGGCCCAATTGACTTGGAAAAGCCCTATCTGACTTAAAATTTAATTCTAAGAACAAAACTCTAAAGGCCCAAAAGCTGAAAATATGCTTATCACAGCTTATTGAACACAAAGCTTATTCTTATTGGGCTTTTCAGCCCATTAAGCCACAAGCTAATGCCATAAGCTCTAATTTGACACACAACCCTCTTTTTGGATGCTTAAGAGATCTGTCAAAAGAAATTTCCAATAAGCACACTCAATAAGCCAGAAAATAGAAAAGCAAAAATCCACAAAACGACAAAATAGTCGGGTTTGAGAAATAATGCACCTCAGAAGCTCTAGTTTGTTGCAAAAGCTCACAAATAGCTTAACTAAGAATAATCAATCAAGAAAATCACAAAAAGCCAAGTAGAATAAGCTGTAAGAACAGATAAGCTGGCTGAAAAAGCCAAATAAGCTAGTTTCCTAGCAAAAGCTTAACCAAAAGACTTGTAAACTTCCAGACTTGATATTAAGCTGAGAAAAATGAGTTCTATTACAAAAACTAAGTTGTTGCATGTACCAATAAGCAGAACAGATTCAATAAGCTTGAAAACCAAGTTTGACCAAAAGTCAAACGCTGATAAGTTGAAATCAAACGCTGACAGGAACAAAGTAGGCGTTGACAGACTTAATGAAGTGTAAGGACTTGTTTTTCACCCTGCTGGTCAAGGATTGAGTGCAAACCTTGTGAATCAAAGCTTACCAGTTGGGTAAACTTGATGTATTTTGGCACAAATAAGCCAATAAGCCAGTGAGCTTATAAGCTATGATCAAAGCAATCCAAATACCCAAATACCAATCACAAGCAGCATACAAATAAGGTCCAAGCAGCAATACAACAATCCTAATGCTAGAAATCAAAATGCAGCACCAAATGAGGTGGTCACTTTGCTGATGCAAATGACCACTTCAGCAGACTATGATAAGCTATAAAAAACACAATAAGCCACCAAATTCAACAAGCAGATAACCAATAGATAGCTTATCACCCAAACTATTCCCAAACCAAATTTCAGACCTTAGATCCAACTAACAAAGAAGTTATTGGATCTGATGTGTTTGACCAAATTCAAGACCACTTTTATCAGATTTTTGCAAAACTCCAAATCCCTTTTCAAAACTTTCAGAAAGTAAACCAATGACTAAAACTTGTATATTAGGACTTGTTTAGACTACCCAAACCCAAAGAACCAAGGGCACAAGGCCACAAGGCCTTGATAACCAGTAATCCCAAACAACCCTTAATCAAGCACTTATCAAACAAACTTCTGATTTTAACTAATAACCTACTGATTTTAATGATCAAAAACACTTAAACATTAGCAAATAACACAATCAAACTCAAAAATCACCAGCACAAACACCAATACTCAAAATCAAAGCACCAAATCAAAAACAGTCATAAACATGAAATTTTTTAGGGGAATCTTAACAAGAGATTATACCTGCCTTCCACAACATCCTAGGAAGGCCAGCTATGCTCCTTGGACCTTGTTCAACAACTAAAACAAGACCAAGGTACTTCAACAAAGGTTATGCAACACTGCCTTGGTTGATGGTTCAAAGTAGAACCTCAAGGACTTGATGTCTTCAACACAAGCAGCAAACAACTCAACCAAGGGCTCTAATCCCTTCACAAGCTTGGTGTCAACAAGCTTGTAAGAGCTTATAGCAAATGGTCAAGGGTTAGTACACAAACTAACCAAAACAGAACCTAGGATTTCAAGGTTTTCAAACCTTAAAAACCTTATGAAACAAGACGTGCCTTAACCACAAGATTAAGGTAGGCCTTAACAATCAAATGGAACTCAGAATTAGGCTACTCAAACACCAAACTTTTAACTAAATCAAAAAGAGATTTCAAATTTTCAGAAATTCAAATTTTATTTAACTTAAAAAGGAATTACAAAGATTAATAGCCTAAAACTGGAACAAAAGCTCTCTCACATGTTGAGGAGTCTTTTTATAGGCAAATGCCAAGGCTACACTGTTCATAAACCCTAGATGTGAAATTCCCTAAATGCCCTAAGTCCTTGAGTACGTTTGTTGTTGTTGAGCTGTCCAAAATGATCCTACACGTTCATTTTAGCTTTGTGATCAAGCAAAGGCTCTTAGCTGTTGATCTTGACACGTGGCTAAGCTTGGAGGCCAAGTTGAAATCTGATTGGTGGAAAGGGTATTGGGGTGGGGTCCATAGTGAGTGGAGATGAGGGTTTTGTGTGTGGGATAGGTTCCTGCACATGTGAATCAAACGTGTGCCTGGGTAATTTGTTTTTACCCTTTGATTTAAGTTGTGTAAAATCTGGGCTGTAAAGGTGAATAGTACTTGTGTTTGATCCGTTTTTGTAGGAATGGGAAGTTGTTTGGCGCAAAATGTGTTTAAATGTTTCATTTGCACAAGTTCAGCCCTTGTCTTTCCTTTCTTTTGTCTTTTATGTTTTAAAACCCATCAGCGCCCATTTAAGCTTGTATCAACTTTCACCATTTGGCAATTTTGGCACATAACTTTTCAAAAGGGTTTTCAAGGGTTCTTTTTGCCATTTTGAGATATTTCAAGGACTGATTTTGAACATTCTTGATCTTCAAAGGTCTTCATTGCATCTTTGACTTCATGAGGGACCATTATTGGCAATTTTGATTTGTTGAGGGACTATTCTTGCCATTTCTTCAAAGTTGAAGGACCTTTTGTGTAATTTTGACAACTTAAGGGACCAAACTTGTAATTATTAATATACAAAGGTTTTAAGTGTCATTCCTTCAATAAATGAGGATCACTCTTGTTTGTCTTCAAGTCTTCAAGGTATTTTGTTGAGAATTCCATGATTAGGGCCCGGTTCTTTGTACGGCTTCGTTTCTCGTGTCCGTTTTTCCTTGTAACTTGTGATCTTTTGTCTTTTTCACGATATCCATACCTAAAATACACAAGTAAACAAACACAAGCATATATATGGTATTTTATGACATTTTTATGCATTTAAAGCCCGAAAAGAACGATGAGATCATGTATAAATGCCATCTCATCACTCCCCCATACTAAACCATTGCCGTGTCCTCACGCAATGCTAGAATAAAGTATCTAAGCATCACCAAAGTTCAAATTTTGTTAACCTTAATTGAAGAGTAAAAGACTTGCAACATACTACGATGATGTGTAAAGACATAATGTATGATTTTCATCACGAAAAGTGACTTTTAGGGTCAACGAATAGAAACAAGTTAATGTCCCTTAGAGTAAACTTCGTCATCCTTGATTGTCATACATTCCATGCTAAGTGCAAAAACAAGATCATTGTTGGTACAAGTCACAATGCTAACACTTCTCATACGTCCAAATTGTGTAATACTTTTTCTCCCCGCAATCCTAGTTATTATAAAAGGAAATGGGTTACTAGCATTTTTTATTTATTTGTCATGGATCACAAGTGATTCATATTGACTTATTTGAGTAGTTATTAGTCCGAAAGCAAAGTAGCACGATTTGATCAATAGTTAGCCGAAGGACAAAATCTTTTAAAACGGCTTCTCGTGTATCTCCTTAAGTTCATATCTTGGCATAACTCGTTTCACGATTTGAGACCTTTCTCGGACCGATATTTGGCATGTACTTCATACTTCAAATCTTGGGAAGACGTTCTTGAAATAATGGTCTTCTCTTCATATATTTGGAATTTCTTCACTTGAAGTTTTTGAGAGATTCTTCATATAGGACCACGACTTCATCATTTTTCTTCAATCTTTACTTTGGATTTTGATATACAACGATCCGCCTCCTTTTCGGACTTGGATATATTTATCCTCATACCTTGTTAGGGTCTTTTTGGATAGACTTTCTCCATTCTTTAGGGGAGTAATTGCTTCTCGTCGTGTGTCTCGATCCTTCATATTGATTTAGGAATAATGATACTTCACATCATCTTTGGATCTTTAGCAAAAATAGAGCTCCTCATGCCTTGTTAGGGCCTTTTTGGATAATCGCCAATCTTCGCGTCCCACTTCAATAAGTTATGCCTTGGCTATGAACTCTATTCAACCCCGAGCAACTTTTAAACGATCTTGCGCTAGAGGCTAAGTAACCTTTCAAATCGTACGACCTTACTTATTGCAATTATGATTTATTCCTAATGCATTGATCTTATGGGAAGAAAAAGCCACAATTAAAAACATATGAGTTTTTGAAAGAACACTTTCATGTTCTACGTTTAGCATGATCACTTGTCTAACTCTATCATTTCTCGTTCTTCACTATATAAAGACCTCTAATTAAAGAGACTCGTGAATACTTAGCCATGCAAGTCAAAATTAAGCCAAATTTGGATTAGCTTTCATTAAGACTATATCAAATCAAAGTTTTGGGTTTTCAAGCCACCTATAGGATCTTGCACTTTCTTTGGACTTTTTCAAGTTTAGAGAATGCATTTTATAGTTCCCTTGATAAGTGACTTTCTAGAATCAATTATAGGAACTTGCGAAAAGTTCTTGTTCTTAACCCGTATGAATTAAAACTTTCGCGTTTTAAAGCTCCCTATATAAAAGTCTAGCAAAACTTGAATTGAGCGGGTTAAGGAATGTAAATGGCTCCAAATGCCCATCAAGTCAAAAATTAACTCTTATTCTACCCATCGGAAAATATACATTCGTGTCTTAAAAACACTTATTAAAACTAAGAAAAATTTAAAATTTGGCCATTTTTAGCCTTATTAGCAAAACAAAACATTGAAAATTGGAAAGCGTGAGGGCGTAGCAAAGCAAGTACCTATTCACCCCCCCCCCCCCCCCCCCCCCCCCCATACTAAAAGTAAACATTGTCCTCAATGTTTCGAGTCTAAAGGTGGAGCACCCCCATACTAGAGACGAAGAGTTAAATGCTTAGGATCTAGCATGGAAAGGGTGATCAACAATATATCTAAAGCCGTTTATTAAGTATGCTAAAAGATAATTGTTAGAACAATAAAGGATATGTCATGGAATCGTGAAAAACTTCTTCAAACGAACGATGGAGGCTCACGTAAACGAACACGAGAGTCTTCAATCGTAGATGATGATGATGATCTAGATAACACAATCACAAACAACCACGAGACAACGAGTTAAAAGGGTACAAATCCCCTTATTAGTGAATAGTGAGCATAAAAGATAAGCATGGGATCTCCCCCACGAGGCACCTCGTTTTTGATTACCGAGTCATGAGCTCGACTCGATCCCCACAAAATGTGAAAATTTAGGGAAAATCATGGTATGGTCAATTTTTGATGGGGCTTACATGATAAACAAGGCCCAAAAAGCAACCGGTATAAAGGACTAAGTCCTTTGATGCAAAATACCGGGGTCGAAAATGGCGTTCTCGTTTTCTTTGGAAAAACAAATCAACGCTACTTCAACATGTGCCATAAACTCAAAGAGTTTGAAGAAAATAGATGAGAAGTAGAAGGGTGAGACAATTGGTAAGACAAATTTTCGAGCTACTCGAGGTAGACTCGCACCAAGCAAATAGAAAGATTTTCCATTTATTGCATCGGTGGAAGACCGAGATTTCCCTTTACATGAAATTCTGGGATCGAATATCTCGTCCTCGGTGGACAAGGATGAGGGAACATAAGGGGCTTCCCCCATACTAGAACCACACAAAGCATCGTCAAAAGGAGTAGACGAGCTTGTAGTACTCAAATCACGTGGTGATGACGGAGTTAGATTTGTAGAAAAATCAATTAAATCACATTTAAGATCTTTTTCTTTTTTATCTTTTAAACTCTCCTTATGAAAACCCTTTTTGATTATGTCGAAAATATTCGGTGTTTCTAAGACGATGTTAGTTACACTAAAAATTCTCACATTTTGAAACCGTTTTGGTTTTGGTGGTGGCAAGTTCTCAAAACGTTTATCGACGAAGAAAACCTCCCCATCGGGGTCTACATATTCATCATCCGAAAGATCTTTCGTAGAAACCGACAACTTATAAACACTTTTCAAGAATGAGTGTTCGAGGTGAGGTGAAGGATTTTTTGATTCAAGTATTGACGGTTTCTTCTTTGTTGGCTTTACACTCATAACCTCCACCGGCGGAGGAAATGGTAAATTGTTTTTGGCGACATTTCCTAAAACTCTTGGTGAAAGTTCTTTGCAAACGACATTGGTTGAATCACCATGGTTTAAAGTTGCAATAGAATAGACATGAGAAAGATTGGAGTTTTGTGTTGCATTGATGACAAGTTCTTCTTCATTGAAACGAAGGGTGATTTTTCGAGCATGAACATCGATAAGTGCTCTTGATGTATCCAAAAATGAACGACCCAAAATGAGAGGAACTTTTCGATCGATAGGAATGTCTACAATGATAAAGTCAACGGGATAGTAAAACTTTCCGACTTTAACGAAAACGTCCTCGGCTACTCCACATGCTAAAATCGTAGAATGATCGGCCATCTCGATAGACATGTTCGAAGGAGTAAGAGCCGGAAGCGAAAGCGATTTGAAAATCTCGAGAGGCATTAAATTAATACTAGCGCCAAGATCGGCCAAGGCGTAGCATTCCTCCATATCTTGAATTGCACACGGAATCAAAAATTTACCGGGATCACCGACTTTTTGTGGTATGCGGCTAAGAAAAACCGATGAACAACTAGACGATTGTTGTAACTTCTCTTTGTTGTTTAACATACTTTTGAAGTTCGCGGCAAATCGAGGCATCATGACTAAGGCGTCGGCAAAACTTATATTAAAATGCAAGTCACGAAACATTTTCATAAAGAGTTCAAATTGATAATTATTTCGTTCTTGTGCCTTTTCCTTGTCTCGTCTTGATGGGTAGGGTAAAGGTGGTGTGGGTTGGGGCAAATTAGGCATAGGCATCGGCCTTGGAATCTCGGGTTCCATGATGGGTATTGGTTCAACCGTAGGTGTGGTTTGAGCGGTACTTCGTGGGCTTGTAATTTGCTCCTTTTCAACCACAACCTCGGGTTCTTTCTCTTTTTCCTTCTCCATAGAAGTACTTGGACGAGAAATGGGTTCTTTGAAAGTTTTACCACTACGAGTAGTAATAACCTTCAACTCTCCTTTCGGGTTCACGATGGTATCACTAGGAAGACCACCCGAAGAAGAGGGCTTACACATGATAGCTTCAAACATTTTAGCCATACGGTCTTCAAACTTAGATTGCCTAGCATCCGCTTTTAACAACTCTTGCTTAATCTCATGTTGTCCTAATTCCATCTTTTGTTGATTTTGTTGAAGACGTTGGACATTTCCTTCCATTTTGTTTGCATGAGTTTTAAGTTCATTAGCAAGTTCATTTTTAAGCTCATTTTTCAATTCGGACCTTAAGCTAATCATCTCACGTTGCATATTATCAAATTTAGCATCATTTGCTTTTGCATAATCTAAAAATTCTCCTTGCAAATTTTTAGTGTGAGCATTTTGAAAACCTTGAGTAGGAGTTTGAAAATCACGGTTTTGGTTTTGGTTTGAAATTTGCCCATTACCACTTTGATAATTACCCTTGTTATAATTCCTTTGATTTCCTTGGTAATTTCCACCTTGATTGTTGTTTCGATAGTTATTAACATTTTGGTTTGGTGGAGCTTGATTTGGACGGGAACCTTGACCGTTTTGGTTGTAAGTTCCCGTTGCTACATAAGCACTCGAAGTGTTACCATCCGCGGTAATGCACTCGGAAAGATCATGAGCTCCCCCACAAGATAAACAACTCTTAGAAACCGCTTTAACCGAAGCGGAATTGGAAGCTTCTTGAGCCTTCCAATGGGACATAAGATTAGCAAATCTATCAAAAAACCGATTTTCCTCATTAGCTTCATCATGTAAGGCATTAATGCTACGAGACGATTGTGACGAAGATGACGAACCCATATTGGCAACACTCGGTGTGTTACGAGGGTTATAAACCTTAGATCTATTTTCAATGATTTGTAAAGCCTCATTTGTCGTCTTGCACAAAAAATTACCACCCGCGGCGGCATTCAAATAATCTCGTTCATGATCATTAAGCCCATTATAAAAAGTATCCACTTTATGCAATTCCGTAAAATCATGGTGTGGACATTCATGTAACATCTCTTTAAATCGTTCCCATGCCATTGAAAAACTTTCATTATTACGTTGCACAAATCGTGAAATCTCAGTTTTTAAGTGTGTTGTTTTAGATGGTGGAAAAAACTTGTTCACAAACTTAGAAACGAGATCGGTCCATGTCAAAATCGAATTTGGCGGTTCTTTCTCGAGCCAAATTTTTGCGGGTCCATCCAACGAGTATGGAAACAACATCATCTTAATGGCGTCATGTGGAACATCCTTAAATTTGCTAGTGGCGGTGAGACGGTTGAAATTCCTAATGTGGTAATGCGGGTTGTCTTTCTCGTGACCTCTAAACTTATTTGCTTGCAACATCGACATTAAACCCGTCTTAATCTCGAAATTCTCCGCAAGGATGGCGGGAATCACAATAGCCTCTCCAAAACCCTCGGTGGGTGCTTGTAGCAACTCCATCATAGTACGATTAGCCATGACGACTTCTTGTTCTACAATAGGTTCAACAATTGGAGGTTCTTCAACAATCAACGTCTCTTGATTGGCTTGCTTTTGAAGTCGTTTACGAGCTCGTTTTGCTCGATTACGAGTGATCATAAACTTCACGAAGAATGGGAGGTGAGCAAAGAAGATTCTTTTTGGGTGTTTTGTGAATTTTCAATTTTTTTGTGTTTTTGATGATATTTAATTTTTTTGGATTTTGGTGTATCTTCGTAGACAACAATCTACAAAATCTCTCCTCGAATCAAACTCTTGATTAAAGAAGCCTCAAAGGAATGAAGACGATCACGTGGAGTGAACGTCTTCCAATGACTTTAGAACTTTGGTGAAAACCAAATTGTTCAAGAGGGTTTAATCACAAAGAAAACCAAGCAAATATAGTATACGTAATAATACTTTGGGCGGCAAAACCCTCGATTAGCCTTCAATCTCAAAATACTCACAAGCAAGCGGGGAAACGAGGCGGCGCGAAGCACTTAAGAGCCTTTTTCCTTAGGGTATATTTTATAATACCCGCCTTATACCCACCTTATAGTTTGTATCTTTCAAAATCGAGCTTCACGAAAGTATTTATCTATTTTTGCCTTTTTCTTTTTGTTTGAGATTCGAATACAATAATTAGGAGATCAAATCCCAATTAAGGTTGTGTTTTCACACTTTTGGAGATATTGTTTATTGATTGTGATACTTAATACAATATAGTAATAATATTTGTACAAGAAAAACCAAGAAAACCGATAATACGTATTAGTAGAGTTCTACTAATACAAATACTATTTGGTTAATATTAAAAACAACAATGCAAATTAATCACGACACACCTCCCCGGCAGCGGCGCCAAAGTGATTGAGGTAAAATTACACCTTTTAGGAAAAAGGCGTAAAAGCGGTAAGTATCGAGTGATGATTTTTAGGAAAAATCAACACTAATGACCCTTAATGGTGTGTAAGTTCGTTTCCCAAGGAGGTATATGTGTGTGAAAAACTTGCCAAATGTTTGTGATTAATGATTGGTTTAGAAGGGGATTAGAAGAGAAAATGACGAAGACGTAAAAATAAAAATTAACTAAAAATCACTATTAGAAAGTTAAGACGTAGAACCTAAAAAATCACCAAAAATAAAATAAATTCTAAAAATTACCAAAAATTCACCAAAAATCAAAAAATAATAAACTAAGAGTTTACCAATTATCAAAACTTTTTCAAACCTTTTAAATAATTAAATATTCAATTTTTAAATGCTAATTAAAGCCCTAAAAATC
Source organism: Glebionis coronaria (assembly GCA_025667525.1). NCBI lineage: Eukaryota > Viridiplantae > Streptophyta > Magnoliopsida > Asterales > Asteraceae > Glebionis > Glebionis coronaria. Next base: position 252,070,429 of record CM046878.1, read on the forward strand.
AAATAAATTATCAAAAAGCCCAAATAAAGATTTTTCAATTGATAATCCTCTAAAATGACCTAAAAAGATTAAAAACTATTTTTAGAAATTTTTAAAACTACTAAAAACTATTTAAAATGAATTAAAATCTATTTAAACTTAAAATAATTATAAAAATTAATCTATAAGTGATAAAATTATTCTAAAAGTTGCTAAATTCCTATTTTAATGTATTTATCCTAAGAAAAATGTAAAAAGTTGGAAAATGTGAAATTTTAAAAATAATAATAAAATAATAATAAAATAATATTAAAAATCCAAAAATTGTAAAAAATTCTAAAAACTTGCAAACTAGTTTATTTTAACCTAAATAATCAGAAAATGAAAGTAAAATTACCAAAATACCCCTAATGGGCCCTCAAATGGGCCAAATCCAAATTCAGTCAACCTAAATGGGCTTTTGGGCCCAAAAAGTCAAACTTGGCCCAATTGACTTGGAAAAGCCCTATCTGACTTAAAATTTAATTCTAAGAACAAAACTCTAAAGGCCCAAAAGCTGAAAATATGCTTATCACAGCTGATTGAACACAAAGCTTATTCTTATTGGGCTTTTCAGCCCATTAAGGCACAAGCTAATGCCATAAGCTCTAATTTGACACACAACCCTCTTTTTGGATGCTTAAGAGATCTGTCAAAAGAAATTTCCAATAAGCACACTCAATAAGCCAGAAAATAGAAAAGCAAAAATCCACAAAACGACAAAATAGTCGGGTTTGAGAAATAATGCACCTCAGAAGCTCTAGTTTGTTGCAAAAGCTCACAAATAGCTTAACTAAGAATAATCAATCAAGAAAATCACAAAAAGCCAAGTAGAATAAGCTGTAAGAACAGATAAGCTGGCTGAAAAAGCCAAATAAGCTAGTTTCCTAGCAAAAGCTTAACCAAAAGACTTGTAAACTTCCAGACTTGATATTAAGCTGAGAAAAATGAGTTCTATTACAAAAACTAAGTTGTTGCATGTACCAATAAGCAGAACAGATTCAATAAGCTTGAAAACCAAGTTTGACCAAAAGTCAAACGCTGATAAGTTGAAATCAAACGCTGACAGGAACAAAGTAGGCGTTGACAGACTTAATGAAGTGTAAGGACTTGTTTTTCACCCTGCTGGTCAAGGATTGAGTGCAAACCTTGTGAATCAAAGCTTACCAGTTGGGTAAACTTGATGTATTTTGGCACAAATAAGCTAATAAGCCAGTGAGCTTATAAGCTATGATCAAAGCAATCCAAATACCCAAATACCAATCACAAGCAGCATACAAATAAGGTCCAAGCAGCAATACAACAATCCTAATGCTAGAAATCAAAATGCAGCACCAAATGAGGTGGTCACTTTGCTGATGCAAATGACCACTTCAGCAGACTATGATAAGCTATAAAAAAAACACAATAAGCCACCAAATTCAACAAGCAGATAACCAATAGATAGCTTTTTCAGACCTTAGATCCAACTAACAAAGAAGTTATTGGATCTGATGTGTTTGACCAAATTCAAGACCACTTTTATCAGATTTTTGCAAAACTCCAAATCCCTTTTCCAAACTTTCAGAAAGTAAACCAATGACTAAAACTTGTATATTAGGACTTGTTTAGACTACCCAAACCCAAAGAACCAAGGGCACAAGGCCACAAGGCCTTGATAACCAGTAATCCCAAACAACCCTTAATCAAGCACTTATCAAACAAACTTCTGATTTTAACTAATAACCTACTGATATTAATGATCAAAAACACTTAAACATTAGCAAATAACACAATCAAACTCAAAAATCACCAGCACAAACACCAATACTCAAAATCAAAGCACCAAATCAAAAACAGTCATAAACATGAAATTTTTTAGGGGAATCTTAACAAGAGATTATACCTGCCTTCCACAACATCCTAGGAAGGCCAGCTATGCTCCTTGGACCTTGTTCAACAACTAGAACAAGACCAAGGTACTTCAACAAAGGTTATACAACACTGCCTTGGTTGATGGTTTAAAGTAGAACCTCAAGGACTTGATGTCTTCAACACAAGTAGCAAACAACTCAACCAAGGGCTCTAATCCCTTCACAAGCTTGGTGTCAACAAGCTTGTAAGAGCTTATAGCAAATGGTCAAGGGTTAGTACACAAACTAACCAAAACAGAACCTAGGATTTCAAGGTTTTCAAACCTTAAAAACCTTATGAAACAAGACGTGCCTTAACCACAAGATTAAGGTGGGCCTTAACAATAAATGGAACTCAGAATTAGGCTACTCAAACACCAAACTTTTAACTAAATCAAAAAGAGATTTCAAATTTTCAGAAATTCAAATTTTATTTAACTTAAAAAGGAATTACAAAGATTAATAGCCTAAAACTGGAACAAAAGCTCTCTCACATGTTGAGGAGTCTTTTTATAGGCAAATGCCAAGGCTACACTGTTCATAAACCCTAGATGTGAAATTCCCTAAATGTCCTAAGTCCTTGAGTACGCTTGTTGTTGTTGAGCTGTCCAAAATGATCCTACACGTTCATTTTAGCTTTGTGATCAAGCAAAGGCTCTTAGCTGTTGATCTTGACACGTGGCTAAGCTTGGAGGCCAAGTTGAAATCTGATTGGTGGAAAGGGTATTGGGGTGGGGTCCATAGTGAGTGGAGATGAGGGTTTTGTGTGTGGGATAGGTTCCTGCACATGTGAATCAAACGTGTGCCTGGGTAATTTGTTTTTACCCTTTGATTTAAGTTGTGTAAAATCTGGGCTGTAAAGGTGAATAGTACTTGTGTTTGATCCGTTTTTGTAGGAGTGGGAAGTTGTTTGGCGCAAAATGTGTTTAAATGTTTCATTTGCACAAGTTCAGCCCTTGTCTTTCCTTTCTTTTGTCTTTTATGTTTTAAAACCCATCAGCGCCCATTTAAGCTTGTATCAACTTTCACCATTTGGCAATTTTGGCACATAACTTTTCAAAAGGGTTTTCAAGGGTTCTTTTTGCCATTTTGAGATATTTCAAGGACTGATTTTGAACATTCTTGATCTTCAAAGGTCTTCATTGCATCTTTGACTTCATGAGGGACCATTATTGGCAATTTTGATTTGTTGAGGGACTATTCTTGCCATTTCTTCAAAGTTGAAGGACCTTTTGTGTAATTTTGACAACTTAAGGGACCAAACTTGTAATTATTAATATACAAAGGTTTTAAGTGTCATTCCTTCAATAAATGAGGATCACTCTTGTTTGTCTTCAAGTCTTCAAGGTATTTTGTTGAGAATTCCATGATTAGGGCCCGGTTCTTTGTACGGCTTCGTTTCTCGTGTCCGTTTTTCCTTGTAACTTGTGATCTTTTGTCTTTTTCACGATATCCATACCTAAAATACACAAGTAAACAAACACAAGCATATATATGGTATTTTATGACATTTTTATGCATTTAAAGCCCGAAAAGAATGATGAGATCATGTATAAATGCCATCTCATCACTCCCCCATACTAAACCATTGCCGTGTCCTCACGCAATGCTAGAATAAAGTATCTAAGCATCACCAAAGTTCAAATTTTATTAACCTTAATTGAAGAGTAAAAGACTTGCAACATACTACGATGATGTGTAAAGACATAATGTATGATTTTCATCACGAAAAGTGACTTTTAGGGTCAACGAATAGAAACAAGTTAATGTCCCTTAGAGTAAACTTCGTCATCCTTGATTGTCATACATTCCATGCTAAGTGCAAAAACAAGATCATTGTTGGTACAAGTCACAATGCTAACACTTCTCATACGTCCAAATTGTGTAATACTTTTTCTCCCCGCAATCCTAGTTATTATAAAAGGAAATGGGTTACTAGCATTTTTTATTTATTTGTCATAGATCACAAGTGATTCATATTGACTTATTTGAGTAGTTATTAGTCCGAAAGCAAAGTAGCACGATTTGATCAATAGAGTACTCGTATTCTTTCAAAAACTCATGTGTTCTCGTTGTTTGCTTATTCTCCCTTCGCTTGTAAATATTTTTTGCTTAATAAATATTGACTTAGCGGTTTAGTTAGGATTGTTGGGTTTCTAGTCTTTTCTAGTAGCTTCCGTGTAATTAAATTGGGAAGACATTAAGGTATCGCCAGCGTCACGGTTTTGAAGTATTGGCACCCCAATAATCGAAAGCTTCAACCAATAATAAGATTTCAAGTGCTCACCTAAATCTAGCAAGAAAAAATTTGAAGCCCCACAAGGCCGAAAAATCTATGCAAAAATTGAAAGTGAATTAAGCCTTAATCTTCGAAGCTTTAAAGATCCAAAATTCGCTTTAGCGTGAGGATATACGTCTTTGGCTAATAAAACCACCGATGAGGCGGATAATAAAAGGCAAGGCAAGACCGATATCATAATAAAAGCTTCATGGCGAAGTTGAATAAAAGATGGAGGTAAACCAAAGATAACAAGGCCCTTCCGTTAGGGGGCGTATAAAAGTCTTGGTAATAAGTCTCATGTTCAAAACCGTTATAAAACCGTGTTTATCGATCCTTCTTGTCAACTTAAATTTTTAACATCGTTGTCTATTAGGAGGGGTTATTGATTTGATGGTCTTAGTTACACCGTTAGGACTCTATTTTTAGACCTAAATCTCTATTATCGCATAAGTCAACAATGTATCCTCGTGAAACATTCAAGACATCATAAAATATAAGAGATACAACTTAGGAATAATGGGAGGATAAGTACGTGATTAGGGCATATGAGTAGTGTTAGCGTTACTAACTTATAATGACAATGATCTTGTTGCACGCTTGGCATGGAATTAAGGTGAAAATCGAGGACGACGAAATTATTTCTAACGAAGCATTCACGTGTTCTTATTCTATGAACCTAAACGTCTCATTTTGCGATGAAAATCATACATTATGTCTAAAACGCAAGTAGTAGTAATAGTAGTCGTATAGCTAGTTTATCGTTCAATAAATTGAATAAAATTGAATTTTGGAGATGCTACGATACTTTATTCTAGCATTGCGTGAGGGCACGGCAATGGTTTAGTATGGGGGAGTGATGAGACTGCTTTTATACATAGTCTCATCGTCCAAATCGGGCTTTAAATGCATTAAATATCATCAAAATACCCAAATATATGTTTGTGTTTGTTGCTTGTGTATTTTAGGTACGGATATTGAGAAAAAGACAAAAGATCACAAGAATCATGCAAAAACGAACACGGGAAACGAAGCCGCACGATGAACCAAGCCCTAATGAAGAAATTTCCAAAGAAAGTCCTTGAAGATTTGAAGAATTATGAAGAAGGGTCCTCCAATTATGAAGAATTGACACTTTATACCCTTGTATCTTCATAATTACAATTTTGGTCCCTAAAGTTTGTCAAAATTACAAAAAGGACCCTTAACTTTGAAGAATTGGCAAATTTAGTCCCTCAACAAAACTAAATTGTCAATAATGGTCCTCCAAGAAGTCAACAAACAAGTCAAAGCCTTAAAGTATGAAGACATGTCAAGAACAGCCCTTGAATATTGAAGAATTTACATGTTTAGTCCTTGTTTCAAGTTTGGAAAGTATTTGTGCCAAAAATGACAACTGCCCAAAAGTTGTCATGTGTAATTTAGGCGTTGAGGGCTATTTATTACAAAGTGAAAGGAACTTAAACCTTTGGGGGCCATTCCTGCCAGACAAACAAACTCTCACCCTCCACTCATAGCACGCCACATCACCCACTTCCACCCCACACCCAATCAAAACGTCCCGCCTCACCACGTCACCTCTCCACTCACTCAAACTGATTTAATTAATCAGTTTAATTTTCCCACCCAAACACTTAATTTAAAATCCATTAATCCCAAACCGGATTAAACTCACCCTAATCCACCCTTAAACCCTAAATAATCCCCAGGATGAACACTTATCAAATCAAAGGGTTTTTTGTTCATTTGCTCCAGATTCCTGATTAACCATCACTTAAACCTAAAACCACCCTTAAACTTCCATCACCATCACCTCACATGCTTGTGCCACCCTCCCCTGCCCCACTATTCACTCCTAAACAAAAGATGACAGCAAGATCAACAACTCACAGCATTTTCGTGCTCCCAAAGGCAAAATGGACGACCAAGATCCTCTTTTCACTGCTGGCATCTCACAAACGTCCAAGGATCATCACATGGACCTTCAATATTCAAATTATTCAAAGGGCATTTCAGGGAAATCAGCAACTAGGGTTTTGCACAATGTATTATTAAAATCAGTATTCTAGAATAGTCCTAGTAGTAGTATAAAAGGAGACGCATGTGTCCCTTTTACATTGTTCTTGCTTTCCTTGTTCACACTCTTGTAAATCCCCTTTTTATGAATGAAAAGTTGGTAAAGTGTTATGTGAAGAAATCCAGTTCCATTTTTACTTTCAGTTTGATTTAAGTGATTATTGTTCAAGTTTGGTTTAATTTTCAGCAAGTTATTAAGCTTTTCAAAGTTTCTGTTTTCTTTTCAAAGTTTTTCTCAACCCAAAATTTTCATACAAATCTGTTAGAAAGGTGATGGAATGTGTTGGTTTGATGGTGTTTGAGTTTGTATATGTCCAAGACACCATGGCTTGTTTTGGTGTAGTGGGTACCCAAGCTTAAATAAGCCATTTGTTTGGTCATTTTGTCTAAGCTTATCCCAGTCTAACCCAAGCTAAGGCTCTCTTCTAGATTAATCTATAAGCTAGGGGCAAGCCCTTAAGCTTTTACACAGCTTTGTCCTTTCTCTCTTAGCAGATTCAAAGAAGAATCATTTTTACCCATTTCACGTTAAGCAGTCCCTCATAAGCCCATCAGCAAAGTTCTGCTCAGGCCCCAGCCTGATTGGAGGTGACTATTCAGTCACTGTTGGGCCTGGATGTAGGCCCAACAAGGTAGCTCACTTGACCCTTTTTCAGTTTTCAAAGAAATATCCAGTTTATGTGATTTTGCATGATTTTGTGTAGAAGTTGTTCTTTTGTCTGTTTAAGTGTTGAATATTGCTTGTTTAAGGTTATTATGCATATTTAGATTGGTTGGAATCATTTTGCTTAAGTTTTGGATTGAATTGCTTTGTAATATTGATTTTCAGATTTTTAAAAGGGTGTTTGGATTAAGGGATAAGTAGGGTTTAATGTGTTAAATCTTGGCTTTAAACTAGTTCAATATACTCACTAGGTAGTTTTTAGTGTTATATGCTCTTGTCTTTCAGTTTGGTAAAGTTTTAATCAAAGATTGCATGCTTAAATATTGAAAACATTGCATTAATCAGAAAATTGTCTTTTCTGCTTGTTTTGTTGAATTTGATCCATCAATTTGTGAAGTTTGCTAGATTATAGGTTGTTTAAGGGTTTGTGATCTCTTGAATGCTACTTAGTATCATTGCGTGCTTTGGTTGAAGGTTGGAATTTCACTTTTTTGCCAAGTGCATCAGCAAAATACTCATCAGAAACATAAGCTATATCAGTAACTTGTTTGTGCTCATTTGATTTGCTTTTGTGTAATACTTGTGTTTTTTGTGCATTCACTTGACTCCTTATACTCAAAAGAGTATAAGGGTGCCCCTCTTGTCCAACAAACATCACTAAAAATCAAGGATCAAGCTCCTCTTGATCTTATCTGCACAAGTGAAGATTCACTTTTCTTCCTTGTGTTCATAAGTACAAATCTGGGCACGTTTTTGGTTCTAGTTAGCTTTAATCTTAGTTAATTTAATTTGGATTTGTGTTTTTGTAGTTTAAAGAGTTACTGGATTGTGTTTTTAAAGTTTAAAAAGAAAAAAAATAAAAAGATCAAAAAGGACGTGGCCAGGACTCGAACCTGCACCACTCCTCCCACACTCAAACGTGTTAACCATTGCGCCCTGGGGACTTTGACTGATAGAGTTCATTTCAAAATCTATTTAAGGTGTGCTTGTTTGGTGGCTTATTTACATAACAGCTTTTTAATAAGCTTTTTCTAGCTTATTTCTTTGAGGTTTTCATTGTTTAGCAATTTTCTTAGGTTCTTGATAGGGTTTAAGACTTTTCTGTTTAAAAAGTTTATTTTTCCCTTTATTAATTAATTTTCTAGGAATATTTTAAGTATTAATTTTAAAAAGTCATTAAAAAATAGAAAAAGGTAATTTAAAAATCTGAAAAAATAGTTTTTAAGTTTTGAATTACATTTTTCTAGTTTACAGCTTTTTAAGTTTTCAGTTTAGCTTATTTTTTATTTTATTGGATTTTAGGGTTTTTAACCAACTTTAAAATTCAATATAAAATTGTCAAATAGGTTTCAGAAAATTTTGATTGCATTTTTGTCTTAGTTACATTATTTAAGATTTTTGGTAATTTTTTAGTAAACTTTGAATTTTTTTGAATATTTTAATATTATTTTATTATTAAAAATTGAAGTTTGATTTTTTTTAGTTTTTACATTTTTCCTAGGTTAAGGACACTTAATTAGGAGTTTTGTCACTTTCCAAATATTTTTAGGACTTTTCAATTATTTTCTAGAATTAATTTAAGTTTTAATTGATTTTAATAGTTTTTAAGTGTTTAAAAATAGTTTAATTTGGTTTTAAAATTTTTAAAAATACTTTTTAGCTTAATTAGGATATTTTTGAGGTTTACAAACTATAAGATCTTGTTGAGGGCTTTTTAATAATTAATAGTGATTTTTAGGGCTTTAATTAGCATTAAAAAGTCATTATCTAATTAATTAAATGGTTTTAGCAAGTTTGGATTTTTTGTAAACTCTTAGAATATTATTGGGGATTTTTAGTAATTTTTAGGTTAAAATTTTAATTTTTGTACTATTTACGGTTTTACGTGTTCGCCTTTTTCGTCGTAGTTTGATTCGTTTTCGTAACCGTCTTTCTCTTCTAATCCCATTTCTTTCTCAATCATATAATCACAAATCAATATCAATTCAATACACAACGCACTAGCCTCCTCGAGAACGAACTCACTTCTAGGGTCATTCACACACGGTTTTCCTAAATCGTCGTGCACACTTGCCCTATTTATTGCTCTTTTCCTAAAGAGTGGTAAAAAATTTACAACATCATTTAGCAAGCGCAATACGTTCCTCTTCATCATACTCATTTTCATGTTGATCATCCTCAGACTCATTATTGCACGTGTCTAATGGATCAGGTATGGTATTGCTATCAACCTTTTCCGTCATACATGTGGGAATAATGTTTGTTGTTTGATCACTATGCTCATGCGTATTGGCATTGGCAAACACATTAAATTCAGCATTGTGTACCTCTTCCAATGGCTCAGAATCGAAAATAGGACCATGATCATAGGAAGGTGTATTTCTGATGACAGTCTCAGAACTGATGCCTTGTGTGCCAGTGTTGCTGCTTTCTTTCCCATGTATGTTATGATCATTCTGCTCACCATGCGTTGTGTTCCCTGATCTGCAGCTGTCAGTTGCATTACTCGATATTGTCTCGTTACTTACAGTTGAGACTGGACTCGTATCCACTACATGAATCTTTGCAACCGTGCACTCTTGCATTTTTAGCCTTTTGTCATTCATCTTATTGATCATGTCTTTTGCATGAAGTAAGCGTTCATCCATAAGCCTCTCAATTGATTTCATGTTTCCAAATATCAAATCTCTGAATGATATTGCTTCCATTGTAGTGTAGTCTTTGAAGTGTTGTTTTGCATCTCGAACTTCTGACTCAAAATTGGGATTCTTGAATAGCTGTGAAGCAAAGAATGGTTGAAACGGTGTTCTGAGTGTTTTGAAGGCTTTCTTGGAATTTGTCTCATGAAGGTTTTTGTTGAGTAATTCATTCTCAAGATTCTTCAAGTGGTCTCTTAAGTCATAAGTGAACGTGCTATGATCATTTCCGAAAAAGGAATGAAAAGCACGCATATACAAAGGATTGTACGAGAAGGTCTCTCTTTCCAGACGTTTTAGATTCGTTTTAAGATCACTGAAAGCTTGCATACAACGTTGTTTAAGGACTTTTTCTTGTAGTTGCATCTCTCGTTCTTCTCTTTCTGAACACGCATTGCTCGTTTCCATGATGATGGTGTCGCAGTTGATAAAGTGAAAATGGATCTTAAGTAGATGTGTTGTGATTGTTGTTGGTGATGAAAAATGTTAAAATCCCCTAAAAATTGTCTTCACAAGAAACCAAAAAATCGAAGACGAAAAATCACACGTAGTTAAAAATTTTCACTTTTGAAAAAATCTTCAATTTCGGAATAATGAATAATTTCGGAATAACTGACTTTTTCAGAGAATTTGGGTTTTTTCGGAATAACTAACATTTTCAGAGAAATTTGGGTATTTCGGAATAACTGACATTTTCAGAGAAAAGGTCTTTCTTCGGAATAATGAGGTTTTTAGAGAAATGTCTTTCTTCGGAATAATGATGTTTTCAGAGAAATGTCTTTCTTTGGAATAATGATGTTTTCAGAGAAATGTCTTTCTTCGGAATAATAACGTTTTTAGAGAAATGTTCTTTCTTAGGAATAATGATGTTTTCAGAAAAATAAGCTTCTTCGGAATAATCACTTTTTCGGAATAATCACTTTTTCAGAATTATCACTTCTTCGGAATAATCATTTCTTCGGAATAAGCACTTTTTCGGAATAATCACTTTTTCAGAATTATTACTTCTTCGGAATAATCATTTCTTCGGAATAAGCACTTTTTCGGAATAATCACTTTTTCAGAATTATCACTTCTTTGGAATAATAAACCCTTATCCGAAAATCCTTTTTTCGGAATAATTAACCCTTTTCTGAAAATCTGAATTTGGAATGATCTTGAAACAGTGAACGAACCGTAACTCAAAAAATGAATCCAAACACCTCAAAATGTTGCGATTTTTACCACAAAAATCAAACCAAATCCCTACCAAATCGATATAAATGAGTTATATCAAGATTTATAGCCCGAAATACTAAAAAAAATTAATTCGGGATGATTAATATGGAAAAATCAACCGAATCAAACTAAAACCGAACAACCAAACACAATCTACCCCGTGGCGATTGATACCAAATGTTGTCCCATATTATTATGATGATTAAAGATAGAAAATAGATGAAAAGAGATGGATTCCTAGAGAGAGAAAGTAGTGAGAGAAAGTAGAGAGAGAGTTGATTAACTTGGTGAATATTAAATTAGAAGTGAGAATAAAATGAACAACCAACCCTCCTAACATGCTAGGAGGGTAGTATATACAGTCCACCCACATGCGGGCTTTAATGGGCTATATATTGGGCCGAGCTTGTCTTTTGGACTTTAATTAGTTTAAATCCAAGCCCGTGAACCACGACTATTTAACTATCTATTACAACGTTCTAATAAATATTACAATATAAACCTATGACCGAACATTCTTGTTTGACTCAATATTTTGAGGCTAACACATAGTATAACTAGAAATTAGTTTGAGTAACATAGATATAGTGAAAGAGAATGTATAACCATTTGTTGAAGCTGTGGGATAAGCATTAGGCGATGTCGAAGGCTTAACTTATGTTGTGCAGATGTATCAAATATGATAAATCCATGTATCATATATGATAGATATATCTAATAAGTGTGTAAACACTTATCCTTTTACCACTAAAATCAATGAAAAACAAGACCTAATCATGTGTTTAATATCATAAAAGTCGGAATTACGGGTGGTTTTGTGTTTTTGTGTGAAATAGGTACAAAAGATCAAAGGGAAAGAAAACACGGGATTTCACGGTCAATGTTGAAGAAAAGTCAAAGAAAGAGACAAAGTCAAAGTCAAAGAACCAAAAGTGGAAAAATTCCAAAGATCCGAAGTTCACAAAAACCGGCGAAAACGACACGGTTTTGAAGAAAAGATCAAAGAAGCCAAAATCAATTTCGTTTTAGTGGATTTTAACTTAATGAAGGTGAAATGGGTCTTGTGGGTCCCACATTTGGTTAATGGGCTTAAAAGCCCATTTGAAGAACATGTATTATTTGATAAATAAGTTAAGAGCCCATCAAAGCCCAAGTTACATTTAAAAAGGGACGGATTAAGTTACATTTGGGCTACAAGCCCAAACCAATTTGACAAATTATGAGACGTGGAGTGTATATTGGCTTTCATAACCCATTAGGTTAAACGAGTTACTATGAACGGTGAAGGTTAAATACTTGTTATCTTGTTCAACGTTTTTATACACTTACCCACACACACATTATTCGTTCGATACAAACAAAGCTCTATCCACATTTCTCTCTCACCTCACCCCAAATAAACCAGACCCAACTATTCATCCAAACCCTAGATAAATAATCCCAACTTGGGGCTTTATGATACGAAGCGCGTGATATTACACGCTCTTTAATTAATTCCCAAGAAAAACGGATCAAGAAGATGGGTAGAGGCATAGTGACGTGGCTCCTTCCCCTTCTCTGATTGGATGAAACACATCACCCCCACCAATCCACCTATAAGGAGATGCCACATAAGCTTCAAAGAAGCACAACTAGCACACGTGATTGCCAAGTTGGCAATCCGTGTGCTAGTTGGCTAATATCAGCCACAAGAGCAAGCAAGGAAGAGAAATTGAAGATTTTGACGGTCAAGATGAATGGCTCCTTCAACAAACTTCACCAACAAGCCTTGAGAACGGCTATAAAAACCCCCATTTATTCTGTAATCCATATCCCATTTTTTTATTTTTGAAGTTATTATGCTAAAATAGTTCTAGGTAATTTGTAATTTTCTTTTCTCAAGTATTGTAATAAATTTGGAATATTAATAAAAGTTTATTTGGTTTTGATTAAATTCGTGTTTACTTTCTGTTTAAATTCAATTTTGCAATTTATTCTTGAATCTATTTCTGATATGATAATGTTAAAGTTATTTAACTAAGCTTAATCATAAATTTTGTTAAATAATAAAAATAAATTTTGGGGAAAAACTTTCCCCACTGGAAAGTTTATAAAAAATGGCTCGTATTGTGATGGTGATGGTGGTTCGAGTTATGGTGGAAGGTGGAGTTTATTCGATTTAATAAGACGGCTCAGCGCCGCATCTTCTTCTCAAAGGATCTCTTCAAAAAGGTTTTACTTCACTTTATTTTCTATGTTATAAATATTCTTAGATTAATCTGTTTTAGTTCTCTATTAATTAGATCTGTTTAGCTGATTTTTGGTTTAAATCTGCTTGATAAATTGGATCGTTGGTTGATGGTTTAATTTGATGTTGTAGGTTTTGATTAATCTGAGTTTTAGATTTAAGCTGTTTTGTATTTAATTTTGTTAAAACGATTAGCTAAAGTATAAAACTGAATTTGAGAGTTTTGTATACAAGTTTTTTTTAGCTGGTATTAATCTGATCGGTCATCTACTGCTTATAAATCATAGTCTGTTGGGTAGTCTGTTGGGTATCTTTTCTAATATATAAGTATTCAGTCTGCTGATTAATTTGGTACTAAGTTTGCTTGCAGTTTTTGTTATCTGGTATTTGTGAGTTGCTGAAAAAAAAAAATTCACAAAAAAGGTTCACCATGGGACTCGAACCTCTGACCTCCTGGTCATGTACACAGTGTGTTACCTGATATGAGTGATTTTACTCATATCATTTATATCTAAAAACAATGAATAAATGCATAAAATGTTTAAATATGCCTTGTATATGTTTGTTTGTTGTTTCATGTGTGTAGGTACCGATGATCACGAAAATCGGCAAAAACGGCATGAGTTTGAAGAAAAGATTGAGGAAGCCAAAAACAAGTCCGTTTTTGTGGATTTATTCTTTTATGAAGTTAATTGGGCTTGTGGGTCCCACATTTGGGTATTGGACCCAAAAGCCCAACAAGGAAGTTAAGTTAGCTATCTTTTGTTTACCAAAAGCCCATTAGGCCCAAAATGAAGCTAAGTGACGGAAATAATAAACATTATGGGCCAAAAGTCCATTTACTTGGAAACCTATTTTGGACGTTTGGAGTTTACATGGGCTTCAAGCCCATCTCATTGCCAAAAATGTAAACGAGAGTTATATTTACTTCACCTAGTCAAAATAAATTCATAATCACACACATGTTTTAGTTACCAACTCACACACACCAATAATTCCTTCGATATCCCCAAAGTTACCCACTTTTCATCTCTCCCAACCTCACTTGTAAATTTACTATTCCACAAACCCTAAGTCAAACAAAAAAATAATAACATTTGCGGCTTTTGTGAGATACGTGTGATTCAAACGTATGGGGAATAAATCCTCAAGTTTTTCGAGGAAGAAGAAGATGGAGCTTTAAGGGTGACGTGGCTCCCTTTCTACCATTTGATTGGTTAATACAGCACATCAATCACAAATCCTCCAATCATCTAAAGCCACGTCATAAATGAAGAAGCACAAGAAGCACACTTCTTGTCTACGTTGGTGATCCGTGGGATCAAGGGCGTCTATTAACCGTTAGATCAAAACCGAATGGAGAGAAGATGAAAGATGCTCATCCAATGGCTCAAAATCGCCTTCATCAACCACCCCTCACCTCTTCACCAGCTATAAATACCCTCTCTATTTTTCTGTAATGGGTATCCCATTTTTTACCTTAGTGTTATAATGTTAGATTAGCTATAAGGTTTATTGTATTTCTATTTTCAATAGTATTGTAATAATTTTCCTGGATTAATAAAAAGTTCAGTCGAGCATCATCTTGTAATTCTAATTATTTTACTATTAAAGTTTTTATAAATTAATCTTACTGTCTCTCTAATATTATAACATAAAAATTATTTGTTTAAGCTTTTTAAATAGCTTAATTAAATAATCTAAAGTAAGATTGGGAACAATTTATCCCCACTGGATAAATATAAGCTGATAGGTGTGTAAACACCCATCCTTTTACCACTTAATTCTGGTTAAAACGAGACCAAAACACGTATTTAATATCATTTGTTTGGAATTATGCGTGGTTTTTGTGTTTATTGTGTTTTCAGAGCCAACCGGATGAATATTAAAGAAAACATGGGATTGCACGGGTTTTACCGAAGAAAAAGACTCAAGATAAAGTCTATTGTCCAAGAGATGCAAAAGATTTGAAGTCACTGGGCCTATTCGATTTATCGAAGAAAAGGACCAAAGATGGAAGATTTACATAAGTCGAAGAAACTCAAGTCTATTAAACGAAGAAATTAAAAGACGAGTTGAATTTAATCGACGACAAATCCCGAATCAGAATCGAAAACGTCAACTTTTCTGAAAAGACGAGAAGACAAGAAGAACGGGAGAAAGCCCACTCACCAACCAAAAGACAAGCCTATATAAAGGATCCCCTCACACACATCCAGTTTTTAGTTTTAGTTTTCTTCTCCCCCACTTTTCTCTCCTTCTAGTTCGTCCCATCACCAACACCATTAGGGTGTTTGGTGATTTTGATCTTTGATTTTCTAATCTTGTAATTTTCATCTTTGTTTTATCTTGTTAAAACATTAATCATTCAATACAAGTTCTTGTTTAATCTGTCCATTTTATCTTGTTCATCATCATCTTTTATTTCAAGTTTTCAAGTTTTTATTTGATTGAGTTGATCTTCAAAAGTTGTTGGGATTTGTGTTTTTATTAATGGGATTTGTAGTTTATTCTTAGTAGATGCTTTGTGTTTAGTTTTATTTAAGATTTGGTGAAAAACTTGGTGATTTTTGGATTAAAATTTGTTTCCTTGTTCTTCGGGGTAAGTTACTTTATCTGGGTTTCCCAGACTTCCGGATGAACAAGAAAGTTCCGGATGAAGGTTATTTCCAGAAGTTCCGAATGAGTTTGTCTTTAAGAAGTTCCGAATGAGCTAATAACTTCCGGATGAACATAAGTTCCGTATGAGTTAAAAGTTCCGAATGAGTTTTTGTTTAAAAAGTTCCGAATGAGTCTCTTGTCTAAAAGTTCCGGATGAATTAAAAAGTTCCGGATGAACACTTAAGTTCCGAATCAACTTCTTTGTCAAAAGTTCCGAATGAGTTTCTAAGTTCCGAATAAACCTCAAGTTCCGAATGAACCTAAAGTTCCGAATGAATGCTAAGTTCCGGATGAACCTAAGTTCCGAATGAAGCAAAACTTCCGAACGAAGTTCCGAATCAAGGCGTTCCGAGTGAAAACTTCCGAATGAGCAAAGTTCCGAATCAAGGTTAAAACTTCCGAATCAATTTTCTGTTAGTGTTACTGTTTTACTGTTTAACTGTTTCTTTACTTTTATTTCACAATTTATATTTTATATTTTAACTATAATTTTAATTTTAATTTTAATTTTAATTTTAATCTTAATTTCAATTTTAATTCACGTTTTTATTAATTGTCATTAAAGTAATTGTCTTTGATTTAAGTTTTAATTTTAAGTACGTTTTAACATTTAGTATATTAGAAAACCAAACCCTTTTATTTGGTAACCAAGAACAATCATTCCACTTAAGGCTGAGATCAATTCGAGAGGACTGTGAGAGAAATCTGAAACCATAGAAAAACCCATGTATTAAATGGCGCCACTGCCGGCTCTTCTCGTTAAGATCAAAAGTTTTTTTGTGAGAACTTGGATTTTGGGATCCGTTCCCCGTGAACGTTACTTTTTCATCAAAAATTTTCAAAAATACAAAAAAATTAAAAAACATAAAAACCAAAAATATTTTTGCCTTGTTTTTCTTTGTTCGTTCTTTTGCAGGTGTATGCGCACTCGATCCACGTCTTATCAAGAGCCCGAGCCTCTCGATAACCTAGACATGGCCGGTGTACAAAACAACAACAACATACCACCTCCAAACAATAATAATAACAACAACAACCCACCTTTCAACAACATGAACAATAACAACAACAATGAGCCCTTTCCGGATAATCGCCCGATGATTGAATTGTTGCAAGCTCATGTAGATGGCAACACGGATCCAATTGTCATACCTCCAATTGCCGCCAACAATTTCGAGCTAAAATCAGGCTTTATCCAGATGGTCTCCGCTCAACCATTCTTGGGACGAACCATTGATGATCCACACGACCACATCAAGAGATTCTTGCAACTCACCAACACGGTCAAATTCAATGGTGTTCCACAAGAGGTTATAAGGTTACAACTTTTTCCCTTTTCTTTAGAGGGACAAGCCCGACATTGGCTTGCTAAGGAACCGCCACAGAGTATTCTCTCGTGGACGGATTTGGAAACAAAGTTTATCAATTACTTTTTTCCACCCTCTCGTACTACCGCTTTGCGGAATGAAATCATAAATTTTGAACAAAAGTACGATGAGTCGTTCAGTGAATCTTGGGATCGTTTTAAAGATCTTTTAAGAAAATGCCCACAACATGGT
The DNA here is from genome assembly GCA_025667525.1 of Glebionis coronaria. NCBI lineage: Eukaryota > Viridiplantae > Streptophyta > Magnoliopsida > Asterales > Asteraceae > Glebionis > Glebionis coronaria. Next base: position 252,087,718 of record CM046878.1, read on the forward strand.
TTTACCAAAGTACATCAAATTAATACTTTTTATAATGGTTTAAACATGAGTGACCAAGATTCACTAAACAGTGCCTCGGGGGGTAATCTTTTGGCTAAGACTTCCAATGTTGCTTGGGATATCATTGAGAATAAGTCTCGTTTGCAAACCAAGAGTGTTCGGACCAATGTCGCTAGTGCTAGCACTAGTGACAGCGACAAGCGATTGGACAAAATCACTACGCTTCTTGAATCGCTTGTCACCCACACCGTCAGCAACAACAACAGCAACAACGCTAAACACGCTCAAGTTAACGCTGTCAGCCAACCTTGTGAGATATGCGGTGGTCCTCACTCTTACACCACTTGTACCGCCACCCAAGACTACCCTTCTGAGAATGTTAATGCAGCTTATGGCACCTATCCTCAACCTGCTTATCAAGCTAGACCTCAAGGTGACCGTAATTTGCTTAGCTACCGCTCCAACAACTACCTCTCACCACCCGGTTTTCCTCCAAACAACCCAAACCAACAACAAAACCTTAATCGCCCTCCTCAACAACAACAACAACCTCGACAACCATACATCCCTCCTCACAAGCAGCAACAACCACCTCAACGTAACAACCAAGTTTACCAACAACCTGCTTATCAACCACCCGCATACAATGCTCCTCCCAACCAAACCACCACTGCATTACACCAAGAGGTTGCAACCTACATAAGGACCAATGATGTGATTGTGGAAAATCTCCAACAGGAAGTGCGAAACTTGAAGGCAGACTTGGTAAAGCAAGGAAATGATTTGAGAGTCGACATGAGAAACACGTTGGATAGCCAAACTAATGATCTGAGGAACATGATGGCTGGTTTCTTCCAAGGTAATCAACCCTCTTCTTCGGGTACTCTTCCGAGTAACACCGTTGCAAATCCAAGAGGGGAGATGAAAGCAATCACCACTCGAAGTGGCAAAGGTACCAAGGAACCCGAGCTTCCTATACCTCCACCGATGGTTGTGACTAAGGAGAACGAGTCACCTGCTCCTATTCCTCATCCTCCTACTTCCCCAATTTCTACGCCTCCTTCACCTTCTACCCCCATTTCCCCACCACCCAAGGATGTGAGTGATCCTATTCTTCCAAAGCCTTCCTCTTCTTCCAATACACCTTATCCATCTAGGTTGAGGAAAGAGAAGCTCAAAAGCAAGGACGATATTCAGGTTTCGAACTTCCTTAAAATGTTCAAACAATTGAATTTTAACATCTCCTTTGCTGAGGCTGTCGCTCACATGCCCAAATATGCGAAAATGTTTAAAGATCTTCTGAGCGACAAGGAAAAGCTCCTCGATATTGCCAACACCCAACTTAATGAGAACTGTTCTGCAGTGCTCTTAAGGAAATTGCCAACCAAGCTTGGTGATCCGGGTCGTTTCTTAATTCCTTGCAATTTCCCGGGAGTAGAGAATTGCATGGCCCTAGCCGATCTAGGTGCCAGTATTAATCTTATGCCTCTAAGCGTTTGGAAGAAATTATCTCTCCCAGAGCTAGTCCCCACCAAAATGACTTTGGAATTATCCAACCGTACGGTTGCTTATCCAGTGGGGATAGCCGAAGACGTCATTGTAGGAGTCGACAAATTCACCTTTCCTGCTAATTTCGTTGTCGTAGACTACGAGATGGACCCTCGTGTACCACTAATTTTTGGTCGTCCATTCTTGAGGACCGGTCGCACTCTCATTGATGTTGAAGCCGGTGAGCTTATCATGAGAGTGGGTGACGATAAAGTAGTCTTCAACATGGGAAAGTTGTCTAAACAGCCTTATTCATATGAGAGTGTTAATTGTATTGACGTTCTTGATGAGGCTTGTGAAGAACACTTTAATGATGCTTGCAAAAGTATTACTGCCTCTCTTCCCAATGTTGAGACCGTGTCCTCTATTGATTCATCATTGTCTCTATTTGGAGATAGTGATTTATTTTGGAACAATCTTGAAGATACCATGGGAGATGTGAATTTAGCTACTAATGATTCTCCCACCGATGGGGATGAAGACATGAATTTCTTTGACAATCTTCTCACCGAAGACAATCCTTCTCCTCCATCTCCCACGGTCATTACTATCGATACTCCGACTTTAAATACGCCTCCCGTCGAAAATCCTCCGGATTTAGAACTTAAGGAGTTGCCGCCCCATCTTGAGTATGTATTCCTTGAAGAAGAGAAGAAGTCGCCCGTCATCATCGCAAAGGACCTACAAGAAGAAGAAAAAGCCCGACTTGTCGCCGTGTTGAAAGATCATAAGAAGGCTATTGCTTGGAAGATTTCGGATATTCGTGGAATTGATCCTCACTTCTGCACACACAAAATTCTCATGGAGGACGACTTTAAGCCCACATTCCAAAGCCAACGAAGGGTGAATCCAAAAATCCATGAAGTCATCAAAACAGAGGTTATCAAACTTCTTGATGCGGGTATGATTTACCCTATTTCGGATTCACCATGGGTTAGTCCAACCCATTGTGTGCCCAAGAAGGGCGGAATAACTGTTGTTCCCAATGAACACAACGAGTTGATTTCCACTCGTCTCGTTACTGGGTGGAGAGTTTGTATAGACTACCGCAAACTCAATGATGCCACGAGAAAGGATCATTTCCCTCTACCTTTTATGGACCAAATGCTTGAACGATTAGCGGGCAATGAATATTACTGCTTTCTTGATGGTTTCTCGGGTTATTTCCAAATACCCATCGATCCCCAAGATCAAGAAAAGACAATATTCACTTGTCCCTATGGCACATTTGCGTACAAAAGAATGCCTTTTGGCTTATGTAATGCGCCCGGGACTTTCCAAAGGTGTATGTTAGCTATCTTCCATGACATGGTTGAACAAACCATGGAAGTCTTCATGGATGATTTCTCGGTCTTCGGGGATTCCTTCTCTTCTTGCCTTGCCAATTTGGAACGTATGCTTAAGCGGTGCGAAGACACTCGCCTTGTTCTGAATTGGGAAAAATGCCATTTTATGGTAAAAGAAGGCATCGCGCTTGGACATAAGATCTCGAAAGCCGGTCTTGAAGTAGACCGTGCTAAAGTCGATGTTATCGCTAAGTTGCCTCCACCTTCAACCGTGAAGGGTGTGAGAAGTTTTCTGGGTCATGCGGGCTTCTACCGACGATTCATCAAAGATTTTTCTCAAATCGCTCGCCCGATGACCCACCTCTTGGAAAAAGATACTCCTTTTATCTTTTCCAAAGAGTGTCTTGAAGCCTTCAACTCGCTTAAGGATAAGCTTACTAAGGCACCCGTCTTGGTTACCCCTAATTGGGAGCTGCCTTTTGAATTGATGTGTGATGCTAGCGATTATGCTATTGGAGCGGTTTTGGGACAAAGAGTTAATAAACACTTCCAACCAATCCATTACGCTAGCAAGACAATGACAGGGGCACAATTGCATTATACGACAACCGAAAAAGAGCTTTTAGCTGTTGTCTATGCCTTTGAAAAATTTCGCCCCTATCTTGTCCTTTCCACCACAATCGTGTATACCGATCATTCCGCGCTGAAGTACTTGTTGACAAAGCAAGATTCCAAACCAAGACTTCTTCGCTGGGTTTTGCTGCTCTAGGAATTTAAAATCGACATTCGCGATAAAAAAGGAGCAGAAAACCTAGCCGCGGATCATCTCAGCAGACTTGAGGACCCTTACCAAGGGGATCATCCAAACAAAGAAATCAATGATTCTTTTCCCTTGGAGACCTTAATGTCTATAAACTCGAAGTCGAATGAAACCCCGTGGTTTGCGGACTTTGCAAACTACTTGGCGGGTGAAATTCTCAAGGAAGGGTTGACGTCCCAACAAAAGAAAAAGTTCTTCACCGACATTAAGACTTACTTTTGGGACGACCCTTACCTATTCAAACAATGTGCCGACCTGATTATCCGCCGATGTGTTGACGGACCGGCAGCGTCAGAAATCCTTGATGCTTGCCACAAAGGACCCACCGGTGGTCACTTTGGTCCCAACTACACCGCCAAAAAAGTGTTTGATTCGGGATTTTATTGGCCCTCCATATACCGTGACGCTCACGATATGGTCAAATGATGTGATGTTTGCCAAAAACAAGGCACCATCACACATAAAGATGAGATGCCTCAAAATTTCATACAAGAATGTGAAATCTTTGATGTTTGGGGTATCGACTTTATGGGGCCATTCCCTTCTTCTAAAGGAAACAAATACATCCTTGTAGTCGTTGACTACGTTTCAAAGTGGGTTGAAGCCAAAGCTTTACCCACTAATGACGCAAGGGTGGTTTGTAACTTTTTGAAAGCTCTTTTCGCTAGATTCGGTGTGCCTCGTACCATTATTAGTGATCGTGGGACTCATTTTTGCAACGACCAATTTGCTCGAGTCATGGCTAAGTACGGTGTAAATCATCGTCTTTCCACAGCCTACCACCCACAAACTAATGGCCAGGCTGAAATATCCAACCGAGGACTAAAGCGAATTCTGGAAAGAACCGTGGGAGAGCATCGTGCTGCATGGGCTGATAAACTTGATGATGCTTTGTGGGCTTTCCGTACTGCTTACAAGACCCCGATCGGCTGTACGCCTTATCGTCTTGTGTACGGGAAAGCATGCCACCTCCCCATTGAGTTGGAGCACAAGGCTTACTGGGCCTTGAAGTGGGCTAATTTTGATATTAACAAAGCCGGTGACCTACGCAAGATCCAACTCAATGAGCTCAATGAACTCCGTAATGAGGCTTATGAAAATTCTTTGATCTATAAGGAAAGAACTAAGCTCATTCACGACTCCAAGATCAAAAACCGAGAGTTCCATGTTGGAGACAAAGTTTTACTCTTTAACTCTCGGTTGAAAATCTTTTCGGGAAAGCTCAAATCTCGTTGGTCCGGCCCATTCACCATTGCCCAAATTTTTCCATATGGTACTCTCGAGCTCGCTCAACCTAATGGACCTAATTTTAAGGTGAATGGCCAACGAGTGAAGTTGTACTTTGGTGAGGACACCTCTCAGGAGGTGATTCCATCCCTCACCACGTTCCCCATGAACTAATTTTGGGTCGAGTCAGGCTCGTGACTCGGTTATCAAAAACAAGCGCTCCTCGGGAGGCAGCCCGAGTATCTATCCTTTTATGCTTTAACCTCCTAAGTGTAGGGGGACCTCTATAGGTTGCTTTCTTTGTGTGGTGATGTGATTACAAGGATAAGTGCACTCTTGGAATCTTTGACGAACCGTGCTCCCGTGTTATCCGAAATCCGGTTCTATCTCTCAACTATCGTGATTCAATTTTCTTCTTACTCACATTTGAAATTGATCACTTTAGTCGTCTCTTCCTTAACTTGATTTAACCAACGTGCACAATGTCATAAGTGTAGGGGAGACTTTTCCCACATGCTTAAACATTGAGGATAATGTTTATCTTAAGTGTAGGGGGGACTTCTATCGAAGTTTTAAGTGGACTTTTCCATAAAAATGCCTTCATTTAACCGGAAAATCATATTTTTCAACATTTTTCAAATTTTTTATTAACTTTGGCCATTTAGTCGTAATGTTTAAATTTTTATCGTTGCTTTCATATGTATATATCCCGCAATAAAGTAAAAAATATTAATAAAGTGGTGTAGCTAGTTTAGAAGTCTTTGACATATTAGGCCTGTTGCGTTTATTTTGACTCAACCCGAATAGACTTATCCAAGTTTATTCTAGCTAGTATCCTTAACCATGTAGACCTTAATTGGTTTATTAGGCTAAGTGTCCACGAGTCTCATTACTTGAGATTTTGAATTGTGGAGGACGAGAAATGATAGAGTCAATTATAAGTCGGTATTCTTGCGCAAGCTCACTTGGTGTAATTATTTGCCTTTTCTCCCATCACTTGCTAATAATTTATCTGCAATAAGTAAGGTCGTACGATTTGAAAGGTTACTTAGCTTCTAGCCCAAGATCGTTTAAAAGTTGCTCGGTAATGATAAGAGTTCATAGCCAAGGCATAACTTATGAAGCGGGGCGCGAAGATTGGCGAGTCCGAAAAGGCCCTAACAAGGCATGAGGATTCCATTTTATTGCTAAAGATCCAAGGTGATGTGAAAAGCATTATTCCCAAAGTAAATATGAAGGATCAAGACTCACGACGAAAAGCAATCAACTCCCATAAAGATCATGGAGAAGTCTATCCGAAAAGACCCTAACAAGGTATGAGGATAAATAGATCCAAGTCCGAAAAGGAGGCGGATCGTTGTATCTCAAAATCCCAAATAGAGATTGAAGAAATAATCATGAAGTCGTGGTCAACAAAGTTGGAGTACCTCTCAAAAGTCTCCAAGTGAAGAAACTCTATGAACGATGAGAAGACCATTATCTCAAGCACGTCTCTCAAGATATGAAGTATGAAGTACATGCCAAATATCGGCCCGAGAAAGGTCTCAAATCGTGAACCAAGTTATGCCAAGATATGAACTTTTTGATATCCCGAGAAGCAGTTTTAAGAGATTTTGTCCTTTAGCTAACTATTGATCAAATCGTCCTACTTTGCTTTCAGCCTAAATAAACTATCGAAATAAGTCCAAAAATGCATCTTCATGATCATTCTAAGACAAAAATAAAATATAAGAGATACAATTAGGAATAAGGGAGTTTAAGCATTTAATTAAGCCATGTGTGTAAGTGTCTGAATTGCTAACTTATAATAACAATGATCTCGTTTCTAAGCTTAGTTTGGGGAACGTGAAACTTGAGGGTGATAAATCTTCGCAACACCAAAGCCCTAATGTAAGTCATTGATCTCTTTGCAAGTTATTTCCATTCTTTTGTTTCCTTTAAAGTTTAATTTCTATTAGTATTTTAATTTTTGTTTAGTAGTATTTAAATAAGGCCAAGGTTGATTGATTATGAGAAAAATGTAAATTTGCTTTATCACTAAGCATTGCATGAGGGCATGGCAATGGTTAAGTGTAGGGGATTTGATAGGTGTGTAAACACCCATCCTTTTACCACTTAATTCTGGTTAAAACGAGACCAAAACACGTATTTAATATCATTTGTTTGGAATTATGCGTGGTTTTTGTGTTTATTGTGTTTTCAGAGCCAACCGGATGAATATTAAAGAAAACATGGGATTGCACGGGTTTTACCGAAGAAAAAGACTCAAGATAAAGTCTATTGTCCAAGAGATGCAAAAGATTTGAAGTCACTGGGCCTATTAGAAGATTTATCGAAGAAAAGGACCAAAGATGGAAGATTTACATAAGTCGAAGAAACTCAAGTCTATTAAACGAAGAAATTAAAAGACTAGTTGAATTTAATCGACGACAAATCCCGAATCAGAATCGAAAACGTCAACTTTTCTGAAAAGACGAGAAGACAAGAAGAACGGGAGAAAGCCCACTCACCAACCAAAAGACAAGCCTATATAAAGGATCCCCTCACACACATCCAGTTTTTAGTTTTAGTTTTCTTCTCCCCCACTTTTCTCTCCTTCTAGTTCGTCCCATCACCAACACCATTAGGGTGTTTGGTGATTTTGATCTTTGATTTTCTAATCTTGTAATTTTCATCTTTGTTTTATCTTGTTAAAACATTAATCATTCAATACAAGTTCTTGTTTAATCTTTCCATTTTATCTTGTTCATCATCATCTTTTATTTCAAGTTTTCAAGTTTTTATTTGATTGAGTTGATCTTCAAAAATTGTTGGGATTTGTGTTTTTGTTAATGGGATTTGTAGTTTATGCTTAGTAGATGCTTTGTGTTTAGTTTTATTTAAGATTTGGTGAAAAACTTGGTGATTTTTGGATTAAAATTTGTTTCCTTGTTCTTCGGGGTAAGTTACCGTATCTGGGTTTCCCAGACTTCCGGATGAACAAGAAAGTTCCGGATGAAGGTTATTTCCAGAAGTTCCGAATGAGTTTGTCTTTAAGAAGTTCCGAATGAGCTAATAACTTCCGGATGAACATAAGTTCCGTATGAGTTAAAAGTTCCGAATGAGTTTTTGTTTAAAAAGTTCCGAATGAGTCTCTTGTCTAAAAGTTCCGGATGAATTAAAAAGTTCCGGATGAACACTTAAGTTCCGTATCAACTTCTTTGTCAAAAGTTCCGAATGAGTTTCTAAGTTCCGAATAAACCTCAAGTTCCGAATGAACCTAAAGTTCCGAATGAATGCTAAGTTCCGGATGAACCTAAGTTCCGAATGAAGCAAAACTTCCGAACGAAGTTCCGAATCAAGGTGTTCCGAGTGAAAACTTCCGAATGAGCAAAGTTCCGAATCAAGGTTAAAACTTCCGAATCAATTTTCTGTTAGTGTTACTGTTTTACTGTTTAACTGTTTCTTTACTTTTATTTCACAATTTATATTTTATATTTTAACTGTAATTTTAATTTTAATTTTAATTTTAATCTTAATTTCAATTTTAATTCACGTTTTTATTAATTGTCATTAAAGTAATTGTCTTTGATTTAAGTTTTAATTTTAAGTACGTTTTAACATTTAGTATATTAGAAAACTAAACCCTTTTATTTGGTAACCAAGAACAATCATTCCACTTAAGGCTGAGATCAATTCGAGAGGACTGTGAGAGAATCTAGAACCCATTTAAAATCAGTGTATCATAAGCTGTACGGTTCGAATGGTTATGGTTCGAGACTCAGTGAATGGTGTTCGTATGGTGTTTAATGGTGGTTTTGAATCGGTCTATTTAGACGGCTCAGCGCCGCTCTACTTCTCAAAGGGTTCCTTCAAAAGGTTCACTTCCATTTATTTTTTTATGTTATTTATATTTAGAATAATTTGTTTAAGTTCCATATGGATTAAATGTTAGTTTGTAATGATTATTAAATGATTTAGATTATAAGTGTTTTTATTATTGTTTAAGTCTGTTAAATATTTGAGATGGTTTTATTCTGCTTAAGTTTTGAGTTGCTATAGATTTGGAACTTGACTGAATAACTGATGCTTGTTATATAGACTATTTTAGCTTATTAATTCATAAAGAGTTTACTGGTTCCATATATGTTTTTTTTATGGTTTATAGTAGTAACAAAGGTTTTTAGTGTTAGGCTTTGTTTGCGTTAATCAGGTTTTGTTTTGATTAGTAGGATTAATAGGGCAGAATTACTTGGATTGATACAAGGTAAGGGTAAATTTATAAGGTTGATTTCAGTTGGCATAGTTATAGAAGTCTGCTGATAATGTCTTAATTATGATATTTGATCTTAAAAACTACTGTATAACTGATAGTCAATAGTCCGTGTTATAGGTTTAAGTCTGCATTTGTTAACTTGTTATTATAGAAGATTTAAGATGTTTATAAAGTCTGTTGGATTTGTAAATTTATCTGAGTTTAGATTTATTGTTTTGTTTCTGATATAAGAGTTTGCTAGATTCTCTATTTGCTGATATGATGCAGCTTGACTGATTGTTGAGTTGTCTTTTGCTCTATTTTTGCTGATATAAATCTTTTTACTGATATTATATGCTTTGCTATATAAGGCTAGCAGATCCTATTGATTTGCTAGTTCTTGACTGGTTTATCAGTCATAATATTCAACAAAAGTCATTACTGTGACTCACATTTCGATTCAGTTTTCCAAAAAGATAATCATCTACAAAGAAAAATGCTCTTCATGGGATTCGAACCTGTGACCTTTTGGTTACAGGCCAAACACCTTAACCATCTCGTCTGGCTCTTCTTTTTGGTTTAGTAATGGAATAGGTAATTAATATAGTCAATTAAATAGGCTGTCAGATTTTAAAATACATAGTTTTTAATCTAGTTTAACTTTTTTAAATTAATATAATTTCTTTATTTAAGTTTTCAAATAACTAAATAAAAAAATAAAACAAAATGTTTATTTAATTTTATAAGTTTAATTAGTTATAAAATTTGTTGATTTAAATTAAATTAGTTTTTAATAAAATAGTTTTATAAATATATTTTCTTTTAAATATATTTAATAATGTTTAAATTAGTTTTAATAAGTTTTTTTTAAATAGTGTAAAAGTTATTTCAATTAAATAATTAATTTTTGATAGATTTTTAAATAGTATAAATTTTTAAATAGTTTCATATTTTTAAATAATTGTCTTTAGTTAAAAAATAATAATGGGGAACGATTCATGCACTTTGGGATTAAATTAGTTTAAAAGTTATAGGAGTAATTTTAGTTTAAAAACCAAAAAACCAGTTCAAATCAATTGTCCAAATCGAAACAAAAACGTCTCAAATTTACTCGATCTTTGTGTACAACGAACTTGGTTCATCATCGTGTTTAATTAAATCCGTCTTTGGTAATTTTAGTCTATTACTTTTTCCTAAAGGTAATTTTCTATTTTACCCTATAACGTATCTAATTAATATACATTCGAGGACACATCAAAAATTTTGGCGCCGTTGCCGGGGATCTTGTGTACGATTCGTCTTTGTGAGATTTGTTGATCGTTGATTTGAAGACCCTTTCCGTCCTCGGAAAGTTTTGTTATTTTTCTGTTATTATAGTATGTATCGTTTTTCGTGTTTTTTGTGTTTACTATATTGTATTACGTAGAACAATAAATTTACCTACTTCCAAATAAGACCTTAGTTGGGATTTCATCACCTAGCTATTGTATTCGAATCCAAAACGAAAAAAATAAGGCAAAATAGATAAATACTAATAAGAAGTTTGAACTTGATTTATACAAACTATAAGGTGGGTATAAGGCGACGTGCTATAAAAGGCCGTCTAAGGAAAAAGGTCTTTAAGTGCTTTGTGTCACCGGTTTCCCAGCTTGCTTGTGCGTATATTGAGAGGGACGGCCGATTATTGGTTTGCCAACTCAAGTAGTATTATATCCTATTTTTATAGTTTACTTATTGAACCTCGAGACGTTTAGGTTTTCACCTATCGTTTCAAAGTCGACCGAGGGTAATTTACTTCCATAGTAATTATCCTTATTCCTTGTTTTTATCAATCTTTTTGATTGAGCAATACCAAATAAAATTCCAAAAATAATCTTCTTCTTGTCTAATTTCTTTTTTTCAATCCTCTAAAATTTTCGTCACTTTGGTTTATGCAATTACGATCTCCTCGACTTTTGATTGATTACAATAGGCTTAAAAATATTCCTCGTAGAAATAGAAATCATCAACAACGAATAGTGGAATCCGAGCTTCCACCTATTGTTGTAGAGATGGCCGATAACCGAACAATGGAGGAATTGCTCCGTGCACCCACCGAAGGGTATGGGGAAGCAATCATTGTGCCGGCTATTTTGGCGGATCATTTTGAGATTAAGACGGGTCTTTTATCGCTCATTCGTGCCGACCAATTTCGTGGCAATGAGACCAATAACCCGCACTCTCACATTCGGAATTTTCTTCGTATTACCTCGACTCTCAAGTTTAGAGATGTGTCGAATGACGCGATTAAGCTCATGCTTTTTCCGTACTCGCTCGAGGGTAACGCTAAGATTTGGTATGAGAAAGAACCACCGGGTTCGATTTTGATATAGGATGATTTAGTGTCTAAGTTCATGAATTACTTCTTTCCACCATCTAAAACAATACACTTTAAAAACGAGATCACTAGATTTGAACAAAAAGTGCATGAATTGTTTGGGGTTGCTTGGGAAAGGTTTAAAGATTTGTTAAGACAATGTCCACACCACGGTTTCTCGGAATTGTATCAAATCAATACTTTTTATAATGGACTTAATATGGTTGAACAAGATTCTTTAAATGCCGCCGCGGGTGGTAATCTTTTAAGAAAAACTCCGAGAGACGTGTGGGGTATAATTGAGAATAAGTCTAGAGTGCAATATTCACGAAACACACCAGTTGTTTCCAATGTGAATTCATTTAATCCTGAGATTGCTAGATTGGACTTTAAGATTGATAGTGGATTCGCAACTTTGTTGAGTGAGATTAGGAAGAATCATGGAACGATTAATATGGTTGAGAATTTTTGTGTATCATGTGGTGGAGCACATCCTAATTATGCTTGTTCAACCACGGGGTTTGATCAAGCTAGTGCTTTTGCCGCGGCGGGAACTTATGGCTCCAATGGTCAAGTTCCTCGTCAAAATCATGTTGCTCCACCGGGTTTTCCACCGGTTCAAAATAGGCACAACAATGGGAATAACAGGAATAAATTTAACCGTATTAATAAGGTCATAATTGACTTTGTAGGTTTTATTGTTGCTTTTAAGTAGTCCTATTAGCCAAATTTCGGATCTGGGGATTTATCCCTCAAATCGTGTTAAGTTATCCTTGATGTGGGCTTTCTTTAGTGACAACGGTTTTGAAGTCGAGGCTAGGTTTTGAGTGTTGAGTTTACACCGTTTTTGCCTTCATTTTTGGATTAATAAATATCAAATAAAGTCAAATGAGACTTTGGGTGAATGACAAATAAAATCTAGAGATACAATTAGGAATAATAGGAGATTGAGTTTAACTCAAATTACTTGTATGAATTGTTTTAATTTTAGGGCTTATGATTAACAATGATCTTGTTTTTACACTTGGCATGGAAAAATGAAAAGTCGAGGACGATGAATCTATTGGAGTTTTATGATCCTAAAATTTATTTTTCAATAATGAAAGCAATACATTATGTCTTTGCAAAATAAAATGTCAAAAGTTGAATAAAAGTATAGTTATTGTTTTATTTTATCATTGCATGAGGACACGGCAATTGCTTAGTGTTGATGTAAAAGTTGGGTGATCCTTGCTAGACCCGAATTAAGCTTAATTCGGGTTGGCTGGGCTCCGGCTCCTGCACCAAGTGAATCGTTTGGTTGGGATCCTGCACACTAAACAGCACGCGTTAGGCTTACCGTGGGAATGTTTCCCACGATTAGACTCCGGCGTGAGAGTAAGTAATCGATTTAGGGTTTATGTGAGTTAAGAGTATAAGACGTAATACCTTTGTGGAACCCTTGGGGGTTCCTTTTATAGGCAGTGGAACCCTAGTGGGCTACCACTTGATCCTTCGGCCCCAAGGAAAGGATAACCATCAGAATTAGAATGATTGTTATCTTCTAATTTTGGTAGTGAATATCCTCCTCCATTGGGATAAAGATATTCCTAGACAGAATATGATTCTGTCTAACCCTATGCCGGCCGCACCGGGCCGTGGGCCGCACATATGTGTGCGTCACTATTCATCCAAGCCCATAAGCCTAAATGACATTATTCCACCCATCTATGATGGGCCGGATACGGGTAGTACCCATGGGCCGGGTTCATGACCCGGCTGGGGACTATACGTCATCATGTCCCCCCAGTCTAGTTGTTACAACCATAGGCGTAACCTCTAGACTACCAAGATGCTCCCTGGACGTACCAAGGAAAAAATAGAGAATGATAAGTTGTCCAAGAATTTGTATTGGCCGCTCGTGGCAACCTGACTTAGGAAGTTATTCCATCAATATCTCAGCCGCATATGGCGACCGAAACAAATTAAATATAGCATTAAATGTCCAGTCTTACGTAAGAGCCGCATATCCCGACATTAATAACTGTTCACCTGACATGTTGACTGACAAAAGTGTAGACAGTCAGAACCTTGAGCAGTGCAAACGTTTGAGTCAGAAGTGACCCGTGGGTCCCGCCTGACGTTTCACTTGCCACTTGCCCCCTAACCACACGATCAAGAATAGTGGCAGACACGTGTCACACATCCAACAGGTCGTGACCCACGAGGCAACCCTATAAATAAGCCACCCCTACGGCTGTGTGAAACACACAGTTATAACCTCCATTTCTGCCATTAAAGCTTTCCTCTTAGCTCGAACCAATTACGCACGGATCCCTTCACACGTAGGTTAGAACACCACGTCCTTACACTTTTATTTAGTAATGGCTCACAGAAACAACCCTACCATTGGATCCGTGCTGAATGTAATGACCCAAGACCAATTAAACCACTTTTGTACAAACTATTTCATCCCTACCAACCTACACCCCTCACTTCCTGGCGCCGGAGACCTCATAAGTGAGGCTCCAGCGGGTAAGATTGGCCTATATACTCGCCTCTTTGATGCGGCTAGTTACCGTATTCCCTTCACCCATTTCCTTGTAGATCTGTTAGGATACTATGATGTACATATTAGTCAGCTCCACTGTATAGGTGCCTGTAAGATTAGTCAATTCGAGATCCTCTGCCGTGCTAGGAGAATCCCCCCAACCGTAGAATTATTCCGGCTCTTTTATGTTCCCAACATAGTAAACGGTTGGGTATCTTTTAAGAAACGATCCCCTAACAGTCCCCAATCGCACAATAAGCCAATGGACTCATTGAAAAATTGGTATGACTGACGCAGTAGTATGGCCGGCCGATTACACCTTTAGAACTAGGATACCCCACGACCCCAAGCCGCACACAAGTGCATACAACCCCCGACATTCCCAAGAATTAGATCTGAATAGGACCGGGTTCCATAGAAGTCTGCCTGAGTCATTTCTATGTTTGCTAGGGATTAGCCGCAATTATTTTGGCCCGTCCAACAGATATCCTGTGTTTTGGAGAAGGCAGGGTGAAGGTAGGCTACCATCCGTACACAAATAACTTATTCAATCATTTTATAAATGGCTAACATATTTTGTTTTGTGTTGGGCAGAAATGAACTTCTTTGGACTCTTGCGTCAGGGCGACCCAAAGCTTGTAACGGAGGGTTCCCGTCCTCTCCGTGAGAATGAACGACCCCTTCTTGAGCATACCCGAAACGTGACGGTTGCTCTCGAAGCAGTTCCAGATCCCCACTCGGACGAGGAAGAGCATGAAGACAATGGTGGTGGTGATAACCGGATGCATGAAGGAGGAGCCGGGCCCTCCTCACCACATAGGGAACAGCAGGGAGATAATATTGACCTAACCACCTCCAGCCTTCGCCGGATGATGGGCGATGATGATGAAGAAGAAGTACAACAAGTCAATCTGGAAGAAGAAGAAGAAGAAGAAGAAGTGGAAGAAGAAGTCGAGGAGGAGACTGACGAAGCAACAGCTCAGCCCGTCGCCAGGCGTACCCGTAAAAGAAACAAACGAGCAAGGCGAACTGCTTCAGTCGAGATTGGCGAACACAACGCCCCTGCCAAGAAACTTCGAGAAGACCACCCCTTGTACCAATCTGTTGGTAGTACTACCCAGGGTTCCGAGACTGTCCGGGCCGCACATGTCGGTCCCGTCACTCAGATTGCCCCCACCGCATCAGAATTAGCGAGAAATGACATGTAAGGCTCCATCCTAACACGTAAGAATGACAACTCCTTTTTGAAGTAACACTTAATATGTATCCACATGATTGTTTTCACAGGGATGAACAAACTGGTGCCATGCCTCCTCCTGATACTCAAATAGATAAGGGAAAAGGAAAAGAAGTGGAAAGAAACCCCATGCTTCACACAGCCGCCCAGAAGTCCGGCCCTGTTTTTGAAGAAGGTTTACCCACGGCTTCCCAAGACCTCCCAGCGTCCGGCCCCCCTCAATCATTCAATCCTGTATGGAATATCACAACTGCATCACGAATGAGGGACGCCGATGAATGTCGGGAGTACCTCAACAACTGCATTCCACCAGGCTTGGTGCGAGAGGTAAACGCGCTCAGCCATGCGGATTTAGCGGATGAGTATAATGGTTCCTTGGTACACCAAATGGCGATGGGCACCTCGATGAGGGTAAGGTTTGAAGCCACACTTGGGCATGTTGAATCTCTTAAGAGGAAGGTTGAACGGAGGGAGAAGATGATCGTGGATAATGAAGCTCAAATCGCAGACCTCCAATCCCAACTGGCTAGCGCCGAGGCGACCATAAAAAAGCAATCGGCCCGCGCGAGTGAATACGACCAACAAGTGGCCAACCTTGAGTCACAACTAGATGCTGCGACCACCAAGGTACATATTCGTGCCGCACCACCCATTTTCTAAAAGAAATATATTCTAACGTTTTATCTCTTATAGGTAGCCACAGCGGAAGCGTCTTCCCAGTCGTACTCCAGCCAGGTACACGTGCTTAACAAGAAACTAGAGGACGCGCACCTGGCCGTCCAAAGCATGGAGAAGGTACAAGGGAGCTTGCTGATGAGAGGGCTGTCACCCAAGAGCTGAAAGAGGCGTTTGCCCAAAAAGATTTGATGATTGATGCCCTCACTGCTGAGCGTGACGACGTGCTATGCCCCCAACTGCTAGCGGCTATTGCCGGCCGCAGGTGGATGGTAGGGCATGGAGCACGCCTGGCCGTCATGAAGGTGCTAGAGGCCCCCGAATTTGTGCAACAATTTGCAAGCCTTGTGTCCGATGGCATTGACCACAGACGTCATGAGGGAATGGTTGAGGCTGTTGAGTTGATCAAGAAAGGGGAAAACTTTACCAATCATGCCTTCTTTAATCCTGAAGCCGCTAACAAGATGACTGCTTCCATGGCCGCGATGCGGGATCTTCTCTATCCATTCTTGGATGAGCTGGAGGCCACCAAAGATGCATCAAATATGGAAATCATGGAAAGGCTAAGTCTTAGTGCGTCCTCCCAAGGTGAGAGTCACTCCCGTGCTTCCTTCACTCCATCACCCAGCCACCTGACGCTCCCCATATATGAGGACGTAACCAGGATCGTGCTTGATGAAGAACCCTTAAGTGTGGTGCTGGAGAGGAATGTGGCTCAAGCCCAGAAGCGGAAAGAAAGTGACGAGTGGTTGTCGTGTCTGGTCGAGGAACAAGTGGAAATGGGTAAGTTTTTCCCCTCTATGTAGGATTCTCCTACTTTATGATCCCTTTCAGACACTTTGGTTTGTAACCGCTGAATGTTTGTTGTTTCTATTCGTCCGTGCATGTACACGGCTAACAACATTTGTATTTTGTATGTAAGTCCGTGATTGACCACGGCAATTTTGTTATCTATTTGGAAACTTGTGTATTTTGACTGTGTTAAATATTGTACCTCAATACTGCATGATATATCACGTCTTACACACAAAGAAAGAAAATACATACAAGTCTATAATTTACTAGACATGCGACGTGCGTCTTTACTATGCGGAGCACTGTGTTACTACGGCATATGAAACTTACCCCAACGTCTTGTGAGTAAGGATACATGATCCGTGCGGCTGGGGTTGCATCCCTCTTACGCGGCAAGTTGAATTAGTAGGTTCACTTAATCCTCTTACCCCGCCTGGAGGCGTATAGTACATGTACAGTAATTTGAAAGAATGCATATGAATGAAACATGGCATATTATAATATAAGTAAATTCATACGACTTAGCAAAAAAAATCTAAAAAATGATTTACACGAAACAAGCCGTGGGGCTAGCTAGGCACCACGGCATTTTATTAGAACATTTACACTTTTGTTTGAACAATAATGACAAGTCCTAAAAAACAAGAAAGGAAACTAAACAAACATAAGAAAAACAAAACAGATAGACCGCATGGTTCTTTATTAAGACCGCATATAGCGAAGTACCCATGCGGAAGCCGTAGCTTTCAAAGATAGCACCTTTTGAGATTGGAAATGTTCCATGTGCGCTCTAGGTCGCGGCCATCCATGTCACGTAACTTGTACGCAACTCGTCCCAAGGCTTCATTGACTTCATACGGTCCTTCCCACTTAGGTCCCAGCTTTCCTGTATTTTCCGCTCGACTTGCTTCGTTAGCACGATAGACGTAGTCTCCCGGTCAAAAAGAAACACCCTTGACCTTGGCGTCATAATAAGCCTTCATCTTAGCCTTGGACTTAGCCTCATTGATGGCTGCTATTTCCCTTTTTTCTTCCAACAGATCTAGGTTGATTCGCAGCTGTTCATCGTTCGTGACGACATTAACCTCCGCCGTGCGGATGGTAGGCATCCCTATTTTTGCTGGTATAACGGCTTCAGTGCCGTAAGCCAATGCAAATGGAGTATCTCCGTTGGCTGTTTTGATCATAGTTCTATGCGCCCATAGCACATGTGATAACTCATCGACCCATTTGCCACTTCGTTCATCCAAACGCGCCTTGATGCCATTCCTCAAGCTTCTATTTGCCCGTTCGACAAGGCCATTTGTCTGCGGATGTTTAACGGATGCGAAGCGCCGCTTGATGTTTAATGAAGCACATCAGTCTTTGAATGGATTGTCCGTGAACTTCTTACCGTTGTCTGAGATTATTTCCCCCGGTAGACCAAAACGGCACACAATATGTTCCCAAACAAACTTTTTAACTTGTTTGCCTGTGATAGACTTGACTGCCTTGGCCTCTATCCATCGTGTAAAGTAGTCCATCGCAACAATCAAGAACTTAACTCCACCCGCAGCTACAGGAAACGGTCTTGCAATGTCGATTCCCCACTTATAGAATGGCCATGGGGACGTGATAGGTGTAAGCTCCTGATGCGGGTGCCACGGTACTGGCCTATGCACTTGGCAATCACTACACTTGCGAATCATGTCGCGCGCGTCTCTGTGCATGGTAGGCCAATAGTATCCTGTTCGTAAGGCTCTAGCTACCACAGATCGTGGACCCGCATGCATGCCGCACAACCCTTCGTGTATGTCACTGATTACGTAAGTGGCCTGACGTGGTCCAACACACCGCAGCCACGGCTGCAAGAAAGAGCGCTTGTAAAGGATGCCCTCTCGAAGTTCGAAATGCTGCGACTTCCTTCTGATGCGCCGTGCTGCTTTTTCCTCGTCTGGAAGGGTCTCATTAGTCAAATAATTGATAATCGGGGTCATCCATGTAGGTCCATCCTCCTCAACTATAGCAGCAACCTTCCCCTCCATTATAGATTTCTCCTTGAGTATTTCCACCAAGACTTGTTTAGACAAGTGAGCGAAGCTTGTGGATGCGATCTTGCTAAGAGCGTCCGCCTTCTTGTTCTCGCCCCTTGGCACCTGCTTGATGGAAAACTTACTGAAAGTCGCGATTAGCGACTTGACTTTATCCAAGTACCTGACCATGTTGTCCTCCTTAGCCACATATCCACCTAGAATATGGTTCGCGACAAGCCGTGAGTCCACGTAGGCCTCAAGGTTGCGGACTCCCATTCTAGCGGCGATTTTTAAACCCACAATTAATGCTTCATATTCCGCTTCGTTGTTAGTGGTCGTGAACTCAAAACGGAGGGCGTACGTGAATTCCATTCCTTCTGGATTTGTGAGGATGAGACCTGCTCCGGACTCGTCCGTACACGAATATCCGTCCGTGAATAACACCCATGGTTCTGTTGGGATCTCGTCTTGTTTAACGATTGGCCCTTCCTCATCCGGCTTCTCGATAAGGAAATCTGCCAAGATCTGGCCTTTCACAGCCGTCCTTGGCCTGTAAGATATATTGTGCTCCCCCAATAGGATGCTCCATTTTTGTAGCCTCCCTGCTACGTCCGGTCTAGAAATAACCTGCTTAATTGGCTGATCCGTAATGACCACAATTGGGTGCGCCTGAAAGTACCGGCGCAGCCGCTTTGTAGCAAACACTAGTGCTAACACCAGTTTTTCCATAGAGGAGTAATTCAGCTCCGGCCCTTGTAGTGTTCTACTTATAAAGTAGACCGGAGTTTGCACTGTATCTCTATCTGTCATAAGTACCGCGCTTATTGCGCCATGAGTGGCTGAGAGATACATAATGAGTTCCTCCTTTGGCCGGGGAGCTACTAGCATAGGGAGGGATGCAAGATGCTGCTTGAGTTGGCCGAAGGCTTCCTCGGCTTCCTTCGTCCACCGGAAGTCTCCCTTTCTAATGCACTTCTTGAGTGTCTTAAATAGGGGTAATGACTTCTTTGCGGATTTAGATAGGAACCTATTCAGCCCGGCTAGCTTCCCATTTAAGGATTGCACCTCCTTCCGTGTCTGAGGGGATGGCAGTTGTATCACTGCGTCCGTCTTCTCTGGGCAAGGTTTGATGCCGTTTGGATCAATCAAATATCCAAGGAACATTCCCTCCGTTGCCCCAAACGTACATTTCTTTGGATTTAACTTCATGTTAATCCTTCTCAACGTGTCGAATGTCTCTTGGACATCCCGGAGAAGTGCCTCCTCCGTGTGACTTTTTATCACCAAGTCATCAACATAGACTTCTAAGTTGCGGCCTATCTGTGATTCAAAAGCTTTGTCCACCAACCGTTGATATGTGGCACCGGCGTTCTTCAGTCCAAACGGCATTTTCGTATAGCAATATACGCCCTGGCTCGTATGGAACGCCGTTTTTTCTGCATCCTCCTCCGCCATCTGGATTTGGTGATATCCTTTATATGCGTCCAAGAAGCATTTAAAAGGATACCCACATAGGGACTCCACCTTCCAGTCGATTTCCGGTAACGGGTAACAGTCCTGTGGGCATGCCTTGTTTAGATCCGTAAAATCCACACACATGCGCCAACTTCCGTCATGTTTATTGACCATGACCGGATTGGATAACCACTCGTGGTAGTATACCTCGCGCATGATGCCTGCATCCACTAGTTTCCGTACTTCCTCCAATATCACTTGGCTGCGCTCAGGCGCCTGGCCGTGCTTCTTTTGCTTGATGGGTTGGTACCCTTGGCGGATCTGGAGCTTATGCTCTACTATCGCACGTGGCACGCCTGTCATATGCTTTGGCTCCCATGCGAATATATCTAGGTTTGCACTTAAAAGAGAGCACATGGCCCTTTTGCCGCTATCCGAGAGCGCCCCTCCTATGGATACCTCCTGTTCCGGATAGTCCGGGTGAATGGCTACCTTCCAATTGGGAGGTGGTGATCCATCCTTGGGTGGAACAGGTGGAGCCGGTGTTGTCACGGTGTGACACTCGGATGCCGGTACGATTGTGTTGTAAATGGTAACAATTCGCCCCTCAACGGGGAATTTGATCATTCCGTGCGCCGTGGAGGGTACCGCCCGTATAGCCAAAATGCCTGGTCTGCCTATGATTCCATTGTACGGAGAGTGTGAGCGTATCACCATTAAGTTCATCCACGCCGTAGTGGAATGTTCCTCATTCCCAATGGTTACAAGCAAACGTAGTTGCCCTATCGGCCAGATAGTGTCTCCACTAAAGCCAGTAAGCGGCGACGTGACCGGTACTAATTGGCTTCTTATTTCTGGGCATAACTGCACGAAACAGTGTTCATACAGTACCTCTACTGACGATCCTCCATCCACATACATGCGACGAACATTGTGTGTTCCAATGCTTATCTCAATAGTGAGAGGCGCATCAATCACATCGCTTGCTGTGATGGGAGGGAATGAGATTTCCCTGCCGCGTGAAAATGTTTGGCCAACTTTCTGCCTCGTGCGGCGCTGTCTGGATTGGATCATGTATATAGTCGAAGGTTTGTCCTTTTGGGGATCCTTCTTATCATACTTCTTGTTGTCTTTTCCATCCTTCCAATCCTTAACTAAGTGCTTGAGTTTACCTGATTTGATCAGTGACTCAATGTGCTTCTTGAGCTGGATACACTCCTCCGTACCATGGCCTTTGTCATTATGGAACTCGCAGAAGTGATTTCCTTGCCGACGTTCCGGCGGAGTTGTCATTGGGGGAGGCCTTGGAAAGTTTGCCCCTTCCGTCAGCAAGATCTCCCGGTAGGACATCTTAAGGGGGGTAAACTTATCATCCGGCCGTCCTCCTTTGTTCTGGCTCTTATAGTCCGAGCCCTTGCTACTGTTCTGATTGCCTTGGCCGCTCGACTGTCTCCGAGACTGGTCGTTTGGCCGGTACCCATTTCCTCTGGATGGGTAAGCCGCGGCAACCGCCGTTTCTCCTTCTATGAAATTTCTGACCCTTTCCATGAGGTCATCATATCTCTCTGGACGCTTGTCATTGAGGCGCCTGATCAATTCCCTGTCTGTTATGGCGTGCATGTAGTTAGAGATTTTCAGGAGATCCGGCATTGTTCTTGTGCGCGTGCACTCATCATTGAAGCGTTCAGTGAAGGCTTCTGTGGACTCCCCCGGCCGTTGTTTGACGGTTGCCAACAAGACCGGATCCCTATTATACTTCTTCCTCTGGGTATAATTGTTCTCGAACACATTGCGTAGTTCCGTGAAACTATCAATGCTCCATGGAGGGAGTGCCTCAAACCAGTCACGAGCATTTCCGATCAAAGTCGAATTGAACATTTGGCACCATATAGGCATGGGCAATCGCTCAATTTTAGCCTGCATATCAAATATTTTAAGGTGATCAACCGGATCACCATATCCATCATAAGTCTTGATACACGCCGGCATGCGACGTTTGGTGTCCTCAAAATAGTTCCGTATGCGGAGGGTGAACGGGTCTTCCCTGGGATCCGCCCATGGCCGGGTGAGCCTAGGGTCATCCCATGGTTGACACCATGGACGCGAAACATCCTCCGCTTCTGCATCTCGATAATAAGGACCACCATAATACTCATCATTGTTTGGTGGTGGTGGAGGGGTGCGCCTAGGTCGGCGACGCTTAGGCGGATTGTCATCTGAGTCCTCTCCTAACGGGTCTGGAGACGGTGGTGGTGCCCCATCCTTTGGATAGGGACCACTTTTTTGGGATGAACCGGAAGCCCTCTTCCCAGTGTTCATCCTGTCCCACACGCTCGGGCGACGAGCGGTTCTGGCCAAGTCTCGATCTGGCCGCTCGGGTGAGCCATCCGACTTATCTCCTCCTTCCCGAGACTGCATTAGTTCCTGTATGAGGCGATCTCCTATGCGCTCAAACACATTCCTGGGTTGAGGGGTTTCCTCAAAGATGCTCTGCTCCTGAGGCCGAGCTCTCCTTTTCCTCTGATTTTGAGAAGAGGTGATTGGTCCGGCGTCACCGAGGTTGAGTCTGGATTGGAGGTTCCTCCCCAGATTTAACCTTGACGCGATCCCCGGGACGATCCTATCGAAGTTCTGCGTGAGAACTCGAGTAAGATCCTCCTCGCTGAGTGGTAGGACCTCTACCTCTTCCTCTACCGATGGTCTGCGCGGCTCCTTGTTGGGAGGGTTGGGCGCACTCCCTGGGTCTGGATTGTCCATGGTGGAAGTAGGTGGGGGTGTTATGGAGATCGTGCTCGTCACCCCCAAGGGCTGGAAGCCGCCACGGTTACCAGGTCCGCCTGCAAGGCGGCTAGGTGATTGATTGGGGATAAGTATCCCTTCCCCTTGGGACTTTCGATTTCCAGGATTCATATTCCTGGGATTGGCTGGCTGATGCCCCTTCGTCATTGGAGATTCAGAATGAGGTTTTGTTCTAGCTTAGTGTAATGGGTCCCACGGATGGCGCCAACTTGTTGATGCAAAAGTTGGGTGATCCTTGCTAGACCCGAATTAAGCTTAATTCGGGTTGGCTAGGATCCGGTTCCTGCACCAAGTGAATCGTTTGGTTGGGATCCTGCACACTAAACAGCACGCGTTAGGCTTACCGTGGGAATGTTTCCCACGATTAGACTCCGGCGTGAGAGTAAGTAATCGATTTAGGGTTTATGTGAGTTAAGAGTATAAGACGTAATACCTTTGTGGAACCCTTGGGGGTTCCTTTTATAGGCAGTGGAACCCTAGTGGGCTACCACTTGATCCTTCGGCCCCGAGGAAAGGATAACCATCAGAATTAGAATGATTGTTATCTTCTAATTTTGGTAGTGAATATCCTCTTCCATTGGGATAAAGATATTCCTAGACAGAATATGATTCTGTCTAACCCTATGCCAGCCGCACCGGGCCGTGGGCCGCACATATGTGTGTGGTCACTATTCATCTAAGCCCATAAGCCTAAATGACATTCTTCCACCCATCTATGATGGGCCAGATACGGGTAGTACCCATGGGCCGGGTTCATGACCCGGCTGGGGACTATACGTCATTACTTAGCAAGGGGGAGTTTGATATGAGTGATTTTACTCATATCATTTATATCTAAAAACAATGAATAAATGCATAAAATGTTTAAATATGCCTTGTATATGTTTGTTTGTTGTTTCATGTGTGTAGGTACCGATGATCACGAAAATCGGCAAAAACGACACGAGTTTGAAGAAAAGATCGAGGAGGCCAAAAACAAGTCCGTTTTAGTGGATTTATTCTTTTATGAAGTTAATTGGGCTTGTGGGTCCCACATTTGGGTATTGGGCCCAAAAGCCCAACAAGGAAGTTAAGTTAGCTATCTTTTGTTTACCAAAAGCCCATTAGGCCCAAAATGAAGCTAAGTGACGGAAATAATAAACATTATGGGCCAACAGTCCATTTACTTGGAAACCTATTTTGGACGTTTGGAGTTTACATGGGCTTCAAGCCCATCTCATTGCCAAAAATGTAAACGAGAGTTATATTTACTTCACCCAGTCAAAATAAATTCATAAACACACACATGTTTTAGTTACCAACTCACACACACCAATAATTCCTTCGATATCCCCAAAGTTACCCACTTTTCATCTCTCCCAACCTCACCTGTAAATTTATTATTCCACAAACCCTAAGTCAAATAAAAAAATAATAACATTTGTGGCTTTTGTGAGATATGTGTGATTCACACGTATGGGGAATAAATCCCCAAGTTTTTCGGGGAAGAAGAAGATGGAGTTTTAAGGGTGACGTGGCTCCCTTTCTACCATTTGATTAGTTAATACAGCACATCAATCACAAATCCTCCAATCATCTAAAGCCACGTCATAAATGAAGAAGCACAAGAAGCACACTTCTTGTCCACGTTCTATTAACCGTTAGATCAAAACCGAATGGAGAGAAGATGAAAGATGCTCATCCAATGGCTCAAAATCGCCTTCATCAACCACCCCCACCTCTTCACCAGCTATAAATACCCTCTCTATTTTTCTGTAATGGGTATCCCATTTTTTACCTTAGTGTTATAATGTTAGATTAGCTGTAGGGTTTATTGTATTTCTATTTTCAATAATATTGTAATAATTTTCCTAGATTAATAAAAAGTTCATTCGAGCATCATCTTGTTATTCTAATTATTTTACTATTAAAGTTTTTATAAATTAATCTTACCGTCTCTCTAATATTATAACATAAAAATTATTTGTTTAAGCTTTTTAAATAGCTTAATTGAATAATCTAAAGTAAGATTGGGAACAATTTATCCCCACTGGATAAATATAAGTTGTATGGTTCGAATGGTTATGGTTCGAGACTCAGTGAATGGTGTTCGTATGGTGTTTAATGGTGGTTTTGAATCGGTCTATTTAGACGGCTCAGCGCCGCTCTACTTCTCAAAGGGTTCCTTCAAAAGGTTCACTTCCATTTATTTTTTTATGTTATTTATATTTAGAATAATTTTTTTAAGTTCTATATGGATTAAATGTTAGTTTGTAATGATTATTAAATGATTTAGATTATAAGTGTTTTTATTATTGTTTAAGTCTGTTAAATATTTGAGATGGTTTTATTTTGCTTAAGTTTTGAGTTGCTATAGATTTGGAACTTGACTGAATAACTGATGCTTGTTATATAGACTATTTTAGCTTATTAATTCATAAAGAGTTTACTGGTTCCATATATGTTTTGTTTATGGTTTATAGTAGTAACAAAGGTTTTTAGTGTTAGGCTTTGTTTGCGTTAATCAGGTTTTGTTTTGATTAGTAGGATTAATAGGGCAGAATTACTTGGATTGATACAAGGTAAGGGTAAATTTATAAGGTTGATTTCAGTTGGCATAGTTATAGAAGTCTGCTGATAATGTCTTAATTATGATATTTGATCTTAAAAACTACTGTATAACTGATAGTCAATAGTCTGTGCTATAGGTTTAAGTCTGCATTTTTTAACTTGTTATTATAGAAGATTTAAGATGTTTATAAAGTCTGCTGGATTTGTAAATTTTATCTGAGTTTAGATTTATTGTTTTGTTTCTGATATAAGAGTTTGCTAGATTCTCTATTTGCTGATATGATGCAGCTTGACTGATTGTTGAGTTGTCTTTTGCCCTATTTTTGCTGATATAAATCTTTTTACTGATATTATATGCTTTGCTATATAAGGCTAGCAGATCCTATTGATTTGCTAGTTCTTGACTGGTTTATCAGTCATAATATTCAACAAAAGTCATTATTGTGACTCACATTTCGATTCAGTTTTCCAAAAAGATAATCATCCACAAAGAAAAATGATCTTCATGGGATTCGAACCTGTGACCTTTTGGTTACAGGCCAAACACCTTAACCATCTCGTCTGGCTCTTCTTTTTGGTTTAGTAATGGAATAGGTAATTAATATAGTCAATTAAATAGGCTGTCAGATTTTAAAATACATAGTTTTTAATCTAGTTTAACTTTTTTAAATCAATCTAATTTCTTTATTTAAGTTTTTAAATAACTAAATAAAAAATGTTTATTTAGTTTTACAAGTTTAATTAGTTATAAAATTTGTAGATTTAAATTAAATTATTTTTTAATAAAATAGTTTTATAAATAGATTTTCTTTTAAATATATTTAATAATGTTTAAATTAGTTTTAATAAGTTTTTTTAAATAGTGTAAAAGTTATTTCAATTAAATAATTAATTTTTTGATAGATTTTTAAATAGTATAAATTTTTAAATAGTTTCATATTTTTAAATAATTGTCTTTAGTTAAAAAAATAATAATGGGGAACGATTCATGCACTTTAGGATTAAATTAGTTTAAAAATTATAGAAGTATTTTTAATTTAAAAACCGAAAACCAATTCAAATCAATTGTCCAAATTGAAACAAAAACGTCTCAAATTCACTCGATCTTCGTGTACAACGAACTTGGTTCATCCTCATATTTAATTAAATCCGTCTTTGGTAATTTTAGTCTATTACTTTTTCCTCAAGGTAATTTTCTATTTTATCCTATAACGTATCTAATTAATATACATTCGACGACACATCATTACCCAGCTGGTCTAGCCACTCTTTCTTGTTTATTTACAGCTTTTAAAATTAATATAGGCTTTTAAGTTGGGCCGTTAGTTTTCTTAAATAGATTTTAATACAAATTTTCATTTATTAATATTATATAATTTGTTTTATTTACTTTTATGAAGTTTTAAAAAAAATAAAAAAATAAAAAATATAAAAAGTATAAAAATAGTTTTCTTTACATTTTTAGAATAAGTTTGTCATTTTCAATTTTAGGATAATTTTACATTTACGTTTTTAGCATTTAGTATTTTGCATTTTTACTTGTTATTTTTCTTTAGCATTTTTACAGTTCTAGTTTAATTGTGCATTTTAATTTCGTTCTTTGTGCTTTAGTTGCGGTAATTGCACTTTGTTTTAGATTAGTAAGTATTTACGTATTAATAGTATTATTTTTATCTTTTTACGTGCATTCAAGTAACATAAAAACCAAAAATATATCTTAACCAAAAACGAATAAATCTTGTGAATTATTTGAGATCAATTCGAGACGATTTGAGGAACGATAAATAGAGATAAAAAGAATTGAAAAATTCCTACATTAAATTGGCGCCGTTGTCGCTTCGCTCGTTACGATTGACGATTTTTCATGAGAAGATTTGGATTTTGGGATCCGTTCATTTTTTAATGTTATTTTTCTTGTTAAAAAGTCAAAAACATAAAAAAAATCAAAAACTTAAAAATACAAAAAAAAAAAAAAAATCATCAAAAGCAAACTCTTTCCTAAGATTTGCACCAAAAAAATTAAAAAATCCAAAAGTAACACTTTTCCTAAAGTATTAAACCAAAAATATTAAGTATTATTGTTATTTTTCTTATTACGATTTCTTTCGTTTTTTTATTGTGAATATATATTTTTCTAAAAAATACAAAAAGATTTTTCTTTTACTATAAGATATTACGTATTTTAATACACAATATTCCAAAAGTATTACCGAGGCATTACACCATATTTGGAGGCGTTCCGGTTCCATCTACGTGTATCGATCAATGAAAAATAAAGGCAAAAATAGATAAATACTTTCGTTAAGCAAGAATTCGAAAAAAATACGAACTTTAAGGTGAATAGAAAGGCAACGTGCTATAAAAGTGAAAGTCCCTAATCAATGCAAGAAACCCTAATCTTAACTTAATCAACACAAGGTATTACTTTTCAAACGTAATCTTATTATTGTATAATAAAGAATTACAAGTGTTATGGATAACACCGTTTGATGACAATGTGTTGTGCACACTTTGAACAACAATAAACCTTAACTTATGAATACAGTCGTAGCTGTTTGATTCACAAAGTTATACGCACTAATGTTCTTAATATCTCAAAGTGTTAAACATTAATGCATGGATACACATCCTATTTATAGTGTTACGAGTTTGACTTAAACAGTACTTGATGTCGACTACACAAGCTTTTATAAGTTCCCACATCAGTCACATGATGTCCTTCTATTCTTGGTAGTCTTCCATTATGCTTTAAGGAACAGTTGTCAAAAACAGTTTCCTTATTCTTCATATTCTCGAACACACAAATGGCATGTCCAAAGTGTGCTGAGAGTTATCAGGGTATTGCCACCCCTGTTAACTCTCAACCCCTCAGAGTCCCTAATACATCTTGGCTGTTATCCATCACAGCCAAGGAGTATGTCTTCAGGTAATCTTCGACTTCCCTGACAATGTCTCTGACATGGACTCCTCTGAGGTTGCTCACAGAGACTTGGATCTCTGTGAGTCTTGCGAAACTTGCCTGCCTCCTAGGCACAGGCAAGGGACTATCTATCAGCCTAATTATGTTTAAATCAATGATTAGGGAATCTAATAAGTTTAGATTCCCAACAATCTCCCCCTATTTAAACATAAATAATGCTAGATCTAACTAAGTTAAGGTAAGTGAGTTTAACAGCTTCTTCTTACACATAACAGATCTAAACAAACATACCTCATGATTTTATTAAGACTTAAAGAAAATTACAAGTTCATTACATAAGTAAAATAAAAGATGAAGGTAAAAAGGGCTGACACTATCTTCAATAGTCATCATTTTTTATTCTTTCTTCAGCTTCGGCCACATCTAATCTGTTATCAATTTCATCCTGCAAAGTCTTTGCAAACTTCTTGGAATACTCTGAGTTGATCTTGAGACACTTCTTGTGACAGAGTAGCTGAATAGTTGAAGCCAGGCACAGCTCATCTTCCCTCTGAAAAGCATACTGGCAAGCCTTGTTCATAAAAGCCATTCCTCTTTCAGGCACTGAGTATGTCTGACCATCAATAGGGCCAACAATACCATTTGGAAGGATCAAATCCCTGTGCATACCATCCACACGAACATCTTCAGTAACAAAAGTTTCATCAACAATTTGTGAAATTCTTCTTCTTTTGTTGCCTGTCTTTAGGGGTTCTTGTTCGAAAAGTTGTGGTGGGGGATCAATCTTGAGTTTGGCAGCTGTTTCCTTGATCCAGTTAAACTTAGCCTTAAGAGTTTTAAGCAGAAGGAAATTTGCCTGTCCAGACTTTTTGGCAGCTAAGGCTTCGAGTTCAAACCATTCTGATAACCCAAGTGTCTTTAACCTGAAGTTGTCAAACACATCCATATTCCTCTGTTGGTTTTCCCTCCATAAGATCATCTGTGGGGTGTTTGTGGATTTGTGAATGGTGTATTTAAACTTGGTTATCTTGCCAGCAGCATACCTGTTGTTCACGCAGGCATCATAGTCAGCTTTGACTTTCTTTAAGGCCTCAGCGCGTTTAAGTTTCATTTCCCTCAACCTTTGTTTTTGTTTTTCCCTTTCAGGTGGTGTCATCTTCCTTAGAGTAGCTTCATTTAATTCTTTGGCTGTCTTGAGCTCATTTAGTCTTTTGAATTCTTCAGCCTGTTGCTCTATTTCTTCAGGAGTTAAAGGACTCTCATCGGAAGGCGTAAAGGTTGAAAAGTGGGAAAGGTCTGTGGTGGATCCTCCTGTCTCTAGCATCGCAGCTATCTTTTTAAGTTTGGTGTCAGTATCAACCAAAACTATCTCCTTCCCTTTCTTCGAGACAGAGGACTCCACCCTTATGTTTTTCAAATCATCAGCTCTTTTGAGAAACGCTGTCTGAGCCTGAGTTTGAATAGATTTTGGGAGAGAGCTCACAGTGAAATTTAGTTTCTTGGCCGCTGGCTCATCCTCATCCTCAGGCTTGCTGATGTTAACTAAGATCATGGATTTAGATGAGTCAGCTCCATCTTGTGTTTGTTGCTCCCCCTGAGTATCATCCTCATCATCAGGTACTATAACTGGTGTGATGACTTGAAGAGGAACAGGTGTAGTTGAGGGATTGGCTGATGATGAGCCTTGTTCAGCAGATGCAAGGCTGAGTGTAGTATTCTTCTCCCCCTCACGTTCATCCTTACTTCCCTGATGCTTGGATGAACGTGCCTGAAAACGGCTTGCAATCTGCTCCACAGAGGCAGCCATGGCACGTTGTCGCTTTCTCGAAGCCCTGGCAATCTTCAGCAAGAGGTTGGCATTGGCATTAGTATTTGCCTGAACACGCCTGACAATAAAGCCAACATGGTTGTATTGCCTGTTGCGAACCGCATTGAAGTACCTGTTCAAGGTGTTTTCTTGTGCATGGAACATAGCAGGGACAACTGAGTCAATGGCATCCTTGATTCGTGTTGAGAGATGACTGAGTCCCTGGGCCACACCTTTTCTAACACCCTCCTGAATTGGCTCAGTGACAGCCTCAGTCACAGCCTTCTTTATGATGCCTGGAAATGTGACAGTAAAATTGTGCATCTCTGACTTGATCACATCCAGCTTCCTTGATAAGCGCTCAATATCAGATTGATGATGTACGGGCTGAAGATTCTTAATATTGAGGCTTTGCTGAGCAAAATCATCCCCCCTTGGAATTAAGTCGAAGTTGGTCTGGGTAGAATGATCAAACATGAGGAATTCGGCTGTTGGATCATATGTTGGTCTTTGGAAGACTGTTTTTGCAGATGTAGCAGAGTTTGGAGTGTCAACAGCTTCCTTGAGAGGAGAAGTCTTGTCATCTTCTTTAGGAGGAGAGGCTGACAGCTGGTCATCCTCATCTTCTTCATCCTCTTCATCAAACATTCCCTCAGGGAATTCATCTTCAGACATGGGCTCAAATTCAGAGACATAATCTTCTACTGAGAGCATTTCTTCATCAACATTTAACACAAGCTCTTCAGTA
Source organism: Glebionis coronaria (assembly GCA_025667525.1). NCBI lineage: Eukaryota > Viridiplantae > Streptophyta > Magnoliopsida > Asterales > Asteraceae > Glebionis > Glebionis coronaria. Next base: position 252,118,717 of record CM046878.1, read on the forward strand.
TTGAGTTTATCCTGAGTCATTGTTTCAGCCTCCTTTTCGTGTACCTGAGATTCTTGGACTGGCTGTACAATTTCAGCCTGCAAGTTTGTTGTAATTAGTAACAGGGAAAAAAAAATAAGGTGAATGGTCGCCATTTCGCTGTCCCAGAGAGGCTGAGGGTGATTACTCAGCCACTCCAAAGGATAAATCCTTGGGATTCTTTTAAGTGTGAATGAATTGTGGTTAATGGTCGCCATTCGCTGCCCCTAGGAAAGCTGAGTGTGATTATTCAGCCCCCCCAAAAAGGTAAAAAACCTTTGGGACTCTTTTGATTGTGAAACATATGTTGTGTAATGATCGCCAGTCGCTGCCCCTAGGAAAGCTGAGTGTGATTATTCAGCCCCCCCAAAAGGTAAAACCTTTGGGACTCTTTAAGAGTGAAACATATGTTGTTGTAGGTCGCCTGTTACGCTGCCCCTAGGAAAGCTGAGGGTGATGATTCAGCTCCCCCTGAAAGGATAAATCCTTTGGGACTCTTTTAATGAGGGAACCAAGAGGCTGTGTGAAGTACAGTTGATCAAGGTTGAGACATTAATGTATTCAGGTTGTTGTCAGCCTGAATACTGTCTAGAGGGTTCAGGGTCATCGGGGTGCTTTATAAACACAAATGAATCATTCCCTGGTGCAAAGACAGAGTGTACAGAAGTCTTAAAGTATTCTAAGTGTAATGACAGACTTCTATGGGTCGAGGATTACCCTAACTTCACCACTCTCTCCTACAGACAAATGAGAGTGGTTGCTTATGAACCTCAAAAAATGTACACTGATTACCTGTGAGATATCAGCTTGGTTTGGCTGGTTTCCTGTTGTCTCTGCTGACCTAGAGACACTAGACGCCTGTTGTTTGTTAGCCAAAGATTCTGAATCCACAAGAGTATCTGGACCAGAGGCGGTGTCAATCTTCTTTTCCTTGGCCTTACTAACAGCTTTGGAGTGGGAAGAAGAGGGGATTTTCTTCTTCTTTGGCTGTTGGCCAGATGAAGCCTTGGACTTAGTAGTGTGCTACCCAGAGGTCAAAGACATAGACTTGCCAGCGACACTAGAAGTATTCACCTTCTCAGAGGAAGGGAGCAAGGGCTTCTCAGCGTTAGGTACCTGGTTGGCCACGTTCAGCATGTGGGCGGTGACAGGGATATCCTCAGCTCCTATTTCCTTGTAGATGGCGCCTGTGATGCGATAGGGCTTAAGAGTTGTCAAGGCCTTGTTGTGGTAATTCTCTCCCAGCAAACTCTCAAAGATCAGGGACAGGTAGCGCACATAACAGATGTTCTTTTCCCTGACCTGATTTCTTCCCTTCAGTTGTTCTACCAGGTTTGAGAATAGGATGCTTCCAAAGTCGACATCAGCTCCCCAGATTAATCCATACGCAATAGCCTGATGATTGGACGACATCTGATCCTGTGATCCCTGCATTCCACCCAGGGACTTCACAATGTGGGTGAAGAGGACACGCCACATAGGAGTGAAATACTTAATCTTCAGAGGGGCTTTGGCGAGGACTTCAGCTGGTGTAAGGGCAGGATTAACATCATGGCAAGGGTTTAGTGTGGCCAGGGCTTCCTTGACAGCCTTTTTGTCAACAGTCTTCAAGCATTCATCTCCATGTTTTAGTCCGGCCACACTAGAAAAGTCTTTAAGGGAAAAGGCAAAAGGATGTTCATTACATGAAAGGCTAAATGTAATGGTGTCTTTTACTACTTCAGCAGAATACCAGAATTCCCTAAGGTATTCTTGGTAAAACGTGGATGGAGATTTGGTGAAGGCTTCATTTAGGTCACAATTCTGCATGAAATTAACCAGATCTGAATAGGTGCTGTTTGGTGCCTTAATCCATCCAATGGCGTTGTTGGAGGCGATGATGCTCTCGTTGATCTCGAAGTTCACATTGGAGGCTTTTGGTACGGGAAACGCCATTGATTTGAGGTTGAAGGTGAGTGAAAATGGCGGATGGTTGAGAGAGATAAGAATTTAGAGAGAGAAGTTGATTTTAGAATGGTGGTGGGTGAGAAGAGAAAGAAGACAATATATATTCAAACTTAAGTGAACAGTTATTCAACCGTATTAAATGCAAGGGCGAAAATGACTGCTCAAGTGGGTCCCCTTGACCTTTCAAAAAGTTTGTCTCCTCGTTATCCGAAAAATAAATGATTAAATATGTGAGAATGTTTTTTGCATTTACTTGGAAAGTAACTACCTAGTTTCATGTGAAAAACATTTAATAAAACATTTAATATAGAATCAATCATTTAATGAACACATTTAATATCAAGCCACAGGCTTTGAGATATTGAGCATCCCTAGCTCAGCAACTAGCCTGTTGAACGAAGGTTCAGCCAAAGGCTTTGTAAAGATATCAGCTAGTTGCAGCTCTGTGGGAACAAAATGCAGCTCAATATCTCCCTTCATTATATGATCCCTGATAAAATGATACCTGATATCAATGGGTTGTTGGATATGGCAATGGCGCTGGTGTTGTCACAACAGATTGGCACTTTGTCATACAAGATTTCATAGTCAGCCAATTGGCTTTTCATCCAGAGCACCTGAGCACAACAGCTGGCTGCAGCGACATATTCTGCTTCAGCTGAAGACATAGCCACAGAGTTTTGCTTCTTAGCACTCCATCCAACCAATTTTCCTCCTAGGATTTGACAGCTGCCTGAAGTACTTTTCTTGTCAATACAACATCCAGCATAATCTGAATCTGAATAGGCCTTGAGATCAAAGCCTGATTCCTTTGGATACCATAGACCTAGGGATGGTGTTCCTTTGAGATACCTGAAAATTCTCTTAACAGCCACTAGATGGGATTCTTTTGGGTTAGCTTGGTACCTTGCACAGAGACATGTGGAGAATTGGATATCTGGACGACTGGCTGTTAGATACATCAGTGACCCAATCATGCCTCTATATAAAGTCTCATTGACAAAGACCCCTGACTCATCAGGACCCAAGTTGTTGGGTGGAAGCATGGGGCATTTCACTGATGCACAATCAGCTAAGTCATATTTTTTAAGTAAATCCTTAACATACTTTTCTTGACAAATAGAAATTCCCTTAGGACATTGTTTAATTTGAAAGCCCAAAAAGTAAGTTAATTCACCCATCATACTCATCTCATATTTCTTGGTCATTAATTTAGCAAAACGTTTACTAAGATTGACATTTGTTGACCCAAAGATGATATCATCCACATAAATCTACACAATGATGAAATAACTCTTGTCCTTGAAGGTAAAGAGTGTTTTATCAATAGAACCCCTGATAAATTTATTTTCAGATAAGAAATTTGAAAGAGTTTCATACCATGCTCTTGGAGCTTGTTTCAGACCATACATTGCCTTGTGAAGTCTGTAAACATGGTTGGGAAACTCGCTGTTCTCAAATCCTTCAGGTTGTGCAACATAGACTTCCTCAGCCAAATCACCATTGAGGAAGGCACTCTTTACATCCATCTGATAGACAGTGATGTTCATATAGGCAGCATAAGCAAGAAAGATTCTGATGGCCTCAAGTCTAGCAACAGGTACAAAAGTTTCATCATAATCAATTCCTTCAGTCTGAGAGAATCCCTGTGCTACCAGTCTTGCCTTGTTCCTGATGATGTTCCCAATTTCATCCATCTTATTTCTATAGATCCATCTAGTGCCTGTGATATTCTTTCCAGGTGGAGCTGGCACTAGTGTCCATACTTTGTTCCTTTTGAACTGATTGATTTCTTCTTGCATAGCAGCTACCCATCCTTCTTCTACCAGAGCCTCAGCAACTCTTTTAGGTTCAATTTGAGAAAGAAATTCAGCAAATAGACATTCATTGGCTGAGGCTGACTCTGAGTCTTGGATTCGCTGTCTGGTTGTGACCCCTGCATTTGGTTCCCCAATAATGTTGACAAGAAGAATGTGTTGATCTCTTGACCACTTATTTTGAGGAGTTGGGGATTCAAGAACAGGGGTACTTGAGGGCACAGCTGGTACAATTTGAGTCTCATCCTGCTGACTAGGAGGGCTTTCTTCAAAGACTACTTCAGTGTCAGAGTCTTCTTCAGCCATATCAAGGGAAGCTATTTCATTATCAGCAGGAGAATCTTCAGAGATTTGAAGAATTGGCGAGTCATCAATATCATGAGAAGGACCATCAAAGATTTGAGGTTCTTCTTCATCAAGTTCCTGAGAGGTAGGAACTTCTATGTTGTGAGTAGACAGAGGGTCAAAAGCAGGAACATAAGGAGTGAGAGTGTTGGAGTGGTGATGACAGGTAGGTCTGGGTTCTGTGAACTCATCACTTGGGAAAGAAATATTTTCATTGAAATCTACTTCATCACCCTCTGTTCCTGTCCTCTGTATGACTTCATCATCTTCATTGAATCTGACATGGAAAGTTTCTTCTACTTCTTGTCTTCTGATGTTGAATACTCTGAAGGCTTTGGCTGTTGGAGAGTATCCCAAAAAGAAACCATCATCAGCTTTTTCATCAAACTTTCCAAGTTTATCCCTGTGGTTATAAATAAACACAGGGCATCCAAACACATGAAAATAGCTGACGTCTGGAGATCTTTTTCTGAAAACTTCATAGGAGGTTTTGCCATGTCTTTTGACAATGATTGATCTGTTTTGAGTGTAGCAGGCAGTGTGTACAGCTTCTCCCCAAAATTGCTTTGGTAAGGCTGCACCATTTAACATAGTTCTTGCTGCTTCAATCAGAGTCCTGTTTCTTCTTTCAGCCACACCATTTTGTTCAGGAGTGCCAGCTGAAGAGAAGTTCTGAGAAATCCCTTTTTCATCACAAAATGATTCAAGTTGATGATTCTTGAATTCTGTACCATTATCACTTCTTAGAGCTTTGACTCTAACATCATCCATATTTTCAACCTGTCTGATGAAGGACATGATGGTATCAGTTGCATCACTTTTCCTTCTGAGGAAGAACACCCATGTATATCTTGAAAATTCATCAACTATGACCAAGGTGTATTTGTTGTGATTAATGGTTTGAGGTTTGACAGGCCCAAACAAGTCCATGTGAAGGAGATGTAAGCCCTTGTCAATAGAGAATGATTGCCTAGTCTTGAATGAAGACCTGTGATGTTTTCCTTTGACACAGGCAGAACAAGTTTTGTCTTTGGAAAACATTACTGAAGGTAGACCAGCAACCAAGTTTTGAGTGGCTATCTTATTGATGTTCTTGAAGTTGAGATGAGACAGTCTTTTGTGCCACAGCCAGTTGACACTTTCAGAGGCTTTGGCAAGAAAACAATTTGAACTGTCTTCAGAGCACACAGCCATGTTGATGACATAAACATCTCTCCTTCTAGGTGCAACCAGCACAACATCATTATTTTTGTTGAATATGGTTCCCTGAGTCTTAGTAAACAAAACCTTATAGTCAGCATCACATAATTGGCTGATGCTAATAAGATTGTGTTTAAGACCATTCACATATGCAACCCTGGTAAATGTGATCCCATTGCAATTCACTGAGCCATATCCTTCTGTGTCACCTGAAGAGTTATCTCCAAACACCACTTTGGGACCTGGCTCCTTTGAGTATCTGTGCAGGTATTGTTGAATCCCTGTCATGTGTCTAGAACAGCCACTATCTAGATACCATACCGATTCCTTGAGATATTTCTGCACAGATACATAGAAACAGATTAGTTCCTATGGTGAACCCACTTTCCAGTGGGTTCCCTGAATTGCTTGTTAGCAACTCTTGTGTTCCTGAAAAACTTTTGGCGTTGGGATGGACAGTTCATTGTTTCATGGTTATAACTCCCACAGATATCACACCCAGGGAAGTCACCACACTCGTCTGAGTGATGGTCTGTGAACCCACATAATTTACAGGGAGGATAAGATTTGTAATTTCCCTGTTGTCTTTTGGAACTCTGTGGTCTGTCCCTAGAGGGTGTCTGTGCTCTTTTAACTGCCATGTGTCTGTCATGATCTAAGGTCGAATGGTGAGAATTTTTACAAACATTGCAATAAGGTTTGATTAACCTTTCCCCTTTGGGTTCACCTAGGACTGACTTAGGTTCATGAGAAGTAGAGCATTCAGCGGAAGGCTTAATGTGTTGTTTCAAGAGTTCTACTTCTTTCATAAGAGACAACAGGCGATCTTCAGTGGTGGGGTCAACCTTATTCACAGCTTTAGTAGTAACAGGCTTAAAAGCTACTTGTTTACCAGTTTGTTTAGCAGGCACACGAAAAACTTTGGCTGGAGGATTCTCAATATCTGTCCTAAGTTCGTCCTTAGCAGATCTAGAAGAACTGCTAGGTTCAACTCCAGAGAGTTTGGGCAAAGGTGGTAGCTCAGCCACATCTTCAGAGACAGGGTCATTAGTCAAAGAGGTATCTGACATATGAATAGTCTCTGTAGATTTAAAGACAATGTCTTTGGGTTTGGTGAGAATCCTCAGCTTTTTATTCTTAGCAGTTATATCCCTGTTTAAGTCAGCAGGCACTTCATCCCTAAGCAATTCATCAATAGTAAACCTAGCACACAACCATTTTTCAATAATCTTGTTCAATTCAGTGACTTGATCATTTAAAGCTATGTTTTTCAAGGTTAATCTAGTTAATCTAGCTACTTCATTTTGCAGGGATATTTTATCTAAGTTAACCCGCCTGAGAGTTTCACATTCAGCCTTAGCATTTAACATTTCAGTTTTAACAGAGTGAAACTTATCAAGTAGGTTCTTTCTTTGTTCCTCAACAAAGTGCAAATCAACAATGGTATAATCAAGGACATGCTTACGTTCATCACTATCAGACATAGATAAAAGCCTGTGTACCTTTTTCATTGTGATGTCAACCCATTGTCCTGATCTTGCATCACCTTTTCCAACAGCTGGTTCATCCTCAGCTATCGCCATAAAAGCCCTGACTCTTGTGGTGTCTTCTTCATCTGAAGTCAATGAACCAACCCTTTCTCTGTCTTTTTCTCACCACCTTTCTTTTTGGACATAGCTTCAATCTTCAAGTTCATTTGTTCTAACTCAGCTTTAAGTGCCTTGTACTTATTTTTGTAATCTTTCTTCTCAGTGTCTGAAGAATTGGATTGAGATGAGTTGTTATGTTGTTTGAACTTGTAGGGTTTGGATGAAGATGATGGATAAGAGGGTGAGGATGTCTTGGTGGAAGGACACTCTTTTTGAAAATGTCCAAGCTTTCCATAGGCAAAACATGTTTCTTTTGACCTGTCAGTTGGTTTGCTAGCTGATCCTACTCTTCCAGATCTTTTGTAGTATCTGCTTTGGTTGGCTAGCAGTGCTCTTTCATGGAATTCTGCATTGAGGTCTGATAAGAACTCTTGGCTGCTACGGGTATCTTCTTCAATATCAGAATCGCTGTCAAGAGGATGTGTTGCAGAGATCAAAGCTTTGGAAGATGCTCCTTGGACTACAAATCTTTCAGTCTCTGATTTGTAGATAGTGTCGATCAGCCCTTCTTCATAATTGTACTTACCATAGAGCTGAGCAAGGGTATCATTTTTGATTGAGTTGTTAGCTCTCTGAGTCTGATTCATGCTCATCCACTTTCTTGGAAGGCTGTTGACAAAAGTAGCATTGATCTCAGCTTGACCAATAGTGACATCATTCATAGCGAGGTCATTTAGAAGAATCTTCAGCCTAGTATAGGTTTGCTGAACCTTTTCACCTTCAAGTGACTTAAAGGCATTAAACTGAAGTCTGAGTGCCTGAATCTTTGTCTCTCTTGTTTCAGAGGGTCCTTCATGGCCAAGAATGAGGTCTGTCCACATTTGTTTAGCTGTGGGACACTGAATGACAGACTTCATGATATGCTTGGGAAGACAGGAAATTATGATGCTTTTGAGACGTTTATCTTGGTTTGCTAATTTCCTATCAGCTGCGGTCCATTGTTTGACCGGTTTGGGAAGAGGGTTTTCTTCAGTAGAAGTAAGCGCCATGGGAATATATGGACCATTTTCTAAAATTTCTAAGAGAAAAGGTTCAAGTCCATCAAGGTATACAAGAAATTGACTCTTCCAACTGGCAAAGTCTTCTTCATCAAAGACTGGTACACTGGTTACGTGTGATCCACCTCTTGAGTCAAGAAGTTGGGGTAGATCATCGTCATTTGCTGGAGGGTTAAGTCTTGGTGAAGATGGGTTTGTGGAAGGTGATTGTGGGCTAGAAGTTTCCGGCATGGTGGATCTTGATTATAAAACTGAGAACGATGTTTCTTGAAGGTTTTAATATCAAACACCGCTCTGATACCAATTGAAAGTCCCTAATCAATGCAAGAAACCCTAATCTTAACTTAATCAACACAAGGTATTACTTTTCAAACGTAATCTTATTATTGTATAATAGAGAATTACAAGTGTTATGGATAACACCGTTTGATGACAATGTGTTGTGCACACTTTGAACAACAATAAACCTTAACTTATGAATACAGTCGTAGCTGTTTGATTCACAAAGTTATACGCACTAATGTTCTTAAAGTGTTAAACATTAATGCATGGATACACATCCTATTTATAGTGTTACGAGTTTGACTTAAACAGTACTTGATGTCGACTACACAAGCTTTTACAAGTTCCCACATCAGTCACATGATGTCCTTCTATTCTTGGTAGTCTTCCATTATGCTTTAAGGAACAGTTGTCAAAAACAGTTTCCTTATTCTTCATATTCTCGAACACACAAATGGCATGTCCAAAGTGTGCTGAGAGTTATCAGGGTATTGCCACCCCTGTTAACTCTCAACCCCTCAGAGTCCCTAATACATCTTGGCTGTTATCCATCACAGCCAAGGAGTATGTCTTCAGGTAATCTTCGACTTCCCTGACAATGTCTCTGACATGGACTCCTCTGAGGTTGCTCACAGAGACTTGGATCTCTGTGAGTCTTGTGAAACTTGCCTGCCTCCTAGGCACAGGCAAGGGACTATCTATCAGCCTAATTATGTTTAAATCAATGATTAGGGAATCTAATAAGTTTAGATTCCCAACAAAAAGGCCGTCTAAGGGAAGCTAGGTACTTAAGTGCTTCGCACCACTTTATTCCCCCCGTTCACTTGTGAGTATTTTGAGAAGGAAGGCTCATCGAGGGTTTTGCCGCCCAAGTAGTATTACGTATATATTTTTTGTAGCTTTTTAATATTGAACCTCGAGAGGGATAATCCCTTTCCTCTCAAAGTCAACCGAGGTCTCCTGCCTCATTCCTCGAGTTTAGTTGTATTCGCACTCGCACCCGTGCACACATACCGAGTGGTGTACCAAATACTTCTAATTCTTCCAAAAAGAAGAAGAAGAACAAAAAGACCGTCAATCAAGCCGATCCAGAGAATCGAGCTTTGAACAATACGATGGCAACGGATAATCAACCAATGATTGAGATTTTACAATCTCACGTTGAGGGAAATGATGACACGATTGTGGTGCCGGATACTGGAGATAATAATTTTGAACTAAAAACAGGTTTTATTCAAATGGTTTCCGCTACACCATTTTTAGGTCGTACTCATGATGACCCACACGCTCATATAAAACGTTTCATACAATTGGCAAACACCGTCAAATACAATGGGGTGCCACAAGAGGCCATTCGTTTACTCCTCTTTCCTTTTTCCCTCGAGGGACAAGCCCAGATTTGGCTTGATAAGGAACCACCCCAAAGTATTCTTACATGGGCGGATTTAGAGACCAAGTTCATTAACTACTTTTTCCCACCATCACGGACCACCTCTTTAAGGAATGACATCATTACCTTTCAACAAAAATATGGGGAAACGTTTAGTGAGTCTTGGGACCGTTTTAAGGAGCTTTTACGAAAATGTCCACAACATGGTTTTACAAAAGTGCATCAAATCAATACGTTTTACAATAGTTTAACTCTTAATGACCAAGACTCACTTAATAGTGCCGCGGGGGTAATATTCTTGTGAAATCCATGAACGAGGCTTGGGCAATAATTGAAAACAAGGCAAAAGTTCAAACCAAGAGTGTAAGGGCTACTATGGCTAGTGCTAGTACTAGTGAGACCGACAAGAAAATTGACGCGCTTACTTCAATCATGACCGACCTTGCTTTACATGTTAAGAACAATGTGCAAGTAAATGCCTTAAAAGAGACTTGTGAAACGTCTGAAACTTGTGGTGGACCACATGCGTACTATAACTGTGACAAGGTTTACAATCAACAACTAGAAGTTTATGCTTATAACAACAATGAAAATGAGCGGGTTCATTAATAACTAGATTTTACTTAGTTATAAAAGAGTTATCGTCCGATCTTTTCGAATTGATTACTAGTCAAAAGTGTGACTCAGTCGTTCTTGGTGGAATAAAAAGGGAAAAAGTTATCTATTTTAAACTAAAGTAAAATGAAAATGTAAATTTAAATGAGAATGTAAAAATAAATGTAAATGTCGTTAAGTAAGAGTGGAAGTTTGAAATTTAAAACTAAATAAAAGCCTTAACATATATAACAAAAGCGATAAACTAAATAAATCTTAAATAAAAGGCGTAAACAAATTAACTATAAAAGCTTTGACAAAAAGTAAATGACGAAATATAAAAACTCGACAAAATGTAAATTGGACAACTAAATAAAGAAGTGACCTTAAAATAAAACTAAGACAAAACAAATAAAATAAAACTAAGTAAAAGGCGGAAAAAATAAAATAGATTTGAAGTTAAAATGAAAATAAAAATAGAAATCAAAAACTGGCACCCATCGGAATGTAGTCGGAATCCCGATCGGAATCAGTGTCGGAAAGCAATCGGAATAAGCTTAAAATAAATCCTATCGGAATACTACTAATCGGAATATGGCTAAACAAAAAACTATCGGAATAATCCTAAAAACAAAGCTATCGGAATATGTGAAAATGACACTAATCGGAATACTAGAAATCAAGTCAATCGGGATATTGAAAATCTAAGCTATCGGAATCCAATTAGGAATCCCAATCGGAATATACAAAACCCTATTCCGATCCTGTGATCGGAATAGTAGGGAAGCTAGTCGGAAAGCAGATCGGAAAGGGGAAACCCTATTCCGATGGACTGATCGGAATACAGAATGTAAATCAAGAAAACTATTTAGACGAAATCAAAAGGGAAATAAGCAAAACCGAATAAGCTGAGTTTAAAATAAGCACTAATTTAAGTCTTATCAAACCTATATTTAAACTAACTAAATAAGAGCGATTAAAACTTACAAAACTATAAATAAACAACTTTTTAAATCAAACTTTAAAAGGACAAAACTTTTAAGAAAACTTTAAATCAATAAGCTAAATACAAAATAAGCCAATAAGCATGTCAAGCTCAAAGCTCGTTCGTATTAAACTTATAGATGAACAAAAAGATAAATTTTTTAATCAAATAAACATTAAGATGAAATAAAATCAAAGATTAACATGAATCAAAGATAACAAAATAAGAAAGGTAGAAGAAGATGATTAAAAACTTGAATTAAAAAGATTAAAGATCAAAGATTTAAACAAGATTAAAGAAAAAGCTTGAAGAACATTAAAGAAAACTAGAGAGAGAAAGTATATTAATCTACTCCTACTTACCTTACAATTATAAAAACTAAAAACTACTACTAGCTAACCACCTCCTAATGACACATTAGGAGGGTATTTATAGGAGGAGTACATGTGATGATGCTTTCTTCTTTCTTTCTTCTTGTCTCGACTCGATTTAATTTTTTTGTCTTTCTCAACGTCGTCTCAGGATTTGTCGATATAAATTGAACTTGTCTTATAATTTCTTCAATAATTAGACTTGAGTTCTTCGACTTCATTAAACTTCCGTCTTTAGACTTTTTCTTCGATAAATCTTTAGAATAGGCTTTGGACTTCCGTTCTTTTTGCACTCTTGATCTTTTGACTTCGTCTTTTGTCTTTTTCATCGATAAAAGCCCCTGAAAGCCCGTGTTCTCTTCCTTTTTCATCTTTTGGTCCTAAAACACAATAAAAACACAAACCACGCATAATTCCGACATTTACGACATAAAATACACGTTTTGGCTTGGTTATTATTATAGTTAAGTGGTAAAAGGATGGGTGTTTTCACACCTATCAATACACACATACAATGGATTTACACAAGACTAATTCAAGTATTCACTAATACAATGGATTAAAGCAACTAATCCAAGTATACACAAATACATTAGATCTACACAAGACACAAATAAAACAAATGATGAACATGACTAAATCTTTAGGAGAGGTAGATCTTCATCAAGGCTTCATCTTTAATCACATCATAAGTGTGTGAGTGATATTCTCTTTGGACAAGGTAAAGAAGGAGATCAAGGGGATAATCATAAGTAAACATACTTAACACATTAAGGGATCATTTACAAATGATTAGGAATTAGAAAAGAGAAAGATGGTAGAAAGAGTGTCCAAAAAGGGTCATGGAAAATGCAGATTTGATCCACTATTTATAGGTGACAAAAGCCAACGGCTCTCTGAGCGCGGTTCCTTAATTGTCATGCGGTTCCTTATCACTATGAAATGCATAGGCATTTAAGGAGTCATGGGAGTAGACTCCGCTCCCTTTTGTCTTTTAGTGGGGAAGTAATATCTGAGGTAAGTTTTTACCTTCAAAGGATATTCCTATGACATTTGGAATATGCCATACTCAAATTTACATTTTCCATTTTAATAAAACATTTTCTCAAAAAGAAAGTTTATTAAAAAATCTTTTGTCACATTTGACAAAATTTAAGTTTAGGACTAATCACTTTTATGATCACTAAGCATGATTGAGATATGTTAGTGCAATACTTAAATGATTATTACCTTGATGATAGTGTTTATTAGATAATTCGTCTTATGATTGTATTTGACGATAAATGTCTTTTTAATTTGTCGTGATCAAAACTAAGAAAGATTAGTTAACACTACTAATGTTTTTAGGTATTACTTTGCATTAACAGATTGCTTTCAAGTCAAATAACTAAGGTACTAATCATCATGTATTCACAAGAACCATTGATGGAATCAATGTACGCATGTCACTGTTAGGGGATTCATATGACTATATGTGAAAATATTAGGTAGCATATTAACTAAAATTATGTTGCAACAGGAAACTTAGAGACATACCAAACTAGATATGGTGTTAATTGTTCGAGACGAAAGAAAAGGAAAGAAAGTCGATAATACACAGGTAATGATGAAACTTAGTAACTTACTGTTGTGACAGCTGATTTAAGGTACGCTAAATTGGTGTTAGTGACGATTAAAAAATGGTTACATTGGTTAAGATTTAGAGTGAATCGTTGTTGCCTATGATGAATGAGTGTATAAGTGAGGTAAAACAATTGAAAGAGTTGACAAAACATGTTTGTTAAATAGATACGCAAGTGTCACACAATAAAGAAATAAATTATTATAAAGATGTGTGAAAATCTTTCTTGACACACAAATATCTATTTTCAGTTGTGGTTTAATGGTAGTAATAACCAAAACATAACATCTTTATATATTAGATTTAAACAGAATTCATCTTAAGCAACTACCATAAAATATAACAAAAATCTTTATCAATAGATTTATTAAATTTTTTTAAGAAAATAACATATAAAAAGTAAAAGTCTTGTAATACGGGTGGGTACATGGTATGACCACTTTTATACAAATCTACTTTTGCCCCCCTTAGTCACTCGAGACTCTATTTAAAAAAACAAAAAAACAAAAAAAACAAAAATAACAAACATTCTTAATTACTTACTTGTTCGAAAAGTATGAGGTAATTATCTATCTATTGCTAATAACCTTTTATTTACTTTCAGTTATTATCAATAGTTTCACAATATTTATTACATCCACTCTTTGTCACCACTAGACATATGTGGATACTGAATTGGCCTCTTATGACATGTTATCTTAAGTTACAAACGAGATTTTTACATTACATTCGTAAGAGAATGGACAAATGTTACTTTATTCACTTTCTATTCAGAAATACTTAACTTATTGTATTAAAAGAGTATGCGTTTATTAATATACATTTCGTACCAAGTACCTATGAAAATGAGCGGTGCTATGACAAATACACCCTAGTCCAATTTTATTTTAATTTTTTCAATTGCATCCTATGTAAAAGTTATACAATACTTGTTCTCATGTTTGGTATTTTAAATATCTATCCGCACTTTTGTCACGATTGAATCACTTCCTCTAATAATATGCATAAATTTGAATATATCACGAGTAACTAATAATACGTTAAGCCAATCGAGTGTAAACGAAAATGCCAAAATATAATAATCAAGCCTTATTTAACACACATGCACATCCGTTTGTTTTGTTGGTGGACTTATACTCTAATACATCATGCCCTCCCTTCGACCGATCCTCGCTTGACAACTCCGTCGTTTTTTTATGTGAGCCACGTGAGACCAAAGCTAGCTCTCTTGATTAGATTTCCCCATAAAGACGGAATCCAACTCACCCCTTAGTATAGGTGTCCGTGGATATTCAGCTTCGACTTTTCATATGTTTACTGTAGACTTAGACTTTGATACATGTGCTTGCTTCACCATAGTTACCCAATTAAAATCTAAAGGGGGGGGGGGGGGGGGGGGGGGGGAGGTCGGTACAATGTAAGACACGTTGGGTTTGGTGAACCAACATGTCCCTCCTCTAGTTGAAGTATCGGGCCCCTTTTTTGTTGCCTAGGTTACACATTCGGATCCATATTTTTCATTAGTGTAAGCTGTCATATTTTAAACTAGACACTGTTCTACATGGTGTTTATTTTGTGGTTATTTTTAAGGGAAGACGACCTATGTTTTACTAAGAAGAAAGAAAAAGAAAAAAAACTTAGTAATATTAAATTAGTGTCAATGATAATAAAAGGTAGTTAAGATTTAGTGCAAAACGCTACAGATGAATGTGTAAAATGATGCAAAACAATGACACGAGTTAACAAAATATGTTTGGTGAAGTAAAACAATCACATAATAAAAAAACGTTAAATATTTTTTTCCAACTATGATTCGTACTATTAAAAAACTTTAACATTTTTATATACTAAATTCAGACATAAAACATTTTTTAAAAGTGACATAAGCTATAACAAAAATCTTTATGAATATAGATTTATGAAAAAAGTTTGAGAAGAGTTATTTTGGATACCATACTTGTCCTTGGATATAAGGGGACTCATCCCAACCATGCATCTCATTTTCATTTAATGGGTGAGATTTAATATATTTTATTTTTTACTAATTTTTTATAATTAAAATATCTTTTAACACGTTAAGTGTTAAACGAAAATAACTATACCATCGCGACGATCGTTTAATTATCTTTCTACCAATATGCATTATGATATACTTTCAAAGAAAAAATTCGTTTTTTTCTACTTGTTAAAATTTACGTGAAATATCATATATGATAATACTGTTTTATCATATATGATAATACTGTTTTATCATATATGATAATACTGTTTTATCATATATGATAACAGTGTTAAATCATATATATGATAACAGTGTTAAATCATATATATGATATTGGTTTCTATCATATATGATAGGTTATATCATATATGATACTGGTGTTACATCATATATGATATTGATATCATATATTCATAATATGATAATTTTTGAAAACGTGAAAAAAATGAAGAATTTTTTTTTTGTCGAAAGTATATCATATAGCATATTTATAGAAAGCTAATTAAATGCTCAGCGTAATGATATGTTTTTTTTTCGCTTAACGATTAACGGTTTAAGAGATATTAATGTTTGAAAAAAAGGTGAAAAATATATTTTATTTTTAATTTTATCCATTAAATTAAAATGAATATGAAAGGTGAGAGGTACATGATATATGCCTATATTGTACTTGATATCCAAATAAAGTTTAATATCAAAATTAAATTAAATCAAAAAGTTTAATAAAAAAAAGTAAAAAGATTTGAGGTAGATGGTACGACCGACCAACTATATAACCAACTAAAAAAGTAAAAAGAAAAATCAAGCCGACCCACCGACCCGAGACTGTGTTTCTACAAAAACCAGAAAACATATTCAGTTTGTAAGTCAAATTTTTTATATTAATCCAATTCAAATTATCTGAAACCCTAATCCCCAATTATATCACCAAAGGGTTCACTAATTAAGCGTAATTTGAATATTTCAACACTTGGTACGTCATACACATTGTGTTAATTTATCTTTGATTGATTTTTGTTGATGAAAAGAGCTTGATTTATCTCTAATTATATAAAGTTTGTTTTTTTACTGTTTTTTTTTAATAAATTTATGATGGGTTGATTTTTTTGTGTTTTATATGTGAATCAATTGTGTTTGAATTTTGTAAAAAGTTTTATCTTTTTTGTCATCGTGTTTAACCTAGAAGCTATTCGGAATGAATTTGATTCAAATTTGCTTTTGTTTACTCGTTTTCTTTGACAAAAGAAGCAAATCTAAACACTTTTCTATCTAGTGCTTATTATTAAGCAGAAAATAAACACCCTTTGTGTTTTTTGGGATTAATTGCTATAAGAGATGATACGCTTTTTTGGGGTGTATGCATACCATTTAAGATGTGATGTCGGTTATGGGGACTTTTGCGCTTTGTATTACGTGTTTCTATATGTTTGCGGTTGATACTACGATTGGTTCTATAAGAGGAAAGCTAAATGTTGTTGTGTTACCGACAGTGTGATCTATTGTCGGTGAATGAAATGAATTTAATTGTAGTTGCAGCCTATAGGTTTTACTTTTGTATGACCACTGACTTACTATGAATTTATGTTTAGTAATTAGCTTTATGTGAATCCTAAGAACTTGTTGGATTTTATTAGTATATTATCAATTTCATGTTTTAACAATAGTAGTTAGTATGAGTTAATAGGGTTTTCTGTTTGGATAACGTATGGATTGTTGTCATGATTAGTGTGTATTTTTTCGGGGTTTATTAAAACGGGGATTTAAATATACTATGTCGGTTATGTTACTAGTTATGACGATTTATGCTCTATTTTACATACTTTTATTTGTTTTCTTATTGATAGTAGGATTGTTTGTATTCCTGTTACAACAAAGATAACCCGTTTTTATTATTTGATTTTGCAGTAGCAGTATGAGTGGTACGCCAAACAAGCGGGTGCATGATGACAGCGGAGGTCATCCTCCGCTATCTAGGTACACCCATACGACGCAAGATGATTCTGGAGCATACTCTGGCATGCCCCCCGCAAGTTCAAAGCTACCAAATCCGTCAGCTCCCAGTGAGTATCATGCTCCTTCTTTTGATATGGGGCAAGATTCCCGCATGCCAAAAGTTCCCAGAACAGAAATGCGCGAAATGGATAGTAGAAGATCACCAATGCTTCCGTATCGTATGCAAATGCAACCATCATCGGTAAATGAGCCACAATCTGGTCATGCTGTGAATCCTGAAGAAGGTAATGTAAGAGATCTTAAGGTTGAGAACCGTGATGCGAAGGGGGAGTCACGAGAGTTGTATCAAGGTGTTAAATATGATAAAGATGTTAGGTATACGCATGAGTATAAAGGAGAATATAAGCATGAACCTTCTGCTATGTATCCGGTTAATAATAGTCGCAGCTTAAACTGGAACGAAGCGAAAGATCACCACAGGGCATGGAAGTATCCTGATACATCTGGTGGGAACATGGATTCAAGGGACGTGTTGCGTGGTAATGTTGGTGACAATGCAACGAAAGAAGAGAAGGACCATAATCTGCCTCGTGAAACGGTATCTGAGAACAAAGTTAACGATGATAAGCTGAAAGAAAGAGAACGTAAAAGGAAAGATGTGAATCATAGGGAATGGGGAGGAAATAACAAAGACCTGAAAGATCCTTCAAAGGAGGAAAGAGAAACTGATAGAAAAGATTTACCGAAAGAAAAGGATAAAGTGAGAGATAAGAACGAGAAAGAGAATGAGAAGGAAGATATGGATGTTTCATCGTCAAGAGTTGTGCAGCAGAAAAGTTCGGAAAATTGGAAGGAGTTAGATAAGGAATCGAAAGATAGGAAGATGGAGAGAGACGGTGATAATGAAGGGGAGAAACGCAATAGAGGGTTTGATAAAGATTCAGATGAAGGAGGTGTTGATGTTGAAGGAAGTGCTGATAGGGAAAGAGATGGTTTTAATTATGGTGTCCAGCAGAGGAAAAGGATGCTTCGACCGAGGGGCAGTCCTCAAGTTGGAAATCGAGATCCTCGCTCTAGATCTCGTCCTCAGGATAATGATGGGTATGTTCGTTATTTAAATTACTGTAATTGCTTTATATTGGACTATTGAAAATTGACTTCGTATACCATTAATAGCTTTAATCCCGAATACCTTTGTATTATGTCATTTGCAGCTAGATATGTAATCTTTGGTAACCTTCTCATTAACTGAAGTGATAATTTTTCTGCTATAATGTGTATCTTTAATGTTCTCAGCCATGTGCAACTAGGTTGGGAGAGTACTAAGTGAAGCTTAAGAATTTATTACAGAAATATGTAAATTTTTTTTTCTCATAATGGCAATCTGATGTCTTTGTAAATCTCAAACTCCTACAACTGTAATAATGAATTCAGTTTGAACATTCTAAGTGGTCGAAATTGTTTGGAATATTGAACATGCAAAATCAACCCTCTCAACAAGTAAAATGATTTTGGATTACCAGCTGTAGACCATAAAATATGCAACATGCATTGTCAGTGTCAATAAAAGCAGCCCCCTTCCCCCCCCCCCCCCCCCCCCCCCCCCCGCCCCCTTCCCCAAACTCACAACATACATTCACCCCTGCATACACCACTAGTGGTTGTTACTCGCGGCTGCCTATATTGAACATGCAAAATCAACCCTACAACTGTAATAATGAATTCAGTTTGAACATTCTAAGTGGTCGAAATTGTTTGGAATATTGAACATGCAAAATCAACCCTCTCAACAAGTAAAATGATTTTGGATTACCAGCTGTAGACCATAAAATACGCAACATGCATTGTCAGTGTCAATAAAAGCAGAACACAGATGGAATATTACATAAGAAAGATAATTTCAACAAAATGTGTAAAAAGATGAAGATATCCTTGGGAACTAGGAAGTTAGGGATTAGGAATGTTGAATACTTGGCAATTTGATTTGTGAGCGGAGCTGTGGAGGGCATTTTTTGAAATTGCCCAATAGTAAAAAATGTAACACTAAACTCTCAATTTGTTGGGCCAGGAATGAAGGGTACTGGCCCCCCCCCCCCCCCCCCCCCCCCCCCCCCCCCCCCTTCCCCAAACTCACAACATACATTCACCCCTGCATACACCACTAGTGGTTACTCGCGGCTGCCTATATATTCTCATTGAAGTCAGCTAAAAATTTCTATAAGATACTACTATTTTATGCTTCTTCTAACTTAGTACATCTGGTGACATATCTTCTTTTTTATAATTTTGCAGGTCTACAGGTAAGCAGATTATCTACTTGAACCATTGGTCAGACAGTTTTATTCTGGTTTGTCGTAATTTGAATAAATTTACCAGTGTATACAATTAGTTCAACTTCGTACAATTAGTTCAACTTAGATTTTACAGTATTTCCTTAGAGTTTTGGTTTGCATTTGAATTAAGGTAGGTTTATGTAGTTAGGAATTTACTCATAAGTGATCCTAGAAACATGCTAATATGCATAACTCCTGAAGCTTATTCTAGCATTGTTAAGCTTATTGAAAAATACATACATGTTTCCTGACTCAGTATGCTAATAAATAAAAAGCTAGTAATTACGCCGGATGATTTTTTTCTGTAGAATCTGGTACATGTCTCATTAATAGGTTTGATCTGAAATTCTAATGTTTGTAGTTCAAATCCTTTTAAGTGGTGACAAGTTTCTTTAGGAATTATATATATGTTATCTGATTCATTACCATAATTGCTTGATGTATGGTATGCTTTGGGCCCTTTATTCCTTTTTTTGTGCATATAGAGAGTTAAAGCACATCTTCTTGGATAGTAACATCTGTTTGGCCCAGTATTCTTTGTAAATGTATTGGACTGATAATGTTATATGCGGAACCATTTAAATTAATTCGGATACTTTGTGTTTGTGGCTTAATCATATTGATTTTTTTAACACCCTAGTAAAAATGTTATGCCCTGTAGGTCTTGACATTGGTTTGTATGTTGTTTTTCATTGTCATGCTTAGTTTGACTTTTGATTATGGGTCAAGTCCCCATACCCTGCCCCGGCGGGATTGGGTATGTTGCTGTTAATTATGGGTTATGTATCAAAGCAGGCCAGTTTGTAAATAGTTGGTATTTCTTT
Source organism: Glebionis coronaria (assembly GCA_025667525.1). Classification (NCBI taxonomy): domain Eukaryota; kingdom Viridiplantae; phylum Streptophyta; class Magnoliopsida; order Asterales; family Asteraceae; genus Glebionis; species Glebionis coronaria. The sequence continues at coordinate 252,139,046 of CM046878.1, forward strand.
TGCAGTAAAAGTACATTGCTCTTATTTACGACCGCAGGTCTAAAACAAATCCACGTGTATATGGCATTAATTGCTAGTCTTTCTGCATGACATTTATAAACAATGTAGCTATTTCTTGTAGAAATTATTGTAGTTATCAATCAAGAATACCCACAGATAAAAAAAAGCCCACTGACCAAAAAGAAACCCACACACCAATTAATCAAATACTATCTACCGTAATCAAAAACCACATACCAAGATGTCAATCGGAAATTAAAACCAATCAAACCCCCACATTGATTTTGGAAATCAATCAATTTCTAATTTCTGTTCAAAAATTAAAAGAGGGGTTCTAATTGAAATAAGAACATACCTTTTGATTTGTGCTAGTTTGAGTTCGGAAATCAAAAGAGGCTGTTCCAATCAGAGCTAATTTGACATGACGTGGGCAGGTATGTTGTGTGAAAAGAGGCGTGACTTAAAAAAAAAAATCTAAATCTGAAGCTAGAGGAGGAGTGTTGATCGTTTTATGTAAGCGTTGACCGACCCGCCCGCCTAGGCTAATTTGGCCGGTTTGATCTACCTAGGCTGATTTGGCCGGTTTGACCTGCCTAGGCGGTAAGTTGACCGCCCTTTGACCAAAACGCCTAATTTGCCCGTTTGCTACAAAACGCAGGGGAGAAGGACCAATTAGCACTAGGCGGCCGCGTAGGCCGCTTTTTACAGCACTGCTTATTTTTTTCGGTTTCATATATCCTAGTTGATCTGCCACATCGTAGCTTCCCTTATGTTTTGAACAACTAACTAAGTATATGTTTTTTCTTCATATGAAAGGTTTTGATGTTTCAAATGCAGGGACAGCTGTCATATACAGAGTTGGTGAATGCGTGCAGGAATTGCTAAAGCTATGGAAGGAATATGAATCTGCCACATCTGAGAAAATACCTGAAAGCTCAAATGGTGGCCCTACTCTTGAGATTCGTATACCAGCTGAACATGTTTGTGCTACAAATCGCCAAGTAATATTTATGATTCCATCTTTATTTAGGCATTTCGATTAATTTGACTTATGACAATAACGTGCTAAACATCCTTTATCTCTATCTGTCAACCAATATCGTCATCTTTTGCTGTTATCTGCATGCCCAGGTTAAAGGGGGGCAGTTATGGGGCACGGATGTATACACCGATGACTCTGATCTTGTAGCAGGTATGTGTTCATAGTTATCTGCTTGTTGGTTTTATCACTTTCGACCCCAAGTTTATATGTCTTTGTTCTGACCACAACATAAGGTTTAGATTTTTAGAGTCGATTGGTGATCTTAACTTGACATGTATTATTTCTTCTATCCCAGTTCTAATGCACACTGGTTTCTGTCGCCCAACTGCATCTCCCCCTCCACCTGCTGTTCAGGAGTTACGGGCTACCGTCAGAGTTCTCCCTCCCCAAAATTGTATGTTTATATATCTCAAATCCTAAAAGTTCTTCATTTGTTCATAATTTTCTCAGCATGGTGGGTTGTATTGATATACACACATCATCTGGCTTTGTTTATGTTGATAGTGTCTTAGGTATGATAATTTAGTAGTTCGGTTTTTTTTGGGTATTTGCAGGTTACATTTCTACCTTGCGAAACAATGTTCGTTCACGTGCATGGGGGGCCGCTATTGGTTGCAGTTTTCGCGTAGAGCGATGCCACATCGTCAAGGTGATAAACTTACTCACATTGCTTATGTAACTGATTTTCTTTCTACATTTGGATGAAGTTAGACCGATTATGTCTGATTTGTGAATTCTGTTTCACCTTTCTTCACATATATTCCTTTTTGTTTACTGTTTTTCCTTTTTTACAGAAAGGTGGTGGGACTATTGATCTAGAAGCCTGTCTTACGCATACATCCACTGTCGAACCTACTCTTGCTCCTGTGGTTGTGGAACGTACAATGACTACCAGAGCTGCAGCTTCGGTATGTCCTTAATAATTGCTTCATACACGAAGTTTTTATTACCACTCACGTACTCTGAGTATTTGGTTTTTGTTATACATTCACTTCCATGCTACATATGTAGTATGGCTGATGTGAGTGTGAGACGATAGTTTACCCGTTCATTTTGAACTGTCATTTTCCCGTTTGCTGTTGCATATAGGTGAAACAACATATAGGCCACTCCCCCCTTGATTTTTTTAGCATCTAAATATTTTTCACAAAATAATGAAGTTAAAGTTGAGGACCTCTCAGTTCATAAGGAATATTGGATCATATACCTCGTGTACTTATATGATATGTTTCAACCTCAGAGCTAACTGTGTTTAGGCTTGCACTACAAAGGAAATATAAACAAGGAAAAACCTTTAGTTGAGCGGCTGCAACTTGCATATTTCTTAATCGTGTCTAAAGATGGCCCTTTGCAGTGATTTGTTATTTTGTACCTTCTAGTACTTAAGGGTGATTATTTGATTATTTATTGCTCAACTTGCTCAGTCCCGTGTTTATCAAAATCTTTGCAACTTATCTTCGCTTTATCTTCTGTAGAATGCTCTTCGTCAACAGAGATTTGTGCGTGAGGTTACTATACAGTACAACCTTTGCAATGAACCCTGGTATGTCTATCATGTTCACAAAGGCTGGTTTACATTTTTCTAAATTTTTTTCCATCAACTACCGACTCCTGAAGTGTGCTAGGATTTAATCTTAAATTGTTATTTGTGTAACATCTAATTGTTATTTGTGTAACATCTAAGGTTTTGTGTTCTACAGGATTAAATATAGTATAAGTGCCATAGCGGATAAAGGTCTGAAGAAGCCTCTTTTTACCTCTGCAAGATTGAAAAAGGGTGAAGTTCTGTACTTGGAAAGCCGTACACGCCGGTAAGATGGAATATCTTCCTGTAAATGTATTTAGTACATTTTACCCATAGCTTCTATATGTTGTCTATTATCTTTATTATAATTTAGTTAAGGATATCTGTACCATAGGAGATGGTTGGCTAGAGGGGTTCGTGGTTCAAACTTTGGGAAACCCTGAACATAGGGTGGTGTAATTAAATTAACAAGTTTACAATTGGTTAATGCTCTAATTGTTGCAATTTTTTCTTTTCTTTTTTGAAGGTTTGAGCTTTGCTTCAATGGAGAGAAGATGGTGAAAGCAGGGAACGAAACAGAGACTCATGTGGGAAATGGTGAGAGAAGTATGGATATTGATAACAACTGTAATAATGTGACAGATGTTTTCAGATGGTCCCAATGTAAGAAGCCTCTGCCTCAGTCACTCATGCTCTCCATTGGCATCCCATTGCCACCTGAGCATCTGGAGGTACTAATTTTCTGCATCTACATTGACGTCTACTCTGTAATTCTGGTTTTGAAACGCTTCTTAAAGGCATGCCATGGTTTTGTGCAGGTGTTGGAAGAGAACCTTGATTGGGAGGACATCCAGTGGTCACAAACAGGTGTATGGATTTCTGGAAAGGAGTATCCCCTTTCGCGGGTGCATTTTCTATCTCGCTAAAAAGGATTATAAGTCAACTTTGTGTCTAGAAATAAGATATGCGAAGTCTGAATATGGTTGTAGTCTTTGTGTTGGTTACTTGGTTTTTAACTATTTTACAGATGGTATGAAAGAGTTGCACCACGCTTGTTTTACAAGCGTGGTGGTGGATTTTTATTAGTCTTTTGCTTTATATTACTAGATTTTGCTCTTATTCTTGAATGTTTGATAGGTTAGCCCTTGGTAATGCTTTCTTAGACTTAGCGAAACACTTATCCAGTTGATAATTATAAGATAACGACGAAGGTGATAGTAATAATAATGATAACAATACCAGTACCAATAGAATTTACTCATTTAGAGCGAGTATGCAAACTGTTGGGGGGTGTTTGTCTCGGCTTATATAGCGGGCTTATAGCTTATTTGTTTTCAGCTTACGTTTCATAAGCCAACTTTTTGTGTCTTATTTTGAAACTTTCCAGCTAATATAAGTTCATTATGACAGGATAACCTTTATATAAACCGGAAAGTTCCAAAATTAGCCACAAAAAGTGAGCTTTATAAAACATAAGCTGGAAACCAAATAAGCCATAAGCCAGCTGTATAAGCCGAAATAAGCACCTCATTAATGTGTTACGGTGAAACGTACACAAACCTTAAATTGTCCATATTCATTGCGCTGTTAGTATTCACTTTTGATCTTTTGCCCGCATAGATATGATGGATCAAAAGTAAAATCAGTTGGCATGACAAGACCATTTGTGCGACAATTTGCGTAATTTTCTCCAAACTATAAGACGACACTAATAAACAAACCAAACAGCTTGATAGCTAATGCATTTAAAAAAAGCTGCATTTGAGAAGCTTATGCTCGGTTGCTTATTTTGCGTGAAAAATCATAAAGCTCAACCAGCTTTAAATAACTTGCAATCTTTTCAAAAGTACAATTAGATATCAAGCTGTCTAAAACAAAAAGTATTTTCAGTGGTGTGGAAAATGATCTTCCGGAGAGTTATCTTACATCACCCGACTAAGAGACAGTTGTCTACGAGACATCACAATAGTTCAGGTGGCCGTGAAGTTAATAATAAACTACTAGATGATGCCCTCCACTTGTTTGATGAAATGCTTCACAGAAAACCGCTACCTTCCGTTGTGGAATTCAATAGGCAGATTACCGTTATTATAAGGATGAAACATTATTCGGCAGCTTTGTCACTTTTTAAGCAACTCTATGTAATCGGTATCCCTCGTAATCTCTACACAATCACCAGCTCTATCAACTGTTATTGCAGGCTTAATCAAGTCAATTATGGTTTTGCGTTATTAGGCACCATTTTCAAACATGGTTACTCACCTGATGTTACCACCTATACTAGTCTCAGAAACGGGCTTGTTCATGCGGATCAGGTTTTTGACGCGATTGAATTGTTTAAGAAAGTGATTAGGCTGATAAACGCATCGTGCCAGATGTTTATACTTACAACCCTTTGATTCAGGGTTTTTGTAACTTTGGTCGAGAGACAGAGGCTGCAAGAATGTTGAGAGATATGGAAGAAAGAGGAGCCTCTCCCGGAGTGGTCACCTTTAATATCTTGGTAAATGCTTTTTGTAAGAAAGGATTGATGAAAGATGCAGAGCTTAGTGTACAAGCAATGGTTCGAAGAGGTTTAGATCCGAATGTAATCACTTATGGTGCACTAGCTAATGGATACAGTTTACGTGGTGAAATAGATGAGGCACGGAGAGTTATTGATGGCATGGTGGAGAAGGATATTGTGCCTAACATAATAACCTATACCAGCCTAATAAACGGATACTGCAAGAAGAAGAAGATTGATGAGGTGATGAATCTTTTCCGAGAAATTCTCAACAAGGGTTTGATTCCTAATGTTTTTACTTACAACAGTATGTTGCAAGGTTTGTTTGGAATTCGGAATCCTAAAGCCGCTAGTGAACTCTTTGAGAATATGCAAAAGAAGGGAGTGTCTCCAGATCTATGCACTTACCGTATCTTGTTCAATGGAATGTGCAAGAACTTCCTGTGTGATGATGCATTGGTACTTTTTCGTTCGCTGGGAAACATTCCATTGATGAGCGATTTAGCCTTGTATAATATTTTGATTGATGGTTTTAGGAAATGTGGGAAGCCTAAGATGGCAGTGGATCTTTTCGATGAACTCTTTTTGAAAGGATTAAAACCAGACGTTGTGACATATAACGTGATGATACATATGCATTGCCGAGAAGGGTTGTTTGGTAAAGCTAAAGAATTGCTTACAAATATGGAGGAGCATGGTTTGTTCCCAAATGACATTACATACAACGTTATTATTCAAACCTTGTTGAAGAAAAATGAGCGTCAAGAGGCAGAAATTTATCTGGAACAGATGATCAACCGAGGTTTTATGCCTAATCGTGCAACTTTTGAGATGTTGCTAACCCTGATTCCAAACGTAGGACAAGATTCTCGTTTGCGCACTATAATTCAAAAGTTAACCTGATTTAGCATATAGGATCATTTTCTGAACTTCTCAAGGTATATCGATTGTAGTTGATATTTGTTTCATGTTGGTTGTTTGGAACATGATTTTGCCATACGCACAGGCTTTGGTGGCTTTCAATTGTCCATATGGCATAAAGGTATACATCCCGTTAAATGCTTTAATCCTGTAGTTACGCGCAAATGAATTCAATTTTTGCAGTTTCAGTTTTGTAATATCACTAGTTCACTACCACAGTACCACTATTTGCTAAAAGGCAGTCTTATTTTTCATCTGTATGATATTAATAAAAACAAGGTAGTCTTATTTTTCATCCCGTGCTATTGTGTTTTAACTGGTCCCTCGATTATACTCGTTGGACATTTTAATTAGTATATGAAGTCTTGTGAAGATTGTACCAGGTACCTAACAATCCAACTTGCAGACAAACTACAAAAGTTTTGAACAGTGCTTATGTTTATGATCAACAACAGATATCAAATCTAGACAAACTACAGATTTTTGGAGCAATGCTTACGTTTTTCGATAGACAACATAAACCACATGATGCTTATGTTTCTGCTTTTAGAAGCTCCAAGCTTCCGCGGCTGTCAAAAGTTGACATATTGCTAGCCGTCATGACATGATTAGGATTAGACTGCAATGACACTCGAATGAGAAATAGTAGTGACTGAAAAGTGAAAACATTTCGCTTCGGTACTATAAAGAGAAAAAACATGTATGAATTATCAAAAGGCTATGTTATGAAGCAACAGTCATCCAAGAAATAAAATACCAATCATTACTTGAAAGAAACCAAATTTCATAAATTCCAATTAAGCAAGAAAATCTAATGAACAAGTAACAAGCCATTACTTAACCTAACTAGTAAGAAAACTAATGAACAAGCACCCTAACTACTTAAAGTCGACAGTTTAGGCCACAGAAACTACAATAGGGCTCTTAACACGGTGCTTATTAGCATCATACCATATTAGTTCGCCAAAACAATAACCTGTAACATTCTTGCCATGAGCTTTCAGCTTCATCTCATATTTCTGAACATCACCCTTCTTGGCAAACGTAAGAACTTTTGGATTCACATTCACCGATATCCCGGCAGGGTTTTTTATACGAACCACATATGTGCCAGGGGTACCAACGTTTGTCAATTTCCTTGTAACAGTTGCCGTCCCGTTGAGTTTATGGACAGTTATGGAAGGGTAGTTGAAGTTCAAGACACTGTTATTTGCTTTAGGACATTTGTAAGGGTGATCAGCAAACTTTTGAATCAAGGTTTCGTTGTATCCTCTAGCACAAAGATAGTCAAGATAGTCGTTTACACATAAGTCATAAACCAATCCAGGATTCATCGCTTTGTTTGGCCAGATATCTCCAGCTCCACGGCTGAATGGATTTGCAGACCTCTTAGATTCATCCAGCATCGCATGTCCAGTGTTGTCTTTTACTTTAGCTGAACAAAAACAACACCAAAAATAAGCTAGCTAACATAAAAGCATAAGTGAACAACTGAACATTATTAACATAGCTGCATTATAAACGGCTTTTTTACCTGTGGTCATGAGCGCGGATTTGATGGCAGAGGGACTCCAGTCAGGGTGGATGTTCTTAAGAAGACCAACAACTCCAGCAACATGTGGACAAGACATAGAGGTACCCGATTCTATGTTATATGGAAAGACTGGTTTTGAATTTTCGGTGTATGCTGCTATGATATTCACTCCAGGTGCTGTAATATCAGGCTGTACATATGTGACATACAGATGATTAATTGTCAGTTACTTAGTTATATATATCAATGCTAACAATCAATATATAGCTTTTACCTTAAGAATCTCTGGTGCGACTGGATTCGGTCCCCTTGAAGAGAATGCTGCCATAAATGGAGCTGGCTTTATGTTTACAGTGGCTTCAGGATGCGTGAGGTACCCCAATGGTTCTCTGCATTAACAAATCACATTTTTATTATATTTTTGTAATCTTTATTTATAAAACTGTTAAAAAAGTATGATATTTAGAAGTGAGGGCACTTACTTGGTAGAGTTGAGATAGGCAAAGAGACGACCGCAATCAGCATAAGCGAGGTGGGTGGTTGGCAGAATGTGAGGATCAGCTATTATTTCATCACCGCCAGCCATATCGTTACAAAGAATCATGCCAGCCGCACCAGCCTTAGCTGCTTGTGTACTTTTGTCAACTCTAGCGTTGTCTCCCCTTATGCACACCACAATCTTGCCTTTAACCTTCTTTGGATCAAGTGATCCTTCCTTGCAAAGCGTCCTAAATATATCATCACATGTTAGTTACTTGAACAGGAAACAATTGTAAGTTAAGAGCGACATATGCTGAAGAAAAAAACGTACGCATTCATCACTGATGTATTTTCAGCTTTAGCATGTACCGAATTAATTATAGGATACAATCTAGCATCTGGCATGGATTTGGACAGGCTTAGTCCCTATTATTAAAGGGCGGAACATCAGTAAAAATGTTTGGTATAACTCAATAATATAACAAGGTGGAAATTTTAACAATTTTACAAATAAAAGGAATGATGTAGATAGATGTTTGAACCTTTAAACGGAGGCCACTAGCTAGCTCAGCAAAAGATTGAAACTCTCGATCTATAGTACTAGCTGCTACAGTAATAACCCAAGGAGCCACATTGGTGACGGACTCTGGTGCGGGTCCATCATTCCCTGCAGAGAAGACGACAGTGATACCTTTCTTTAAAGCATGGAATGAGGCAATGGCAAGAGCGTCATTGATGAACTCAGACGGGTATCCACCAAGAGATACTGACAAGACATCAACACCATCATGGATAGCAGTTTCAAATCCTTTCATGATATCGACTTCATCACATTCACCTCCTAAAATGGTAGGTGGCCAACAGACCTTGTAAGCTGCTACTCGGGCTCTAGGTGAACCCCCTTTGGCTGTCCCATTACCGACTCCATTGATAGTCACTCCTGGAACAAAGTTACCACCGGCTGTTGATAATGTATGGCTTCCGTGACCTTGGGTGTCACGTGCATTGTTCACTTCATCGCTCATACTTCCATACACGGCTTGATATCCTTTGTTATAGTACTTTGCACCAATAAGTTTACTGCAAATTTATACAATCATGCATCAAATAACCAATCATACTCACATAGGGGATGTTTAGGATTGTTTATTTTGACATGTTTTAGTTTCATGATGATACTAATTTTGAATCAAAAACTACAAGTTCGCCCTGAAGTGACATAAGCTGTTTTCAGTATACCCATACAGTGAAATAAGTAGTTTCAAAAGCTATTCGATTTAACATACAGTTCTAGACATAATAAAAATTATTATGCATACTTGGTGCAAGGTACTAAAGTGCCGTTCTCACAGCCACCTTTCCATCTTGCTGGCACGGGTCCATAACCATAGGGATGGAAGCTTTTTGATTCAGGCCAAACACCTAATAAGCAAGATCATAATAAAAATCAGTTATCTGTTAGTTTGCCGCTAGTAGTAAAGCACGACAGAGGTAATTACCTGTGTCAAGGTTACCAATGATGATGTTTTCGCCAAATCTGGCTTTCCTCCACAGAGATGACGAATCAACAAATCCATTCTTCTTTTCAAGATTCAAGAACTCCCAGGAATGAGTTGTGTGTAATTTAACCCTTTTACTAGGGAAAATCGACACAACATCAGGATGTTCTACATGATTCAAAACAAAAATATGAGTAATGTACTTATTTAAACATAACTTTACAAGTAAAAAAAATTAACCTGCAATCTTAGCAGCTTCCTCTTCCTCAAGCATGGCAGCAAAACCATTAACAACTTTATTGTACGAGTAAATAATCGATTCATCAGCATTTTCTTCACTGTTTAAAAAAATGCATAAAAATTAAATACACTTTCATAAACATGACACTACAAAACATTAGCTAATTCTACACATCTTTTTACCCCATATTAACAAGCATGTCACACAACCGCAGGGACAGAGGTTCCCGGGGTGCCCGGAACACCTATGAATTTTTTTTCTATGTAGTTAATTTTTGAAGAAAACATGTAATGTGTTTTTATTATTCGTTCTAACTCACTTTTTACATGAGGTTCAAAAAAGTTTGCGAACCCGGTAATATTTCATTCTAACCAACCAAAGTTTTTCACATGTACGCGGTCTGGGACCTTTTCAGGTACTTTATATATGCCAATAACGTTGCACATTATAAATATGCAGATTATAATGTACATACAAACTTTTACCTTCCTAAAATGGAACCAAGAAAGGTGAAATGAGATTCTTTAACCTTAGATGCTTCAAAGTCTTTACCATGTCCTCCCAAGTAGACTATATACGACTGCATGAACATATACGCATGCATAACATACATTAGCAAAATAGATTTCAAAACAACAATGAAAAATCATGGTCACATTCGGGTGTCGAAATTAAACATATATATTTACCTTTTTAACTGCCAAGGAAGACGAGTGAAGCACACAAAAAGTGATGAAAAGTAAAAGAAAACTAGAAAACTTCATTTCGTGCTTCACTTGTTAATGGAGTTTTGTTTAGATGAATATATATTTATAGGATTCGGAGATAAGTATATAATTAAGTGAGATAATTACGTGAATTTGAATTGTGCATGGATTATTGTTAAGCTGTTGACGATAATCTCTCAATCTTTTTATTTATTAGTTTTGAAACTTTCATAAATTCACAACATTATTCGGGATTTACTATAATGATTCTCACCTGAATATTATGCGATCATCACTGCTCTAAACAAAAGATAAACGTTCTGGTTCTACATACGTTCGTTTTTAAAGTTTCTTGGTACCCATTTGCGCGCATTAGCTGGTCAATTAACTGATAAAGTATCAATTACTACATGGTTTCCAAAATATACGACGTTACTTTATTTTCATAAGTGCTTTCCTTATTTATAAACTTGTCTCTTTTGTCAAACAATATTAAACTACAGTAGTAGTAATTAATATATAGTACAAATTTCCAAAATAAGGAAGTGCCACATGAATATGATCAACTCATAAACTTGTCTAATTAACTTATGACGGATTCCACTGATTTAGATCAGTGTAACCTTAAATTAACTTTCTCGATAGCAGTGGTTAGGAACGAGAGAGAACTGAAGGTATTTTCTTTTTGGCAACATCACAAAAGATAGAGCGGAAACATCTATGCCGGCCAGTTTTCCTATACGCCAACGTTGTTATAGTCAGCGGACAGCCTGTTGAGCGTAGCACTTGTGATAACAAAGTTATCCAGCCCCCAAAACTCTTGAGAAAAGGAAATTTCTGTAGGATGTAATAATCGTGTGTATTAATCATCATAACAGGACAAGAATATTTTAGACTTGGGCTAAAGCCCAGTACACAAATAATACAGGCTAACACTCCCCCGCAGTTGGAGCGGGAGGAGACCGAACGTTTAAACTGGATCGTAACTCCTCAAACAAAGCGGAAGGTAAACCCTTAGTAAAAATATCGGCGTACTGATAGCGTGAAGGAACATGAAGGACGCGAACAGTACCAACAACAACCAAATCTCTAACAAAGTGTATGTCAATCTCAATGTGCTTGGTCCGGATTGCAGGATAGATAAACAGCACTAACATTATCACAGTAGACAAGCGTAGCGGAAGACAAAGATATATGTAACTCACGAAGTAAATTTCGTAACCAACAAGTCTCCGCAACCGCATTTGCAACCCCACGATACTCTGCCTCTGCACTCGAACGAGAAAGCGTTGGCTGACGCTTAGAGGACCAAGATAGTAGGTTGTTGCAAAAAAAAAACACAGTAACCTAATGTCGATCTCCTAGTAGTGGGACAACCAGCCCAATCTGCATCCGAATAAGCAACCAAGGATGTAGTAGAAGATGCAAACATCTGTAACCCATAGTCCAAAGTACCCTTAACATACCTCAAGATCCTTTTAAGAGCCGATAAATGGGGCTCCCGAGGATCATGCATATAAAGACAAACCTGATGAAGTGCATAAGAAATATCTGGGCGAGTAAAAGTGAGATACTGAAGAGAACCTGCAAGACTCCGATATAATGTCGGATTAGATATCGGATCACCAACACTGCTTAGCTTAGACTCCGTATCAACAGGAGTCCGACTAGGATTACAGTTAACCATGTGCGCCCTCTCAAGAATCTCAATAACATATTTCTTCTGAGATAAAAACATCCCAGAAGAATCCCGTGTAACAGAGATACCCAAAAAATAATTAAGAGCACCAAGATCAGTCATAGCAAACTCCTGATGTAAAGAGGCAATAAGACGCTGTAGCAAAGTCTCAGAAGAAGCAGTGAGTACAATGTCATCAACATACAATAACAAATAAGCAGTGTCCATCCCCCGTCGATAAATGAATAATGACGAGTCACAACGACTATGATGAAACCCCACCTGTGTAATGTAGGAAGCAAACCGTTGAAACCAAGCTCTAGGGGCTTGCTTGAGCCCGTATAGTGACCGCTGTAACAGACAAACATAATCAGGATGTGTAGAATCCCGAAATCCCGGAGGCTGGTGCATATAGATAGTCTCAGATAAATCACCGTGCAAAAAAGCATTCCTGACGTCCAACTGATGGATTGGCCAATGTCGAGAAATAGCTAAGGTAAGCACAGTCCGTATAGTGCACGGTTTAACAACCGGACTAAAAGTCTCATCTACATCAACACCCTCAATTTGAGTACTGCCATTGGCCACAAGACGAGCCTTGTAGCGACTAAGCGTGCCATCTGCTAAATACTTATGGCGATAAAGCCACATACACTGAACAACATTGGTGTCAACGGGTCTTGGGACTAAAATCCAAGTGTTATTTTTAACAAGTGCATTATATTCATCACGCATAGCATTTTGCCAATTTGGATCATTAAACGCATCACGATAAGATTTAGGTACATGTGAGACATAAGACACAAGAAAACTAGGACGCTGAGTGGGACGATTAGTCCCGAGACGAAAATGTGTGACCATGGGATGAATTGATACATGATTTGGATTTTGTGGAGGGTCAGGAATAATAAGTGGGTTATGTGGGTCTGGAGAGGCTGGCGAAGGAATGATGGGTCGAAATGGCAGGCGAGGTTTGTTGGGCCACGGTGGTTGGTTGTGGGTCTGATGTGGGTGGTTGGTGGGCCGAGGTGGGTGAAACGGGTTTATTGGCAGCAAACGGTTGATCGATAGAGGGAATAGGAGGAGTGACACGAGGAAGAGGAGTAGGGAAATTTATGTCAGGCGCAACGTCTAAAAAGGCATATGTGGGCGCAGGAACGGGTGTAGAGGACCCATAGGGAAAAACGGTTTCATCAAACGTAACATGACGGGATATAATGATTTTGTTGGAGCACAGGTCAAGACAACGATACCCACGATGATTGGAAGCATATCCCAAAAAAATTGAAGAGGTTGCACGAGGTTGAAGTTTGTGATCTGGATATAGGTGAGGGTAACATAAGCACCCAAAGGTGCGTAAAAGGTTGTAGTCCGGAGCTTTTCCGAACAAGCGGGTATAAGGAATTTCATTTTTAATAGCCGAAGATGGTAAAATGTTAAGTAAGTGAATGGCCATGTTAAGGGATTCGACCCAAAAGGTAGGTGGAAATTTGGCTTGAAAAAGTAAGGTGCGGATGAGGTTGTTAATGGTACGAACCATGGGTTCGGATTTACCATTCTGTTGGGAGGTCTTAGGGCATGAGAAACGAAACTCATTGCCATTATCTGCAAAAAGTTTATGTAAGGCACGGTTATCAAATTCACCACCATGATCACACTGAAATGATTTGATTTCACACTTACACTGAGTATGAACATAAGTACGAAATAATAGAAATTTAGACAAGACATCAGATTTATTAACCAAAGGATAAACCCAAACAAATTGCGAATAATGATCCAGAAACAAGACATAATATTTAAAACCAGACATGCTCGGAATGGGGGAGGTCCATACATCCGAGTGAATAATGTCAAAACATGAAGTAACTACAGAATCTGAACGAACAAATGGAAGCCGCACATGTTTTCCAAACTGACAAGCATGACAAAGCATAGGAGGCTTCTCTTTATTACATGAAATAAAATGACTAGAGACTAGACGACGTAGCATGTCACTTCCTGGATGTCCAAGACGTTGATGCCACGTGTGCTGACTAACAAGAAAGGCTTGAGGAATTGAAGAGGGATCCGTGACTGGGTTGAGATCCCCGGTGCTGTCACATCGGAGAAGTATCCGACGAGTCATGAAGTCCTTAACAGAAAAACCAAACACATCAAATTCAACAGTGCAATTATTATCACGAACAGATTGACGGAAAAAAAATCAAATTTTGGACAATATTAGGTGTAACCAAAACATTATTTAAGTGAAGGGAACAAAAAGGAGTTGGTAAAATGCTATGGCCCGTATTGGTGACGGGTATAGGATGACCATCACCAACCGAGACAGACGAATAAATGCAAGTATTAAAAACATCACTAAGATTATTAACCGAGTTATTAAGATGAGAGCTCACACTTGTATCCATATTCCAAGCATTGGTGGAAGGATCATGAAGAGTCCCGACACTGAAAGCATGAGGAAGCAAAGTCTCCTGTCCCGAGGAAGCAGTGGGCCCGGGGTGGACCTGTGGGGCCGGCTGAGTTGGACCAGTGGGGCCGGCTGATTGGACCTGTGCAGGGTAGTAGTAAGGATACAGGACAGTGGGTTGTTGCACCACAACATGGATGGGGGTTGCCATCGGTGGTGACGCAAAGCCAAAACCAGGAGGTGGAGTGCCATAACTGTTTGTGCCACGCCCAGAATAGTATGCATGAGGATTAGTCATAGTAGATGAATTAGACTTTGGTGGACCAGTGGATGGGCCAACATGCTTAGACAAGCCTAATCGATCCAATAACTTTACAAGGATGTCATCAGTAGAGTCATTAGAACGGGACTTCACAGTATTGGGCAAACTTGGCTTAACAGTGGGATCATGAACAAACTTGCAATTCTCACCGAAGCGACACGAACCTTTAGCAAAGTTGTAACAAGGGCGCCACGATTTTACTGGAGGATTAGTGGGGCGACCGGAGGCATTAGAGTTTGACATAAAAACCATAGGCGTAGAGGAGTCTATAGGTAAAACAAGCTCTTGCGACTTCAAGCGCATCTCCTCAGTAAACAACAACGAACGAGCCTGTTTGAAATCAGGAAAAACATCTTTGTAATGCATATAACCACATACCTGATTGTATTTTTCCAGGAGACCAGCAAGGGCTTGATGAACCACATCTTCTTCATTAACACGATAAACAAGGCTCGCAAGAATAGTGGCCAGCGACTCGATTTTCTGAAAATATGCCTCCATGGTTTGAGTGCCCAGTTTGATGGATCGCAACTCCGCCTTTAAAGCAGAGGTACGAGCTCGTTTGTTATCTTTCACGATAGTGGTAATAAGTGTCCACGCTTCCTTGGCAGACTAAGGACGTGCAACCACTAGCCGCTTTGAAGCGCATCCGAGAGGGTTGTGAAGATCCACGAGAGAACGATCTTGTCTACCTTGAGCTCGTTTGGTGTGAGAGGAGTAGGGATGCTCGAACCAGTGGTACTGGTGGGATCCTTAATGAACTTTGTAACATCATAACTAAAACACATCTGTTCAAAGAAGAACTCCCACTCGCCATAGTTCCAGTTATCAAGCACAAGCTTGACTGGAATCCGTGTTAAAAGATGATGATGTGTGACGAGGGATAGCTTGTCCGAAAGTAATACAGGGGAATTAGTTTCTGTCATAGTAGGGTTTTGAAAAAGGGGTTGTGTAAATTAAGAACAGTGGGGTAATGAGGGTTGCAAAATAACAGGAAACTTGTTATGTATTAGTGTGGACTCAGTGACCGAGCAGGAATCACCAACACTGTTGTAAACCTGAGTGTGGATTTGTAACCGAGTGCAAATCACCAACACAGAATGGATCGGAATAAAATATTAGGGTTTAGGATCGTGATTTTTTAGAGGCTGTGATACCATGTAGGATGTAATAATCGTGTGTATTAATCATCATAATAGGTTACGACATATAGTCTGACAAGAATATTCTAGACTTGGGCTAAAGCCCAATACACAAATAATACAAGCTAACAATTTCGACTTCATCAGACCAAAAATGCTTCAACCATGACAACAGTGCCTATATTGTCTTACTTACCCTTAGTAATGAATGGTAGAGGCTTCGTCCAACACCAGAAGAAGACTAAGGACGTGGTGAATTTCTAGAATATCGTTTTCATCTAGTAAGACTATATGTGTAGACCACAAAGGTTTTTAATCTTGATATGGTCTTCGAGCCCGGGCAACAAACAAGATCAATATCATTAACCCATATACACCAGCTATATACCTTACTTCAATATATTTTAGGATATGCATAACACTTTTAGACCTGCCATGGATTATTGTTGCAGAATCATGATGGATCTGCACAACTTCACTAAGAGCACTAGTTGTATAACTCCCAAATAACACGACATCAGCTAAAAAGTACAACCACATCAACATAAAACTCTAATAACACCAACCCACTGATTATAACACTAACCATCACCACTTTTTTTTTCGTTCATAAAACTCTCTCAACAATTATTTCATTCTTTAAACAAACTATCAATTTTATTAATAAATTAAAAATACAAATTACATTACGAACTAAAAAACCATTAAGAAAAAAAACATACCGAATAAAAAAACATTATGAAAAAAAATTAGGACGGTCCGGTCCCGTCATCTTCGCCCAAATCTCTACTCATTTTAGCCTTGATAAGTTGTTTTTGCTTCTTAATCCAACATGCGTCGTTATCGTCCAAATCCATCGAAGTAAAGCCGGGAGAGGGTGGATTTTGAGTCGAAGGGTTTCGACACAAGCCTCGTTCATCATATTAACGAAACCGTGTTAAAGGAAGTCGGACATTTTTTTGCTAGTTAAAATGATACAATACGTATTTAGTAGAAAAAAGTTTGTGATTTGAGTTAATATTTTAAGTTGCATATATAATAGTGGTGTGGGGTGTCAATTTTTTTTTTAAACTATGGTTAGAAGGGTGTTTTTTATTTTTTTATTTGAAGAAAGTTACTTTTACGGGGGTGTTTGTAAATAATTGAATTGAGGGCCAAAAAGAGAAATAAGTCTCGACGGTCGGATAAAAGGAATTTTTTAAAAACTAATCCCTAACGCGCGGGTCAATGCTGTTGGCCTTCCTCCGTCTGCGGTATCGTAACATTCATCAACGTCGGCCAACGTTCATTGAGACGTTACGACCCTTAGGTTATGTTTGGCAAAACTAGATGCAAGTTGTAAGCGGCTAATTGTAAGCTGTAAGGTATTAACTGTAAGCTGTAAGCTGTTTATTAAAAAGCTGTTAACATGAGATATAAGTTGTATATTTTTATTAAAAGTGTTTGGTATATTAGTTGTTGGCTGTAAAATTAAGATGTAAAATGACTTAAAATGACATATTTATTTAAATAAATTATGTTGGAGGGTACTACATCAGTAACTTACAGCTCTTGATAATTTAAAAAGCTTTATGAATCAACTTTTTATTTAAAAGTTATTTGTTTAAAATTAAAAGCTAACCAGTGTTTTAAAACCCGGTTTGAACCGGCCCTTTCAACTGGTTGAACCGGGAACCGGACGAATGACCGGCCCATTATACGCCGGGTTTTTATCGTAATTCAGACCAAATTAAACCGGCGGGTTTTGGTCGACCTGAGTTAAACCACCGAACCGGTTACCAGCCGGTTCAATCTCTTTGCATAAAAAAGAAAAGAAATTGATGTAATTAGGAGCATGTAACCGAATATGTTGATTGTGGAATAGACATAATCATGATTCAGTTTCTTGTCTTTTTATAGATTGACCAATATGGTGGTTTTGAAATCTTGTAAGTTATGACAGTATATGGTGAATGTTGCTGTGACTGAAAAATGGCTATCAGTATCTTTGTGAAGAAGACTAGAGAAGTTTGCATTTTTCGATGAGAGCAAAGAACTAGTATGTTGGTTAGAATGGGTAGAAATAAAATAATGATGTTGATTTAAAGTTGATACTCATAAGTCATACCAAACTATGGTTATATGCCTATACCTAGTCTAGTTTTATTCTAGTTTTATTGACTTTTCATATAAAGGTTCTGAGAAAATTCTTGTTTTGAGTCATGTCCCTATGTTGTAGACGGTATTTGATGAAACATTTGTGTTTTTCCTGTTTTAGGTCATGCTCTACTAGAAAAATGCTCTATCTATCCCAGCGACTGACACGTGGTATGCTCTACCCAACTTTTTCAGGCTCTACTTATCCCGATGACTGACACGTGGCATGAGTAGAGCACTTTGGGTAGAGCATGACCATAAGAAGAACACTTTTGTTGTCTGACCAAATAGTGTCTACACACAAAGGGACATGACCTAAAACAAAAATTTTCTCTAAAGGTTCTTACACAATACAGTAGTATGAATGCCTAAAAACTTAGGATACCGTTTTATAGTTTGTATACTGTGTTGGTTTTATGTTTGAAAGATAAAATGTATTGCACTTTTTCATTTTGACACAATAAACATAGCAACTCTGTATTTTGACACAATAAACATAGTAACTTGTATTTGACACAAAAACGGTTTGACTCGACGGTTCAACCGGTTAAACCGCTGACCTGGTGAACCGGATCATTTAAAAACCCGGGTTTTAAAACATTGAAGTTAACAACTTTAAAAAATTACTGTTCTAAACAGAGTTATTAAATTTTTTTTTTTGCAAAAAAAATTAACAACTCTAAAAAAAGCTTTAAAAAAAACTCTTACCAAACATAGCATCGTATCATATAAAAACTTACATGTAAAATGTCCCATAGTTAATCACATTATCATTTTAGTTTTGAAATGCCTACTCCTAAAGGGATTATTCGGCCCTAAACCCAAACACTAGAAGTTGATTATTCGGATCATAAAATGCAATAGTTGAATTGAAAACATATATTCAAAACTAATGCCAAACACTCTTCAAGATAACTTTGTTAATGAATATGTTGGTGATACTTAACATGAAACTCCTGTGTTTTATAAAGGGTAAAAGTTATAAAATAACATCTTACTTATTTATTTGTGTCGACTTTAAACATTTACTATTTAATCTCGTGTTTACCTTTCTATTTTCAAAATCGTTTCCAAGTTACCAATTTGGTAACTTATTACCGACACCGTGGCACGGTAATAAGCACGTAATTTTTTGATTTGATTTTAATATATCCACGTTTGATTTCAATGATACGAAGTTGACTTTGACTATTGACAACAAAGTCACCACCAACTAAAAACACCAGTACCATTTACACACACACACCTAATATGAAGAATCTCAAATCACCATCATTTATCAAACGTGACTATAACCAAATCTCAAATTACCATTTATATATCTCTTACTTTATTGCTCAACGTGAATCACAAACGCAATATCTTAAAACGAATCACTATAACCAAATCTCGTCTAATCATCTTCAATCCCGTAACACACGAATCCAAACGAATTTCAACTACACCGTGCACCCAACGAGAAGGACGAAGACTTTAAGATCATTATATGGTCTCGGGTAGGTTTAGTGTATGATCTGTGTTTTTGTTTTAGATAGATGATGATGATGATCTCTTTCATGGTTCTTGATCTTTAATTAATGGTCTAGACTTTATTATGACACACGAAAATATTGAAATTGAAATCGAACATATATACTTTTTTTTCTTTAATTCGAGTTCAATGGATGGAGATATTAGTCGGTGATGGTGACGATGGGATTAGGTTGACATGAGTTGAGTTTGATTGTTGAATTTGTTGTTGATGAAGTTGCGAGTTGTTATAAATGTCGTATGCATATATGTTCTTATCCTCTGTGAATTTTTATATTCACTATGTGTGATTTGTTAAGAGAAATGAGTTTTGACCCGATTGATTATATGTACTTTGGTATATTAATTGATTTTTGATTTTTAAAATAATTAATTTGATGACGTGTAATTATAAACGGTCATGATGGTAATATTATTACAAAACAAACAAATACAATGGTAAAGTCACGAGATTAAATAGCAAATGTTTAAAATCGGCACAAATTAATAAGTAAGATGATATTTTATAACTTTTATCATTTCATAAATCATGAGTTTATGTGTATTATGCAACCTCAATTTCTTAAACTTAGGTTAGCTCAACAAAATATATTTACTTATGCGTGAGAAAGAACTTACATTTTTCTACACATATGTGCGTAGCAGCGTAGTATGATACGATTTAAGAGTGTCAACATATTGATCGTTATTAAATTTATATAAATGCATAAAATTTTTCTTCTAATGAAATTCAAAAACCCACTTATATTTATCTCTAGCTTCAACTTGAGTATATCTTTTTTCATTTGTTTGATCGTAAATTTGTAATGATTGTAGTAATATTCTTTTTCTATGCAATTTGTTTTGCAGTATTGGGGTAATCGCCATTTCATCATTCTTATACCTATAACGTTTTCGATATTAAATGCCGCCATACCCTTTTACTTTTAAATGGACACTAGCAGGGTACTCGCGCGATGCGGCGACGGATACTCTGTGACAAAATTTTCTTGAGAGTGAATGTTATTCGGTTATTCGTCTTTCATATCAATAATTTATGGATGACGATAGTTTTCACCTAAAAACATGTCTCAAAAACGTAATTTTGATATAGGGATATTATTACTTGTGGAGTATATGTAATATGTGTAACTTTATTTTCGGAACTTAATTAAAGGTGAGAATTGACATAACCTCTTTTGACATTTGAATGAGAAGATCAACCTAAAAGTGGTTGTACATATGATTACAAGGAAAAAAGAGAGAAAAATATGATATTGGAGATTTGTACAATGTGTTGTTTTGCTTGTAAATTGTGGTGATGGAGATTTGCACAATTTGTTGTTTTGCTTGTAAATTGTAGTATGTTTTAATTATGTATGATTAAATGCTTTGTATATATTAGACATATAAAGTTGTACATATGCATTAAAATCTTGTATTACTTAAATTTCATTTTTTTGGCTGTATTAATATGTTGTACATTATGTTATATTTGTTGTACTACTTAAATTTTTGGTATTAAATGAAGAGAGAGGGTCTAATCTCTTTTATAATTAAATGGACATAAACGTTGTCTTTGTATCCCGTACGTTTCAAATAAAAAGTTTTTCCATGATGCATACTTACATTGTTTTTACTCAAATATTTAAGTCATTACAAAATAAACAAAATTTTCTTACTAAACATTTTGCTTATTAATAAAATTTACAATTATTTAAGTCATTAAAATTTTTTTTTACTAAAACACAATGAATATAAAAATAAGCAAAAGAAACTCACAAATTTTGATTACTAACCCTTTTACTTTTAAATGGACAGAAACGTTGTCTTTTTATCCCGTACGTTTCAAATAAAAAGTTTTTCCATGATGCATACTTACATTGTTTTAATTCAAATTATATAAGTCATTACAAAATAAACAAAATTTTCTTACTAAAATTTTTGTTTATTAATAAAATTTACAATTATTTAAGTCATTAAATTTTTTTTTACTAAAACACAATGAATATAAAAATAAGCAAAAGAAACTCACAACTTTTGATTACTACTCAAAATAGAGTCATTAAAAGTTTTACACTTTTTCTTACTCTTTTTGAGTAAGAATAGACTTTTAAAGATCCCCTCTATCTCTTAATCTTTTTCTTAAGAGTAGGAGTTGATAAAAATAACTTTTGGTGACTCTTTTTAATAGAAATTGATAGAAAATAATTTTAGTGCCCCTTTATTACTTACTCTTATCACATTTAATTTAGTAAGCAAATGTTATAAATTTTGTAACGAGTTGTACAAAAAATTGACGCCAAAGTGTTGTAACTTGTAAGGTTGAACCCGACTCGAGGTGCTTTACTTAGGATTAGCAAATGATCCGTTTCAACTGGACGCGTATATAACGTGTTAAACGAACTAACCATCTTGCCATATTTACTCAGTAAACAACTAAGTAAATTTTTAAAATTATTGATGAGGTGAATTATGTTATGACGATTTTTCGCTCCCCGTGAAGACAAAGCTTCTCTTTCTTTCAATTCAGTTCCATAGTTGTTCACCCTTTTTCCCTTTAAGTTGAAGCAACCACCTTAAGATTTCACGTCCATAATGATTTTGAATTTTCATATGTTGCAAAACTAATAGAACGTAATTCTCAACATATCAAATAGTCACAAATGCATCCTTTGTGAGCATTTGTTTCCCAAAGGGACAATTGTTACATCAATATACCTGAAGTGGAGATATTCTTACTTGAGCTCCTTCATGCATTCATGTCTTCCATGTACCAAAGTCACAAAATGTGGATCGTTCGTGTCCCATTTGCCCTGAACAATTGGTTTCGTATATATTAGAGAATGATTCCTTTGTTCGTGAGGATCCACTGTGATCTAAAACATACTGGCATGTTTAATGGCATATAGCATGAACACGACATATTGGGCATCAAACCATACATCAAACATTGGGCCACAACCCCAGTAAATATAAGCCCACTAAGGTGGAAAAGCATTAGTGGATTAACTCTCTAAGAGCGGATCCACGACACAATACCGGACGCGCTTCCCAGAAGCTGATCCAGGAATCCCTCTGGATAAGTTCTGAATCCCACCAGGACAAATGGGCATTTGGACCATAAAGACCCACTTAGAGTACTATCCAAAATACTAGAAATATCTAGTACTCGACTCGCCTATAAAAGGTAAACTCTGACACTCCAAACGGGGTATATCTTTCTCACTCTTCCCAATACACACACATATTTCCAAAAGCATGAAATCTTACTCTTACACCGGAGTCTAATCGTGGGGTCCACCCCCACGGTAAGGCTAACGATTTACTTTTATTTGTGTAGGAAATCATTATTTGAATATCTTTTTAGTACAAGATCAAGCCCAATACAAGGCATCTAAGCCAATCCGCAAGGAGCCTAGATCCAGATTCTACCCCGACCCGATCACTATATTAACAAGTAGTGTCATCCGTGGGACCCAGTACACAACTACGTTCTAACGTTTTCATTTCCAACATGAGCACTTCGACACAACTCACACATACACCGACCACGTCCATCACGCGAAACACGGTAGGGAAGGAAACTAACATATACATAGAAAACCCAAATAAGCGAGCGTCCAACGCATCAATTAGGGAATTTTGCGACGAATACTACCATCAACTGTTGTCGTTTGTAGCTGAGAAGTTACACGAAGAGGAACTACACAAGCAATAGCTAAGATTTGTGACCCGTCTGGATTATGAAGGATGCTCGAAGAAAAGCCTTAGGGCAAACGAAGCTTCTCAATGCTCCGAGTTCGTGACTCCAAAACCAGGAAGAGTAAGAAGAAGAAGGAAACCAGTATCTCCGGATAGATCTAAAAGCTCGCGGAAAAGCCAGAGCGTCTTCTCACGAATTAAACGGGGACCCCCAACCAAAAAGACCGCGACGGAAACACTGTCTTCACAAGTCTAAGGCCAAAATACAGAAGAGCCTTCGATAGGCTAGGGGAAAGGGAGAGAGGACTATTTGAAGGACTCCCAAGAGATTAGGAGTCGTTCCATCAAAACTCTGTGATTCGCAAAAGCATCAGAGAAATGAAAGAACAAAGGAGGATAGTGAGAGACTATTTCCGGATTCACAACCGCTGTGTAGAAAAATTATAGAGAAAGATAAATTCCACAACCTGTAGGAACATCATGAAGAGATCATGTCCTAAAGATTCGAGCAGAACTCTGAAACAGAGGAAATCGACAGTGGACATTAAAAGTCAAAGAGAAAAAAATCAAGTATGGAAGAAGACGATTTGTCCCAACCATGGTTATGCAAGAACATCGATCCGTTCATACCTCGCATTAGGAACTTTGACTTCCCCAAGAAGATCCGTTTGCCCAGCCAAGTCAAGACACACGATGGATCCGAAGATCCGGAAGACCATGTAAAAGTCTTCAAAGCATCAGCTAAAGTATAAAAGTAGGTCATACCCACGTGGTGCAATATGTTCTACGCTTATTGGGAATGCCAGAGTATGGTTTGACGATCTCCGGACAAAGAAGATCGACAACTATGACGACTTGAAAGCATCATTTCTAGCCAATTATCTCTAAGAGAAGAAGTGTATCAAAGATGTCGTGGAACTCTACCACATCAAGCGAAGGGATGGCGAGTCCACTGAAGATTTCATGAGACATTTTAAAATTGAGAGCAAACATGTCAAGGCCGCCCCAGAATGCATGAAAATCTCAAGAATTATGCTTGGGATAATGCATCCCGCACTAATCAAACGTCTCCATGACAACATACCCAAGACGGTGGATGAAATGATGAGAGAATAGTAGCCTTCCTCAGATGAGAAGTGGCAGTGGCAAAACAGTAACGGAAGAAAGCCCTCCCCCTCCCGCATGGAAACAAAAGGGAAAATGAAAAAAAAAACTTTGATAGAAGACCTGACTTCTAGAAACAACAAAGGTCAGAACAAAGACATGACAGATTCACGCTCCTCAAAACTCCCAAAGAAATCTTAACCCTTGAAAAAGGAAAGTTCAAAGCCCCACCTCCCACGACTACCCTAGTAGAAAACTAAGCCGAGAACAAATTTTGTGAATTCCATACGAGTGCATTGATGAGACTGCTTTTATACATAGTCTCATCGTCCAAATAGGGCTTAAAATGCATTAAATATCATCAAAAATACCCATATATATGCTTTTATTTGTTACTTGTGTATTTTAGGTACGGATATTGAGAAAATGACAAAAGATCACAAGAATCATGCAAAAACGAACACGGGAAAGGAAGCCGCACAATGAACCAAGCCCTAATGAAGAATTTTCCCAAGAAAACCCTTGAAGACTTGAAGAATTATGAAGAAGGGTCCTCCAATATGGAAGAATTGACACTTTATACCCTTGTATCCTCATAGTTACAAGTTTGGTCCCTAAAGTTTGTCAAAATTGCAAAAGGCCCTCCACTTTGAAGAATTGACAAATTTAGCCCCTCAACAAAGCTAAATTGTCAACCATTATCCTTCTCAAAGTCAAACATACCAAGAAGAACTCCAAGTTACAAGAATTACAAATTTGGTCCTTTGAAAATCCCAAAATTACCAAAAGGACCCTTGACTTTGAAGATTTGGCAAAAATGGTCCCTCATCAAACATGATTTGGCAATTTCAGTCCTCCCAAATGCCAATCATCCAAGTTTAGACCATTATCCTTGAAGAAATTACCAAACCAGTCCTTCAAGAATCACAAAATGGCAAGAAATACCCCTGAAATCATTTTAGAAAACTTTTTGGGGCAAAAGTGTGAAAAAGGAAAAGTTGATAAGAAGGATTTAGGCGTTGATGGCTTTTAAAACTAAAAAGACAAGCAAGAAAGAAGTGAGGGGTGTAACATGGCAGACATCAATTGTTACCTAGACCAACCAACACACGCCACCTGTCCCACTCACTCATCTCCTCCAATAACAGCCCACCATTTCTCCACATCACCCTCCACTCACCAGATTAATATTAATTAATCTTGGCGCCTTAACACTAAATTTAAACAAATCCTCTCCTAATTCGGTTCAAACTAGCAACTATTTACCAAGAACACAAATTGGGGTATTATTAATTACTTGTAATTAAACCTTAATATTGTGTAGATTAATGATTGATGATCATATTAACACAACCTAACCTTAAAAACCTTTGCCACCTCACTCCCTTGTCCCACACAAGATTCCCCTGCTACACCATTGAGCAAGAAGACAAAACAGTAACAAGAATCCAACGTCCCACAACAAAGCTTGAAAGTTAAGCTTATTACAAGCCCTTTGATCAACTTTTCATCTGCCAACTCATGCAAACAGCCAAGAAATGTCACATGATCTTCAAGATATTCGAACTTTCAAAGGGTAAATTGGGGACTTAATATCTTTAGGGTTTACGTTTTTTAGCTTCTTAGCATTAGTTTGTAGCCTATATAAAGGCCTTAGGGTTTCACTTTGAGCCCTGCTCTTGAATTTTCAGTTGTTCACTTTTCTGTAAATCCTTTTCAATCTTAATGAAATGTGTTTGAAATGTTGAAGAAAGCTCAAGTGCCATTGTTATAATTTGCTTATTATTGTTCTTAGTTTGATATTTCTGAATCTCAAAACCTGTTTTTAAGGAGAGTGCAAAAGTTTGCATTTTTCCTTCAAGCTTGATATTTTGCTAAGTTCTTGTTCAAACCTTGGAATTCTTGGGCTATAGGGCTAATCATAGCATCCTGATATTGTGTTATCAAGGTGTGGTGAGGCTTATAACTTGGGGATAATCAAGTGTGGGGTAACAAGGTTGCATCAATCAAGGCTTTTTACTTTTCTGATTTTGATATTGTGCCTCTAACCTTGTTGAATCTTAGCAGGGTTGTTTGTGGAAGCTTGTACTTGTTCTTGCTAGTACATAAGCTCAAAATTCGTAGGTGTGGATGTACATCCATGAGGTTTGCATACTTAATCCCAAAATCTGCTTAAATCTTGATTTTTGGTGATATTTGTGTGTGACTTGTGTTCCTGTGAATTTTGTGGCTTATAACTGCTTGAATCTGCTTATCTTGGTTGTTGTTGTGTTAATTTGGGCTTGGGTGGTCTTAAATCTCACTTTTGATTTGAAAAACTTTGTTTTGAAAAGTTAAAAGGGTGTTTGGGATTACCTATTTGAAATCATTGTGTGTTATTGAGTTATTGGAAGTTTGTGTTTGTTATCTGTCATACACTTGTTTGAGAGTATTTTGCTGCAAGTTATTGGACTTAAACCTTGAAATCAAACAATCTGCTATATAATATTTGTTATTGACTGTTTTGACCTAAGATCTTGGAAACACTTAGGGTGTATGCATGCTTAGGGCTAAAAGTGGTTTAAAAAAAGTCATTGTAACCTGTTTGTGAGATTTGAGTGGTTGAATCTGGCTTGTTGGTCAAATACATCAGCAAAGTATAAAACTGCATGTTTAGTGTTCATCAGTAACCTTCATAAGCTTGAATCTTGATTTAGGCTTTAAGCCATTGCATGAAAACTGTTTAGACTTGTTCATTTGAGTTTATAACAGCTTGTGTATGCATTTGGTTGAATTTGGTTGGCTGAATATTGCTAAAACTGCTTATAAGTGCTCAACTGCTTATTGTTCTAAGTCTGTGACAGATCTGGTGCTTGTTTGAATTAACTGTACAAATTGGCTGTTGCTTGTTGTGATTTTTTGATTGTTATTGACTCCTTATGATCCAAATGATCATTTGGGTGCCTTGTTGAAATCTGAATCTCCAAAAAAGTCACTAAAGACAAAAGAGTCTACAAGTCAAACAGTGGGAAAAGTTCCTACTGCTCAAAACCCAAAACTAGCCCCTGCTAGTGTTAATTTGTACTCAGCTTATCCATAAGCTATTTTAGCTTATCCAGACCTGCAACAACTTTTTTTTTTTGTGATAGATCTTCATTATTTGACCCATTTGATTAGACTGGAGCTTATTGGACTTTGACTTTGACTTTTTGCTAGAAAACCAACTTATTTGACTTTTTCGTAAGTGCTTATTTGCTTTTTCCAGCTTATTGAGTTAGCTTATTTGAAAACTTTTTGTTGAAATAGCTTAATTAAGTCATTTAAAAGCTTTAGAAACTTGAATCAGCTCTTGGGGTGGCCTAGAACTCAAAAACGACTATTTTGTCGTTTTCTGTAGATTACTTATTCCATTTTCAGGCGTATTCCTTGGGCTTATTTCAAATTTCTTTTTACAGAAGTCTTACTTAGGACAAAAGAAGCTTGTGTGTCTAATTTGAGCTTATGGCATTAGCTTATAGCTTAATGGGCCAAAAAGCCCATTAAGAATAAGTTGTTTGGTATAAGCTTGCTTATTTCACATTTTCAGCTTTTGGGCCTTTGGAAAAAGTTGTTTAAAATCAAATTTTGAGTCAAGTAGTGCTTTTTGGGCTTATTTGGGTCACTTTTTCATTTTGGGCTCAAATTTGGCCCATTAAGGATCTGTTTTTGGGTTTAGCCCATTTTCTAGGCCCATTAAGGGTATTTAGGTAATTTCAAGTTCATTTCTGAGTTATTTAGGTTAAATTAAGCTAGTTTGCAACTTTTTAGAATTTTTTAGGATTTTAGGATTTTTATTAATATTTTAATATTATTAAAAATTAAAAGTCTGATGTTCTAAGTTTTTACATTTTTCCTAGGTTCTAAACACTTAATTAGGAATTTTACAACTTTCCAAATATTTTTAGGGTCTTTTAATTATTTTCTAGAATTATTTTAAATTTTATTAGCTTTTAATAGTTTTTAATTGTTTAAAAATAGTTTTTAGTGGTTTTAAAATTTTGAAAAATGGTTTTTAGCTTAATTAGGTTATTTTAAAGGTTTACAAACTTTAAGATCTTGATTTGGACTTTTTATTAGTTAATATTGATTTTTATGGCTTTAATTAGCATTAAAAAAATTAATATTTAATTAATTAAAAGGTTTTAGCAAGTTTGGATTTTTTGTAAACCCTTAGAATATTTTAGTGGATTTTTAGTGATTTTTAGGAATTTTTAGAGTAAAATTTTAATTTTGGTGCTTTTTACGATTTTACGTGTACGCCTTTATCGTCTTAGTGTAATCCGTCATCGTAACCGTCATTCTCTTCTTATCCCATTTCTATTTTTCTTTCTTATATTCAATATAATCACATCACTAATCAATTCATTATACACACACCAAGCCTCCTTGGGAAACGAACTTCTCATTGGTCATTAGTGCTTGGTTTTCCTAAACCGACACTTAATACTTGCCACTATTTGCCTTCCTTTTCCTAAAGGGGTAAAAACTCTACATAAAATATATCCTAAGGAAATAGGCTCTTAAGTGCTTCACACCGCCTCGTTTCCCCGCTTGCTTGTGAGTATTTGATTTTGAGAGCTAATCGAGGGTTTTGCCGCCTAAAGTATTACTAAGTATCATATATATTTTCTTGGTTTCAATTGATTAAACCCTCTTGAACGTTTTGGTGTTCCACCAATGTTCTAAAGTCGTCGAAGGCGTTCATTTCATGTGATCGTTTTCATTCCTTGAGGCTTCTTTAATCAAGAGATTTGATTAAGGAGGAGATTTGTAGATTTTTGTCTACTTAATAAATTCACCAAAATCGAAAAAGGTTAATACAATCAAAAACCACAAAAAAATGAAAAATACAAAACACCAAAAAGAATCTTCTTTGCTCATCCCCTCGTTGTACGTGACGTTTATGCTAACTCGTAATCAAGCAAGACGTGAACGTAGACGAAAGAACAAAACTCCCACTCCTAATCTTTCTAGTGAGGAGTCTCCTATTGACGAACCCATTGTAAGAGAAGCACCAACCATGGTGAATCGAACTATGATGGAGTTACTTCAAGCACCCACCGAGGGTTATGGAGAGGCTATTGTGATTCCCGCTATCCTTGCGGATAATTTTGAAGTGAAAACAGGTTTGTTATCAATGATCCAAAACAACAAATTCCGTGGTGATGAGAAGGACAATCCCCACAACCATATCCGCCAATTCAATCGTCTTACCGCCACTTGCAAGTCTAAGGATGTCTCGAATGACTCGATTAAGATGATGCTTTTTCCGTATTCCTTAGCGGGGCCCGCAAAAATTTGGTTAGAGAAAGAGCCACCCAATTCTATATTGACGTTGAAGGATCTCGTGTCTAAGTTTGTGAACTAATTTTTTCCGCCCTCTAAGACTACGCATTTGAAAAACGAGATTTCAAAATTTTCACAAGAGTTTAATGAAAGTTTTTCAACGGCTTGGAATAGTTTTAAGGAAATGTTACATGAATGTCCTCATCACGGTTTTTCCGACTTGCATCAAATTGACACGTTTTACAATGGACTTAATGATCATGAAAGGGATTATCTTAATGCCGCCGCGGGTGGTAATGTTTTGTGTAAAACGGTTGAGGAAGCTTTGGTGATAATTGAGAATAGATCTAAGGTGTATAGTCCTCGTAGCACGTCTAGTGTTCGTAAGGCTTCGTCTTCGGCTTCACCTTCTTTGTCTACTACCATCGATGCTTGCCAAATTGAGGCGAACTTGGAAAACAAAATCTTTGATAAGCTTAAAGGTCTTTTGATTGAGTAAAGTAGGAGAACCAAGTGCTCCCGCTACGGCTAAAGCGGTTGAGGTTTCATGCATGTATTGTGGTGGAGGTCATGATTTCTCCGAGTGCATTACCAACGGTGGTAATACTTCGAATGCCTACGCGGCCACGGGAACTTACAACCAAAACGGTCAAGTTACCCGCTCTAATCAATTGACTCCACCGGGTTTTGGTTCAAATCAAAATGCTAACAACAACTATCACAACAATCAAGTTAGTTTCAAAAACAATTACAACAAGGGAAACTATGGTAATCAAGGGGCTAATAATCAAGTTTCAAACAAAAATCAAAATGATTTTCAAAACAACAACAAAGGTTTGCAAACGTTGAAAGATCTTCCAAATGAATTTGTTGAATACGCCAATGGGAATGATGCTAGGTTTGACAATATTCAAAGAGAAATCATTAGCCTAAGATCCGAGTTTAAGAACGACATGAAGAAAGAGTTGAAAAATGAGTTAGCTAATGAGATTAAAATCCATACCAACAAGATGGAAGGGGATGTAACTAGGTTACAACAAAACCAACAAAAAATGGAACAAGGGAAACATGAGATTAAACAAGAAATGATTAAAGCCGAGAAGAGGCAATCCATGTTTGAAGATAAAATCTCATCTATGTTTGAGGCAATTATGTGTAAACCGTCTTCGAGTAGTCTTCCTAGCAACACCGTATCAAACCCTAAGGGTGAGATGAAAGTGATTACCACACGTAGTGGTAAGACACTTATGGAACCGACTCCTCAACCAATTGCTCCTACGGAGGAAGCAATTGAGGAAGAACCCGAGGTGGTGGACAAAAAGGAGCATGTTCCAATCCCACGAAGTACCGCTCATGCCACACCTACGGTTGACCCATTACCAACATTGGAACCCGAGATTCCAAAGGCTATGCCTATGCCTCAACCCACACCACCTTTGCCCTATCCATCGAGACTTAGAAAGGAGAAACGTCAAGAGCGCGACAATTACCAATTTGAGCTTTTTATGAAAATGTTTCGTGATTTGCCCTTTAATGTGAGTTTCGCCGATGCTTTGGTCATGATGCCTCGATTTGCCGCTAACTTTAAGAGTATGTTGAAAAACAAGGAGAAATTGCATCAATTGTCTAGTTGTTCATCGGTTTATCTTAATCGCATACCTCAAAAAGTCGGTGATCCCGGTAAATTTTTGATCCCTTGTGCAATCCAAGATATGGAAGAATGCTTTGCCTTGGCCGATCTTGGTGCTAGCATTAACTTGATGCCACTTGCAATCTTCAAGTCGCTCAATCTTCCTAATCTTACTCCTTCACTAATGTCTATCGAGTTGGTCGACCATTCCACGATTCCCGCAAGTGGATTAGCGGAAGATGTTTTTGTGAAAGTGGGAAAGTTCTACTATCCCGTAGACTTTATCGTTGTTGATATTCCCACGGATCCTCAAGTTCCTCTTATTTTAGGTCATTCGTTTTTAGATACGTTTATGGCTTTGATCGATGTTCATGCTAGAAAGATCACCTTACGTTTCAACGACGAGGAGCTTGTTATAAACGCAACTCAAAACTCTCAAATTTCTCATGTTTATTCCGTTGCAACCATAAACCTCGTTGATATGATTGACGTGGTTTGCGAGGAATTTTCACAAGAAGTTCTAGGTTTTGGTGATGATGAACTAGTGGCAATCCCACTATGTTAGATCCAATTCTTGATAATTCGACACCAACCTTCACTCCATTTGAAGGTGGTGGTTTTACGTTGGAAGAATTCGATGTTCCACGTACTTGTAACGAAGACCTCGACAACGATGAGGACTTCTCGATTATCAAGGATTTTCTTAACGTTTTCCCAATTTCCTCCACCCGAGGAGGTTATGAGTATCGAGCCCAAATCTTCACTTGAGGAACCACCTATCCTCGAGTTAAAAGATTTACCTCCTCATCTCGAATATGTCTATTTGGAGGAGGGCGACAAGTTGCCGGTTATTATTGCGAAGGAACTTTCGGATGATGAAAAGACCGCACTTGTCGATGTTCTAAAGGATCACAAAGGGGCAATTGCGTGGAAGTTATCCGACATTAAGGGAATCGATCCCAAATTTTGTACCCACAAAATCTTAATGGAGGAGGATTACAAGCCCGCAATCCAATGTCAAAGGAGGGTGAACCCCAAAATTCATGACGTCATCAAAAAGGAAGTCCTTAAACTCCTTGGCGCGGGAATGATTTACCCTATTTCTGATAGCCCTTGGGTGAGTCCTATCCATTGTGTCCCTAAAAAGGGAGGAATGACCGTGGTGCCAAACGATGCCAACGAGTTAATTCCCACTAGACTCGTGACCGGATGGAGAGTGTGCATTGACTATCGAAAGTTGAATGAAGCCACTCGAAAAGACCATTTTCCCTTGCCCTTCATGGACCAAATGTTGGAGTGTCTTGCGGGAAACGATTTCTATTGCTTTTTAGATGGTTTTTCCGGTTACCTCCAAATTCCCATCGATCCTCGTGATCAAGAAAAAACTACGTTTACGTGTCCATATGGAACGTTTGCCTATCGTAGAATGCCATTCGGACTTTGCAATGCACCGGGAACCTTTCAAAGGTGCATGATGGATATTTTTCATGATATGATCGAGAAGACGATGGAAGTCTTCATGGATGACTTTTCCGTGTTTGGTAATTCGTTCACTTCGTGTTTGTCGAATCTTGAGAGAATGTTGAAACGTTGTGAGGAAACCAGCCTTGTGCTCAATTGGTAAAAGTGTCATTTTATGGTTAAAAGTGGAATCGTCTTAGGGCACAAGGTCTCGAAAGCGGGGATTGAGGTAGATCAAGCTAAGGTAGACGTCATCGCCAAATTACCTCATTCCAAAACCGTTAAGGGAGTTAGGAGTTTCCTAGGCAACGCGGGCTTTTATCGTCGATTCATCAAGGATTTTTCAAAGATCTCTCGACTCATTACACATCTTCTTGAAAAAGAGGCGCGTTTTGTCTTTGACGAAGATTGTGTACGAGCCTTTGAAATCCTTAAGAGGAAACTTACTGAAGCTCCCATTCTTGTTGCTCCCAATTGGAACCTCCCCTTTGAGCTCATGTGTGATGCTAGTGATTACGCTATTGGGGCCGTATTGGGGCAACGTCATGAAAAGAACTTCTTGCCTATTCACTATGCTAGCAAGACGATGACCGAGGCTCAACTAAAATACACTACAACGGAAAAGGAGTTCCTTGCCGTGGTGTATGCATTTGAGAAATTTCGACCTTATCTCGTCTTGACGAAATGCATAGTGTATACGGATCATTCGGCTATCAAGTATCTTATGGCTAAACAAGATGCTAAGCCGAGATTATTTGGTTGGATTCTCCTCCTTCAAGAATTTGATCACAAAATTGTTGACAAAAAAGGAGCTGAGAATCTAGCGGCCGATCATCTTTCTCGTTTGGAAGATCCTCACCAAAGTGTTTACGAGCCCAAGGAAATCACCGAAACATTTCCGCTCGAGACACTTGGTGTAGTGAATTCTAAGCTTGATTCTTCCACCCCATGGTTTGCGGACTTTGCAAATTACCATGCGGGTAACTTCATCATTAAGGGTATGACGACTCAAGAAAAACGAAAATTCTTTCGTGACGTTGATTGTAGTAAATTACGTCTTTTAGGAAAAAGAGCGTAAATAGGGAAAGTATTAAGTGATGATTTAGGAAAATCAAGCACTAATGACCCAAAGGTGAAGTTCAAGTTCGTTTCCCAAGGAGGTATATGTGTGTGAATAATTCGTAATTGATTTGAGATTAATATTGGTTAGAAGGGGATGAGAAAAGAGGATGACGAAGACGTGAAATTAATTACTACTAAGACTTAACGTAAAACCGTAAAATAAGCTAAAATAAAAATTAATTCTAAAAATTACCAAAAATTCATCAAAAATCAAAATAAATTAACTAAGAGTTTACCAATGATCAAAACTTTTTCAAACCTTTTAATTAATTAAATATTCAATTTTTAAATGCTAATTAAAGCCCTAAAAATCAAATTAATTATCAAAAAGCCCAAATAAAGACTTTTCAATTGGTAAACCTCTAAAATGACCTAAAAAGATTAAAAACTATTTTTAGAAAATTTTAAACTAAGAAAAACTATTTAAAATGATTTAAAAACTATTAAAACTTAAAATAATTATAAAAATTAATCTAAAGATGATAAAATTAATCTAAAAGTTGCAAAATTCCTATTTTAATGTATTAAAGCTATGAAAAATGTAAAAAGTGCAAAAATGTGAAATTTGAAAAATAATAATAAAATAATATTAAAATAATATTAAAAATCTAAAAATTATAAAAAAATCTAAAAACTTGCAAACTAATTTATTTTAACCTAAATAAACAGAAAATGAAAGTGAAATGACCAGAATACCCCTATTGGGCCCTCAAATGGGCCAAAACCAAAAACAGTAAACACTAATGGGCTTTTTAGCCCAAAAAGTCAAACTTGGCCCAATTGACTTGGAAAAGCCCAATCTGACTCAAAATTTAATTCTAAACACAAAACTCTAAAGGCCCAAAAGCTGAAAGTGAGCTTATCACAGCTTATTAAACAAACAGCTTATCCTTATTGGGCTTTTTAGCCCATTAAGCAATAAGCTAATGCCATAAGCTCTAATTCAACACACAACCTTCTTATGGGATACCAAAGAGATCTGTAAAAAGAAATTTTGAAAAAGCACACTCAATAAGCCAGAAATAAGCAAAGTACAAATCCACAAAACGACAAAATAGTCGGGTTTGAGATTTAGGGCACCTCAGGACTTGATTCAACTTGCAAAATGTCACAAATGACTTCAATAAGCCAAAACAATCAACAAAATTCCAATAAGCAAAAGCAATAAGCCAGAATAAGCCAATAAGCACTTATGAAAAAGTTAATTAAGTTGGTTTTCTAGTCAAACCCTAAAGTCAACACACCAAATGCTCCAGTATGAACAAATAGGTCAAATAATGAGTACCTATTACAAAATCCAAGTTGTTGCTGGTTAAAATAAGCTATTATAGCTTATTGATAAGCTAAAACCCAAAATACACTAGCAGTGGCTAGTAGCAGGGGAAAGGAGTTCCCACTGCTTTGACTATTTGACCAAGCTTTTTAGAGAGATTTAGTATGTTATATTGGAAGACAAGGGCACCCAAGTGATCAGTTAATCACAAGGAGTCACAATCAAGCACAAAAACACACTTTGGTTCACTCAATAAGCACAGATTAATCAAACAGTCCACAGATCTAGCACATACATGGAAAATAAGCTGTTATGAACAAATAAGCAGATATAACATGAATAAGCCAGCCAAATTCAACAAGATGCATACACAAGCTATATAAACTATGATTAATCATAAACAAACTTAAATCAGCCACTAAATCAAAGTATAGAACAAGATCAAAGCAGATTAAAGTTACTGATATGAACCACAAGTACTCATGCACACTTTTTTGATCTAATTGACCACAGATCCAATTTCTAGCATCCAAATCTCTTTCCCTGGTGATATTAACTAGGTTTAATCACTTGTTAGCCCTAGTCTATGATTAGATCTAGGTGTCCCTTAAACCACAACCAAATTTATCAAGTAAACAAGATTTAATAGCCCTATTTAGAATCTAGGTGTTTTAAACCACAAAATCTGTAAATAAGTGACCAAGTATATCAGATAAACAGATACCAACAGATAGCAACACAAAACAACCACTCAACAAACCACAAATCCTGCTTATGCAGTTAACCCAAACACCCCTTAATTATCTGTTTTCACAAATTTTCAAAGGATAATCCAGATTTAATCCACAAATCAAGTCAATAACAATCCAATAACATCAAACCAACACAGACAAACAAGATTCAACTAAAATAACACAGATTCAAGAACAATCATACAAAATCACAAATATTCAGAAAATAAAGAGAAAATTGAAAAGGGAGAAGGATGCAAACCTCCAAGACCTACATCCAGGCCTTGGATTGTTTGAGCTGAGGTACTAGCAGAACAAGTACCAGCTTCCAAGTACCTGCTAAGAAGAACAAACCAAAGTGATGAACAAGTATCAAGCACTTTTCTGATTTTTGAAACAAAAGTCTTATTGATTAAAACAATGCCTCAAAAACCTTCAAACGTATAAGTGGAACTCAGATTTAGGCTATTCTAACACCAACTTTTAATAAACATAAAATAGATTTCACAAATTTCAGAAAATCAAATTTTATTAACTTAAAAAGGAATTACAAATATTGATAGCCTAAAACTGGAACAAAGGGACTCTCACAGGTTGAGGTCTCCTTTTATAGGCAAATGCTATGCTAACACTATTCACAAACCCTAGAAGTGAAATTCCAATATTATCCTTGAGGTCTTCTAGATGATTCTTGGTTGTGAGCTGTCCAAAATG
Source organism: Glebionis coronaria (assembly GCA_025667525.1). Lineage (NCBI taxonomy): Eukaryota > Viridiplantae > Streptophyta > Magnoliopsida > Asterales > Asteraceae > Glebionis > Glebionis coronaria. Next base: position 252,175,745 of record CM046878.1, read on the forward strand.
ATCCAAACCGTTTAAAATAGCTTTGGAGTGAAGCAAAGAGTATTGGCTGTTGATCTTGACACGTGGCAGTAACTGGAGAATAAGGTATGATGTGATAGGTGGACGAGGTTGAGTGTGGGGCCTCTTGGTGAGTGAGAGTGAGGGTTTTAAGGTTGGGATGAGTTTCTGCTTGTGTGAATCACACGTGGGTGTGGGTAATTTAAAATTACCCTTTGTTTTAAGTGAGGTAAAAACTGGGTTCATACGTGCTACAGTAACAAAGTTTGATCCGTTTTTGGTGGATTGTGTTTGTGTTTGGCGCAAATATATTTGAATGTTTCATTTGTGGCAACTATAGTCCTTGTTCTTTGGGAAAGATGGTAAATCAAGTTTTCCAGCCAACAAAAACGTGTTCTCTTTGTTACTAAACTTCCAATCTTCACACTTTTGCCCCAAAACTTTGGCAAAACGTTTTAAAGGGTTGTTTTTGCCATTTTTGGATATTTGAGGGAATGATCTTGGACATTCTTGATCTTCAAAGGTCTTCAATGTAACTTTGACTTCATGAGGGAATATAATTGATAAATTAGATCTGATGAGGGACTAATCTTGCCATTTCTTCAAAGTTGAAGGACCTTTTTGCAATTTTGACAAACTTAAGGGACCAAACTTGTAATTATGATTTCACTAGGGTTTTAAGTGTCATTTCTTCATTGTTTAAGGATCAATCTTGCATATCTTCAAGTCTTCAAGGGTAAATGTTGGATAAATCATGAACTAGGGCCCGGTTCTTTGTACGGCTTCGTTTCTCATGTCCGTTTTTCCTTGTTTCTTGTGATCTTTTGTCTTTTTCACGATATCCATACCTAAAATACACAAGTAAACAAACACAAGCATATATATATGGTATTTGATGACATTTTTATGCATTTAAAGCCCGAAAAGAACGATGAGATCATGTATAAATGCCATCTCATCACTCCCCCATACTAAGCCATTGTCGTGCCCTTACGCAATGCTAGAATAAAGTATCTAAGCATCACCAAAGTTCAATTTTATTAACCTTTATTGAAGAGTAAAAGACTTGCAACAATACTACGAAGATGTGTAAAGATATAATGTATGATTTTCATCATGAATGTGACTTTTAGGGTCAAAGAATAGAAACAAGTAAATGTCCCTTAGAAAAAATTTCGTCATCCTTGATTGTCATACATTCCATGCTAAGTGCAAAAACGAGATCATTGTTGGTACAAGTCACAATGCTAACACTACTCATACGTCCAAATTGTGTAATACTTTTTCTCCCCGCAATCCTAGTTATTATAAAAAAGAAAATGGGTTACTAGCATTTTTTAACTATTTGTCATGGATCACTATTCATATTGACTTATTTGAGTAGTTATTAGTCCGAAAGCAAAGTAGCACGATTTAATCGATAGTTAGCCGAAGGAAAAAATCTTTTAAAACGGCTTCTCGTGTATCTCCTTAAGTTCATATCTTGGCATAACTCGTTTCACGATTTGAGACCTTTCTCGGACCGATATTTGGCATGTACTTCATACTTAAAATCTTGGGAAGACGTTCTTGAAATTATGGTCTTCTCTTCATATATTTGGAATTTCTTCACTTGACGTTTTTGAGAGATTCTTCATATTTGGACCACGAATTCATCATTTTTCTTTAATATTTATTTTGGACTTTGATATACACCGATCCGCCTCCTTTTCGGAATATTTATCCTCATACCTTGTAAGGGTCTTTTTGGATAGTATTTCTCCATGATCTTTAGGCGAGTAATTTCTTTTCGTCGTGTGTCTTGATCCTTCATATTGATTTAGGAATAATGATACTTCACATCATCTTGGATCTTTAACAACAAAATAGGGATCCTCATGCCTTGTTAGGGCCTTTTTGGATAATCACCAATCTTCGCGTCCCGCTTCAATAAGTTATGCCTTGGCCATGAACTCTATTCAACCCCGAGCAACTTTTAAACGATCTTGCGCTAGAGGATAAGTAACCTTTCAAATCGTACGACCTTACTTATTGCAATTATTTTTATTCCTAATGCATTGATCTTAAGTGAAGAAAAAGCCACAATTAAAAACATATGAGTTTTTGAAAGAACATTTTCATGTTCTACGTTTAGCATGATCACTTGTCTAACTCTATCACTTCTCGTTCTTCACTATATAAAGACCTCTAATTAAAGAGACTCGTGAATACTTAGCCATGCAAGTCAAAATTAAGCCAAATTTGGATTAGCTTTCATTAAGACTATATCAAATCAAAGTTTTGGGTTTTCAAGCCACCTATAGGATCTTTCACTTTCTTGGACTTTTTCAAGTTTAGAGAATGCATTTTATAGTTCCCTTGATAAGTGACTTTCTAGGATCAATTATAGGAACTTGCGAAAAGTTCTTGTTCTTAACCCGAATGAGCTAAGACTTTCGCGTTTTAAAGTTCCCTATATAAAAGTCTAGCAAAACTTGAATTGAGCGGGTTAAGGAATGTAAATGGCTCCAAATGCCCATCAAGTCAAAAATTAGCTCTTATTCTACCCATCGGAAAATATACATTCGTGTCTTAAAAACACTTATGAAAACTAAGAAATTTTTTAAAATTTGGCCATTTTTAGCCTTATTAGCAACAAAACTTTGAAAGTTGGAAAGCGTGAGGGCGTAGCAAAGCAATTATCTATTTACCCCCCATACTAAAAGTAAACACTGTCCTCAATGTTTCGAGTCTAATGGTGGAGCACCCCCATACTAGAGACGAAGAATCGAATGCTTAGGATCTAGCATGGAAAGGGTGATCAACAATATATCTAAAGCCGTTTATTAAGTATGCTAAAATATAATTGTTAGAACAATAAAGGATATGTCAATGGATTCATGAAAAACTTCTTCAAGCAAACGACGGAGGCTCATGTAAACGAACACGAGAGTCTTCAATCGTAGATGATGATGATCTAGATAACACAATCACAAACAACCACGAGACAACGAGTTGGAAGGGTACAAGTCCCCTCTAATTAGTTATTAGTAAGCATAAAAGGATAAGCATGGGATCTCCCCCACGAGGCACCTCGTTTTTGATTACCGAGTCATGAGCTCGACTCGATCCCCTCAATGCTAATTATCATTGGGGAAGGTGACTTGGTCGGGGTCAACCATTGAAGGAATTTCCCCACCAAAGTAGTGCTTAAGCCTATGTCCATTCACCTTGAAGTTAGGACCATCATCTTGAGCTAGCTCGATGGTCCCATAAGGAAACACTTGTGTAACGGTGAAAGGACCCGACCAACGAGATTTCAATTTCCCGGAAAATATCTTAAGTCTAGAGTTTAAAAGTAACACTTGATCACCAACGTTAAAAACCCGGTTTTTAATCTTTGCATCATGAAACTTTTTAGTCTTTTCTTTGAAAATTAATGAATTTTCATAAGCATTGTCTCTTAATTCATCCAATTCATTCAATTGTATTTTCTGGTGATCTCCCGCGGTCTTTAAGTCAAAGTTTTCATGCTTAAGGGCCCAATATGCCTTATGCTCCAATTCAATGGGCAAATGACATTATTTCCCATAGACTAACTTATAAGGAGTGCAACCGATAGGTGTCTTATAAGCGGTCCTAAAGGCCCATAAAGCGTCATCGAGTTTGTCAGACCATGAAGCACGGTTTTCTCCAATCGACCTCTCTAAAATCCTCTTCAAAGCTCGGTTCGAAACCTCGACTTGCCCACTCGTTTGCGGGTGATAAGCCGTAGAAAGACGATGAGTAACTCCATATTTCTTTAAGACCTTCTCGAATTGGTCATTACAAAAATGGGTTCCACGATCGCTTATAATAGCACGAGGGGTTCCGAACCGAGAGAATAGTTGCTTCAAAAACATTACTACCACACGAGCATCATTAGTAGGTAAAGCCTTAGCTTCCACCCACTTAGAAAGGTAGTCCACCGCGACGAGGATATACTTGTTACCATGAGACAATGGGAACGGCCCCATAAAGTCTATGCCCAAAATGTCGAAAATCTCACACACTTGAATTATGTTTTGCGGCATTTCATCACGCTGAGACGATTTTCCTTGACGTTGGCACAAATCACACGACTTCACAAGTGCGTGTGAATCACGATAGACAGAAGGCCAAAAGAAGTCGGCATCGATCACTTTCTTAGCCGTGAGATTAGCACCGTGGTGACCACCCGTGGGTCCCTCGTGACAAGCTCTAAGGATATTAGAAGCTTCGGCACCAAAAACACAACGTCGAATGAGTTGATCCGCACAAACCCGAAAGAGATAAGGGTCGTCCTAAAAATAGAACTTGACGTCACGAAAGAATTTTCGCTTTTGTTGTGTCGTCATACCCTTGATTATGAAATTGCCCGCATGGTAATTTGCAATGTCGGCAAACCATGGGGTGGTGTCTTTAGAATTCACTACACCGAGAGTCTCGAGAGGAAATGTTTCGGTGATTTCCTTGTTCTCGAAAACATCTTTGTGAGGATCTTCTAGACGAGAGAGATGATCGGCCGCTAGATTCTCGGCTCCTTTTTTGTCAAGCACGGTGACATCAAATTCTTGGAGGAGGAGCATCCAACGAAGCAATCTCGGCTTAGCATCTTGCTTAGCTAAGAGATACTTGATAGCCGAATGGTCGGTATACACGATGCTTTTAGTTAAGACGAGATAAGGTCGGAATTTCTCAAAAGCATAGACCACGGCAAGGAATTCCTTTTCCGTTGTGGTGTACTTTAATTGAGCCTCGGTCATCGTCTTACTAGCATAATGGATAGGACGGAAATGCTTTTCATTGCGTTGCCGTAAGACGGCCCCTATAGCATAATCACTTGCATCGCACATGATTTCAAAGGGTAATTCCCAATTAGGAGCAACAAGAATGGGAGCTTCGGTAAGTTTCCTTTTGAGAGTTTCGAAAGCTCTAACACAATCCTCATTGAAATTAAAAGGAGCATCCTTTTCGAGAAGGTGTGTCATAGGTCGAGAGATTTTCGAAAAGTCCTTGATGAAACGACGATAAAAGCCCGCGTGGCCTAGGAAACTCCTAACTCCCTTAACGGTTTTGGGATGAGGTAACTTGGCGATGACGTCTACCTTAGCTTTATCGACCTCAATCCCCGCTTTCGAGACCTTATGTCCTAAGACGATTCCTTGTTTACACATAAAATGACATTTTTCCCAATTAAGCACAAGATTGGTTTCTTCACAACGTTTTAACATTTGCTCGAGATTAGATAAACACGACATGAACGAATTGCCAAACACCGAAAAGTCATCCATAAACACTTCCATCGACTTTTCGATCATATCGTGAAAAATTACCATCATACACCGTTGAAACGTACCCGGTGCATTACAAAGTCCGAAAGGCATCCTACGATAAGCAAACGTTCCATAAGGACACATAAACGTAGTCTTCTCTTGATCATGAGGGTCGATAGGGATTTGAAAGTAACCGGAAAAACCATCTAAAAAGCAATAGAATTCATTTCCCGCGAGTCGCTCCAACATTTGATCCATGAAGGGCAAAGGAAAGTGGTCTTTATGAGTGGCGTCATTTAACTTTCGGTAGTCAATACACACCCTCCAACCGGTCACAACACGAGTGGGAATTAACTCGTTGTTTTCATTAGGCACAACGGTCATTCCTCCCTTTTTAGGGACACAATGGATTGGGCTCACCCATGGGCTATCAGAGATAGGATAAATCATTCCCGCGTCAAGGAGTTTCAACACTTCCTTTTTAATGACATCGTGAATTTTGGGATTCACCCTTCTTTGATTTTGAATTGCGGGTTTTTAGTCTTCCTCCATTAAAATCTTGTGAGTACAAAACTTTGGGTCAATACCCTTAATGTCGGAAATTTTCCACGCAATTGCCCCTTTATGAGCTTTAAGAACTTTCAAGAGCTCGGTTTTTTCATCATTAGCAAGACCTCTTGCAATAATAACCGACAACTTGTCATCAGCTTCCAAGAATGCGTATTCAAGGTGAGATGGAAGATCTTTCAATTCAAGGATAGGTGGTTCCTCGATTGAAGATTTTGGTTTAACACTCATAATTTCCATCGACGGAAGAAATGGTGGAATAGAAGTATCATCACTAATCAACACCTCATCTTTATTCTCGATTTCATTTGAAGTGAAATCGCCTCCTTGGAATGGAGTGAGATTTGGTGTAGAATTAGCAAGAATCGGATCCAAAATAGTGGGATTGCCACTTGACGAGCTATCGGAAAAACCTAACACTTCTTGTGAAAACTCATCGCAAACCACATCAACTAAGTCAATGTGATTGATGGTAGCGATTGCATAGACATGAGAAGGTTTCGAGTTTTGAGTAGCGTTTATAACAAGTTCCTCTTCGTTGAATCTCAAAGTGATAGTTCTTGCATGAACGTCGATAAGCGATCTCGAGGTGTCTAAAAATGAACGACCTAAAATTAGAGGAACTTGAGGATCCGCGGGGATGCCAACTACTATAAAATCAACGGGATAGTAGAACTTCCCCACTTTCACGAAAACATCTTCGGCTACTCCACATGCTAAAATCGTAGAATGATCGGCCATCTCGATAGACATGTTCGAAGGAATAAGAGCCGGAAGCGAAAGCGATTTCCAAATGGAAAATGGCATCAAATTAATGCTCGCACCAAGATCGGCCAAGGCGAGGCATTCTTTCATATCTTGTATGTCACAAGGAATGAGAAACTTTCCGGGGTCACCAACTTTTTCCGGTATGCGGTTAAGATAAACCGAAGAACAATTAGCAAGCTTTGAAAGCTTTTCCTTATCGCTCATCATACTCTTAAAAGTGGAAGCGAAACGAGGCATATACAACAACGCGTCGGCTAAACTCACATCAAAATGCACTTGTTGAAACATTTTTATAAAAATCTCGATTTGTTGTTTGTTACGTTCTTGCAATTTCTCTTTGTTTCGTCTCGAAGGATAAGGTAAGGGTGGTGTGGGTTGGACATTAGGCAACGGCCTTGGAATCTCGGGTTCCACAATTGGTATGGTTCAACCGTAGGTGTGGTATGAGCGGTACTTCGTGGGATTGTAATATGCTCCTTTTCGACCACCACCTCGGGTTCTTTCTCGATTTCCTTCTCCGTAGAAGTACTTGGACGAGAGATTGGTTCCTTGAAAGTTTTACCACTTCGTGTAGTAATAACCTTCATTTCTCCCTTCGGGTTTGCAATGGTATCACTAGGAAGACCACCCGAGGAAGAGGGCTTACACATGATTGCTTCAAACATTTTTGCCATTCGGTCCTCAAATTTTGATTGCCTAGCATCCGCTTTTAACAATTCTTGCTTAATCTCATGTTGTCCTTGTTCCATCTTTTGTTGCTTTTGTTGAAGACGTTGAACATTTCCTTCCATTTTATTAGCATGAGTTTTAAGTTCATTAGCAAGTTCGTTTTTAAGCTCGTTTTTCAACTCGGATCTTAAGCTAATCATCTCACGTTGCATGTTATCAAATTTAGCATCATTTGCTTTAGCATAATCCAAAAATTCTCCTTGAAGATTTTTAGTGTGAGCATTTTGAAAACCTTGTGTAGTGTTTTGAAAATCACGGTTTTGGTTTTGATTAGTGACTTGTCCATTCCCACTTTGATAATTCCCCTTGTTGTAGTTACGTGAACTGCCTTGATAATTACCACCTTGGTTGTTGTTTCGATAGTTATTAGCATTTTGATTTGGTGGAGCTTGATTTGGGCGGGAACCTTGCCCGTTTTGGTTGTAAGTTCCCGTTGCTACGTAAGCACTCGAAGTGTTACCATCCGTGGTAATGCACTCGGAAAGATCATGAGCTCCACCACAAGACAAACAACTCTTAGCAACCGCTTTAACCGAAGCGGAATTCGAAGCTTCTTGAGCTTTCCAATGAGTCATAAGATTAGCAAATCTATCGAAAAACCGATTTTCCTCATTAGCTTCATCATGTAAGGCATTAATGCTACGAGATGATGACGAGGATGACGAACCCAAATTGGCAACACTCGGTGTGTTACGATGGCTATAAACCTTAGATCTATTCTCGATAATCTTTAAAGCCTCATCGGTCGTTTTGCACAAAAAATACCACCCGCGGCGGCATTCAAGTAATCTCGTTCATGATCATTAAGCCCATTATAAAAAGTATCAATTTGATGCAATTCCGAAAAATCATGGTGTGGACATTCATGTAACATTTCTTTAAAGCGTTCCCATGCCATTGAAAAACTTTCATTATTTCTTTGAACAAATCTTGAAATCTCATTTTTCAAATGTGTTGTCTTAGATGGTGGAAAAAATTTGTTCACAAACTTAGAAACGAGATCACCCCATGTCAAAATTGAATTTGGCGGTTCTTTCTCAAGCCAAATTTTTGCGGGTCCATCTAACGAGTATGGAAACAACATCATCTTAATGGCGTCATGTGGAACATCCTTAAACTTGCTAGTAGCGGTGAGACGATTAAAATTCCTAATGTGGTAATGCGGGTTGTCTTTCTCATGACCTCTAAACTTATTAGCTTGCAACATCGACATTAAACCCGTCTTAAACCCTCGGTGGGTGCTTGTAGCAACTCCATCATAGTACGATTAGCCATGACGACTTCTTGTTCTACAATAGGTTCAAGAATTGGAGTTCGTTCTTCAATCAACGTCTCTTGATTGGCTTGCTAATGAAGACGTTTACGAGCTCGTTTTGCTTGATTACGAGTGATCATAAACTTCACGAAGAATGGGAGGTGAGCAAAGAAGATTATTTTTAGGTGTTTTGTGGATTTTCAATTTTTTGTGTTTTTGATTGTTTTTTAATTTTTTTTGGATTTTGGTGTATCTTCGTAGACAACAATCTACCAAATCTCTCCTCGAATCAAACTCTTGATTAAATAAGCCTCAAAAGAATGAAAACGATCACGTGGAGTGAACGCCTTCGAATTACTTTAGAACTTTGGTGAAAACCAAATTGTTCAAGAGGGTTTAATCACAAAGAAACCAAGCAAATATATTATACGTAATAATACTTTGGGCGGCAAAACCCTCGATTAGCCTTCAATCTCAAAATACTCACAAGCAAGCGGGGAAACGAGGTGGCGCGAAGCACGTAAGAGCCTTTTTCCTTAGGGTATATTTTATAATACCCGCCTTATACCCACCTTATAGTTTGTATTTTTCAAAATCGAGCTTCACGAAAGTATTTATCTATTTTTTCCTTTTTCTTTTTGTTTGAGATTCGAATACAATAATTAGGAGATCAAATCCCAATTAAGGTTGTGTTTTCACACTTTTGGAGATATTTTGTATTGATTGTGATACTTAATACAATATAGTAACAATAATTTCACAAGAAAAACCAATAAAACCGATAATACGTATTAGTAGATTTCTACTAATACAAATACTATTTATGGTTAATATTAAAAACAACAAGACAAATTAATCACGACACACCTCCCCGGCAGCGGCGCCAAAATGATTGTAGTAAATTATGTCTTTTAGGAAAAAGAGCGTAAATAGGGAAAGTATTAAGTGATGATTTAGGAAAATCAAGCACTAATGACCCAAAGGTGAAGTTCAAGTTCGTTTCCCATGGAGGTATATGTGTGTGAATAATTCGTAATTGATTTGAGATTAATATTGGTTAGAAGGGGATGAGAAAAGAGGATGACGAAGACGTGAAATTAATTACTACTAAGACTTAACGTAAAACCGTAAAATAAGCTAAAATAAAAATTAATTCTAAAAATTCACCAAAAATTCACCAAAAATCAAAATAAATTAACTAAGAGTTTACCAATGATCAAAACTTTTTCAAACCTTTTAATTAATTAAATATTCAATTTTTAAATGCTAATTAAAGCCCTAAAAATCAAATTAATTATCAAAAAGCTCAAATAAAGATTTTTCAATTGGTAAACCTCTAAAGTGACCTAAAAAGATTAAAAACTATTTTTAGAAAATTTTAAACTAAGAAAAACTATTTAAAAACTATTAAAACTTAAAATAATTATACAAATTAATCTAAAGATGATAAAATTAATCTAAAAATTGCAAAACTCCTATTTTAATGTATTAAAGCTAAGAAAAATGTAAAAAGTGCAAAAATGTTAATTTTGAAAAATAATAATAAAATAATATTAAAATAATATTAAAAATCCAAAAATTATAAAAATTTTAAAAACTTGCAAACTAATTTATTTTAACTTAAGTAAACAGAAAATGAAAGTGAAATGACCAGAATACCCCTACTGGGCCCTCAAATGGGCCAAAACCAAAAACAATAAACACTAATGGGCTTTTTAGCCCAAAAAGTCAAACTTGGCCCAATTGACTTGGAAAAGCCCAATCTGACTCAAAATTTAATTCTAAACACAAAACTCTAAAGGCCTAAAAGCTGAAAGTGAGCTTATCACAGCTTATTAAAGAAACAACTTATCCTTATTGGGCTTTTTAGCCCATTAAGCAATAAGCTAATGCCATAAGCTCTACTTCAACACACAACCTTCTTATGGGATACCAAAGAGATATGTAAAAAGAAATTTTGAAAAAGCACACTCAATAAGCCAGAAATAAGCAAAGTACAAATCCACAAAACGACAAAATAGTCGGGTTTGAGATTTAGGGCACCTCAGGACTTGATTCAACTTGCAAAATGTCACAAATGACTTCAATAAGCCAAAACAATCAACAAAATTCCAATAAGCAACACCAATAAGCCAGAATAAGCCAATAAGCACTTATGAAAAAGTCAATTAAGTTGGTTTTCTAGTCAAACCCTAAAGTCAACACACCAAATGCTCCAGTATGAACAAATGGGTCAAATAATGAACACCTATTACAAAATCCAAGTTATTGCTGGTTAAAATAAGCTATTATAGCTTATTGATAAGCTGAAACCCAAAATACACTAGCAGTGGCTAGCAGCAGGGGAAAGGAGTTCCCACTGCTTTGACTATTTGACCAAGCTTTTTAGAGAGATTTAGTATGTTATATTGGAAGACAAGGGCACCCAAGTGATCAGTTAATCACAAGGAGTCACAATCAAGCACAAAAACACACTTTGGTTCACTCAATAAGCACAGATTAATCAAATAGTCCACAGATCTAGTACATACATGGAAAATAAGCTGTTATGAACAAATAAGCAAATATAGCATGAATAAGCCAGCTAAATTCAACAAGATGCATACACAAGCTATATAAACTATGATTAATCATAAAAAAACTTAAATCAGCCACTAAATCAAAGTATAGAACAAGATCAAAGCAGATTAAAGTTACTGATATGAACTACAAGTACTCATACACACTTTTCTGATCTAATTGACCACATATCCAATTTCAAGCATCTAAATCTCTTTCCCTGGTGATATTAACTAGGTTTAATCACTTGTTAGCCCTAGTCTATGATTAGATCTAGGTGTCCCTTAAACCACAACCAAAATTATCAAGTAAACAAGATTTAATAGCCCTATTTAGAATCTAGGTGTTTCAAACCACAAAATATGCAAATAAGTGACCAAGTATACCAGATAAACAGATACCAACAGATAGCAACACAAAACAACCACTCAATAAACCACAAATCCTGCTTATACAGTTAACCCAAACACCCCTTAATTATCTGTTTTCACAAATTTTCAAAGGATAATCCAGATTTAATCCACAAATCAAGTCAATAACAATCCAATAACATCAAACCAACACAGACAAACAAGATTCAACTAAAATAACACATATTCAAGAACAATCATACAAAATCACATATATTCAGAAAATAAAGAGAAAATTGAAAAGGGAGAAGGATGCAAACCTCCAAGACCTACATCCAGGCCTTGGATTGCTTGAGCTGAGGTACTAGCAGAACAAGTACCAGCTTCCAAGTACCTGCTAAGAAGAACAAACCAAAGTGATGAACAAATATCAAGCACTTTTCTGATTTTTGAAACACAAGTCTTATTGATTAAAACCTTGCCTCAAAAACCTTCAAACGTATAAGTGGAACTCAGATTTAGGCTATTCTAACACCAACTTTTAATAAACATAAAATAGATTTCACAAATTTCAGAAAATCAAATTTTATTAACTTAAAAAGGAATTACAAAGATTGATAGCCTAAAACTGGAACAAAGGGACTCTCACAGGTTGAGGTCTCCTTTTATAGGCAAATGCTATGCTAACTCTATTCACAAAACCTAGAAGTGAAATTCCAATATTATCCTTGAGGTCTTCTAGACGATTCTTGGTTGTGAGCTGTCCAAAATGATCCAAACCGTTTAAAATAGCTTTGGAGTGAAGCAAAGAGTATTGGCTGTTGATCTTGACACGTGGCAGTAAGTGGGGAATAAGGTGTGATGTGATAGGTGGACGAGGTTGAGTGTGGGGCCTCTTGGTGAGTGGGAGTGAGGGTTTTAAGGTTGGGATGAGTTTCTGCTTGTGTGAATCACAAGTGGGTGTGGGTAATTGAAAATTACCCTTTGTTTTAAGTGAGGTAAAAACTGGGTTCATACGTGCTACAGTAACAAAGTTTGATCCGTTTTTGGTGGATTGTGTTTGTGTTTGGCGCAAATATATTTGAATGTTTCATTTGTGGCAACTATAGTCCTTGTTCTTTGGGAAAGATGGTAAATCAAGTTTTCCAGCCAACAAAAACGTGTTCTCTTTGTTATTAAACTTCCAATCTTCACACTTTTGCCCCAAAACTTTGGCAAAAGGTTTTAAAGGGTTGTTTTTGCCATTTTTGGATATTTGAGGGACTGATCTTGGACATTATTGATCTTCAAAGGTCTTCAATGTAACTTTGACTTCATGAGGGACTATAATTGACAAATTAGATTTGATGAGGGACTAATCTTGCCATTTCTTCAAAGTTGAAGGACCTTTTTGCAATTTTGACAAACTTAAGGGACCAAACTTGTAATTATGATTTCACAAGGGTTTTAAGTGTCATTTCTTCATTGTTTGAGGATCAATCTTGCATATCTTTAAGTCTTCAAGGGTAAATGTTGGATAAATCATGAACTAGGGCCCGGTTCTTTGTACGGCTTCGTTTCTCGTGTCCGTTTTTCCTTGTTTCTTGTGATCTTTTGTCTTTTTCACGATATCCATACCTAAAATACACAAGTAAACAAACACAAGCATATATATGGTATTTTATGACATTTTTATGCATTTAAAGCCCGAAAAGAACGATGATATCATGTATAAATGCCATTTCATCAGACGTCAAGTTCTACTTTTGGAACGACCCTTACTTGTTTCGAACTTGTGCGGATCAAATCATCCGACGTTGTTTATTTGGCACCGAAGCTTCTAATATCCTTAGAGCTTGCCATGAGGACCCACGGGTGGTCACCACGGTGCTAATCTCACGGCTAAAAAGGTGTTTGATGCCGGCTTCTTTTGGCCTACTATTTACCGAGATGCACAAGATCTTATGAAGTCATGTGATTCATGCCAACGACAAGGAAAAGCCTCACAAAAAGATGAAATGCCACAAAATATCATCCAAGTGTGTGAGATCTTTGACGTTTGGGGTATAGACTTTATGGGGCCGTTCCCATCATCTCGTGGTAATAAGTACATCCTCGTTGCGGTTGACTACCTATCTAAGTGGGTGGAAGCTAAGGCTTTGCCCACCAATGATGCTCGTGTGGTAGTAAAGTTTTTGAAAAGCTTGTTTTCTCGGTTTGGAACCCCTCGTGCGATCATAAGCGATCGTGGAACCCATTTTTGTAACGACCAATTCGAAAGGGTCCTAAGGAAATATGGGGTTACACATCGGCTTTCTACGGCTTATCACCCACAAACGAGTGGGCAAGTCGAGGTTTCAAATCGAACGTTGAAGAGGATCTTGGAGAGATCCGTTGGGGAAAACCGACAATCTTGGTCGGATAAGTTGGACGATGCTTTATGGGCCTTTAGGACCGCTCATAAGATGCCCATTGGGTGCACTCCCTATAAGCTTGTGTATGGGAAAAATTGTCATTTTCCAATCGAACTGGAACAAAAGGCTTATTGGGCCCTAAAGCATTGTAATGATGACATGGAGACCGCGGGAAAACACCGGAAAATGCAATTAAATGAATTGGACGAATTAAGGGATATTGCTTATGAAAATTCATTGATTTATAAAGAAAAAACTAAAAAGTTGCATGATTCTAAAATTAAAAACCGGGTTTTTAACATTGGGGATCAAGTTTTGCTTTTTAATTCTCGTTTGAAAATCTTTTCCGGTAAGTTGAAATCCCGTTGGTCCGGTCCATTCACCATGACCCAAGTATTTCCATATGGGACCATCGAGATAGCTCAAAATGATGGCCCCAACTTCAAGGTGAATGGACATAGGTTGAAGCACTACTTTGGCGGGGAAGTTCCATCCTTGAACTACCTCGACCAAGTCACCTTCCCCAATGATAATTAGTATTGAGGGGATCGAGTCGAGCTCATGAATCGGTAATCAAAAACGAGGTTCCTCGTGGGGGAGTCCCATGCTTATCCTATGTACATATTATCGCTTTCTAATGTAGTAACGTGAGGGGATTTGTGCCCTTCCAACCTTTGTTCCGTGGTTGTTTGTGAATTGTGGATTTTAGATGATCATGATCTTCACGATTGGAGCCTCTCGTGTTCGTTTTATGGGAGCACTCGATCGTTTGCTTTGAAGACTTTCTCAATATCCATGATATATCCTTTGATGTTCTAACCTTAGGTTTTTAGCACACTTCATAAACGGCTTTAAATTTAACGATTACACCCTTTACATGCTAGATTAGGCATTCGACTACGTCTCTAGTATGGGGGTGTTTGCACCCCTAGACTCGAAACATTGAGGACACTGTTTAACTTTAGTATGGGGGGTGAATAGATACTTTCCTTGCCAAACCTTCACGCTTTCCAATGTTTATCTTTTTTTTATCGTTTTATTGCAAAATAAGGCTAAATATGGCAAAATTTTAAATTTTTTCTCATGTTTTATAAGTGTTTGAAGACACGAATGTAGGTTTTCCGATGGCGAGAATAAGAGTAATTTTTGACTCGACCGTGTGTGTTGAGCACTTAGTTTCGATTCCTTAACTTCACATTAGGCTAAGTCTCTTAAATGAGGACGAGAAATGATAGAGTTAATTATAAGTTACTATGCTAAACGTAGAGTACTCGTATTCTTTCAAAAACTCATGTGTTCTCGTTGTTTGCTTATTCTCCCTTCGCTTGTAAATATTTTTTGCTTAACAAATATTGACTTAGCGGTTTAGTCTTGATTGTTGGGTTTCTAGTCTTTTCTAGTAGCTTCCGTGTAATTAAATTGGGAAAACATTAAGGTATCGCCAGCGTCACAGTTTTGAAGTATTGGCACCCGAATAATCAAAAGCTTCACCCAATAATAAGATTTCAAGTGCTCACCTAAATCAAGCAAACAATTTGAAGCCACACAAGGCTGAAAAATCTATGCAAAATTGAAAGTGAATCAAGCCTTAATTTTTGAAGCTTTAAAGATCCAAAATTCGCCTTAGCGTGAGGATATACGTCTTCGGCTAATAAAACTACCGATGAGGTGGATAATAAAAGGCAAGGCAAGACCGAAGTCATAATAAAAGCTTCATGGCGAAGTTGAATAAAAGATGGAGGTAAACCAAAGATAATAAGGCCCTTCCGTTAGGGGGCGTATAAAAGTCTTGGTAATAAGTCTCATGTTCAAAACCGTTATAAAACCGTGTTTATCGATCCTTCTTGTCAACTTAATTTTTTGACATCGTCGTCTATTAGGAGGGGTTATTGATTTGATGGTCTTGGTTACACCGTTAGGACTCTATTTTTAGACCTAAATCTCTATTATTCGCATAAGTCAAACAATGTATCCTCGTGAAACATTCAAGACAAAATAAAATATAAGAGATACAACTTAGGAAAATGGGAGGATAAGTACGTGATTAGGGCATATGAGTAGTGTTAGCATTACTAACTTATAATGATAATGATCTCGTTACACGCTTGGCATGAAATTGGGGTGAAAATCGAGGACGATGAAATTATTTCTAACGAAGCATTCACGTGTTCTTATTCTATGAACCTAAACGTCCCATTTTGCGATGAAAATCATACATTATGTCTAAAACGCAAGTAGTAGTAATAGTAGTAGTGTAGCTAGTTTACCGTTCAATAAAAGTGAATAAAAATGAATTTTGGAGGTGCTACGATACTTTATTCTAGCATTGCGTGAGGGTACAACAATAGTTTAGTATGGGGGAGTGATGAGACTGCTTTTATACATAGTCTCATCGTCCAAATAGGGCTTAAAATGCATTAAATATCATCAAAAATACCCATATATATGCTTGTGTTTGTTACTTGTGTATTTTAGGTACGGATATTGAGAAAATGACAAAAGATCACAAGAATCATGCAAAAACGAACACGGGAAAGGAAGCCGCACAATGAACCAAGCTCTAATGAAGAATCTTCCCAAGAAAACCCTTGAAGACTTGAAGAATTATGAAGAAGGGTCCTCCAATATGGAAGAATTGACACTTTATACCCTTGTATCCTCATAATTACAAGTTTGGTCCCTAAAGTTTGTCAAAATTGCAAAAAGGGCCCTCCACTTTGAAGAATTGACAAATTTAGCCCCTCAACAAAGCTAAATTGTTAACCATTATCCTTCTCAAAGTCAAACATACCAAGAAGAACTCCAAGTTACAAGAATTACAAATTTGATCCTTTGAAAATCCCAAAATTACCAAAAGGACCCTTGACTTTGAAGATTTGGCTAAAATGGTCCCTCATCAAACATGATTTGGCAATTTTTGTCCTCCAAAATGGAAATCATCCAAGTTTATACCATTATCCTTGAAGAAAATACCAAACCAGTCCTTCAAGAATCACAAAATGGCAAGAAATACCCCTGAAATCATTTTAGAAAACTTTTTGGGGCAAAAGTGTGAAAAAGGAAAAGTTGATAAGAAGGATTTAGGCGTTGATGGCTTTTAAAACTGAAAAGACAAGCAAGAAAGAAGTGAGGGGTGTAACATGGCAGACATCAATTGTTACCTAGACCAACCAACACACGCCACCTGTCCCACTCACTCCTCTCCTCCAATTACAGCCCACCATTTCTCCACATCACCCTCCACTCACCAGATTAATATTAATTAATCTTGGCGCCTTAACACTAAATTTAAACAAATCCTCTCCTAATCTGGATCAAACTAGCAACTATTTACCAAGAACACAAATTGGGGTTTTATTAATTACTTGTAATTAAACCTTAATATTGTGCAGATTAATGATTGATGATCATATTAACACAACCCAACCTTAAAAACCTTTGCCACCTCACTCCCTAGTCCCACACAAGATTCCCCTGCTACACCATTGAGCAAGAAGACAAAACAGTAACAAGAATCCAACGTCCCACAACAAAGCTTGAAAGTTAAGCTTATTACAAGCCCTTTGATCAACTTTTGATTTGCCAACTCATGCAAACAACCAAGAAATGTCACATGATCTTCAAGATATTCAAACTTTCAAAGGGCAAATTGGGGACTTCACAGCTTTTGGGTTTACGTTTTATTAGCTTCTTAGCATTAGTTTGTAGCCTATATAAAGGCCTTAGGGTTTCACTTTGAGCCCTGCTCTTGAATTTTCAGTTGTTCACTTTTCTGTAAATCCTTTTCAATCTTAATGAAATGTGTTTGAAATGTTAAAGAAAGCTCAAGTGCCATTGTTATAATTTGCTTATTATTGTTCTTAGTTTGATATTTCTGAATCTCAAAACCTGTTTTTAAGGAGAGTGCAAAAGTTTGCATTTTTCTTTCAAGCTTGATATTTTGCTAAGTTCTTGTTCAAACCTTGGAATTCTTGGGCTATAGGGCTGATTATAGCATCCTGATATTGTGTTATCAAGGTGTGGTGAGGCTTATAACTTGGGGATAATCAAGTGTGGGGTAACAAGGTTGCATCAATCAAGGCTTTTTACTTTTCTGATTTTGATATTGTGCCTCTAACCTTGTTGAATCTTAGCAGGGTTGTTTGTGGAAGCTTGTACTTTTTCTTGCTAGTACATAAGCTCAAAATTTGTGGGTGTGGATGTACATCCATGAGGTTTGCATACTTAATCCCAAAATCTGCTTAAATCTTGATTTTTGGTGATATTTGTGTGTGACTTGTGTTCTTGTGAATTTTGTGGCTTATAACTGCTTGAATCTGCTTATCTTGGTTGTTGTTGTGTTAATTTGGGCTTGGGTGGTCTTAAATCTCACTTTTGATTTGAAAAACTTGGTTTTGAAAAGTTAAAGGGGTGTTTGGGATTACCTGTTTGAAATCATTGTTTGTTATTGAGTTATTGGAAGTTTGTGTTTGTGTTTGTTATCTGTCATACACTTGTTTGAGAGTATTTTGCTGCAAGTTATTGGACTTAAACCTTGAAATCAAACAATCTGCTATATAATCTTTGTTATTGACTTTTTTGACCTAGGATCTTGGGAACACTTAGGGTGTATGCATGCTTAGGGCTAAAAGTGGTTTAAATAAAGTCATTGTAACCTGTTTGTGATATTTGAGTGGTTGAATCTGGCTTGTTGGTCAAATACATCAACAAAGTATAAAATTGCATGTTTAGTGTTCATCAGTAACCTTCATAAGCTTGAATCTTGATTTAGGCTTTAAGCCATTGCATGAAAACTGTTTAGACTTTTTCATTTGAGTTTATAATAGCTTGTGTATGCATTTGGTTGAATTTGGTTGGCTGAATATTGCTAAAACTGCTTATAAGTGCTCAACTGCTTATTGTTCTAAGTCTGTGACAGATCTGGTGCTTGTTTGAATTAACTGTACAAATTGGCTGTTGCTTGTTGTGATTTTTTGATTGTTATTGACTCCTTATGATCCAATGATCATTTGGGTACCTTGTTGAAATCTGAATCTCCAAAAAAGTCACTAAAGACAAAAAAGTCTATAAGTCAAACAGTGGGAAAAGTTCCCACTGCTCAACACCCAAAACTAGCCCCTGCTAGTGTTAATTTGTACTCAGCTTATCCATAAGCTATTTTAGCTTATCCAGACCTGCAACAACTTATTTTTTGTGATAGATCTTCATTATTTGACCCATTTGATTAGACTGGAGCTTATTGGACTTTGACTTTGACTTTTTGCTAGAAAACCAACTTATTTGACTTTTTCATAAGTGCTTATTTTCTTTTTCCAGCTTATTGAGTCAGTTTATTTGAAAACTTTTTGTTGAAATAGCTTAATTAAGTCATTTAAAAGCTTTAGAAACTTGAATCAGCTCTTGGGGTGGCCTAGAACTCAAAAACGACTATTTTGTCGTTTTCTGTAGATTGCTTATTACATTTTCTGGCTTATTCCTTGGGCTTATTTCAAATTTCTTTTTACAGAAGTCTTATTTAGGACAAAAGAAGCTTGTGTGTCTAATTTGAGCTTATGGCATTAGCTTATAGCTTAATGGGCCAAAAAGCCTATAAAGAATAAGCTGTTTTGTATAAGCTTGCTTATTTCACATTTTCAGCTTTTGGGCCTTTGTAAAAAGTTGTTTAAAATCAAATTTTGAGTCAAGTAGTGCTTTTTGGGCTTTTTCATTTTGGGCTCAAATTTGGCCCATTAAGGATCTGTTTTGGGGTTAGCCCATTTTCTAGGCCCATTAAGGGTATTTAGGTAATTTCAAGTTCATTTCTGAGTTATAGGTTAAATTAAGCTAGTTTGCAACTTTTTAGAATTTTTTAGGATTTTTGGATTTTTATTAATATTTTAATATTATTTTTATTATGAAAAGATAAAAGTATGATTTTCTAAGTTTTTACATTTTTCCTAGGTTCTAAACACTTAATTAGGAATTTTGCAACTTTCCAAATATTTTTAGGGTCTTTTAATTATTTTCTAGAATTATTTTAAGTTTTATTAGCTTTTAATAGTTTTTAATTGTTTAAAAATAGTTTTTAGTGGTTTTAAAATTTTGAAAAATACTTTTAGCTTAATTAGGTTATTTTAAAGGTTTACAAACTTTAAGATCTTGATTTGGACTTTTTATTAGTTAATATTGATTTTTAGGGCTTTAATTAGCATTAAAAAATTAATATTTAATTAATTAAAAGGTTTTAGCAAGTTTGGATTTTTTGTAAACCCTTAGAATATTTTAGTGGATTTTTAGTGATTTTTATGAATTTTAAGAGTAAAATTTTAATTTTGGTGCTTTTTACGGTTTTACGTATACGCCTTTATCGTCTTAGTGTAATCCGTCATCGTAACCGTCATTCTCTTCTTATCCCATTTCTATTTTTCTTTCTCATAATCAATATAATCACATCACTAATCAATTCATTACACACACACCAAGCCTCCTTGGGAAACGAACTTCTCATTGGTCATTAGTGCTTGGTTTTCCTAAACCGACACTTAATACTTGCCACTATTTGCCTTCCTTTTCCTAAAGGGGTAAAAACTCTACATCATGCATGCATGACATACTTGCCCGTGCTTGTGTTCTAGTCCCTCGTTTGGTTAATCCTTGTTATATACATTTAAGACTTGTGGAACACGCATCAAATTATTATTATTTATAAAATAATAATTATAAAATATCATCCCGGTTGGTTTAATTTCTCAAATCGTTCCAGTCCAGTCGATTTAGTTTCTCGGTTCATTCGGTCGGTTTACTTTCTCGATTCATTCCGACTCAGCCATTGAACATCTAACATACAACCATAACATACCGACTCATCCATTGAACATCTAACATACGACCACAACATACCGACTCATCCATTGAACATCTAACGTACGACCATAACTTATTGAATCATCCATTGAACATCTATGGTACAACCATAACATACTGACTCAACTATTGAACATCTAACGTACAACCATAACATACTGGCTCAACCATTGAACATCTAATGTACAACCATAACATACCGACTCATCTATTGAACATCTAATATACAACCATAACACACCGACTCATCCATTGAACATTGATATGAGTGAAATCTCATATCAATTAAGCATAATTAAACCCCTAAAACACGAAGAAAATACCAAGTTTTAATGTTATAAAATGGAATTACGTGGTATTCTTTGTTGTTTGTGATTGTCCAGGTAAAATGATACGTTTTGGTGTAAACACGGATTTCAAGGCTTATTAATGAAGAAAAAGACAAAAGAAGGACTATAAATGACCAAGGAGCAAAGTTGAAGGGCTGAAGTTGTTCATTTTTTAAGATTAAGGGCTGAATATGACAAAAAGATCAAAGTTATCAAAGTTATTACAAGATAACTACAAACTGCCAAAGCTACAAAGTTCAAGGGATGGTTTTGCTAAGATGGAAAGTACTAACATGGCTGGACCAATCAGAACAAAATAAAGGGATTACATGGATTGCCACTTAAACAGTCACCAGCCATTCACTTTGGATATTTTCCAATGGCTCAGATCATGATCCAAGATATAACACTCCAGCAAATAGAAAGTCAACACGTCATCACCTTCTCCAAAGAAGAATTAAAGACGATTCATAAGGCTTCAGGGAGAGATCAAAACATGAAAAATGCTTATTTACACCTCAAAAACATATCCCAACCCTTTAATTGTTCCAAAATACACTCATCCAAAAACGCCAAAATCTGCTGCTACAATGATGAACATATGGACACGTGTCTTCTAGTGATTGGTTCATTTACGTCACTTTAATAGAATCTTCACTCCCTCACTTCACTCTACATCTATAAATACCTCACTCTCACCCTCACAGTTAGTTAGTAGTTGTAGTGTGTAAAAGCACACAGTTAGATATCAGTTAGTTGAAATTTAGCTTATTCTCCAAAATCTCTTTCTCTTCATTTGTAGTGTGTGTTTTACACACACACACACACACCACATTTAGTAGTTGTAGGTTGTTACAATTAGTTGTAACAGATTTGTAACTGAATCTTATTCACCATTAATGAAACTTGATTTCTCATTACTCTTCAATCTCATCTCATACTCTGCTACTTTTCGTGAAATACTATTCATAACTGTTTAATGCAGTTGATACCATTCCTACCAATCACGTGAAGAGTGTTACTATTGTTAAGTAGTTTCAAAGTTCTAATGACGGTTTAGAGCTTTGCGTTCTGTTTTCGTGGGTGAAAGTTACTTTCTGCAAGTATATTCGTTAGAAGCAGATTTTGATCATGAAGACGCTGTTAGTTATAGCTGTTGTTAGAAGATGTAATTGAATGCAGGAGAGTTTTTAGTGAGCTGTGATTAGTTCGCTTCATTCAGTTAACAAAAGTTTGTTTAGTTGAAGTTCATCCGTTTCTACATAGTTGTTACAACGGAGGACTAGTTTTGGATTCAGCAAGGTAGAAGATCAGTTAGTGCATATGGTTGTAGTTTAGTTCGGCAACTGTAATTGGTCAACATCAACAGACTGGTTGGGAAGTCGGTTGTAAAGGTTGAAGTTGCTGCGATTCGAGCCAAGAGGAAGCAGATTAGTCACTCGTTGATCGAGTTCAAGATAGTCATTTGTAGTTGCTGAAAAGTTTAGTTCGTCGTGGTGTGTTAACGGTTTCGATTTGTTCCTTAGCTAACATCGACATCAAAGGGCTGGCATCGGATGAGCAGGTCACATACTTTTTCAGTTTTCTACAACTTATAGAATACTTTGCTGATGTTTGTTTTGTAGTATTACTTTTACATAATCTGATTGATTGGATTGTTTGAATTGAGCTGTTTTGGAATCTTTTTAGGTTTTATTTGTTTTCTACATTTAGAGTATTGATTTATGTTCTTTAAAATCTGTGATTTACTGCCATAAGTAGCGTTTGGAAATGAGGTTTATAGCTGTAAGGTAATAATGTTAGAATGAGTTGTTGGTTTGATTAGATATTATTGCATTGTAGAATATTAGGTAGCTGTTGAGTCTAGATAAGTAAAAATTGATTTCGGTCGTGTCAATAAGAATAGCAGATCACAAAGGAAAAAACTACTTTGACTATTAGTATATCGAACTCTAAGTGTGTTTTTTAAAGAACTATACGAATTTAGTAGATTACAACTTTAACCCTTGAATTTGATAGAGCTTATATCAGTTATAGTCCTTGTAGTTAAATCGTTAGACCGTCAGTTAGGGTAGTAGTTAGCACAATTAGTCCTTTCGTTAAGTCCATTAAAATAGGATGTTGGTTCAGTTTAAGTACTAGTGGATCATTGCTGGGCTACTAAGTTTACTGGATTACATATTGGGATTAGTTTTGATTCAAGCTATTAACGAACTGAATAAAAGTTTATTTTTAGGTTTATAAAAAGTGAAAACTTTTATAGAAATTGGATTTTTACTTTTATGAAATTTAGATTTAGTTAAAATTGTATTTTTTATTTTATAAAAAATTAGTTGGTAAAAATTAGTTAGCAATTGAATAAAAAGTTTGTTTGGAAAAATTAGTTAGAATTTTATAAAAAGTTAGTTTCAAATTTGTTAAATTTTATGAGTTTGTTATTTTACATAGTTTGTTACATTCTGCGATTAGTTACATTTTGTTATTTTCTTGTTATTAAAATTGGTTAGTTTGTTGAATTCCATTACATGTACTTTGTGCATTATTTGTAGTATGTGCAATTTGTTTTAGCGTAATACGTATTAAGGATATAGTATTTTTACATTTTTACTTGCTTCTTGTTAAATAGAAATAGATACCAAATCTTACAAACTATAACCAAAATCGATAAAGTACTTCCTTGTGATTGTTGATCAATATGATAAGACCGAGAGAAAAACGATACAAAAAACGACTTATTAAATGGCGACGCTGCCGGTTTTTTCGTGGAGATTGACGGTTACTAGTGAGCTACTTATTGGATTTTGGGATCCGTTCACTTGTTAACGTTCCTTTTTGTTTAAACAAGAATATAAAAAATATAAAAATCTCAAAGATAAACATATTAAAAATAAAAAATCACAAAAATCAATTCTTTCCTAAGAATTGAACAAAAAAATAAAAAATACAAAAATAAGCTTTTCTCTAAAAGATTACACCAAAAATATATTGTATATATTGTTTTCAATCGTTTTTGCGTACATATTATATTTCTTAAAAAATAATCAAATAAATACAAAAATATTTTCTTTATATTATTATATGTAAATAAGTATACGTAGATACGAATCTTAACACACCTACTTCCATAAGTATTGCCTTGACAATACACCGTATTTGGTGGTGTTCTGGAGACAAATACGTGTATCGATAAAAGAAAATAAAAGGAAAAAATAGATAAATACTTTCGATAAGCACGAATTTGAAAAATACGAACTATACGGTGAATAGAAAGGCGACTTGCTATAAAATGCAAGTCTAAGGAAAAAGGTACTTAAAGCTACGTGCCACCTCGTTTCCCCCGTTCACTTGTGAGTATTTCGAGAAGGAAGGCTAATCGAGGGTTTTTCCGCCCAAGTAGTATTACGTAGCTATATATTTATTTGTGTTTTTACTATTGAACCTCGAAGGATATAATCCATTCTCTTTCAAAGTCGAGCGAGAGCTCCTCTCTCATTCCTCGTGTTTAGTTGTATGCGTACACGGACGTGTACACACATACCAAGTGGTGTACCTCATCCTCCCAAAAGGAAGAGTAAGAACAAAGCCGCCAATCAAGCCGATCACGAGCATCGTGCTTTCGACAACGTAAACGAAGCCATGGATCAACATCCATTGATCGAGATTCTCCAATCCAACGTAGATGGGAATGCGGATGCCATAGTCATTACCAAGATAGCCGCTAATAACTTCAAACTTAAGACATGCATCATCCAAATGGTGTCCACCACCCCCTTCTTAGGGAGACCGATGGATGACCCTCACGACCATATCAAGGGATTCTTATCCATGAGTAACACTATCAAGTATAATGGGGTGTCCCAAGTGGTGATTAGATTGATGCTATTCCCATTCTCTTTGGAAGGGAATGCTAGGATTTGGCTTGATAAACAACCCTCCAATAGAATTCTCACTTGGAAGGACTTAAAGAAAAAGTTTGTGAACAAATTCTTTCCACCATCACGTACCACCACATTGAGGAATCAAATCATAGGTTTTCAACAAAAGAAATATCAAACCTTTAGTGATGCTTGGGATGAATTCAAGGAGTTATTAAGAAAGTGCCATAACCACGGTTTTGACCAAGTCCACCAAATCAATACTTTCTACAATAGTTTGAGACCATACCATCAAGATTCCCTTAACTCGGCTAGCGGGTGGAAACATTCTTGCTAAGTCCACCCAAGAGTGTGCTACTCAATCAATTGACGATACCTTGCTTCAAAAGATTCACCAATCTTGATAACGACCTAAATATACATACTCAACCCGTAATTATAATGCCACTTTGTATTATAAATAAGAGCTTTCGATAATTAATATATTGCGTTTTACATGCAGGTATAAAGTTTGAAGAAGAATAGTGAAGATATACAAAGAAGGGTCCTTAATGTGCAAATAAACAAAAGTATTGAGAGAAGATTCTGGAACACACAAAAGTGCGGCGCACAATGTCAGAAGTGCGGTGCACATTCCCACCTTCAAAGTGTGGCGCACTTTTGGAGAAGTGCGGCACACATTTTCCCTCAGCCAACACTATAAATAGAGTCCACTTCTACTCATTTTACACACACCTCTTCTCTTCAATACTCCATAGCTAAAGTATTTTTAGCTTTCTTAGTAAATTTCAGTATTATCCACTTTTGGGAAATACTTGTAACGAGAGTATTAGACTCTTAGATTCTTGGAGAAACGATACAATCGTGACACTTGTGTACTCATTTCTTCAATCAATCTAAGTATGATGTTCTCTTACTCTTTTCCATTTGTTACTTTGATTACTATGTTAGGCTAAGCTATTTGTGACTATATGGGTATGTGACTATGATTAGTAATGATGCTATGTTATGATCCTTTATAATTGATTTCAAGCTAATGTTGTAGAACCATTTTACCACCTAGTTCTATAAACCATATTTTATCTAGAGTTGATTTGTTACGATAGTTTGGCGTTGAGAAACGTAATTTGTTATAATAAGTTTTTAAGAACTTGTCTTGTAAAACCCAAAAAAATTATGTTATAATTATTTGTTTATATTTGGTTTTATGGAAGAAAACTTAAAATATTCTAGTAATATTTATGCACAAATAATAAAGAATAATGAGTCTGAAGAATGGTTTACATTGTTTCGCTAGCTACGTACTATTTTAGTATTTGATCTAAATTTTCAAGACGAAGTTATTTTCTGATAGAATTATAATACCCAAAACTAAGATAAACACAATTATAGTATCATTATAAATATTTTAAAGATAAAGATAAATAGTTAACTTGTATGTTGGACTATTTATCAAGTTAGAAGAATTGGCATGTAGTTAATATTGATTAACGATAAAGTTAAAAATTGTTATACATAAATATCGGGTATATAAGACAATAACCATTCCATCGCAAGCTCATTTTTCTCGTTTGACAGTTGCCACACATTCATATATCTTCACATTCTATATCTACATGTTATTAAAATGGTATAATAATAGTTGCTAAAGTTAAAAAAAAAGAAACCATGTTAATTGATTGGGTCATCATCAATTCCGAAAATCACGCCATAAATGGCTAATGGTTCAGAAATAAAAATTCACGAAGCTTCATCAAATCGATTATTCTTTTATTCCGATTCATTAGTCCATAATGTTGTTTTATGCCTATTAATCCTCATCAACCTTTTCCCCTAAAATATGTTAATAAATTTCACCACATGAGAGGGAGAGACAGACGGAAATATGTACTACAAGTTTGCGCTCATCCGTGAGACGCATCTCTCGACATCGTTCGGAGTAGAAACTCTGCCGTGACCAACCACTCGGTGTCGTGTGTTCGAGGTTGGGGCTCTGTTCGGATTAGGTCAACTGTGTTGTGCATTGGAAAGACGGTCCGAGTTCGTTCGCGACAGCCATAGTTCGTGAATGACAGGATTTTGAAAGCATATATTCGTATATGTGGGGATGCTGAACTTCGATCGCATCTCGTAAACTCTATTCTTCGTGGTCTTGTTCGTGTATGTGACGACTGTTCTTAAGGAGGTAACTCTCGAACCATATTAGAAACAGTATATGTTACATGCAACGTATGTCAATAAAACCATAAACAAAAATAATCGCCTATCATTTAATGCAATGATCTGTTTGTTTATGAAGTTACATATGCAAACTCAAATGAATTAGAAAACGAATCTACGGTTTTGAACAATGTCACCGTATATGCATGTTTTTAACTTTGACATAAATTTATCATAGATGTGATATGTATACATGCACTTCAATTCACGTAGATTTCATGATCTTATATATATATGATCAAAATGGGTATAAATTATGGGATAAATGTATTTAAAATGCAAGGCTAAACTATTAATTAGTTAGATCTTTATTAATTTATAATATGTAAATTTATGTAGATCGCCGAATGGGTAAATATGTTTAGGTTGCGTTTAGAGGTCGAGTTTGGCTAAGGTACGGATTTCCCGTCCTTTCAGTAAGGACTTCCTTTCTATGCATGATTAGGATTCCCCGTCTGCAGCCAAATGTTTTTTCCCCGTATGTGTTTAAGCTTATCAGAAATCATGTTAAAAACGAAATAAGTTGCCTGAGCATTATATACAAGCACGACCAGTTTATGTACTAGTTACAGAGGTACCGTAACCACGACACTATAGGCACCGGGGTCGTGACTCACATGCAGGAGAGTGATATCCTGCATCGTCCCACTCATGTTCAGTTTGGCCATTTTTATAAGTATGTTTAGTAGGGCGTATGGATGCATCCTAGGCTTATCAGTTTACAAGTTATCAGGGTGAATGTGGTGTGTGCTCTACATCCTTCACATTGGAGCTGATCCCTCCACCCAACACAGTAATTAGAGGTCACCCCTCTACAGTTATTTAGAGGTCACCCCTCTACAGCATGATGAGGTCACCCCTCCGGTTATTCATGCACGGTTGTTACAACACGTGACCTATATAAGCTCTAGCAAATTAAAATATAGTAAATGCATGTTTTCAGATTTAACAGATAACAGTTCAGCTTTATTATATATAAATCAGACTTTACAGATTATACACAGATTTCCGCTGCAACTTTACTTATCAGACTTACAGCTCTAGTATTTCATCATCTGTTTCATTTCAGAAATTCCTTATCATGCTTTATATCCGTTCACTAAGCGTTATGCTCAGCCATAGTTCACTTTCATGTTCTAACGACAGGTACCCCAGGACGCTCTTAGGATTCTGAGAGCATGTGCATTTGGATGGAAGCTATCCAGACTTCTTACTTTATGTACTTACATTATCTGCTTATTTGGACATTGTTTAGTCCTTTCCTTCAGTATTTTATTTTTCATGTTTTGAGCTTAGGTTGGATTACCGATGTTTGATTCCGGTATTTCCGTTATGGTCATTTAATGTTTTAGGACATTTACCTTATGCTTTGATGACACGCCATAAATACACGTAACGGTCCACTTATCCAAGTGGGGTGTTACAATTATGGTATCAGAGCGCAAGGTTCGACTTGTAGGCTCTAAAACTTGACCTGTGACTAGTGGGTAGTCACCAGAAACTTCCCAGATTTTGGCGTTGTTATCTTTCATGTTTCTCATGCATTTATTAGTTAGCTTTCTTCAATTATCGTTCAGTTTTCTTAAAGTTTTTGACTAAGTAAAAGGTTGGTACAGGACTGGCCATATTTAGTCGCATGTGCTTTTTTGCGAATTTTGTTTTGGTGAACCGACCCATAGGCGTTCACCCTTGCCCGTTCAGATTTTTGTATTGGTGAACCGACCCAATGGCGTTCATCCTTACTCTTGACAGATTCATGCTTTCAGTCGAATATTACTTGGTGAACCATCCCATATACGTTCACCAATGTTCAGATCAAATTTCATGTTTTTCAGTTGAATGTTGTTTTGTGAACCGATCCATAGTTGTTCACCTTTGTCATATCATGACGTTTCATAAAATCTTGACAAATATGAATTGGACTACAACCAACCACATTTAGTCCCAGATTGTACATTTCTATACATGATAGTTCTCATGAAATTTTGGCAAGTATGGATCGAACTAGAATCGCCCATACTTAGTCACATGCTTCCTACTATGAATACTGTGAATTAAACCATAACTATCCACATCAGTTGATGTTAAACCTCAGTTGATTTTTCTTCTATGTTCTTTGTATCAGTCAAGTTTGTACTCTCAAGTGGATGTCGTTTTCATGTTGATTAAGTTCATGTCTCCTTATGAGGACTACATTTTCAGCAAGGTGATAATGTTTTCATGCTAAGATACAGAAGAATTACAGTAAAATCCTATTTCATGATAAATCATGTTCTAGTCGTTATCAATCATGTCTTTATACTGAACATTGATGAAACTCCGTTTAACCATACTTTTCAGCCTCTATACAACCAGCATTAAGTCTACACAGAAATTTTCAGCCTATCATGTTAATTGTTTCGGTTCAGTTGCTAACCAGTTAAATCAATTAATTTTTCGTTGACCGTGTCAGACGGTTTACACAAGTATCGATCATATTAGCAAACCTTTAGCGGTACCACATGATTAGTATTCATCGTATTCTTCACATACAGTATTTCAGGTGTACCCCATATACCTTACTCCATGTGTACCGTTAATCGATCCTTAATCACCTCAGGCATTCCCACTTGTCGATATTCTACCAGATGCTGATGTTGCTCGTGAGTTGAAGATTTTTCCAGATGCTGATGCCGCTAACACTTTGAAGACCTCACAAATGCTGATGCTACTGATACTGGAGATTTCTCAAGATGCTGATGCTGTTTATACTATGAAGACTCAGTTGAACAAGGACGAAAACTATAAATTTGAAATTTCTGACAAGAATAAATTTCAAAAATCAGACACTATCATTCCATTCCATGCTTTACCTTCTGAGCTTGATGTCACACTTCACTCAGCTAACCTTTCATTCAGAAGAGTGTGAACCGGAACCCAGCCGACCACTCAGCAGAATAGTTACATGAATCACGGTCATGTTAATGACCGTCATAAATTGATAGACAAAGCAGTAGTGACAACCACCATGCATATAGTTAATCAGTCAGTAAACATCGGAACTCCAGAACGGACATGACTAGAAATACAGAGGTCAGTAGTCTAACCGGTCCGCCAATCCTAGCAGTTACCAATATTTTTCAGCCTTGTTCAGATTCATCTACTAAAACACATGTCAAGACATCAGTCGAGACATAGGTCTCAGGTATCATTTCGGAAGACACATATCAGGACACCAGTCATGCTACATGTCATACGAATATTTTTCTCAAAATACGAGTCAGAACTCATAACTCTAGTATGTTTCTAAACCATGCCCTTAGTAATTCAGGGTACCTTTCAGAAAAGGGGTATACCCATTATATTATGCCACACATGAATCAGATCATTTAAAAAATTCAGTCACCACCTCTAGAGTATTACTCATGTTAAACACGCAGTATTCATTCTAAGAGGGTACCGACGAACGCACTCAGTGAAAAAAAATTGCCACGTTTGCTTCGCCTATTCATATGTCAGCTTTATCTAAATCAGGTATTACCTATCTCCTAGCCAGAAAAGACTCCACAGTATCACCCATATTTATTAAAGTTTTATTTTTAGTTAACGACGAGATCCGTCTTACTAAATCCCTAATATATATTCATTATGTTTTCTGCCAAAAAATCAGTACAAAGTGACCTATCAGTCCATAGCTACGAAGACTATCAAGCCACCAGTTATAATCTACTTCTGAAGTTCTTTAAATTCATGGTCAGCAGATTATTCCAGAGTTCCCAGATGTTATTTCAGAAAGTTTGCAAGAAATTCCTTCCTAACCACGAGACATAATTTAACATCGAGTTAATCTCAAGAATGGAACCTGTTTTCAAAACTCTTTATTACAGGGCTTCAGCTAAGTTAAAGAGTTGCAGCATTTGCTGCAAAAGTTACCAGAACGAGGCCTTATTCGCCCTAACGTACTACCAGAAAGTGCACTGTTTCTGTCTATTAGAAAGAAGGCTGGTAACATGAGATCATGTATCGACCACCGGAAAATTTACCAGATCACCATTCTTAATCGATATTCATTGCACGTATAGAAGGTTTACCTGACCTGCTACGATGTCTTAAACATTTTCTAGAACAATTTCCGATCATGGTACCATCAGTAGTGAGAGAAAAAAATATGATGTTTTCCAGACTGCTGTTGCACATATTACAGTCTCTCTGAAAATTTTGATTTTATACTTCTGAGCTCCCTAATGCTCCAGCTATATTATGAAATTTATGAATAAAAAATTTCCATGACTCTCAGACAAAATCGTCAGTATATTCGTTGATCACATCCTGATCTGCTAAATTCTAGAGGAGAACACGGGGATTATATATTTTTACGATTCCGCAGATTCTCTGATAGGAGAAAATTATATACGCAGCTTCCCAGATGTAAATTCTAGTCGAACAAGGTGACGTTGCTGAGCCACCCTACTTTAGCAGAAAGAAATTTCAGATAATCATGCGAAGGTGAAGGCCATCACCTGATGGTCCCGACTGACGCCTATGAATGAAGTACAAACTTTTCTAGAACTCAATTGGCTGCTACCGCAGAAATTGCTGACAGGCTCACTAAAAATAATTCTTCCATGGCTATTCAACCAGATTTCAACCAGAATGTCACATATCCCAGGCAGAATTTTGATAGAAGCAGTATCACACATTGATGCAGCCATGTTCATATCTGGATGCCTAACATACCGCAGGTTCAAGATTAAACGCCGTCATGGTAGTGAGTTACTACAATCCGTTGTTACCAGTTACCACAAACTCAGACAAAGCATGATGCCATCTAAGTCGTTGTTAACCAGTTAACCCAGCCTACACGTTTTCTTTTATCCGAGATGATTACGCAGTAAAAAAAATCCGCAGGAAATTCATCAATAGATCGTATGATTCCGTGGTATTCCATCAACAATCTTGTCAGATGGAAATTAGCTTTCGCGAATCGCGCTCACGTCCGTGTTCATGATCACGTGTACGTTCACATTCACGATCACGTTTCTTTTCACTTTCACGTTTACGTCTCAGTCGCAGTATGATGTTATTTCAGTTCATGTTTCGTGTTATCTCATGATTTAAGCTCACGTTAGTGTTCATAGCATTGTTTCTGTTCAAACTCGTGTGCCATTTCGCGATACACGTTTCACAGTTTACTACCGAATAGGGTTAAAGAAGCTTAAGAAACCAAACTCAAGTTTAGCACAACTTTTCCATACCCAGGCAGACGTTTCACATCTCAGGCCATATCGTTTGGTATTCTTTCCTCAGTCAGTATATGATCATGATATTTCCTAGATCACGTTCACAGTATGTTTCAAGTATAACGTTCACGATATACTTCATGCACATCGTTCCTCTTATAATCGTGAACCACGTTCACAATTGCTCACATAGCACGTTCACAATTGTTCACGTAGTTCGTCCATATATATTTTTAGCAGCTTGCTCAGAGTTATAAAGGTTATCTTTTCAGAATATATACACGTACCGTTTCATGTATCATACATGCTATAGTTATTCAGTCTATCAGATTCAGAAAATCCATCTTGAAAATGGAATCAAGAACTATTCAGTATTCATCAGGTCATGGTCATCAGGACCAAGATTTTAATTACGTTTAGGCCCTTGAAGGAATCGTTTCGAGCGGGAAGCTACTCGAAACGGAGGAGTCCATCCGGACCTCTCATCCTTTTCCTTCAATAAATCCAGTTAAGTTCTTTCAGTCATGTCACGTTGCATATTCAGTTCAGTTATGCCATGTTTATACCCTTTCAGCAACATTAAGTTCTAAATCAGGGACGAATGATCTTTCAGCTCTTATGCCTCTTCAACTTTCATGTCCTTTCAGCTTATATGTCCTTTCAGTTTTTATAAGCTTCACCAGCTTAATTATCGTTAATTCGAGGACGAATTATTTCTTTTTAGAGGGGAAGAATTGTAAAACCCGGTATAGTATCTTTAATTCAGGGACGAATTATTCTTTTTAGAGGGGAAGAATTGTAAAACCCAAAAAAATTATGTTATAATTATTTGTTTATATTTGGTTTTATGGAAGGAAACTTAAAATATTCTAGTAATATTTATGCACAAATAATAAATAATAATGAGTCTGATGAATGGTTTACATTGTTTCGCTAGCTACGTACTATTTTAGTATTTGATCTAAATTTTCAAGACGAAGTTATTTTCTGATAGAATTATAATACCCAAAACTAAGATAAACACAATTATAGTATCATTATAAATATTTTAAAGAGAAAAATAAATAGTTAACTTGTATGTTGGACTATTTATCAAGTTAGAAGAATTGGCATGTAGTTAATATTGATTAACGATAAAGTTAAAAATTGTTATACATAAATATCGGGTATATAAGACAATAAACATTCCATCGCAAGCTCATTTTTCTCGTTTGACAGTTGCCACACATTCATATATCTTCACATTCTATATCTACATGTTATTAAAATGGTATAATAATAGTTGCTAAAGTTAAAAAAAAAGAAACCATGTTAATTGATTGGGTCATCATCAATTCCGAAAATCACGCCATAAATGGCTAATCGTTCAGAAATTAAAATTCACGAAGCTTCATCAAATCGGTTATTCTTTTATTATGATTCAGTAGTCCATAATGTTGTTTTATGCCTATTAATTCTCATCAACCTTTTCCCCTAAAATATGTTAATAAATTTCACCACATGAGAGGGAGAGACAGATGGAAATATGTACTACAAGTTTGCGCTCATCCGTGAGACGCATCTCTCGACATCGTTCGGAGTAGAAACTCTGCCGTGACCAACCACTCGGTGTCGTGTGTTCGAGGTTGGGGCTCTGTTCGGATTAGGTCAACTGTGTTATGTATTGGAAAGACGGTCCGAGTTCGTTCGCGACAGCCATAGTTCGTGAATGACAGGATTTTGAAAGCATATATTCGTATATGTGGGGATGCTGAACTTCGATCGCATCTCGTAAACTCTATTCTTCGTGGTCTTGTTCGTGTATGTGACGACTGTTCTTAAGGAGGTAACTCTCGAACCGTATTAGAAACAGTATATGTTACACGCAACGTATGTCAATAAAACCATAAACAAAAATAATCGCCTATCATTTAATGCAATGATCTGTTTGTTTATGAAGTTACATATGCAAACTCAAATGAATTAGAAAATGAATCTACGGTTTTGAACAATGTCACCGTATAAGCATGTTTTTAACTTTGACATAAATTTATCATAGATGTGATATGTATACATGCACTTCAATTCACGTAGATTTCATGATCTTATATATATATATATGATCAAAATGGGTATAAATTATGGGATAAATGTATTTAAAATGCAAGGCTAAACTATTAATTAGTTAGATCTTTATTAATTTATAATATGTAAATTTATGTAGATCGCCGAATGGGTAAATATGTTTGGGTTGCGTTTAGAGGTCGAGTTTGGCTAAGGTACGGATTTCCCGTCCGTTCAGTAAGGACTTCCTTTCTATGCATGATTAGGATTCCCCGTCTGCAGCCAAATGTTTTTTCCCCGTATGTGTTTAAGCTTATCAGAAGTCATGTTAAAAACGAAATAAGTTGCCTGAGCATTATATACAAGCACGACCAGTTTATGTACTAGTTACGGAGGTACCGTAACCACGGCACTAGAGGCACCGGTGTCGTGACTCACATGCAGGAGAGTGATATCCTGCATCGTCCCACTCATGTTCAGTTTGGCCATTTTTTATAAGTATGTTTAGTGGGGCGTATGGATGCATCCTAGGCTTATCAGTTTACAAGTTATCAGGGTGAATGTGGTGTGTGCTCTACATCCTTCACATTGGAGCTGATCCCTCCACCCAGCACAGTAACTAGAGGTCACCCATCTACAGTTATTTAGAGGTCACCCCTCTACAGCATGACGAGGTCACCCCTCCAGTTATTCATGCACGGTTGTTACAGCACGTGACCTATATAAGCTCTGGCAAATTAAAATACAGTAAATGCATGTTTTCAGATTTAACAGATAACAGTTCAGCTTTATTATTTATAAATCAGACCTTACAGATTATACACAGATTTCCGCTGCAACTTTACTTATCAGACTTACAGCTCCAGTATTTCATCATCTGTTTCATTTCAGAAATTCCTTATCATGCTTTATATCCGTTCACTGAGCGTTATGCTCAGCCGTAGTTCCCTTTCATGTTCTAACGGCAGGTACCCCAGGACGCCCTTAGGATTCTGAGAGCATGTGCATTTGGATGGAAGCTATCCAGACTTCTTACTTTATGTACTTACATTCATCTGCTTATTTGGACATTGTTTAGTCATTTCCTTCAGTATTTTATTTTTCATGTTTTGAGCTTAGGTTGGATTACCGATGTTTGATTCCGGTATTTCCGTTATGGTCATTTAATGTTTTAGGACATTTACCTTATGCTTTGATGACACGCCATAAATACACGTAACGGTCCACTTATCCAAGTGGGGTGTTACAACTTGTCTATGGTTTTGAATCTTTGGTTGGAGAGATTGATAGTTTTCAAATACGTCTTTTAGGAAAAAGAACGTAATTAGGGAAGTATTAAGTGTCGGTTTAGGAAAACCAAAGCACTTATGACCCAAAAGTGGGGATCGTTCTCAAGGAGGCTAGTATGTTGTGCTAAGAATTGATTAACTTTTGTGATTATAATTTATGAAGAAAGAAAATATAAGAGAGATTAGAAGAGAATGACGGTTACGATTATGAATTAAACTAAGACAAATAGTCGTACACGTAAAACCGTAAAAAGTGACAAAATAAAAAATTTACCCTAAAAATTCCTAGAAAATTGCAATAAATCCTAAAAAAGGTAATTATAGTTTACAAAAAATCAAAAGTCACTCAAACCTTTTATTTAATTAAATAATAATTTTTTAATACTAATTAAAGCCCAAAAAATCAATTTAATTAACAAAATGTCCCAAATGAGATTTTTTCTCTTGTAAACCTCTAAAATGACTTAATTAAATTTAAAACTATTTTTGAAAAATTTAAAATTAATTAAAACTATTTAAAAACAATTTAAAACAATTAAAAATTAAAATAATTCTAAAAATTAATCTAATGAAAATAAAAATATTCTAAAAATTGTAAAATTTCTAACTTAATGTATTTGAACTAAGAAAAATGAAAAAACTTAAAAATCTAAAATGAAATTTTAATTTTTAATAATAAAATAATAATAAAAATCCAAAATTTATAAAAAATTCTAAAAAGTTGCAAACTAGCTTATTTAAACCTGAATAATACAGAAATGAAGTTAATATTATAAAACACCCCTATTGGGCCTGGAAATGGGCTAAAAGTCCAAACAGACCCCTTAATGGGCTCAAATAGGCCCAATAAGAAAAATGTTGTCCAAATAAGCCCGAAAGCTCCTATCTGACTTAAAATTTGATTTTAAGAACAAAACTCTGAAGGCCCAAAAGCTGAAAATGTATATAAGCTAGCTTATTTCAAAGCAGCTTTTTCTTAATGGGCTTTTTGGCCCATTAAGCTATAAGCTGATGCCATAAGCTCAAATTTGACACACAAGCTTCTTTTGAGTTACTTAAGAGATCTGTAAAAAGAAAATTGGAAAAATCACAAGAAATAAGCCTGAATAAGCTAAAAGCTATCTTCACAAAACGACAAAATAGTCGTTTTCGAGTTCTAGGCCACCTCAAGAGCT
The DNA here is from genome assembly GCA_025667525.1 of Glebionis coronaria. Taxonomy (NCBI): domain Eukaryota; kingdom Viridiplantae; phylum Streptophyta; class Magnoliopsida; order Asterales; family Asteraceae; genus Glebionis; species Glebionis coronaria. The sequence goes on from CM046878.1 coordinate 252,212,629, forward strand.
GATTCAATTTTCAAAAGCTTTTAAAAGACTTAACTAAGCAAAATAATCAAAAAGTTTTCAAATAAGCCCAAGCAATAAGCCAGAATAAGCAGATAAGCACTTGTTTAAAAGTCAACTTAATGAGTTTTCTAGTAAAAAGTCAAAGTCAAAGTCTAATAAGCTCCAGATCAAATAAATGGGTCAAATGAGGAAGATCTATCACAAAAAATAAGTTGTTGCAAGTCTGGATAAGCCAAATTGGCTTATGATTAAGCTGAATGACAAATTACACTAGCAGGGGCTAGTTTTGGATGTTGAGCAGTGGGAACTTTTCCCACTGTTTGTCTTTCTTGACTTTTTGTCTTTAGTGACTTTTTGTGGATTCAAGTTAAGCAAAGGCACCCAAATAATCAGTTAATCATAAGGAGTCAATATCAATCACAAAAACACAATTGCAAACAGCCAATCAGTGCAGTTAATTCAATTTATCACCAGATCTCACACAGACATGAACAATAAGCAGATTTCACTCAATAAGCAGTTTTAGCAAAACTCAGCCAGCCAAACTTCACCAAATGCATACACAAGCTATAACAAATTCAAATGAACAAATCTAAACAAGTTTCATGCAATGGTTCAAGGTCTAGATCATGATTCAAGCCCCAAAAAGTTACTGATGAACTAAGAACATGCAGTCATGAACACTTGCTGATATACTTGACCACACAGCCAAATTCAAACACTTAAATCTTCTTAACAGGTTATGTTGGGTATGATTTATCACTTTTTATCCTAAGTCTAAGCCTAGAACTAGGTGTACACCAAATCACAGTCCAAAATATCACTTAATCAAGATTTTATAAGCATATGTTTGATTTAGGTGTTCAAAAGCATACAACTTGCAGATATTCACTCTATTACACTTCTTAAACAAGAACAAGCAACATACAATAGCAAACACTTAACCAATAACTCTATAAATTCAATATGCAGTTGACCCAAACACCCCTTTATAATTTCAAAACAAGATTTTCAAATCAAAAGTTGGAATTAGGTTAGCACATGCATACATAAGCATCAAAACATCCAACATAAACAGAAACAACAAGATTTGGAGCCCAAGAACAACACATACACAAGCAGAACTCAAATATCACAAATATCCAAATTTTTAACAGATTTTTAGATTAAGGGTTTAAACCTCATGGATGTACATCCACACCCACGTATGTTTGAGCTTATGTGCTAGCAAGAACAAGCACAAGCTTCCAATATCAAGCTGCTAAGATGGAACAAAGTTAGAAGCAAAAATAATAAATAGAAACGTGACAAATCCTTGATTAATGCAACCCTTGTACCCCACACTTGATTATACCCAAGTTATAAGCCTCACAACACCTTGATATCACAATATCAGGATGCTATGATCCACTTATAGCCCAAGAATTCCATGGTGTACCAAGGACTTAGCAAAATATCAAGTTTTAAGAACTTTGAGCAATTTCTTGCACAAAGCTTAAGAAAACGTTTTGAGATTCAGTTTTAGCAAACATTAAACATAAACAAGCAAATATAAAGATTTGCACTTGACTTTTCTTCACAAAATTCAAACACTTCTCATTAATCAAGAGTAAGGATTTACAGAAATGTGAACTAGGAAAAATTCAAGAGCAAACTGAAAATGAAGGGGTCCTATGCTTTATATAGGCTACAAATGAACTAGAAATGCTAAGAAAACGTAAACCTAATGTTGTGAAGTCCCAATATTGCCCTTTGGAGATTTTGAAAGCTTGAGGATCATGTGACTTTCTTTGGAAGGTTGTGTGAGTTGGCAATGGTGAAATAGCATCCAAAGGCTCACAATGAGCTTAGAAAGTAAGCAGAAATCTTGGGCATTGGATAGCTGTCAAGGTTTTGGCAGTTTGTTCAAAGGTGTAGCAGGGGAATCTTGTGTGGGGCTTTTGGTTGATGTGTCAAGAGTTTTTAAGGTTGGGATGTGATTAAGGCACCATTAATCATTAATCTAGAGATTTATAGGGTTTAATTACAAGTGATTATGAAATCCCTAATTGTGTTATTGAGATGAATAGGAGTGGTTTTGATCCAGATTAATATTTGAAATTGTGTTAGGCGCGTGTTTTAGCTTAATATTTAATTAAGCGAACGGTTTAGGGTGAGTGGGAAGTGACGTGGGAGAGGGGAGGGCTGTGATTGGTGGAAAGTGTGAGTGGGTTGAGGTGGCATGAGCTGGTTGGTTAAGGTTACTTTCCCTGTCTGCCAAGTTTAACCCCTCAATTCTTTAACTCCTTTCACTTGCTATTTAAACAGCCAAAACTTGATTTCCTTTGTTATACAAGTTTCATTTTTCACACTTTTGCCCCAAATACTTTTCCAAAGTATTTTCAGGGGTATTTCTTGCCAATTCTTGATTCTTGAAGGGTTGTTTTGGCATTTTCTTCATAGATGATGGTCTTGACTTGTATGATTGAATTTTTGGAGGACTAATATTGACAAGTCATGATTGTTAAGGGACCATTCTTGCCAATTCTTCAAAGTGGAGGGCCCTTTTTGTAAATTTGACAAACTTTAAGGACCAAACTTGTAATTATGAATATACAAGGGTTTAAAGTGTCAGTTCTTCAATATTGGAGGACCCTTCTTGCATAATCTTCAAATCTTCAAGGGTTTTTCTTGAAAAATCTTCATTAGGGCTTGGATCTTTGTGCGCCTTCGTTTCCCGTGTTCGTTTTTGCATGTTTCTTGTAATCTTTTGTCATTTTCTCAATATCCGTACCTAAAATACACAAGTAACAAACACAAGCATATATTTGGCCATTTTCATGATATTTTATGCATTTAAAGCCCGTTTTAGACGATGAGACTATGTATAAAAGCAGTCTCATCACTCCCCCATACTAAACCATTGTCGTGCCCTCACGCAATACTAGAATAAAGTATCGTAGCACCTCCAAAATTCATTTTTATTCACTTTTATTGAATGATAAACTAGCTACACTACTACTATTGCTACTACTTGCGTTTTAGACATAATGTATGGTTTTCATCGCAAAATGGGACGTTTAGGTTCGTAGAATAAGAACACGTGAATGCTTCGTTAGAAATAATTTCATCGTCCTGATTTTCACCCCAATTCCATGCTAAGCGTGCAACGAGATCATTGTCATTATAAGTTAGTAATGCTAACACTACTCATATGCCCTAATCACGTACTTATCCTCCCATTTTCCTAAGTTGTATCTCTTATATTTTATTTTGTCTTGAATGTTTCACGAGGATACATTGTTTGACTTATGCGATGATAGAGATTTAGGTCTAAAAATAGAGTCCTAACGGTGTAACCAAGACCATTGAATTAATAACCCCTCCTAATAGACAACGATGTCAAAAAATTAAGTCAACAAGAAGGATCGATAAACACGGTTTTATAACGGTTTTGAACATGAGACTTATTACCAAGACTTTTATACGCCCCCAACGGAAGGGCCTTATTATCATAGGTTTACCTCCATCTTTTATTCAACTTCGCCATGAAGCTTTTATTATGACTTCGGTCTTTCCTTGCCCTTTATTTAACCTCGCCATGAGGTGTTTATTGTGGCCAAAGACGTATATCCTCGCGCTAAAGCGAATTTTGGATCTTTAAAGCTTCAAAGATTAAGGCTTGATTCACTTTCAATTTTGCATAGATTTTTCGGCCTTGTGAGCTTCAATTTGTTTGCTTGATTTAGGTGAGCACTTGAAATCTTATTATTGGGTGAAGCTTTCGATTATTCGGGTTGTCAATACTTCAAAACCGTGACGCTGGCGATACCTTAATGTCTTCCCAATTTAATTACATGGAAGCTACTAGAAAAGACTAGAAACCAACAATCAAGACTAAACCGCTAAGTTAATATTTATTAAGCAAAAAATATTTACAAGCGAAGGGAGAATAAGCAAATAACGAGAACACATGAGTTTTTGAAAGAATACGAATACTCTACGTTTAGCATAGTAACTTATAATTAACTTTATCATTTCTCGTCCTCATTTAAGAGACTTAGCCTAATATAAAGTTAAGGAATCAAAGCTAAGTGCTCAACACGCACGGTCGAGTCAAAAATTACTCTTATTCTCGCCATCGGAAAACCTACATTCGTGTCTTCAAACATTTATAAAACATGAGAAATTTTTTTAAAATTGGCCATTTTTAGCCTTATTTTTCAACAATACGATAAACAAAAAGATAAATTTTGGAAAGCGTGAAGGTTTGGCAAGGCAAGTATCTATTCACCCCCCATACTAAAGTTAAACATTGTCCTCAATGTTTCGAGTCTAAGGGTTGGAAAACCCCCATACTAGAGATGTAGTCGAATGCATAATCTAGCATGAAAAGGGTGTAACCATTATATTTAAAGCCGATTATGAAGTGTGCTATAAAACTAAGGTTAGGACATAAAAGGATATATCATGGATATTGAGAAAGTCTGCAAAGCAAACGATGTGATCCCATAAAACGAGCACGAGAGGCTCCAATCGTGAAGATAATGATCATCTAAAATCCACAATTCACAAACAACCACGGAACAAAGGTTGGAAGGGCACAAATCCCCACGCGTTACTACATTAGAAAGCGATAATATATACATAGGATAAGCATGAGACTCCCCCAAGAGGCACCTCGTTTTTGATTACCGAGTCATGAGCTCGACTCGATCCCCTCAATACTAATTATCATTGAGGAAGGTGATTTGGTCGAGGTAGTTCAAGGATGGAACTTCCCCGCCAAAGTAGTGCTTCAACCTATGTCCCTTCACCTTGAAATTGGGGCCATAATTTTGAGCTAGCTCGATGGTCCCATAAGGAAAAACTTGAGTCACGGTGAATGGACCGGACCAGCGGGATTTCAACTTACCGGAAAAGATTTTCAAACGAGAGTTAAAAAGCAACACTTGATCTCCAATGTTAAAAACCCGGTTTTTAATTTTTAAATCATGAAACTTTTTAGTCTTTTCTTTATAAATCAATGAATTTTTATAAGCAATGTCCCTTAATTCATCCAATTCATTTAATTGCATTTTCTGGTGTTTTCCCGGGGTCTCCATATCATCATTACAATGCTTAAGGTCCCAATAAGCTTTGTGTTCAAGTTCAATTGGCAAGTGACAATTCTTCCCATACACAAGCTTATAGGGAGTGCACCCGATGGGCGCCTTATGAGCGGTCCTAAAGGCCCATAAAGCATCGTCCAACTTATCCGACCAAGATTGTCGGTTTTCCCCAATAGATCTCTTCAAGATCCTCTTCAACGATCGGTTTGAAACCTCGACTTGCCCACTCGTTTGTGGGTGATACTCCGTAGAAAGACGATGTGTAACCCCATATTTCCTAGGACCCTTTCGAATTGGTCGTTACAAAAATGGTTTCCACGATCGCTTATGATCGCACGAGGGGTTCCAAACCGAGAAAACAAGCTTTTCAAAAACTTGACTACCACACGAGCATTGTTGGTGGGCAAAGCCTTAGCTTCCACCCACTTATATAGGTAGTCAACGGCGACAAGGATGTACTTATTACCATGAGATGATGGGAACGGCCCCATAAAGTCAATGCCCCAAACGTCAAAGATCTCACACACTTGGATGATATTTTGTGGCATTTCATCTTTTTGTGAGCCTTTTCCTTGTCGTTGGCATGAATCACACGACTTCACAAGCTCATGTGCATCTCGGTAAATAGTAGGCCAAAAGAAACCGGCATCAAAAACCTTCTTAGCCGTGAGATTAGCACCGTGGTGACCACCCGTGGGTCCCTCGTGACAAGCTCTAATGATGTTAGAAGCTTTGGTACCAAAGACAAAACGTCGAATAATTTGATCCGCACAAGTTCTAACCAAGTAAGGGTCGTTCCAAAAATAGAACTTGACGTCACGAAAGAATTTTCGTTTTTCTTGAGTCGTCATACCCTTGATGATGAAGTTGCCCGCATGGTAATTTGCGATGTCCGCAAACCATGGGGTAAAAGAATCAAGCTTAGATATCACTACACCAAGTGTCCCGAGCGGAAATGTTTCGGTGATTTCCTTGGGCTCGTAAACACTTTGGTGAGGATCTTCCAAACGAGAAAGATGATCGGTCGCTAGATTCTCGGCTCCTTTTTTGTCAACGATTTTGTGATCAAATTCTTGAAGGAGGAGAATCCAACGGAGTAATCTCGGCTTTGCATCTTGTTTAGCCATAAGATACTTGATAGCCGAATGATCCGTATACAATATGCATTTAGTCAAGACGAGATAAGGTCGGAATTTCTCAAATGCATACACCACGGCAAGGAACTCCTTTTCCGTTGTATTGTATTTTAGTTGAGCCTCGGTCATCGTCTTGCTAGCATAGTGAATAGGCAAGAAGTGTTTTTCATGACGTTGCCCCAATACGGCCCCAATAGTGTAGTCACTAGCATCACACATGAGCTCAAAAGAGAGGTTCCAATTGGGAGCAACAAGAATGGGAGCTTCGGTAAGTTTCCTCTTAAGGATTTCAAAGGCTCGTACACAATCTTCGTCAAAGACAAAACGTGCATCTTTTTCGAGGAGATGTGTAATAGGCCGAGAAATCTTTGAAAAATCCTTGATGAATCGACGATAAAAACTCGCGTGGCCTAGGAAACTCCTAACTCCCTTGACGGTTTTGGGATGAGGTAATTTGGCGATGACGTCTACCTTAGCTTGATCTACCTCAATCCCCGCTTTCGAAACCTTGTGCCCTAAGACGATTCCACTTTTAACCATAAAATGACATTTTTCCCAATTTAGCACAAGGTTGGTTTCCTCACAACGCTTCAACATTCTCTCGAGATTCGACAAACACGAAGTGAATGAACTACCAAACACGGAAAAGTCATCCATAAAGACTTCCATCATCTTCTCGATCATGTCATGAAAAATAGCCATCATGCACCTTTGAAAGGTTCCCGCTGCATTGCAAAGTCCGAATGGCATTCTACGATAGGCAAACGTTCCATATGGACACGTAAACATAGTTTTTTCTTGATCACGAGGATCGATGGGGATTTGGAAGTAACCGGAAAAACCATCTAAAAAGCAATAGAAATCGTTTCCCGCAAGACGCTCCAACATTTGGTCCATGAAGGGCAAGGGAAAATGGTCTTTTCGAGTGGCGTCATTCAACTTACGATAGTCAATGCACACTCTCCATCCGGTCACGAGTCTAGTTGGAATTAACTCGTTGGCATCGTTTGGCACAACGGTCATTCCTCCCTTCTTAGGGACACAATGAATAGGACTCACCCAAGGGCTATCAGAAATAGGGTAAATCATTCCTGCGTCAAGGAGTTTTAGGACTTCCTTTTTGATGACGTCGTGAATTTTGGGGTTCACCCTCCTTTGAAATTGGATTGCGGGTTTGTAATCTTCCTCCATTAAGATTTTGTGGGTACAAAATTTGGGATCGATCCCCCTAATGTCGGATAACTTCCACGTAATTGCCCCTTTGTGATCCTTTAGAACATCGACAAGTGCAGTTTTTTCATCATCCGAAAGATCTTTCGCAATAATAACCGACAACTTGTCGTCCTCCTCCAAAAATACATATTCGAGATGAGGAGGTAAATCTTTCAACTCGAGGATTGGTGGTTCCTCAATTGAAGATATGGGCTCGATACTCATAACCTCCTCGGGTGGAGGAAATGGGAAATCGTTAAGAAAATCCTTGATAATCGAGAAGTCCTCATCATTGTCGAGGTCTTCGTCACAAGTACGTGGAACATCGAATTCTTCCAACGTAAAACCACCACCTTCAAATAGAGTGAAGGTTGGTGTCGAGTTATCAAGAATGGGATCTAACATAGTGGGATTGCCACTATTTTCATCATCACCAAAACCTAAAACTTCTTGTGAAAATTCCTCACAAACAACATCAATCATATCAACGAGGTTTATGGTTGCAACGGAATAAACATGAGAAACTGGAGAATTTTGAGTTGCGTTTATAACAAGTTCCTCGTCGTTGAAACGTAAGGTGATCTTTCTAGCATGCACATCAATTAAAGCCATAGACTTATCTAAAAATGAACGACCTAAAATGAGAGGAACTTGAGGATCCGTGGGAATATCGACAACGATAAAGTCTACCGGATAATAGAACTTCCCCACTTTCACAAAAACGTCTTCCGCCAATCCACATGCGGGAATCGTGGAATGGTCGGCCAACTCGATAGACATTAGTGAAAGAGTTAGATTAGGAAGATTGAGCGACTTGAAGATTGCAAGTGGCATCAAGTTAATACTAGCACCTAGATCGGCCAAGGCATAACATTCTTCCATATCTTGGATTGCACAAGGGATCAAGAATTTACCGGGATCACCGACTTTTTGAGGTATGCGGTTAAGATAAACCGATGAACAACTAGACAATTGTTGCAATTTCTCCTTGTTGTTCAACATACTCTTGAAGTTAGCAGCAAATCGAGGCATCATGACCAAAGCATCGACAAAACTCACATTAAAATGAACGCCACGAAACATTTTCATAAAAAGCTCAAATTGATAATTGTCGCGCTCTTGACGTTTCTCCTTTCTAAGTCTCGATGGATAGGGCAACATAATGTGGGTTGAGGCATAGGCATAGCCTTTGGAATCTCGGGTTCCAAATGTGGTAATGGGTCAACCGTAGGTGTGGCATGAGCGGTACTTCGTGGGATTGGGACATGCTCCTTTTCGACCACCACCTCGGGTTCTTCCTCAATTACATCCTCTTTAGGAGCAATTGGTTGAGGAGTCGGTTCCTTAAGTGTCTTACCACTACGTGTGGTAATCACTTTTATCTCACCCTTAGGGTTCGATATGGTGTTGCTAGGAAGACTACTCGAAGATGGTTTGCACATAATAGCCTCAAACATAGATGAAATTTTATCCTCAAACATGGATTGCCTCTTCTCGGCCTTAATCATCTCTTGTTTTATTTTATGTTGCCCTTGTTCCATTTTTTGTTGGTTTTGTTGTAACCTAGTTACATTTCCTTCCATTTTGTTGGTATGGATTTTAAGCTCATTTGCTAACTCGTCTTTCAACTCCTTCTTCAAGTCGTTCTTAAACTCGGATCTTAGGCTAATGATTTCTCTTTGAATGTTGTCAAACCTAGCATCGTTTCCATTGGCGTATTCAACAAATTCATTTGGAAGATCTTTCAAAGTTTCCAAACCCTTGTTGTTGTTTTGAAAATCATTGTTTTGACTTTTGTTTGAAACTTGATTATTAGCCCCTTGATTTCCATAGTTTCCTTTGTAATTGTTTTTAAAACCAACTTGATTGTTTCGATAGTTGTTGTTAGCATTTTGAATGGGAGCAAAACCCGGTGGAGTCAATTGATTGGAGCGGGTAACTTGACCGTTTTGGTTGTAAGTTCCCGTGGCCGCGTAGGCACTCTAAGTGTTACCACCATTGGTGACCTCCGCCACAATACATACATGAAACCTCAACAGCTTTAGCCGTAGCGGGAGAACTTTGTTCTCCAACTTTAAATTCAATTAAAAGACCTTTAAGCTTATCAAAGATTTAGTTTTCCAAGTTCGCCTCAATTTGGCAAGCATCGATGGTATTAGACAAAGAAGGTGAAGCCGAAGACGAAGCCTTACGAACACTCGATGTGTTACGAGGACTATACACCTTAGATCTATTCTCAATTACCAACAACCCTTCCTCAACCGTTTTATACAAAAAATTACCACCCGCGGCGGCATTTAGATAATCTCTTTCATGATCATTTAATCCATTGTAAAACGTGTCAATTTGATGCAAGTTAGAAAAACCATCATGAGGACACTCATGTAACATTTCCTTAAACCTATTCCAAGCCGTTGAAAAACTCTCATTAAATTCTTGTGAAAATTTCGAAATCTCGTTTTTCAAATGCGTAGTCTTAGAGGGCGGAAAAAATTGGTTCACAAACTTAGAAACGAGATCCTTCCACGTCAATAGAGAATTGGGTGTCTCTTTCTCTAACCAAATTTTAGCGGGCCCCGCTAAGGAATACGGAAAAAGCATCATCTTAATCGATTCATTAGCAACCTCCTTAAATTTGCAAGTGGCGGTAAGACGATTGAATTGGCGGATATGGTTGTGCGGGTTGTCCTTTTCATCACCACGGAATTTGTTGTTTTGGATCATTGACAACAAACCCGTTTTCACTTCAAAATTCTCCGCAAGGATAGCGGGAATCACAATAGCCTCTCCATAACCCTCGGTGGGTGCTTGAAGTAACTCCATCATAGTTCGATTCGCCATGGTTGGTTCTTCTCTTACGATAGGTTCGTCAATAGGAGACTTCTCACTAGAAAGATTAGGAGTAGGTGTTGACTCCTTTCGGTTTCTACGTTTACGTGCACGTCTTGCTTCGTTGCAAGTTTGCATAAACGTCACGTACAACGTGGGGATGAGCAAAGAAGATTCCTTTTGGTGTTTTTAATTTTTCCAATTTTTTTGTGGTTTTTGATTGTTTTTACTTTTTTTGGATTTTTGTGATTGTATTAAGTAGACAAAAATCTACAAATCTCCTCCTTAATCAAATCTCTTGATTAAAGAAGCCTCAAGGAATGAAAACGATCACATGAAGTGAACGCCTTCGATGACTTTCGAACATTGGTGGAACACCAAAACGTTCAAGAGGGTTTAATCAAATGAAACCAAGAAAATATATATGATACTTAGATAATACTTTGGTTGGAAAACCCTCGATTAGCCCTTTTTATCTAAACACGCACAAGCAAGCGGGGAAACGAGGCGACGCGAAGCACTTAAGAGCCTTTTTCCTTAGGGTATATTTTATAATACCCGACTTATACCCACTTTATAGTTTGTGTTCTTCAAAATTAAGCTTCACGAAAGTATTTATCTATTTTGCCTTTTCTTTCTTGTTTGAGATTCGAATACAATGATTGAATAATGACCTCCCAATCAAGGTTGTGTTTTCACACTTTTGGAGTACTTGTGAATTTATTGTTCTACATATACAATATAGTAATAGTATTTCACAAAAAACGAAAACCGATAATACGTATTAGTAGAGTGCTACTAATACAAATACTATTTATGGTTAGTATAAAAACAAAAATTGTCCAAAATAAAACACAACACGCCTCCCCGGCAGCGGCGTCAAAATGATAGTTGTAAAATACGTCTTTTAGGAAAAAGAACGTAATTAGGGAAAGTATTAAGTGTCGGTTTAGGAAAACCAAAGCACTTATGACCCAAAAGTGCGGATCGTTCTCAAGGAGGCTAGTGTGTTGTGCTAAGAATTGATTAACTTTTGTGATTATAATTTATGAAGAAAGAAAATAGAAGAGAGATTAGAAGAGAATGACGGTTACGATTATGAATTAAACTAAGACGAATAGTCGTACACGTAAAACCGTAAAAAGTGACAAAATTACAAATTTACCCTAAAAATTCCTAGAAAATTGCAATAAATCCTAAAAGTGTAATTAGAGTTTACAAAAAATCAAAAATTACTCAAACCTTTTATTTAATTAAATAATAATTTTTTAATGCTAATTAAAGCCCAAAAAATCAATTTAATTAACAAAAAGTCCCAAATGAGATTTTTTCTCTTGTAAACCTCTAAAATGACTTAACTAAATATAAAACTATTTTTAAAAATTTTAAAATTAATTAAAACTATTTAAAAACAATTGAAAACTATTAAAACTTAAAATAATTCTAAAAATTAATCTAATGACAATAAAAATATTCTAAAAATTGTAAAATTCCTAACTTAATGTATTTGAACTAAGAAAAATGAAAAAATTTGAAAAATCTAAATTTTAGTTTTTAATAATAAAATAATAATAAAATATTAATAAAAATTCAAAATTTATAAAAAATTCTAAAAAGTTGCAAACTAGCTTATTTTAACCTAAATAATACAGAAATGAAGTTGAAATTACAAAATACCCCTATTGGGCCTAGAAATGGGCTAAAAGTCCAAACAGACCCCTTAATGGGCTCAAATAGGCCCAATAAGAAAAATATTGTCCAAATAAGCCCAAAATCTCCTATCTGACTTAAAATTTGATTTTAAGAACAAAACTCTGAAGGCCCAAAAGCTGAAAATGTGTATAAGCTAGCTTATTTCAAAGCAGCTTATTCTTAATGGGCTTTTTGGCCCATTAAGCTATAAGCTGATGCCATAAGCTCAAATTTGACACACAAGCTTCTTTTGAGTTACTTAAGAGATCTGTAAAAAGAAAATTGGAAAAAGCACAAGAAATAAGCCTGAATAAGCTAAAAGCTATCTTCACAAAACGACAAAATAGTCGTTTTCGAGTTCTAGGCCACCTCAAGAGCTGATTCAACTTTCAAAAGCTTTTAAATGACTTAACTAAGCAAACTAATCAAAAGTTTTCAAATAAGCACAAGCAATAAGCCAGAATAAGCAGATAAGCACTTGTTTAAAAGTCAACTTAATGAGTTTTCTAGTAAAAAGTCAAAGTCAAAGTCTAATAAGCTCCAGATCAAATAAATGGGTCAAATGAGGAAGATCTATCACAAAAATAAGTTGTTGCAAGTCTGGATAAGCCAAATTGGCTTATGAATAAGCTGAATGACAAATTACACTAGCAGGGGCTAGTTTTGGATGTTGAGCAGTGGGAACTTTTCCCACTGTTTGTCTTTCTTGACTTTTTGTCTTTAGTGACTTTTTTGTGGATTCAAGTTAAGCAAAGACACCCAGATGATCAGTTAATCATAAGGAGTCAATATCAATCACAAAAACACAATTACAAATAGCCAATCAGTGCAGTTAATTCAATTTATCACCAAATCTCACGCAGACATGAACAATAAGCAGATTTCACTCAATAAGCAGTTTTAGCAAAAATCAGCCAGCCAAACTTCACCAAATGCATACACAAGCTATAATAAATTAAAATGAACAAATCTAAACAAGTTTCATGCAATGGTTCAAGGTCTAGATCAAGACTCAAGCACCAAAAAGTTACTGATGAACTAAGAACATGTAGTCATGAACACTTGCTGATATACTTGACCACACAGCCAAATTCAAACACTTAAATCTTCTTAACAGGTTATGTTGGGTATGATTTATCACTTTTTATCCTAAGTCTAAGCCTAGAACTAGGTGTGCACCAAATTACAGTCCAAAATATCACTTAATCAAGATTTTATAAGCATATGATTGATTTAGGTGTTCAAAAGCATACAACTTGCAGATATTCACTCTATTACACTTCTTAAACAAGAACAAGCAACATACAATAGCAAACACTTAACCAATAACTCTATAAATTCAATATGCAGTTGACCCAAACACCCCTTATAATTTCAAAACAAGATTTTCAAATCAAAAGTTGGAATTAGGTTAGCACATGCATACATAAGCATCAAAACATCCAACATAAACATAAACAACAAGATTTGGAGCCCAAGAACAACACATATACACGCAGAACCCAAATATCACAAATATCCAAATTTTTAACAGATTTTGAGATTAAGGGTTCAAACCTCATGGATGTACATCCACACCCACGTATGTTTGAGCTTATGTGCTAGCAAGAACAAGCACAAGCTTCCAATATCAAGCTGCTAAGATGGAACAAAGTAAGAAGAAAAAATAATAAATAGAAAGGTGGCAAATCCTTGATTAATGCAACCCTTGTACCCCACACTTGATTATCCCCAAGTTATAAGCCTCAAAACACCTTGATATCACAATATCAGGATGCTATGATCCACTTATAGCCCAAGAATTCCAAGGTGTACCAAGGACTTAGCAAAATATCAAGTTTTAAGAACTTTGAGCAATTTCTTGCACAAAGCTTAAGAAAATGTTTATAGATTCAGTTTTAGCAAACATTAAACATAAACAAGCAAATATAAAGATTGGCACTTGACTTTTCTTCACAAAATTCAAAAACTTCTCATTAATCAAGAGTAAGGATTTACAGAAATGTGAACTAGGAAAAATTCAAGAGCAAACTGAAAATGAAGGGGTCCTATGCCTTATATAGGCTACAAATGAACTAGAAATGCTAAGAAAAACGTAACCCTAATGTCGTGAAGTCCCAATATTGCCCTTTGTAGATTTTGAAAGCTTGAGCATCATGTGACTTTCTTTGGCAGGTTGTGTGAGTTGGCAACGGTGAAATAGCATCCACAGGCTCACAATGAGCTTAGAAAGTAAGCAGAAATCTTGGGCGTTGGATAGCTGTCAAGGTTTTGGCAGTTTGTTCAAAGGTGTAGCAGGGGAATCTTGTGTGGGGCTTTTGGTTGATGTGGCAAGAGTTTTAAGGTTGGGATGTGATTAAGGTACCTTTAATCATTAATCTGGAGATTTATAGGGTTTAATTACAAGTGATTATGAAATCCCTAATTGTGTTCTTGAGATGAATAGGAGTGGTTTTGATCCAGATTAATATTTGAAATTGTGTTAGGCGCGTGTTTTAGCTTAATATTTAATTAAGCTAACGGTTTAGGGTGAGTGGGAAGTGACGTGGGAGAGGGGAGGGCTGTGATTGGTGGAAAGTGTGAGTGGGGTGAGGTGGCATGAGCTGGTTGGTTAAGGTTACTTTCCCTGTCTGCCAAGTTTAACCCCTTAATTCTTTAACTCCTTTCACTTGCTATTTAAACAGCCAAAACTTGATTTTCTTTGTTATACAAGTTTCATTTTTCACACTTTTGCCCCAAATACTTTTCCAAAGTATTTTCAGGGGTATTTCTTGCCAATTCTTGATTCTTGAAGGGTTGTTTTGGCATTTTCTTCATAGATGATGGTCTTGACTTGTATGATTGACTTTTTGGAGGACTAATATTGACAAGTCATGATTGTTGAGGGACCATTCTTGCCAATTCTTCAAAGTGGAGGGCCCTTTTTGTAATTTTGACAAACTTTAAGGACCAAACTTGTAATTATGAATATACAAGGGTTTAAAGTGTCAATTATTCAATATTGGAGGACCCTTCTTGCATAATCTTCAAATCTTTAAGGGTTTTTCTTGAAAAGTCTTCATTAGGGCTTGGATCTTTGTGCGGCTTCGTTTCCCGTGTTCGTTTTTGCATGTTTCTTGTGATCTTTTGTCATTTTCTCAATGTCCGTAGCTAAAATACACAAGTAACAAACACAAGCATATATTTGGCCATTTTCATGATATTTTATGCATTTAAAGCCCGTTTTGGACGATGAGACTATGTATAAAAGTAGTCTCATCAGAGATCCGCTTAGAAACTTTGATAAAATATTGAACTCGTTGGCAACTTGTTTTAAGCTTAGTCTCTTAAATAAACATAAGTCTTGAATCACCCTAAAGTAAATTGTGCAAACGCCATTTTGACGAAAAAGGATTATCACTCTTTACCTATATAAACATATCTCGATCATTATTATCATCATCACGAACTTATACGAACTATCCCATATTAGTCATACTTGTTACTATTGTTATTTTAAACATTTCTTTCTTCAATTATTATATTGATTACCAAAATGAAATTAAGTCTCAGCAAATGATCTTGGCTTACCACTACAAGCTATATTACGAACGAAAGGGTATACTTGCCCGTGTTTGTATTCTAGTTCCTTGTTTTGTCTAAACCTTGTAATATAAATTTAAGACTTGTGAAACGAACATCAAGTTTTTGGCGCCGCTGCCGGAGACTTATAATCCTGTTTTGTAACCAAAATTTTCTTAATCTTTGAAGAATTGAACCATTTCCCACCCAAAACAAACCAAATTTTTTTCTGCAGCACAGAAAGTACGCCGCACAACTCAAAAGTGCGTTGCACTTTGATAGGTGTGTAAACACCCATCCTTTTACCACTTAATTCGGGCTAAAACGAGATCAAAACACGTATTTAATATCATTTGTTTGGAATTATGCGTGGTTTTTGTGTTTGTTGTGTTTTCAGAGACAACCGGATAAATATTGAAGAAAACATGGGATTGCACGGGTTTTACTGAAGAAAAAGACTCAAGATAAAGTCTATTGTCCAAGAGATGCAAAAGATTTGAAGTCGCTGGGCCTATTCGAAGATTTATCGAAGAAAAGGACCAAAGATGGAAGATTTATATAAGTCGAAGAAACTCAAGTCTATTAAACGAAGAAATTAAAAGACGAGTTGAATTTAATCGACAACAAATCCCGAATCAGAATCGAAAACGGAAACTTTTCTGAAAAGACGAAAAGACACGAAGAACGGGAGAGAGCCCACTCACCAACCAAAGGAAACACCTATAAATAGGCCATCCCACACACATTTTAGAGCTAGCTAGTTTTTCTTTCTTCCTCCCTTTTCTTTCCTCCTGGTTCGTAGAACACCATCACCACTAGGGTGATTGGTGATTTTTATTATTAGTTCTTTGATCTTGTAATTTTAATCCTTGTTTCATCTTGTCAAAACATTAATCATCCAATTCAAAGTTCTTGTTTAATCTTTCATTTCATCTTGTTCATCTCCATTTTTATCTTCAAGTTCTTAAGTTTTATTTTTCTTGATTTGATCTTCAAAAGTTGTTTGGATTTGTGTTTTTATTGATGGGATTTGTTGCTTATATTGTCTAAATGATTTGTGTTTAATTTGGTAAAACCTTTTTAAGTGTTTGATTTGATTTTGATTAATTTTGTGTTCCGTGTTCTTCGCTTTAACTGCTACTGTATCTGGGTTTCCATACTTCCGAACCAAGCAAAAAGTTCCGAATGAAGCATTCATTCGGAATCTTCCGAACCAAACATTAAGTTCCGGATCAGTATCTTCCGAGTCAGTTATTTCCGAATCAAACTGTTCCGAACCAAGCCCTTCATTCGGAAGTTTAAAACTTCCGAACCAGTGACTTCCGGACGAAACAAAAGTTCCGAATCAGCTCAGACTTCCGAATCAAGGAGAAGTTCCGAATCAACCTTTTCATTCGGAAAGTTCCGAATCAATCTGAAGGTTCCGAATCAGCAACTTCCGACCCAGCAAGTTCCGAATGAACATTCATTCGGAAAGTTCCGGATGAGTATGTTCCGAATGAGCAAGTTCCGGATGAGTGAATAGTATCTTCCGAATCAGATTATTTTTGGGTATTTTAAAGATTACTGTTTTACTGTTGATGTTTTACTATTTCTCTGCTCATGTTTCACAATTTACATGTTAACTTTAATTTTAATTTGAACTTTAAATTTTCAACCAAGTTTTTGTTAATCATAATTAAAGTAATTGTCTTTGATTTAAAGTTTCATTTCACTTCTTATTAGAATAGAAAACCCAACCCCTTTATTTAGTAACCAAGAACAATCATTCCACTTAAGACCTAGATCAATTCGAGAGGATATCGAGAGTAAAATTGAACCCCATACAAAATCATAATATCAAATGGCGCCGCTGCCGGCTCTTCTCGTTAAGATCAAAAGTTTTTTGTGAGAAATTGGATTTTGGGATCCGTTCCCCGTGAACGTTACTTTTTCAAGAAAATTTTCAAAAACAACTAAAAAATATAAAATTTTCAAAAATCCTAAAAAGTAAAAAACAATAAAAACCAAAAATATTTTTGCTTTGTTTTTCCTTGTTCGTTCTTTTGCAGGTGTATGCGCACTCGATCCACGTCTTATCAAGAGCCCGAGCCTCTCGATAATTTAGACATGGCTGGTGTACAAAACAACAATAACATACCACCGCCGAACAACAATAATAACAACAACAACCCGCCTTTCAACAACATGAATAACAACAACAATGAGCACCTCCCGGATAATCGCCCAATGATTGAATTGCTGCAAGCTCATGTTGATGGCAACACGGATCCAATTGTCATTCCTCCAATTGCCGCCAACAATTTCGAGCTCAAGTCAGGCTTTATCCAGATGGTCTCAGCTCAACCATTCTTGGGACGCACCATTGATGATCCACACGACCACATCAAGAGATTTCTACAACTCACTAACACGGTCAAGTTCAATGGAGTTTCCCAAGAAGTGATAAGGTTACAACTTTTTCCCTTTTCTTTAGAGGGACAAGCCCGACATTGGCTTGCTAAGGAACCGCCACAGAGTATTCTCTCGTGGACGGATTTGGAAACAAAGTTTATCAACTACTTTTTTCCACCTTCTCGTACTACCGCTTTGCGGAATGAGATTATAAACTTTGAACAAAAGTACGATGAGTCATTCAGTGAATCTTGGGATCGTTTTAAAGATCTTTTAAGAAAATGCCCACAACATGGTTTTACCAAAGTACATCAAATAAATACTTTTTACAATGGTTTAAGCATGAGTGACCAAGATTCACTGAATAGTGCCTCAGGGGGTAATTTATTGGCTAAGACTTCCAATGCTGCTTGGGATATCATTGAGAACAAGTCTCGTGTGCAAACCAAGAGCGTTAGGACCAATGTTGCTAGTGCTAGCACTAATGACAGCGACAAGCGATTAGACAAAATCACTACGCTTCTTGAATCGCTTGTCACCCACACCGTCAGCAACAACAACAGCAACAACGCCAAAAATGCACAAGTCAACGCTGTCAGCCAACCTTGTGAGATATGCGGTGGTCCCCATTCTTACACAACTTGTACCGCCACCCAAGATTACCCTGCTGAGAATGTGAATGCGGCATATGGCACCTACCAACAACCTGCTTATCAAGCTAGACCTCAAGGTGACCGTAACTTGCTTAGCTACCGCAGCAACAACTATCTGTCACCACCTGGCTTTCCTCCTACCAACCCAAACCAACAACAAAACCTTAACCGCCCTTCTCAACAACAACAACAACCTCGACAACCATACATCCCACCTCACAAGCAGCAACAACCACCTCAACGTAACAATCAAGTATACCAACAACCTGCTTACCAACCACCTGCATACAATGCTCCTTCCAACCAAACCAACACTGCACTACACCAAGAGGTCGCCACCTATATGAGGACCAATGATGTGATTGTGGGAAATCTCCAAGAGGAAGTGCGCAATTTGAAGGCAGATTTGGTTAAGCAAGGAAATGATTTGCGAGCTGATATGAGAAACACGTTGGATAGCCAGACTAATGATCTGAGGAACATGATGGCTAGTTTTTTCCAAAGTAGTCAACCCTCTTCTTCGGGTACTCTTCCGAGTAACACCGTTGCGAACCCAAGAGGGGAGATGAAAGCAATCACTACTAGAAGTGGTAAAGGTACCAAGGAACCCGAGCTTCCTATACCTCCACCGGTGGTTGTGACTAAGGAAAATGAGTCGCCTGCTCCCATTCCTCATCCTTCTCCTTCCCCAATTTCTCCACCTCTTCTTTCTACCCCTCCTCCACCCGTGGTTGTGAGTGATCCTATACTCCCAAAGCCTTCCTCTTCTTCCAATATACCTTATCCTTCTAGGTTGAGGAAAGAGAAGCAAAAGAGCAAGGATGATATTCAGGTTTCTAACTTTCTTAAAATGTTTAAACAACTGAATTTCAACATCTCCTTCGCTGAGGCTCTCGCTCACATGCCCAAGTATGCTAAAATGTTTAAAGACCTTCTGAGCGACAAGGAAAAGCTCCTCGACATTGCTAACACCCAACTTAATGAGAACTGCTCTGCAGTGCTCTTAAGGAAATTACCAACCAAGCTTGGTGATCCGGGTCGTTTTCTTATCCCTTGCAATTTCCCGGGAGTAGAGAATTGCATGGCCCTAGCCGATTTAGGTGCCAGTATTAATCTCATGCCTCTAAGTGTTTGGAAGCAATTATCTCTCCCAGAGCTAGTCCCCACTAAAATGACTTTGGAATTGGCCAACCGTACGGTTGCTTATCCAGTGGGGATAGCCGAAGATGTTATTGTAGGAGTCGACAAATTCACCTTCCCTGCTGATTTTGTTGTCGTCGACTACGAGATGGACCCCCGTGTGCCACTTATTGTTGGTCGTCCATTCTTGAGGACCGGTCGCACTCTTATTGATGTTGAAGCCGGAGAGCTTATCATGAGAGTGGGTGACGACAAAGTAGTCTTCAACATGGGAAAGTTGTCCAAACAGCCTTATTCGTATGAGAGCGTTAATTGTATTGACGTTCTTGATGAGGCTTGTGAAGAACACTTTAATGATGCTTGCAAAAGTATTCCTACCTCTCTTCCCATTGTTGAGACCGTGTCCTCCATTGATTCATCGTTGTCCCTATTTGGAGATAGTGATTTATTCTGGAACAATCTTGAAGATGCCATGGGAGATGCGAATTCAGCTACTAATGATTCTCCCACCGAGGGGGATGAAGATATGAGTTTCTTTGACAATCTTCTCACCGAAGACAATCCTTCGCCTCCATCTCCCACGGTCATTGCTATCGATACTCCGACGTTGAAAACGCCTCCCGTCGAAAATCTTCCGGATTTGGAACTTAAGGAGTTGCCGCCTCATCTCGAGTACGTGTTCCTTGACGACAACAAGAAATCACCCGTCATTATTGCAACGGATTTGAAAGATGAAGAGAAGACTCGCCTCGTTGCTGTGTTGAAAGCTCACAAGAAGGCTATTGCATGGAAAATCTCGGATATTCGTGGAATTGATCCTCACTTCTGCACACACAAAATTCTCATGGAGGACGACTTCAAGCCCACTATTCAAAGCCAACGAAGGGTGAATCCAAAAATCCATGAAGTCATCAAAACAGAGGTTATCAAACTTCTTGATGCGGGTATGATTTACCCTATTTCGGATTCACCATGGGTTAGTCCAATCCATTGTGTGCCCAAGAAGGGCGGAATAACCGTTGTTCCCAATGAACACAACGAGTTGATTCCCACTCGTCTCGTTACTGGGTGGAGAGTTTGTATAGACTACCGCAAACTCAATGATGCCACGAGAAAGGATCATTTCCCTCTACCTTTTATGGACCAAATGCTTGAACGATTAGCCGGTAATGAATATTACTGCTTTTTGGATGGTTTCTCGGGTTATTTTCAAATACCCATCGATCCACAAGATCAAGAGAAAACGACATTCACTTGTCCCTATGGTACTTTCGCTTACAAAAGAATGCCTTTTGGCTTATGTAATGCGCCAGGGACTTTCCAAAGGTGTATGTTAGCTATCTTCCATGACATGGTTGAACAAACCATGGAAGTCTTCATGGATGATTTCTCGGTCTTCGGGGATTCCTTCTCATCTTGCCTTGCCAATTTAGAACGTATGCTAAAGCGGTGCGAAGACACTCGCCTTGTTCTAAATTGGGAAAAATGCCATTTTATGGTAAAAGAAGGCGTCGTGCTTGGACATAAGATTTCGAAAGCCGGTCTTGAAGTAGACCGTGCTAAAGTTGATGTTATAGCAAAGTTGCCTCCACCTTCAACCGTGAAGGGTGTGAGAAGTTTCTTGGGTCATGCGGGCTTCTATCGCCGATTTATCAAAGACTTTTCTCAAATCGCTCGCCCGATGACCCACCTCTTGGAAAAAGATACTCCTTTTATCTTTTCCAAAGAGTGTCTTGAAGCCTTCAACTCACTTAAGGATAAGCTAACTAAGGCACCCGTCTTGGTTACCCCTAATTGGGAGCTTCCTTTCGAGTTGATGTGCGATGCTAGTGATTTTGCTATTGGAGCGGTTCTTGGACAAAGAGTGAACAAACACTTCCAACCGATCCATTACGCTAGCAAGACAATGACAGGGGCACAATTGCATTATACGACAACCGAAAAAGAGCTTTTAGCTGTTGTCTATGCTTTTGAAAAATTCCGCCCCTATCTTGTCCTTTCCACCACCATTGTGTACACCGATCATTCCGCGTTAAAGTACTTGTTGACAAAGCAAGATTCCAAACCAAGACTTCTTCGCTGGGTTTTGCTGCTCCAGGAATTTAAAATCGACATCCGCGATAAAAAAGGAGCAGAAAACTTAGCCGCGGACCATCTTAGTCGACTTGAGGATCCATACCAAGGGGATCATCCGACCAAAGAAATCAATGATTCTTTTCCCTTGGAGACCTTATTGTCTATAAACTCGAAGCCGAATGAAACCCCGTGGTTTGCGGACTTTGCAAACTACTTGGCGGGTGGAATTCTCAAGGAAGGGTTGACGTCCCAGCAAAAGAAGAAGTTCTTTACCGACATCAATACTTACTTTTGGGACGACCCTTACCTATTCAAACAATGTGCTGATTTGATAATTCGCCGATGTGTTGATGGACCGGCAGCGTCGGACATCCTTGATGCTTGCCATAAAGGACCCACCGGTGGTCACTTTGGTCCCAACTACACCGCAAAGAAAGTGTTTGATTCGGGATTTTATTGGCCCTCCATATACCGTGACGCTCACGATATGGTCAAGCGATGTGATGTTTGCCAAAAGCAAGGCAAAATCACACATAAAGACGAGATGCCTCAGAATTTCATTCAAGAGTGTGAAATTTTTGATGTTTGGGGTATCGACTTTATGGGGCCATTCCCTTCGTCTAAAGGAAACAAATACATCCTTGTAGCTGTTGACTACGTTTCAAAGTGGGTTGAAGCCAAAGCTTTGCCTACTAATGACGCAAGGGTGGTTTGTAACTTTTTGAAAGCTTTATTCGCTAGATTCGGTGTACCTCGCGCCATTATTAGTGATCGTGGGACTCATTTCTGCAATGATCAATTTGCTCGAGTCATGGCTAAGTACGGTGTAAACCATCGTCTTTCCACAGCCTACCACCCACAAACTAATGGCCAGGCTGAAATATCCAACCGAGGTCTTAAGCGAATTCTTGAAAGGACCGTGGGAGAGCATCGTGCCTCTTGGGCTGATAAATTGGATGATGCTTTGTGGGCTTTCCGTACTGCTTACAAGACCCCGATCGGCTGTACGCCTTATCGTCTTGTGTACGGGAAAGCGTGCCACCTCCCCATTGAGTTGGAACACAAGGCTTATTGGGCCTTGAAGTGGGCTAATTTTGATATAAACAAAGCCGGTGACCTACGCAAGATCCAACTCAATGAGCTCAATGAACTTCGGAATGAGGCTTATGAAAATTCTTTGATCTATAAGGAAAGAACTAAGCTCATTCACGACTCCAAGATCAAAAACCGAGAGTTCCATGTTGGAGACAAAGTCTTACTTTTTAACTCTCGGTTGAAAATCTTCTCGGGAAAGCTCAAATCTCGTTGGTCCGGCCCATTCACCATTGCCCAAATTTTTCCATATGGTACTCTCGAGCTCGCTCAACCTAATGGACCAAATTTTAAGGTGAATGGCCAACGAGTGAAGTTGTACTTTGGTGAGGACACCTCTAAGGAGGTGATTCCATCCCTCACCACGTTCCCCATGAACTAATTTTGGGTCGAGTCAGGCTCGTGACTCGGTTATAAAAAACAAGCGCTCCTCGGGAGGCAGCCCGAGTATCTATCCTTGCATGTTTTAATCCCCTAAGTGTAGGGGGGGACTTCTATATGCGTTTGCCTTTTGTGGTGATGTGATTACAGGGATAAGTGCACTCTTGGAATCTTTGAAGAACCGTGCTCCCGTGTTTATCCGAAATCCGGTTCTACCTCTCAACTATCGTGATTCAATTTTCTTCATACTCACATTTGAAATTGATCACTTTAGTCGTCTCTTCCTTAACTTGAGTTAACCAACGTGCACAATGTCATAAGTGTAGGGGAAACTTTTCCCACATGCTTAAACATTGAGGACAATGTTTATCTTAAGTGTAGGGGGGACTTCTATCGAAGTTTTAAGTGGACTTTTCCATGAAAATGCCTTCAATTAACCGGAAAATCCTATTTTTCAGCATTTTTCAAATTTTTTATTAACTTTGGCCATTTAGTCGTAATTTTTAATTTTTTATCTTTGCTTTCATATGTATATATTCCGCAATAAAGTCAAAAATATTAATAAAGTGGTGTAGCTAGTTTAGGAATCTTTGACATATTAGGCCCGTTGCGTTTATTTTGACTCAACCCGAATAGACTTATCCAAGTTTATTCTAGCTAGTATCCTTAACCAAGTAGACCTTAATTGGTTTATTAGGCTAAGTATCCACGAGTCTCATTACTTGAGATTTTAAATTGTGGAGGACGAGAAATGATAGAGTCAATTATAAGTCGGTATTCTTGCGCAAGCTCACTTGGTGTAATTATTTGCCTATTCTCCCATCACTTGCTAATAATTTATCTGCAATAAGTAAGGTCTTACGATTTGAGAAGTTACTTAGCTTCTAGCCCAAGATCGTTTAAAAGTTGCTCGGTAATGATAAGAGTTCATAGCCAAGGCATAACTTATGAAGCGGGGCGCGAAGATTGGCGAGTCCGAAAAGGCCCTAACAAGGCATGAGGATTCAATTTTATTGCTGAAGATCCAAAGTGATGTGAAAAGCATTATTCCTAAAGTCGATATGAAGGATCAAGACTCACGACGAAAAGCAATCAACTCCCATAAAGATCATGGAGAAGTCTATCCGAAAAGACCCTAACAAGGTATGAGGATAAATAGATCCAAGTCCGAAAAGGAGGCGGATCGTTGTATCTCAAAATCCCAATTAGAGATTGAAGAAATAATCATGAAGTCGTGGTCAACAAAGTTGGAGAACCCCTCAAAAGTCTCCAAGTGAAGAAACTCTATTATGATGAGAAGACCATTATCTCAAGAACGTCTCTCGAAGATATGAAGTATGAAGTACATGCCAAATATCGGCCCGAGAAAGGTCTCAAATCGTGAACCAAGTTATGCCAAGATATGAACTTTTTGATATCCCGAGAAGCAGTTTTAAGAGATTTTGTCCTTTAGCTAACTATTGATCAAATCGTCCTACTTTGCTTTCAGCCCTAATAAACTATCGAAATAAGTACAAAAATGCATCTTCATGATCATTCTAAGACAAAAATAAAATATAAGAGATACACCTAGGAATAAGGGAGTTTAAGCATTTAATTAAGCCATGTGTGTAAGTGTTTGAATTGCTAACTTATAATAACAATGATCTCGTTTTTAAGCTTAGTTTGGGGAACGTGAAACTTGAGGGTGATAAATCTTCGCAGCACCAAAGCCCTAATGTAAGTCATCGATTTCTTTGCAAGTTATTTCCATGTAGCTATTTTCAAAGAAGAAATGGTCTTCTATCCCTTTGTTATCTTTGAAGTTTTATTTCTTTAATTTTTGTTTAGTAGAATTTTAAATAAGGCCAAGGTTGATTAATTATGAGAAAAGTGTAAACTTGCTTTATCACTAAGCATTGCATGAGGGCATGGCAATGGTTAAGTGTAGGGGATTTGATAGGTGTGTAAACACCCATCCTTTTACCACTTAATTCGGGCTAAAACGAGATCAAAACACGTATTTAATATCATTTGTTTGGAATTATGCGTGGTTTTTGTGTTTGTTGTGTTTTCAGAGACAACCGGATAAATATTGAAGAAAACATGGGATTGCACGGGTTTTACTGAAGAAAAAGACTCAAGATAAAGTCTATTGTCCAAGAGATGCAAAAGATTTGAAGTCGCTGGGCCTATTCGAAGATTTATCGAAGAAAAGGACCAAAGATGGAAGATTTATATAAGTCGAAGAAACTCAAGTCTATTAAACGAAGAAATTAAAAGACGAGTTGAATTTAATCGACAACAAATCCCGAATCAGAATCGAAAACGGAAACTTTTCTGAAAAGACGAAAAGACACGAAGAACGGGAGAGAGCCCACTCACCAACCAAAGGAAACACCTATAAATAGGCCATCCCACACACATTTTAGAGCTAGCTAGTTTTTCTTTCTTCCTCCCTTTTCTTTCCTCCTGGTTCGTAGAACACCATCACCACTAGGGTGATTGGTGATTTTTATTATTAGTTCTTTGATCTTGTAATTTTAATCCTTGTTTCATCTTGTCAAAACATTAATCATCCAATTCAAAGTTCTTGTTTAATCTTTCATTTCATCTTGTTCATCTCCATTTTTATCTTCAAGTTCTTAAGTTTTATTTTTCTTGATTTGATCTTCAAAAGTTGTTTGGATTTGTGTTTTTATTGATGGGATTTGTTGCTTATATTGTCTAAATGATTTGTGTTTAATTTGGTAAAACCTTTTTAAGTGTTTGATTTGATTTTGATTAATTTTGTGTTCCGTGTTCTTCGCTTTAACTGCTACTGTATCTGGGTTTCCATACTTCCGAACCAAGCAAAAAGTTCCGAATGAAGCATTCATTCGGAATCTTCCGAACCAAACATTAAGTTCCGGATCAGTATCTTCCGAGTCAGTTATTTCCGAATCAAACTGTTCCGAACCAAGCCCTTCATTCGGAAGTTTAAAACTTCCGAACCAGTGACTTCCGGACGAAACAAAAGTTCCGAATCAGCTCAGACTTCCGAATCAAGGAGAAGTTCCGAATCAACCTTTTCATTCGGAAAGTTCCGAATCAATCTGAAGGTTCCGAATCAGCAACTTCCGACCCAGCAAGTTCCGAATGAACATTCATTCGGAAAGTTCCGGATGAGTATGTTCCGAATGAGCAAGTTCCGGATGAGTGAATAGTATCTTCCGAATCAGATTATTTTTGGGTATTTTAAAGATTACTGTTTTACTGTTGATGTTTTACTATTTCTCTGCTCATGTTTCACAATTTACATGTTAACTTTAATTTTAATTTGAACTTTAAATTTTCAACCAAGTTTTTGTTAATCATAATTAAAGTAATTGTCTTTGATTTAAAGTTTCATTTCACTTCTTATTAGAATAGAAAACCCAACCCCTTTATTTAGTAACCAAGAACAATCATTCCACTTAAGACCTAGATCAATTCGAGAGGATATCGAGAGTAAAATTGAACCCCATACAAAATCATAATATCAAATGGCGCCGCTGCCGGCTCTTCTCGTTAAGATCAAAAGTTTTTTGTGAGAAATTGGATTTTGGGATCCGTTCCCCGTGAACGTTACTTTTTCAAGAAAATTTTCAAAAACAACTAAAAAATATAAAATTTTCAAAAATCCTAAAAAGTAAAAAACAATAAAAACCAAAAATATTTTTGCTTTGTTTTTCCTTGTTCGTTCTTTTGCAGGTGTATGCGCACTCGATCCACGTCTTATCAAGAGCCCGAGCCTCTCGATAATTTAGACATGGCTGGTGTACAAAACAACAATAACATACCACCGCCGAACAACAATAATAACAACAACAACCCGCCTTTCAACAACATGAATAACAACAACAATGAGCACCTTCCGGATAATCGCCCAATGATTGAATTGCTGCAAGCTCATGTTGATGGCAACACGGATCCAATTGTCATTCCTCCAATTGCCGCCAACAATTTCGAGCTCAAGTCAGGCTTTATCCAGATGGTCTCAGCTCAACCATTCTTGGGACGCACCATTGATGATCCACACGACCACATCAAGAGATTTCTACAACTCACTAACACGGTCAAGTTCAATGGAGTTTCCCAAGAAGTGATAAGGTTACAACTTTTTCCCTTTTCTTTAGAGGGACAAGCCCGACATTGGCTTGCTAAGGAACCGCCACAGAGTATTCTCTCGTGGACGGATTTGGAAACAAAGTTTATCAACTACTTTTTTCCACCTTCTCGTACTACCGCTTTGCGGAATGAGATTATAAACTTTGAACAAAAGTACGATGAGTCATTCAGTGAATCTTGGGATCGTTTTAAAGATCTTTTAAGAAAATGCCCACAACATGGTTTTACCAAAGTACATCAAATAAATACTTTTTACAATGGTTTAAGCATGAGTGACCAAGATTCACTGAATAGTGCCTCAGGGGGTAATTTATTGGCTAAGACTTCCAATGCTGCTTGGGATATCATTGAGAACAAGTCTCGTGTGCAAACCAAGAGCGTTAGGACCAATGTTGCTAGTGCTAGCACTAATGACAGCGACAAGCGATTAGACAAAATCACTACGCTTCTTGAATCGCTTGTCACCCACACCGTCAGCAACAACAACAGCAACAACGCCAAAAATGCACAAGTCAACGCTGTCAGCCAACCTTGTGAGATATGCGGTGGTCCCCATTCTTACACAACTTGTACCGCCACCCAAGATTACCCTGCTGAGAATGTGAATGCGGCATATGGCACCTACCAACAACCTGCTTATCAAGCTAGACCTCAAGGTGACCGTAACTTGCTTAGCTACCGCAGCAACAACTATCTGTCACCACCTGGCTTTCCTCCTACCAACCCAAACCAACAACAAAACCTTAACCGCCCTTCTCAACAACAACAACAACCTCGACAACCATACATCCCACCTCACAAGCAGCAACAACCACCTCAACGTAACAATCAAGTATACCAACAACCTGCTTACCAACCACCTGCATACAATGCTCCTTCCAACCAAACCAACACTGCACTACACCAAGAGGTCGCCACCTATATGAGGACCAATGATGTGATTGTGGGAAATCTCCAAGAGGAAGTGCGCAATTTGAAGGCAGATTTGGTTAAGCAAGGAAATGATTTGCGAGCTGATATGAGAAACACGTTGGATAGCCAGACTAATGATCTGAGGAACATGATGGCTAGTTTTTTCCAAAGTAGTCAACCCTCTTCTTCGGGTACTCTTCCGAGTAACACCGTTGCGAACCCAAGAGGGGAGATGAAAGCAATCACTACTAGAAGTGGTAAAGGTACCAAGGAACCCGAGCTTCCTATACCTCCACCGGTGGTTGTGACTAAGGAAAACGAGTCGCCTGCTCCCATTCCTCATCCTTCTCCTTCCCCAATTTCTCCACCTCTTCTTTCTACCCCTCCTCCACCCGTGGTTGTGAGTGATCCTATACTCCCAAAGCCTTCCTCTTCTTCCAATATACCTTATCCTTCTAGGTTGAGGAAAGAGAAGCAAAAGAGCAAGGATGATATTCAGGTTTCTAACTTTCTTAAAATGTTTAAACAACTGAATTTCAACATCTCCTTCGCTGAGGCTCTCGCTCACATGCCCAAGTATGCTAAAATGTTTAAAGACCTTCTGAGCGACAAGGAAAAGCTCCTCGACATTGCTAACACCCAACTTAATGAGAACTGCTCTGCAGTGCTCTTAAGGAAATTACCAACCAAGCTTGGTGATCCGGGTCGTTTTCTTATCCCTTGCAATTTCCCGGGAGTAGAGAATTGCATGGCCCTAGCCGATTTAGGTGCCAGTATTAATCTCATGCCTCTAAGTGTTTGGAAGCAATTATCTCTCCCAGAGCTAGTCCCCACTAAAATGACTTTGGAATTGGCCAACCGTACGGTTGCTTATCCAGTGGGGATAGCCGAAGATGTTATTGTAGGAGTCGACAAATTCACCTTCCCTGCTGATTTTGTTGTCGTCGACTACGAGATGGACCCCCGTGTGCCACTTATTGTTGGTCGTCCATTCTTGAGGACCGGTCGCACTCTTATTGATGTTGAAGCCGGAGAGCTTATCATGAGAGTGGGTGACGACAAAGTAGTCTTCAACATGGGAAAGTTGTCCAAACAGCCTTATTCGTATGAGAGCGTTAATTGTATTGACGTTCTTGATGAGGCTTGTGAAGAACACTTTAATGATGCTTGCAAAAGTATTCCTACCTCTCTTCCCATTGTTGAGACCGTGTCCTCCATTGATTCATCGTTGTCCCTATTTGGAGATAGTGATTTATTCTGGAACAATCTTGAAGATGCCATGGGAGATGCGAATTCAGCTACTAATGATTCTCCCACCGAGGGGGATGAAGATATGAGTTTCTTTGACAATCTTCTCACCGAAGACAATCCTTCGCCTCCATCTCCCACGGTCATTGCTATCGATACTCCGACGTTGAAAACGCCTCCCGTCGAAAATCTTCCGGATTTGGAACTTAAGGAGTTGCCGCCTCATCTCGAGTACGTGTTCCTTGACGACAACAAGAAATCACCCGTCATTATTGCAACGGATTTGAAAGATGAAGAGAAGACTCGCCTCGTTGCTGTGTTGAAAGCTCACAAGAAGGCTATTGCATGGAAAATCTCGGATATTCGTGGAATTGATCCTCACTTCTGCACACACAAAATTCTCATGGAGGACGACTTCAAGCCCACTATTCAAAGCCAACGAAGGGTGAATCCAAAAATCCATGAAGTCATCAAAACAGAGGTTATCAAACTTCTTGATGCGGGTATGATTTACCCTATTTCGGATTCACCATGGGTTAGTCCAATCCATTGTGTGCCCAAGAAGGGCGGAATAACCGTTGTTCCCAATGAACACAACGAGTTGATTCCCACTCGTCTCGTTACTGGGTGGAGAGTTTGTATAGACTACCGCAAACTCAATGATGCCACGAGAAAGGATCATTTCCCTCTACCTTTTATGGACCAAATGCTTGAACGATTAGCCGGTAATGAATATTACTGCTTTTTGGATGGTTTCTCGGGTTATTTTCAAATACCCATCGATCCACAAGATCAAGAGAAAACGACATTCACTTGTCCCTATGGTACTTTCGCTTACAAAAGAATGCCTTTTGGCTTATGTAATGCGCCAGGGACTTTCCAAAGGTGTATGTTAGCTATCTTCCATGACATGGTTGAACAAACCATGGAAGTCTTCATGGATGATTTCTCGGTCTTCGGGGATTCCTTCTCATCTTGCCTTGCCAATTTAGAACGTATGCTAAAGCGGTGCGAAGACACTCGCCTTGTTCTAAATTGGGAAAAATGCCATTTTATGGTAAAAGAAGGCGTCGTGCTTGGACATAAGATTTCGAAAGCCGGTCTTGAAGTAGACCGTGCTAAAGTTGATGTTATAGCAAAGTTGCCTCCACCTTCAACCGTGAAGGGTGTGAGAAGTTTCTTGGGTCATGCGGGCTTCTATCGCCGATTTATCAAAGACTTTTCTCAAATCGCTCGCCCGATGACCCACCTCTTGGAAAAAGATACTCCTTTTATCTTTTCCAAAGAGTGTCTTGAAGCCTTCAACTCACTTAAGGATAAGCTAACTAAGGCACCCGTCTTGGTTACCCCTAATTGGGAGCTTCCTTTCGAGTTGATGTGCGATGCTAGTGATTTTGCTATTGGAGCGGTTCTTGGACAAAGAGTGAACAAACACTTCCAACCGATCCATTACGCTAGCAAGACAATGACAGGGGCACAATTGCATTATACGACAACCGAAAAAGAGCTTTTAGCTGTTGTCTATGCTTTTGAAAAATTCCGCCCCTATCTTGTCCTTTCCACCACCATTGTGTACACCGATCATTCCGCGTTAAAGTACTTGTTGACAAAGCAAGATTCCAAACCAAGACTTCTTCGCTGGGTTTTGCTGCTCCAGGAATTTAAAATCGACATCCGCGATAAAAAAGGAGCAGAAAACTTAGCCGCGGACCATCTTAGTCGACTTGAGGATCCATACCAAGGGGATCATCCGACCAAAGAAATCAATGATTCTTTTCCCTTGGAGACCTTATTGTCTATAAACTCGAAGCCGAATGAAACCCCGTGGTTTGCGGACTTTGCAAACTACTTGGCGGGTGGAATTCTCAAGGAAGGGTTGACGTCCCAGCAAAAGAAGAAGTTCTTTACCGACATCAATACTTACTTTTGGGACGACCCTTACCTATTCAAACAATGTGCTGATTTGATAATTCGCCGATGTGTTGATGGACCGGCAGCGTCGGACATCCTTGATGCTTGCCATAAAGGACCCACCGGTGGTCACTTTGTTCCCAACTACACCGCAAAGAAAGTGTTTGATTCGGGATTTTATTGGCCCTCCATATACCGTGACGCTCACGATATGGTCAAGCGATGTGATGTTTGCCAAAAGCAAGGCAAAATCACACATAAAGACGAGATGCCTCAGAATTTCATTCAAGAGTGTGAAATTTTTGATGTTTGGGGTATCGACTTTATGGGGCCATTCCCTTCGTCTAAAGGAAACAAATACATCCTTGTAGCTGTTGACTACGTTTCAAAGTGGGTTGAAGCCAAAGCTTTGCCTACTAATGACGCAAGGGTGGTTTGTAACTTTTTGAAAGCTTTATTCGCTAGATTCGGTGTGCCTCGCGCCATTATTAGTGATCGTGGGACTCATTTCTGCAATGATCAATTTGCTCGAGTCATGGCTAAGTACGGTGTAAACCATCGTCTTTCCACAGCCTACCACCCACAAACTAATGGCCAGGCTGAAATATCCAACCGAGGTCTTAAGCGAATTCTTGAAAGGACCGTGGGAGAGCATCGTGCCTCTTGGGCTGATAAATTGGATGATGCTTTGTGGGCTTTCCGTACTGCTTACAAGACCCCGATCGGCTGTACGCCTTATCGTCTTGTGTACGGGAAAGCGTGCCACCTCCCCATTGAGTTGGAACACAAGGCTTATTGGGCCTTGAAGTGGGCTAATTTTGATATAAACAAAGCCGGTGACCTACGCAAGATCCAACTCAATGAGCTCAATGAACTTCGGAATGAGGCTTATGAAAATTCTTTGATCTATAAGGAAAGAACTAAGCTCATTCACGACTCCAAGATCAAAAACCGAGAGTTCCATGTTGGAGACAAAGTCTTACTTTTTAACTCTCGGTTGAAAATCTTCTCGGGAAAGCTCAAATCTCGTTGGTCCGGCCCATTCACCATTGCCCAAATTTTTCCATATGGTACTCTCGAGCTCGCTCAACCTAATGGACCAAATTTTAAGGTGAATGGCCAACGAGTGAAGTTGTACTTTGGTGAGGACACCTCTAAGGAGGTGATTCCATCCCTCACCACGTTCCCCATGAACTAATTTTGGGTCGAGTCAGGCTCGTGACTCGGTTATCAAAAACAAGCGCTCCTCGGGAGGCAGCCCGAGTATCTATCCTTGCATGTTTTAATCCCCTAAGTGTAGGGGGGACTTCTATATGCGTTTGCCTTTTGTGGTGATGTGATTACAGGGATAAGTGCACTCTTGGAATCTTTGAAGAACCGTGCTCCCGTGTTTATCCGAAATCCGGTTCTACCTCTCAACTATCGTGATTCAATTTTCTTCATACTCACATTTGAAATTGATCACTTTAGTCGTCTCTTCCTTAACTTGAGTTAACCAACGTGCACAATGTCATAAGTGTAGGGGAAACTTTTCCCACATGCTTAAACATTGAGGACAATGTTTATCTTAAGTGTAGGGGGGACTTCTATCGAAGTTTTAAGTGGACTTTTCCATGAAAATGCCTTCAATTAACCGGAAAATCCTATTTTTCAGCATTTTTCAAATTTTTTATTAACTTTGGCCATTTAGTCGTAATTTTTAATTTTTTATCTTTGCTTTCATATGTATATATTCCGCAATAAAGTCAAAAATATTAATAAAGTGGTGTAGCTAGTTTAGGAATCTTTGACATATTAGGCCCGTTGCGTTTATTTTGACTCAACCCGAATAGACTTATCCAAGTTTATTCTAGCTAGTATCCTTAACCAAGTAGACCTTAATTGGTTTATTAGGCTAAGTATCCACGAGTCTCATTACTTGAGATTTTAAATTGTGGAGGACGAGAAATGATAGAGTCAATTATAAGTCGGTATTCTTGCGCAAGCTCACTTGGTGTAATTATTTGCCTATTCTCCCATCACTTGCTAATAATTTATCTGCAATAAGTAAGGTCTTACGATTTGAGAAGTTACTTAGCTTCTAGCCCAAGATCGTTTAAAAGTTGCTCGGTAATGATAAGAGTTCATAGCCAAGGCATAACTTATGAAGCGGGGCGCGAAGATTGGCGAGTCCGAAAAGGCCCTAACAAGGCATGAGGATTCAATTTTATTGCTGAAGATCCAAAGTGATGTGAAAAGCATTATTCCTAAAGTCGATATGAAGGATCAAGACTCACGACGAAAAGCAATCAACTCCCATAAAGATCATGGAGAAGTCTATCCGAAAAGACCCTAACAAGGTATGAGGATAAATAGATCCAAGTCCGAAAAGGAGGCGGATCGTTGTATCTCAAAATCCCAATTAGAGATTGAAGAAATAATCATGAAGTCGTGGTCAACAAAGTTGGAGAACCCCTCAAAAGTCTCCAAGTGAAGAAACTCTATTATGATGAGAAGACCATTATCTCAAGAACGTCTCTCGAAGATATGAAGTATGAAGTACATGCCAAATATCGGCCCGAGAAAGGTCTCAAATCGTGAACCAAGTTATGCCAAGATATGAACTTTTTGATATCCCGAGAAGCAGTTTTAAGAGATTTTGTCCTTTAGCTAACTATTGATCAAATCGTCCTACTTTGCTTTCAGCCCTAATAAACTATCGAAATAAGTACAAAAATGCATCTTCATGATCATTCTAAGACAAAAATAAAATATAAGAGATACACCTAGGAATAAGGGAGTTTAAGCATTTAATTAAGCCATGTGTGTAAGTGTTTGAATTGCTAACTTATAATAACAATGATCTCGTTTTTAAGCTTAGTTTGGGGAACGTGAAACTTGAGGGTGATAAATCTTCGCAGCACCAAAGCCCTAATGTAAGTCATCGATTTCTTTGCAAGTTATTTCCATGTAGCTATTTTCAAAGAAGAAATGGTCTTCTATCCCTTTGTTATCTTTGAAGTTTTATTTCTTTAATTTTTGTTTAGTAGAATTTTAAATAAGGCCAAGGTTGATTAATTATGAGAAAAGTGTAAACTTGCTTTATCACTAAGCATTGCATGAGGGCATGGCAATGGTTAAGTGTAGGGGATTTGATAGGTGTGTAAACACCCATCCTTTTACCACTTAATTCGGGCTAAAACGAGATCAAAACACGTATTTAATATCATTTGTTTGGAATTATGCGTGGTTTTTGTGTTTGTTGTGTTTTCAGAGACAACCGGATAAATATTGAAGAAAACATGGGATTGCACGGGTTTTACTGAAGAAAAAGACTCAAGATAAAGTCTATTGTCCAAGAGATGCAAAAGATTTGAAGTCGCTGGGCCTATTCGAAGATTTATCGAAGAAAAGGACCAAAGATGGAAGATTTATATAAGTCGAAGAAACTCAAGTCTATTAAACGAAGAAATTAAAAGACGAGTTGAATTTAATCGACAACAAATCCCGAATCAGAATCGAAAACGGAAACTTTTCTGAAAAGACGAAAAGACACGAAGAACGGGAGAGAGCCCACTCACCAACCAAAGGAAACACCTATAAATAGGCCATCCCACACACATTTTAGAGCTAGCTAGTTTTTCTTTCTTCCTCCCTTTTCTTTCCTCCTGGTTCGTAGAACACCATCACCACTAGGGTGATTGGTGATTTTTATTATTAGTTCTTTGATCTTGTAATTTTAATCCTTGTTTCATCTTGTCAAAACATTAATCATCCAATTCAAAGTTCTTGTTTAATCTTTCATTTCATCTTGTTCATCTCCATTTTTATCTTCAAGTTCTTAAGTTTTATTTTTCTTGATTTGATCTTCAAAAGTTGTTTGGATTTGTGTTTTTATTGATGGGATTTGTTGCTTATATTGTCTAAATGATTTGTGTTTAATTTGGTAAAACCTTTTTAAGTGTTTGATTTGATTTTGATTAATTTTGTGTTCCGTGTTCTTCGCTTTAACTGCTACTGTATCTGGGTTTCCATACTTCCGAACCAAGCAAAAAGTTCCGAATGAAGCATTCATTCGGAATCTTCCGAACCAAACATTAAGTTCCGGATCAGTATCTTCCGAGTTAGTTATTTCCGAATCAAACTGTTCCGAACCAAGCCCTTCATTCGGAAGTTTAAAACTTCCGAACCAGTGACTTCCGGACGAAACAAAAGTTCCGAATCAGCTCAGACTTCCGAATCAAGGAGAAGTTCCGAATCAACCTTTTCATTCGGAAAGTTCCGAATCAATCTGAAGGTTCCGAATCAGCAACTTCCGACCCAGCAAGTTCCGAATGAACATTCATTCGGAAAGTTCCGGATGAGTATGTTCCGAATGAGCAAGTTCCGGATGAGTGAATAGTATCTTCCGAATCAGATTATTTTTGGGTATTTTAAAGATTACTGTTTTACTGTTGATGTTTTACTATTTCTCTGCTCATGTTTCACAATTTACATGTTAACTTTAATTTTAATTTGAACTTTAAATTTTCAACCAAGTTTTTGTTAATCATAATTAAAGTAATTGTCTTTGATTTAAAGTTTCATTTCACTTCTTATTAGAATAGAAAACCCAACCCCTTTATTTAGTAACCAAGAACAATCATTCCACTTAAGACCTAGATCAATTCGAGAGGATATCGAGAGTAAAATTGAACCCCATACAAAATCATAATATCACACTTCTTGTAGCGAACCAAAGTACGCCGCACAACTCAAAAGTGTGACGCACATTTCCTGCTGTAACACCAAAAACATTGTTGGATGAACACTCGTTCATCCGAAACTCCACCAGTATCACCGTTACCCGAACCTAAAACGTAGCCTTAACCGAAGGTTACGTAGACTTCACCTTCGTGTACCTTTAAATAGGAGACACGAACAACCTCAACCTCACAAAATCAACCAACCTTTCAACAACCTTCCTTAATTCCTATTTCTCACCAAACTCATCAACCGTTATGATCCAATATCGGACACCGATGATGAACCTATGTGGTCAGTCCATAGAGTTGTAGCACCAACTCCTAGCTCCGCAATCGTTTTACTAGAAATTGCAAACGATTTTGCAATTAAAGGAAACCACTTGACACTTGTAAAAAACCACCAAATTGATTGTCGAACCAAAACCAATCCTCACAAACACATCCATGAATTTAGCAGAATTTGCAAAATGTTTAACTATAGAGAAGGACAAGCTGAAGCCGTTCAACTCATGCTGTTTCCGTCATCCCTCACTAGAGAAGCCAAGTCATGGCTCGACGAACTTAATGAAGGAACCATTCAAACATGGGAAGGTCTTAGAACCGCTTTCATTAGCCGATTCTTTCCCTTGGCCTATTTGAAAAACTCCTCAGAGAAATCCGAAGCTTTTCTCAACAAGATCGAGAAACTCTCACTGATGCATGGTTAAGAATGAAAGAATTACTCAGAAACTGCCATGGCCATGGACTAAAAAAAGAAGGAATAATCAAGATTTTCTATCATTGTCTTGACGATGCTACCCAAGATGCATTGAACGCCGCAGCGGGCAGTATTTTCCTTTACAAAACTCCTAACCAAGCCTACCAATTATTATATGACAAAGTCTTACTCGAGCTTGATTGGTTCAAAAATCACAAAAACAAAAACCACCAAGCTTCCATTCAAAACCTCGAAGCTAATTTTGACCGTTTTGCCAATAAGCAATCAAATCGCGCTTCTGGTTCCTTACCAAGCAACACCAACCCAAACCCCCAAAACAACAACAAATATCAACCATCGCACGCTCGTAATGAACATGTGAATGCCGTATTCACGCGGAGTGGTTTATCTTATGAATCACCTGCCAAACCTACCCAAGATACACCAATCGAAAATCTACTTGATAGTGACGATGAGGATGAAGCTCAACCAACCAAAACCAAACCCACTGAAACTCAAAACCAACACCCAAACCATATAAACCAAAAGTACCATACCCCCAACGCTTATGCAAGAAAAAGAAGCAAGCTAAGTATGGTAAATTCCTCGACTTAATCCAAGAAGTTCAAATTAACATGCCTTTAGTCGATGTTCTGGCTGGAATGCCAAACTATGGAAAATTTCTCAAAGAACTTATCAAGCAAACATAAGTTTGAAGATGTTTCTTCAGCCTTTCTAAATGATGAATGTTCTACCATTATCCAAAACAAAGTACCACCAAAACTTGGAGATCCTGGAAGTTTTCTAATTCCATGTACTTTCCATCACTCATACTCTTGTAACGCCTTGGCCGATCTTGGCGCTAGTATCAACCTCATGCCATACTCCTTGTATGCTAAAATCTCAAAAGATGTTCTCAAACCACAAAAATGAGCGTTCGCCTCGCGAACCGTTCTTTTCAATACCCAATGGGAATAGCCGAAAACATGCTCGTTGGAGTTAGAAAATTCATTTTCCCTGTCGACTTTGTAATCCTAGAGATGGAAGAAGATAGCAAGCTACCACTTATCCTTGGTAGACCTTTCTTACATACAGCTGACGCTGTGATTCGTGTAAAACAAAAACAACTCAACCTTGGAGTTGGAGAAGATAGAATTTCCTTTTCTATCGACGAAGCAATGAAACACTCGTATTCTAATGACGATACTTGCTTTAGTATTTATGTCATTGACGAAGTCGTTGAAGCCGATTTAGACGCTCTTCTTGATGAAGGAAGCGAAAATTTATATTCTAGCGAAGGAACCATCCTCGAAGAAGAATTTTTTTGTTGAATTTGACGCCTTCATAGCCGTTAATACCGACGAACCTATAGAAACCCCTGAAGAAGAAAAAGAAATCCCGTTTGAAACCATAACTTTCGAAACCGATTTCAAAGTTAAGAAATATGTGGAAGAGCCTCCTACAGATTTAGAACTTAAACCTCTTCCTGAACATCTAGAATATGCGTTTCTTCACAATAAAAATTAGTGCCTGTAATTATTTCATCCCAACTTTCGGAAGAACACAAAATCGATCTAATTGAAGTTCTCAAGAAGCATAAACAAGCTTTTGCTTGGAAAACTTCTGACATTCCTGGCATATGTCCATCGTTCTGCAAACGCAAAATCCAACTTTTGGATAACAAGAAACCGATTGTTTAAAAACAACGAAGATTAAATCCTAACACGAAGAATGATATGAGTGAAATCTCATATCAATTATATCATAATAAACCCTAAAACACAAAGCAAACTACATGATTTTGATTTATAAAAGCAGTATTATGGGTATATTTTGTTGTTTGTGCTTGTGTAGGTAAAAAGATACAAATATGAAGCAAACAAGGAAATCAAGCCTTTATTGATGAAGAAAAGACAAAAGGAGGATGAAAAGTGACAAGTCAATCAAAGTCAAAGGACCTTTCTTAACAACTTTCAAAGTAGAGGGACTTAAAGTTAAGGGATCGTATGTGTGCAAGTATGAAGCTCAAAGGACCATAAATGACAAGTTTATGAAGATTCAAGCTTAAAACACAAATCTGCCAAACACAAGGACTAATATTGCCAAAATGGAATGAAG
The DNA here is from genome assembly GCA_025667525.1 of Glebionis coronaria. Classification (NCBI taxonomy): domain Eukaryota; kingdom Viridiplantae; phylum Streptophyta; class Magnoliopsida; order Asterales; family Asteraceae; genus Glebionis; species Glebionis coronaria. Next base: position 252,251,623 of record CM046878.1, read on the forward strand.
TTTCAACGCAATCCGTGTGTTATGAGTTTCCATCAATGTGAAGGCTCCATTTGATAAACAAGGATCACCAACTCATGCTTAATTAATATAGAGAGAGAGTTAGTGGGCGAATCCTAACAGTGCAGCCATTAGCCAATCATATTTTGTTTAATAGATAACGATCCGTGTGACTTATTTTCACACAATATAAACACGCCACGTGTCACACTTGATCCCAAATCATGGATTATGATGGAGTGAGTTTCATGAAGAGTGTTCAACATGAAAAGTGATCGCAAGAGGAAGACTAAGCCATTCCAAGCAATCAATTAAGCTGAAATCAATTCAAATAAAAACCGCCAAATGTGTTCTTCATCAGCAGATTTCAATTAGCAGATTCATGTCACGTGGAAGCTGGGGATTGGTTCCTACACGTCACTCATCCTAACCAACACTCAAATACGTTCTATAAATACCCCTAGATGTCTTCATTTTTAGTTGTTGTAGAAAAGTGTGAAAACACACACACTTTTAATCTCTATCTCATTTTCAGTTAGCATTTTAGTTAGAACTCCTCTCAAGTGTCTGACAAACACTTAAGAGAGTTAGTTAGCACTTGTAACCATTTTGTAACAAGAATTCTCCATTAATGCAATCTCACTTTTCCTAAATCTACATTTCACTCTCATTACTTATCTCATACTGCTACTCTACTGTTCTTGTGATTGAATTCATTGTTCTCATTAAACAATGAGATGATTTGAGTTCTTTTGGAAGCTTGTTCATATTCAGAATTGATCTAAGCTCAAAGCCATAGCTAGAACCTTGATCAGACACTTGTAGCAGGGTGATTTGATGATGTTGATGGTGAGTGATGAGGTGTAGCTGTTGTAGATGTTAGATAGGATGGTGGTTAGAGGTTAAGTGAGCTCAGCGCTCTACTTCATCCCCAAAGAAGCCTACAATCAATCTCATAAGTTTTTCTTTGATAACCTCTAAAAACCTTACTGCATGCTATTTCTTACTTTCTAGTGTAACAAACTTTGCTGATGCCTGCTTCTTGTTTATTGTTAGCTTCTTGATTTGCTTTGATAACTAGTTTTCATAATCTGTTTGCTTATCTTAGTTTCATTGCTTTAATTTTGTGCCAATTCTGTTAAGTAGTGTTTGGATTAGTTGAGCATTGTTGGAAATACGTTTTTCCAAGGAAAGTCTCGGTCACATCATTGTTAGCATAGATCACGAGCTATAGACTATTTAGGACATTGTAACTTGGAGTGACCTCCCTTTGGGGGAGATTGTTGGAAATACGTTTTTACGTATTTAGAAAGGATCGGTCACTCCACAGATATATTCAAGTAATGGGCTCGTGATCGTATATGTAATCCATATAGCCCATATAGCCCACATGTTGGGCGGGCTATATATACCCCCTCCTAGAATTTTAGGAGGGGTTGGTCATTTGTGTTTACACACACATTCACTTAATCAACCATTCCTCTCTTTCTCTTCCTTTCTCTCTCTAACTCTCCCTCTCTAGTTCTTTCATTCCTCTACTTTCTTTAGATCAATCAAACACATCTACTATCCTAAGAAATTAAGGACCTACAAATGGTATCAAGAGCCATGGTTGATTAGGTTGTTCTTGTGTTTGTTCATCATTGATTTGTCTATTTTGATTCAACATCATTCGATCCAATTTTTTTTTTTGTGTTTTTATGGTTTAATCTTGATACAAATCATCTACATAGTTGTGGTAGTGATTTGGTATTGTTTCTTTGGTTAAAAACACAAATTTTTTGGGTGTTTGGATCATTTTTAGCTTAAAATCTCGAATTGGTTGGGTTTTATCCGAAAAAAGTGAAAAAGGTAGAATTTGGGATAATTTTGTACTATTGCGACACTTTTTCTGTCGCAATAGCCTAGGGTTTACATATTGCGACGCTTTTTGAGTTATTGCGACAACTTTTCTTTTGATATTGCGACACAGTTTGGTATATTGCGACAACTTTTTGAGTTATTGCGACAGCTTTGCGACAGGTGTTGGGATATTGCGATAGATCTGTTACTTTTTCAGATTGCGATGGCTACTTTTTCAATATTGTGATAGTCATTTTTTATATTGCGACGCATTTTTTGTCCTTTTTTTACATTGCGATTGTCCCACACTATCTGCCTCAACTTTCAATATCAACATATCTCAAAATCAGTTTTCAATTGTATCTCTAAAAATCTCAAAATAAGTCTCGATCAAAGACTCAGTGACTCTCGACTCACGACTTACAAATCAAACAACTAAAGCTCTCAAACGACACCACTCAAAACAGACTCGAACCCAAACTAACTTCACTAGACTCTCGACTCAACACTCTTCCCGCGACCCACCCTCGACTCCAACACACCCTCGTACAAACCCTCGAACAATCCCACAACCAAACCCAATATCGACTCATCCCTACAACTTAACTCACACAAACTCCACCCTTTTAACTCCCATCATCACCAATCATCATCTATATCCTAACCCCATCACCACCTTATCCCAACTAGACTCAAAAACAAAACAAACTGAAAAAACTCAAGATCTCAGAAACAATTCGTTTGTGACATGAATGTCATGATCTATACAGATCAAACGAATTTTGCATCATCACAGATCCGTGCAGGGTTTATACCCTTTGTTATTTTTCAAACTTGATGAAGATTATTAACTATCAAGTTATAATCTTTCATTCATTCGGTTTCTTTAAAACAACATGGAACTATAAATCAAACCACAACCCTACCTGAGATCACATTAAAGTAATCTTGAAGCCGTGTCCATCTCGTCAAAGATCAAATAAATCGTAAGATTTGTGTTCAATACGAAATGAGTCGAAGGTGTATTCTGATTATTCATATGGAGGTGATTAGTGGTTGACTAGTTATCAAAAGGTGATGGGTTTCGAATTAATTTTTGCTTGTGATAAAGGATATCGAAGATGGGAGAAGACTGCATTTGATAACGAAGATCTATAGAAAAAGACTTGGAATTAATTTTTTTGTATGAATTTCATTGATGTGACGGAGGAAACAAGAATTTGAGAGAAATAATTTGTTTAGGGGTAGGTGTGTGTTATCCGTGTTTGAGAGAGAGATATATAAGGTGCAGGAAAAGTCAGACAGAGGTTTCTAGGGGGTATACTAACTACTTGGGCCACCCTACACGTTTATTTTTTGCATCTCAAAATATTATGGGGGTCAATGGTTTGGTTTTGAAAATGGCAAGTGGGCCCTAAGATTTACTACTCGACTATAGTTTTTTTTTTCAAAGTAACATTTCTAAAGTGCTTATCTAGATAAATGTCATATTCTTAGGATTTGCACAAGATGATACTTGGTAAATGGGTTCACTTGTTGGACCGAATTTGGTGTATTTGCAATTAAGAAATCACACGTGAAGACATATAATTACTCTCAGTCGACATATGAATTATTTGGTGTATGTTGCAAAATCTTCATAGACTAGGTATGGGAAGCAGTTACGCCACGTTGATTGGTTACGTATTGATTAACAAAAGTTTGGTAATTTTGTTTCTAGGGAGTTTTTAGGGGGTATGCCACGTTGATTGGTTACGGGTTGATTAACAAAAGTTTGATAATTTTCGAACAAAAGTGCACTAATCTAATATACATATTATTTTGGTGGGGCTGTATTAATTAACGGGTATTGTTATTGTTAGAACTCGGGTAAATTTTTGGTAATTTTCGAACAAAAGTGCTTAAACGACAACGTAATTTCTCGGTTTTACAAAGAGTTGAACTTCAGCCAAACTTTGAGGATTTCAAGCACCGTTTTATATCACCAAACAAGGATCCAAGAATTTTTCATCGCTAAGTAATCCTTACTTTATCTTTATCGAATTTCAATGGAATCGTTGACTTCGACGTTTCAAAAGGGAGAATCGCATCAAAAGCAAGACAAAGTTAGTGAAAGTGGCATCACTTCATTTCGACTACTTCAGTCTCATATAGTGACCATTTCATGGCTTCAAGGAGGAATTGAATTTGTGACACTCTTTGGTCAAGATCGTAATATATTCATCGATTCACTATTCCTCAACTTGAACCAACTTGCTGATCAACTTCAAAAAGAAGACTTTAATCACTCTACATCGGCACTTGCTTATAAGGCTCTTGTGACACAACTCACGCCTTTCCTCCAATTCAATATCATCAAGTCTGACAATTCAGGGATATGCCGGTCATTTCTTCAATACACACATAACGAGGTTAAAGCCTTCTATGATAAACTGTTGAAATTTATGACATCAGTTTCGTCTCCGATTTATGAAAGATCCAGACTTCAACAAGCGTATGATAATGAAGTGCAAGAATCTATGATGCAAATTCAAGAGGAGAATGGTCATACGGTTGACAACTTGGAGCCTAACGATGTCAAGAGCACGGAATCTGGAGGAAAACATGATACCAGTGGCACGTCAGGGAATGTTCACGAGATCTCTTTTGATGACACCTTACCCGTTTATGACGAAGAGCCTGCGAACATGGTACAATGTAATGTTGTTTATGATGTATATGCTGATGATATGCCGCATATTGAGCATTCTTAACCTAATTATGACAAACATGGGATGGAAAAGAGTGATAGAAATACCACTTCTGATTCATCCGATGTGAGTCATAATGGGGGAGAGATTGTTCAGAATGCTATAATACATCATGATCAATGCTTTATGACTGCTTTGTTAACTGACTCTGATTCCAAGATTAAAGAGCTTGAAACGATTATAGCTCAGCAATCCAAAGAGCTTGAGGATGCCAAAATTGAATTTTCAAAGAAAACGGACAAATTTGAAAAGTATTTTGAAAAACTTGAAATGTCAAACGTTGTTCTTGAACGAAAATTGGATCAAAAAGTTCTAGATTCTAAAGCTGAAAAGGATAATCTTTTGAAACAAATTAAGTTGCTTGAATCTAAGTTGGCATCCGAAGATGAATTACTCAAAGAGAATGAGACTTTAAAAGCTCAACTACAGGAAAAGGTTTTTGCTATAGCTGCGTTGAAAAACGAATCGAGGAAAACTAAAGGAACTAGTGTGGACACTAAGCTTGAAAAACCATCAATCTTGGGGAAACCGCTTACAAATCAGTTCGTTAGACAACCGGATGCATTTAGATCCGAGCGACCACAATCCTCGAGACCGCGGTTTGCCTCCCAAGTTGATATGGCTCATATTTCTAGAACAGTCACTCCACCATCTAGGCCCAATGTAACTAAAACAGCTTTTGCAAGACCTAATCACATGATTGCCTCTAGTTTCCCTAGACATAGTCCAAAGAACACGTCTCGAACTAGTTCAAATGACGTTCGCCATACATTTGATCTAATGGAAGTTAAGCAAAAGACACACGTAAGAGATAGGAATTTCAAACCTAGTAAGATGCCTTCTAGTTTACCCAACACTGCTAACCGTAGCATGTCACATCCTAGGAGCATCAATCAATCATCTAGGAATTCTAGATCTTACTCGGACATTAAATATGCTACTTGTAAAACATGTAGGAAATGTGTCTTTAAAGCCAATCATGATTCTCATATCAAGAAATTACTTAATGAGGTGAACTCCCGTGCTAGACTTAAATCCCAGTGGGTGGCTAAAATCAAACCCATTGGTAAAATGTGGCTTCCCACTGGTAGAACTTTCACTCTTGTAGGAAACGAGTGCCCTTTAACTAGGATAGTCTCTGATTCTACTAAGACTACTAGGGAGGAAATTGATAAGGATGATACATCACTTAAGCCCGAACTTAAGGTTTTCTATAAAAGGAAACGTTTGCCAACTAAGACAAGTGAATTATCTCCTCAGGTCACCTCTGGCACAAGTAAGGCCAACTGTGATTCCCCACTTGCTTCTAAGATAGATATCGCTAACCCATATCAAAGCATGCAAATTCCTAATGAGAATGCAGGTACCAAAGTTGATGTTCTAAAAGAACGAAGCGGTCCAATCGTTTCATACCGTTCAACAAAGGATACTCTCAGAGTTTGGTTGCCGAAGAAGCAGATATCAGAGAAAAAATCGTCTCAGGGGATTCACGGTTAAGCTGCACCATGATTTACAGTCACATTACAGTATGTAACTCGTTCATCAAAGAAAGGAAAGTTCATCGCCGATGATAAACTTATCCTTACAACGAGAAATTAATTTTTCTCGGGCATGAGCTTATATCAAAAACATTCCAAGTTTTTAAGCTCATGCACTAGGACTTATAGTCACATCACAGACTGTAACTCGTTTATCAAAGAAAGGAAAGTTTATCGCCGATGATAAATTTATCCTTACAACGAGAAATTAATTTTTCTCGGGCATGAGCTTATTTCAAAAACATTCCAAGTTTTTAAGCTCATGCACATTGGCTCACAGTCAAATTACAGTCTGTGACCCGAACTTCAGAGAAAGGGAAGTCTATCTACGTAACGATAACTTACCCTCAAAACGAGAAATTAATTTTTCTCGGACACGAGCTTACATTAAAACTATTTAACGGTTTTAAGCTCATGTATATGGCTCCTCGTTAAATGACAGACGATGACCCGGACTTCAGAGAAAGGGAAGTTTATCTACGCAATGATAACTTACCCTCAAAACGAGAAACTAAGTTTTCTCGGACACGAGCTTATTCTAAAACCATTCAAAGGTCTTAAGCTCGTGTAAAAGGCTCATCATTAAATATCAGATGATGACCCGATCTTCATATAAAGGAAAGTTTATCGCCGATGATAAACTTATCCTCATTAACGGGAAATTAAATTTTCTCGGTCATGAGCTTGTATTAAAACATTCCAAGTTTTAAGCTCATAAAGGAAAGTGTATCTTTTAAATAAGATAACTTTTCTTCATAACGAGAAATTCATCTTTCTCGGTCATGAGCTTTACGTTAAAACATTCAAAGTTTTTCAAGCTCATGAAAACGACTTCTAAGTAAATGTCAACTTAGGACTCGTTCTTTAGTTAAAAGGAAATTTTATCGCCGATGATAAACTTATCCTTAACAACGGGAAGTTTACAACTTCTCGGACTTGACCTTGTTTTGCAAGATATTCAACATCTTACACTCAAGTAATTGGTTTTCAAAACATTGAACACAATTTTTCGAGAATTTCTCAAAAAGGTTTTTCTAAATCTTTCAAAATTTTGTGTTCAAAAATGTTTTTGATAAAAAGAGCATGTCTTCTGGAATCGATAATATTTACGATACTAGAAATGTCGTTCAATAATGACACGGGGTTGTAAATAAAGTTCGAGCAGAAGTTCAAATGTTTTAAAACATGCTCAAAATGGTTTGCTATTATTTCAGATAGTAACCCGCTTTTCATATTCAAGTCAAGCATTTCACCGAAAAGCTTTGACTCAGCAACGGGAATTAATTTTCTCGGGCATGGTTTACCTTATAACCATGTAAGGGATTGTGTTTACGTAATAACACAATCTAACACAAATATATGTACGTGTCAATGCATTTATTTGTTAAAACAAGAGAAATCTTGTTTTTATGAAGTTATCATCTCCACGATCCGTAACAATTTACAATAGATATCTACATACTCGACGATGCGACTACTCAAACGGCGACTACAGCTCTTTCAATAGAACACGGGTCAACAATTGAGGGGGAGCAATTGTCCAGCATTCAGAATCTTTGACGCCGAAAGTGCCAAGTTCACATGTTGGTGTCAAGACAATGATATCAATCAAATGGAGTCAAGAGACAACTTCAGACGTGATGGGGCGACCAACATTCGTGAACAAGAACCATGTGCTTTCATATGATGTTCTCCATCATTCAGGTCCAACCTCATAAATCGCTAATCTTGTGAATACATTATCATATATGATCTTTGCACGTGATAAATACCTTACACTTGTGTTTAAAAGGTATTTAATTTACGTTTCAATTACACCCTCATTAATTTGAGGGGGAGCTTGTGTAATTCATGAAGATAATTGGATTTGCATTTTTCTTCCCAAATTTTCTTAAAATGCTATTAAATCAATTGATATTAAAAACATCGATTGGGTTAATATTTTTAATATGGGGGATAAAATGTGATTTAATATGGGAAATGATTAATCACAAATGGTTGGACTTAACGTGATAGCTCATCCCGACATGTGCGAAATGTTTTCGAATATCGTGGCATATGTTAAGGGGGAGCAAAATAGATTTGCACTTCAAAATCGATTTCATGGTGACATACACTTACCCAAAACATCTCTATTCACGACGGTGAAGATTGTGGTGACATAAGGATGGTAGGATAGGTTAAAGTCCAATGATTCCTCTAGAACCGGAGAAATCTTCCCAAGGACATTCCATAACTAGAAATAGTAGTCCTTAGGAAATATGGAGAAAGATTGTGAACGTAGCTGAATGCCGACCAAGTACTTAAGTTAGCACTGGAACAATCACAACAAGGTGCTAGTTATGACGTATTGGTAAGCATTGAAGGGGTTGAAGAATGAAAAAGAATTGTAAAGATAAAGGGTAAAAAGAAAGAAGCCCTCCTTACAACTTAGGCAGAAACCAGGTCAATACATATGCTATTAAGATCATTGGTTAATGATTCTTGATATTGAAGACAGACATCATGGACCCAGTGATGCAAGGCACAACCCATCCCAGCTAACTCAGATATCTCTTGAAAGATATTTGTTTTAATCACACGGAGACACCACATTATCTATTGATTTATTCACTCTGAATAAATTGGTATTGAAATGGTGGCACTCCTCTCCAGCCTCTGATCACTAAAATCCAAAATGCACGATTGAGTCTAGAGCCATTTGAGATCATCAAATATCTCAATAGGACACACTTTCATATTTCCTTGCTTCCTCACACACTGTGAAAAGTAAGAAAGATCTTAAGAGTCCTACGCAAAATCTTCATGGTCTTGCCTGAACATCCGAGTAATACGAAAGTATTTACAATGAAGATGGAAATCCTTCTTGAGCGAATATCAAAAAGCTCATGGTAGGTGACTTGTGCGATTATTTATGAATCAAACTTGTGATAACTGGAAAGCAACAGTGGTTTAATTCTTAAATGAATTTAAACACGTTCCAGGCCTCTACGCAATATCTTAGTGATCTTGCCAGTACACTCAGAGTGATACCTTAGTGTTCATAGTGATGAGTGGAAATCCTTCTAGTGTTAACCTCAAACAGCACTTGGTAGGTAACTTGCAAGATTCTATACGAATCAAGCTCGTGACAACTGGAAAGCAACGATGGTGCGGTTCTTAATTGAATTTCACTTGTTCCAGGAACATGAATTGACGGCTTCAAATCATGCGGATATTTTTTATCCAGATGATTCACTCTTTATGTTCGCAGTCAGCTTTGGACGGTCGAATAAAGAGAACGAGTTTACCCGCGAAATCTTGTCAAGGAGGTTCTTAATTGAAACTACCTGTCACAAGTACGATATTTTTATATCGTCCAACGGTCTTCACCGACCGGAGGTAAAATGCTACCGAATTAGAATGAAATGTTCAAGGCCATTTCATCCGTGTATATGTTTTGTTGCTAACTGTCTTATGCAGCGTAACAAGAAGGTGGCATTGCGGTGTACAATCCAGAAGAAGTTGTCACCACATGCTTATACTGTATGCACTTAATACTTCAACAAATTCAAGAAAGTCTAAAAGTCAAGTCTTCCGCTGTATCAAGCTCTGAAGCTTTCAAGAATTTATAAAAGTATAGAGTATGTGGAACATGAAGTCACGAGGAGGCAAATATCACAAGTAATGAATGTACAAGGTCAAGGCAAGGAAACGTGCTCAAGACTAAAGTCAAAGATCACATCAATCATATTCACAAGAACAAGATCGAAGACTCAAGCATAGTATGCTAGGTTTAAGATTTTGTAAAATGGTGTGACCTTCCTTTGGGGGGATTATTGGAAATACATTTTTCCAAGGAAAGTCTCAGTCACATCATTGTTAGCATAGATCACGAGCTATAGACTATTTAGGACATTGTAACTTGGAGTGACCTCCCTTTGGGGGAGATTGTTGGAAATATGTTTTTACGTATTTAGAAAGGATCGGTCACTCCAAAGATATATTCAAGTAATGGGCTCGTGATCGTATATGTAATCCATATAGCCCATATAGCCCACATATAGGGTGGGCTATATATACCCCCTCCTAGCATGTTAGGAGGGGTTGGTCATTTGTGTTTACACACACATTAACTTAATCAACCATTCCTCTCTTTCTCTTCCTTTCTCTCTCTAACTCTCCCTCTCTAGTTCTTTCATTCCTCTACTTTCTTAAGATCAATCAAACACATCTACAATCCTAAGAAATTAAGGACCTACAAGCATTGTTGATCTAGTGGATAAAAGTTGTTGTTTTGAGCTTAACCTTACTCACTAAACTAGTATAAACAAGTTTGCAAGCATTTGTAGTCATAAAAATAGTCAAACATGCAATTTGCCATAAAAACTCTTTGGGTCAAGATTCACAGCTAAAACAAGCTAGATTCAAACTCATGCCATTTATTTGTTAGTTAATGTTAGGAGTTGATTTTTGATTTTGAGTATAGTTCATTATAGCTTTCCATAGAACTAAGGTAGACAATACAGTTTTCAGAAATAAGCTAGAAATAAGCACTTGAATCAGCCTTAGAGCAATGTTCAGTTTCTATAACAAGGACTATACTAATTAGCATTTCACATCAATCTACTTCATAAAACTTGCCATTTTATTGCATAATCTTGTTGCCCAAGTGTTTTTAAGTAATTTTGGAACTTTTCAGCTTTTGTCAAAAATTTGGTCAACGAAAGTCAAATAAGCTCAAAATCCATATTCCAGCTTTTCACTGGATGGTTTTTGATGATTCTTGATATCTCAACCTTCTTATAGCTAGCTTAATCATTTTCATTAAAAAATCAAGTTGTAAAAGTCTGTTTTAGCTTATAGCTTATTGTGAGCTTATTTCAAAAAGCTATTTTAGTTCTATAGTATTTCTGCTTATTTCCTTGAACGTGGCTAGCTAAAAGTTGATTTTAAGTCATTTGCAAAAAACTAGAACTGATAAGCTTTAGTAATAAGCTAGAACGAGCTTATTCTTCCCTTGTAACCCGTTTTCACTATTAGACTTAGTTTAATTACCTTTTGGTCCCTAATCTTTAGGGGTTAGTATAATCAGCTTTTAGAAGTTAGTTTTTTAGGGTTTGCACTAATCAGTCCCTGGATTTATGATTTGTTACAAATTGGTTAGGAAGTTTTATAAATTTGTTATAGTTTATTAGCATTTACACTTTCAGTCCTTTTAATTTCAGAATTTAAATTTTTAGTCCTTATATTTTTCATAGTTTACATTTTTAGTAGTTTTAGCATTTGTGCATTAAAAACTTGTACACTTTGCTTTAATTGTGGTAAATGCAATTTGTTTTTGAATAGTATGGATACATAGTGATAATATTTTTACGATTTTTACGTGCTTTGTTGAAATAGACCTAGATTACCAAAAATCTTACAAAATCTAAAACCAAAAACAATTTGTGAACTTGAAATATTTTAGACAATCAATTCGTTTTGAGTTAGGAATTATGATCTAAAAAGTGAACATTAAAGAACGTTGTTAAAAGAGATCGTTAAACTCCTCGATTCTGGAATAATCTACCCAATCGCAGATAGCCCCTGGGTTAGTCCTATTCATTGTGTACCTAAAAAGGGACGCATCACTGTAGTAACTAACGAAATAATGAGTTAGTACGAACACGAACCTCACCGGATAGAGAGTTTGTATTGACTATTGAAAATTAAATGCCGCGACTGCGAAAGATCATTTTCCTTTGCCCTTTATGGATCAAACGTTAGAAAGACTCGCAGGGAATGAATACTTTTGTTTCCTCGATGGTTTTTCTGAATACTTTCAAATCCCAATCAACCCTATGGATCAAGAGAAAAACACATTTACTTGTCCATTCGGAACTTACGCGTATAGGCGCATGCCTTTTGGCCTATGCAATGCACCTGCTACTTTTCAGAGGTGTATGATTGCAATTTTCCACGATATGATTGAAGAATCAGTCGAAGTCTTCATGGATGATTTTTTTGTCTTTGGAAATTCTTTCGACACATGTCTTAGCAATATTGATAAAATGTTAGCACGATGTAAAGAAGCGAATCTTGTGCTAAATGGGGAAAAATGTCACTTCATGGTTAAAGAAGGAGTTGTGTTTGGACACAAAGTGTCTGGTGCAGGCTTAGAAGTTGAAAAATCGAAAATAAACGTAATCTCAGAACTCCCACCACCTACTAATGTGAAAAGCATTAGAAGTTTTTTAGGTCATGCCGGTTTTTACCGATGATTTATCAAAGACTTTGCGAAGATCGCAAGACCTTTAACTCAACTTCTAGAAAAAGAAAGAACATTCGATTTCAATGATGAATTGCCTTTTAGCATTTGAAACTCTCAAATCAAAGCTTACATGCACACCAATTATTGCAAGCCCCAATTGGAATCTTCCATTTGTGCTTATGTGCGATGCAAGTGAACATGCCCTTGGAGCCGTCCTTGGACAAAAAGATGGAAAACAATTTCACCCCATCTACTTTGCTAGTAGAGCTCTAAACGCAGCCTAACAAAATTACACCATCACGGAAAAAGAACTCATGGCTGTAGTTTGCGCGTTTGACAAATATGGATCATACCTCGTATTGTTAAAAACAATAGTTTACACTCAGCCTTAAAATACTTTTTTTTAAAAGCAAGATGGCAAACCTTGTCTGATACGATGGATATTGCTTTTACAAGAATTTGATTTAGAAATTAAAGAAAAAAAGGAGCTGAGAATGTTGCTGTCGATCATTTATCTCGCATAGTGAATTATGACTCTAGCGATGATGAAATCGATGATTTTCTTGATGAAAATATAATGCAAATAAATACTAACAGTACACCATGGTTCACAGACTTTGCAAACTATTTGGCTGTAGGTATTTTACAAAAAGGAATGACACATCAACAAAAGAAAAGATTCTTTTCTAAACTCAAAAAATACTTTTGGGACGATCCTCACCTGTTTAGATTATGTTCCGATTAATGATCCGACGTTGTATTTCCGGATCCGAATCTCGAAAAATTCTCGATGAATGTCACTACGGACCGACTGGAGGACATTATGCAGAGAACACAACAGCTAAAAAAGTGTTCGACGCTGGCTTTTACTGGCCAACGATTATTCGTGAAGCTCATACCTTAGTACGATTATGCGAAGCATGTCAAAGGACTGGAAATCTTACAAAAGAGATGAAGTGCCTCTAAATAATATCCAAGTCTACGAAATCTTTGACTTGTGGGGTATCGACTTCATGGGACCATTTACTAAATCTTATAAATGTGAATACATTTTAGTCGCCGCCGACTATGTATCGAAATGGGCCGAAACTCAAGTCTTGCAAACTAACGATGCAGTAGTTGTTATAGCATTCTTAAAGAAATTATTCTGCCATTTTGGAATTCCAAAAGCACTAATAAGCGACAGAGGAACTCATTTCTATAACAAACTCATGGAAAAAATCATGAAAAATATGGAGTCAACCACCGATTTTTCACATCTTACCACCCTCAAACGAGTGGCCAAGTTGAAAACACTAATAGAGATCTTAAGCGAATCCTTGAAACCACCGTCCAAAACAACCCTTCTTGTTGGTCTAAAAAATTAGAAGATGCTCTATGGGCTTTTCGTACCGCATTCAAAACACCAACTGGAACCACACCGTACAAGCTCTTGCATGAAAAAACATGCCACTTACCAATAGAAATTGAACACCGTGCATAATGGGCATTTAAGAACTGCAACCCTGATCTTATTGCAGCTGGAGAAAAACGTATATTCCAACTTCATGAGTTAGATGAATTTTGACATCAAGCTTATGAAAATTCACGTTTATATAAAGAACGAACCAAAGTGTGGCATGATCGCAAATTGCGACAAAGAAAAGAATTCAAACATGGAGAGAAAGTACTTCTCTTTATCTCGAAATATAAATTAAAGCAACCTAAGCTTACTTCGAGATGGACTGGACCTTATACAGTGAAACACCAATATCCATCTGGATATGTTGAACTCTACGGTAGAGACAATACCACTTTTATTGTCAATGGACATAGACTCAAGCTCTACCATGAAGAAGAAAACTGTAATGAATTCGATGAAGAAGAAATCCCCTTCTTTTTAAAATAAAACCGAGTAGCCGAGTCTGGCTAAAGACTCTAAACTTAGCCCTTCTCGAAAGGCAATCCATATTTTATCCCCCACTTTTTACCTTAAGTGTGGAGGAGGACTTGTAAAATAAATAAAACCGTTCTTGTATATATTTTTCATGTTTTTTGTTTTATGATATCATGCAGGAAAATAGCAAACTTGGAGCTCTAAGCTGGATTCATTTCTTGAGGTCCCGTAATTTTCTACTAAGCCCCGGGAAGTTCTCATTTCTCTTTGTGTTTTTCCTATTTTTAATTTTTATAAGTTATCACCTCGAGGACGATGTTCACCTTAAGTGTGGAGGTGGAGACAAATAAGAAAAATAATAAATTTCTCCACATGAAAAATATTTTTGAAAAATAAAATAAAATAGATATGTTTTGAAAATAAATAAAGTTTTAGCAAAGAAAAAATCTCATTGATTGATATTATAACTAAGCACCAAAACCATCCACCAAATATGTGAGAAAACCTAGCCTTACATTTCTCTATTTTGTGTGAAAGCCGATGATCTAGTATGCTTCAGAATTTGTGCTTGATCATCATTTACTAAACCGTAGTGAGGTTAATTTATAGATATTTTCGAAAAGAGGCACAATAAATCACCATTTTATCATTTTAGTTAAGCTACAATGGCTTGATAAAATATGTTGCATTCGTACCCATGTGCTATATTATCCCTTGTGCTATTATCTCGATAAGATATCTATCCATTTGTCAAGTCGAAAAAGTATATATGATGTTCCCTTAAAAAAAAGTATTCTAGTCGTTCTACGACTTTGACAAGGCATATTTTGTTCTAAACCCTCATTATTATCACGTTTTACTTCTTTGAAAATTTATCTGGTGCTCACGCTGCAACGGTTATGTTTATGTGTCATGTACAAACCTATGGTAGCTATCTATTTTATGATCGAGCTACATGAGTGTTATCTTACATTTACCCTTTGTGAAGTGACATTTTTGTGAACTTAAAATCCAGACACTATCCATGTGAGGTGCTGAAATTATTTTGTCATTTGCTTTTGCTACTTAGAAAAATTTAATCATTTTCCTATCATACTTCACAATACTTAAAAGTTTTAAAAAGCTAATTTGTTTTTTTACTTTGATTGCTTGAGGACAAGCAATAGCTAAGTATGGAGGAATTTGACAATGACCTAAATATACATATTCAATCCGTTATTATAATGCCACTTTGTATTATAAATAAGAGCTTTCGATATTTAATATATTGCGTTTTACATGCAGGTATAAAGTTTGAAGAAGCAAAGTGTAGATATACAAAGAAGGTTCCTTAATGTGCAAATAAACAAAACTATTGAGAGAAGATTCTGGAACGCACAAAAGTGCGACGCACAATTTCAGAAGTGCGGCGCACATTCCCACCTCCAAAGTGCGGCGCACTTTCGGAGAAGTGCGACACACATTTTCCCTCAGCCAGCACTATAAATATAGGCCACTTCTACTCATTTTACACACACCTCTTCTCTTCAATACTCCATAGCTCGAGTATTTTTAGCTTTCTTAGTAAATTTTCAGTATTATCCACTTTTGGGAAATACTTGTAACGAGAGTATTCCACTCTTTGATTCTTGGAGAAACGATACAATCGTGACACTTGTGTACTCATTGCTTCAATCAATCTAAGTATGATGTTCTCTTACTCTTTTCCATTTGTTACTTTGATTACTATGTTAGGCTAAGTTATTTGTGACTATATGGGTATGTGACTATGATTAGTGATGATGCAATGATATGATCCTTTATAATTGATTTCAAGCTAATGTTGTAGAACCATTTTACCACCTAGTTCTATAAACCATATTTTATCTAGAGTTGATTTGTTACGATGGTTTGGCGTTGGGAAACGCAAATTGTTATAATAAGTTTTTAAGAACTTGTCTATGGTTTTGAATCTTTGGTTGAAGAGATCCGCTTAGTAACTTTGATAAAATATTGAACTCGTTGGCAACTTGTTTTAATCTTAGTCGCTTAAATAAACATAAGTCTTGAATCACCCTAAAGTAAATTGTGCAAACGCCATTTTGACGAAAAAGGATTATCAGTCTTTACCTATATAAACATATCTCGATCATTATTATCATCATCACGAACTTATACGAACTATCCCATATTAGTCATACTTGTTACTATTGTTATTTTAAACATTTCTTTCTTCAATTATTATATTGATTACCAAAACGAAATTAAGTCTCAACGAACGATCCTGGCTTACCACTACAAGCTATATTACAAACGAAAGGGTATAATTGCCCGTGTTTGTATTCTAGTGTTGATCTCAAACTTAGATCGATTTAGCTTTATGTATACGAGATTAGATCAAGTAATACACTTAGAGAAACCTTTGTATATGTATATGACAATCTAAGTGCTATGCGTAATTAACACTTAAACAAGAAGACACAAGATGTAAACAAACTTTCACTTTGATTAATGATATCAAACTTGCTTACAATGAAAGTAGTTTACGTATGAAAACCTATATTGAACATTAACCTAAAGGTCTTCTTTTATAGACATAAGAAGCCTTGTACAATAATCTACGTATCAACTATTCTAGGTAAAGATAAATATAGCAAATACATTGTTGTTCCTATCTTTACTAGAAGTAATCTAGAATACAATAAACGCGTAGAGTATATCCTTCCATCAGTGCTTGTCTTCAATGTATCAACGCTTGACTTTGTCTTGTCAACGCTTGAGCTGTCAGCGTTTGTATTACTCCTGTCAACGCTTGTTTTACTGTTGTCAGCGCTCAAGTAGACTGGCTATAATTTATTCCTAACAATCCTCCCCTAAACTTGATATCTACTCTAGTGATCAAGTTTCTGAATGAACATTAAGAACTAAGAGGAATCTTACAAACCTTCTCATATTGGTAATAAATAAATCTGATCAAGTCTTTTGCCACGTCACTTGAATAATCAATTTCCAGCTGAGTGTTCTTCATCTTCTCCAAGACTTCCTTGGACATGAAGTACTGACCATCTACAAGTAGATACTCAACAAACTTTATAGAACTCAAATAATAAACACCAGCAGCTGAATACAACCTCCATTGAAGACCACTAAGATCATCTTCAAGATCCTTCCAAATAACAGGATCTTCATCAATTGGTCCACACATTCTCTTGAATGTTGACCACAGTTTTATTCCATTGACTGAAGTTGGTGCTTCAGTCACATACTTGGCCTCCAATAACCTCCATAGGTCAACCAAGTCTTCTCTGTCAAAACTTGCAAACAAAGATATAAGGGTGGTAAAAGTATGAACCTCTTTTCCATACCTGCCAATCTTCCAAAACCCACATTCATCTTCTTCATAACTTACAATTGGGTTTCTGGAATCAAGTGGTAACACTTGTACCATATCTGAAGCTTCTAATGGTGAGAGCTTGAGGCTCTTTCTTATGACAGCTTCACTTGGATGTAATGGATCCATATCTTTGGGAAACTCAAGAGAAACCCCCTTTTTCACTGGTCTGGGAACAAACATTGCCTTCTTGAGCTCCATTTCCTCTGCAAGTTCTTCTTTTCTTTCATCAGAAAGAAGTCTTAGGGTGTTCTCTTCCTGCACTCTAACCCAAATGGGATAATCTCTACATTCCAACTCTTCAAATGTCAATCCAGTCAATTTCTTGTAAGTCCATCCTGTTCCATGACATCTGAGCAGCATGAAGTACAACTCCTTTCTATCCCTTTTCAAGTTTGAGAGAACATTGCTTGCTTTGTGTTTCAGAATGACCTTGCAATCCTTTTGTACTCTGAGAAGAATCTCCAAACCCCATATCTGATCTGAAATGATCAAATGTGGATTCTCTATACATCTATCTTCCCAGGCATGGTACATCTGAACCACCTCTGGCATATCAAAATCAACCTGCAATTTCAACTCATTCAACTTCTCATTGGCCAGCTCATCACCATACTCAAGTCTTTCTGGTTGTTCTATGATCATAACACTTGAGTCCGAACTGGCTTCATCACTTCCTTCTTGCTCTTCTGAAGTGACAACAAAAGGTGATTCACCCACCTGCTTTCTTTCTTATTCCACAATTTGTGCAGCCAAATTTCTATCAAACTCAATTTGTGCTGCATTCTTTGGAACAACTTCTTCTACCATAATACCCTTACCCTTATCTAATGGATCAACTGTTGGTAAGGTAGATGGTAATACCTGTGAAGAAACCTCTTTGATGATGGATGATGACTGGAATACATCAACCTCATTTGCAGGTCTGTCAACGTCTAATTCTATTGGGAATAAATTAAGGCCAGATCACTTGAACGCTGACAAGAACAACTCAAGCGTTGACAAGAACAAAGTGAGCGCTGACAGCTCAAGCGTTGACAGGTTAAAGTCAAGCATTGACACATTGAAGACAAGCACTGATGGAAGATGTGAGCTACACGTTTATTATGTTCTAGAATACTTCTAGTAAGGATAGAAACGACAATGTATTTTCTATGTTTATCTTTGCCTAGAATAGTTGATACGTAGCTTATTGTACAAGGCTTCTTAGTCTATAAAAGAAGACCTTTAGGTTAATGTTTAGTATCAAGTTTTCATTAAGTTTTCATTCGTAAACATCTTTCATTGTAAGCAAGTTCGACATTCATAATCAAAGTGAAAGTTTTGTTTACATCTTGTGTTCTTGTTTAAGTATTAAATTCCGCATAATACTTAGATTCACAAAGCATATAACAAAGGTTTCTCTACGTGTTATACTTGATCTAATCTCGTATACACAAAGCTAATCGATCTAAGTTTGGGATCAACAAGTGGTATCAGAGCTTGTTGAGAAACTTTTGATCTTTGAAGAACACCAGAACGATATACGAACACCAAAACCCTAATTTTCTCAAAACCCTAAAAACATCATGTCTGAAGCAATAACCTCCTCCTCCTCATCCTTACCAAACATCAAGATTCCCATGCTTGATGCAACCAACTTTGACTTATGGAGGTTCAACTTTGAACAATATCTGGGGATCTTTGACTACACACTCTGGGACATTATTGAATATGGAAACTCATTCAATAAGGCTCAAAAGATTCAGAATGCCATTGCGACAAGAACAGCTGTTGAAGGATGTCCTGATGAAGATAAGAAAGAAAAACCTGGAGATGGTAGAGCTGTAAGTGCTGAAGATATTGCAAAGAAAAGGGCTGACATGAAAGCCCTAAATATTTTGAAAGTCTCTTTGGGACAAGAAAATCAGCACAAATATAGAAGCTATGAATCTGCTAAGGATCTTTGGGAAGCAATTGAAGTTGCATATGGTGGTAATGCAGAAACTAAGGAAGAAAAGAAAAAGCAACTTCTGCATGATTATGCTGTCTTCAAAGCTCAGCCCAATGAGAAACTGAGCAGTGTGAGAAGCAGATTGCTTGACATCACAAGCAAATTGTCCTTCATGGGGACACAAGTTGGTGATATTGACACCAATGCTACTTTTCTGAAAAGTCTTGGTGAGACATGGAAGATTGAGGCAAGATCTATTCTTGCCAATAATACTTACAAGAGCTCTTCGTTTGATGACATCTACAACAAACTAAGACTGTTGGAAGATGAAACTCTTTCAAGCAAAGCTAGCACCAGCAACATGGCCTTCTTCTCTCATAGTGAAGGTCAATTCAATCAGAAGGACTCTTTTATGCATCCAGTTACTGGATCATCATTTGTCAGCGCTGGAACAAGTCCTGTCAACGTCTCCTTTTCAGACGCTGACACATTCATGAATGACTCCCCAAGAGTTAAACCTGCTGGTTTGGATTTGGATACTGTTTGTGCTTACATTGCTTCTTTGCCCAATGGTTCAGTGATCACATATGAGGACCTTGAGCAGATAAGTGATGAACACTTGGAAGAGATGGACATCAAGTGGAACATGGCCCTTGCTAGTATAAGAGCAAATAGGTGGAATAGAAGGTTCAAGAAGAAGATGACCTTCAATGCTAAAGACACTGCTGGATTTGATAAATCCAAAGTTGAGTGCTACAACTGTCATCGCATGGGGCACTTCATGAGGGAATGCAGATCTCCTAGAAGATCTGATGCTGGTAAACCCTCAAGTCAGGTTGTTAAAGCTCAAGACTCCAAAGCCATGGTTGCAGTTCAAGGAATTGATGGTACTGGATGGGATTGGAGCTATCTGGCTAAGGATGCTGAAGAGGACAAAGCTTTGATTGCTGATATTGAAGAAGAAGAGCATGTTGAATATGCTCTCATGGCACACTCCTCCTCTTCATCTGATAATGAGGTATATGATGATGCTTTTTGTAGCAAAGGTTGTAGGTTAAACACTGACAGACTTAACAAAGAGGTGTTAAAACTAAAAGAGGATATGAGCACTGAAAGGTGTAAATTATCCAATTACCAACTAGCTCTTACTGAAACTGAGAAAACCGTTTCTGAATACAAGAAAATGGAATTTGATTTAAAAGATAAGATAAACATCTTAAAACATGAGCTAGAGGGTAGTATGGATATTAGAAATATCATGTCAAAAGTCAATAAAGACCTACAAGCTAAGTTAGATGAGGCCATTAAAAATAAAGATAATGTTGACCTCAAGATTCAAAGATTTGATAGAGCCACCCAAGCCCTAGGAGACTGTGTAGCTAAACAAAGGGATCCTAAGGATATGACTGGGCTTGGGATGAATGAGAATGATTACTCTCTGGTTCCACCACCAGCTGGTGACTTCTATGGTGTCCTTAGAAAAGATTTATCTTGGACTGGTATACCAGAATACCAAGAAGAGGAATTCATTCCTCCACCAAGAGTTGTCACCCCAGTAGAAGAGTATCAACAAAAACTGACTGACCTAAATGAGTGGAAGAAAGCTAACCCTACTTTATTTGTTAAGGGAGGTTTGCTATGTGAAAGTCCCAATGAATCTCCACCCATTAAGGTTACTCACCCAGTTACTGGTGAAGCTGTTGACCTAGGATCCAACACTGTTAGAAGACCTACCATTAAATATGCAGAGATGTATAGGAATAATAGGTCACCCAAGAGCCAAGTTAACAATCATGGAACAGGTTTCTTTGCTTCTAGACCTAAGAATGTGTCTAAGAAAGCCTGTTATACTTGTGGTAGCTTTTCACATTTGGCATACAAGTGTGTCAACGCTTCCAAAGCCAGCGCTGATAGGAACAATTTCAGCGCTGATAGGAAGAAAGTCAACGTTGTTAGGAAGTCAAACGTTGTCAGATCCAGACCTTGTGTGCAGCAAAGTCCACAAGTGATTAGACGAGCCCCATTCTTTACTAGAAGGTCTAACACTCATGGACAAAGACCTTTTCAAAAGACAAATACCTGGTCAAATAGGCAATGGGTTCCTGTAGCAAACCCTAGGTTCAACGCTGACAAGGGTAATTTCAGCGTTGACAGGACAAAATCCAACGCTGATAGAAACGTGTCCAGACCTAAGTATTTGCAGCCACAAGGTAAGGGGTCTAAAGCTTCTTCAAGCTTAACATGGAGACCCAAGAAAGATCAAAACCCTAATAATAATGGAATTTCAATGACTTGCAACAGGTTTAATTATATTTCAAAAGTCATTTCAAAACCAATTGGGGTTAACTGGGTTTTTCATCCAAAAAGGGATGAGAATGGGGTTGTTGTGAGAACTAAGTCTGTTCTTATTGAACAACCAGATGAATCCAAGTCTTCTGAGACTTGGGTTCCCAAAGAAAACTAATTTGTTTTCTTTATGTGCAGGGCATTCAAAAGCAGATCAATGATTATGGATATTGGGATAGTGGATGCTCAAGGCACATGACAGGAAAGGAAGACTATCTGACTAACTTCTCTCCTATTAAAGATGGTGATAAGGTATACTTTGGAGGGGGCTACGACACCATCACAGGCAAAGGAACCCTTATTACCAATAATCTACGTTTTGAGAACGTCTTCCTGGTAAAAGAACTGGATTATAATCTGTTTAGTGTATCACAAGTGTGTGATAACAAAAATAAGGTTCTTTTCACTGATACTGAGTGTTTGGTGTTAAGCAAGGATTTTAAGATCCCTGATGAGAAGTATATTGAGTATAGAACACCTAGGCATAAGGACATATACAATGTGAATTTAAATGGGATTAAAGTGAATACAAATATGTCTTGTTTTTATGCTAAGGCCTCAGTAGATGAAAGTAATTTGTGGCACAGGAGACTAGGGCACATAAACTTTAAAAATATAAATAGACTTGTGAGGCTTGGTTTAGTTGATGGTTTGCCTGAGAAGGCCTTCCACAATGACCACTCTTGTGTTGCATGTCTTAAAGGCAAGCAGCACAAGGTCTCATTCAAGTCCAAGCAGGTGCATACTAGTTCCAGACCTCTTCATATGCTTCACATGGACCTCTTTGGTCCAACTAATATAGAAAGTTTGAATGGCAAGTCATATTGTTTTGTTGTCACTGATGACTTTTCTAGGTTTACTTGGACATTCTTTCTAGCTATGAAGAGTGACACAGCTGATGTTCTTATTGAATTTATCACTCAAATTGAGAAAAGGTCTGGCAATGAGGTTAAGATGCTTAGGAGTGATAATGGTGGAGAATTTAGGAACAAGAAGCTAGATGATTTTTGTGCCAGGAAGGGAATTACTAGGCAGTTTAGTATTGCTCAAACCCCACAACAAAATGGGGTTGCTGAAAGGAAGAATAGAACCCTAATTGAAGCAGCCATAACAATGTTGGCTGATGCTCACTTTCCCATAGCCTTTTGGGCTGAAGCTGTTAATACAGCATGCTATGTACAAAATAGAGCATTGGTTAACAAAATTCAGAACAAAACACCTTATGAGTTACTTTGGGGAAGAAAACCTAATATTGGTTTTCTCAGACCTTTTGGATGTCATGTAGTAGTCTTAGACACTAGTGATGCCTTAGGAAAATTTAGTGCAAAAGGTGATGAAGGTTACTTCATGGGGTATTCAGTGCAGAGCAAGGGTTATAGGGTTTATCTTAAGGAGGACAAACGTATTGTTGAAAGAGTACATGTTAGGTTCTTAGAGAATAAACCTAGTGATCCTGAAAGTGGTCCTAATTGGTTGTTTGATTTGGAACCCTTATCTAGAACTTTAAATTATATGCCTGTCACTAATCCAGACATTGTGAAGGTAACTTCAAATGTTGTGGAGGAACAAGTTGTTCATGTTTCAGGTACACAGGTTGATGAAAGGGTTGGATCACAAGCAGAAAAGGCATCTCCTACATTTGAATATGTCACAATTCCCATTTGGACTGATGCTTTTGCTGCTGCTGCTTCTGCTGGACAAGCTAATGGTGGTTTCCAAACACCACCAGATACAAACATGCATGGTTCTTCAGGCGCTGACAAAGGAAAATCTAGCGCTGACAAGACCAATTCAGACGTTGACAACAACATTTCAGGCGCTGTCAGCCCAGACGCTGACAACCAAGATTCAAACGTTGACAACACTTATGGGCATCTTTTCTCTTCCACTTTTGAACAAGGTGGACCTTCCAATGTCCATGAAGAGATTCCAGTTGCTCAAAGAGAGTCTGATGAAGAAGATATTGGCAACATGGAGCGTGAAGTTGAGGACACCAGACTTTTTGAAGGAGGAGTTCTCACTTCCACAATGAAGAATCACCCCCCATCTCAGATCATTGGTGATGTTATGACTCCAGTTCAGACAAGAAGATCCCATCAAAGTCTTGGTGGATTTATTGCCAATATACACAAGAAGGTTGATACCCCTCTTGTGCAAGCATGTTTGTTTGCATGTTTTCTGTCACAAGAAGAACCCAAGAAGATATTTGATGCTCTCAAAGAACCAAGTTGGGTGGAAGCAATGCAGGATGAGCTTCACCAATTTGCTATTCAGGATGTTTGGGAGCTGGTTGATTGTTCTAGATATGTCAGACCTATAGGGACAAGATGGGTTCTCAGGAACAAAAGAGATGAAAGAGGTATTGTGGTCAGAAACAAGGCAAGGTTAGTGGCTCAAGGTTATACACAAGAGGAGGGGATAGACTATGAAGAAGTCTTTGCACCAGTTGCAAGGATTGAAGCTATTAGGATTTTTCTAGCCTATGCATCTTGCATGGGCTTTACAGTCTATCAAATGGATGTAAAGAGTGCATTCTTGTATGGCACCATAGTTGAGGAAGTTTATGTCATGCAACCTCCTGGTTTTGAGGATCCTGAGCATCCAGATAAAGTGTATAGAGTCAAAAAGGCTATGTATGCCCTTCATCAAGCCCCTAGAGCATGGTATGGTACTTTGTCCACTTACTTGGTGGACAATGGATTCAAGAGGGGCACCATAGATCAGACACTATTTATAAAGAAGAAAGGCAAAAATGTGTTGCTTGTGCAGGTCTATGTTGATGATATCATTTTTGGGTCTACCGATCCAAAGATGAGTGAGGATTTCTCCAAGCTTATGACAGACAAATTCAAGATGAGTGCTATGGGGGAGATGAACTTCTTTCTTGGTTTACAAGTTCAGCAGAAAGAAGATGGTATCTTCATCTCCCAGGACAAATATGTTGCTGAAATCTTGAAGAAGTTTGGCTTTTCTCCACATGAAAAGAGGGCTTCTACTCCTATGGATAGAGAACACCCTTGGGGAAAGATTGGAGATGGGAAAGATGTTGATGTCAGGCATTATAGATCCATGATTAGATCCTTGATGTATCTTACTGCTTCCAGACCTGATATCATGTTTGCTGTGTGTGCATGTGCACGCCATCAAGTGACTCCCAAAGAATGTCACCTTTATGCTGTGAAGAGGATCTTTAGGTACCTAAGATGTTTCCCTAATCTTGGTTTGTGGTACCCAAAGGATTCACCATTGGAGCTGATTGCATATTCAGATAGTGATTATGGTGGTGACAAGTTTGATAGGAAATCCACAACTGGTGGATGTCAATTTCTTGGGAGCAGATTAATATCTTGGCAATGCAAGAAACAAACAGTGGTGGCTAACTCTACAACTGAAGTAGAATATGTGGCTGCAGCAGCATGTTGTGGTCAAGTGTTGTGGATTCAGAACCAGCTGTTGGATTATGGGTATAATTTCATGCATACTAAGATATTTGTTGACAATAATAGCACTTTATGCATCATTAAGAATCCTGTACATCATTCTAAAACTAAACACATAGAAATTAGACACCATTTTATAAGAGATTGCTTTGAGAAAGGTTTAATACAACCAGATAGGGTTGACACTGAGGAAAATGTGTCAGATTTATTAACTAAACCTTTTGATACTGGAAGATTTCAATACTTGGTAACAAGTATTGGAATGGTTAATCTCACTTAATATGTGTTTTGGATTCTTTTTGTAAAAGTATGTACAGGATGATGCATTACTATTATTAGTCTTATTGATGATTTAGATTTTCCACTATATTTTTCTAACACTGACAAAAGTTGTTTGAACACTGATAAGTGTTTTTTACAACGTTGTCAGCAATATAATTGTCTAACGCTGACAAAGCTTCCTTCAACGCTGTTATGTGTTATCGGGGCGTTGTCAGCAACAATGTTAGTTTTGTGGTTTTCAATCTAAATGTGCAGATGGTGTTAGCAGTATACCATTGGATACAGAGTTGCTTATGGATCAAAGGAGAAGCATTTGGACAAGTTTTTATTTATGGATGATGGTTGGAATGTTTCATTCCTATCTTGACATAAATTTTTTATGTTCATACATGTTTTTAGCAAACTCTTTGTATCTTTGTTTAAGGGGAGGTTTTAGGAACCTTTAGGATTTTTGGGTATCCATATGATACTCTTATCACAATTCTAGATTGTGTCCACAGGTGAGTATGGGTTAGTTTTACTAAACCATGAGGCACTGTAGCATGCATAGTATATCAACTTTGCATGCTGCCAAGACATTTTTGGCCTAGAATTGGTTGTGGTCTGTTGGGAGACTTGGGAATGGTTTTCATATGGGATTTACCTGGGAGTAACAAGGATTTTATGAGGTAACTTGGTTGTTAAGAATTTTGGTTAGCAAGGGACACTAGAGGACTGTTATGTCTATCTTGCTTATGCAAGTGTGCATAACTGGACAGTGCTTGCCGCCCTATGATAATTATCAGCTTTTGGTTATCTTCTCTAGGATAAATTACTTGTTAAGGTCATTTTTCACTTTTTAAAACAATTTTATTTTTGGACGCTGACAAGATTTTTCCAAGCGTTGTTGTGACCAAATTGGACGCTGACATGGCTTTAGGCGAACGTTGACAAGATTATAGCCGTTGGGCGTTGATGGGTTATATTTGACCGTTGACACTCAATGGGACCTACCCAGTTGTTACTTTTTGACATATTTTCAAGCCGTAATTTTAGGAGTTGTTACTTTCATTAAATGCATGAGATAACTTATAACTTTTTCAATATTTTCATGATTAGTTTTTGAAAATCTTTGCCTATTTTCGGGCCAATCACATGCATTGTTTATCTCCTATAAATTTGGCTCCTATTTTTAAACAGGGTATCTATAATTCTTGTCTAACACTTTTCTCTTATCAACCTTCATCTTCTACACTTCAAATTAACAGCTTTCATCAATGGCACCAAGATTTAACTCAGCAGAATTGGATTTGGGGTTCAAGTCTCAACACAACATGATTGCTTATCTTGTTGCTGATAATACTTTGTTCCCTCAATACACACAAATGGTGGCGTATTTGAACGCATCCCCATTAAGGTATGCTCTTTCTCATGCACCACTCATCCAGTCACACACATTAAACAGTTTTGGAACACTGTTAGTTCCTCAACAGTTAATGGAGTGACCACATTAACTTCTATTGTTCATGGGAGATCTTGGGTGGTTACTGAGGCCTTGGTACGCCATGCCTTGCATCTTGATGATGCTGATGGTATAACCATTCTTCCCATAACTGAAATAGAACAAGGGCTTAGGGCTTTGGGATACCCTATTCCTGATGAAGGTACTCTTAACAAGTACCATAAGCAGGAATTTCCCCCAGCCTGGAAGTACCTCATTCACATTCTCCTTCAATGTTTGAGTCCCAAATGTACTGCACACAATGAGATCAATAGATCCATTGCAACTGCTATTGTGTGTATTGCAACAGGGCAAAAATATAACTATTCTAAAATGATTTTTGAAGGGATGTGTAAAAACAAGGGGACAAAAATGACTTTAGCTTATCCCCGTTTTCTGCAAATGGTTTTTGATGCTCAAGGTTATTGTTCAAGGGATCACAATGATTTTTATAAGATCCCTGAACAAAAGAAAGCTATTTTTACCAAGATGAATTCACCACCTCATAGAGACCTACCTTTAACCCCAACTATGCTTGCTGTTATTGCAGCAGCACAACCCCAACCAGACCCCCAACCTCATATTGACCCACAACCACAACTTGAACCTATCCCTGAACCTTTCCCCTCCCCTGAACAAATGCAAATAGACCAAGAACCCTTTGACGCTGACACATCTAATGTGGGCGTTGATGTGCCTATTTCCAACGCTGACACCCAACCATCACAATCCCAAACACCCCTTAACCAACCCACATCTACCCATTCTTCCACACCATCATCCACACCACCTGAATATAGGTTGATCAAACGCCAAAGGACTGCTGGAGAGTTCTCCTCTGGTGGTCCTAGCCATGAAGCAGAGAGAACCACCACCACAAGTGTGGCTGGTGACCTGGATGAGGCTGGGACTATTGGTTCTGGCTTAGAAGCTGGCCAAGACAGTCCCACCATAATTAAGTCCTCATCCATGCCCAATGAACCTGACTTGGGAGGTCAAATCCCCATTTCAGAAGAGGGCAGACTGGAACCAATGACTCTTTTGGAATTGACGGCTGTCTGCATTAGCTTGCAAAAGCAGAATGCAGACTTAGTACAAATTGTCAGCTTACAAGGCCTTGAACTCAAGCAATTGAGGGAGAGGATTGTTGTTTTGGAGAGTGCTCATGCAAAGGGAGGAATGGAGGAGTCTTCCAAAGGGGAGGAAGATCAAAGAAATCTGAGTGATAAGAGCAGTCAAGATGGTCAATCATTGGATGTTGCTGAAGCTCTTACTACTTTGAAGGAACAAACAGGTTTTGATACGTCCTTAATCTCTCCAACCAATCTAAATTTATCATTTACAGCAATGTTGAGAGAGGTTACACAAGGCACTGAGGGAAAATATTTGAGCGCTGAGGGAAAATATTTGAGCGTTGACAAGACAAATTTGGACGCTGATAGAAGTATTTTGGGCGCTGATAGAGGAAATTTGGGCGTTGACAGATCTGCATATGGAGGTGATGTATTCCAGTCATCGTCTATCATCAAGGATGTTCCTACTCAGGTATTACCATCTACCTTACCAACCATTGCACCATCAGATAAGGGTAAGGGTAAGTTGGTAGAAGAAATTGTTCCAAAGAATGCAGCTCAGGTTGAATTTCATAGAAGATTGGCTGAGCAAATGATGGAACAAGGTGAAAAGGAAAAGTCACCTTTTGTTGTGAATTCTGAAGAGGAAAGTGATGGGGCTAGCTCAGACTCAAGTGTGATGATTGTTGAGCCAGAAAGACTTGAGTATGGTGATGAGCTTGCTAGGGAAAAGTTGAGAGATTTAAAGTTGCAGATTGATTTTGATATGCCAGAGGTGGTTCAGATGTACAATTCTTGGGAAGAAAGCTGTATGGATAATCCAGACTTGACCATTTCAGATCAGATATGGGGTTTGGAAATTCTTCTTAGAGTTCAGAAGGATTGTAAGGTGATTTTGAAGCACAAGGCAAGCAACATTCTCTCTGAGTTAAAAAGGGATAGAAGGAAGCTCTACTTTATGTTGCTCAAATGTCATGGAGTTGGATGGAAACATCAGAAGCTGAAGGCTTTGACATTTGATGAGTTGGAACATAGGGCTTATCCTATTTGGGTGAAAGTGCAGGAAGAAAACACTTTCAGACTTCTTTCAGATGAAAGAAAGGAGCAACTTGCAGAAGAGATGGAAATCAAGAAAGCTATGATAGTTCCCAGACCAGTGAAGAAGGGATTTACACTTGAGTTTCCAAAAGATATGAATCAACTATATCCAAGTGAAGCAGTTATTAGAAAGAGCCTCAAGCTCTCCCCATTAGAAGCTTCAGATATGGTGCATGTGTTACCATTAGATTCCAGGAATCCAATTGTGAGTTATGATGAGGATGAATGTGGATTCTGGAAGATTGGAAGATATGGCAAGGAGGTACACACTTTTACCACTCTCATATCTTTATTTGCAAGTTGTGATAGAGAAGACTTGGTGGACCTTTGGAGGTTGTTGGAAACCAAGTATGAGGCTGAAGCACCAACTTCAGCCAATGGAATAAAACTTTGGACCACATTCAAAAGAATGTGTGGGACAAATGAGGAAGATCCTGAAATATGGAAGGATCTTGAAGATGATCTCAGTGGTCTTCAATGGAGATTATATTCAGCTGCTGGTGTATACCATTTGAGTTCTACAAAGTTTGCTGAGTATTTACTTGTAGATGCTCAGTATTTCATATCCAAGGCTGTTTTGGAGAAGATGAAGGACACCCAGTTGGAGATAGATTATACAAGTGATGTGGCAAAGAATTTGATCAGATTTGTTTATTACCAATATGATAAGGTTTGTCAGACTCCTCCAAGTTCTTAATGTTTATTCAGAAACTTGATCATAAGAGTGGATATCAAGTTTAGGGGAGGATTGTTGGGAATAAATTAAGGCCATATCACTTGAACGCTGACAAGAACAACTCAAGCGTTGACAAGAACAAAGTGAGCGCTGACAGCTCAAGCGTTGACAGGTTAAAGTCAAGCGTTGACACATTGAAGACAAGCACTGATGGAAGATGTGAGCTACACGTTTATTATGTTCTAGAATACTTCTAGTAAGGATAGAAACGACAATGTATTTTCTATGTTTATCTTTGCCTAGAATAGTTGATACGTAGCTTATTGTACAAGGCTTCTTAGTCTATAAAAGAAGACCTTTAGGTTAATGTTTAGTATCAAGTTTTCATTAAGTTTTCATTCGTAAACATCTTTCATTGTAAGCAAGTTCGACATTCATAATCAAAGTGAAAGTTTTGTTTACATCTTGTGTTCTTGTTTAAGTATTAAATTCTGCATAATACTTAGATTCACAAAGCATATAACAAAGGTTTCTCTACGTGTTATACTTGATCTAATCTCGTATACACAAAGCTAATCGATCTAAGTTTGGGATCAACAAATTATGCTTTGTCAGCGCCCAAGATACTCTTGTCAGCGTTCAAATTCTCCCTGTCAACGCTCAAATTTCCTGCCTCAGCGCCTTTTGCAATTTCTTCCAACATAGCTGTAAATGATAAATTTAAGTTTGTAGGAGAGACTAGAGACGTATCAAAACCTGTCTGTTTCTTCAAACTTGTTAGGGCCTCAGCAACATCCAAAGACTGACCATCATGAGAGCCCTTATCACTCACATTTATTTGTTCATCCTCCCCTTTGGAAGATTCCTCCATCCCTCTCCTTGTACTAGCAGTCTCCAAGATAACAATCCTCTCCCTCAATTGCTTGAGTTCAAGGCCTTGTGTGCTGACAATGTGTACCAAGTCTGCATTTTGCTTTTGCAAGCTCATGCAGACAGCCGTCAATCCCATTAGGGTCATTGGTTCCAATCTGCCCTCTTCTAAAATGGGTATTTGACCTCCCAAGTTAGATTCATTGGGCATGGATGAGGTCTTAAGTATGTTAGGACTGTCTTGGCCAGCTTCTAAGCCAGAACCAATAGTCCCAGCCTCATCCATAACACCAACCACACTTGTGGTGGTGGTTCTCTCTGCTACATGGCTAGGACCACTAGAGGAGAACACTCCAGTAGTCCTTTGGCATTTCTGTAACCTATATTGGGTTGGGGGAGAAGAAGATGTAGATTGGGTGGATGTGGGTTGGTTAAGGGGTGTTTGTGTCTGTGAAGGATTTGTGTCAACGTTTGAAATAGGCACATCAATGCCAACATTTAATGTGTTAGCGTCGAAGGGTTCTTGGTCAATTTGCATATGTTGTGGTGAAGGTAATGGTTCAGGTATTGGGTCAATTCGGGGTTGGGGGTCTGGTTGGGGTTGATCTGCATCAATGACAGCAATCATAGCTGGGTTTAGGGGTAGGTCACGATGTGGGAGTGAGTTCATCTTCATAAAAATTGCTTTCTTTTGCACAGGGATCTCATAAAAATCATCATGATCCCTTGTGCAGTATCCTTGGACATCAAAAACCATTTGTAAAAATCTGGGATAAGCTAAAGTCATTTTGTTCCCTTTATTTTTACACATGCCCTCAAAAATCATTTTGGAATAATTAAATTTTTGCCCAGTAGCAGTACACACAATAGCACTAGCAATAGATCTATTGATCTCATTGTGTGCAGTGCGCTTGGGACTCAAACATTGTAATAGGACATGTATTAGGTACTTCCAGGCTGGGGGAAACTCCTGTTTATGATATTTATTTAAAGTTCCTTGAGCAGGAAAAGGATAACCCAAAGCCCTTAGTCCTTGTTCTATTTCACTAATGGGAAGGGTGGTTATACCATCAGCATCATCAAGATGCAAAGCTTGGCGTACCAAAGCTTCAGTAACCACCCATGTTCTCCCATGAACAATAGAAGATAATGTAGTCACTCTATTAACTGTTGAGGAACTGACATTGTTCCAAAACTGTTTAATATGTGTGACAGGAATGAGTGGTGCATGAGAAAGAGCATACCAAAAAGGGGATGCGTTCAAATACGCCACTATTTGTGTGTATTGGGGAAACAGAATATCATCAGCTTCAAGATACGCGATCATGTTGTGTTGACTTCTGAATCCTAATTCCAAATCACTTGGTTTAAATTTTGGTGCCATTGTTGAAAGCTGTTTGAATGATTGAGAAAGATGAAGTTGATAAGAGAAAATTGTGTTAGACAAGAATAATAGGTACCCTGTTTAAAAATAGGAGCCAAATTTATAGGAGAAGAAAATGCATGTGATTGGCCCAAAAATAGGCAAGTATTTTCAAAATGTAATCATGAAAATATTGAAAAAGAATAAGTTTATCTCATGCATTAAATGAAAGTTATCAGCTCCCAAAATTATGGCCTAAAAATATGTCAAAAAGTAAGAACTGGGTAGGTCCCATTGAGTGTCAATGGTAAAAAATAACCTATCAACGTCCAACGACTATATTCTTGTCAACGTTTGCCATAGCCATGTCAGCGTCTAAATTGGTCACAACAACGCTTGGAAAAATACTTGTCAGCGTCCAAAAATAAAAATATTTAAAAATGAAAAATGACCTTAACAAAGTAATTTATCCTAGAGAAGATAACCAAAAAGTTGATAATTATTATAGGGCGGCAAGCACTGTCCAGTTATGCACACTTGCTTATGCAAGATAGACATAACAATACTCTAGTGTCCCTTGCTAACCAAAACTCTTAACAACTAAGTTACCTTATAAAATCCC
Source organism: Glebionis coronaria (assembly GCA_025667525.1). NCBI lineage: Eukaryota > Viridiplantae > Streptophyta > Magnoliopsida > Asterales > Asteraceae > Glebionis > Glebionis coronaria. Next base: position 252,284,411 of record CM046878.1, read on the forward strand.
TTGTTACTCCTAGGTAAAACCCATGACAAAATCATTCCCAAGTCTCCCAGCAGACCACAACCAATTCTAGGCCAAAAATGTCTTGACAGCATGCATAGTATATCAACTTTGCATGCTACAGTGCCTCATGATTTAGTAAAACTAACTCATACTCACCTGTGGACACAATCTAGAATTGTGATAAGAGTATCATATAGATTCCCAAACATCCTAAAGGTTCCTAAAACCTCCCCTTAAACTATGATACATATGTTGCTAAAAATATGCATGAACATAAAAAATTTATGTCAAGATAGGAATTAAAAATTTCAACCATCATCCATAAATAAAAACATGCCCAAATGCTTCTCCAATGATCCATAAGCAACTCTGTATCCAATGGTATACTACTAACACCACCTGCACATTTAGATTGAAAACCACAAAACTAACATTGTTGCTGACAACGCCCCGATAACACTTGACAGCGTTGAGGGAAGCTTTGTCAGCGTTAGACAAATATATTGCTGACAACGTCACAAAAACACTTATCAGCGTTCAAGCAACCTTTGTCAGTGTTAGAAAAATATAGTGGAAAATCTAAATCCTCAAAAAGACCAATAACAATGCATTATCCTGTACATACTTTTACAAAAAGACTCCAAAACACATATTATGTGAGATTGATCATCCCAATACTTGTTACCAAGTATTGAAACCTCCCAGCATCAAAAGTTTTAGTTAGTAAATCTGACACATTCTCCTCTGTGTCAACCCTATCTGGTTGTACTAAACCTTTTTCAAAACAATCTCTTATAAAATGGTGTCTAATTTCTATGTGTTTAGTTTTAGAATGATGTACAGGATTCTTAATAATGCATAAAGTGCTGTTATTGTCAACAAATATCTTGGTATGCATGAAATTATACCCATAGTCCAACAGCTGGTTCTGAATCCACAAAACTTGTCCACAACAAGCAGCTGCAGCCACATACTCAGCTTCAGTTGTAGAATTAGCCACCACTGTTTGTTTCTTGCATTGCCAAGATATTAATCTGCTCCCAAGAAACTGACATCCACCAGTTGTGGATTTTCTATCAAACTTATCACCTCCATAGTCACTGTCTGAATATGCAATCAACTCCAATGGTGAATCCTTAGGGTACCACAAACCAAGACTAGGATAGCATCTTAGGTACCTAAAGATCCTCTTGACAGCATAAAGGTGACATTCTTTGGGAGTCACTTGATGGTGTGCACAAGCACACACAACAAACATGATGTCAGGTCTAGAGGCTGTGAGATGCATCAATGAACCAATAATTGATCTATAGTGCCTGACATCAACATCCTTTCCATCTCCAATCTTTCCCCAAGGGTGTTCTCTATCCATAGGAGTAGTAGCCCTCTTTTCATGTAGAGAAAAGCCAAACTTCTTCAAGATCTCAGCCACATATTTATCTTGGGAGATGAAGATACCATCTTCTTTCTGCTGAACTTGTAAACCAAGAAAGAAGTTCATCTCCCCCATAGCACTCATCTTGAATTTGTCTGTCATCAGCTTGGAGAAATCCTCACTCATCTTTGGATCAGTAGACCCAAAAATGATGTCATCAACATAGACCTGAACAAGCAACACATCCTTACCTTTCTTCTTTGTAAATAGTGTCTGATCTATGGTGCCCCTCTTGAAGCCATTGTCCACTAAATAAGTAGACAAAGTACCATACCATGCTCTTGGGGCTTGATGAAGTCCATACATAGCCTTCTTGACTCTATACACCTTGTCTGGATTCTCTGGATCCTCAAAACTAGGAGGTTGCATCACATATACCTCCTCAACAATTGTTCCATAGAGGAAGGCACTCTTGACATCCATCTGATAAACAGTGAAGCCCTGCAGGATGCATAGGCTAAAAAGATCCTAATAGCTTCAATTCTTGCAACTGGTGCAAAGACCTCCTCATAGTCTAACCCATCCTCTTGTGTATATCCTTGAGCCACTAATCTTGCCTTGTTTCTGACCACAATACCTCTTTCATCGCTCTTGTTTCTTTGAACCCATCTTGTCCCTGTAGGTCTGACATATCTGAGACAATCAACCAGCTCCCAAACATCCTGTATTGCAAATTGGTGAAGCTCATCCTACATTGCTTCCACCCAACTTGGTTCTTTGAGAGCATCAAATATTTTCTTGGGTTCCTGTTGTGACAGAAAACAAGCAAACAAACATGCTTGCACAAGAGGGGTATCAACCTTCTTGTGAATATTGGCAATAAATCCACCAAGACCTTGATGAGATCTTCTAGTCTGAATAGGAGTCATAATATCACCAATGATTTGAGAAGTGGGGTGATTCTTCATGGTAGAAGTGAGAACTCCTCCTTCAAAAAGTCTGGTGTCCTCAATCTCATTCTCCAAGTTGCCAATATCTTCTTCATCAGACTCTCTTTCATAAACATGAGGATGAACCTCTTCATATAAATTGGAAGGTTCACCCTGTTCAAAAGTAGAAGAGAAAAGATGTGCAGAAGTGTTGTCAACGCCTGATCCTTGTTTGTCAGTGTGTGAGCTGACAACGCTTGAACTGTTGTTGTCAACGTCTGGGCCATCAACGTCTGAATTGGTCTTGTCAGCGCTAGATTTGCCTTTGTCAGCGCCTGAAGGACCATGCATGTTGTTATCTGGTGGTACTTTAGGACCACCATTATCTTTTCCAGCAGCAGCAGCAAAAGCATCTGTCCATATGGGGATTGTAACATATTCTTGTATAGGAGATGACTAGTCTGCTTGTGATCCAACCTTTTCATGAACCTGTGTACCTGAAACATCAACAACTTGTTTTTCCACAACATTTGAAGTTACCTTCACGATGTCTGGATTAGTGACAGGCATATAATTTAAAGTCCTAGATAAAGGTTCCAAGTCAAACAACCAATTTGGACCACTTTCAGGATCACTAGGTTTATTCTCTAAAAACCTAACATGTACTCTTTCAAGAATACGTTTTTCCTTTTTAAGATAAACCCTATATCCCTTGCTCTGCACTGAATACCCCATGAAGTAGCCTTCATCACCTTTTGCACTAAATTTAACTAAGGCATCACTAGTATCTAACACTACTACATGACAACCAAAAGGTCTGAGAAAACCAATATTAGGTTTTCTTCCCCAAAGTAACTCATAAGGTGTTTTGTTCTGAATTTTGTTGACCAATGCTCTATTTTGAACATAGCAAGCTGTATTAACAGCCTCAGCCCAAAAGGCTATAGGGAAATGAGCATCAGCCAACATGGTTCTGGCTGCTTCAATTAGGGTTCTATTTTCCTCTCAGCAACCCCATTTTACTGTGGAGTTCTAGCAACACTAAATTGCCTAGTAATTCCTTTCCTGGCACAAAAATCATCTAACACTTTATTCCTAAATTCACCACCATTATCACTCCTAAGCATTTTAACTTCATTTCTAGTTTTCTTCTCAATCTGAGTGATAAAATCAATTAAAGTGTCAGTTGTATCACTCTTCATAGCTAAAAAGAAAGTCCAAGTAAACCTAGAAAAGTCATATGTGATGACAAAGCAGTAGGACTTACCATTCAAACTTTCTATATTGGTTGGACCAAAGAGGTCCATATGAAGCAAGTGAAAAGGTCTAGTACTAGAGTGCACCTGTTTGGACTTGAATGAGACCTTGTGTTGCTTGCCCTTAAGACATGCAACACAAGAGTGGTCATTGTGGAAGGCCTTTTCAGGCAAACCATCAACCAAGCCAAGTCTCACAAGCCTGTTTATATTCTTAAAATTTATGTGCCCTAGTCTCCTGTGCCACAAATTACTTTCATCTACTGAAGCTTTAGCATAAAAACAAGACATATTGTTATTCATTCTAATACCATTCAGATTCACATTGTATATGTCTTTATGCCTAGGTGTTCTATAGTCGATATATTTCTCATCAGGGATCTTATAATCCTTGCTTAACACCAAACATTCAGTATCAGTAAACAGAACTTTATTTTTGTTATCACAAACTTGTGATACACAAAAAAGATTGTAATCAAGTTCCTTTACCAGAAATACGTTTTCAAAACGCAAGTTCTTGGTGAGAAGTGTTCCTTTGCCTGTGATAGTACCATATCTGCCTCCAAAGTAAACCTTATCACCATCCTTAATGGGAGCGAAGTTGGTCAAATAATCTTCCTTCCCTGTCATGTGCCTTGAGCATCCACTATCCCAATATCCAAAATCATTGACCTGTCTTTGAATGCCCTGCACATAAAGAAAACAAGTTAGTTTTCTTTGGGAACCCAAGCCTTGGAAGACTTGGATTCATCTGGTTGTTCAACAAGAACAGACTTAGTTCTCATAACAACCCCATTTTCATCCCTCTTTGGATGAAATACCCAGTTAACCCCAATAGGTTTTGTAATGACCTTTGAAATGTAACTAAATCTGTTGCAGGTCATTGAAATCCCATTATCATTAGGGTTTTGATCTTTCTTTGGTCTCCATGTTAAGCTTGAAGAAGCTTTAGACCCCTTACCCTGTGGTTGCAAATATTTAGGTCTGATCACGTTTCTGTCAGCGTTGGAATTGGTATTGTCAACGCTGAAATTACCCTTGTCAGCGTTGAACCTAGGGTTTGCTACAGAAACCCATTGCCTATTAGACCAAGTATTTGTCTTTTGAAATGGTCTTTATCCATGAGTGTTAGACCCTCTAGTGAAGAATGGGGCATGTCTAACAATTTGTGGACTTTGCTGCACACAAGGTTTGGGTCTGACAACATTTGACTTTCTAACAACGTTGACTTTGGGAGCGTTGACACACTTATATGCTAAATGTGAAAAGCTACCACAAGTGTAACAGGCTTTTCTAGACACAACCCTAGGTCTAGAAGAGAAGAAGCCTGTTCCTTCATTGCTAACTTGGCTCTTAGGTGACCTAGTATTCCTATACATCTCTGCATACTTAATGCTAGGTTTTCTAACAGTGTTTGAGCCAAGGTGATAGGTGTGTAAACACCCATCCTTTTTACCACTTAATTACAATAATAACCAAGCCAAAACGTGTATTTTATGTCTTTTATGTCGGAATTATGCGTGGTTTGTGTTTTTGTTGTGATTTAGGACGAAATTGTGAAAAGTGGAGAAAACACGGCATTCACGGGCTTTTATTGAAGAAAAAGATGAAAGATGAAGTCGAGAAGTCAAGAGTGCAAAAAGAACGGAAGTCCAAGACCAATTCTGAAGATTTATCGAAGAAAAAGTCAAAAGACGGAAGTGTACTAAAAGCCGAAGAACTCGAGTCTTATTTATTGAAGAATTAAAAGACGAGTTTAAAGAAATCCCGAGCCATAAGTCATTAAAGTCCAAGATTAACAAATTATTAAGAAGGGAAGGACTTAATGGTGCAATTAAGAAGAAATGAAGGAGGGGAGGAAGCTTCCTAATCCTCCCCTATATATAGTCATTAGGATAGTCATTTTTACTCTTGTTGGCTAGAGTGACACTAGTTCTTCCACCTTTACTTTTATGCACATTTAATTACCTTGCACCTTTAATTACTTGCACCTTTAATTACCTTGTCTTGCACTTTAATTTTCAAGTAAGTTAATTCTATCTTTATTGCACTTTTACTTTTCTTGTCAAAATCTCTCATTCTACCTTTCTTTCTTGCTTAATCTTGTTGATTTCATGTTTATTATCTTGCTTATTTGATTAAAGATTGTGTTTTTATGCTTGTGATTGTGTTAGATTATTTATTCTTATAGCTTATTTGTTTTCATCTTTAAGTTTTTAAAGTTTTTATAAAAGTTATTTTCATATAAAAGTTGTTTTTCGTAAAGCTTATTCATTTCATGTTATAAACGTCTTTAAATTTCAGTTTAGTAGCTTATTTTTATACGGTTTGCCTTAGGATTTTCGTCTTGTGCTTATTAGACTTATAGCTTATTTGTTTAGCTTATTTTTGGTTATTTCTACGGTATTCCGATTTGGTAATCGGATAAGGGTTTATACATTCCGACCATAGCTCTTTGGCTTGGTCGGAAAAGGGTTACAACATTCCGATTGGTGGTGTTTAGCTATATTCCGATCGAGGTGATTGACAAACATTCCGATCTGGACCCTTCTAACACATTCCGATTGGAGGGTAAAGTGGTTATTCCGATTAGAAAAAGTGACAGCTTTCCGATTTGAGTTCTAACTACATTCCGACGAGAAGGATTTCGATAGCCTCTTCTTTCCCACTTTCCGATTGAAGCATTCCGACCAGGTAGGTTTTTGTCATTCCGATCTGAGGTGAGTTTGGTATTCCGATCAAGGTAAGGTGACAGCTTTCCGATTGGCATTTTTCGATCCTCATTCCGACCAGAGTGGTAAGATTATTCCGATTTGGTAAGAGTATTCCGATTGGGGTGCTGATCGGAATACATTCCGATCTAGGTTATTTTTCATGTTTTGTCTTGTTTAAATTTTAAGTTGTCATTTTAATACTTGTCTAATTTTAATTCTCGTCACGCTTTACTTTTAATTAGACTTAGATTAACTCTAACGCCATTTTATTTAAACGCACTTTTATTTTACGTCATTTACATTTAGGTTTTGCACTTTTTAATTATACTACAACGACAACACTTTTGTTTTCACCAAAGACAGCAGAGTCACACTAAAAACCAATAATCAATTCGATTAGAACACTATAACGATAATTTTCTTACTAGGCAAAAGCCAGTTATCAAATGGCGCCGTTGCCGGCTCTTTTCGTAAAGATTAACTGTTTTCTGTGAGAGACGCGTTGCTTTTTGGGATCCGTTCACTTGTGAGCGTTATTTTTCTTGCATAAAAAATCCAAAAAAAAAATCATAAAAAATAAAAAATTGCTAAAAATCCATAAAAAATAAAAATTTTAAAAAATCCAAAAAGATTTTATCTTTGTTGTGTATATATATTGTCTTTGTGTTTGGTTTCTTTTTCTTTTGCATTTTCAGGTGTATGCGTACTAGATCTTCTAATTATCAAGAGCCCGAGACTCAAGAAGATTTAATTATGTCAGGTGTTAACAACAACAATAATCCACCGCACCTCAACAATAACAACAATGTTCTTCCACAGCCCGATCTTCGAACGATGGAGGAACTTTGTCAACCTACCATGTTTGGACGAGGAGGACCGATTGCGCCGATGCAAATCAACGCTCCTGAGTTTTCGTTGAAGCACCACATGATTCAGCAAGTGCAAACAAACCCATTCCGTGGATTGCCTGATGATGATGCCAACAAACACCTCGACAAGTTCATTACAATCACCCAAAGCATGAAGTTGCCTGGTGCCACAATGGATGTTCTTCGCCTACAACTCTTCCCACATACTTTATCACATCATGCCGAGAAATGGTTTGATCGTCTCCCGAAGAATTCAATTCATACTTGGGATGACATGACTCAACGCTTTTTGTCGCACTACTTTCCACCATCCATGGTCACGAGCCTTAGCAATCAAATCAGCGGTTTCATGCAAGACCCTGATGAATCTCTTTTTGATGCTTGGGAGCGATATAATGTCTTGATTGATCGTTGTCCAAACCACAACATGCTCCCTGTGACCTTAATAGATACTTTCTACAACGGATTGACTTTTCGAGATCGTGATACGATTAATGCAGCCGCCGGTGGCACATTCATGAAAAGGAGACCCGAGGAGTGTAGAGAGTTAATTGAGAACATGACTACTCACCACAAAAACTGGGATTCCTCCGCTTCTTCAAGGAACAACCCGAGAGTCAATGTTTCCTCCACCTCAGCAAACCCTGATATGACCGAACTCACCCGCATGATGACTGAAATGAGCAAAAGTATTACGCTTCTCGCTTCAAACCAACAAAAACAACAAGTTAAAGCGGTTGCTAATCCTTGTGAAACATGCGGCGGTCCTCACTCATACATCGATTGTCCTTCGACTTAAGGAAATCCGGAAAATGTGTATGCAGCTTATGGTAATTATTCACCGGAAAATTACCAAGCTCGACCTCCAGGGGATAGAAATCTGCTGAGTTACCGATCCAACAATTACCTTTCACCCGGTTTTTCTCCTCAAAACCAAAACCCCGCCAACAACTACAATAGAAGCAACCAAATCCCACCAAGAGCTTCTAATCCTTATCACCCACCCGCTCAACAAACCCCACCCATTAATCCCGATGTTGAAGCCATCATGAGAACCCACGGTGAGCAAATCAAGAATCTACAGAGCCAAATAATCAATCTGAAAGGAGATATCACAAAGCAAGGAAATGAGATTAGATCCGAGCTTCGAGATAACATTCAATCGTCCTTCAGCAATCAAACCAATGATTTGAAGAATATGCTTGCTAGTTTCTTGCCCGCCGCTCAACCTTCTTCTTCGAGTTCTCTTCCTTCAAACACCGTCACCAATCCGCGAGCAAATGTGAGTGCTATTACTACTCGTAGTGAAATTACCATTGTCGATCCACCGATCCCTCCCCCATCATCTACACCTCCTCCACCACCATTTATCCCTACTCCTCCTACACCTAGTATTAGTGCACCATTACCGTCTCCGCCTCGTCATGACGATATATCTAGGAAGGACCCTTCAACATCTCAACCTCCACCTGCTACACCTGCACCTTCACCACCCAAACCCAATATCCCTTATCCTTCTCGTTTAGGCAAGACCAAGATGCTAACCAAGGATGACTCTGAAGTGACACGCTATGTGAAGATGATCTCTCAAATGAACTTCAACATTAGCTTTCTTGAAGCACTTGTCCACATGCCCAAATTTGTTAAAGCATTTAAGGAATTGCTTAACAAGAAGGAAAAGTTGATTGAACTCGCCAACACACGCTTAAATGAAAACTGCTCTGCAGTTATTCTTAAAGAACTTCCGGAAAAGCTTGGGGATCCCGGTCGTTTTGTGTTGCCTTGCTTTTTCAACAAAACTGAAGAATTTACTGCCCTTGCTGATCTCGGGGCCAGTATTAATCTGATGCCATTGAGTGTTTGGAAAACACTATAATTGCCCGACCTCACTCCAACGAAGATGACTCTTGAAGTTGCAAATCGCATTCTCGCTTACCCCGTTGGTATTGCCGAATACGTGTTTATCAAAATTGGCACATTTACTTTCCCGGTCGACTTCGTTGTTGTTGATTATGAAATGGACCCTCGTATTCCTTTAATACTTGGTCGGCCATTCTTGAGAACCGAACGAGCTTTAGTTGATGTTGCCGAAGGTGAGTTAATCTTAAGAGTCGGGGATGATGCACAAGTTTTTAAAATGGGAAAGCTTACAGGCAAATTCTTTGGAGGCCGAGAATCAGTGAATATGATTAATGTGCTTGACGATTTTACCGTCTACAACAATCCTCTATTCGATTCTTCCATTGATAATCCACTTTTTCATGATGATGTGGATGATTCTCTCTCCAATTTGGAACCTTCTCCCATTTATGATTCTCCACCGATCTTCGATGCTTATGATGATGATTCTAGCTCAGATTCGGATGATTATGATGACCTTACTTCTGAGTATCCTGAGCTGCCCACATATGATGATTTTGATGAGGCCGATACTCTTTCGAGCGATTCTTCACATGATGAAGATCTTCCGCCATCACTCGATCCTACTTTGGACGATTACTCATTTGAGGAAGATTTCTCTACGTTTCTCAACACTTACTTCTCTCATGAGAGTGATGCACCTCCTTTTGATTTTGAAGATTATCGTCTTGATCCTACTTTGGAATTGAAGCACATTCTTTCAAAGGAGAAGAAACCGGTCGACACCAATATCCGCAGCACGTATGAGTTAACACCTCTTTGTCCCCCTTCTGAGGACGAGGTTGTGCTTCTTCGCGGATCTTCTTCACACTCTGCTGAGCCTGAGTGCTATTTTCCCCTAAAGGAAAAGGTGTTCGACCCCGGTATCGATATTCTGCAGCCATCTCAGTATCCTTCTGATGAAATAAAAGGAAATATCTTTGGAACTTATGGAAATCTGCTTGCACCACTTCACCCTTGCTTTCACCGTGCTCCATCGCTGCTTAAGGGAACCTTGCCTACTCTTCTTTGGCTTGCCTTGTTCGCCTTAAGCTTGTGCTATATGATGGACGAAAACAATGTATTTGATCCTGGTGGATATGTTTCATGCTTCTTCCTATGATGATCAAGGTCGAGTTAGGCTCACGACTCGGTTAACAAAAAATCAAGCGCTTCTTGGGAGGCAACCCATGCATCTATCTTTTCGCTTTCTTTATCATAAGTGTAGGGGAGACCCTTTGGTTTGCTATCTCCTCTCCTCTCTTAATCAGGGATTCGAGCTTCAATGATCCACTCTTGATGATTCTTGACGACCCGGATTCCGTGTTCCATTTTCCCGGTTCTATCCTAAACTCTTTTCGATTCACTATTTTATATTTTCTCAATATTAAAATAGGAATCTCTTTAGTTGTCTGTTCCTTAGCAAGATTTAAACAACGTACACAATGTCCTAAGTGTAGGGGAGTTCACTCCCACATGCTTAAACATTAAGGACAATGTTTATCTTAAGTGTAGGGGGGACTTCTACCGAAGTTAAGAGGCCTTTTCCTTGTATTTGTCCTCATTTTAACCGGAAAATCAATTTTTCGACATTTTTAAAATTTTTGATCTATTTTGGCCTATTAGTTTTTCCTTTTGTATAGTTATTTTCTTTCCTTATTAGAATAAATGTTTAATAAAGTGGTTTTATTTTTCAAACGTTGTGAATCTTTTGACTCAACCCGAGTTTACTTATCTAAGTTTACTCTAGCTAGTATCCTTAACATGTTTAAGTCAAGTTTTGCTAGGCTTTTATATAGGGAGCTATAAAACGCGAAAGTCTTAACTCTCACGGGTTAAGAACAAGAACTTTTCGCAAGTTCCTATAATTGATCCTAGAGAGTCGTTTATCAAGGGAACTTTAAAACGCGATTTCTAAACTTGAAAAAGTCTAAGAGCTTGCAAGATCCTACAGGCGACTCGAAAACCCAAAACTTTGATTTAATAGGCTAAGTATCCACGAGCCTCATTCCTTGAGATTTTAAACTATGGAGAACGAGAGATGATAGAGCCAATTATAAGTTTGGTATTCTTTCGGGAATTTATGTGAGTTAATTATGAGCCTATTCTCCCATCGCCTGCTAATAAATTTATCTGCAATAAATAAGGTTGTACGATTTGAAAAGTTACTTAGCTTCTAGACCAAGATCGTTTAAAAGTTACTCGGTATGGATTAGAGTTCATAGCCAAGGCATAACTTATTGAAGAGGGATGCAAAGATTGGCGAGTCCGAAAAGGCCCTAACAAGGCATGAGGGCTACATTTTGTTGCTAAAGATCCAAAGTGATGTGAAGAATCATTTATCGAAAATCAATATGAAGGATCGAGACACACGACGAAAAGCAAAAACTCCCCAAAAGTCATGGAGAAGTGTATCCGAAAAGACCCTAGCAAGGTATGAGGATAAATAGATCCAAGTCATAAAAGGAGGCGGATCGTTGTATATCAAAGTCCAAAATAAAGATTGGAGAAAAATGAAGAAGTCGTGGTCCAAGTATGAATCTCTCAAAACTTCAAGTGAAGAAATTCCTATATGAAGAGAAGACCATAATTTCATGAACGTCTCTCAAGGTTTGAAGTATGAAGTCGCTGCCAAATATCGGTCCGAGAAAGGTCTCAAATCGCGAAGCAAGTTATGCCAAGATATGAACTTTATGAGGTCCCGAGAAGTAGTTTTAAAAGATTTTGTCCTTTAGCTAACTATTGATTAAATCGTTCACTTTATTTTCGGACTAAATAACTATCGAAATAAGTCAAACAATGCATCCTTTGGATCATTTAAGACAACAATAAAATATAAGAGATACACCTAGGAATAAGGGAGTCTAAGTGAATAATTGGCCCACATGAGTTCGTGTTAGTTTACTAACTTATAATAACAATGATCTCGTTTTTAAGCTTGGTTTGGAGAAAGTGAAAACTTGAGGATGATGATCATTCATAGCATTTCTAAAACCCGAAGGTATGATTTTTGATTTCTTTATTTTCTTTACTTTGAATGTTTATAGTTTTCTATCTCTTTAAATAAGGCCAAGATGGATTGATTTTGATGAAAAGTGTAAACATGCTTTGTAACTAATGCATTGCATGAGGACATTGCAATGGTCAAGTGTAGGGGATTTGATAGGTGTGTAAACACCCATCCTTTTTACCACTTAATTACAATAATAACCGAGCCAAAACGTGTATTTTATGTCTTTTATGTCGGAATTATGCGTGGTTTGTGTTTTTGTTATGATTTAGGACGAAATTGTGAAAAGTGGAGAAAACACGGCATTCACGGGCTTTTATTGAAGAAAAAGATGAAAGATGAAGTCGAGAAGTCAAGAGTGCAAAAAGAACGGAAGTCCAAGACCAATTCTGAAGATTTATCGAAGAAAAAGTCAAAAGACGGAAGTGTACTAAAAGCCGAAGAACTCGAGTCTTATTTATTGAAGAATTAAAAGACGAGTTTAAAGAAATCCCGAGCCATAAGTCATTAAAGTCCAAGATTAACAAATTATTAAGAAGGGAAGGACTTAATGGTGCAATTAAGAAGAAATGAAGGAGGGGAGGAAGCTTCCTAATCCTCCCCTATATATAGTCATTAGGATAGTCATTTTTACTCTTGTTGGCTAGAGTGACACTAGTTCTTCCACCTTTACTTTTATGCACATTTAATTACCTTGCACCTTTAATTACTTGCACCATTAATTACCTTGTCTTGCACTTTAATTTTCAAGTAAGTTAATTCTATCTTTATTGCACTTTTACTTTTCTTGTCAAAATCTCTCATTCTACCTTTCTTTCTTGCTTAATCTTGTTGACTTCATGTTTATTATCTTGCTTATTTGATTAAAGATTGTGTTTTTATGCTTGTGATTGTGTTAGATTATTGATTCTTATAGCTTATTTGTTTTCATCTTTAAGTTTTTAAAGTTTTTATAAAAGTTATTTTCATATAAAAGTTGTTTTTCGTAAAGCTTATTCATTTCATGTTATAAAAGTCTTTAAATTTCAGTTTAGTAGCTTATTTTTATACGGTTTGCTTTAGGATTTTCGTCTTGTGCTTATTAGACTTATATCTTATTTTTCTAGCTTATTTTTCATCCTTTTCATCGTATTCCGATCTGTACCATCGAAAAGGGGTTTATTTTTCCGACCAGCGTTCCTTGCTTGGTCGGAAAAGGGTTTACATATTCCGACGAGAGGGACTTGGTATTCCGATCAGTGGAGGTTTTGGTATTCCAATCAGGTAAGTGACAGTTATTCCGATTGGTGCTCTTTCCCTCATTCCGATCGAGGTGTTTGTGTGGTATTCCGATCAGGTATAGCTTTGATATTCCGATCAGGGGTTCTGCTCAACATTCCGACCAAGCTCCACTCTACATTCCGACAGGATCAACATTCCGACCAGGTAGGTTTGTTACATTCCGATCTAAGGTTTTGCTTGGTATTCCGATCGGGTAGGTGACAATATTCCGATTGGCATTTTCCGATCACATTCCGACAGGAAAGGGTAGTACATTCCGACGAGGTTTGATCGGAATACATTCCGATGGTGAGTTTGGTTTGGTGTTTTGTCTTGTTTAATTTTTACATTCTCATTTTAATTCTTGTCTAATTTTAATTTCCGTCACGCTTTTAATTTTTGTCATTTTATTATTTTACTTTTCAAAGTTTTTAAATTTCGCACCTTTCTTTTAATTAGACTTAGTTTAATTTCTCGCCATTTATTTTAACGCATTTTACCTTTACGTCATTTAATTTTAAGTCTTTTCACATTTTAATTTAAAACCAACCAAAAAATATTTGTTCACCAAAATTAACTGAGTCGTACTTAAAACCAATAATCAATTCGTTAAGATTTCGAGAACTAGAACTTTAATTTTTATACGGGTCAAAAGCCAGTTATTACAAGGTCAACAGCCTTACCAGTGATTGAGTTGGTAACCTTAATGGGAGTTGACTCATTAGGACTTTCACATAGCAAGCCACCCTTAACAAATAAGGTAGGGTTAGCTTTCTTCCATTCATTCAAGTCAGTCAACTTTTGTTGATACTCTTCAACTGGGGTGACAACTCTTGGTGGAGGAATGAATTCCTCCTCTTAGAGTTCTGGCAAACCAGTCCAAGATAGGTCCTTTTGTTGGACACCATAGAAGTCACCAGCTGGTGGTGGAACCACAGAGTAGTCTTTCATCCCAATCCCAGTCATGTCCTTAGGATCCCTTTGTTTATTCACACACTCTCCTAGGGTTTGTGTGGCTCTATCAAATCTCTGAATTTTAAGGCCAACATTATCTTTATTCTTAATGGCCTCATCTAACTTAGCCTGTAAATCACTATTAACCCTTTCCATGATGTTCCTAACATCATTACTAGCATCTAACTCATGTTTTAAGATATTTATTTTATCTTTTAAATCAAATTCCATTTTCTTGTATTCAGAGACTGTTTTCTCAGTTTGAGTGAGAGCTAATTGATAGTAAGACAGTTTGCATCTCTCAGTGCTCACATCATCTAATAACCTTAACACCTCTTTTTTAAGTTTCTCAGTATTTAACCTACAGCCCTTACTACAAAAAGCATCATCGTATACCTCATTATCTGATGAAGAGGAGGAGTGTGCCATGAGAGCATATTGAACATGCTCTTCTTCTTCTTCAATTTCAGCAACCAAAGCTTTATCCACTTCTACATCCTTAGCCAAATAGCTCCAATCCCATCCCATACCATCAATTCCTTGAACTGCAACCATGGCCTTAGGATCCTGAGCCTTAACAATTTGGCTTGAGGGTTTACCAGCATCAGATCTTCTAGGAGATCTGCATTCCCTCATGAAATGTCCCATACGATGACAGTTGTAGCATTCAACTTTGGATTTATCAAATCCAGCTGTGTCCTTTGCATTGAAGGTCATTTTCTTCTTAAACCTTCTATTCCACCTGTTTGCTCTTATACTAGCAAGAGCCATATTCCACTTGATATCCATTTCTTCCAAGTGCTCATCACTTATCTGCTCAAGGTCCTCATATGTCATCACTGAACCATTAGGTAAAGAAGCAATATAGGCACATACAGTATCTAGGTCCAAACCAGCAGGTTTAACTCTTGGTGAGTCACTTTTGTAAGTGTCGGCGTCTAAATAGGAGGCGTTGACAGGACATGTTCCAGTGTTGACACATGATGATCCAGTAACTGGATGCATGTAAGAGTCCTTCTGATCAAATTGGCCTTCACTATGTGAGAAGAAAGCCATGTTACTATTAGTAGACTTACTTCCATGCTCCAGAAGGGTTTCATTCTCCAACAGCCTTAGTTTGTTGTATATATCATCAAAAGTAGAACTTTTGTGAGTGTTGTTGGCAAGTATAGATCTTGCCTCAATCTTCCACGCTTCACCAAGACTTTTAAGAAAAGTGGAATTTATGTCAACATCACCAAGTTGTGTCCCCATGAAGGACAATTTGCTTGTTATGTCAAGCAATCTGCTTCTAACACTGCTAAGTTTCGCATTGGGTTGAGCCTTGAAAACAACATAATCATGCATGAGTTGTTTCTTCTTCTCTTCCCTAGTATCTTCATTGCCACCATATGCAACTTCAAGAGCTGCCCAAAGGTCTTTAGTAGAATCATAACCTCAGTATTTATGCTGGTTCTCTTGTCCCAAAGAGACTTTCAGAATATTTAGGGTTTTCATATCAACCCTTCTCTTTGCTATGTCTTCAGCAGACATAGCTCTACCATCACCAGGGTTTTCTTTCTTATCTGCTTCTGGACATCCAACAACAACAGTTCTTGTAGCAATAGCAACAACAACCTTTTCAGCTCTATTGAATGTGTTTCCATATTCAATGATCTCCCAGAGAGTGTAGTCATAGATCCCCATATATTGCTCAAAGTTGAATTTCCACAATTCAAAGTTGGTTGCATCAAGCATGGGAATCTTGATGTTTGGCAAAGGTTGGGAGGAAGAGGTTATTTCTGGATTTGACATGATGTTGTTTAGGGTTTTGAGAAAATTAGGGTTTTGGTGTTTTTAGGGTTTTTGTGTTCTTACAGATCAAAAGTTCCTCAACAAGCTCTGATTTGTTGATCCCAAACTTAGATCGATTTAGCTTTATGTATACGAGATTAGATCAAGTAATACACTTAGAGAAACCTTTGTATATGTATATGACAATCTAAGTGCTATGCGGAATTAACACTTAAACAAGAACACACAAGATGTAAACAAACTTTCACTTTGATTAATGATATCAAACTTGCTTACAATGAAAGTAGTTTACGTATGAAAACCTATATTGAACATTAACCTAAAGGTCTTCTTTTATAGACATAAGAAGCCTTGTACAATAATCTACGTATCAACTATTCTAGGTAAAGATAAATATAGCAAATACATTGTTGTTCCTATCTTTACTAGAAGTAATCTAGAATACAATAAACGCGTAGAGTATATCCTTCCATCAGTGCTTGTCTTCAATGTATCAACGCTTGACTTTGTCTTGTCAACGCTTGAGCTGTCAGCGTTTTTGTTAATGCAAGTAATGCCTAAAAACATTATTAGTGTTAACTAATCTTTCTTAGTTTTGATCACAACAAACCATACAACACATTTAGTGTAGAAACACAAAATGAATTATTTAACTAACACTATCATCAAGGTAATAATCATATCACTAACCTTTCTTAATCATACTTAGTGATCATCAAAATAATTATCCTTAAAACTCACTTTTGTTAATAAGACAAAAGACTTTTTAATAAACTTTCTTTTTTAGAAAATGTTTTATTAAAATGGAAAATGAAAATTTGAAAATGGCATATTTCAGATGCTGTTAGAATATCCTTTGAAGGGTTCAAATACCTCAGATATTCCCACCCCACTAAAAGACAAAAAACGGAGCGGAGTCTAGTGGCGGTACCTTAAGTACCTACGCGGTACCTTAGCGATATGGTACCGCGGGGTGAGATAAGGTACCGCGCACAGTAACCGTTATAGATCCGTTGTAACTTTGTCTCCTTTAAATAGTGGGTCAAATCTCATTTTCCAGCAAGCCTCTTGGACGTTTTTCTCAGCCCTTTTTCTATTTTTCTATAGCATAATCATTAGTAAATGATCACTTAATTTGTTAAGGATGTTTACATATGATTATCCTCTTGATCCCCTCCTTTACCATGTCCAATGAGAAGATCACTCACTCACTAGTGTAGTGATAAAGATGAATTATGAGCTAGTCATATTCATCATGATACCTTTTTGTTTTAGGTCAATCCAATGTATTTATGAATACTTGGACTAGTTGTGTTCATCCAAGTTATTTGTGAATACTTGGATTTATTGTGTACATCCATTGTATATGTGTTTGCTTGGATTTGTGTTGTGTAAATCCAAGCTACATGTGTGTATTTGGATAAGTCTAGTTGAGTTGTAATAGATTTGATTAGGAGTTCTCACTAAACTATAAAGTGATGTGGTTGTGTCTTGTGAGTTCTCACTAAACTTTAAAGTGATTAGTAGTTGTGTTGTGTGAAGTTCTCACTTAGCTTCAAAGTGAAGAGTCGTGAAGATTGGTTCTAGCTTTCGATTAGAACTCGACATCTAGCCTTGTGTCGTAAAATGGTGAAGTAGGCAACGTCGTGAAGATTGGTTCTACCTTAAGATTAGAACTCGACATCTAGGCTTGTGTCGTTAAATTGTGAAGTAGGCAACGTCGTGTAGATTGGTCCTAGCTAAAGATTAGGTCTCGACATTTAGCTTAGTGTCGGAAAATAATGTAAGCAACGATGTAAGGTTTTCTCCGCCGAGAAGGGAGCTTGTGGATATAGTGTAAATCTCGAGTAGGTGTACTCGAGGAGTGGAGTAGAAACGAGGATAGAGCCTCGTTGTCGAACCACTATAAATCTTGGTGTCTTCCCACTAGGTTATCTCCTTCCTTGCTCTTTACTTATTTCATAATCATTATAATTGCTTATTATTCTTGCTAGTGCATTTCAATTGAACCTAATAATTATGCAACTTAGCTTTAAGAAAAAGATAGTTTTGATATAAACCAAATTGAAAGCAATTTTAATTTGGTCACCAATCGAAGAGAAACTATTCAACCCCCCCTTCTAGTTTCTACATTTGGTATCAGAGCGATGGTCACTCAAGATCTTTGAAGTATATTGTACTTTAAAACTTGGATCGATCCATTGTCTCCTCAAATTAGAAGGTCTAGTTGTACTAAAGTTTCTCTTTGGTCAAAACTATGTTTTCCTTGAAAAATAGGTCTTTTAATTGATAATATTGCATCCCACTTAAGATTAGTAGCCTTTATGCATTTTAGATATACTCTTGAAATGTATCTACTAGTTTGCATCTTGCTTTGTGTAGGTACTCATGAAGATCAATCACTTAGTTGGTTGTGGATTGAGTTACTTGCACTTGTAGAAGAATCATCTTCATTGATCTTTAACATCTTTGAATGATGATACCAAGATGATTGGGAATGATACTAGTCCTTGAAGACTTAGTACTCATCATAGTCATTGATTGGGCGTAGCACTTATTCCTTCATGGATTGCTCTTTGTGGCCAAGGTACGCTTTCGTTCTCCCACACGCCCTTTGATCATTCTTTTGATCATCACTTGACTATGTGCTTGTTCTCGGCATCCTTGCCTTGACATTTATTTGTGGTTTGTGCTTCTTTTCCTTTATCCTCTCAAACCTTCATTGCTTGGATACTTGACTCACTATGGTGATGTAGAGTGAGTTAGTAGAAGCTTAAAGTATCAAGCATGATTTCCATGGTTTGAACCTATACGGTTAGTAGGCCCTTTGTGGGAGAGAAAGTGAATTAATACTCTGCTCATATTCTAGTTTAGACTAAGACTATTATTGAAAGTGATCTTAGTTTAGACTTGAATAATTGCTTTGTGCTCATTCATTACCAAAGCCGTTTATCGTTTCGCCGGAAAGGCACGTCTTAAACCACTATATATGACACAAGCTCTTCGTTTCAACTACTTGAAGATTGTCATTAATCCCTTGAGCATTGATCCTAGTCTTGATTCACTTCCCTTGATTTCTCTCCACTTAGTCGTTTTGCTACGAGTAGTCGTTTGTCTGTTTCGGTTCTTTTCGATCTTGATTTAACTCGTAATCCTTCGTTAAGGCATAGTGCTTAGTGTTATGATGATCCAATGATATTCTAAAAGGCTCATGATTTAATTTTAAGTATTTTAGAAAAACTGGATTTTCAAAATTTGGCGTTTTTCAGAGATAGAAACCTGCCTCTGCAGGCGGTTCCTTATCTCCGCGGCTCAAACCCGCGGTTCCTTATCGATAAGGTACCGCGGGCAGTAACTTTTGTCAGAGCGCCAGTTTGTGTTTTTTATTCTTTTTCAAACCAAACTCTCTCTCTCCCAAAAACACACAACCGACGGGTTTTACCTTTTCCACCATTGTTGAAGCTTCCATAAAACTTCAATCACTCAAATTAATTGATTGCAAGTTGTGGGTTTCTCTCATCCTTCATCTAACATCAATTAATTGTATGTATTTTCTTTCAATTTCATCTATTTTGTTCTAGGGTTCATCCTTTCATAATTGGGGATTTTTAAAATTGAAATTGAATTAAAACCTTAATAGGAATGTGGGTTGACATGGTAATCTTACTATGATTCCTTAGGTTGATATTCATTAAGATTTCACTAAAACCCACTTGTAGAACAAATCCGAATTTAGGCTAAATGATTTTGGTTAAAAGATGGATTTGAGATGAACCCATGAACAAGTAGGTAATGACATTGTTAATGCTTACCTAAAAACCTTGTTTTGAAAAACCAATGTTCTAATCCATTGTTGATCTAACATAGATCATGTGTTCTTGGTCAAGGATGGAATAGACACATTGTGAACATGAAAATGATATGGATTCAATCCTATGTTTGTCAAGAAATTGATATAACACATTTTCATTTTTTGTTTTCCTTTTTATTTTTTTCATATGAGTGATTGGAGAAATATTTTTTTTGCTTATTTAGGTACTAATCATGCCTTCACAATACCAAAAGGATCATCAACTCACCAAACAGTATATGCCAAACCTATCCGACTTTAGTCACTCAACTCACCTTGCCCATACTTTTTCCTCTCTCCAATCCCGTTGCTTTCATGAGGGTAGAGTTGTCCAAGAGGATATCAAGAATTATGTCTACATCAAGTCCATGTTTGAACACATTGGATTTGATTGTTTGTTGAACATTAAGGAAGACATCTATCCTCGATTCCTTTTGGAGTTCTTTAGCACATACTCTGTCATTGAAAACAATGATGGAATATTTGTTAGGTTCATCTTGAAAGATCAACTCATTCAATACTCTCTCGAAGTGTTTGGTCAAATTCTTGATGTACCATTTGTAGGCACTTGTCGCTTCACGGATAAATGGAAGCTTAGTGCTCTCCTTGAATCTAACAATTGTCCTCCAAATGATCATGAGGAAATTGATCTTGACTTCATTATCGACATTGTCTCCAAAAAGTGTAATCGACCCGTTAAGATAAGCCTTCATACTAAGGTACGTTCGGTGAAACGTCATGAAGTTCTCTTGAGCGACCTTAATGATAATATGGTTCAATGGACCAATATCCTTAGGGAAAATGTGTTTTGTCTTGGTGGAAACCGGGATCATGTTCCGGCGTGTTTAGTGCATATGTTATATTGCATCTTTACCAACACCAATTACAATTTGGCATATTTTATCGCTCAACGGATCAATTATGCTATTCACAAGCCCAAAACAAACCTCCCTTACGCAATGCTTCTCACTCGCCTTTTTAAAAGGGTTGGCCGTGATTTTCCAAATCTTGATCTTTCTCAATTTCGACCGGTCAAACGGGTCATGCTACCTATTCGAGAGGTGTATAAGAGAAAGACAAGATCTGACCGTAAATCCGATCAACAAGAGTTCACTGATGAGGACATGGACATGCCAACAAGTGATGGTGATGGCATTGGCACAAGTGCTCCCATTGACTCTTCGAGTTCTTCTCACCACTCCACAAACTCATTCGTGGATGGTTTAGATGACATTGCTTCCCCTCCCCATCATTCCTCTAGTGAAGTTCCTAATAATCTCAATTTGGAGGAACTTTACCGTCAAAATCTTCGAACCCGAGGTGATTTGCATGAACACCGGATTGAGTCAAGAAGGGGAATCAAGTATTTGGGAAAAATGATCAAGGATTTAAGCAAGAAAAGGAGGTGAAGACTTTGTAGTGTGTCAAAGTTTGATTATCTTTTGCAGCTTAAACATTTGCTTATTTACACTTTGGTTTAGGTGTTTATTTACTTATGTTACTTATTTGGATTACTATTTATTTTGATCCTAAATGTTGCTTGTGCCTTCATATTTGTGTTTTACATAGCTTTGTGCATGCCATATGATAGTTAGCTTATTAGATTATGATTTGTAGTTAACTTTGGCTAGTGAAACTTTTGGAAAAATCTGGGTTTATCAAAAACTAGGATGTGAAATTTTTGAAAACCTTCTGGTCGCGGTTCCATATCGACCCGCGGTTCCTTATCGATAAGGTACCGCCGGTCCTAGATAAGGAACCGCCGGCCACTGTGCACGACAGCATCTTTGCTTTACACTGTTTTCTTAATTTTGTGTAAACCTTGCATGATTTTCAGTAATAAACTGCACATTTCCTAAACTAGGGTATCTAAATTTATTATTCACCTAAAATGATTTTAACCCATTACTAGTTTGGATCATCCCCTCAACCATTTAAACCCATCTTGTTTGCCATGTTCTTCACACATCAAACATACTTCCCTAAACCTTAAACCACCCTAATCAACCATGGTGTGTACCAAAACCTCAAACACTTCCAAGACCTCCACCCCAAGAAAAACTCTAAAAATAAGGGTCAAGGTAGCTAAGCCTAACTCTTCACCTTTCCACACACCTAAGAATGAGAATGCTCCTATCCTCATTTCTTCATCACCTTCCCCACCTCTTGCACCATGCAAGACCTCCTCCACCCATGGTACTAACCACTCTATTGGTTCTACCTCCTCTTCATTCAATTCTAGAATGAATAAGCTTTCTTCACCCTTCACTCCAAGTGCACCCTTGGAAGTGACCACACAACCTCAACCAATCCAAATCATTCCTTTTGGTAATGACTTTGATGACTCTTTGGTGACTTCACCATTTACCCCTCACAACTCACCCATTTCACCAACCTTGGAGGATTTACCTCCACACTCACCCATTTCCCCTTTGAGGAATGTGCCACCACTCTCACCCATTTCCCCTTTGGGGAACATGCCTCCTCCACCTCCACCCAACTCAAACATCCCAATTTTGGGTGTCCCACTTTCCCTCCTCTTGGGTGATCCTTACTTTGGGTTTCAACAAACTCATGGTCCTAGATGTCCATGTTGTCTCTACAACCACTTCCTCATCCAAAACCTAAGGATGGATATGTATGGACTACATAGGGGTTTTCAAGATTTCTTGCTTACTTTGTTCTCCATGCCTCCTCCTAGGAGATGAATGATGGAGTTGTCTTAATAAGAGTTTTCAACAAAACCAAGCCTAAGAAAACTACTTATCTAGATTTTATGATAAGCTAGCTATGTATTAGTTAGTTTTATTTATCTTTGTACTTGTTTCCTCATTAATGAATGTTTCTTGTTGTTGTGTTATGGATTTAGCTTTGTGTGATTCTATCCTTTTGTGCACACTAATCAACTTTAATTTGAAATTAAAATTGAACCTAAATCTATCACAACCCCTAAACTTGACTAAAAATTGGCTCAAAATGATATCAAAATTATTTTGTCACCCTTTGTCAAGACATTCTTTGTGAATGTGTTGCTTTATGCAACCCTAGCATATTTTGGTTCTAATAGAGGTAAAAATCCAAGATTTGCAATTTTTTGAAAAAGTCTTAGTTTTTCCCAAAACCCAGGAAAAACATGGTTTAAAGTCCTCTGGACGCGGTTCCTTAAAGACCCGCGGTTCCTTAGTGATATGGAACCGCCGAACCCTATAAGGTACCGCGGCCAGAAAGTGACTTTTGACGAATTTTTGGTCAAAACCTTTAAACCCTATTCCCAGTCAAGATTCCTTGTTTACTCAAATTGACTAAACATTCCTTGACACTACACATTTTGTATTCAAATTCTTACCTTGATTACATTTTACTTATACCCCAACCTTGAGATTTCATTCTCACACCTTCCCAACCTTGAGAATTCATTCTCACATAACCTTGAGATATCATTCTCACACTCTCACAATGCCTAACTCCTACATTCCTAACCTTGACATTTCTTTGTCACAACCCCTCTCACCCAAAGCTTCTTCATCCAAGCTTTTAAAGAAACCGAAAATCTCGGTTCGACCCGTTTGGGTTAAGAAGAATGAACCATCTTCGTCCAAACCACCCAAAAACCCTACCTTCTCTCCAATCAAGTATTGGAATAAGACTTACACCATAAACCCCATCACCGGAGCAAAAGAACATGTTCCACCACCACCACAATCCTTCAATACCCCCCAACTCAATGACCTTGCAACCTTCCCAAACCTCACAAGGCATTGTTAAAACACTCCCAAACCCTTTACCCCACCACCACCAAACCCTAAGTTTGATGCCATACCCCCATCAAACGACTTTGTGTTGCATCATGGATCCTCGTGTGATTGTTGCCGATTTCAACAAATTGAACTTTCTCATGTTTATGAGAAGTTAAATTTTCTTGAATGCCTCCTCACTCGACCTCCTATTCAAGTTTTCGTTCCGGTGGACAAAACTTCGAATGATGCATCGTCGTCTTTTTAGTTTTATTTTATTTTTAGCAATCTTGGAAAATATCACTATTAGACTAGCTTATGCTTAGTGGTTTATTTTCCATATTTATTGCTTTTAGATACTCATACTATGTGTATGACTATCTTCTTTGTTGTATTATTTTTTAACCTTTGTGTTATTTGTGTGCTATCTAATTAGTTCTCTTTTTGAGTTGATCTTGGTTAAATTTTTACAATTGCTTATGGGTGATTCCATAAATTCTAAAGCTTTAACCCATTGACAAGCTTATCACCTTCATTATATTGAAGTTTGATTTTGTCAATTACCTCTTTGGACATACTTATCAAAATACTTGCTTCTAATTTGAGATCTCTTCTCTTTCTCCCTCTCAAGTTACTTAGTAGGTAGTGATCATATATACATTGGTGTTTCTTTCCTTTCTACTAACCTTTGTGTAGCATGTCACCTTAGCTCACAAACTTGGTGCCCCAAGCAAGGGGGAGCAACCACCAAGGGGGAGCTACTAGCAAAGTTCGATGCACTTCAAAGACTTATGCTAACCTTTTTGCTACGACAAAGGGGGAGAAATGATAGTGATAAACTAGTTAATAATTCCATAGTTTGTGTTTTTACGTAAATGAGTTTATCGTTTGTCGTAATCAAAAAGGGGGAGATTGTTAATGCAAGTAATGCCTAAAAACATTATTAGTGTTAACTAATCTTTCTTAGTTTTGATCACAACAAACCATACAACACATTTAGTGTAGAAACACAAAATGAATTATTTAACTAACACTATCATCAAGGTAATAATCATATCTGTAACACCCCCATGTTGGTCAAATGCAGCGGAATAGTAACTGGGGTGTTACTTTGGGTGGATCGATAGCAAATAGTATACAGAGCATGATCATAAAGTATCATTTAAAACATATTACATGAATTTAACTTTACAATTTAAATAAACTGTCTTGAAATCAACATTTATTGTTATTTGTAGAAATATCCCAGCCCGATGGTAAATATGATGCTTCTTATGATGCTGGAATCCAATGCACATGAACCTGCTTATTTTCCTGAGAAAACATATAGAGTAAAATGTGGGGGTCAACACGAGGTTGGTGAATTCACAGGTTTAATTAATTAAAGTATTAATATGCAAAGCATCACGAAGGTAGCAGGACATCACAGCCCAAAACTACAGTAGTTCCTACTGCCCTGTAATAGAAGCTAGACATGATTCTCAGTACGCCCATTGGGTCTATCCTGATGTTTGTTTCCCTTAATCCGACAATGACATAAACCTGCTGCTTGGCCTAAGCATCACGTGACAGCTGATCACGAGAGGCCGGGTGTTGTCAATACCCGAATAGATCTATCCATACATTTCGCGCTACACTATTAACTATTACAGTCCACGGGAATGGGGCAAACAGTAGGCAATAAATTGTTGTTGTCTGTGTATGCTTGCATAAAAATAAACGTTTGTATGTTTTCTCCCCCAGTTATAAAACAGTAAAGATGGGGCCATGAACTCACCTTAGTGGTAATGATGTAGTGATGATGTCACTGAATGTACTGGCACAGTGTGATCACGAAGCAGTAGAATTACCTAAGTAATTAAGTGGGTCTCAGTAAATGCATAAATAAAATGCACATGTGAATGTAGTTGATGAAAATGCATGATCACAGATTTAATAAGTTGTTATCGTTGTAAGTGTTAAACTTATAGTAAGTTATCGTAACATGTACACCTTTAATTTAATAAAGTGTATTTACCTCGTTTGAATTGTAACAGTAGAATTAAATAAAATGATTTTTATTTAATTAAGACTTATAAAAATAATGTTTCATAAAAAGTCTTTCAAGTTTCCGTTATCGTAATAACAATATACGTTGCATATAATCCCATAGTATGTGCTTGAGCTTATTTAATAACAATTGTGAAAGTTTTAGTGTTTTAGTAAAATGTAGTCATTCAATCGGGATATATTTAGGAATACCAAATATTTTGTTGTCGGGTCAGTTTATTTATTTGGGTCATTTAATGGGTCAAATATCCTAAATATATTATATTTTTATTATACAAATAATTAATTAAATAAATTAAATATTTAAATAAAAATGTTTTTACAAGGTGAAACATGTTTCTTTTAAGGAAACTAGACATGTTGGTGTTGAGGAAACATGAGACAAGAATGTCGAATGTTGGGGAACAAGAGACATTTATTAAAAAGGAAAAATTCATGCTACGTACTTACTTTGTTTTCGCTATTTTTTTCCAACAGTGGCTCCTATAAGAAAGCGGTGGCAAGACCTAAACTAACGGTGGGAAGTTCTATGTGGTTATTTGTTTTCGAAAGTAAATAGCGAGCTCAATAGTGATTCATGGTACAAACTAAAAGCATCGTTGGAAAGCTAGCCGGGTCGTCTAGAGACCCGTATGTTTAGTTTTATAAATCGAGATTATTTGATAGAGTAAAATCATGTTCGAAATAGGTGTCGAGAACTATTTTAAAAGACAAGTGTTTGTCGAGTCACTTTCGATCTAGTCTACGGTTTTCGTTAAAGACTTTTGGTTCAAACTAAAAATAGACTCGTGTAGACGACATGGCCGTCTACGACTTTCATTCTTTACCCGACTTGGGGCGAGGTCGTTTAGAGGGTTAAAAGTGGGTCGCAAAAGGTCGCGTTTTTGAATACCAATACGAGTTATATTTTCGATTACACTAAGCCTCATTCGGTATCTTCGCCGATTAATATCTAGCGCGTTTCTTAACCATTTTAGGTGATTCGAGTTACTATGGATTCTTAGCTAGCTTGTCTACCATTCGCCCCCATAAAACTCGTAAGCACTCATTTCTAGGTGATTCATTTTAGGTCTCAAACGTTGGTGTCTAGGCTGCGTTTAGCATTACACTTCATTGTTTGTAAGGAAAATATACTTTCTGTATTTACAGACTTATGAATCACGTTATAAAAACCAACCGTATATCCTGTTTTAATCTAACTCAAGCACGAATACTATGGACTTATATGACGAGAAGAAAAGATCATGGAACAAAAAGTTTGTGAACTTACAAATGGTTGGAGATATTAGCTTATGATTCGGATTCAAGAACTTGTTGGTGTCGCTTGTAAACCCTAGTTCATCTTTAGCTCGAACCCACGTACGAAACTAAACCCGAAACCAAGCTTGAAACTCTAACCGTGCGCACCCCTAGATACGTGCACGTCATATAGTTATCTTGAATTCCATGGGATTGATGTGTTTGTATATGCGTATGTAAGGTATATAGGAGTATGAAGATGGTGTACTTTAACCATAGGAGTGAATAAGAAGATGCAGTGTATGAAATTTGTGTGGGTATGTTTTTGACGAGAGAGAGATAGATATAAACATGTCTTTCCATGGTTTTGGTTTGTTTCTACTGTTTACAAGCGAGAGCAAGGAGAATAGAAACAAGGGTGTGCATGGGTTTGTTAGTGTAAATGCAATTCGCATGAGTAGAAAGGTACATGTTTATGTTCTTGTTTACTTGTGTCTCGATTAGGAAAGAATGAAACAAGTCATGGTGGTTTGTTGCTCTTGGTAGGAGAAGGAAGATGATGTAGATTTGGGTTTACAGTGAGATATTATACATGAGTGAGATTGAGAGGTAAATAGCAATGTGAAGATTGTGTTTTGTGGCTCAAGGTTATACACGGTCATATATAGGGTAGGTTAACATATTGTGTTTTGTGGTTCCTGGTGATACACGGTTGAAAGAGAAATGAAGATCCAATGTGAAAATTTGAGGGATGTGGCTTATACACGGCCACATATAGGAGATGTGATAATATCTAGCAAAATCTTAGGAGATATTAGCTAGATTTTCTTGTGTACTTAGGGTAGATTTGTTTTAATGATCAAGATCTCATTTTTACATAGGGTGGCGTGTACATGTTTGTGCCCACAGGAGGTTCGATTCGCTAAAACCTTGTGACTGAGACGTGTATATATTGGCCAAAGAAAGTTTGTTTTTTATAATACCCTATGTGTAAATGAAAAGAGATCCAAAGAAATGTTTAGTTTAATGTAGTTTATATCCTTTTGATTTATTTTATACATGAAATAAATGGTCAAGGAGTTTTGAAGTATTTTATTAAGTCGTATTTATATTGGTTTAGTCGTACTAAAAGTTTATGTTCAAAAATTATTGTATACAGTTTTTAAGGCGTAACATTTTGGATTGTCATTATTAATTATAATAAATATAATTATTAATTATTTATGTTCATAAAATGTGTCTAAAAATAAAAATAAAATAAGTCCATGGTTACAACGTCAAGTTTTTAGGAAATATAAGTAAATATATAATATTTACTATATTATGATTTCGTTTGTAACGGTCATTGATAAAAATATTTTACGATGTATGATAATAATAATGAAGCCGGTGACGTGTTAAAAGCCCAAAATTTGGGGTTTTACAGCACTTACCCGTTATTTTAGCTTTGTCCTCAAAGCTTAAGATGAAGTTACTCGTCCAGGGAACAAGTGAGGACACTTTTTCTTGAACGTGTAATCTCGTGAACTCAAGTTTAGACTCATATGTGATATTTAGAATGTAGTTATTGACCGTATGCCTCTGAGGAGTAAATTTTAATGCACAAAGTAAATTGTCTTTTATGTTTTGATAATTTACACATTTTGTCCTTCGATTTTTGTAATGTGGCCTTTAGGGCACAAATCTTTTTCCAACAAAATAACCTAGGCTTAAATTTAGTTTCAAAAGTGGCAAAATCAACCCCTAGGGTTTTTAATTCGTGTTAAATCATCTAGGGCTTCTTTTAAGTTCATTGAATTCCATGTTTAGTCCTTAGAGTTGTCTTAGGGCTTGAAATATGTTTGAAAAGTGGCCATACAAGTCCCTGATAGTTTACAAGGTTGGATAAAATAGTACAAGCTCGTTTTAAGTCTTGGATCAATTAAATGTGTTTCATGGGCCTTATCGGGCCTCAGTTTGCATAGATAAGGCTTGTTAATGTTTTAATAGTTCTTAAAGAGATTTTTAAGTCTATTAAGCTTTAATAAGCTTATGTGATGTGATGTTGGGAAAAAGAAAAATAAGTCGAGAATCAATAGCACAATGCTATGATCCAAGAGAGATGAACATGAATATTTATAAGGATATAAAGTATTTAGGATGAACCGTGAGTCAAAAGGAATACGCTCCATAGCTGGAAAAATAATATCGATAATGAGTCACGTCGAATATATTTAAGCCCACTTGTTTATAAATTTTTATTTACATCAATAAGAGTCCTCATCCATGTAAAGTAAAAATTTATAACTTCATGGTTCGGTGACCTATGATTTCTTTATTCAAATGAAAAAGCGTCCTAATTCGTTTCAATAAGGATTTCATAGCCCAACCTACTCAAATATTCTCGGCAAGGCTTACCATCAAAACGAATATAATATCTAAAAATAAATATTACAAAACCAAAGTGTATGAGTCAATGAGTTGTGTTTCGTGAGTAGATGTTCAAATCTAAGGTGATTTGGTTAAGATTTAGGTTTTGTGGTGAAAGTATAATTAGTAATTATAAAATATATAGTTTTAGTAGTATAAAACGTATAGTTTTAGTATTATAAAATGTATGACACTTATTAAAATTGATAAGTATGAAGTTGGAATGTAAAAAGGTGGCTTTCGTTGACCCGTATTATTACTTATAGTATAAATAGGGTATGTGTACATTTATTTTGTAGTGAGTTTACGTACTTGGTAAACTTAAATTCTTGTGATCATGGTTTTAGTCTTTATAAAATCTAAAATGATGTATGCATATGGTCATGTGACTTAATAGTCCCAAAATGATCAATTGTATGTTTTGTATGCTCATAAAGATGTAGTCATACGAAATGTTCAATGAATAATAGTATGTCTGTATGCTCATAAAAATGTAGTCATACGAAATGTTCCTATGATCCTATGATTGAATACTCACAATCATAATATATTGTTCAAAGTTCTGTTGGCCAAGTGTTTCGAATACTCACAGATATGTTATAATGTTCAAAGTTCCAGTGATCAAAATGAATGAATGCTCATGTATGATGCATATGATAGTGCAAAGTTTTTCATGCTGTAAAACATTATGCAATGTTTGAAAAATAGAGAGTAATTTTACCACTAGCTAGTAATACTAGCTAAAAATTTAGTATGAAATTTGTTAAGTTTAGTTAGATACTAAATGGTGTTGTTAGATTTCTAAAGATAAAATTTCCAAAGAGTAAATAAGATCTCTAAAGAGTTAGTTTGAATAAAGTTTCTCAAGATTTATAAAAATCTAAGTTAGATTTTTCAAGGTTTACAAATATAGTTAGGTTTTCTAAGATTTATAAAGATTGGGTTAAATTTCTAAAGATTTACAAAATCTAGTTATGATTCTCAAAGATTTGCTAAAATCTTGTTAGATTTTAAAGATTTCTTAAAAATCTAGTTATATTTTCAAAGATTTATAAAATCTTTTTAGATTTTCCAAAGATTCACCGTATCTAGTTAGATTTCAAAGATTTATAAAATCCTGTTAGATTTTCTAAAGATTTATAAAGACTTAGTTAGATTGTATTTAGATATTTCTAAGGATTGTTATGTGCAAAGTTGTTTGTGGTTACAATGCGTTGTTTCGGGCCATCATACTTTAGACGCCATTCTATAAACGTTTGAGGAACGAGGGCACTTTAAATCGTAAACCCAACCACCCAGTCAAAACGTAATATCGAGATGGAACATCTTTAGTATAAAGCTCCCTACTAACATGGCATGTTTGTGTTCCAAATAGGGTTTCATTAAATACCTTAAGTATTAAATAGCTTCATAAGGACATTACACAATCGTAATATGTAAAGCACGTAAAGGGTTAGTTCATATAATATGTATGCTCTATATGCTATATGCCTAACTATTAGGGTCCCCAAAAATCAATTTTTCTTTAAACTGATTTTTATGTTCAGTTATAGTCCAGTTTAAAAATTTTATTATTTAAAAATTTTTTAAGTTTTTGATCTGGTTCTCTATAACTTTCGCTCTGATACCATTTCTGTAACACCCCCATGTTGGTCAAATGCAGCGGAATAGTAACTGGGGTGTTACTTTGGGTGGATCGATAGCAAATAGTATACAGAGCATGATCATAAAGTATCATTTAAAACATATTACATGAATTTAACTTTACAATTTAAATAAACTGTCTTGAAATCAACATTTATTGTTATTTGTAGAAATATCCCAGCCCGATGGTAAATATGATGCTTCTTATGATGCTGGAATCCAATGCACATGAACCTGCTTATTTTCCTGAGAAAACATATAGAGTAAAATGTGGGGGTCAACACGAGGTTGGTGAATTCACAGGTTTAATTAATTAAAGTATTAATATGCAAAGCATCACGAAGGTAGCAGGACATCACAGCCCAAAACTACAGTAGTTCCTACTGCCCTGTAATAGAAGCTAGACATGATTCTCAGTACGCCCATTGGGTCTATCCTGATGTTTGTTTCCCTTAATCCGACAATGACATAAACCTGCTGCTTGGCCTAAGCATCACGTGACAGCTGATCACGAGAGGCCGGGTGTTGTCAATACCCGAATAGATCTATCCATACATTTCGCGCTACACTATTAACTATTACAGTCCACGGGAATGGGGCAAACAGTAGGCAATAAATTGTTGTTGTCTGTGTATGCTTGCATAAAAATAAACGTTTGTATGTTTTCTCCCCCAGTTATAAAACAGTAAAGATGGGGCCATGAACTCACCTTAGTGGTAATGATGTAGTGATGATGTCACTGAATGTACTGGCACAGTGTGATCACGAAGCAGTAGAATTACCTAAGTAATTAAGTGGGTCTCAGTAAATGCATAAATAAAATGCACATGTGAATGTAGTTGATGAAAATGCATGATCACAGATTTAATAAGTTGTTATCGTTGTAAGTGTTAAACTTATAGTAAGTTATCGTAACATGTACACCTTTAATTTAATAAAGTGTATTTACCTCGTTTGAATTGTAACAGTAGAATTAAATAAAATGATTTTTATTTAATTAAGACTTATAAAAATAATGTTTCATAAAAAGTCTTTCAAGTTTCCGTTATCGTAATAACAATATACGTTGCATATAATCCCCTAGTATGTGCTTGAGCTTATTTAATAACAATTGTGAAAGTTTTAGTGTTTTAGTAAAATGTAGTCATTCAATCGGGATATATTTAGGAATACCAAATATTTTGTTGTCGGGTCAGTTTATTTATTTGGGTCATTTAATGGGTCAAATATCCTAAATATATTATATTTTTATTATACAAATAATTATTAAATAAATTAAATATTTAAATAAAAATGTTTTTACAAGGTGAAACATGTTTCTTTTAAGGAAACTAGACATGTTGGTGTTGAGGAAACATGAGACAAGAATGTCGAATGTTGGGGAACAAGAGACATTTATTAAAAAGGAAAAATTCATGCTACGTACTTACTTTGTTTTCGCTATTTTTTTCCAACAGTGGCTCCTATAAGAAAGCGGTGGCAAGACCTAAACTAACGGTGGGAAGTTCTATGTGGTTATTTGTTTTCGAAAGTAAATAGCAAGCTCAATAGTGATTCATGGTACAAACTAAAAGCATCGTTGGAAAGCTAGCCGGGTCGTCTAGAGACCCGTATGTTTAGTTTTATAAATCGAGATTATTTGATAGAGTAAAATCATGTTTTGAAATAGGTGTCGAGAACTATTTTAAAAGACAAGTGTTTGTCGAGTCACTTTCGATCTAGTCTACGGTTTTCGTTAAAGACTTTTGGTTCAAACTAAAAATAGACTCGTGTAGACGACATGGCCGTCTACGACTTTCATTCTTTACCCGACTTGGGGCGAGGTCGTTTAGAGGGTTAAAAGTGGGTCGCAAAAGGTCGCGTTTTTGAATACCAATACGAGTTATATTTTCGATTACACTAAGCCTCATTCGGTATCTTCGCCGATTAATATCTAGCGCGTTTCTTAACCATTTTAGGTGATTCGAGTTACTATGGATTCTTAGCTAGCTTGTCTACCATTCGCCCCCATAAAACTCGTAAGCACTCATTTCTAGGTGATTCATTTTAGGTCTCAAACGTTGGTGTCTAGGCTGCGTTTAGCATTACACTTCATTGTTTGTAAGGAAAATATACTTTCTGTATTTACAGACTTATGAATCACGTTATAAAAACCAACCGTATATCCTGTTTTAATCTAACTCAAGCACGAATACTATGGACTTATATGACGAGAAGAAAAGATCATGGAACAAAAAGTTTGTGAACTTACAAATGGTTGGAGATATTAGCTTATGATTCGGATTCAAGAACTTGTTGGTGTCGCTTGTAAACCCTAGTTCATCCTTAGCTCGAACCCACGTACGAAACTAAACCCGAAACCAAGCTTGAAACTCTAACCGTGCGCACCCCTAGATACGTGCACGTCATATAGTTATCTTGAATTCCATGGGATTGATGTGTTTGTATATGCGTATGTAAGGTATATAGGAGTATGAAGATGGTGTACTTTAACCATAGGAGTGAATAAGAAGATGCAGTGTATGAAATTTGTGTGGGTATGTTTTTGACGAGAGAGAGATAGATATAAACATGTCTTTCCATGGTTTTGGTTTGTTGCTACTGTTTACAAGCGAGAGCAAGGAGAATAGAAACAAGGGTGTGCATGGGTTTGTTAGTGTAAATGCAATTCGCATGAGTAGAAAGGTACATGTTTATGTTCTTGTTTACTTGTGTCTCGATTAGGAAAGAATGAAACAAGTCATGGTGGTTTGTTGCTCTTGGTAGGAGAAGGAAGATGATGTAGATTTGGGTTTACAGTGAGATATTATACATGAGTGAGATTGAGAGGTAAATAGCAATGTGAAGATTGTGTTTTGTGGCTCAAGGTTATACACGGTCATATATAGGGTAGGTTAACATATTGTGTTTTGTGGTTCCTGGTGATACACGGTTGAAAGAGAAATGAAGATCCAATGTGAAAATTTGAGGGATGTGGCTTATACACGGCCACATATAGGAGATGTGATAATATCTTGCAAAATCTTAGGAGATATTAGCTAGATTTTCTTGTGTACTTAGGGTAGATTTGTTTTAATGATCAAGATCTCATTTTTACATAGGGTGGCGTGTACATGTTTGTGCCCACAGGAGGTTCGATTCGCTAAAACCTTGTGACTGAGACGTGTATATATTGGCCAAAGAAAGTTTGTTTTTTATAATACCCTATGTGTAAATGAAAAGAGATCCAAAGAAATGTTTAGTTTAATGTAGTTTATATCCTTTTGATTTATTTTATACATGAAATAAATGGTCAAGGAGTTTTGAAGTATTTTATTAAGTCGTATTTGTATTGGTTTAGTCGTACTAAAAGTTTATGTTCAAAAATTATTGTATACAGTTTTTAAGGCGTAACATTTTGGATTGTCATTATTAATTATAATAAATATAATTATTAATTATTTATGTTCATAAAATGTGTCTAAAAATAAAAATAAAATAAGTCCATGGTTACAACGTCAAGTTTTTAGGAAATATAAGTAAATATATAATATTTACTATATTATGATTTCGTTTGTAACGGTCATTGATAAAAATATTTTACGATGTATGATAATAATAATGAAGCCGGTGACGTGTTAAAAGCCCAAAATTTGGGGTTTTACAATATCACTAACCTTTCTTAATCATACTTAGTGATCATCAAAATGATTATCCTTAAAACTCACTTTTGTTAATAAGACAAAATACTTTTTAATAAAATTTCTTTTTTAGAAAATGTTTTATTAAAATGGAAAATGAAAATTTGAAAATGGCATATTCCAAATGCTGTTAGAATATCCTTTGAAGGGTTCAAATACCTCAGATATTCCCACCCCACTAAAAGACAAAAAACGGAGCCGAGTCTAGTGGCGGTACCTTAAGTACCTACGCGGTACCTTAGCGATATGGTACCACGGGGTGAGATAAGGTACCACGCACAGTAACCATTATAGATTCGTTGTAACTTTGTCTCCTTTAAATAGTGGGTCAAATCACATTTTCCAGCAAGCCTCTTGGACGTTTTTCTCAGCCCTTTTTCTATTTTTCTATAGCATAATCATTAGTAAATGACCACTTAAATTGTTAATGATGTTTACATATGATTATCCTCTTGATCCCCTCCTTTACCATGTCCAATGAGAAGATCACTCACTCACTAGTGTAGTGGTAAAGATGAATTTATGAGCTAGTCATATTCATCATGATACCTTTTTGTTTTAGTTCAATCCAATGTATTTATGAATACTTGGACTAGTTGTGTTCATCCAAGTTATTTGTGAATACTTGGATTTATTGTGTACATCCATTGCATATGTGTTTGCTTGGATTTGTGTTGTGTAAATCCAAGCTACATGTGTGTACTTGGATAAGTCTAGTTGAGTTGTAATAGATTTGATTAGGAGTTCTCACTAAACTATAAAGTGATGTGGTTGTGTCTTGTGAGTTCTCACTAAACTTTAAAGTGATTAGTAGTTGTGTTGTGTGAAGTTCTCACTTAGCTTCAAAGTGAAGAGTCGTGAAGATTGGTTCTAGCTTTCGATTAGAACTCGACATCTAGCCTTGTGTCGTAAAATGGTGAAGTAGGCAACGTCGTGAAGATTGGTTCTACCTTAAGATTAGAACTCGACATCTAGCCTTGTGTCGTTAAATTGTGAAGTAGGCAACGTCGTGTAGATTGGTCCTAACTAAAGATTAGGTCTCGACATTTAGCTTAGTGTCGGAAAATAATGTAAGCAACGATGTAAGGTTTTCTCCGCCGAGAAGGGAGCTTGTGGATATAGTGGAAATCTCGAGTAGGTGTACTCGAGGAGTGGAGTAGAAACGAGGATAGAGCCTCGTTGTCGAACCACTATAAATCTTGGTGTCTTCCCACTAGGTTGTCTCCTTCCTTGCTCTTTACTTATTTCATAATCATTATACTTGCTTATTATTCTTGCTAGTGCATTTCAATTGAACCTAATCATTATGCAACTTAGCTTTAAGAAAAAGATAGTTTTGATATAAACCAAATTGAAAGCAATTTAATTTGGTCACCAATCGAAGAGAAACTATTCATTACTCCGGTCAACGCTTGTTTTACTCTTGTCAGCGCTCAAGTAGACTGGCTATAATTTATTCCCAACATCTAGTCCCTTGTTTTGTCTAAACCTTGTAATATAAATTTAAGACTTGCGAAACGAACATCAAATCTCATGATATTTTTCTAAGTTATATGGAAATTCAATTGAGCAACTCTTCTACCAACAATGTTAATGCCATCACTCTTCAATGAGAGACATGTGGCGGCCCTCATTCTTACTTGAACTGTAAGAAGGTGAAAAATGATTATCAAGGAGAATGCTATGCATATAACAATGATGGAAGGGCACACTTCAAACCCAACATCAACCGTAATCACCTATCTTACAAATCCAACAATTACCTAGCTCTACCGGGTTTCCCACCCCATCAACCCACCCAAACCCAAGGTCAAAACCCACAAGTGCTTAATAGAAACCAAGGACCAAGAGGGAATTATCAAGGGAGTAACAACAATAGGGGTCCAAACAACTTTCAAGGGCAAAACCAAGGGAATAACTTTCATGGCAATAACCAAGGTTTTCATAATCAACATCCAAACTTTCAAAACCAAGGTTTTCAAGGGTATAATCAAGGGAATGGACAAAATGAGACCATTGAGCTACTTCATAAGATGAATCAAGAGAATGAAAGGAGGATTCGTGAGAGTGAAAGAAGGACTCAAGAGCAATTAAGGGTAATGCAAGAGGAGACAAATAAGAATTTTATGTTGCTCTTAAACCAAAGGCCTCAAGGTGCTTTACCCTCAAACACCCAAACCAACCCTCGAGCCAATGTTAATGCTATTACTACAAGGAGTGGGAAGACCACCGTGGGACCTTCCATTCCTCCGCCATCAAAGGAGGAACAAGGCCTGAAGGTAACAATGAGTTCTACTCCCCCTTCGGTGACTCCTCCCACGACCCCTGTTTGTGACACTCCACCATTGACCGACCCTATACTTTCCGATCCCGTACTTGAGGTCAACCAAGACAAGATTCCTCCAAAACCCTTTCCTCAACCTTCACCTAAACCCAATCTACCATACCTTTTGATGACGTATAGCCCCGAGTCGGGCTGGATAGTCCGACTCACGGGTACTACCCGCATCCATCAGGAATGGATTGGATACCTATGCGATGTGCGCACATAGCCCATGAAGCCTGGTAAGTCGCTGTCGCACAAGAGGTGGGTTTCTTAGCCAAGTCCTCGTCGTAGTGCGACAGGATCAGATCGAATATAACTTATATTATAGTTATATTCGCCTAGGAAGAGGGGATATACACTTACCTTGGTTAGATAATGAAGATCAAGCTATTTCCAGTCATTATCTCTTCCTTAGGCCGCAAGAACAGGGAGCCCAGCCTGGACTCTCTCGAGTATAAAAGGAACCCATTTGGTTCCACAAAGGTACGATATACACAATACCCTAAACACTAATATACTCAAACCGATTACTTACTCTCACGCCGGAGTCTAATCGTGGGTAACAAACCCACGGTAAGCCTAACAGTGTCTTTTTAGTGCGTAGGGTCCCAAAGCAAGTTTCATTTGGTGCGAGAGCCGGAGTCCACAAGACCCCAAATTAAGCCTAATTTGGGTTAAGCTCGGTCTACCCCAACTTTTGCATCAACAAGTTGGCGCCATCCGTGGGACCCTTACTAATCTCTAACAAATGACAAAAAGCGGTAAGAATGAAGGCCGTCAAGGATCCTCGACGGTAGATGGCTGTATCACATCAGTAAATGTTACCCCTGGATCTGCCAGTGAGGCAAACACTCGGGACATGAACAATCCCCTAGTCGTAAGAACGGGAGGACTGTTCTCAACTCCCCTACTCGTCGCGGGGGAAAAAGACATTGAAGGGGAGTCAACTCAGCCTCCTCCCAATAAACAAAAAAAGAAAGACGCCCCAGGAAGAGAGAGGGGAAATCATCGCTACAAAGGCACGCATGATGGAGGAGTATGTAGCTCATAACTTACAAGCACTCATTCCTTTGGTGGCAAAACATGAAAGGATGGTAGAGGAATCAAAGCGCTCTAAGCATACCGCATCCTCAGATGACGATCTGTCGGATCAAGTGATAGTCTGTCCGGAAAGTATATGCGTGCAAGTTATTTCTAGGATGACCAAATCTTCTCACAACCGTGGAGGAGAGACAGGAAAAACGCCTTTACAAGGCGCATGCAGCACTATGGAGACACCAGAAAGCGCCGCATGCCATCGAACGTAAAAACTTATGATGGCACGACAAATCCAGAAGACCACTTGAAAGTCTTTGAATCTCAGGCGGGCATCGAACAATGGCCAGAGTCCGTATGGTGTAATATGTTCAACTCCACACTCATAGGGAACGCGCGGACGTGGTTTGATAGGCTTCTGCCGCGAACAGTCAACGGATACGAAGTGCTGCGAAAAGCGTTCAAAAGAAATTATGTGCAACAAAAAAGGCATGATAAGAGTGCTGTATCGCTTGCCAGGGTAAGGCAGCGCCAAGCGAATACTTGGAAGACTTCCTGGAACGTTTAAAAAGCGAGTGTCTTCAAGTAAAGGATTGCCCAGAAATTTTGAAAGTATCCTGCTTCATGGCGGGGATACGTAATAGCGACTTAATAAAGAAGCTTAATGAAAGAACGTCCGAAACCTTCGATGGAGTGCTAAGGCGGGTAAGGTCTTTTATACAAGGAGAATCGGCTGCTTCGGAAATAACACGAGGTACTTATGATCACAAATCTACTCGCATGCCCATTGAAGGACCCAACAATCAAGGAATATCTCTAGGCCTTGATTATGCTGGAAGGTGATGGAAGGTGCGAGTTTCACAAGGCCAACGTCAATGACCACCCCGGTCGAAAAGCGTGCCAGCAACAGATACTGTGAATACCACAATGAGAGAGGGCACACTACAAATGAATGTATTCAGCTGTAAAAATATATCGAGAATAGAGTAAAGAAAGGCGAACTAAAACACCTTGTCAAGGAAAACACGAAGGATGATAGACAAACAATCGCCAACATAAACATTTACATGGTGGAATCATGGCAACGAAAGACAAGGCAGAGGGTGAGCCAAAAATTCTCGAAGGGGAAAGATGACGAGACTGCTTTTATACATAGTCTCATCGTCCAAATAGGGCTTAAATGCATAAAATATCATGAAAATACCTCAATATATATGCTTGTGTTTGTTGCTTGTGTATTTTAGGTACATATATTGAGAAAATGACAAAAGATCACAAGAATCATGCAAAAACGAACACGAGAAATGAAGCCGCACATTGAACCAAGCCCTAATGAAGAATTTTCCAAGAAAACCCTTGAAGATTTGAAGATTTATGAAGAAGGGTCCTCCAATATTGAAGAATTGACACTTTAAACCCTTGTATCTTCATAATTACAAGTTTGGTCCCTAAAGTTTGTCAAAATTGCAAAAAGGGCCCTCCACTTTGAAGAATTGGCAATTTTAGTCCCTTAACAAAACTAAAATGTCAATATTAGTCCTTCTCAAAGTCAAACATACCATGAAGAACTCTAAGTTACAAGAATTACAAATTTGGTCCTTTGAAAATCTCAAAATTACCAAAAGGACCCTTGACTGTGAAGAAATGGCAAAAATGGTCCCTCATTAATCATGACATGGCAATTTCAGTCCTCCAAGAAGTCAAACAAACAAGTCAAGACCATTATCTATGAAGAAAATGCCAAATCAGTCCTTCAAGAATCAAGAATTGGCAAGAATTACCCCTGAATTCACTTTACAAAACATTTGGGGCAAAAGTATGAAGTTTGAAACTTCATTAACAAAGAAAACGGATTGAGGAGTGTTTATTTACAAAATGGAAGAAAGAAGAAAGGCTAGGGGCTAAATGTGGCAGACAACAAAGGTTACCTAGACCAATGAGGGCTTGACACGTGCCCCACTAACACCCCACAACCAATCAAAACCCACCATTGCTCCATGTCACACTCCATTTCACCAGATTAATATTTATTAAACTTGGCGCCATTAACACCATTTTAAACTTAATCCAAACCAAAAACGGATTACACACAGCTACTATTCACCAAGAACACAAATTAGGTATTTGTGTTTTAGCAAAAATTAAACCTCCATATTGTCCAGATTAATGATTAATGATGATTTAGTCATAACCCAACCTTAAAAACTCATGCCACATCACTCCTCAGTCCCACACAAGATTCCCCTGCTACACTCTTGTGCATACTGCCAAAATTTGGACAGCAATCCAACAACCCACATTTCAGCTTAATTTCTAAGCTCATTTGAGGCCATTGATCACATTTTCACATGCCAGCTACAACAAGACGCCAAGAAAGAGTCACATGATCTTCAAAGAGTTCAAACTTCACAAGGGCAAAACTGGAACTTCACCAAGCATTAGGGTTTCGTTTTTAGCTTTCATAGTTTACATGTATGCCTATATAAAGGTCTTAGGGTATCACTTTGAGCCCTGCTCTTGAATTTTCCTTCGTTTAAAATTCTGTAAATCCATATTCAGTTTAATGAAATGTGTTTGAATCTTTGAAGAAAACTCAAGTGCCATTTTTGTGTACTGCTTATTATTGTTCTTAGTTTGTTAATCTTGAACCTCAAAACCTGTTTTCAAGGAGTGTGCAAACGTTTGCACATTTTCCTTCAAGCTTGATATTTTGCTAAGTTCTTGGTACACCTTGGAATTCTTGGGCTATAAAGCTGATCATAGCATCCTGATATTGAGTTATCAAGGTGTGGTGAAGCCTATAACTTGGGGATAATCAAGTGTGTATACAAGAGTTGCATTAATCAAGGCTTTTTAACCTTTCTGATTTTACTATTTTGCTTCTAACCTTGTTGAATCTTAGTAGGCTTTGTTGTGGAAGCTTGTACTTGTTCTTGCTAGTACATAAGCTCAAAATTCGTGGGTGTGGATGTACATCCATGAGGTTTGCATACTTAATCCCAAAAATCTGTTAAAATCTTGATTTTTGGTGATATTTGTGTGTGACTTGTGTTCTTGCTGATTTTGTGGCTTAATCTTGTTCTAATCTGTTTATCTCATCTGTTGTTGTGTTGATTTGGGCTTGGGTAACCTTGGAATGCATTTTTGATTTGAAAATCTTGATTTGAAAAGTTAAAAGGGTGTTTGGGATTGCCTGTATTGAATCATAAGTTGTTATTGAGTGGTTAGAAGTTTGTGTTTGTGCTTGTTATCTGTCATATACTTGATTGAGAGCTATTTGCTGCAAGTTTTTGGGTTTAAACCCTTGAATCAAAGATTGTGCTATAACTACTTGAGTTTGACTGTTTTTGACCTAAAATTTTGGGAATACTTAGAGTATATGCATGTTTAGGGATATAAGCTGTTAAATCAAAGTTATTATAACATATGTGATAGATTTGGAGGTTTGAATTTGGCTTGGTGGTCAATTGCATCAGCAAGTGTTCTTAACTGCATGTTTAGAGTTCATCAATAACTTTAAATGCTTGAATCTTGCTTAATACTTTGAACCAGTGCATGAAACCTGTTTAGACTTGCTTATTTAAGTTTAATATTGCTTGTGTATGCATTTGCTTAAGTTTGGTTTGCTGAATTGTGCTATAAGTGCTTATTAAACCTCAACTGCTTATGTGTTCATATCTGGTGCATATCTGGTGATTGATTGAATTAACTGTACTAATTGGCTATTGTTGATTGAGATTTCTTTGTTGTATTTGACTCTTTATGATCCACTGATCATTTGGGTGCCTTTGTGTAACTTGAATCTCTAAAAAAGTCACTAAAGACAAAAAAGTCAAGAAGTCAAGCAGTGGAAAAAGTTTCCACTGCTCAACACCCAAAACTAGCCCCTACTAGTGCAATTTTTCATTCAGCTTATCAATAAGCCATTTTGGCTTATCCAGACCTGCAACAACTTATTTTTTGTGATAGATCTTCATTATTTGACCCATTTGATTGAACCGGAGCTTATTAGACTTTGACTTTGACTTTTTGCTAGAAAATCAACTCATTTGACTTTTTCATAAGTGCTTATTTGCTTATTCCAGCTTATTGAGTGAACTTATATGAAAACTTTTTGTTGATTAAGCTTAGTTAAGTCATTTAAAAGCTTTAGAAACTTGAATCAGCTCTTGGGATAGCCTATAACTGAAAAACGACTATTTTGTCATTTTCTTTAGATTGCTTATTACATTTTTAGGCTTATTCCTTTGGCTTATTTCAAATTTCTTTTTACAGAAGTCTTAAGCTACTCAAAAGAAGCTTGTGTGTCTAACTTGAGCTTATGGCATCAGCTTATAGCTTAATGGGCCAAAAAGCCCATTAAGAATAAGCTGTTTGGTATAAGTCAGCTTATTTCAAATTTTGAAGTTGTGGGCCTTTGAAAAGTTGTGTTTAAAATCAAATTTTGATTCAAATAGGAGCTTTTGGGCTTAATTGGACAACATTTTTCTTATTGGGCCTATTTGAGCCCATTAAGGGGTCTGTTTGGACTTTTGGACCATTTGGAGGCCCATTATGGGTATTTTGTAATTTCAACTTCTTTTTCTGTTTATTTAGGTTAAATTAAGCTAGTTTTCAAGTTTTTAGAATTTTTTTATAAATTTTGGATTTTTAATATTATTTTATTGTTAAAAATTAAAATTTAGCTTTTTCAAGTTTTTAAATTTTTCTTAGGTTAAACACAGTAAGTTAGGAATTTTACAACTTTTAGAATAATTTTATTGTTCTTAGATTAATTTTTATAGTTATTTTAAGTTTTAATATTTTTTAATTGTTTTTAAATAGTTTTAATTAATTTTAAAACTTTCAAAAATAGTTTTATATTAAGTTAGGGTATTTTAGAGGTTTACAAAGTGATAAAACTAAGTTTGGGCTTTTTGTTAATTAAATTGATTTTTAGGGCTTTAATTAGCATTAAAAAATCATTATTTAATTAAATAAAAGGTTTGAGTGAATTTTGATTTTTTTGTAAACTCTTAATACATTATTTAGGATTTATTTCTATTTTTTAGGAATTTTTAGGTTAAATTTTTAAATTTGGTGCTTTTACGGTTTTACGTGTACGACCTTTTCGTCTTAGTGTAATCCGTCATCGTAACCGTCATTCTCTTCTTACCTCATTTCTATTTTCTTTCTCATAATCATATAATCACATAATTAATCATCTCTCTACACAACACACTAGCCTCCTTGAGAACGATTTCCACTTTGGGTCAGAACTCGTGGTTTTCCTAAATCACTTGTTAACGCTTGCCCTAATTACCTTGTTTTCCTAAACAAGTGGGAAATTACAACCATCATTTTGGCGCCGCTGCCGGGGAGGCGTGTTGTGTTTTGATTTGGCAATTGTTGTTTTTATATATAGCCATAATATCTATTGTATTAGTAGCACTCTACTAATACGTATTATCGGTTTTTCGTTTTTTGTGTGAATACTATTACTATATTGTATACGTAGAACAATAAATTCACAAGTACTCCAAAAGTGTGAAAACACAACCTTAACTTGGGAGGTCATTACCCAATCATTGTATTCGAATCTCAAACAAGAAAGAAAGGAAAAAATAGATAAATACTTTCGTGAAGCTCAATTTTGAAAAATACAAACTATAAGGTGGGTATAAGGCAGATATTATAAAATATATCCTAAGGAAAAAGGCTCTTAAGTGCTTCGCGCCGCCTCGTTTCCCCGCTTGCACGTGAGTATTTGATTTTGAGAGCTAATCGAGGGTTTTGCCGCCCAAAGTATTATTAAGTATCATATATACTTTCTTGGTTTCATTGGTTAAACCCTCTTGAACGTTTTGGTGTTCCACCAACGTTCTAAAGTCATCGAAGGCGTTCACTTCACGTGATCGTTTTCATTCCTTGAGGCTTCTTTAATCAGGAGATTTGATTAAGGAGGAGATTTGTAGATTTTGGTATACTTAATACAATCACAAAAATCCAAAAAAAAGTAAAAACAATCAAAAACCACAAAAAATTGGAAAAATACAAAACACCAAAAATAATCTTCTTTGCTCACCCCCACGTTGTACGTGACGTTTATGCTTACTCGTAATCAAGCAAGACGTGCACGTAAATGAAAAAACCGAAAGGAGTCAACACCTGCTCCTAATCTTTCTAGTGAGGATTCTCC
Source organism: Glebionis coronaria (assembly GCA_025667525.1). Classification (NCBI taxonomy): domain Eukaryota; kingdom Viridiplantae; phylum Streptophyta; class Magnoliopsida; order Asterales; family Asteraceae; genus Glebionis; species Glebionis coronaria. The sequence goes on from CM046878.1 coordinate 252,328,615, forward strand.
TATTGACGAACCCATTGTAAGAGAAGAACCAACCATGGCGAATCGAACTATGATGGAGTTACTTCAAGCACCCACCGAGGGTTATGGAGAGGCTATTGTAATTCCCGCTATCCTTGCGGAGAATTTTGAAGTGAAAACGGGTTTGTTGTCGATGATCCAAAACAACAAATTCCGTGGTGATGAAAAGGACAACCCGCACAACCATATCCGCCAATTCAATCGTCTTACCGCCACTTGCAAGTTTAAGGATGTTGCTAATGACTCAATTAAGATGATTCTTTTTCCGTATTCCTTAGCGGGGCCCGCTAAAATTTGGTTGGAGAAAGAGCCACCCAATTCTATATTGACGTGGAAGGATCTCGTTTCAAAATTTTTGAACCAATTTTTTCCGCCCTCTAAGACTACGCATTTGAAAAACGAGATTTCAAAATTTTCACAAGAATTTAATGAAAGTTTTTCAACGGCTTGGAATAGGTTTAAGGAAATGTTACATGAGTGTCCTCATCACGGTTTTTCCGACTTGCATCAAATTGAGACGTTTTACAATGGACTTAATGATCATGAAAGGGATTGTCTAAATGCCGCCGCGGGTGGTAATTTTTTGTGTAAAACGGTTGAGGAAGCTTTGGTGATAATTGAGAATAGATCTAAGGTGTATAGTCCTCGTAGCACGTCTAGTATTCGTAAGGCTTCGTCTTCGGCTTCACCTTCTTTGTCTACTACCATCGATGCTTGCCAAATTGAGGTGAACTTGGAAAACAAAATCTTTGATAAGCTTAAAGGTCTTCTAATTGAGTTCAAAGTTGGAGAACCAAGTGCTCCCGCTACGGCTAAAGCGATTGTGGTTTCATGCATGTATTGTGGTGGAGGTCATGATTTCTCCGAGTGCATTACCAACGGTGGTAACACTTCGAGTGCCTACGCGGCCACGGGAACTTACAACCAAAACGGTCAAGTTACCCGCTCTAATCAATTGACTCCACCGAGTTTTGGTTCAAATCAAAATGCTAACAACAACTATCGCAACAATCAAGTTGGTTTCAAAAAAAATTACAACAAGGGAAACTATGGTAATCAAGGGGCTAATAATCAAGTTTCAAACAAAAATCAAAATGATTTTCAAAACAACATTAAAAGTTTGCAAACATTGAAAGATCTTCCAAATGAATTTGTTGAATACGCTAATGGAAACGATGATAGGTTTGACAACATTCAAAGAGAAATCATTAGCCTAAGATCCGAGTTTAAGAACAACTTGAAGAAAGAGTTGAAAAATGAGTTAGCAAATGAGCTTAAAATCCATACCAACAAAATGGAAGGAAATGTAACAAGGTTACAACAAAACCAACAAAAAATGGAACAAGGTCAACATGAAATTAAGCAAGAGATGATTAAAGCCGAGAAGAGGCAATCCATGTTTGAGGACAAAATTTCATCTATGTTTGAGGCAATTATGTGCAAATCGTCTTCGAGTAGTCTTCCTAGCAACACCGTATCAAACCCTAAGGGTGAGATGAAAGTGATTACCACACGTAGTGGTAAGACACTTAAGAAACCGACTCCTCAACCAATTTCTCCTACGGAGGAAGCAATTGAGGAAGAACCCGAGGTGGTGGTCCAAAAGGAGCATGTCCAAATCCCACGAAGTACCGCTCATGCCACACCTACGATTGACCCATTACCAACATTGGAACCCGAGATTCCAAAGGCTATGCCTATGCCTCAACCCACACCACCTTTTCCCTATCCATCGAGACTTAGAAAGGAGAAACGTCAAGAGCGCGACAATTACCAATTTGAGCTTTTTATGAAAATGTTTCATGATTTGCACTTTAATGTGAGTTTCGCCGATGCTTTGGTCATGATGCCTCGATTTTACGCTAACTTTAAGAGTATGTTGAACAACAAGGAGAAATTGCACCAATTGTCTAGTTGTTCATCAGTTTATCTTAATCGCATACCTCAAAACGTCGGTGATCCCGGTAAAGTTTTGATCCCTTGTGCAATCCAAGATATAGAAGAATGCTATGCCTTGGCCGATCTTGCTGCTAGCATTAACTTGATGCCACTTGCAATCTTCAAGTCGCTCTATCTTCCTAATCTTACTCCTTCACTAACGTCTATCGAGTTGGCCGACCATTCCACGATTCCTGCATGTGGATTGGCGGAAAACGTTTTTGTGAAAGTGGGAAAGTTTTATTATCCGGTAGACTTTATCATTGTCGATATTCCCACGGATCCTCAAGTTCCTCTCATTTTAGGTCGTTCGTTTTTAGATACATCTATGGCTTTGATCGATGTTCATGCTAGAAAGATCACCTTACGTTTCAACGTCGAGGAACTTGTTATAAATGCAACTCAAAACTCTCAAATTTCTCATGTTTATTCCGTTGCGACCATAAACCTCATTTATATGATCGACGTTTTTTGCGAGGAATTTTCACAAGAAGTTCTAGGTTTTGGTGATGATGAAAATAGTGGCAATCCCACTATGTTAGATCCCATTCTTGATAACTCGACACCAACCTTCACTCCATTTGAAGGTGGTGGTTTTACGTTGGAAGAATTCGATGTTCCACGTACTTGTAACGAAGACCTCGACAACGATGAGGACTTCTCGATTATCAAGGATTTTCTTAACGATTTCCCATTCCCTCCACCCGAGGAGGTTATGAATATCGAGCCCAAATCTTCAATTGAGGAACCACTTATCCTCGAGTTGAAAGATTTACCTCCTCATCTCGAATATGTCTATTTGGAGGAGGGCGACAAGTTGCCGGTTATTATTGCGAAGGAACTTTCGGATGATGAAAAAACCGCACTTGTCGATGTTCTAAAGGATCACAAAGGGGCAATTGCGTGGAAGTTATCCGACATTAAGGGAATCGATCCCAAATTTTGTACCCACAAAATCTTAATGGAGGAAGATTACAAGCCCGCAATACAATGTCAAAGAAGGGTGAACCCCAAAATTCACGACGTCATCAAAAATGAAGTCATTAAACTCCTTGACGCGGGAATGATTTACCCTATTTCCGATAGCCCTTGGTTGAGTCCTATTCATTGTGTCCCTAAGAAGGGAGGAATGACCGTTGTGCCAAACGATGTCAACGAGTTAATTCCCACTAGACTCGTGACCGAATGGAGAGTGTGCATTGACTATCATAAGTTGAACGAAGCCACTCGTAAACGATTTCTATTGCTTTTTAGATGGTTTTTCCGGTTACTTCCAAATTCCCGTCGATCCTCGTGATCAAGAGAAAACTACGTTTACGTGTCCATATGGAACGTTTGCCTATTGTAGAATGCCATTCGGACTTTGCAATGCACCGGGAACCTTTCAAAGGTGCATGATGGCCATTTTTCATGATATGATCGAGAAGACGATGGAAGTGTTCATGGATGACTTTTCCGTATTTGGTAGTTCGTTCACTTCGTGTTTGTCGAATCTTGAGAGAATGTTGAAACGTTGTGAAGAAACCAACATTGTGCTTAACTGGGAAAAGTGTCATTTTATGGTTAAAAGTGGAATCGTCTTAGGGCACAAGGTTTCGAAAGCGGGGATTGAGGTAGATCAAGCTAAGGTAGACGTCATCGCCAAATTACCTCATCCCAAAACCGTTAAGGGAGTTAGGAGTTTCCTAGGCCACGCGGCTTTTATCGTCGATTCATCAAGGATTTTTCAAAGATCTCTCGACCCATTACACATCTTCTTGAAAAAGAGGCACGTTTTGTCTTTGACGAAGATTGTGTACGAGCCTTTGAAATCCTTAAGAGGAAACTTACCGAAGCTCCCATTCTTGTTGCTCCCAATTGGAACCTTCCCTTTGAGCTCATGTGTGATGATAGTGACTACGCTATTGGGGCCGTATTGGGGCAACGTCATGAAAAGCACTTCTTGCCTATTCACTATGCTAGCAAGATGATGACCGAGGCTCAACTAAAATACATTACAACAGAGAATGAGTTCCTTGCCGTGGTGTATGCATTTGAGAAATTTCGACCTTATCTCGTCTTGACGAAATGCATAGTGTATACGGATCATTCGGCTATCAAGTATCTTATGGCTAAACAAGATGCAAAGCCGAGATTACTTCGTTGGATTCTCCTCCTTCAAGAATTTGATCACAAAATTGTTGACAAAAAAGGAGCCGAGAATCTAGCGGCCGATCATCTTTCTCGTTTGGAAGATCCTCACCAAAGTGTTTACGAGCCCAAGGAAATCACTGAAACATTTCCGCTCGAGACACTTGGTGTAGTGAATTCTAAGCTTGATTCTTCCACCCCATGGTTTGCGGCCATCGCAAATTACCATGCGGGCAACTTCATCATCAAGGGTATGACGACTCAAGAAAAACAAAAATTCTTTCGTGACGTCAAGTTAGATTTTTGGAACGACCTTACTTGTTTCGAACTTGTGCGGATCAAATCATTCAACGTTGTGTCTTTGGTACCGAAGCTTCTAACATCCTTAGAGCTTGTCACGAGGGACCCACGGGTGGTCACGACGGTGCTAATCTCACAGCTAAGAAGGTCATTGATGCCGGCTTCTTTTGGCCTACTATTTACCGAGATGCACATGAGCTTGTGAAGTCATGTGACTCATGCCAACGACAAGGAAAAGCCTCACAAAAAGATGAAATGCCACAAAATATCATCCAAGTGTGTGAGATCTTTGACGTTTGGGGCATTGACTTTCTGGGGCCGTTCCCATCATCTCGTGGTAATAAGTACATCCTCGTCGCGGTTGACTACCTATCTAAGTGGGTGGAAGCTAATGCTTTGCCCACCAATGATGCTCGTTTGGTAGTCAAGTTTTTGAAAAGCTTGTTTTCTCGGTTTGGAACCCCTCGTGCGATCATAAGCGATCGTGTAACCCATTTTTGTAATAACCAGTTCGAAAGGGTCCTAAGGAAATATGGGGTTACACATCGGCTTTCTACTGCTTATCACCCACAAACGAGTGGGAAAGTCGAGTTTCAAACCGAGCGTTAAAGAGGATCCGTTGGGGAAAACCGACAATCTTGGTCGGATAAGTTGGACGATGCTTTATGGGCTTTTAGGACCGCTCATAAGACGCCCATTGGGTGCACTCCTTATAAGCTTGTGTATGGGAAAAATTGTCATTTGCCAATTGAATTGGAACATAAGGCTTATTGGGCCCTAAAGCATTGTAATGATGATATGGAGACCGCGGGAAAACACCGGAAAATGCAATTAAATGAATTAGGTGAATTAAGGGATATTGCTTATGAAAATTCATTGATTTATAGAGAATCTCTACTACTTATAATGTAAATTCACCAAAACCTTGAATGTTGAAAAACCTTTTAATTATAGAATTGTTGAAAACTATTATAAATTAGGAAATGTTGATTATTACATTTCAATTTAATTCCTGTGAAATATTGGCCAACTCATATATTAAATTTGGAATGTTACTTATTACGTTTCAACTACGGTTTAATGTTTTATAATTTCCAAAACACTTTGTTTCTCTATAAGGCTTCTCTAACATAAAAAGGTAACATATATAAGAAAGTTGAATAAGTATATACAGCAAGACATCAATGCAATATATTCCAAAACATTTATTCAGGTAAATCTTTACTACATATAGACGTGACGTGTCATCTTTTTTTTTTTGAATTTTTAATAGATCGGAATGACAGCTAAGAAACATGAGGTTCCCATTCAAACTGCTATACTATATATGAACTAATCCTAAACCTAAAACAAACACATACAAGCCAATCTTTTTCTCTCTAACCGGCGCCCATTCATCCCTTCCTACAGCAAACACACAAACCCTTCTTAGGTGATTTGTAGGCGGTTTTGTTTTTGATTTCAGTGTGTCTGTTCCTTTTGTCCAGATCTAGGGTTGATTATTATGTTGTGGCCATTTATAATAACGATGTCAAAAGAAGTTGGATTAATCTACGAGGGGATCGGACACTTCATTAAGCCCGAATGGAATCTTGGGTAATACTGTTTCTGAGTAAGAACCATACATGGTCAGTAAGCTCTCCTTTCTTTTATATGACATGTTAAAAGTTTGACATATGTTGTGTTTATAATAAAACATGAATGATTTGAAGTATCCATGTAATATGAATCATTAGAAAAACAATTGTGTTGAATCTACAGGCTCATATGAAAGGATACATTGAATTGATAGTAAACACGATGAAGGCAGACAAGATATTTGCACCTCGAGGAGGCTCTATTATTCTAGCACATGTATTTCACACAATCGTCATCTTTGACAATAATAGATTCTATACGAGTAATTGTTAAGTATCGTCAATTGTAATGGAACATGAAGGTATAATCCTATCTGTGTTTGTTTAATGAAGGTATAGATCGAAAACATAATTCGAGTTTGCATGAATTCCGTTTTGCATGTTTAATATATTTTGCACCACTCCGCTCCCATTCTCACCATCACCAAATTAGATGCAAATCAATATTAAACTAAGAAGATTACAGGCTCTTGAAACTTAAGTTCATATCAGATCGCTGTGATTTGGCTTAGCGTTAATTGTGTTTTGGTAAGTTTGTGTGAGTCATTCCCTCGAGTTTTGAGTGTCTGCTCGAGTTTGCATATGAATCTTGGTTTGAAGGTAAAACCTTTAACTTATTTTAATAAATAATGCTACTCACAAGTGTTATTTAGTTGTCCTTATATTATTATTTACAGCTTCTTCCCCTCCATGTCCTAATTCGTGTTACAACCCTAATTAAAGTGACGATGATCATGAAGAGAGGAAGATTTTTTAACGCCAATTGTTCCGCGTTCTGTAATTGGTCAAGGGTTTGTAATTTGATTGATGAAAGTGAGTGTGAAGATCGTGTCGTTTGTTTCTTGTTAAAACATATTCTTTAACTAACTAAAATATAAACAATGTCTTTGTTTCATTTGTTTCCTTTTTTTTTCTCCTTGTGCATCTATGAAATTAAACCTTTTATAAACTATCATATGCATTGGTTTTGTCTTTTAGACCACTTTCTCATTTTATATCATTTTTTTAACATTCATTTAATATCATTTAACCTATCATATGCACTAATTTAAATATTTTTTTTGACTGTATTTGTTTTAGGGTGAAGTAAATAGAAAAAAGAAGTGGGTTTCAAAGACGTGTTATTTGATGTTATGAGACAACTAATGTTATGGAGTAGTGTTATTTTGTTAAATATTATGTAACGCTGACGTAATTGGTAAAAAAAGATACTATGATCTTGTGGTATCGAGGGTCCTTATTGATATATCTTAGATATATTATAAGGTTTTAATACTCATTTGAAGGTGTTATGTCGCCTCCAAAGTGCACGTAACGTGATATTTGTATCGTTGATTAAATAGATATGATAAAATGTCGCATACCCAATTTTGTTTCACATATTAGCACTCTTTTTTGAACTAACGATTCCATAATCTAAAGTACATAGATGACAAATATCGCACGAGGTTGATTTGCAAACGTTTATTATTATTCTTAATAATTTGTTTGGCTTCATATGTAGATCAAAACATGTTACATTTCATACTAAAGAGAACACTATATTTGTGCGTATTAGCTCTGCGATGACTAATACTCCGTAATAAAATTTATGGGCAGACAATTCCAAATGTGGGTGTCAATTGCCGACTCTATTTTCTCGTATAACCAGCTTTATGTTGTGCTTTCTAGAGGATATATCTCATACAACTACCAATGTATTAGTGAAACCAGTCAAAATTTTTGGTGAAGGAGGAGTCTACACCTCAAATGTCGTACCAAAAAGTTTTACACGATGAATAACGATCGTTTTTAGTTTTATCTTTCACTTTGATGTTTTCATAGGTTTTTTGATACATGTTAAAAGTTTATCGCATGATTGGACCGTCTACAATTACTTTGTGATTTTTCATGTTCTATTTTGAACCTTACACAAAACATTTGCCACAATATTGCACATCATTAAATATATGCCGCTACGAATTTCCGCTGCTATGCGCGGGTACTCGTCTAGTATACTAAAAAGTTGCATGATTCTAAAATTAAAAACCGGGTTTTTGACATAGGGGATCAAGTTTTGCTTTTTAATTCTCGTTTGAAAATCTTTTCCGGTAAGTTGAAATCCCGTTGGTCCGGTCCATTCACCGTGACTCAAGTTTTTCCTTATGGGACCATCGAGCTAGCTCAAAATGATGACCCCAATTTCAAGGTTAATGGACATAGGTTGAAGCACTACTTTGGCGGGGAAGTTCCATCCTTGAACTACCTCGACCAAATCACCTTCCCCAATGATAATTAGTATTGAGGGGATTGAGTCGAGCTCATGACTCGATATTAAAAAATGAGGTGCCTCGTGGGGGAGTCCCATGCTTATCCTATGTACATATTATCGCTTTCTAATGTAGTAACGTGTGGGAATTTGTGCCCTTCCAACCTTTGTTCCGTGGTTGTTTGTGAATTGTGGATTTTAGATGATCATTGTCTTCACGATTGGAGCCTCTTGTGTTCGTTTAATGGGAGCACTCGATTGTTTGCTATGAAGACTTTCTCAATATCCATGATATATCCTTTGATGTTCTAACCTTAGGTTTATAGCATACTTTATAAACGGCTTTAAATTTAACGGTTACACCCTTTCCATGCTAGATTAGGCATTTGACTACGTCTCTAGTATGGGGGTGTTTGTACCCCTAGACTCGAAACATTGAGGACAATGTTTAACTTTAGTATGGGGGGGGTGAATAGATACTTGCCTTGCTAAACCTTCACGCTTTCTAAAGTTTATCTTTTTGTTTATCGTTTTGTTGCAAAATAAGGCTAAAAATGGCCAATTTTTAAAAAGTTTCTCATGTTTTATAAGTGTTTGAAGACACGAATGTAGGTTTTCCGATGGCGAGAATAAGAGTAATTGTTGACTCGACCGTGTGTGTTGAGCACTTAGCTTCGATTCCTTAACTTCACATTAGGCTAAGTCTCTTAAATGAGGACGAGAAATGATTGAGTTAATTATAAGTTACTATGCTAAACGTAGAGTACTCGTATTCTTTCAAAAACTCATGTGTTCTCGTTGTTTGCTTATTCTCCCTTCGCTTGTAAATATTTTTTGCTTAATAAATATTGACTTAGCGGTTTAGTCTTGATTGTTGGGTTTCTAGTCTTTTCTAGTAGCTTCCGTGTAATTAAATTGGGAAAACATTAAGGTATCGCCAGCGTCACGGTTTTGAAGTATTGGCACCCGAATAATCAAAAGCTTCACCCAATAATAAGATTTCAAGTGCTCACCTAAATCAAGCAAACAATTTGAAGCCCCACAAGGCCGAAAAATCTATGCAAAATTGAAAGTGAATCAAGCCTTAATCTTTGAAGCTTTAAAGATCCAAAATTCGCCTTAGCGTGAGGATATACGTCTTCGGCTAATAAAACTACCGATGAGGTGGATAATAAAAGGCAAGGCAAGACCGAAGTCATAATAAAAGCTTCATGGCGAAGTTGAATAAAAGATGGAGGTAAACCAAAGATAATAAGGCCCTTCCGTTAGGGGGCGTATAAAAGTCTTGGTAATAAGTCTCATGTTCAAAACCGTTATAAAACCGTATTTATCGATCCTTCTTGTTGACTTATTTTTTTTGACATCGTTTTCTATTAGGAGGGGTTATTGATTTGATGGTCTTGGTTACACCGTTAGGAATCTATTTTTAGACCCAAATCTCTATAATCGCATAAGTCAAACAATGTATCCACGTGAAACATTCAAGACATAATAAAATATAAGAGATACAACTTAGGAAATTGGGAGGATAAGTACATGATTAGGGCATATGAGTAGTGTTAGTATTACTAACTTATAATGACAATGATCTCGTTGCACGCTTGGCATGGAATTGGGGTGAAAATCGAGGACGATTTTTTAACGAAGCATTAACGTGTTCTTATTCTATGAACCTAAACGTCCCATGTTGCGATGAAAATCATACATTATGTCTAAAACGCAAGTAGTAGTAATAGTAATAGTATAGCTAGTTTATCGTTCAATAAAGTTAATAAAAATGATTTTTGGAGGTGCTACGATACTTTATTCTAGCATTGCGTGAGGGCACGACAATAGTTTAGTATGGGGGAGTGATGAGACTGCTTTTATACATAGTCTCATCATCCAAATAGGGCTTTAAATGCATAAAATATCATGAAAATACCCCGATATATATGCTTGTGTTTGTTGCTGGTGTATTTTAGGTACGTATATTGAGAAAATGACAAAAGATCACAAGAATCATGCAAAAACGAACACGGGAAATGAAGCCGCACATTGAACCAAGCCCTAATGAAGAATTTTCCAAGAAAACCCTTGAAGATTTGAAGATTTATGAAGAAGGGTCCTCCAATATTGAAGAACTGACACTTTAAACCCTTGTATCTTCATAATTACAAGTTTGGTCCCTAAAATTTGTCAAAATTGCAAAAAGGGCCCTCTACTTTGAAGAATTGGCAATTTTAGTCCCTCAACAAAACTAAAATGTCAATATTAGTCCTTCTCAAAGTCAAACATACCATGAAGAACTCCAAGTTACAAGAATTACAAATTTGGTCCTTTGAAAATCTCAAAATTACCAAAAGGACCCTTAACTTTGAAGAAATGGCAAAAATGGTCCCTCATTAATCATGACTTGGCAATTTCAGTCCTCCAAGAAGTCAAACAAACAAGTCAAGACCATTATCTATGAATAAAATGCCAAATCAGTCCTTCAAGAATCAAGAATTGGCAAGAATTATCCCTGAATTCACTTTACAAAACATTTTGGGGCAAAAGTATGAAGTTTGAAACTTCATTAACAAAGAAAACGGATTGAGGAGTGTTTATTTACAAAATGGAAGAAAGAAGAAAGGCTAGGGGCTAAATGTGCCAGACAACAAAGGTTACCTAGACCAGTGAGGGCTTGAGACATGCCCCACTAACACCCCACAACCAATCAAAACCCACCATTGCTCCATGTCACACTCCACTTCACCAGATTAATATTTATTAATCTTGGCGCCATTAACACCATTTTAAACTTAATCCAAACCAAAAACGGATTAAACATAGGTACTATTCACCAAGAACACAAATTGGGTATTTGTGTTTTAGCAAAAATTAAACCTCCATATTGTCCAGATTAATGATTAATGATGATTTAGTCATAACCCAACCTTAAAAACTCACGCCACATCACTCCTCAGTCCCACACAAGATTCCCCCTGCTACACTCTTGTGCATAATGCCAAAATTTGGACATCAATCCAACAACCCACATTCCAGCTTAATTTCTAAGCTCATTTGAGGCCATTGATCACATTTTCACATGCCAGCTACAACAAGACGCCAAGAAAGAGTCACATGATCTTCAAAGAGTTCAAACTTCACAAGGGCAAAACTAGAACTTCACCAAGAATTAGGGTTTTGTTTTTAGCTTTCATAGTTTACATGTATGCCTATATAAAGGCCTTAGGGTATCACTTTGAGCCCTGCTCTTGAATTTTCCTTTGTTCAAAATTCTGTAAATCCATATTCAGTTTAATGAAATGTGTTTGAATCTTTGAAGAAAACTCAAGTGCCATTGTTGTTTACTGCTTATTATTGTTCTTAGTTTGTTAATATTGAACCTCAAAACCTGTTTTCAAGGAGTGTGCAAAGGTTTGCACATTTTCCTTCAAGCTTGATATTTTGCTAAGTTCTTGGTACACCTTGGAATTCTTGGGCTATAAAGCTGATCATAGCATCCTGATATTGAGTTATCAAGGTGTGGTGAAGCCTATAACTTGGGGATAATCAAGTGTGGGATATAAGAGTTGCATTAATCAAGGCTTTTTAACCTTTCTGATTCTATTATTTTACTTCTAACCTTGTTGAATCTTAGAAGGCTTTGTTATGGAAGCTTGTACTTGTTCTTGCTAGTACATAAGCTCAAAATTCGTGGGTGTGGATGTACATCCATGAGGTTTGCATACTTAATCCCAAAAATCTGTTAAAATCTTTATTTTTGGTGATATTTGTGTGTGACTTGTGTTCTTGCTAATTTTGTGGCTTAATCTTGTTCTAATCTGTTTATCTCATCTGTTGTTGTGTTGATTTGGGCTTGGGTAACCTTGGAATGCATTTTGGATTTGAAAATCTTGATTTGAAAAGTTAAAAGGGTGTTTGGGATTGCCTGTCTTGAATCATAAGTTGTTATTGAGTGGTTAGAAGTTTGTGTTTGTGCTTGTTATCTGTCATATACTTGATTGAGAGCTATTTGCTGCAAGTTTTTGAGTTTAAACCCTTGAATCAAAGATTGTGCTATAACTACTTGAGTTTGACTGTTTTTGACCTAAAATTTTGGGAATACTTAGAGTATATGCGTGTTTAGGGATATAAGCTGTTAAATCAAAGTTATTATAACATATGTGATAGATTTGGAGGTTTGAATTTGGCTTGGTGGTCAATTGCATCAGCAAGTGTTCTTAACTGCATGTTTAGAGTTCATCAATAACTTTAAGTGCTTGAATCTTGCTCAATACTTTGAATCAGTGCATGAAACCTGTTTAGACTTGCTTATTTAAGTTTAATATTGCTTGTGTATGCATTTGGTTAAGTTTAGTTGGCTGAATTGTGCTATAAGTGCTTATTGAACCTCAACTGCTTATGTGTTCATGTCTGGTGCATATCTGGTGATTGATTGAATTAACTGTACTAAATGGCTGTTGTTGATTGTGATTTCTTTGTTTTATTTGACTCCTTATGATCCACTGATCATTTGGGTGCCTTTGTGTAACTTGAATCTCCAAAAAAGTCACTAAAGACAAAAAAGTCAAGAAGTCAAGCAGTGGAAAAAGTTTCCACTACTCAACACCCAAAACTAGCCCTGCTAGTGCAATTTTTCATTCAGCTTATCAATAAGCCATTTTGGCTTATCCAGACCTGCAACAACTTATTTTTTGTGATAGATCTTCATTATTTGACCCATTTGATTGAACTGGAGCTTATTAGACTTTGACTTTGACTTTTTGCTAGAAAACCAACTCATTTGACATTTTCATAAGTGCTTATTTGCTTATTCCAGCTTATTGAGTGAACTTATTTGAAAACTTTTTGTTGATTAAGCTTAGTTAAGTCATTTAAAAGCTTTAGAAACTTGAATCAGCTCTTGGGATAGCCTAGAACTCAAAAACAACTATTTTGTCATTTTCTGTAGATTGCTTATTGCATTTTCAGGCTTATTCCTTTAGCTTATTTCAAATTTCTTTTTACAGAAGTCTTAAGCAACTTAAAAGAAGCTTGTGTGTCTAATTTGAGCTTCTGCCATCAGCTTATAGCTTAATGGACCAAAAAGCGCATTAAGAATAAGCTGTTTGGTATAAGTCATCTTATTTCACATTTTCAGCTTTTGGGCCTTTGAAAAGTTGTGTTTAAAATCAAATTTTGATTTAGATAGGAGCTTTTGGGCTTAATTGGACAACATTTTTCTTATTGGGCCTATTTGAGCCCATTAAGGGGTCTGTTTGGACTTTTGGCCCATTTGGAGGCCCATTAGGGGTATTTTGTAATTTTAACTTCATTTTCTGTTTATTTAGGTTAAATTAAGCTAGTTTGCAAGTTTTTAGAATTTTTTATAAATTTTGGATTTTTAATATTATTTTATTATTATTTTATTATTAAAAATTAAAATTTAGTTTTTTCAAGTTTTTACATTTTTCTTAGGTTAAATACAGTAAGTTAGGAATTTTACAACTTTTAGAATAATTTTATTGTTCTTAGATTAATTTTTATAATTATTTTAAGTTTTAATAGTTTGTAATTGTTTTTAAATAGTTTTAGTTAATTTTAAAATTTTCAAAAATAGTTATAAATTAAGTTAGGGTATTTTAGAGGTTTACAAAGTGATAAAACTAATTTTGGGCTTTTTGTTAATTAAATTGATTTTTAGGGCTTTAATTAGCATTAAAAAATCATTATTTAATTAAATAAAAGGTTTGAGTGAATTTTGATTTTTTGTAAACTCTTAATACATTATTTAGGATTTATTGCAATTTTTTAGGATATTTTTGGTTAAAATTTTAAATTTTTGCTTTTACGGTTTTACGTGTACGACCTTTTCGTCTTAGTGTAATCCGTCATCTTAACCGTCATTCTCTTCTTAACCCATTTCTATTTTCTTTCTCATAATCATATAATCACATAATTAATCATCTCTCTACACAACACACTAGCCTCCTTAAGAACGATCCCCACTTTGGGTCATAACTCATGGTTTTCCTAAATCACTTATTAACGCTTGCCCTAATTACCTTGTTTTCCTAAACAAGTGGGAACTTTCAACCATCAAAAGACATTTCTTTTCCTCCACTCAATGCAAGGAACGTCGCAGACGACCTGCTAGTGATAGAAATAAGCATTGGTCAGCACATCATACATCGTATGTATGTGGATGGGGGTTCATCGGCATAAATAATGTACGAACACTGCTTTCTAAAGCTTAGCGCAGAAATAAATAGCCAAATGATGCCTGCGACCTCTCTGCTCATCGGATTCAGCGGAGAAACAGTATGGCCCTTAGGCCAGCTGGAGTTAGCAGTAAGAGTGGGAGATAATGAGCACTCGGTGGAAGTCCCAATGAATTTTTTGATCATACGGTCGCCATCATAGTATAACGGGATCATAGGGCGACCAACTATACTAGCAATGCGAGCGGTACCTTCTATGGCTCATGGTATGATAAAGTTCCCAGTTGATGGAGGGGTAGTAACGATATTCAACACGGTAGTTACACCCCCAGAATGCAACGCGATCACATAACCGCCTAGGATTACGATGGAACCAAAGGTGGACTCACCACCAAACTTGAAGGTAGAAATACATCCGCAGTACCCAGATCAGGAGATAATGATCGGAGGGGCATTATCTGACAAAGGAAAGACAAACATGTGTCGCCTTTTGAAGAATAACTTAGACGTATTCTCATGGGAACCCAAAGATATGACGGGTGTGCAAAGGTCGATAGCTGAACACACGCTTTAGATCCGCGAAGGGTACCCTCCAGTTCGGCAAAAGAAAAGAGGACAAGCCCCAGAGCGCAACAAGGTAATACTGGACGAGGTAAAAAAGCTGGTGGACGCAGGAATCATGAAGGAAGTTTACTTTCATGACTGGCTCGCTAATCCGGTAATGGTAAAGAAACATGATGGCAGCTGGCGCATGTGCGTTGATTTCACAGATCTCAATAAGGCATGTCCCTAAGACCGCTATCCACTCCCGGAAATAGATTGGAAGGTGGAATCATTTTGCGGATACCCCTTCAAATGCTTCCTGGATGCGTACAAGGGATACCATCATATACAATGGCAGAGGAAGATGAGGAAAACACAACAATCCATACCAGCCAGGGGGTGTACTGTTACACGAAAATTCCGTTTGGATTAAAGAATGCAGGGCCACGTATCAACGACTAGTTGATAAGGCATTTGAAATCCAAATAGGGCGAAATTTGTAGGTCTATGTCGATGACTTGGTAATAAGAGTCATACGGAGAGCAAGCTTATTCGGGACATAGAAGAGACGTTCTCTACCCTAAGAAGGATAAACATGAAGTTAAACCCAAAAAAGTTCACCTTTGGGGCAACAGAAGGCATGTTCCTAGGATACATGATTGACCCCAATGGAATCAAACCCTGTCCGGAGAAGACAGACGCGGTTATTCAGCTCCATAGCCCAAAGACGAAGTAGGAGGTGCAGTCACTAAATAGGAAGCTTGCAGGATTGAATAGGTTCCTGTCCAAGTCAGCAGAGAAGTCGCTCCCCTTATTTAAAACACTTAAAAAGTGCATTAAGAAAGGAGACTTCAATTGGATGAAGGAAGCAGAAAAGGCCTTCGAGGAGTTAAAGGCGCATTTAGCTTCGCTCCACATGTTAGTCGCACCGTGGCCTAAAGAAGAGTTGATAATATATTTATCCGCAACGCATAGAGCGATTAGCGCGGTGCTAATGACAGACAGGGACAATGTGCAAACACTAGTGTACTTTATAAGTAGAGCGTGTTGTCCCTAATAATATGATGATAGATTAAAGAAATGAGATGGAAAAGATATGAATTTTAGAGAGAGAAAGTAGTGAGAGAAAGTAGAGAGAGAGAGATGATTAACTTGTGAAATTAGATTAAGAATTATGAGATCATCCACCCTCCTAACATGCTAGGAGGGTGCTTATATAGTCCACCCACATGCGGGCTCTCAAATGGACTATATTGTTTTGGGCCGGGCTTGAATAAATGCTTAGTACCTTGAAAGAGGCCTTTTAAGCTAACCATCAAGCCCGTAATGTCACGACTATTTTAACTAACTATTACAACGTTCTAATAAATATTACAATATGAACCTGTGACCGAACATTCTTGTTTAACTCAATATTTTAAGGCTAACAATCTCCCCCAATGTGAGGTCATTCCTCTTCGATATTTGGAGTCCAGTGGAGATTTATGAATTTCGTCATAAATGAGTCTTGAACGTGTAATAGTAGTGTTGTTCCTTCATGCTGTGATCTTTGAGCCTTTGTCGTTGTCTTTCGACTTTATCTTTTATCTTGAGATCTTCAAATTATTCTTGACTTGTCTTTTCCATCTTGCAATCTTGTGTCTTTATCCACATGCTCATACTTTGTACACTCTTGGAAGATTGCTAACAATCTCCCTTGAAGAAAGGTCATTTCTCCACATTAATTGATAAGGAAGAATTTGATCATCAGAGTTGTGGAAGTCTTTAGCTTTCTTGATTGTTGGATGTCTTTGGGCATGAGTATGTGATTTTGAATCTCTGACTTTGCTGAGTACACCGTAACGTCACCTTCTTGAGACAAAACATAGACACGGACTGAATGGCTTTGACATTCGTCCTTAATTGGTAGCATTTTACCTCCGGTCGATGAAGACAGTTACACGATATTAAATATTGTACCTGTGATTTGGTAGATTCAATTAAGAACCTCCTTGATAGGGTTTCGCGACTGTACTAGCCGTTCTCTTTACTCGACCGTCTCAAAGCAAGACTGCAAACATAAAGAGTGAATCAATTGGATAGATATCCGCTTGATTAAAGTCATCAATTCAAATTCCTGGAACAAGTTTGATTCATTAAGAATCTTACCATTGTTGGTTTCTAGTTGACACAAGCTTGATTCATAAAGAATCTCGCAAGTTACCTACCATAGTGCTGTTTGATGTTGACGCTAGAAGGATTTCCATTCGTCACTGTGAATATTAATGAATATCACTCTGATTGTTCTGGCAAGACCATAAAGATATTGCGTAGAAACCTGAAACGAGTTTGAATCGATAAAGAAACAAACCACTGTTGCTTTTGAGTTTTACATATGTTCAATTCATAAAGAATCTTACACATGACCTACCGCAGTGCTGTTTGATGTTAACACTGGGAGGATTTCCACTCTTCATTGTGAATACTAGGTAGTATCACTCTGAGTGTTCTAGCAATATCGCAAGGATATAGCGTAGGACTCTCTTGATCTTCATCCGTGTGTCCTAACGAGATTTGATTGATCTCTTGGCTCTAGACTCGATTTGTGCACTTTTAGTGGTCGGAGGCTAGAGCAAATGCCACCTATTCAATATCAACTATCTCGGAGTGAGAAAGTCAATAGAAGTCGTGTTGATCTCCGTGACAATAAAACAAACTTCTTTTGAGAGAAGTCTGAGTCAGCTGGGGAGGGGTTGTGCATTACATCACTGGGTCCATGATGCGTTGTCTTCATGATGTGTTGACCCGGTTTCTGCTTAAGTTGTATGGAGGGCTTCTTTCTTTAAACCCTTTATCCTTACATTTATTTTTCATTCTTCAACCCCTTCAATGCTTACCAAGACATCATTACTAGCACCTTGTTGTGATTGTTCCAGTGCTAGCATCAGTACTTAGTCGGCATTCAGCTACGTTCACATTCTACTCCATCTTTCCTAAGGACTTCCAATAATCTATAGGATTGTCCCTGGGAAGATCCCTCCGGTTCTGGTTGGATCATAGGACTTAAATCTAACCACCCTTTTGACACCAATAACGTCGTGAATTAAAGATGTTGTGGGTTTTTGATCGTAACCATGAGTGCTTGAGTCTTTAGATCACATTTTAATCACATTTTCTCTCCCTATCTCTAATATATAAAATATTTTGATATTATAGATACCAAATTTGATTAAAATATATATTGAAAAATATTCTTGAAAATCTTCGAGAGAAAAATGTGTCAAACTTAGCATGAATTTGGAACGCTCCCCCTCAAAAATTGATCCAATGGAATTGTCATTATGAGGATATGATCTACATTTAACTTTTGAGGATAGGAGTTGTTGAACACACAATTTTTGAAAGATTTTGAATATCATTTAGAAATTCTTGAAAAAATTGTGTTCAACGCTTTTTGAAAAATCAATTCTTTTTAGCGAAAAGGTTTTTTAAAACATAAACTTGAGTTCATAGACTTTGAATGTCTTGACGAATCCACTCAAGTGTAAGAAGATTTAACTTCTTTTGCTAAGGGTAAGGGTACGAAAGCGTACACTCCCCCGTGAATTTAGATCCGGGTTGCAATCTGAAAGTGATTACAAGCCATTGTGTTGAGCTCAAAACGTTGAATGTTTTGTGACAAGCTCAACCCAAGATAGATTTCTCTACCCTTTGTTGGAAAAATTGTTCAAAATAGACATTTTCCTGTATTAAAAATAGAAATGACATGTTTTGAAAAATATTTACAACTTTCATTCGAGCTTTATGTACACACCCGTGTCGTTATTGAGCGACATTTCTAGGCAAGTCCATATTATCGATACTGAAAGACATGTCGAGAAGAATCGTTTTGGATTTTCAAAGATTTTTTAATTTTGTATTTTGGTTTTTCATTAATATTTACATAGTAGATGTTTGATAGATGAATCAAGCAGGCTTCTTTACCAGAACCTCCTGTTCTGCTGGAGTCAAACATCTCATGCCAATTTTCCTAACAAGATACGCAAACCTCTCTTCTGAAAGAGCTTTTGTAAACAAGTCAGCTAATTGGTAATCAGTTCCAAAAAAGTATAGTTCAACGATACCCCTTTCAACTTGTTCCTTAATGAAGTGATATCTGACATCAATGTGCTTCGTGCGGGAATGCTGTACCGGATTGCAGGAGATGGCTATGGCAGACTTTGAGTCACAGTACATAGGTACTTTATCAAAGTGGAAGCCATAATCCGTGAGTTGTGTTCTCATCCATAGAACTTGAGCACAACACATAGATAGAGACACATACTCCGCTTCGGCTGATGACAATGATGTGCAATCCTGCTTCTTGGAAGACCATCTCACAAGCTTATCTTGACCTAGAAATTGTGCACCACCAGAAGTACTTTTACGTGTATCAAGACACCCCGCATGATCAGAATCTGAATAGGCCGTTAGAAAGAAACCGGTTTCCCTCGAATACCAGAGTCCCATGTGAATGGTATTCTTTAGGTACCGAAAGATCCGTTTAACCTCCTTGAGGTACTTTTCAGTGGGTCGTGCTTGATATCGTGCACAATAACACGTAGCATGTGATATATCTGGTCGGCTTGCTGTTAAGTACATGAGGGAGCCGATCATGGAACGATATTTCGTTTGATCTATGGCATCTCCCTCCAAATCAGCATCTAGGGATGTAGTTGATAATGGTGTCCCAACGGGGTCACATGATGTCATACCATGCTTTTTGATTATCTCTTGACAATACTTAACGTGGTTAATAAAGATACCACTTAGGGATTGGTGAACTTGAATTCCCAGAAAGAATTTTAGTTCGCCCATCATAGACATTTCAAATTTGTTGTGCATTAATTGTTCAAACCATTTTGAAAGTTTTGGGTTTGTAGACCCGAAAATAATGTCATCAACATAAATCTGCACAAGCAAAATGTCTTCCTCATATTTATAAGTGAACAAAGTTAAATCAATGGAACCTTTTGAGAAACCTTTGGAGACCAGAAATTTCGAGAGCTCGTCGTACCACGCCCTTGGAGCTTGCTTGAGTCCATAAAGTGCTTTGTGGAGACGATACACCTTGTTAGGATAATGAGGATTGACGAATCCTTCCGGCTACGTGACATAGACTTCTTCCTTCAAAGGACCGTTAAGAAACACCGTCTTTACGTCCATTTGATAGACAATGAATCCCTTATGTGCAGCATAAGCAAGGAAAATCCTGACCGCTTCCATACGAGCTACTAGTGCAAATGATTCTTCAAAATCAATACCCTCTTTCTGTCCATACCCTTTTGCCACTAGCCTAGATTTATTCTTGATGATCGTGTTTTCTTAATCCATCTTGTTTTTCCAGATCCATCGAAGATTTAATGATATTATATCGTATGGTCTGTCAACAAGTTCCCAGACTTTAAGTCTTTCAAATTGTTGAAGTTCATCCGTCATCGATTCAATCCAAGGATGATCATCCAGGGCTTCTTTGATGTTTTTCCCCAAATAAAATAATATTGTTATGGTTCGAGAGGTTCAGCTGAACTCACAGCGAGTGCAAATATACAAACATCACCATCGGTGTTAAGCTGTCGTCTTGTACGAACAGGCTGTGAAGGGTTTCCAATTACATGAACCACAGGATGATCTCGTGTCCAATGATGTGTTGAAGGATGTCGTTGGTAGAACGTATGCATATTTGACGGATCAGCATGGCGAGTTGAAGACTCTCCAGTTTCGTGTACCGGTGTACCGAATGGGTTGATAAATTCGTCTTCGTCAGATAATGCATTGTCTGCTTGATTTGTGTTCTCTTGAGCAATGACAATAGTTTTGGATGTTGTAGGAGCGGTTGTGGATGTGACATTGTGAGGAGGAAAATCTGCAGCAACCCGTGTTGTAGTAGATAAAGTTGTATCCTTTTGTTGACGATGATCGGTATCATCATTCTTATCATGAGTGACAACGGAAGAATTCGATACAACTTGTTTCTCCCCCGAGAAATATTCATCATACATTGGTCCATATAACATTTCCAACTCTTCAATCGTCGTGTTTACTGTCATATCTGCTCTTGGAACATTTCCTTGAACCAACTTTGAACTTGACGGTTCATTGCTGTGGTCTTGAGTTCCGAGTTCCGTGCGGTTGTGAACGAAAGTCGTTTGTCGTTGTGGTTCGGGACTTAAACTGTTTTGTTCAAGTGCCATTTCTTGTAATTCATCAAATCGGATGTGAATAGTCTCGACTATCAATTTTGTTCTCTTGTTGTATACTTTATACCCCTTAGACTGAGTTGCATATCCCACAAGAATACATGCATCACCTTTCTCTTTCATCTTATCCAAATTTTCACCATCTCGTATTATGTAACAAGTACATCCAAAAACATAAAGGTGTTTGAGTGAAGGTTTTCGATCATGAATTATGTGATATGGTGTCTTTTCGTGTCTTGGGATAATTAAGGAGCGGTTTTGTTTGTAGCATGCGGTTGACACGGCTTCGGCCCAAAAGTATAGTGGAAGTTTTGAAGCGGATAATAATGTTCGAGCAGCCTCAGATAAAGTACGGTTTCGTCATTCAACAACGCCGTCTTGTTCGGGTGTTCGAGCAATAGATGTTTCATGTTCAATTCCTTCGGCTTCAAAATAGTTTCTCAGATTTGAACTAAAAAATTTTGTACCTCTGTCAGTACGAACCACTTTAACTTGAGCTTGAAGACCATGTTTTATCAATTTAAGGAAGCTGATGAGAACTTCGTGTGTTTCATCCTTGGACCTCAAGAAGTGAGTCCATGTGTACCTTGAGTAATCATCGACAATTACCAGAATATATTTATTTCCATTGATACTATGAACACGCATGGGACCACACAGATCCATAAGAAGATCTAACCGTCCTTTAGAGCTTGGTGTGGTCTTTGTTTTGAAGCTACTTCGTTTAGCTTTACAAAGCTCACAAGAAGAACAAAGATGATCTTTGATGAATTTCAAACTTGGAAGGCCTCTCACAATATCTTTCTTGGAAAGCAAGTTGATGGTATCAAAGTTGAGGTGAGATAGACGTTGATGCCATAACCATGCCTGAGTCGTTGAAGCTTTAGCCATGAAGCAAATTGGAGTTGATGAAGTTGTGTCTTGAAGTGAAATTGTGTAAAGATCGGTATTCCGTGAACCGGTGAGTAAATCATTCCCATCATAATCACGAACAAAACAAGTCTTCTTTCTGAAAGTAACTTCCAAATATGCATCACAAAATTGACCAACCGAGAAAAGATTGTGACTGAGCCCTTCGACGTAGTATACCCTTTTGATCGTGATATTCCCCTGAACCAAATCTCCATATCCTAGGATCGGTGCAAATTGATCATTTCCGAATTCGGACCGTACCCAGGAACTTCTCCACGAAGTTAATTAGAAGCTTGAGATTCCCTGTCATGTGCTTCGTGCATCCGAAGTCCAGTATGAAGAGAATTATTTGTATCACCTGCAGAAGAGTTAGAACACGATGGAGCATTTGCTAAATTGGATACCACAATAGTTCTGATTGTAGAATCATTAGTGTCCTTAGCAATATTTAAAGGCATACTAACACTCGTTGTCACATTGTCTGTCCTAACTTTAGGCATCCATTTATATCCTGGGGGACATTGATTAGCAAACCACCATTTCCAAGACTTGCTAGCAAACTCATATAATTCCGTAATTCTGCTTCTAGGATTCTTAGTGGTGGAGTCTGATGCATTACTTTTCTTAGTGGGGGTTGCACCAGAATGGTTCACTTTGTGTTTGGGTTTACTAGCACTAATAGGCATCGCAACTTGCTTCTTAGTTCTAGTTTCTACGCCTTTGACATTATTCATAGCACACATAGAATGATTAGCATTAGCACACTTTCCACATTTGACACAAACAAATTTCGCATTCATAGCATTCAAATCATTGAAATCATTCAAATCATCCAAATCGTCATTACATGCGATTACAGACTTTTTATTCTTAAAAACAATCAAATTCCTAGGGTGTTCTTCTACTTCCTTCATCTTCTCTTGACTCTTGTATTTCCAGACCTTATCATTCACTTGAGTGCTCTTAAGCTGAGGCCGGCTAACACAAGCAGTGGATACTAATCCTGTAGTAGAAGACACACGAATATTAGTGTTTCTAGAAGTCTGAAGTGAGTGACTAACTTTGTTTGTGGGTTTAGTGGTCATTCTATACATCCCTGGTTTAATCACATTATTGTGCTTAACGCTTGGTGCTATAGCATTCCTTATGGGTTGAGTATGTGGTAACCTTTCCTTTCCATCCATCTTGGGGGCAAACACGGGTTTTGCAAACGAAGAATTTGAGAGAGCAGATGGTTTTCCCAAGATAGAGGATCTATTCACTCTAGAGGCACTGGGTTGTCTAACAACAGGTTGCTTTACACTAGGTTCCACAACTTTCCCACCCATCTTAGCAACGAGTTTCTTCAACTCTGCTATTGCAATGTCTTTTTCTTGTAACTGAGCTTTGAAATCCGAAATATCAAGACTTTTTTCGTTTAATAATCGACATGATTCAGATAATTTTACTTCTAACGATGTATAATTTGAAAAGCTGCCAACTTTCTTTTGCAAAGCAAGTTCAAGTGAGTGACAATGTTTTTCAAGATAATCATATCTATGTTGAAGTAACGAAAACTCTTTTTGGTCAATTTTATTCAAAATCTAAGTTTCAAGACGTTCACATTCTTTAACTTGATCAAGATATTTGCATGCAACATCAGAATATTCATCAATATCAGCACAAGATGTACACATAATATCTTTTGAGAGACATTCATGTAAGAGTAGATCATATGCTGTAGAAAACTCTTCTCTTTCAGGTTGATGGTCGTTCACTTCTTGTTCAAGAGATTCCACATATTTCAATTCATCAAACGTTTCTTGCTTAGTGTTTCAAATTCAAAAATATGTTTTTGCGTTCTTTCCGCAAGCGGAATCAAAATACTTTTCACAAGCACAGTTATGTCGTGAGGAATTTCTTTGCCTCCTTTCGAAAGTTCACGTTTTTTCCAGTCATCATCAACAACCTTTTTGAAATTTTCAATGTTACTCTTGAGAATACTAAGTGCTTGCTTACTCTTGCTTACAAGATCTTTATATGGCAAATAGTCAATAAATTTTGAAACATTAGTTTTCTTAGTGGCAAAAGCTTGTCTCCATTTAATTCTTATTTGTTCACATTCGAAAAATATTTGCTCACGAGTTTTCTGTGTTTGTCGTTTGAAAAGACCATAAAGACTGTTTTCATAAGTATAATTATATGGTTTAACAAATTCTTTATTAACTTTTGGTCTACTCTCTTCTTCCAAATCGTGTGTCTCTTCACTATCGGGTCTAACAACAAGACAATCAAGATCGGTCCATTGGGACTCATCAAGATAAGTGCTGATTCTCAGATTGAGCATGCTCAAGGTACTTAGGATTTGCAAAACTAGGTCTATCCTTGAAAAACGAACGAGGTGCCAACATTCTCATGGTTTAAATTGATTGATTAGTTTTGTAAACAATTTTCTTGTAAAAATCAAGTTGAGTTTCAAGTTCCACCATTTTGTCGATGTCATTCGCTTGTTTAGTTTTGAAATCCTTTTCCATTTTCTCAACCACTGCTTTCTTTTCATTAACAAGTTTAGTTTTATCCTCTTGAAGAAAACCATTTAATTGAGTTAGCTCATTAACTTTAGTGGTAGCAAGATACGTTTTGTGACATTCAGTACTCAAAGAGGTGTTATAATTACGTTTCTCTTGTTCAAGAAGCTTAAGAGTTTCGTTATATTTCTCTTGAAAATCGTCATTTTTAACATTAATTAGACACCCTTTGTATCCCTCAACCTCATTGGTCTTTTGAAGAAGCTGAGCTCTATAGCTATCAATGGTCTCACTAGATTTAATTAGAGCAGCTTTCCATTCTTCAAAATTTTGAGTGAGCGTAGCGTTTGCCTTCTTTAATTGCTTTTGACTCTTTCTAGTTTCTTTGACATCTTTTTGTAAAGAAGCAATTAAGTTAGCAAGCGCAATACGCTCCTCGTCATCATCATACTCATTTGCATTCTGATCATCCTCAGACTCATTATTGCACATGTCTGATGAATCGGGTGTGGTATTGCTATCAACCGTTTACATCATACATGTGTCACGAATGGCTTTGGGTAGCTCACGATGCTCATGAATATTACCAAACACATTATATTCCTCTTTAGTGTGTACATTATCGATTGGCTCAGTATCAAAATAGGACCATTGTCATCTTTAGTGAGATTGAGAACTTCTTCAACGTTGGCCATGTACGAGTAATGTGCTTCAAGTTCTTGATCGGAGGCTTCATCATCAGTATCATCAAGCATTGCTCTTTCCTTAGCCGATAGTTTAACCCCAGCTTCCATCTTCTTGCAAAGCACATCTTTTCCTTATGATAGCCAGAGTCTCTAACCCGTTTCGGCTTCCTACATTCCTTTGCCATATGCCCATAGCCTTGATAATTAACGCACTGAATCCCACTTTGCTGAACTACTTTAGTACCAACAGTTTCCTTATTCCCAGCAGCAGTAGCAATCCTCTGAGCATCATACTTAGCAGTTTGTCGATCATACCGTGCAGAACCCTCAACATGTGTTGGATTACGTCGATCATACCTTGGAGGACTTTCATCACGTTGACGTGTATCATACCTTCGAGGACTCTCAACATATTGGTTCCTTGTATTTGATGATGTTCGAAGATTGTTGTTGGTGGGTTTGAAGATTTTCTTGTAGGTCTTCATAATGAAAGCAATTTGTTGCTTCATCTCCCTATCCTTCTGAGCTAGTTTTTCATTACTGTCCTCTTCAGATGATGGCTGAGGTGATGGTGATGGTGCTCTTGGTTCTTTTTCTCGTGATCGTGTGGGAGTAGAATACTTAGATGAAGTGGAGTATCTTGGTGAGGAGGATGTAGTGGAGTACCTTGGTGAGGATGATGTAGTGGAGTATGACTTTGGAGCATGAGAGCGATGATCTTGAGTGTGTTGAGTGGTAGACACCAAAGCAAGTGGATTAGCAGTCTTTGCTATCCTTTTAGCTCGAAGTTCATTTGCCTCATTCTGAAATTGTTTCAAAATGTCAAAGAGCGTGTGATAGTTGACCTCGTCTAACTTACTTTGTTGTTTCACCAAAGTTACAAATCGTGTCCACTCAGGTTCAAGTTGCTGTAGAAATTGCACATTGACTTGCATGGTGGAGACTTGCAAATTGTTTCTTGTCATGTCATTCATCATCTTGTAGAACCTTGAGTAATATGAATCAATTGATTCCCCATCTAATGAAGTAAACTTACCAAAGTTCCAGAACAAGTTAGTTTTGACATCTTGCTTGTTAAGTGATTCTCCTTGTTGCAAGCGTTCAATGGCAAACCACATCTCTTTAGCAGTAGAGCATGCATCAATCGTTGAGTAAATATCATCCCCAATCCCACTTAGAATCAAGTAGATTGCTTCTTTCTCTGCATCAATCCAAGCACGTTTCTCTTTCAAAGTGTTCTCATATGTTTCCTCAATTTTTTGCTCATCGGAACCGGTCGTCGAGTCGGTTGCTGGAATTGCAGGAATGGTGATTGTAGTGGGAGTATAAGGTCCTTCTTTGATGAAACGTCGAAGAACATCACCATTGGGTTTGGTGTCAAGATACGGAAGGAATCGTGATTTCCATTGTGCATATCTACCAGTTACAAGCATTGGTGGTCTCTCTTTGTTACCTGCCACCATGATATTGTTATTAGTAACACGATATTCATTAGTAGAATCCATCTCAAGAATGAAGTGAAGTGAATAGGATCTTAAGTAGATGTTGTTGTGAGTAGATTATGGTTGAAACTTTAAGAAATGGTGTGAAAACCCCAAACAATATCTTCGTATGAAACCAAAAATTCTTAAGCGAAAAACCACACGATAAAAATTTTCAAAATCACGTTTTTGAAAATTTTAGAATAAGTCGGAATAAATCTTCAAAGAGCAATTCGGAATCCAATGAAATCAACCTAATTCGGAATCCACGTTCTGCACTTAATCCGAAATCCAATAGTTCTGCACTTAATCCGGAATCCGTGATGCACACCTAGTTCAGAATATGTATTCAACACCTAATTCAGAATATGTGATCAAAACCTAGTTCGGAATATGTGATCAAAACCTAGTTCGGAATATGTGATCAAAACTTAGTTCGGAATATGTGATCAAAACCTAGTTTGGAATGTGTGATCACTGACCTAGTTCGGAATATGTGATCACTGACCTAGTTCGGAATCTGTGAGGGAATGATCTAGTTTGGAATATGTTAATCACTGACCTAGATCGGAATACACTTTTTCCCACCTAGTTCAGAATATACTTTTTCCCACCTAGTTCGTAATACACTTCTTCCCACCTAGTTCGGAATACACTTCTTCCCACCTAGTTCGGAATACACTTCTTCCCACCTAGTTCAGAATACACTTTTTCCACCCTTGACCTAGTTCGGAATATCCCAATCAAACACTCAAGTCGGAATCAGCAAAACCCTTGTTTCCCGACTTAAAAAAACTTCAAATTCCGAATTGTTTAACCAAAAACTACAAATGACGAATTTTTTTTACCCAAAAATCAAGCCAAAACTTCCAATTTTTTCGTGGAGATCACCAAAATGAGGAACACAAATTCCTACCACAACTTTGTAGGCAATTTGTATGAAGATTTTCAGCTCAAAAACACAATTTTTTTATACGAGATGATTTTAAGATGAAAATCACACAAAATCAAAAATGATAACCACAAACTAAACACGAATCTACCCCATGGCGATTGATACCAACTGTTGTCCCTAATAATATGATGATAGATTAAAGAAATGAGATGGAAAAGATATGAAATTTAGAAAGAGAAAGTAGTGAGAGAAAGTAGAGAGAGAGATGATTAACTTGTGAAATTAGATTAAGAATTATGAGATCATCCACCCTCCTAACATGCTAGGAGGGTGCTTATATAGTCTACTCACATGCGGGCTCTCTAATGGACTATATTGTTTTGGGCCGGGCTTGATAAATACTTAGTACCTTGAAAGAGGCCTCTTAAGCTAACCATCAAGTCCGTAATGTCACGACTATTTTAACTAACTATTACAACATTCTAATAAATATTACAATATGAATCTATGACCGAACATTCTTGTTTGACTCAATATTTTGAGGCTAACAGAGCGTTACAAAGCTCGGAGCTAAATTACACCCCGATGGAGAAATTAGTGCTCGCACTAGTATTCGCAGCAAAAAGATTGCGCAGATATTTCCAAGCACACCCGATAGTGGTGATAACAGATCAACCCATAAAACAGGTGATCTCAAAACCAGATGTCGCAGGCAGGTTCCAAAATAGGAGTGTTCTACTAGGGGAACACACTATTACCTATAGACCTCGCAATGCCGTGAAAGGGAAAATCCTGGCGGACTTTATCATTGAAAAGACAGAAGAGGGTGCTCAGGGGCTGGATCAGAAGGAGGAAGACCAAGCCCCATGGATCTTGTTCACGGATGGTCATCCTACACAGATGGATCAGGCGCGGGACTCATACTCACCAATCCAGAAGGAATGGAGTTCAGATATGCATTATGTTTTAAATTCACAGCCACAAATAATGAGGCAGAGTATGAAGCGCTGATAGCAGGGCTAAGAATCGCAGCGAGAATAGGGGTGCGCAATCTCGAAAAAAACGTAGATTCTCGGCTGGTAGCAAACCACATACTTGGTGATTATGAAACAAAAGAGGACAACATGGTGCAATACTTACAAAAATTCAAAGCATTGATTGAAGGGTTCCATAGGTTCCAGATACGCCAAGTACCCAGGGGGGAGAACAAGAAAGCAGACGCACTTAGCAAAATAGCTTCCACCAGTTTTGTGCACCTATCGAAACAAGTCCTTGGGGAAATCCTGAAGGACAAGTCAATAAAAGAGCAAGAAGTCGTGTCGGTTGTAGAGGAAGAAGGCCCTACATGGATGACACCGATTATATATTACTTAACGAATGACTCACTCCCGCATGATGAAACTGAGGCATGACGAGTGCGAAGGCGGTCGGGGCAATTCGAAGTCAGAGATGGGATCCTTTAAAAGCGGTCATTTCTCCAACCATGGTTAAGGTGTGTAGGACCACGACAGGCGTAGTATATCATTAGCGAAATCCATGAGGGATCATGCGGAATGCACGCAGGACCAAGGTCCGTGGTGGCGACAGCATTGCGTAACGGGTACTACTGGCGAAATATGCATATAGATGCGAGGACACTTATTAACAAATGCAATGACTGCCAGGTGCCTAGACCAGTACCGAGGCAGCCTCAGGAAGAGCTTACGCCGATTACCTCCCCTTGGCCATTCTTCAAATTGGGAATCGATATAGCGGGGCCTTTCCCTGTAGTTGCGGGAGGAGTTAAGTTTCTCATAGTCGCGATAGATTACTTCACAAGGTGGATAGAGGCAAAGGCAGTCGCAACGATAACTGGGAATCAGGTGAAAATGTTCGTATGGGACAACATAGTATGTTGTTTCGGACTACCTGGTGAAATAATCTTGGATAATGGGAAGCAGTTCGTAGAAAACCCTTTCAAAGATTGGTGCGCGGATAAGGGGATACATCAACGTTTCGCGTCAGTTGCACATCCACAAACAAATGGACTTGTGGAGAGAGCAAACAGGAGTTTGGAGGATGGCATAAAAGCGCGGTTGGGGGAACATAATAAAAACTGGTTCGATGAGTTGTCGCATGTTTTGTGGGCACATCGCACAATGATTAAGACGGCCACAAGTGATACCCCATTCGCCCTTACATATGGAACAGAAGCAGTCATTCCAGCTGAGATGGGACTGCAAACACTCCGCATAGCAGAGGTAGACATGGTTACTAACGATGATGAACTGTGATTAAACCTAGACGTACTCGAGGAGCGACGAGAGTTAGCAGCAATCCGCGAGGCAAAGTCAAAAGCAAAAGTGAAAGGTTACTATGATTCTAGGGTACGCAAGACCTCATCTAGACCAGGTGATTTTGTGTATCGCTCAAACGCGGCGAGTCGCGCTGAGAATACAGGGAAGCTTGGGCCAAAATAGGAAGGACCCTACATGGTGACAGACGCACATGGAAATGGTGTGTACCGGCTTCGCGACATGGACGGTCGTGATCTACAAAGACCTTGGAACATATGCCATCTAAAGAAGTGCTACCCTTAAAGACAAAACTTCCCAAGTGAATCTTTTGTGTTTTTTATTTTCATTATTTGTGTTCAAAAAACTTGCAAGTATTAATAAAACAGTCGCGGTTCCTAGCTAGTTCCACGGCGCATTCTTAAAACTCTCTTCTTATGTTATACATACTTTTTCTTATTATATATTGCCTATTGGCGCACGCGTGTACAACGTTTCCAGGAGGTTTAAGAGGAATGAGCCTACCCTACTAATTAGACTCGTCGAGTAAGTGAGATGCACCCCCTTCGACCATGGATCGTGTATCCTTGTTAGGCCCCTTGCTATTAATGACGTCGTAGAAAGTTATGCAACCAGTAATCTCTGAGACTGTTTAGACACACTTGTGCACACCTAACAATGGGTCAGCCTCACTTGACCGTCCTTATGGTAGTAGCGGTATATCGCACGTAATGAGCTTCTCAAACCCACATGGACCATTTATAAGCTTACATTGGCTTATTACGCGAAATCATGCTATAAACATTAAAATATACATTTTATAACAAAAGAAGCGTAGTGTTTATTACAAATCAAACATTTGAAAATACAAAACATGAAAATGTGTTTACAAATCTCTAAGTTGATTGGAGAGCAGATGGGTCTCAAAGGAGGATCTCTTCAGTTTCAGCAAAGGAGGGCAATAAGCAGTAGCGCGATGATCCTTAAGGCTTTTTTCCATCCGGTACAGAAGGCACGAATCCCTCTCCATCAATGGCAATGGCAGCACAGGGATAGTAGGAGCAAGGTGGACCTCACCAACAGAAGGTGCCACTTCTATGTTTAGCAGGGTTTTCTTGGCAGCTGCGCGACTCTCATGCGCTGCGAGGACCTCAGATAATGGCACTTCTTTCACAATCTTGAAAGGATCAAGAATATCCTTGGGATGCGCGAATACGGGCATAATCAACTGCTTCATAGACGGCTTTAGGTGGAAGTCTGCCAATGATTCTGCGCCCTCTGCCTTATGGCGCGCCAAGGTGAGACCCTCCATTACCACTTCAATAGGCACTTCATGATCCTTATCCTCTAAACCAAAAGAAGGCAGCGGACATACACTCATTTCTTGCATAGATGCGATGAGCTTGGCGTCGGCCTTCAGATCGTAAAAGGGGACCTCTGATAGTTTTCGGTTCAATAGCTTCTCCTTGTGCGCAGTCGCCAAGCCTCTTGAAGTACCCTCATTGATGGCGGCTATGACGGACTGGGAGAATGAGGCTTGCAGGGTGAGGTCTTCCAAGGCAACCATTGCATCTCGGCGCAGACCATGGCACACTAACCACCGCTTCTCGGTTATCTCCTTCATTAAGCGAGGGTACAACTCCTCATCAAGTTTGATGCTCAGCCTCTTCAATTGGCAGCTGAGATCGCTTAGATCCTTCTTTACCCTCGCACCTAGAGCATCAACATCAACAACAAACCTATCCTTACCCTCCTTAAAGGCCCCCATGGCAGCAATGTTGGAGGCCTTTATCTGACTAAGATGGGCGCGCTCTTCATCCAGGGCAGCAGATAACCTGTTTCTTTCTTGAGTTAGGGAATGGAGGAGGACGGCATCTTTCCTTCCTCTCTTGGCTTCTTGGTCTATCTTTTCTTGCATGTCGCTGAGAGTGGAGGATTTTTCTTCAGTGACCTGCCTTAACTTTTCAAGTGTCGTAAGGAGTTGGGCAGACAATTCAAGGAATCTCTTCTTGAGGTGTGATGTTAAAGTCACCTGCTGCGCTGCTAGATAACTTGCCTCATCGGCCAAGACAGAGTCGCTCATCCCTTCAAGTACTACCTTTCGGCGAGGGGGCACGATGTTGTCTAGGAAGCTTGCGCAATCAAATGCGCTTGTGAGATCGGATGATGCGGGAGCTCCCATTTAGGGGAAAAGGTAGGATCCTGAGCGAATGCATCCTCTCCTGCTTACGAAGCCTCTTTTTGTGGAGAGGGTGTTGTTTTGGCTTTTGCAGAAGATCTTTCTTGTTCGTCGCTGCTGCATAAAAATAATACTTAGGCGGACGTTTAAAGTATGATCACGTGGAAATGTAGGGGGAATGCATAGAAGAAATTTGTTACCTCAGATTGATGGTTGCGGGGGGAGTGCGTGGAGGGGTCTTTGCAAGGTTTTCTTCAAACTCTTCCTCTGTAGTGCGCACCCCTGTCCAGGAGGGACCAGCCCCGGTGCGTGCGAATTTGTGTGGAGATGATGGGGGCTTTTGCGTCTTTTTCCTAAAGAGGTGAAGTCCTCTTCCTCAAACTCGTCCGTGGTTTTTTCGGCATCTTTGGTATATTCATCTGACGACAGCGAGGAGCTAAGAAATGGTGGTGGTTGTTGTTGTACGGGTGGCTGTTGTTCTAATAGCTGAATTGGTGGGGATGGCGGTGGCTGGTCAGTGCCAGGGCCTTCGCTCCCTTGGGCGGTTGATGGCTCTTCAATCTCCAAATCCATGGTATTCCTCTGCGCGAGGTCATGAAGTGATTCTTCGTTTTCCTGTTGAGGGCGAGACAACACTAGCAAATTTTAAGGAAACGCACCACATACAAGGTCAAGAACATCCATAACTGCGAAAAGAAGCAAACAGAAAATAGGGAAACATATTTTAGTATCCTAATGTGTGATGGTACTTACAGAAGGTTATGATGAAGGCGGGAAGGACCACTAACCCTGGCCACTCTCACTGTGGAACACAATTACCATGTGCTCACCACAGATGGGTGCGCGACTTAGGCCAAGAGTGACTAACATACTCTCCGGGTAGGGTTGCATGGGGATGCGGTTGTTGTTTAGAGTCTCCGCATCTGCATCATTGTAGGAGTCGGGGCTAGGTAGGGGGTCCTTCCTCACGATGTCAGGGGTCAAGAATGGAAAATGGAAGGGAAAGGCGGCGTCATCAACCCAGAAGAATCTGTCGGTCCAATTCCTTAAAGAGTCTATCTTTCCATCAAAACATTGCATACCACCCTTTCGCTTAGCAAAAGACACCCAGCCATTGGCTAAATTCCTTTGATAGAATACGCGGAAAAGATCTACTGTGGGTTCTATGTCTAGGGTGCTGCAGTTTATTTCAAAATTTGAAATTTTCGCTGCCCCTATGCAATGTAGCTGGGAGACGTGGGTCTCGTAGTGTATTAATACACTCAGAAGAAAGCGCGACATGGGCATGCGCTGGTTTGCGTAATCGAAGTAACGGGTGTACAACCCTATCTTCCCTATGGGGAAATGGCTTATATTATGTTGTGGGTTAGGAACTTCTGGGTGCAGATAATTGGGTATGTAGAATTCAGAGGTAAATTGATCAAGCTGATCAATGGTCAAGATGGACGTGATATTGGTTAGCTGTTTCACCATGGTGCTTCGTATAAAAAATATAGTGGTCGTGCGGATTACCTTAATAAGAGGTCTGGTGATGATAGTAAATGATCGAAGCGTTAATGGTGGTTTGAAGGTTTGTAGAAGGTAAACAGTCGATAGGAGGCATGATGGGTTTATATAGGCTTCCTTAGTTTTACTATTTATTGTCAGATGTGTGCCACGTGTCCCCCACTTGCTAGATCTAATGGTAGAATATGAAGGGGTAACTATGATGTGGCACGCACTTTTCCCGAGTACCGAGGAGGTTAGGTGAAAGAGGGGGGATGTTTGTCTTCTTGGCGGGAATGTTTCAAAATCTGATTTTATGCGACTATTTGTGTTTGGTTATAGTCTAGTAGCCACGGGTTGTACCTGCGACCACTAGACTGGGGGAAATGATGACGTATAGCCCCTATTCGGGCTGGATAGTCCGACTCACGGGTACTACCCGCATCCATCAGGAATGGATTGGATACCTGTGCGATGTGCGCACATAGCCCATGAAGCCTAGTAAGTCGCTGTCGCACAAGAGGTTGGTTACTTAGCCAAGTCCTCGTCGCAGTGCGACATGATCAGATCGAATATAACTTATATTATAGTTATATTCGCCGAAGGAAGAGGGGATATACACTTACCTTGGTTAGATAATGAAGATCAAGCTATTTCCAGTCATTATCTCTTCCTTAGGCCGCAAGAACAGGGAGCCTAGCCGAGACTCTCTCGAGTATAAAAGGAACCCCTTACGATATACACAATACCCTAAACACTAATATACTCAAACCGATTACTTACTCTCACGCTGGAGTATAATCGTGGGTAACAAATCCACGGTAAGCCTAACGGTGTCTTTTTAGTGCGCAGGGTCCCAATGCAAGTTTCACTTGGTGCGAGAGCCGGAGTCCACAAGACCCCAAATTAAGCCTAATTTGGGTTAATCTCGGTCTACCCCAACTTTTGCATCAACACCTTTCTAGGTTGAGGAAGGAGAAAGTTAAAAATAAAGATGATATACAAGTGTCCAATTTTTTGAGGATGTTTAAGTAATTGAAAATCAACATATCTTTTGCTGAGGCTTTAGCTCACATGCCTAAATTTGCCAAAATGTTTAAGGACCTTCTATCTAACAAAGAAAAATTGGTTGATGTGCCTAATGCTTCTTTGAAACAGAGTTGTTTTGCGGTGTTGTTAAAGAGGTTACCTACTAAGCTTGGTGATCCAGGGCGGTTCTTAATTCCATGTATTTTTTCGGGGGTAGAGAATTGTATGGCTTTAGCGGATCTTGGTGCTAGCATAAACTTGATGCCTTTATCGGTTTGGAAACGACTCTCCCTTCCTGAGCTTACCCCCACTAAGATGACATTAGAATTAGCAAATCGTACGATTGCTTATTCGGTGGGGATAGCGGAAGATGTTTTCGTAGGAGTTGACAAGTTCACATTACCCGCGGCTTTGTAGTTGTGAATTATGATATGGACCGTATGGTTCCCCTTATTGTAGGAAGACCTTTCTTAAGAACCGGTCAAACTCTAATAGATGTGGTTGAGGGAGAGTTGACTATGAGAGTGGAAGATCCAAAGGTTGTGTTTAATATGGGAAAGTTATCTAAAAAATCTAATGAGCTCGAGACGGTGAATCATATTTATGTTCTTGATGAAGAGGTGAATAAATTTGATATTCATGATGAAGTTTGTGATGAATATTTTCATGAAGCTTGCAAGAGTGGTAACTATGATCTTCCCCATATTGAAACTGTAGTTTCCATTACTTCCTCATTTCCTCCCTTTGGAGAGAGTGATTTCCTTATAAATGAGTTTGAGGAAAGTTTAGGGAAAGTGGATTATGGAGCTTATTCTAACACCTCAAACTGGGAAGAGGATGCTCTTGAGATTGAGAGAATGCTTAATGAAGATGAGTTGTGACAACCATGATTTTGGGGTTCGTCACTTAGACTATAGTTTAGGGTGTTTTGTGCAAATATGTGCTTTTATGAGCTTATGTGTTTATTTTGTGTGTTTTGGAGTGAGGTTTGGATATCGTTTATGGGTATATGGTACTCATAAGTAAATCGAGGAATGGTTATTTCATGTTCATGAGCTCACAAGGTAGTGACTATGAAATGAGATGGTGTTTTTCGTTGTTTTACGTATACGTATATGTATTATAGAAAATCGTATTTTTATGATTTAAGGTTTAGCATTTAGAGGTCTCAGATGAGGTAATTAGTCACGGGAGTATTTTTCAGGATGGTTTTAAGTCATTTAGGACTTATTTAATTAGTTTATTTCATATTTCAAGAGTTTTTATAAAATTGTATATTTTACGTCTTTTACGGTATACGCGTAAATTTGACTAGTTTTACGGTTTTGGGGTTTGGGAGACTTTAGGAGCTGAAATAAATTAAGGGAATTTAAGGTAATAATAATTAATAGTTAATTTACAGTAATATAATAAAAAAAAAGTCGGCCATAGGGAGTTGGACTTGATTTTAGGCCGAATTTTGCTTAAGGAAAGGAAGGGGAGCCCAGTTTGAGTACTATTAGGCTTCCTGGTAAGTTTTAGTTACCCATATTACTCCATTTAGCCCCAAAAACGAATTTATCCTTTCCATAACTCTAATATAAGTGGTTTCTATCAATGGAGGAGAAAGAAAACCCAATAATTCAATTAGGGTTTAAGGTACACACTAAAAGTATGACAATTAACGTTTAATTTACGTATATGTAACTTAATATGATGGATTAGGGTCGAGATTCATTAATTTTTATTATGGTTTGTTAATGACCTGTAATTAGTGATGTAATTAATGGGTTTTTATCATTGGAAATCGTTTTTAGGTTTTAATTAGGGTTATGATGAGACTGCTTTTATACATAGTTTCATCGTCCAAATCGGGCTTAAAATGTATAAAATATCATTAAAACTGCCAAATATATGCTCGTGTTTGTTGCTTGTGTATTTTAGGTACGGATATTGAGGAAATGACAAAAAGATCACAAGAATCATTCAAAAACGAACACGGGAAACGAAGCCGCACAATGAACCGGGCCCAAATCTGGAATTTCCAAATATGACCTTGAAGAATTGAAGATTGGCAACATTGGTCCCTCATTTTTGAAGACTTGGCAATTTATACCTTTGCAAAACTCATAAAATGCATTGTGGTCCCTAAACTATCAAGATATTACAAGTTTAGCCCTTGGGAATTGAAGAATTTGCATTTGAAGTCCTTGATATAAGTTTAAAAACATCCTGTGCCAAAAATGACAACTTGCCCAAAGATATTTACAAAGAGAAAAGGAAGTTTTGGCTGTTATTACAACATGAAGGAAGTAAGGAAGTTAAGGGGGTGTTTCTGCCCAGACAAACAAACATCTACCCACCACTCAGCTTCCTCCACGTCACCCCCTTTTAACCCCTCAACCAATCACGTCCAACCCCCATGCCACCTCACTTTTCCACTCACCAAAACCAATTTAAATTATTAAACTCGTTTAAACGAGTTAATTTAATAATTAAATTTCCCTCCAAACAGTTTCTGTTCACCATCTCCCCCCTAATCCCCATTAGAACCCTAATCACGATTTCAGTCAAAACAAAGGGGAAAACGTCCCAAGCTTCCAGAAAGGTAATTAAAGGTCCCCTTAACCCATCCCAACTCCCAAAACAACGTTACCATCACCATGGACCCCTCTCCACATGGCCCTGCTATTCCAAGACAAACAAAAAACAGTCAATCAACGTCTCACACATACTCCTTGCTTCCAAAGGGATTTTTAAACGCTCAAGATCACATGAAGACAACTATCATTCCAGCTAGCATCACATGTTCCCCATTTGACCAAGACTTGAAGACTTTTCAAAGGGCTTTTTAGGGATTTACTGGATTAGGGTTTTAGTATTCTAGGACCTTCCTTTCACTTGTATAAATAGAGGTCGCATGTGACCTCTATCACTTGTTCCAGTTTTAGCTTTTCACATTTTGTAATCCCTTTTTATAAATTAATAAAAGTTGGTGTTTGAGAGCAAAGTAATTCCTTTTTATATAAGTTGTAAAAGTTGGTCTGTGTGTAAAAGCTAGCTGAGTTCCAAAGATTTGTTAAGTTTTTTTGAGTTGTCAAAAGCAGTTTCAAAAAGCTTCTGAAAAAGTGTATGAAGTGGTAAGATTTGGTTCCAAAAAACGTGTTTTCCAAGTTGAAAGGTGTTTTGTTTAAGTGTTTTTAAGAGTACAACATTTGAGCTATTTGGAAAAAGGATTTAAAAAGAAGCAAAAAAAATCAGATTATAGATATTTGTGTGTTCTTCATTTTTCTTAGCAGGTTTCATTGAAGCTTGCTTGTTGTCCAAGGTCCTGCTCAGGGCCGGACCTGATTGGAGGTGACATAGCAGTCACTAAGGGACCTGGATGTAGGTCCCTCTAGGTAAAATCTTTGTTTCCCTTTTTAGTTTTCAAATTTTCAGTCTTTTGTGATTTTTGCATGAAATTTGTGAGAAGTTGTTCATGTGGTGTTTAAGTGGTTGATTTTAGTTTAATAGGGTTGTATGCATGTTAGGGTAAGTTTGTATTGATTTGGTTTAAGCTTTGATAGCTTTTGATTTGAAAAAATTAAGTTCAGAAAAATTAAAGGAGTGTTTGGTTTTGCATATTAACTAGACTTCTTGGGGAGATTTTGTGTTAAACCTTTTTAGAATCACTCATTAGTTAGTAGTAGGTGATAGTAGAACTTGTCTTTCAGTTTGGTAGGGTTTTGAACAAACTTGTATGTAAAAAATTAGATAATATAGCTATAATCAGAAAAATGCCTTGTTGACTGATTTTTGTGGAAATTGCTCATCATATCTTGGTATTTGCTAGTTGTCAGGTCTATCTAGGGTTTGCAATAGATTGTATGCTAATTGGTCAGCTTATATGCAAGATTTGGCTTGTTGAAATTCACTTTTGTGCATATAAAACCAGTAACTGTTCACAGACCTGCTCATAGCTTCATCAGAAACTTCTTTGGCTTATTTGGTGCTTATTTTGTTAAGTGACCTTTGTGTTTTTGTGTTTGCATAGACTCCTTATACTCAACTGAGTATAAGGGTGCCTTATTGTCCAAAATAAGCACTCAATATAAGCTTTCCTAAGCTTATAGCTTAATTGATCAAAAATACACTACCAGTGGGAACTCCTTTCCCACTGCTAGCACAATTTTTACCACTGCTAAGCAAAAGGACAAAATCCTTTGCATGTCACTTTCAGAATGTTTAAAATTTTGTCTTTTGTGCCCAAATTTGAGAGTTAGGACTTGAAACTTGTTTTGTAATTTTTTTAATTTTATTTTTGATTTTTCTGATTAATTAGATTTTTATTTACTGTTCATTTTATATTTTTTAGATTAAATAGCATTTTTAATTAACTTTTTAAGTTTCTGTTTTTGGCATTTAGTGCCAAAAATAGATATTTTTCAGTTTTAACATTTTTTGTAGATTAAGAAAAATATTTTAAGATTTTTGGTTAAAAAGTTTTCACTGTTCATCTTTTTAATTATTTTTTATAATTAATTTAGTTTAATTAGGGTTTTTATTAAACTATTTTTGTCTTTTAGTGAAAAATTTATTATTTTTCAAACTTTTTCATTTTTCTTCTATTCATTAGAGTAATTTAGGATTTTTAAAATTGTTAAATTATTTTTGGCATTATTTTATTATTTTTTATAATTATTTTAGTTTTAAAATAGTTTTTAGTGATTTAAAAATAGAAAAATAGTTTTTAAAAATTAGGAAAAATACTTTTTAGTCTTTAGATAATATAAGTAAGTTATTTGTTCAATAAAATATTATTTTGGACATTTTGATTAATTATATTTAATTTTAGGGCTTTAATTAGCATTTAAAATTGAATATTTAATTAATAAAAGGTTTTAAAATATTTTTATTGGATTTTTATCCTTATTTATATTATTTTAGACTACTTTTAGCTTTTAATTAATTTTTAGGTTTTAAAATTTTTAATTTTGTAGTTTTTACGGTTTTACGTGAACGATCTTTTCGTCTTAGCTCGATCCGTCTTCGTAACCGTCATTCTCTTCTCATCCCATTTCTATTTTCTCTTTTCATAAAAATAAAATCATCATTAATCATTTCTTAACACAACACACTAGCCTCCTCGAGAACGAACTTTACTTTTAGGGTCATTTACACACGGTTTTCCTAAATCGTCGTGCTTACCCTATATTATTGCCTTGTTTTCCTAAACAAGTGTAATTTTACAACTATCAAAATGGCGCCGCTGCCGGGGAGGCGTGTTGTGTTTTGATTGCAATTGTTGTTTTTTTATATAACCATAATTAGTATTTGTATTAGTAGCACTCTACTAATAGGTATTATCGTTTTTCGGTTTTTGTGTGAATATTATTAATATATTGTATACGTAGAACAATAAATTCACAAGTACTCCAAATACGTGAGAAATCACAACCTTGACTTGGGAGGTCATTACCCAATCATTGTATTCGAATCTCAAACCAAAGAAAAAGGCAAAAATAGATAAATACTTTCGTGAAGCTCGATTTTGAAAAATACAAACTATAAGGTGGGTATAAGGCGGTTGTATTTCACGACCTAAAGGAAAAAGGCTCTTAAGTGCTTCGCGCCGCCTCGTTTCCTCCGCTTGCTTGTGCGTATTTTGAGATTGAGAGTGAATCGAGGGGTTTGCCGCCCAAAGTATTATTACATATCATATATATTTTCTTGGTTTCTATTGATTAAACCCTCTTGAACGATTTGGTGTTCCACCATCGTTCTAAAGTCCTCGAAGGCGTTCACTTCACATGATCGTTTTCATTCCTTGAGGCTTCTTTAATCAAGAGATTTGATTAAGGAGGAGATTTGTAGATTTGTGTCTACTTAATACATTTCACCAATTTCCAAAAAAGTTAATACCATAAAAAACCACAAAAAAAATTTGAAAAATACAAAACACCAAAAAGAATCTTCTTTGCTCGTCTCCACGTTGTACGTGACGTTTATGCTAACTCGTAATCAAGCAAAACGTACACGTAGACGAAAGAACAAAACTCCCACTCCAACTCATTCTAGTGAGGAGTCTCCTATTGACGAACCCATTGTACGAGAAGCACCAACCATGGCGAATCGAACTATGATGGAGTTACTTCAAGCACCCACCGAGGGTTATGGAGAAGCTATTGTGATTCCCGCTATCCTTGCGGAGAATTTTGAGGTGAAAACGGGTTTGTTGTCGATGATCCAAAACAACAAATTCCGTGGTGATGAGAAGGATAATCCACACAACCATATCCGCCAATTTAATCGTTGATAGGTGTGAAAACACCCATCCTTTTACCACTTATTTCTGGCTCAAACAAGACCAAAACACGTATTTAATATCATTTGTTTGGAATTATGCGTGGTTTTTGTGTTTATTGTGTTTTCAGAGTCAACCGGATGAATATTGAAGAAAACATGGGATTGCACGGGTTTTATCGAAGAAAAAGACTCAAGACGAAGTCTATTGTCCAAGAGATGCAAAAGATTTGAAGTCATTGTGCCTATTTGAAGATTTATCGAAGAATAGAGCCAAAGATGGAAGATTCATATATGTCGAAGAACTCGAGTCTATTAAACAAAAGATTATAAGACGAGTTGGAATTATTCACCGACACTTCTCAAATCCAAGTCGGAAACGTTTATTTAAAGAATCGTGAAGACTAAAGAAGAAAGAAGAAAAAGAAGCCCAAACCAAAGCCCAATCACAAGCCCACCACCACAAGACTTGCCTATAAATAGGACCTTACTTCACAAAAAGGAGGGACTAAGTTCTTTTAGGTAGTTTTTAGTTTTTTCATTCTCTCTAGTTTTAGAGAGAGAAAGTTCTAAACTTTCTCTCACTAGTTTTCATCTTTTTCTATTTCAAGATCAAACCTTTGTATTATTCATTAATCAAGTTTAGTTTCAAGCTTTTAATCTTTAATCTCATCCTTCCTTTCTTTGATTTTGATTGATTTTGGTACAAGTCTCGTATGATCCGTGATGTTCATCAATGATTTTGTGCTTAAAAAGTTAATCTTTTATGTTTCCTAAGTTTCTACACAAATAAGCTTTGAGATCCTTGTGCTTATTGGCTTATTTGTTAGTTTTGCTTATTTACTTTTTAAAGTTTTTATAAAAAGTTAATCCTTTTATCATTTGATTTGTGAGTTTGCTTATTTGAAGTTTAGTTAAGTTGTTATTCGAGCTTATTTGATCCGATCTTTATTAGATTCGTTTTAGTTTAGTGATAAGCTTTTTCATAGCTTATTGCTAGCTTTTGTCTCAGATCAACATTGATTTCAGAAAGGGCAAAGCCCTTTTCCGACCTGTTATTCCGATCAGGGACACCCCTTTATTCCGATCCTTAGATCGGAAAAGGGTTTAGAGTATTCCGACGATAAGTGTTTTAGGATTCCGATTATAGCCTGTTTTAATATTCCGATCTGCCCCTTTTTACCATATTCCGATTGCAGCTATTTTCCAAGCATTCCGATTGTGCTTCTTTTGGCAACATTCCGATCAGCTTCCATTTTAGGTCATTCCGATTGCTGTTTATTCCCCATATTCCGATCAGTAGATTTCTCCCATATTCCGATCATCAGATCGGAATACATTCCGATTAGTGTATTTTTCCCTTATTCCGATTTAGTTGTTTTGATATATTCCGATCTTACTTTCTTTTAGTACTTTTCAACTAAGTCCATATTTTTACAAAGTTTTCCAAGTGTTAGTTTTTATTGAGTGTTCATTTATTTTTCTAATATAATCTTTGAGTTTTCAAGCATTTATTTTTAAACTTGTCTTTTTAGTTTAAACTTTTAAAGCTTTAATTCTACTCTTCGACACTTAATTATTTGTCATTAGTTCAAAATATATAAACAAACCATCACCTTTTCATTAACCAAGAACAAATCATTCCACTTAGAGCCGAAATCAATTCGAGAGGATACTGAGAGAATCTAGAACCCAATGAAAACGCTAGTATCAAATGGCGCCGTTGCCGGCTCTTCTCGTTAAGATCAACAGTTTTTTGTGAGAACTTGGATTTTGGGATCCGTTCCCCGTGAACGTTACTTTTTCATAAAAACTTTCAAAAAACACAAAAAAATATAAAATTTTCAAAAATCCTAAAAATTAAAAAACATAAAAACCAAAAATATTTTTGCTTTTTTTTCCCTTGTTAGTTCTTTTGCAGGTGTATGCGCACTCGATCAACGTCTTATCAAGAGCCCGAGCCTCTCGATAACTTAGACATGGCCGGTGTACAAAACAACAACAATAACCCACCTCAAAACAATAATAATAACAATAACAACCCACCTTTCAACAACAATAATAACAACAACAATGAGCCTCTACCGGATAATCGCCCGATGATTGAACTTCTGCAAGCACATGTAGATGGTAACAATGATCCAATTGTCATACCCGCGTTTGCAGCTAACAACTTTGAGCTCAAATCAGGCTTTATCCAGATGGTCTCTGCTCAACCATTCTTGGGGCGTACCATTGATGATCCACATGACCACATCAAGAGATTCTTGCAACTCACCAATACGGTCAAATTCAATGGTATTCCACAAGAGGTAATCCGTTTACAACTTTTTCCCTTTTCTTTAGAGGGACAAGCCCGGCATTGGCTTGCTAAGGAACCGCCACAGAGT
Source organism: Glebionis coronaria (assembly GCA_025667525.1). NCBI lineage: Eukaryota > Viridiplantae > Streptophyta > Magnoliopsida > Asterales > Asteraceae > Glebionis > Glebionis coronaria. The sequence continues at coordinate 252,371,936 of CM046878.1, forward strand.
ATTCTTTCGTGGACGGATTTGGAGACCAAGTTTATCAACTACTTTTTCCCACCCTCTCGTACTACCGCTTTGCGGAATGAAATCATTAATTTTGAACAAAAGTACGATGAGTCGTTTAGTGAATCTTGGGATCGTTTCAAAGATCTATTAAGAAAATGCCCACAACATGGTTTTAACAAAGTGCACCAAATTAACACTTTTTATAATGGTTTAAACATGAATGACCAAGATTCACTAAACAGTGCCTCAGGGGGGTAATCTTTTGGCTAAGACTTCCAATGCTGCTTGGGATATCATTGAGAATAAGTCTCGTGTGCAAACCAAGAGTGTGCGGACCAATGTCGCTAGTGCTAGTACTAGTGACAGCGACAAGCGAATTGACAAAATCACTGTGCTTCTTGAATCGCTTGCTACCCAAACCGCCAGCAACACCAACAGCATTAACGCTAAAAACGCTAAAGACGCTCAAGTCAATGCTGTTAGCCAACCATGTGAGATATGTGGGGGCCCTCATTCTTACACCACTTGTACTGCCACCCAAAACTACCCTTCTGAGAACGTGAATGCAGCATACGGTACCTATCCTCAACCTGCTCGACCTCAAGGCGACCGCAACCTGCTTAGCTACCGCTCCAACAACTATCTCTCACCACCTGGTTCTACTCCTAACAACCCAAACCAACAACAAAACCTCAACCGCCCTCCTCAACAAGAACAACAATCTCGTGGACCATACATACCACCTCACAAACAACAACATCCACCTCAAAGAAACAACCAAGTTTACCAGCAGCCTGCTTATCAACCACCCGCATACAATGCTCCTCCCAACCAACCCAACGCTTTACACCAAGAAGTGGAAACCTACATGAGGACTAACGATGTGATCGTGGAAAATCTTCAACAGGAAGTGCGCAACTTGAAAGCAGACCTGATGAAACAAGGGAACGATCTGAGAGCTGATATGAGAAACACTATGGATAGTCAAACGAATGACTTAAGAAACATGATGGCTAGTTTCTTCCACGGTAATCAACCCTCTTCTTCGGGTACTCTTCCGAGTAACACCGTTGCGAATCCAATAGGGGAGATGAAAGCAATCACCACTCGCAGTGGCAAAGGTACCAAGGAACCCGAGCTTCCTATACCTCCACCGGTGGTTGTGACTAAGGAGAACGAGTCACCTGCTCCTATTCCCCAAACTTCTACTTCCCCAATTTCTCCACCTCTTACTGCTACCCCTCCTCCACCTAAGGATGTGAGTGATCCTATTCTCCCTAAGCATTCCTCTTCTTCCGATATACCTTATCCATCTAGGTTGAGGAAAGAGAAGCTCAAAAGCAAGGATGATATTCAGGTTTCGAACTTTCTCAAAATGTTTAAACAATTAAATTTTAACATCTCCTTCGCTGAGGCTCTCGCTCACATGCCAAAATATGCGAAAATGTTCAAAGATCTTCTTAGCGATAAGGAAAAGCTTCTTGATATCGCCAACACCCAACTTAATGAGAATTGCTCTGCAGTGCTCTTAAGGAAATTGCCAACCAAGCTTGGTGATCCGGGTCGTTTCTTAATCCCTTGTAACTTCCCGGGAGTAGAGAATTGCATGGCCCTAGCCGATCTAGGTGCCAGTATTAATTTAATGCCTCTAAGCGTTTGGAAGCAATTATCTCTCCCTGAGCTAGTCCCCACCAAAATGACTTTGGAATTAGCTAACCGTACGGTTGCTTATCCAGTGGGGATAGCTGAAGACGTCTTTGTAGGAGTCGACAAATTCACTTTTCCTGCCGATTTCGTGTCGACTACGAGATGGACCCTCGTGTGCCATTAATTGTTGGTCGTCCATTCCTGAGGACCGGTCGCACTCTCATCGATGTTGAAGCCGGTGAGCTTATTATGAGAGTGGGTGACGATAAAATTGTCTTCAACATGGGAAAGTTGTCTAAACAACCTTATTCCAACGAGAGTGTTAATTTTATTGACATTCTTGATGAGGCTTGTGAAGAACACTTCCAAAATGCTTGCAAAAGTATTCCTACTTCTCTTCCCAATGTTGAAACCGTTTCCTCTATTGATTCATCACTGTCTCTATTTGGAGAAAGTGATTTCTTTTGGAAAGATCTTGAAGCCACCATGGGAGATGTGAACTTAACTAATGACGAGTCTCCCACCGATTTGGCTGACGCCATGAGTTTCTTTGAAAACCTTCTCAAAGAAGACAATCTTTCTCCACCGTCTCCCACGGTTATTGCTATCGATGCTCCGACTTTGAAAACGCCTCCCATCGAAAATCCTCCGGATTTAGAACTTAAGGAGTTGCCGCCCCATCTCGAGCACGTGTTCTTTGAAGAAAACAAGAAGTCGCCTGTCATCATCGCGAAGGACTTGAAAGAAGAAGAGAAATCTCGCCTCATCACCGTGCTCAAAGATCATAAGAAGGCAATTGCTTGGAAAATTTCTGACATCCGCGGAATTGATCCGAACTTTTGTACTCACAAGATTCTCATGGAAGATGACTTTAAACCCGCAATCCAGAGCCAAAGAAGGGTTAATCCTAAAATTCATGACGTCATCAAACAAGAGGTTATCAAACTTCTAGATGCCGGCTTGATCTACCCTATTTCGGATTCGCCGTGGGTAAGTCCCGTCCATTGTGTGCCCAAGAAGGGCGGAATAACCGTTGTTTCCAATGAACACAACGAGTTGATTCCCACTCGTCTCGTTACTGGGTGGAGAGTTTGTATTGATTATCGCAAGCTCAATGATGCCACGAGAAAAGATCACTTTCCTCTTCCCTTCATGGATCAAATGCTCGAGCGTCTTGCTGGTAATGACTATTACTGCTTCTTGGACGGTTTCTCCGGGTATTTTCAAATTCCCATCGATCCCAAGGACCAAGAAAAGACCACATTCATTTGTCCCTATGGAACATTTGCTTACAAACGCATGCCTTTTGGTTTATGTAATGCTCCTGGGACGTTCCAAAGGTGTATGATGGCTATATTCCATGACATGGTGGAAGACACTATGGAAGTATTCATGGATGATTTCTCGGTTTATGGCGATTCTTTCTCTGCTTGCCTTGCCAATTTAGAACGTATGCTTAAGCGGTGTGAAGACACTCGCCCTGTTCTTAATTGGGAAAAATGCCATTTTATGGTAAAAGAGGGCATCGTGCTAGGACACAAAATTTCCAAAGCCGGTCTCGAAGTAGACCGTGCTAAAGTCGATGTTATCGCTAAGTTGCCTCCACCTTCAACCGTGAAGGGTGTGAGAAATTTCCTTGGTCATGCGGGCTTTTACCATCGATTCATCAAAGATTTTTCTCAAATCGCTCTCCCGATGACCCACCTCTTGGAAAAAGATACTCCTTTTATCTTTTCCAAAGAGTGTCTTGAAGCCTGCAACTCGCTTAAGGATAAGCTAACTAAGGCACCCGTCTTGGTTACCCCTAATTGGGAGCTGCCTTTCGAGTTGATGTGCGATGCTAGTGACTTTGCTATTGGTGCGGTTTTGGGCCAAAGAGTGAATAAACACTTCCAACCAATCCATTACGCTAGCAAGACAATGACTGGGGCTCAATTCCATTACACGACAACCGAAAAAGAGCTTTTAGCTGTTGTCTATGTTTTTGAAAAGTTCTGCCCCTATCTTGTCCTTTCCACCACAATCGTTTACACCGATCATTCCACGTTGAAGTACTTGTTGACAAAGCAAGATTCCAAACCAAGACTTCTTCGCTGGGTTTTGCTACTCCAAGAATTTAAAATCGAAATTCGCGATAAAAAAGGAGCTTAAAACCTAGTCGCGGATCATCTCAGTAGACTTGAGGATCCTTACCAAGGGGATCATCCGAACAAAGAAATCGATGATTCTTTTCCCTTGGAGACCTTAATGTCTATCAACTCGACTGCTGATGAAACCCCGTGGTTTGCGGACATTGCAAACTACTTGGCGGGTGGAATTCTTGTTGACGGGTTAACATCCCAGAAAAAGAAGAAGTTCTTTAACGATATTAAGACTTACTTTTGGGATGACCCGTATCTATTCAAACAATGTGCTGACCTGATTATTCGTCGTTGTGTTGATGGACCGGCAGCTTTAGAAATCCTTGACGCTTGCCACAAAGGACCCACCGGTGGTCACTTTGGTCCCAACTACACCGCCAAAAAAGTGTTTGACTCAGGATTTTATTGGCCCACCATCTATCGTGATGCTCACGAGATGGTTAAACGCTGTGATGCTTGCCAAAAACAAGGTAAGATCACACATAAAGATGAGATGCCTCAAAATTTCATACAAGAATGTGAAATCTTTGATGTTTGGGGTATCGACTTTATGGGGCCATTCCCTTCATCTAAAGGAAACAAATACATCCTTGTAGCCGTTGACTACGTTTCAAAGTGGGTTGAAGCCAAAGCTTTACCTACTAATGATGCAAGGGTGGTTTGTAACTTTTTGAAATCGCTGTTCGCTAGATTCGACGTTCCTCGTGCTATTATCAGTGACCGCGGGACTCATTTTTGCAACGAGAAATTTGCAAGAGTCATGGCTAAGTATGGTGTCAATCACCGTCTTTCCACCGCCTATCATCCCCAAACCAATGGGCAAGCCGAGATATCCAACCGTGGATTGAAGCGAATTTTGGAGCGTACTGTGGGAGAGCATCGTGTCGCGTGGGCCGATAAGTTAGATGATGCTCTGTGGGCTTTCCTTACTGCTTATAAGACCCCGATCGGTTGTACACCTTAACGTCTTGTGTACGGGAAAGCATGCCACCTTCCCATCGAGCTGGAGCATAAGGCGCACTGGGCCTTGAAGTGGGCTAACCTCGACATCAACAAAGCCGGTGATCATCGCAAGATTCAACTCAACAAGCTCAACGAACTGAGGAATGAAGCTTATGAGAACTCGCTGATCTACAAGGAGAAGACGAAGATCCTTCATGACGCAAAAATCAAGAACCGAGAGTTCAACGTTGGTGATCAAGTCTTACTTTTTAACTCTCGGTTGAAGATCTTCTCTGGCAAGTTGAAGAGCCTATGGTCTGGTCCATTCACCGTCGCCAAAGTCTTTCCATATGGGACCATTGAGCTTTCTCAGCCAAATGGGCCCAATTTCAAAGTGAATGGCCAGCGTCTGAAGCTGTACTTTGGTGAGGACATCTCTCAGGAGATGATTCCATCCCTCACCACGTTCCCCATGAACTAATTTTGGGTCGAGTCAGGCTCGTGACTCGGTTATCAAAAACAAGCGCTCCTCGGGAGGCAACCCGAGTATCTATCCTTTTATGTTTTTACCTCCTAAGTGTAGGGGGACCTGTATAGGTGTTTGTTTTTGTGTGGTGATGTGATTACAGGGATGAATGCACTCTTGGAATCTCTGAAGAGCCATGCTCCCGTGTTATCCGAAATCCGGTTCTATCTCTTAACTATCGTGATTCAATTTTCTTCATACTCACATTTGAAATTGATCACTTTAGTCGTCTCTTCCTTAACTTGAGTTAACCAACGTGCACAATGTCATAAGTGTAGGGGAGACTTTTCCCACATGCTTAAACATTGAGGATAATGTTTATCTTAAGTGTAGGGGGGACTTCTATCGAAGTTTTAAGTGGACTTTTCCATGAAAATGCCTTCATTTAACCGGAAAATCATCTTTTTCAATGTTTTTCAAATTTTTAATTAACTTTGGCCATGTAGTCGTAATTTTTAAATTTTTATCGTTGCTTTCATATGTATATATCCCGCAATAAAGTCAAAAATATTAATAAAGTGGTGTAGCTAGTTTAGAAGTCTTTGACATATTAGGCCCGTTGCGATTATTCTGACTCAACCCGAATAGACTTATCTAAGTTTATTCTAGCTAGTATCCTTAACCATGTAGACCTTAATTGGTTTATTAGGCTAAGCATCCACGAGTCTCATTACTTGAGATTTTAAATTGTGGAGAACGAGAGATGATAGAGTCAATTATAAGTCGGTATTCTTGCACAAGCTCACTTGGTGTAACTATTTGCCTATTCTCCCATCACTTGCTAATAATTTATCTGCAATAAGTAAGGTCGTACGATTTGAAAAGTTACTTAGCTTCTAGCCCAAGATCGTTTAAAAGTTGCTCGGTAATGATAAGAGTTCATAGCCCAGGCATAACTTATGAAGCGGGGCGCGAAGATTGGCGAGTCCGAAAAGGCCCTAACAAGGCATGAGGATTCCATTTTATTGCTGAAGATCCAAAGTGATGTGAAAAGCATTATTCCTAAATCAATATGAAGGATCAAGACTCACGACGAAAAGCAATCAACTCCCATAAAGATCATGCAGAAGTCTATCCGAAAAGACCCTAACAAGGTATGAGGATAAATAGATCCAAGTCCGAAAAGGAGGCGGATCGTTGTATCTCGAAATCCCAATTAGAGATTGAAGAACAATCATGAAGTCGTGGTCAACAAAGTTGGAGTACCCCTCAAAAGTCTCCAAGTGAAGAAACTCTATTAACGATGAGAAGACCATTATCTCAAGAACGTCTCTCAAGATATGAAGTATGAAGTACATGCCAAATATCGGCCCGAGAAAGGTCTCAAATCGCGAACCAAGTTATGCCAAGATATGAACTTTTTGATATCCCGAGAAGCAGTTTTAAGAGATTTTGTCCTTTAGCTAACTATTGATCAAATCTTCTTACTTTGCTTTCAGCCTAAATAAACTATCGAAATAAGTCCAAAAATGCATCTTCATGATCATTCTAAGACAAAAATAAAATATAAGAGATACACCTAGGAATAAGGGGGTTCAAGCATTTAGTTAAGCCATATGTGTAAGTGTTTGATTTGCTGACTTATAATAACAATGATCTCGTTTTTAAGCTTAGTTTGGGGAACGTGAAACTTGAGGGTGATAAATCTTCGCAACACCAAAGCCCTAATGTAAGTCCTTGATCTCTTTGCAAGTTATTTCCATCCTTTTGTTTACTTTAAAGTTTTAATTTCTCTTAGTACTTTCATTCTTGTTTAGTAGTATATTAATAAGGCCAAGGTTGATTGATTATGAGAAAAGTGTAAATGTGCTTTGTCACTAAGCATTGCATGAGGGCATGGCAATGGTTAAGTGTAGGGGATTTGATAGGTGTGAAAACACCCATCCTTTTACCACTTATTTCTGGCTCAAACAAGACCAAAACACGTATTTAATATCATTTGTTTGGAATTATGCGTGGTTTTTGTGTTTATTGTGTTTTCAGAGTCAACCGGATGAATATTGAAGAAAACATGGGATTGCACGGGTTTTATCGAAGAAAAAGACTCAAGACGAAGTCTATTGTCCAAGAGATGCAAAAGATTTGAAGTCATTGTGCCTATTTGAAGATTTATCGAAGAATAGAGCCAAAGATGGAAGATTCATATATGTCGAAGAACTCGAGTCTATTAAACAAAAGATTATAAGATGAGTTGGAATTATTCACCGACACTTCTCAAATCCAAGTCGGAAACGTTTATTTAAAGAAGCGTGAAGACTAAAGAAGAAAGAAGAAAAAGAAGCCCAAACCAAAGCCCAATCATAAGCCCACCACCACAAGACTTGCCTATAAATAGGACCTTACTTCACAAAAAGGAGGGACTTAGTTCTTTTAGGTAGTTTTTAGTTTTTTCATTCTCTCTAGTTTTAGAGAGAGAAAGTTCTAAACTTTCTCTCACTAGTTTTCATCTTTTTCTATTCAAGATCAAACCTTTGTATTATTCATTAATCAAGTTTAGTTTCAAGCTTTTAATCTTTAATCTCATCCTTCCTTTCTTTGATTTTGATTGATTTTGGTACAAGTCTCGTATGATCCGTGATGTTCATCAATGATTTTGTGCTTAAAAAGTTAATCTTTTATGTTTCCTAAGTTTCTACACAAATAAGCTTTGAGATCCTTGTGCTTATTGGCTTATTTGTTAGTTTTGCTTATTTACTTTTTAAAGTTTTTATAAAAAGTTAACCCTTTTATCATTTGATTTGTGAGTTTGCTTATTTGAAGTTTAGTTAAGTTGTTATTCGAGCTTATTTGATCCGATCTTTATTAGATTCGTTTTAGTTTAGTGATAAGCTTTTTCATAGCTTATTGCTAGCTTTTGTCTTGGATCAACATTGATTTCGGAAAGGGCAAAGCCCTTTTCCGACCTGTTATTCCGACCAGGGACACCCCTTTATTCCGATCCTTAGATCGGAAAAGGGTTTAGAGTATTCCGACGGTAAGTGTTTTAGGATTCCGATTATAGCCTGTTTTAATATTCCGATCTGCCCCTTTTTACCATATTCCGATTGCAGCTATTTTCCAAGCATTCCGATTGTGCTTCTTTTGGCAACATTCCGATCAGCTTCCATTTTAGGTCATTCCGATTGTTGTTTATTCCCCATATTCCGATCAGTAGATTTCTCCCATATTCCGATCATCAGATCGGAATACATTCCGATTAGTGTATTTTTCCCTTATTCCGATTTAGTTGTTTTGATATATTCCGATCTTACTTTCTTTTAGTACTTTTCAACTAAGTCCAAATTTTTACAAAGTTTTCCAAGTGTTAGTTTTTGTTGAGTGTTCATTTATTTTTCTAATATAATCTTTGAGTTTTCAAGCATTTATTTTTAAACTTGTCTTTTTAGTTTAAACTTTTAAAGCTTTAATTCTACTCTTCGACACTTAATTATTTGTCATTAGTTCAAAATAGATAAACAAACCATCACCTTTTCATTAACCAAGAACAACTCATTCCACTTAGAGCCGAAATCAATTCGAGAGGATACTGTGAGAATCTAGAACCCAATGAAAACGCTAGTATTAATCGTCTTACCGCAACATGCAAATTTAAGGATGTCTCGAATTACTCGATTAAGATGATGCTTTTTCTGTATTCCTTAGCGGGGCCCGCTAAGATTTGGTTAGAGAAAGAGCCACCCAATTCTATATTGACGTGGAAGGATCTCGTTTCAAAATTCGTGAACCAATTTTTTCCGCCCTCTAAGACTACGCATTTGAAAAATGAGATTTCTAAATTTTCACAAGAATCAAATGAAAGTTTTTCAACGGCTTGGAATAGGTTTAAGGAGATGTTACATGAATGTCCTCATCACGGTTTTTCCGACTTGCATCAAATCGACACGTTTTACAATGGACTTAATGATCATGAAAGAGATTATTTAAATGCCGCCGCGGGTGGTAATTTTTTGTGTAAAACGGTTGAAGAAGCTTTGGTCATAATTGAGAATAGGTCTAAGGTTTATAGCCCTCGTAACACACCGAGTGTTGCCAAATTGGGCTCGTCATCGTCTCGTAGCATAAATGCCTTACATGATGAAGCAAATGAAGAAAATCGGTTTTTTGATAGATTTGCTAACCTTATGTCCCATTGGAAAGCTCAAGAAGCTTCGAATTCCGCTTCGGTTAAAGCGGTTTCTAAGAGTTGTTTGTCGTGTGGTGGAGCTCATGATCTTTCCGAGTGCATTACCGCGGATGGTAACACTTCGAGTGCTTATGTAGCCACGGGAACTTATAACCAAAACGGTCAAGGTTCCCGTCAAAATCAAGCTCCACCAAATCAAAATGCTAATAATTATCGAAACAACAACCAAGGTGGTAATTATCAAGGCAATCAACGTAATTACAACAAGGGTAATTATCAAAGTGGAAATGGGCAAATTTCAAACCAAAACCAAAACCGTGATTTTCGAACTACAACTCAAGGTTTTCAAAATGATCACACCAAAAATCTTCAAGGAGAGCTTTTGAATTATGCAAAGGCTAATGATGCTAAGTTTGACAATATGCAACGTGAAATGGTTAGCTTAAGATCCGAGTTGAAAAACGAGCTTAAAAATGAACTTGCTAATGAACTTAAAACTCATGCTAATAAAATGGAAGGAAATGTTCAAAGACTCCAACAAAATCAACAAAAAATGGAGCAAGGTCAACATGAGATTAAGCAAGAATTGTTAAAAGCGGATGCTAGGCAATCTAAGTTTGAAGACCGAATGGGAAAAATGTTTGAAGCTATCATGTGTAAGCCCTCTTCTTCGGGTGGTCTTCCTAGTGATACCATCGTGAACCCGAAAGGAGAATTGAAGGTTGTTACTACTCGTAGTGGTAAAACCTTCAAAGAACCCATTTCTCGTCCAAGTACTTCTATGGAGAAGGAAAAAGAGAAAGAACCTGAGGTGGTGGTAGAAAAGGAGCAAATTCCAAGCCCACGAAGTACCGCTCAAACCACACCTACGGTTGAACCAATACCAATTATGGAACCCGAGATTCCAAGGCCGATGCCTATGCCTATGCACCAACCCACACCACCCTTACCTTACCCTTCAAGACGAGACAAGGAAAAGGCACAAGAACGAAATAATTATCAATTTGAAATTTTTATGAAAATGTTTCGTGACTTGCATTTTAATATAAGTTTTGCCGACGCCTTAGTCATGATGCCTCGATTTGCCGCGAACTTCAAAAGTATGATGAATAACAAAGAGAAATTGCAAAAATCTTCTAGTTGTTCATCGGTTTTTCTAAGCCGCATACCTCAAAAAGTCGGTGATCCCGGCAAGTTTTTAATCCCATGTGCTATACAAGACATGGAAGAATGCTACGCCTTGGCCAATCTTGGTGCTAGTATTAATTTGATGCCTCTTGAGATTTTTAAATCGTTCAATCTTCCCAATCTCACTCCTTCAAGAATGTCAATCGAAATGGCCGATCATTCTACGATTCTAGCTTGTGGAGTTGCCGAGGACGTCTTCGTGAAAGTTGGAAAGTTCTACTATCCCGTAGACTTTATTGTTGTTGACATTCCTATCGATCCTAAAGTTCCGCTAATTTTAGGTCGATCTTTTTTGGATACCTCGAGAGCACTTATCGATGTGCATGCTAGGAAAATCACGCTTCGTTTCAATGAGGAAGAACTCGTCATAAATGCAACTCAAAACTCCACACTTTCTCATGTGTATTCTATCACGTCTTTGTACAATGTCAATCCCATCAAAAACATTTGCAAAAAGATTTCAAAAAGAGTTTTAGAAGTTGTTGAGAAAAATGAAGTTCCGTCCCCTCCGCCGGTGGAGGTTAAGAGTGTTAAGCCTACGATTCCAATTGTGAATGATTCTTCGGATGATGAATGTGTTGATCCCAATGGGGGAGTTTTCTTTGTTGACAAACGTTTTGAAAACTTACCACAACCTTTGCCAAAACGGTTTTCAAATGTGAGAATTTTTAGTGTGACTAACATTGCTTTAGAAACACCAAATTTTTGACATAATTAAATCGGGTTTTCACAAGGAGAGTTTAAAAGATGAAAAAGGAAAAGATTTTAAATTGGATTTAAAAGATTTTTCTACAACTCTAACTCCGTCATCACCACGTGTATTGAGTGCTACAAGCTCGTCTCTTCCTTTTGACGATGCTTTGTGTGGACTTAGTGTGGGGGAATCCCCTTATGTTCCCTCCCCTTTCTCCACCGAGGACGAGATATTTGATCCCGGAATTGCTTATATAGGGAAATCTCGGTCTTCCACCGATGCAATAAATGGAAAATCTTTTCATTTGATTGGTGCGAGTCTACCTCGAGTAGCTCAATGTTTTTATGACTTACCCATTGTCCCACCCTTCTATTTCTTCTCATCTATTTTCTTGAAACCCTTTGGGTTTATGTTGGCACATAATGAAGTGGCGTTGGTTTGTTTTTCCAATGAAAACGAGAACGCCATCTTTGATCCCGGTATTTTGCACCATCAAAGGACTTAGTTCTTAATACCGGTTGTTTTTGGGCCTTGTTTATCATGTAAGCCCCACTAAAAATTGACCATACCATGATTATCCCTAAATGATCACATTTGTGGGGATTCGAGTCGAGCTTTTGACTCGGTTATCAAAAACAAGGTGCCTCGTGGGGGAAACCCATGCTTATCCATGTACATATTATTGCTTTCTAATTAGTTAATGTGAGGGGATTTGTGCCCTTCCAACCTTTGTTCCGTGGTTGTTTGTGCATTGTGATTTTAGATCATAATCTTCACGATTAGAGCCTCTCGTGTTCGTTTTATGGGAGCACTCGATCATTTGCTTTGAAGACATTTCTCAATATCCAAATGATATATCCTTTTGATGTTCTAACCTTAGGTTTTTAGCACACTTCATAAACGGCTATTAATTTATTGGTTACACCCTTTCCATGCTAGATTAGGCATTCGACTACGTCTCTAGTATGGGGGTGTTTGCACCCCTAGACTCGAAACATTGAGGACAATGTTTAACTTTAGTATGGGGGGTGAATAGATACTTGCCTTGCCAAACCTTCACGCTTTCCAATGTTTATCTTTTTGTTTATCGTTTTGTTGCAAAATAAGGCCAAAAATGGCCAAATTTTAAAAAATTTCTCATATTTTATAAGTGTTTAAAGACATGAATGTAGGTTTTCCGATGGCGAGAATAAGAGTAATTTTTGACTCGACCATGCGTGTTGAGCACTTAGCTTTGATTCCTTAACTATACATTAGGCTAAGTCTCTTAAATAAGGACGAGAAATGATAGAGTTAATTATAAGTTACTATGCTAAACGTAGAGTACTCGTATTCTTTCAAAAACTCATGTGTTCTCGTTGTTTGCTTATTCTCCCTTCGCTTGTAAATATTTTTTGCTTAATAAATATTGACTTAGCGGTTTAGTTAGGATTGTTGGGTTTCTAGTCTTTTCTAGTAGCTTCCGTGTAATTAAATTGGGAAGACATTAAGGTATCGCCAGCGTCACGGTTTTGAAGTATTGGCACCCGAATAATCGAAAGCTTCACCCAATAATAAGATTTCAAGTGCTCACCTAAATCTAGCAAACAATTTGAAGCCCCACAAGGCCGAAAAATCTATGCAAAATTGAAAGTGAATCAAGCCTTAATCTTCGAAGCTTTAAAGATCCAAAATTCGCCTTAGCGTGAGGATATACGTCTTTGGCTAATAAAACCACCGATGAGGTGGATAATAAAAGGCAAGGCAAGACCGAAGTCGTATTAAAAGCTTCATGACGAATTTGAATAAAAGATGGAGGTAAACCAAAGATAATAAGGCCCTTCCGTTAGGGGGCGTATAAAAGTCTTGGTAATAAGTCTCATGTTCAAAACCGTTATAAAACCGTGTTTATCGATTCTTCTTGTCAACTTAATTTTTTGACATCGTTGTCTATTAGGAGGGGTTATTGATTTGATTGTCTTAGTTACACCGTTAGGACTCTATTTTTAGACCTAAATCTCTATTATCGCATAAGTCAAACAATGTATCCTCATGAAACATTCAAGACAAAATAAAATATAAGAGATACAACTTAGGAATAATGGCAGAATAAGTACGTGATTAGGGCATATGAGTAGTGTTAGCATTACTAACTTATAATGACAATGATCTCGTTACACGCTTGGCATGGAATTGGGGTGAAAATCGAGGATGATGAAATTATTTCTAACGAAACATTCACGTGTTCTTATTCTATGAACCTAAACGTCCCATTTTGCGATGAAAATCATACATTATGTCTAAAACACAAGTAGTAGCAATAGTAGTAGTGTAGCTAGTTTATCATTCCAATAAAGTGAATAAAAATGAATTTTGGAGGTGCTACGATACTTTATTCTAGCATTGCGTGAGGGCACGACAATGGTTTAGTATGGGGGAGTGATGAGACTGCTTTTATACATAGTCTCATCGTCCAAATCGGGCTTAAAATGCATAAAATATCATTAAAACTGCCAAATATATGCTCGTGTTTGTTGCTTGTGTATTTTAGGTATGGATATTGAGGAAATGACAAAAAGATCATAAGAATCATTCAAAAACGAACACGGGAAACGAAGCCGCACAATGAACCGGGCCCAAATCTAGAATTTCCAAATATGACCTTGAAGAATTAAAGATTGGCAACATTGGTCCCTCATTTTTGAAGACTTGGCAATTTATACCCTTGCAAAACTCATAAAATGCATTGTGGTCCCTAAACTATCAAGATATTACAAGTTTAGCCCTTGGGAATTGAAGAATTTGCATTTGAAGTCCTTGATATAAGTTTAAAAACATCCTGTGCCAAAAATGACAACTTGCCCAAAGATATTTACAAAGAGAAAAGGAAGTTTTGGCTGTTATTACAACATGAAGGAAGTAAGGAAGTTAAGGGGGTGTTTCTGCCAAGACAAACAAACATCTACCCACCACTCAGCTTCCTCCACGTCACCCCCTTTTAACCCCTCAACCAATCACGTCCAACCCCCATGCCACCTCACTTTTCCACTCACCAAAACCAATTTAAATTATTAAACTCGTTTAAACGAGTTAATTTAATAATTAAATTTCCCTCCAAACAGTTTCTGTTCACCATCTCCCCCCTAATCCCCATTAGAACCCTAATCACGATTTCAGTCAAAACAAAGGGGAAGACGTCCCAAGCTTCCAGAAAGGTAATTAAAGGTCCCATTAACCCATCCCAACTCCCAAAACAACGTTACCATCACCATGGACCCCTCTCCACATGGCCCTGCTACTCCAAGACAAACAAAAAACAGTCAATCAACGTCACACACATACTCCTTGCTTCCAAAGGGATTTTTAAACGCTCAAGATCACATGAAGACAACTATCATTCCAGCTAGCATCACATGTTCCCCATTTGACCAAGACTTGAAGACTTTTCAAAGGGCTTTTTAGGGATTTACTGGATTATGGTTTTAGTATTCTAGGACCTTCCTTTCACTTGTATAAATAGAGGTCGCATGTGACCTCTATCACTTGTTCCAGTTTTAGCTTTTCACATTTTGTAATCCCTTTTTATAAATTAATAAAAGTTGGTGTTTGAGAGCAAAGTAATTCCTTTTTATATAAGTTGTAAAAGTTGGTCTGTGTGTAAAAGCTAGCTGAGTTCCAAAGATTTGTTAAGTTTTTTTGAGTTGTCAAAAGCAATTTCAAAAAGCTTCTGAAAAAGTGTATGAAGTGGTAAGATTTGGTTCCAAAAAACGTGTTTTCCAAGTTGAAAGGTGTTTTGTTTAAGTGTTTTTAAGAGTACAACATTTGAGCTATTTGGAAAAAAGATTTAAAAAGAAGCAAAAAAAATCAGATTATAGATATTTGTGTGTTCTTCATTTTTCTTAGCAGGTTTCATTGAAGCTTGCTTGTTGTCCAAGGTCCTGCTCAGGTCCGGACCTGATTGGAGGTGACATAGCAGTCACTGAGGGACCTGGATGTAGGTCCCTCTAGGTAAAATCTTTGTTTCCCTTTTTAGTTTTCAAATTTTTTCAGTCTTTTGTGATTTTTGCATGAAATTTGTGAGAAGTTGTTCATGTGGTGTTTAAGTGGTTGATTTTAGATTAATAGGGTTGTATGCATGTTAGGGTAAGTTTGTATTGATTTGGTTTGAGCTTTGATAGCTTTTGATTTGAAAAAATTAAGTTCAGAAAAATTAAAGGAGTGTTTGGTTTTGCATATTAACTGGACTTCTTGGGGAGATTTTGTGTTAAAACCTTTTTAGAATCACTCATTAGTTAGTAGTAGGTGATAGTAGAACTTGTCTTTCAGTTTGGTAGGGTTTTGAACAAACTTGTATGTAAAAAATTGGATAATATAGCTATAATCAGAAAAATGCCTTGTTGACTGAATTTTGTGGAAATTGCTCATCATATCTTGGTATTTGCTAGTTGTCAGGTCTATCTAGGGTTTGCAATAGATTGTATGCTAATTGGTCAGCTTATATGAAAGATTTGGCTTGTTGAAATTCACTTTTGTGCATATAAAACCAGTAACTGTTCACAGACCTGCTCATAGCTTCATCAGAAACTTCTTTGGCTTATTTGGTGCTTATTTTGTTAAGTGACCTTTGTGTTTTTGTGTTTGCATAGACTCCTTATACTCAACTGAGTATAAGGGTGCCTTATTGTCCAAAATAAGCAGTCAATATAAGCTTTCCTAAGCTTATAGCTTAATTGATCAAAAAATACACTACCAGTGGGAACTCCTTTCCCACTGCTAGCACAATTTTTACCACTACTAAGCAAAAGGACAAAATCCTTTGCATGTCACTTTCAGAAAGTTTAAAATTTTGTCTTTTGTGCCCAAATTTGAGAGTTAGGACTTTAAACTTGTTTTGTAATTTTTCTAATTTTATTTTTGATTTTTCTGATTAATTAAATTTTTATTTACTGTTCATTTTATATTTTTTAGATTAAATAGCATTTTTAATTAACTTTTTAAGTTTCTGTTTTTGGCATTTAGTTCCAAAATACATATTTTTCAGTTTTAACATTTTTTATAGATTAAGAAAAATATTTTAAGATTTTTGGTTAAAAAAGTTTTCACTGTTCATCTTTTTAATTATTTTTTATAATTAATTTAGTTTAATTAGGGTTTTTATTAAACTGTTTTTGTCTTTTAGTGAAAAATTTATTATTTTTCAAACTTTTTCATTTTTCTTCTATTCATTAGAGTAATTTAGGATTTTTAAAATTGTTAAATTATTTTTGGCATTATTTTATTATTTTTATAATTATTTTAGTTTTAAAATAGTTTTTAGTGATTTAAAAATAGAAAAATAGTTTTTAAAAATTAGGAAAAATACTTTTTAGTCTTTAGATAATATAAGTAAGTTATTTGTTCAATAAAATAATATTTTGGACATTTTGATTAATTATATTTAATTTTAGGGCTTTAATTAGCATTTAAAATCTAATATTTAATTAATAAAAGGTTTTAAAATATTTTTATTGGATTTTTTATCCTTATTTATATTATTTTAGACTACTTTTAGCTTTTAATTAATTTTTAGGTTTTAAAATTTTTAATTTTGTAGTTTTTACGGTTTTACGTGAACGATCTTTTCGTCTTAGCTCGATCCGTCTTCGTAACCGTCATTCACTTCTCACCCCATTTTCTATTTTCTCTTTTCATAACAATAAAATCATCATTAATCATTTCTTAACACAACACACTAGCCTCCTCGAGAACGAACTTTACTTTTAGGGTCATTTACACACGGTTTTCCTAAATCATCGTGCTTACCCTATATTATTGCCTTGTTTTCCTAAACAAGTGTAATTTTACAACTATCATGTTATGTACGATTAATTAGGTTAAGCATATAATAAATTCGTCATTAAAAACTGGACAAAATTTTTGGGTTATTGTTTTGATCATATCTGGACTTTTACAAACTTTTAAATTGCGATGTTGGTACCCTTGGAAAGTTATTTGAGTTGGCTTTCAAATGCAAGAAAAGAGAACTAAATTGGAGGTCGGGAAGTGGGTCAAAAACAAGAAACAAGATGTTTAGGGTACTTAGGGGTATAATTGGACCTTAAAACGAACATGAGACTTAGATTATATATTAAATAAAAGATCTGGAGGAGGGCTAAACATATGGGTTAGGGTAAGACCCTCTGATCATAACAAACTTTTCGTATGTTCAAAATCAGTAAATTCTGGATAAGTAAAAGTATATATATATATATATATATATATATATATATATATATATATATATATATAGGCTCCGGTTCCATTGAGAAGGTTTTTATTTTGAGAAATTTGAGAAATCTTCGTTTGAGCCATTGATTCGAAAATTTTTCATTGATTCACTAGTTAACATCATTTAATAGTGAATCAAAACTATAAATCATAATTTTGATTCATAAATCTTTGTAAAAATCGAGTTATGAAATGATTCAAAAAATTTGTGTAGTAAACTCAATATTTTACAAATATCGCAACATCGAGAGTTTTTTTAATGTTGATCCAAATTTTTTTTGACTCATTTTGTATTATTATCATATTAAAATGAATCAACACTTGAAAAACTTGAATCAAAGTTAACAAGCTATAGTTTTTGAAAAACCTTCTCAATTGAGAAGGTTTTTTTCCTTCTCAATCGATCCAGATTCTATATATATATATATATATATATATATATATATATATATATATATATATATATATATATATATATATATATATATATATATATATATATATATACATATATATATATATATATATATATACATATATATATATATATACATATATATATATATATATATATATATATATATATATATATATATATATATATATACATATATATATATATATATATATACATATATATATATATATATATATATATATATATATATATATATATATATATATATATATATATATATATATATATATATATATATATATATATATATATATATATATATATATATATATATATATATATATATATAATATATATATATATTTGGAGGCCTTAACAGTAGCTTTAAGGTTGCGGCCAAATGGGAGAGTTAGCTAACACGTGTAAGGGCATAAGGTTTCTTTTATAGGGCATGTTATTTTGGTTAAGGGGGTGTTTGACCCATAGTTTGAAGTAGGAAAAAAGGGACTGTTTTGGGTTAAATGTTAACGGGGCGAGTTATGAACTAAACTAAGTTAAAGGCTTTATAGAGGGATGTAATGAGATGCATATGGCATATAAATGGGGTTAAGTGGTAGGATAAGGTTATATATCCATCATAGATTGATGAGACACTTTGGTACGTGGTTCATGTCTTGATTGTATACGTTCGTGTGCTTAGATTTTTGCTAGAGCACGGATACTTGGAGAAGTTTGTTTAGGTGAGTTTCCTAGTCCCATGTTTTTATGAGTATAATTGTTTTTATTTCCAGATGGGATGGAAGAGACATTGTGTGGTTTTGTAACTAGTACTAATGTTTTAATGGTTTGTGATGGACTTGTGTGTACACTTATGTGATTAACTGCTATGCGATTCTTGATTGTTATTGTGGTTTGACTTGGTACCAAGGGGATGTTGACAAGGCGGGGCCTTGGGATTGGTTCATAGGTGTATGGACGCCTATGGGACAATGGTGATTGGTAAGGCTTGGAGCCTTGGAATTGTGGTTATTGGTAAGCCTTGGAGCCTTAGATTTGTGGTGATTGGTTAATCTTGAATGCTAGTTGTTAATACATAATTGTAGCACATTGTCCATATGTTTTTTTGTTAGTGGTTGTTATTCACGGCTTCTAATTGATTTGGAGTTGGAGTCTAAACCTATGACTCTCACCAACATTATTGTTGACGTGTTTTAGTGTCTCTTTCAGGTGAAAATGTGGTTAAGCGTGACAATAGGAGTGGCTAGCTGGGATCCTTAGGATTGCATTTGGAGGAACCCCTTTTCCTCTTAGTATTTATTTAATGTTTGATTAAGTGATACTTTGTAGACACCTATATGTTTGTTACTTGTTAATTGTATGTCATTGGTAAGAGGTAGGCCTGTTACCTACTTACCTAGACGCCTGCGTTGTTTGTGATATCTTCATGACATTGTGTCATCATTTATAATATTTCCATTTCATTTAGTTATCTCTATAGACGCGCTATTGTTGTGATGATATCCATATGTCGCGCCCCATATTCCGCCATGGTGGGGTGTGACAAAAAAAATCTTGACAATAAATGGATTAATTTTCTAGGTAACATGTGATGGTAGATATAAAGGGTAAAGAAACTTTACGATAATTCTCTTAAAAGTGGAGTTAAAATTTTATAAGTATTTAAATAGACGGAAAGAGTAAAAAGGAAGATTTTATTATAATAATGATTAATGTATGAATTTTTGTCATTATCGTTCGTTTTCTCCTCGACTCACTCGAATTGATATCAAATTTAAACGTGGATTAATTATTCTTGGTGAATAAAACTTTATTTGGTATTTAAAACTAAAACTAAAAATCTATTTAATCTAATTAAAAAGGAAAATCTTTAATTAAAAATACTTAATTAAAACTAATTAAACTATTTTAAAACTATTTAAAATTTATAACTAATTTAGACTCTATATAAAACTTATTTAAACAAATTTGAAAAGTATTTTAAAATAAAACTTAAATCTAATTAATTTTTAACTAAAACTTTTTAATTTAAATGAATTTCTATTTTAAAACTATTTTAATATAAGACTAAATTAATTAAAACTAATCTTAAAAACTAATTTTAAAAACAATTTAAATTTATAAAAGTAATTAATATATTTTTATTTTTTTATATATTTTTTTTAAACTTTATAAAAGACAACTTATAAAAAACTTTTAAATAAAATTAATTAAACAAAAACTTGTAATTAAACTAATTTAAATAAACTGACAGCTAGATTACAACTATATTAATTAAATGACTCGTAATAAAACTCAAAAGAAGGACTAGAGGAGATGGTTAACGCGTTGTACATTTATACTGGAGGTCAGGGGTTCGAGTCCAGTTGTGGACTAATTTTTGCTATATTTTTGGAATTAAATTTTTGACAGCTTAAAAGAAATCTATCAGACCAATTGGGCCTGATAGCTTATGATATCAGCAAATAAGATCCAATCAGCAAAGCAAATAAGCGAAGCAGAATCAAATAAGCAAATAGCTAAACAAGAAAATAAGCAAATCTACACTTAAAACAAAATCAAATAAACAGTTAAAACCTAATAAGCAAATAGACTTAAATAAAAAAAACAAATAAATTCTAAACTTAAAATAAGCAAATCTAAATTTAACAATAGGCAAGTAATAATAATAAGCAGACTATAAGCCAAATCTAACACAGATAAAGCAATACACTCCTTAACTCAATATCAGCAAAACAAGATAAACTTAAATATCAGCAACTTAATACTAAATAAGCCAAACTAAACTAGCAGACTTATAATCAGAAAACTAATATCAGAAAATAAACTCAAATATAAGTAAACTCAAACACCAACACAAACCAGCTAAAAGAAAAGCAGATAAAGATATTGAATCTAAGTAGAGTACCACCAAATCAGAATAACAGATAACCAAATAAAATCAAACAAGCTTAAACAAATAAAATCAAAACATCTCAATTATCTAATAACATAAAAAACTAATAACATGAAACTAAAAATGAAGAAGAACCTGGTGACGAAACCGTTGCGACGAAGGAAGGTGCTGAACCCCCTTGTCAAACCAAAACGACACCTCCTTAACCAAACTTCATTCTCGAATAAAAAACACCCTTCGAACAGTATTTTAATAAACTTCCAGTAGGGAAATTTATCATCCACTTTTTACTTTATATTTATTAATTAAAAACAGATTAAAGAGTAAATTGCAAATAAATTTAAATAATTAAACAGACAAGATTAAACTAAAAATAAATTTTATTAATAATAGAAATTCATTACAATACTTATGAACGAAAACTACAATTAATCTAAATCTATTTTTTGTAGAATAAAATTAAAAGTAAAAAAATGGCACCCCAATAGATTACAGAATGAGGGTTTTTATAGGCAAACCCTAAAAACCTTCTTGATGAAACTTGGTGAGCAAGGAGAGAAATCACAGCCGCTCTTTTCTTCTTTCTTCATTATCTTTCTTGATCTACGGTGGATAATAAGCCCTCATCACGCGCATTGCCAGGTTGGATGAAATTGTGCTTGTTGTGTTTCTTGGATTCCTCGGTGGATTAAGATGATTGGATGATTGAGGGGAGTGATTTGTTTAGGCCAATCAGGAGATAGAAAAGGGCCATGTCACTGATCTCTGCCCATCTTCTTCATTCCGAAAAAATTGGGAATTAATTTCCAGCAGTGATTCACACGCGCCTCGAATTAACTATATGGTGAAAACCCTCAATTTTTGGGTTAATTAGGGTTTCGGGTGAATAGTAAAATCTGCGTTTGATTTGGGTGAGGAGAGAAGGTAGGTTTTCTTATTTTTATCGAGAGTTAAAAAAATGAGTGTGTGGTGAGTGGATGAAACGTGTGTCGAGTAAACGGTTTATGAATGTTTTGACCAAAAAATATGTAAATTTGTTTTTACTTTATCCGTCCCATGTTAGGTCATGACCTAATGGGCTTAGCCCAAACAATCCGTCCCACCTTTTCATTATTGTGGTTTAATTTGGGCCATTTTAAAACTTTAATCCGTCTCATAATTTATTTCCAATCTTGGGCCTTTATTGGGCTTTTTATCCAAAAGATAGTAGACTTCATCCTCTATTGGGCTTTCAGGCCCAATAAGCAAATGTGGGACCCACAAGGCCCAATTAAGTCAAATAAAATTAAATCCACTAAAAACGAGCTCAATTTCGGCTTCCTTGTTCTTTTCTTCAAAACCCGTGTCGATTTTGCCGTTTTTTCGTGATCTTTAGCACACTTTTGGTCCTTTGACTTTGACTTTGTCTTTTTCTTGGACTTTTCTTCAACAAATGACCGTGAAATCCCGTGTTTTCTTTCCTTTTGATCTTTTGTACCTATTTCACACAAAAACACAAAACCACGCGTAATTCCGACTTTTACGATATTAAACACATGATTAGGTCATGTTTTTCCTTGATTTTAGTGGCAAAAGGATAAGTGTTTACACACTTATTAAATCCCCTACACTTGACCATTGCAATGACCCCATGCAATGCATAATTTTAAAGCATAAAGTTTCATTTTTCTCATAATCAACCCATCTTGGCCTTTATTAACATATACTATTACTACTTCGATAAAAAGAAATAAAGCTTTAAAGGAAACAAAAGTTATAACAATTTATTAACTTGGAAATTATTTGATGGAAGAAACTTGTAAAGAAATCTAAGACTTAAATTAGGGCTTTGGTGTCATGAATATTAATCACCCTCAAGTTTCACGTTCCCCATACCAAGCTTAAAAACAAGATCATTGTTTACCATAAGTTCTTAAGTTAAAACCACTTATATAAGACAATTGTGTAATACTCTTTCTCCAATTCCTAAGTTGTATCTCTAGCTTTTAAGGATTGTCATTCACCCGTAGGCTCATTTGACTTATTTGATAATTATTAGTCCAAAAATGAAGGCAAAACGGTGCAAACCCAACACTCAAAACCTAACCTCGTCCTCAAAAACGTTGTTACTAAAGTAAGCCCACATCAAGGATGATTTAACACGATTTGGGGAATAAATTCCCGGATCCAGAATTTGGCCAATAATACTACTTATTAATTATTCCTCCAAAGTCATGTTGACTTTATGTGGAGTTTAGCAAGTTCACATCATATACCCTTAGGCTCTTTAAGATGTAAAAATGCTCCTCATCTATTGTCCACACCCTAAGGCTCCTTGAACGATAAACAAGGGAATTGAATTTTGATCAACTTTTATTCAACACTTACCATGCCATACACCCTAAGGCTCTACTGACAAGGTTCGTGCTACATGCCCCACACCCAAATGCTCCTTGAGGTCATGTTTTAATCTTATTCTTTCTTTATTTATGATATATATTAGGCCAAATTCCGCGGTCCCATGGTGTGAATACCTCCTACTTAGTGGTTATGAGCCACCTTAGTCGGAAGTCCACAACGCTGGCACCCTCAATGTGTTCATGCTTTAATTACAAGGAGATAAAAGATTTGGCTAAGAGCTAAGATATCGAATCTACACCGCAAAAATCCTCATTTATTAATAAATTAAATATACAAGCGAGAAGAAAGTGCCACAAAAACTCATATAAGCAAGAATTAACCCTTAAACTTATTATCAACTCTATCATCTCTCGTTCTCCACAATTTAAAATCTCAAGGAATGAGACTCGTGGATGCTTAGCCTAATAAACCAATTAAGGTCCATATGATTAAGGATACTAGCTAGAGTAAACTTGGATAAGTAAACTCGGGTTGAGTCAAAATATTCACGACGGGCCTAATATATCAAAAATATCTAAACTTGTTAAAACCATTTTACTTATTTATTTATTTTTGACTTTATTCTTGAAATGGAAAATATAAATACGATGCGATGACAAAAGGAAAGAAAATAAATGAAAATACTACTAGGCCAAAATAGATAAAAAAAATTGAAAAATGTTGAAAAATTTTAATTTTCCGGTTAAATGGGGTCAAATTCATGGAAAATCCCACTAAAATTCGATAAAAGTCCCCCTACACTTAATATAAACATTGACCTTAATGTTTAAGCATGTGGGAGAATAAACTCCCCTACACTTAGGACATTGAGTACGTTGTTTAAATCGAGCTAAGGAAGAGAAAACTAAAGTGATTACATTTATTCATCTTATTTATATACATGTAATAACTAGATTTTACTAGTTGAAAATTCGTTTCTCGGTATCTCTTCGAATTGATAACTGGTTAATTGTGCGACTCAGTTGTTCTTGGTGAATCAAATAAAAGAGGGTCGTTGTCTAAAACTATTGGAAAATAAAGACTTGAAACAAATAAGAATAAAATAAAGACGGTAAAAAGAAATACTGAAAGATTAAAACTTGGCGAAAAGTAAATGACGAGAAATTAAAAGCAATAAAGGTAAACAACGCAAACTAAAACTTAAACTAAAAGGGAAAGCAAGTAAAAGTGCAAATAAAGAAGAAGGCGGGAAAAATAAAGCTTAAAACTAAAAACTGGAAAACCCTCATCCGGAATAACAAAGCTCATCCGGAATATGTCACTTATCCAGAATAAACTAGTTGATTCGGAATAAAGCTCTTGATCCGGAATAAAAATAAAAGAATAAGAAAAACAGGTTGATCCGGAATAAATGATATTCCGAACGAAGGAGCTTGATCCGAAATAATCAATATTCCGGACGAAGGAGCTTGATCCGGAATAAATGATATTTCGAACGAAGGAGCTTGATCCGGAATAATCAATATTCCGAACGAAGGAGCTTGATCCGGAATAATCAATATTCCGGACGAAGGAGCTTGATCCGGAATAAATGATATTCCGAACGAAGGAGCTTGATCCGGAATAAATGATATTCCGGATGAACAATATTGATACGGAATAAAAATGCTGACTCGGAATATCTGGGGAAAGAAACAGTAAGCATGAAACGAAGAACAGGGGAAAAAGAAGAGAGCACGAATTAAACCAAAACTAATCAAGATTAACCAAAAGATTAAACCAAAACAACCACAAATGATCTACTAACAATAACCAATCAATCCAAATCAATAACACCAACAATCATAACCAAAATAATCAAAACCCACTTGATTGAAAACCATAAAACTCAAGAACATGAACACAAAGATTAAGAACAAATCAAACAAGAAAGGTAGATGAGAGATTAAACAAGAAGAGTAAAGATTCAACAATAATTAAATAAAACTTACTTGAATTAAAGAGTGCAATACAAGAAATTAAGGTGCAAGAACTTAAAGTGCAGGTAAATGAAAATGGTGGAAGTGATGGTTTGTCAAGCCACCCAACAACTAACAAATGACAACTACATCTCATATTTATAGAAGGAGGGGTGGCTAGTGGAAGCTTCCTCCTTCTTTCTTCTTTCTCTAATTGCGTCATTAAGTCCTTAAGCTTCTTAATCTTTTGACTTTAATGACTTTGTCTCGGGATTTCTTCAAACTTGTCTTGTAATTCTTCAATAAATCAGACTTGAGTTATTCGGCTTTTAGTAAACTTCCGTCTTTTGAATTTTTCTTCAATAAATCTTCAGAATTGGTCTTGGACTTCCGTTCTTTTTGCACTCTTGACTTCTTGACTTCTTCTTTCGTCTTTTTCTTCGATAAGAGCCCGTGAATGCCCGTGTTTTCTCCACTTTTCACCTTTTCGTCCTAAATCATAACAAAAACACAAACCACGCATAATTCTGACATTTACGACATAAAATACACGTTTTGGCTCGGTTATTATTGTAATTAAGTGGTAAAAAGGATGGGTGTTTACACACCTATCAAATCCCCTACACTTATCCATTGCAATGTCCTCATGTAATGCATTAGTTACAAAGCACGATTACACTTTTCATCACAATCAATCCACCTTGGCCTTTATTAAAGAGATAGAAAATTATAAACATTCAAAGTAAAAAATCAAAAACATACCTTGGGTTTTGGAAATGTCATGAATGATCATCATCCTCAAGTTTTCACTTTCTCCAAACCAAGCTTAAAAACGAGATCATTGTTATTATAAGTTAGCAAACTAACACGAATTCATGTGGGCCAATTATTCACTTAGACTCCCTTATTCCTAGGTGTATCTCTTATATTTTATTCTTGTCTTGAATGATCACGAGGATGCATTGTTGACTTATTTCGATAGTTATTAAGTCTGAAAATAAAGTGGGACGATTTAATCAATAGTTAGCTAAAGGACAAAATCTTTTAAAACTGCTTCTCGGGACCTCATAAAGTTCATATCTTGGCATAACTCGCTTCGCGATTTGAGACCTTTCTCGGACCGATATTTGGCAGCGACTTCATACTTCAAATCTTGAGAGACGTTCATGAAATAATGGCCTTCTCTTCATAATAGGAATTTCTTAACTTGAAGTTTTGAGAGATTCTTCATATATGGACCACGACTTCTTCATTTTTCTCCAATCTTTATTTTGGACTTTGATATACAACGATCCGCCTCCTTTTTGGACTTGGATCTATTTATCCTCATACCTTGTTAGGGCCTTTTTGGATAGACTTCTCCATGACTTTTGGGGAGTACTTGCTTTTCGTCGTGTGTCTCGATCCTTCATATTGATCTTTGATAAATGATTCTTTACATCACTTGGGATCTTTAGCAACAAAGTATAGCCCTCATGCCTTGTTAGGACCTTTTTGGACTCGCCAATCTTCGCATCCCGCTTCAATAAGTTATGCCTTGGCTATGAACTCTAATCCATATCGAGCAACTTTTAAACGATCTTGGGCTAGAAGCTAAGTAACTTTTCAAATCGTACAACCTTATTTATTGTAGATAAATTTATTAGCAAGCGACGGGAGAATAGGCTTATAATTAACTCACATAAATTCACGAAATAATACCGAACTTATAATTGGCTCTATCATCTCTCGTTCTCCACAGTTTAAAATCTCAAGGAATGAGACTCGTGGATGCTTAGCCTATTAAATAAAAGCTTTGGGTTTTCGAGTCGCCTATAGGATCTTGCAAACTCTTAGACTTTTTCAAGTTTAGAAATCGCATTTTAAAGTTCCCTTGATAAATGACTCTCTAGGATCAATTATAGGAAGTTGCGAAAAGTGCTTGTTCTTAACCCGTGAGGATTAAGACTTTCGCGTTTTATAGCTCCCTATATAAAAGCCTAGCAAAACTTGACTTAAACATGTTAAGGATACTAGCTAGAGTAAACTTAGATAAGTAATCTCGGGTTGAGTCAAAAGATTCACAACGTTTGAAAATTAAAACCACTTTATTAAAAATTTATTCTAGTAAGGAAAGAAAATAACTATACAAAGGGAAAAACTAATAGGCCAAAATAGATCAAAAATTTTGAAAAATGTCAAATAATTGATTTTCCGGTTAAAATGAGGACAAATACAAGGAAAAGGCCACTTAACTTCGATAGAAGTCCCCCTACACTTAATATAAACATTGTCCTCAATGTTTAAGCATGTGGGAGTAAACTCCCCTACACTTAGGACATTGTGCACGTTGTTTAAATCTCGCTAAGGAAAAGACGAGTAAAGAGATTCCTATTTTAATATTGAAAAATATAAAAATAGTGAATCAAAAAGAGTTTAGGATAGAACCGGGAAGAAGGGAACACGGAATCACGGTCGTCAAAAGTCATCCAGAGTGTGTCTTTGAAGCTCTAGTCCCTGCACATGATAAGAAAGAAAACAAGAACCCAACGGGGCTCCCCCTACACTTATGGTGAAAACAGGAAAGGTAGATAGATAATTGGGTTGCCTCCCAAAAAGCGCTTGTTTATATTAACCGAGTCACGAGCCTGACTCGTCCCCGAATTAAATGGTCCATGGGGAAGCCTCGAATGTAATACCGGGATCAAAGACCTTGTCCTCGTTCCCGGTGGACATCAACAAAGGAGAGGCAGGGGTATAAGTCTTGAATGGGAGAAAAGCCCTTTCAACATACGAAAAGTATGTGAAATCAAGATCCACGGGAGGTGGGGTGGGTAAAGTAAGCACATTTTCATCCCCCAAAGACAATGGATGCTGAGCATTCGGCAAAGCCGTAATGTTATCAATCATAATATAATCAATGTCACCTCCCGGGTCAAAGCACTCATCCTCCGTAAGAGTGGCTAGAGGGGAGGATGAAAGGTGCTCGGGAGGGGGACTTGGGACAATACCTTCTTGCAGCAAATTATCAAAAATAATATCCCCCTCCATGTCATCGTCATCAATACCTGGAGGTATGGAGTGAATGTTGATTTCTTCCAGCAATGAGTCATTATCTTCAACCGGAGGAATAGATGGAGGCAAAGACTCGGAGAGAGGAGGAGAAGTCAACTCTTCGATTTGAGCAATAAGAAGGTGCACTTTCCATAATCTATCGTGAAGAAGCACGTCTTCCACCTCATCCACAAGATCAAGTTCATCGGTGAACTTCTCGTAAGCCGGAGAGAATAAATCGTCATCGCCCGCATCTCCGGGTGGAGATTGAGAAGTTTCAAAAGTGAAATTCTCATAGCGGGGAGAAGAATCGTCATCATTTGGATCGACCGCTTGCGTGAAAGCAACGTCGTCCTGAAGCTCCATAGCAAGTAAGTCACAAACCTCATCATCCAATAATTTGTCGAGACCAACATCACTAAGCTCATTCAACGAATCTAGATCCTTAGATGCAGTAGGAACATCGAGAGTAGGAGCAGCAACTTCAGAAGATTGGTTGAAAGTGTAGACATCATCGTCGTCGTCATCATCATAATAGATGGGACGAGTCTAGTTAGAAGTGACGTAGTCGGCTAACTCTTCCTTGATAACCTCCACATCTTTAAGATGCTCATGAAGCAACTTTTGTTGTTCATCTCCGCGAGTATGTTCAATTTCACCAATTCTATCCCACGCTGTAATTAAACATTTTGGTGTAGAAAAGAAGGGAAAACGACTAAATTGGCTCAAAAAGGTGTCGGTGGTTTTCAAGATTTCTTCACTATCAAGCAAAGGTTGCTTTTCCTGATGCAA
This sequence comes from Glebionis coronaria, assembly GCA_025667525.1. Taxonomy (NCBI): domain Eukaryota; kingdom Viridiplantae; phylum Streptophyta; class Magnoliopsida; order Asterales; family Asteraceae; genus Glebionis; species Glebionis coronaria. Next base: position 252,400,898 of record CM046878.1, read on the forward strand.
GTCAGCTCGGAGTTGAGCTATACTTTCTAGAATATGGTTTAAAGAAGTGAGTTGTTGGTCAAGACTAATTTGCTGAGAGGATTGATGATTGAGGGTGTGATGTGGGGGCTCAAAGTGTTGAAAAACTGAATTATAGCATGGTTGTGGCTCATAATAATCCATCGGTGAAGAAAATTGAGGACACGGATCTGGCTCATAATAATCCATAGGCTGACAATAAGAAGTATCGTGAAGACCCCCACAATTTTGGCAACAAGGGTATGGAGAAAATCCAGTGCTTCTTGTAGATAGCTATTACCATTGTCATAATTGTAACCCGATTCTTGCTCGTGACCATACGGGTATCTAACCGGGCACGAAACATGCCAATGAGAATCGCTTCCACAATAGATGCACGGGGGAACAGGAGGTGGATTCAAAAAGGACGAATTAGTCGAGTTGCACAAAGGACAAAATCCGAATAGGAATTGTGTATTGTCGATATCGTTTCCGCACCGCTCACATGTACACCATTGACATGAGTCGTTCCCGTATAATCGTCTCCCACACCCGACGCAATGGACATAAGAATCCATAAAGAAAAATAGATAAGCAAGAAGAATATTTTTGGTGCAAAACTTTGAAAAAAATGCTTTTTATGATTTTTCAAATGTTTTTGGGATTTTTGAAAATTTTTGACACGAAAAATAACATTCACGAGTGAACGGATCCCAAAAGCCAACGCGTCTCTCACAAAAAACCGTTAATCCTCACAAAAAGAGCCGGCAGCGGCGCCATTTTAATAACTAGATTTTACTAGTTGAAAATTCGTTTCTCGGTATCTCTTTGAATTGATAACTGGTTAATTGTGCGACTCAGTTGTTCTTGGTGAATCAAATAAAAGAGGGTCGTTGTCTAAAACTATTGGAAAATAAAGACTTGAAAAAAATAAGAATAAAATAAAGACGGTAAAAAGAAATACTGAAAGATTAAAACTTGGCGAAAAGTAAATGACGAGAAATTAAAAGCAATAAAGGTAAACAACGCAAACTAAAACTTAAACTAAAAGGGAAAGCAAGTAAAAGTGCAAATAAAGAAGAAGGCGGGAAAAATAAAGCTTAAAACTAAAAACTGGAAAACCCTCATCTGGAATAACAAAGCTCATCCGGAATATGTCACTTATCCAGAATAAACTAGTTGATTCGGAATAAAGCTCTTGATCCGGAATAAAAATAAAAGAATAAGAAAAATAGGTTGATCCGGAATAAATGATATTCCGAACGAAGGATCTTGATCCGGAATAATCAATATTTCGGACGAAGGAGCTTGATCCGGAATAAATGATATTCCGAACGCAGGAGCTTGATCCGGAATAATCAATATTCCGAACGAAGGAGCTTGATCCGGAATAATCAATATTCCGGACGAAGGAGCTTGATCCAGAATAAATGATATTCCGAACGAAGGAGCTTGATCCGGAATAAATGATATTCCGGATGAACAATATTGATACGGAATAAAAATGTTGACTCGGAATATCTGGGGAAAGAAACAGTAAGCATGAAACGAAGATCAGGGGAAAAAGAAGAGAGCACGAATTTAACCAAAACTAATCAAGATTAACCAAAAGATTAAACCAAAACAACCACAAATGATCTACTAACAATAACCAATCAATCCAAATCAATAACACCAACAATCATAACCAAAATAATCAAAACCCACTTGATTGAAAACCATAAAACTCAATAACATGAACACAAAGATTAAGAACAAATCAAACAAGAAAGGTAGATGAGAGATTAAACAAGAATAGTAAAGATTCAACAATAATTAAATAAAACTTACTTGAATTAAAGAGTGCAATACAAGAAATTAAGGTGCAAGAATTTAAAGTGCAGGTAAATGAAAATGGTGGAAGTGGTGGTTTGTCAAGCCACCCAACAACTAACAAATGACAACTACATCTCATATTTATAGGAGGAGGGGTGGCTAGTGGAAGCTTCCTCCCTCTTTCTTCTTTCTCTAATTGCGTCATTATGTCCTTAATCTTCTTAATCTTTTGACTTTAATGACTTTGTCTCGGGATTTCTTCAAACTCGTCTTGTAATTCTTCAATAAATTAGACTTGAGTTATTCGGCTTCTAGTAAACTTCCGTCTTTTGACTTTTTCTTCGATAAATCTTCAGAATTGGTCTTGGACTTCCGTTCTTTTTGCACTCTTGACTTCTTGACTTCGTCTTTCATCTTTTTCTTCGATAAAAGCCCGTGAATGCCCGTGTTTTCTCCACTTTTCACCTTTTCGTCCTAAACCACAACAAAAACACAAACCACGCATAATTCCGACATTTACGACATAAAATACACGTTTTGGCTCGGTTATTATTGTAATTAAGTGGTAAAAAGGATGGGTGTTTACACACCTATCAACATGTATGAATCACAATAGAAAAAACTTATCGAAGAAACCGGGTACACGGGAACACGGGTCACGGGTCGCGTCAAAATCACCAAAAGTGGATCACGAAAGCACACATCCATACACAACATTACAACACAAACAACCTACTTGGCTCCCCCTACACTTATTGGTGGAAATGGGTGAAGGTGAAAAAGGGTGGAAAGGATGGAAAAGATAAAAATCTAACCTAGTTATACGATGCTTGATTTATTTATCATGAGTCTCTAGCTCGACTCGATTTCCCGAATGTCATCATTCAAATGGGAAAATTATGGGAAAACCGAGATTTCCAAGGGAGGAAAATCTCTCCATGATAAAGGTTGAAACAAAGTCAAATAAAGAATAACCCATGAAAATACACCCGGGTCAAACACATAATTTCCATCACGAAAGGAAATAAACCCCTAGGTGGTACAATCACACAAGGCAAAGAAAAGTGGGCTACCCTTAGTCAAAAATTTCTTACGAGGAAAGGTGTTATAGTGATATTTCAATGAAAGTACAAAGTCTCTATTCCGGGATCAAACACCAATTCCTTAACGGGAAAATAGCAAGAGGTGTTGACATTTAAGCTCAAAATATCATCATAATCCAAAGTGGGAAAGTCGTCCTCTTCCAAACTTGATGTGAAAACATAAGTATCATCAGAGTAATAGGAAAACTCATCCACATGAGGAAAATAGGTATTTAGAAAGGTATATAAATCCTCCTCAAATGGAATATCCTCTAAAGTAGGAATGATCTCTATGACTGGAGGATCCTCCTCAAAAGTCATGACTTCTAAAATTGGAGTATAAAAGTCAAAAGGAGTCTCCATAATGGAAGAATCACTCATAGAGATATGAGGTGCATTAAGATCATGAGGTGGGTCATAAAAAATAATGAGATCACTTAAAGAAGTGACATCATCGTAAGTATCAAAGATTGGTGGATCAAAAATGGGTGTGTCAAAAGTGGGTGGGTCAAAAGTTTGGTCGTCTAAACCGAAGATAGTGTGATCACTTAAAAAAGTGTCATCACTATAAGTATCGTAAATAGGAGTGTCAAAAATTTGAGGCTCTAAGGGAAGGGATGAAGTTATCACAAAATCATTTTGATTAGACTTTTTAATTCCAAAAGGATTAATAAAAATCTCTTCATTATCATAATTAAGAACATCAATCATATTGACCGACTCTTTTCCATTTGATTTAGTTGTGATTTTCCCATTTTAAAAACTTGTTGTTCATCCCTAACCCTAAGAATTAACTCCCCTTCGGCCACATCAACTAAGGCTTTTCCGGATCGTAAGAATGGTCTACCAAGTATTAACGGAATACGAGGATCCATCTCATAGTCGACGACGACAAAGTCCACGGGAAAAGTGAATGTACCAACTCAAACAAAAACGTCCTCGGCAATACCAACGGGGTATGCGAGGGTTCTATTAGCTAACTCGAGAGTCATGCGAGTCGGTACAAGGTCGGGTAATGATAATTGTTTCCATACCGAGAGTGGCATAAGATTGATGCTAGCACCGAGATCCGCTAAAGCCATACAATCATCAATTTTAGGAAACGAGCAAGGTAACACGAATCGTCCGGGATCTCCTAGCTTTTCGGGAAGCTCTTTGAGAAATATCGCGGAACAATCTTCATTTAAACGAGTGTTCACGAGCTCAACCATTTTTTCTTTCTTATTAAGCAAATCTTTGAACATCTTCACAAATTTAGGCATTTCAACAAGTGCTTCAATAAGGCTAATGTTAACATTCACTTGGGAAATCATTTTCAAAAAGTTGGAAACATGAACGTCATCTTTGGTGAGCACTTTAGCCTTGTCTAACCTAGAGGGATTAGGGATATTGGGCTTGGAAGTTGAAGGTTGAGAAGGAGAAGGACTCGCTTCTTGAACAACCTTAGGGTTAGGCTCATTGGGCAATAGAGAACTAGTACTAGGAGTGGTAGTGGGAGGAATCACCGGAGGGGGAGTAGGATTACTCATTATAACCTCCGGGCCTTGTCTCTCCTTTATGGGCGAAGAGATGGAAGGTCCCACTAAAGTGGCTCCACTTCGAGTAGTGATAGCACTCACATTAGCACGAGGGTTAATCTCAGTATTAGAAGGTAAGGCTCCTTGGGGCTTAAGGGCTTACAACATTTGTACGAACTTCCTATCGGTGGACTCTTGCATTTGTTTCATAGTTCTCTCATGTTCGGTCAATTTTTGTAGAACCAAGTCCATTTGAGGATTATGTATGTTCATTTGACTATACCCTTGATTGTTAAACCCTTGATATTGAAACTGATTAGGATTTTGAAAGCCTTGATTTTGAGTATTAAACCCTTGGTTTTTCCCTTGAAAATTCCCTTGATTTTGGTTAAAATCCCTTACATTTTAATTTCCTTGAAAATTACCCAATTGAGGACCTTGGTTCCTATTTTGGTATTGGGTATTTTGGGCGGGTGGGGGTGGTCTTTGTGGAGCTACAAAACCCGGGGGAGCCAAATAGTTATTAGACTTATAAGACAAATGGTTAACATCAACATTTGGTTTAAATTAAACCCTCTCATTTGCATTGGTGTTATAAGCATAAACTTGTTGTTGTTAACTGTAAACCTTGTCACAATTATAATACAAATGTGGTCTACCACAAGTCTCACACGTTTCACAAGTCTCTTTTAAGGCATTCACTTGACCATTGATGGCTTTGGTATTGTTAGCGGTTTGTAGAGCAATTGTTTCAACAAGCGAAGTAAGCTTATCAATTCTCTTGTTGCTCTCACTAGTACTAGCACTTGCCATAGTAGCCCTAACACTCTTGGTTTGTACTTTTGCCTTGTTTTCAATTATTGCCCAAGCCTCGTTCATGGATTTCACAAGAATATTGCCCCCCGCGGTACTATTAAGTGAGTCATGGTCGTTAAGAGTTAAACCATTGTAAAACGTATTGATTTGATGCACTTTTATAAAACCATGTTGTGGACATTTTCGTAAAAGCTCCTTAAAACGGTCCCAAGACTCACTAAACGTTTCCCCATATTTTTGTTCAAAGGTATTGATGTCATTCCTTAAAGAGGTGGTCCGTGATGGTGGGAAAAAGTAGTTAATGAACTTGGTCTCTAAATCCGCCCATGTAAGAATGCTTTGGGGTGGTTCCTTATCAAGCCAAATCCGGGCTTGTCCTTCAAGGGAAAAAGGAAAGAGCAACAAACGTATTGCTTCTTGAGTCACCCATTGTATTTCATCGTATTAGTCAAATGGATAAATCTCTTAATATGATCATGGGGGTCATCTTGGGAACGGCCCAAAAATGGTGTAGCGGAAACCATTTGAATAAAACCCGTTTTGATTTCAAAATTATTTGCTCCAATTGCGGGGACAACGATAGCGTCATCGTTTCCTTCAACGTGAGATTTTAGAATCTCAATCATTGGTCGATTATCCGTTGCCATCGTGTTGTTCAAAGCTCAATTCTCGGGATCGGCTTGATTGATGGTCTTTTTGTTCTTGTTCTTCTTTTTGGAAGAATTAGAAGTATTAGGTACACCACTCGGTATGTGTGCACGCGCGCGAGTGCGCATACAACTAAACACAAGGAATGAGGTAGGAGACCTCGGTCGACTTTGAGAGGAAAGGGATTATCCCTCTCGAGGTTCAATATCAAAAAGCTACAAAAAATATATATGTAATACTACTTGAGTTGGCAAACCAATAATCGTCGTCCCTCTCAATATACGCACAAGCAAGCGGGGAAACGAGGTGGCACAAAGCACTTAAGAACCTTTTTCCTTAGACGGCCTTTTATAGCGCGTCGCTTTATACACACCTTATAGTTTGTATAAATTGAGTTCAAACTTCTTACTAGTATTTATCTATTTTGCCTTTATTTTTCGTTTTGGATTCGAATACAATAGCTAGGTGATGAAATCCCAACTAAGTTCTTATTTTAAAGTAGGTAAATTAATTATTCTACGTAATATAATATAGTAAAAGAAAAATTTTTTGTATTTTTTAGAAAAATATATATTCATAATAAAAAGCGAAAGAAATCGAAATAAGAAAAATAACAATAATACGTAATATTTTTGGTGTAATACTTTAGGAAAAGTATTACTTTTGGATTTTCTTTTTGTGTTTTTGATTTTTTAGCAAGAAAAGTAACGTTAAAAAATGAACGGATCCCAAAATCCAAATCTTCTCGCGAAAAATCGTCAATCGTAACGAGCGAAGCGGCAGCGGTGCCATTTTAATGTATGAATTTTTGTCATTATCGTTCGTTTTCTCCTCGACTCACTCGAATTGATATCAAATTTAAACGTGGATTAATTGTTCTTGGTGAATAAAACTTTAATTGGTATTTAAAACTAAAACTAAAAATCTATTTAATCTAATTAAAAAGGAAAATCTTTAATTAAAAATAGTTAATTGAAACTAATTAAACTATTTTAAAACTATTTAAAATTTATAACTAATTTAGACTATATATAAAACTTATTTAAACAAATTTGAAATTTTTTTAAAATAAAACTTAAATCTAATTAATTTTTAACTAAAACTTTTTAATTTAAATGAATTTCTATTTTAAAACTATTTTAATATAAGACTAAATTAATTAAAACTAATCTTAAAAACTAATTTTAAAAACAATTTAAATTTATAAAAGTAATTAAAATGTTTTTATTTTTTTATATTTTTTTAAACTTTATAAAAGACAACTTATAAAAAACTTTTAAATAAAATTAATTAAACAAAAACTTGTAATTAAACTAATTTAAATAAACTGACAGCTATATTAAAACTATATTAACTAAATGACTCGTAATAAAACTCAAAAGAAGGACTAGAGGAGATGGTTAACGCGTTGTACAGTTATACTGGAGGTCAGGGGTTCGAGTCCAGTTGTGGACTAATTTTTGCTATATTTTTTGAATTAAATTTTTGACAGCTTAAAAGAAATCTATCAGACCAATTGGGCCTGATAGCTTATGATATCAGCTAATAAGATTCAATCAGCAAAGCAAATAAGCGAAGCAGAATCAAATAAGCAAATAGCTAAACAAGAAAATAAGCAAATCTACACTTAAAACAAAATCAAATAAGCAGTTAAAACCTAATAAGCAAATAGACTTAAATAAAAAAAACATATAAATTCTAAACTTAAAATAAGAAAATCTAAATTTAACAATAGGCAAGTAATAATAATAAGCAGACTATAAGACAAATCTAACACAGATAAAGCAATACACTCCTTAACTCAATATCAACAAAACAAGATAAACTTAAATATCAGCAACTAAATACTAAATAAGCCAAACTAAACTAGTAGACTTAAAATCAGAAAACTAATATCAGAAAATAAACTCAAATATAAGCAAACTCAAACACCAACACAAACCAGCTAAAAGAAAAGCAGATAAAGATATTAAATCTAAGCAGAGTACCACCAAATCAGAATAACAGATAACCAAATAAAATCAAATAAGCTTAAACAAATAAAATCAAAACATCTCAATTATCTAAATAACATAAAAAAACTAAGAACATGAAACTAAAAATGAAGATGAACCTGGTGACGAAACCGTTGCGACGAAGGAAGGTACTGAACCCCCTTGTAAAACCGAAACGACACCTCCTTAACCAAACTTCATTCTCGAATCAAAAACACCCTTCGAACAGTATTTTAATAAACTTCCAGTAGGGAAATTTATCATCCACTTTTTACTTTATATTTATTAATTAAAAACAGATTAAAGAGTAAATTGCAAATGAATTTAAATAATTAAAGAGACAAGATTAAACTAAAAATAAATTTTATTAATAATAGAAATTCATTACAATACTTCTGAAAGAAAACTACAATTAATCTAAATCTATTTTTTGCAAAATAAATTTAAAAGTAAAAAAAATGGCACCCCAATAGATTACAGAATGAGGGTTTTATAGGCAAACCCTAAAAACCTTCTTGATGAAACTTGGTGAGCAAGGAGAGAAATCACAGCCGCTCTTTTCTTCTTTCTTCATTCCCTTTCTTGATCTACGGTGGATAATAAGCCCTCATCACGCGGATTGCCAGGTTGGATGAAATTGTGCTTGTTGTGTTTCTTGGATTCCTAGGTGGATTAAGATGATTGGATGATTGAGGGGAGTGATTTGTTGAGGCCAATCACGAGATAGAAAAGGGCCATGTCACTGATCTCTACCCATCTTCTTCATTCCAAAAAAATTAGGAATTAATTTCCAGCAGTGATTCACACGCGCCTCGAATTAACTATATGGTGAAAACCCCCAATTTTTGGGTTAATTAGGGTTTGGGGTGAATAGTAAAAGCTGCGTTTGATATGGGTGAGGAGAGAAGGTAGGTTTTCTTGTTTTTATCGAGAGTTAAAAAAATGAGTGTGTGGTGAGTGGATGAAACGTGTGTGGATTAAACGGTTTATGAAAGTTTTGACCAAGAAATAAGTAAATTTGTTTTTACTTTATCCGTCCCATGTTAGGTCATGACCTAATGGGCTTGGTGCAAACAATCCGTCCCACCTTTTCATTATTGTGGTTTCATTTGGGCCATTTTAAAACTTTAATCCGTCTCATAATTTATTTCCAATCTTGGGCCTTTATTGGGCTTTGAACCCAAAAGATAGTAGACTTCATCCTCTATTGGGCTTTCAGGCCCAATAAGCAAATGTGGGACCCACAAGGCCCAATTAAGTCAAATAAAATTAAATCCACTAAAAACGAGCTCGATTTCGGCTTCCTTGTTCTTTTCTTCAAAACCCGTGTCGATTGTTCCGTTTTTCGTGATCTTTGGCACACTTTTGGTCCTTTGACTTTGACTTTGTCTTTTTCTTGAACTTTTCTTCAACAAATGACCGTGAAATCCCGTGTTTTCTTTCCTTTTGATATTTTGTACCTATTTCACACAAAAACACAAAACCACGCGTAATTCCGACTTTTACGATATTAAACACATGATTAGGTCTTGTTTTTCCTTGATTTTAGTGGCAAAAGGATAAGTGTTTACACACTTATTAATGATAATAATAACACCACACCTTGTAAACGTGTAATAGTTAGTTATAACAAGCCTAAATGGATTGTATAAAATAATTATAATATAGAATAAAATGAATAAAAACACCATATTTTATAAACACGTATTGGTTTCATAATAACAAGTGAAATGAGTTTAATGTGAGTAAACAAGATAATGGTTAGAATAACGTTATACTATACTAACTAGTGGATACCTTTGATAAAATAATGAAGATAAAAGATGAATTTATTGTTAAAAGAGATGATAGATAAAGTGAGTTTTAGTAGACTAACTGAGTTATGCCCTTTGATAGTAACGAAGATTGTAAAATATGACTATGATTTCATTTATTGGTGTTAAAATATGGTCCTAATGTGAAGTAACTAATTGAGATGAAATTCTAAGATATTGAAATTTGGTAATACAAATCGTGATGGGTCTATCTTTTGTTGTTGGCACACTCCATTGATCTTTCGGATTACATCGTTTTGTTTTCAATTGTTTTGGCTAGGGTTCGTTTTACCCTATGTTTTATTTTGGGACACGATTGTTTGGAATTCTTTCGGTACACGTCATGGTTGATTTATTTATGCGGTTGTGGGAACGTTAGGATGAGAGGATAGAGTTGGGTAGTATTACTTATGGTTAGATATTAGAATGGAGAGATGTATTTTGGTTTAAAGGTTGTGTTGAAGGAATGATTAAGATTTGTGGAGCTTTGAAACTTAGATTGGTTACGGGAATAAGGGAGTAAGTAAAGTTAGTTGACTGGTTGTGGGATTGAGATGTCATGCTATAAGAAGTTGGTTGAAGTACCATTAGGAGATTGATGAAAGTACTAGCAGATGTGAGGGTATAGTAGAAAGTTTCTACTAATGGAAAGATAGGGCAAATAACACGCAAGAGAATTGGTATAGTTATGGAGGCAAGGTAGTAGTAGACACGTGAAGGAAAACATGGATGTGAAAGAATGATTGGTAGGAGGCTGATTAATGGTGAAGTACAACAAGTAAGGTAGAGTGAGCCATTGAGGGGTTGAAGTACCTTTAGAAATATTGTCGTAGATGAGTTGAAGTTAGAAGCTACTACGTAGTGTGAAGTTCCTAGGTAACATCATGGAGACGAGAAGGAGTACGTGAAGAGCTACATCGTGAAGAAACGAGCCGAAAGGACTACGTGCCGGCTTCTAGAAGGATGCAAGAGATTTCGAAGGAGTCAGAGAAGTTGCAAGGACTAGAAAGGTGATAAGCACTATGATGGGAATCTCTGTATGGTTCGTGACGAAGAAGGACAGATCGAGTACCGGAGTGGAGTTACAAAGAGTTGAACCAATGGATCATGATGGAGTGACTACATAACATGGGAGATTAAGAACTCGTGGAAGTAACAAGGGGAGTCGAGTGACTACACAAAGATAGAATTTTGTGGCAATTAATATCGAGGGATGATTAGTGAAACTGAGTGGAATAAGTTCATAGAGAAGTAATTATAGAGTCAGTTTAGTGAAGGTGTTTATGAAGAATCTTTGGAAGATACAGTTATGCATTATCCAATGCAATAACGATTTCCATAGAGTTTATGAATTGAGTGAGAAATTTTGGTTGGACATGATATTAAAGGAATTAAGGGGAACCATGGAAGGAGAAAACCAGGTATTCCTAGAAGATGATGATTGAAAGTACCTCATGTTAGGAGCAAGGTCATAATAGAAGTATGAGACTTGAGTAAGAATTTAGAATATGGCTTAGTTAAGACATATGGAAACTAATATGGGTAAAAGATGAGAGTGTGATCCGCATGTAATCACAGGAAACTCTAGTCTGTCCCTATTAGGAGGGAGTAGGAGAACTGGTCGTGGGGAAAACAAGTGAATCTACTTGGAAAACTTTGACGTATAGATTACTTGAAAGACGGGAAGCATAACATCGTAATGTATGCCATGAGCTGAGGAAGAAGAAGGAAGTGTGGACAGATGCGAATCATGAATGAAAGAGGTCGAGATAGGAAGTGAAGGTAAAACTTTGGTATAGCCTAATGAGTAGACTAAGGCACCAAGCCCGCTAATATTGTTGTAGTGTGGAAAGGAAATGGTACTGACCTATATTGTTTGATTGGAATGCTTAGTATCGATAATCGAATGGATGAGGAGTTATAGATGTGATGTGTCATGAGAGACGAAGGGTTTGGTATAACTGAGACAAGATGAGGAGCACTATGACCTTGAAGGTAAGACATTTTTAGGTATAAAGGAAAAAAATGTAGCTAATTGTCTTAGAAAGAGTTGAACATGTTCAAGGGTAAGTTGAATATAAAGGATCATTAAAAATCCTTCATTGAGGAAAGTGAGAAAAGAAGTGTATGAGTGCTACTAATGAGCTATCCAAATTTAATGGAAGTAGTTGTAGCATGGGTTTGGATGGCAGTTCACAGAACTAATTAATGAATATGTGAAAGACCGTTATAGGCCACTTTTGTAAGGAAATTTGAAATTTTTATGTGGTTTGAGGTACAGACTAAAGGGATTAGATGAACATGATTGGATATGAGTATATACGGCTGATTGGAAATGGATGGACGAAGTGAGAGATTGTTACAAGTATAGGAGTCGTTTTGAGATCTTGGGTGACTGATTTAGAGGGAGGTGGGAAACTCGATAGCAATGTCTGAGTTTTCATATAATGATAGTTATCATACTAGAAGTCGATGAAGGCCATTTGAGGCACTATATGGAAGGATAGGGTGAGTTGTACTTATGGTGGACTAAAATTGGGGAAAGTGTGACAACCATGGTTTTGGGGTTCGTCACTTAGACTATAGTTTAGGGTGTTTTGTGCAAATATGTGCAAATATGTGCTTATGTGTTTATTTTATGTGTTTGGAGTGAGGTTTGGATATCGTTTATGGGTATATGGTACTCATAAGTAAATCGAGGAACGGTTATTTCATGTTCATGAGCTCACAAGGTAGTGACTATGAAATGAGATGGTGTTATTTCATGGTTTTACGTATACGTATATGTATTATAGAAAATCGTATTTTTACGATTTAAGGTTTAGAATTTAGAGGTCTTGGATGAGGTAATTAGTCACGGGAGTATTTTTCGGGATGCTTTTAAGTCATTTAGGACTTAGTTAATTAGTTTATTTCAAATTTCAAGAGTTTTTATAAAACTGTATATTTTACATCTTTTACGGTATACGCGTAAATTTGACTAGTTTTACGGTTTTGAGGTTCGGGAGGCTTTAGGAGCTGAAATAAATTAAGGGAATTTAAGGTAATAATAATTAATAGTTAATTTACAGTAATATAATTTAAAAAGTAGGCCATAGGGTGTTGGACTTGGTTTTGGGCCGAATTTTGCTTAAGGAAAGGAAGAGGAGCCCAGTTTGAGTACTATTAGGCTTCCTGGTTAGTTTTAATTACCCATATTACTCTCTTTAGCCCCCAAAACAAATTTATCTTTTCCATAACTCTAATCTCAGTGGTTTCTATCAATGGAGGAGCAAGAAAACTCAATAATTCAATTAGGGTTTAAGGTACACACTAAAACTATGACAATTAACGTTTAATTTACGTATATGTAACTTAATATGATGGATTAGGGTTGAGATTCATAATTTTTTTATTAGGGTTTGTTAATGACCTGTAATTAGTGATGTAATTAATGGGTTTTTTATCATTGTAAATCGTTTTTAGGTTTTTATTAGGGTTTATGTATGATTAATTAGGTTAATCATATTAAATTCGTCATTAAAATCTGGCAGAATTTTTGGGCCATTGTTTTGTTCATATCTATAGTTTTACAAACTTTTAAATAGCAATCTTGGTACCCCTGGAAAGGTAATTGAGTTGCCTTTCAAATGCAAGAAACGAGAACTAAATTGGAGGTCGGTAAGTGGGTCAAAAACAGGTTACAACAGTCGGAGGTCAAAGCTGTTTTGAAATCAGTCAGGTTTAAATTAATGTTTTAAGATATTTAGGGTACTTAGTATAATTGGACCTTCAAACGAAAATGAGACTTAGATTATATATTAAATAAAAGATATGGAGGAGGGCTAAACAAATGGGTTAGGGCAAGACCCTCTGATCATAACAAACTTTTCGTATGTTTAAAATTAGTAAATTCAGGATAGGTAAAAGTATATATATATATATATATATATATATATATATATATATATATATATATATATATATATATATATATATATATATATACATATATATATATATATATATATATATATATATATATATATATATATATATATATATATATATATATATATATATGTATGTATATATATATATATATATATATATATATATATATATATATATATGGAGGCCTTAACAGTAGTTTTAAGGTTACGGCCAAATGGGAGAGTTATCTAACACATTTAAGGGCATAGGGTTTCTTTTACAGGGAATGTTATTTTGGTTAAGGGGATGTTCGACCCATAGTTTGAAGTATAAAAAACGGGACTGTTTTGGGTTAAATGTTAACGGGGCGAGTTATGAACTAAACTAAGTTAAGGGCTTTAAAGAGGGATGTAATGAGATGCATATGGCATATAAATATGGTTAAGTTGTAGGATAAGGTTATATATCTATCATACATTGATGAGCCATTTTGGTATGTGGTTCATGTCTTGATTGTATACGTTTGTGTGTTTAGATTTTTGCTAAAGCGCGGATACTTGGAGAAGCTTGTTCAGGTAAGTTTCATAGTCCCATGTCTTTTTATGATTTGAATTCCAGATGGGATGGAAGAGACACTGTATGGTTTTGTAAAGAATGCTATGAATGTTTTTATGGTTTGTGATGGACTTGTGTGTACACTTATGTGATTAACTGCTATGTGATTCTTGATTGTGTTTATGATTTGGATCGGGGGATACGTACCGTCTCAGTTATTGTGGTTTGACTTGGTACCAAGGGGATGTTGACAAGGCGGGGCCTTGGTATTGGTCCATAGTTGTATGGGCGCCTATGGGACCATGGTTATTGGTAAGGCTTGGAGCCTTGGAATTGTAGTTATTGGTAAGGCTTGGAGCCTTGGATTTGTGATGATTGGTTAATCTTGAATGCTAGCTGTTAATACATAATTGTAGCACATTGTTCATATGTTCTTTTGTTAATGGTTGTTATTCACAGCTTATAACTGATTTGGCGTTGGAGTCTAAACCTATGACTATCACCAACTTTATGTTGACGTGTTTTAGTGTCTCTTTCAGGTGAGAATGTGGTTAAGCGTGAGAATAGGAGTGGCTAGCTGGGAGGCTTAGGATTGCATTGGAGGAAACCACCTTTCCTCTTAGTCTTTACTTATGTTTGAATAAGTGATACTTTGTAGACACCTATATGTCTGTTATTTGTTAAATGTATGTCTTTGGTAAGAGGTAGACATGTTTCCTACTTACCTAGACGCCTGCATTGTTTGTGATATCTTCATGACATTGTGTCACCATTTATGATATTTCCATTTCATTTAGTTATCTATAGACACACTATTGTTGTGATGATATCCATACGTCACGCCCCATATTCCGCCATGGTAGGGTGTGACAGAATGGTATCAGGGATAATGGTTATAGAGAATTAGGTTGCCTAGTCTATAGCTTAAGGATCCATGCATGTAGGTGTCGTAGGGGTATGTGTGCATTATAGTATATGGAGTGCTTAAGTGTTAATTTTGTTTTGGATATTTATTTACTTTCATATTTACTTTCATATTTACTTATTGAGATATAATATATGTAAGTACGTTCATTTATTTTCTTTTGATGCGACGTATGAAACGGAAGTGTAGGAACCTATTTAATGTTATCCATGTCGCGTAGAAGAAGAGGTGCGCCAGGTAATAATAGGATAGTACCGATGTTGAGTCTGCGACTAGTAGTAGATTCAAATTTCCGCCTGAATGGTTATGATCATTTTTTAATGTTGGATATTTTGTTGTTATTGATTTGTTTTGGCGATTGAGCCTCGAGTTATGAATGAAGTTAGGGTTGACGTATGAGATGTTCTTATTTTACCTATACGGTATATATATAGAGTGTATTTTATGTGGTATATATGTGGTAGACTTATGTGTTCCGTGTAGTACTAATTTCTTATAAGTGTCGTCATAGGAGGGAGTACATGGGTGAAAGGGGACATCTATAATTATGAAGGCCTACGTAATTATATATGTGCCACAACACCGATGGACTTCCAAGTATGGTTGCATGAAAAAGGGGTTAGTACATGCTTGTATATGATGAGATATGTATTTTGGGTATTTGTAAACAATATGGGTTTATGTAATGGTTGCCTATGATATGGCTATGGGTTTTTTTGTTATATGTTTTAGGTTATAGTCGTGTTGTGTGATTATGGGGTCACACGATATGGTTTCGTTTTGGTGATGGGTTTTATGCCTTGTTGTGGCATGGTGAGATGGTGAGATGGTGATTACTCGTATGGAAAAACGAGTGTATGACGCGATCGATTGACTTGACATGTATGATAACGAATATTTTTTGATAGATTTAATAGGTATATATATGCGGATGTATATATACTAGTAGATGTTATGTTATGATATACGGTCGTTCAATAGTTATTATAACTTGAACGTACCTAGTGTTTTCTCGTGTTTAAACGTTTATTAGTGTTGGAGTTTGATGGAGTTCCAACGACGTTTTGAATCTTTTGAAGTGTGTCTATATTCGGGTATGTATTTTAATTGATTAGAACTACCAAATTTTCTTGCAAAGGAGTCTTGCTAATTAAAAGAAAATGCTTTTGAAAATATTTTGTAAGTGTATGGTATGATATCCTGAGTTACATATCTTTTCTTTAAGTTTATTGGTAATAAGTTAAAAAAAAATCTTGACAATGAATAGATTAGTTTTCTAGGTAACATGTGATGGTACATATAAAAGGTAAAGAAATTTTACGATAATTTTCTTAAAAGTGGAGTTGAAATTTAAGAAGTATTTAAATAGACGGAAAGAGTAAAAAGGAATATTTTATTATAATAATGATAATAATAACACCACACTTTGTAAACGCGTAATAGTTAGTTATAACAAGCCTAAATAGATTATATAAAATAATTATAATATAGAATAAAATAAATAAAAACACCATATTTTATAAACACGTATTGGTTTTATAATAACATGTGAAATGAGTTTAATGTGAGTAAACAAGATAATGGTTAGAATAATGTTATACTATACTAACTAGTGGATACGTTTGATAAAATAATGAAGATAAAAGATGAACTTATTGTTAAAGGAGATGATAGATAAACTGAGTTTTAGTACACTAACTGAGTTATGCCCTTTGATAGTAACAAAGATGGTAAAATATGACTATGATTTCATTTATTGATGTTAAAATATGGTCCTAATGTGAATTAAGTAATTGAGATGAAAGTTAAGGTATCGAAATTTGGTAATACTAATCGTGACGAGGGTTCGTTTTACCCTATATTTTATTACATTGTTTTTTTTCAGTTGTTTTGGCTAGGGTTCGTTTTACCCTATATTTTATTTTCGGACACGATTGTTTGGAATTCTTTTGGTACACGTCATGGTTGATTAAGTTATGCGGTTGTGGAAACGTTAGGATGTGAGGATAGAGTTGGGTAGTAGTACTTATGGTTAGATATTAGAATGGAAATATGTGTTTTGATTTAAAGGTTTTGTTGAATGAATGATTGAGATTTGTGGAGTTTTGAAACTTATATTGCTTATGGGAATAAGGGAGTATGTAAAGTTAGTTGACTGGTCGTGGGAACGAGATGTCATGATATGAGAAGTTGGTTGAAGTACCATTAGGAGATTGATGAAAGTACTAGCGGATGTGAGGGTAGAGTAGAAAGTTTCTACTAATGGAAAGATGGGGCAAATAACACGCAAGGGAATTGGTATAGTTATGGAGGCAAGGTAGTAGTAGACACGTGAAGTAAAACATGGATGTGAAAGAATGATTGGTAGGAGATTGATTAATGGTGAAGTACAACAAGTAAGAAAGAGTGAGCCATTGAGGGGTTGAAGTACCTTTAGAAATATTGTGGTAGATTAGTTGAAGATAGAAGTACTACGTAGTGTGAAGTTCCTAGGTAACTTCATAGAGACGAGAAGGAGTGTGTGAAGAGTTACATCGTGAAGCAAGGAGCCGAAAGGACTACGTGCCGGCTGCTAGAAGGATGCAAGAGATTTCGAAGGAGTCACAGAAGTTGCAAGGACTGGAAAGATGACAAGCACTATGATGGAATCTCTGTATGGTTCGTGACGAATAAGGACAAGATCGAGTACCGGAGTGGGGCTACAAAGAGCTAAACCAATGGACCGTGATGGAGTGACTACATAACATAGGAGATTAAGAACTCGTGGAAGTAACAAGGGGATTTGAGTGACTACAGAAAGATAGAATTTCGTGGCAATCAATATCGAGGGATGAGTAGTGAAGCTGAGCGGAATAAGTTCATGGAGAAGTGATTATAGGGTCAGTTTAGTGAAGGTGTTTATGAAGGATCTTTGGAAGAGACAGTTATGCATTATCCAATGCAATAACGATTTCCATAGAGTTGATGAACTGAGTGATAAATTTTGGTTGGACATGATAGTGAAGGAATTAGGGAGAACCCTCGAAGGATAGAACCAAGTATCCCTAGAACTTGATGACTGAAGTACCACGTGGTAGGTGCAATGTCAAGAAGAGAGTTATGAGACCTATGTAAGAATTTATAATATGGACTGGTTTAGAAAAATGAAAACTGATATGGGTTTTAGATGAGAGTGTGATCCGAGTGGAATCACGAGAAACTCTAATCTATCCCTATAAGGAGGGAGTAGGAGAATTGGTCGTAAGGAAAACAAGTGAAGTTAGTTAGGTAAATTCAACGTGTAGATGACTTGATAGACGGGAAGCATCACATCGTGATGTATGGCATGAGTTGAGGAAGAAGGAAGTGTGGATAGATGTGAATCATGAATGAAATAGGTCGAGATAGGAACCAAAGGTAAAACTTTGGTAGAGCCTAATGAGTAGACTAAAGCACAAGGCAGGCTAATATTGTTGTAGTGTGGAAAAGGGAATGACACTGACCTATATTGTTTGATTGGAAGGCTTAGTATCGATAATCTAATGGATGAGGAGTTATAGATGTGATGTGTCATGAGAGACAGAGGGCTTGGTGTAACTGAGACGCGGCGAGGAGCACTATGACCTTGAAGGTAAGATGTTGTGTATGTATAAAGGAGAAAATGTAGCTAATTGTCTTAGAAAGAGTTAAATATGTTCAAGGGTAAGTTGAGTATAAAGGATCATTAAAAATCTTTAATTGAGGAAAGTGAGAAAAAGAAGTGTATGGGTGCTACTAATGAGCTATCCAAATTTGATGGAAGTAGTTGTAACATGGGTTTGGATGACAGTTGATAAAACTAACTAATGAATATGTGAAATACCGTCATAGGTCACTCTTGTAAGGAAATTGGAATTTTTAAGTGGTTTGGGGTGCGGACTAAAGGGATTGATAAACATGATTAGACATGAGTATATCCGACTAACTGGAAATGGATGGATGAAGTGAAAAATTGCTACAAGTATAGGAGTCGTGTTGAGAGCTTGGGTGACTGATTTAGAGGGAGGTAGGAAACTCGTTATCAATGTCTGAGTTTTCATATAATGGTAGTTATCATACTAGAAGTCTATGAATGCCATTTGAGGCACTATATGGAAGGATAGGGTGAGTTTCCCCTATTGTGGACTAGAATTGGTGAAAGAAGCTGCTAATATAATAATGGTGTTTGTGGAAAGGATGAGAGAAACAAGAGATGATATGTTAAAAAGGAGGAAACCATTAGTGACAAAGTTATGTAGGAAGTTTCACCCATAGTAACGGGCGCCATGTTTAGGAAAAAAAGGAAAAGTTGATGTCGAGTTTTTTAGGTCGATTTATGATCTTTTGAAAGATTGGACCAGTAGTTTATGGGTATAGAATTTCCTGGGGAATTGAGTGGTGTACATGATATATTTCATGTATTAAGATTTGGGAAATATGGTTTGAGAATGCATATTTACATGTGCGGTTATTAGGGATTTGTGTTAAAAAGAGTCATTTATGGGATTTATGGGCTGTGAGGTTAATATTTTGGGAATGAGTTTAAATAATGTTGGTTAATATATGTGGTAATTTGAGACTTGAATTAAAGTACACATGGAAATGAGAGGAGTTCATTTAGAACAAGTATCCTCATGTGATTTGTTGTTTGTGTGTTTGATCCTAAGGAGTAAATCTTGGGACGAGATTTCTATTAGGAGGGATTGATGTGACAACCATGGTTTTGGGGTTCGTCACTTAGACTATAGTTTAGGGTGTTTTGTGCAAATATGTGCTTTTATGTGCTTATGTGTTTATTTTATGTGTTTGGAGTGAGGTTTGGATATCGTTTATGGGTATATGGTACTTATAAGTAAATCGAGGAACGGTTATTTCATGTTCATGAGCTCACAAGGTAGTGACTATGAAATGAGATGGTGTTATTTCGTGGTTTTACGTATACGTATATGTATTATAGAAAATCGTATTTTTACGATTTAAGGTTTAGCATTTAGAGGTCTTGGATGAGGTAATTAGTCACGGGAGTATTTTTCTGGATGGTTTTAAGTCGTTTAGGACTTAGTTAATTAGTTTATTTCATATTTCAAGAGTTTTTATAAAACTTTATATTTTACATCTTTTACGGTATACGCGTAAATTTGACTAGTTTTACGGTTTTGAGGTTCAGGAGGTTTTAGGAGCTGAAATAAATTAAGGGAATTTAAGGTAATAATAATTATTAGTTAATTTACAGTAATATAATTAAAAAAGTAGGCCATAGGGTGTTGGACTTGGTTTTGGGCCGAATTTTGCTTAAGGAAAGGAAGAGAAGCCCAGTTTGAGTACTATTAGGCTTTCTGGTTAGTTTTAATTACCCATATTACTCACTTTAGCCCCAAAAACAAATTTATCTTTTCCATAACTCTAATATCAGTGGTTTCTATCAATGGAGGAGCAAGAAAACCCAATAATTCAATTAGGGTTTAAGGTACACACTAAAACTATGACAATTAACGTTTAATTTACGTATATATAACTTAATATGATGGATTAGGGTTGAGATTCATAATTTTTTATTAGGGTTTGTTAATGACCTGTAATTAGTGATGTAATTAATGGGTTTTTATCATTGTAAATCGTTTTTAGGTTTTAATTAGGGTTTATGTAAGATTAATTAGGTTAATCATATTAAATTCGTCATTAAAAACTGGCAGAATTTTTGGGTCATTGTTTTGTTCATATCTAGAGTTTTACAAACTTTTAAATTGTAATCTTGGTACCCCTGGAAAGGTAATTGAGTTGGCTTTCAAATGCAAGAAACGAGAACTAAATTGGAGGTGGGAAGTGGGTCAAAAACAGGTTACAACAGTCGGAGGTCAAAGCTGTTTTGAAATCAGTCGGGTTTAAATTAATGTTTTAAGATGTTTAGGGTACTTAGAAGTATAATTGGACCTTCAAACGAACATGATACTTAGATTATATATTAAATAAAAGATCTGGAGGAGGGCTAAACAAATGGTTTAGGGCAAGACCCTCTGATCATAACAAACCTTTCGTTTGTTCAAAATCAGTAAATTCGGGATAGGTAAAAGTATATATATATATATATATGGAGGCCTTAACAATAGCTTTAAGGTTACGGCCAAATGGGAGAGTTATCTAACACATTTAAGGGCATAGGGTTTCTTTTACAGGGAATGTTATTTTGGTTAAGGGGGTGTTCGACCCATAGTTTGAAGTATAAAAAACGGGACAGTTGTGGGTTAAATGTAAACGGGACGAGTTATGAACTAAACTAAGTTAAGGGCTTTATAGAGGGATGTAATGAGATGAATATGGAATATAAATGGGGTTAAGTTGTAGGATAAGGTTATATATCCATCATACATTGATGAGCTATTTTGGTATGTGGTTCATGTCTTGATTGTATACGTTTGTGTGTTTAGATTTTTGCTAAAGCGCGAATACTTGGAGAAGCTTGTTCAGGTGAGTTTCATAGTCCCATGTATTTTTATGATTTGAATTCCAGATGGGATGTAAGAGACACTGTATGGTTTTATAAAGAATACTATGAATGTTTTTATGGTTTGTGATGGACTTGTGTGTACACTTATGTGATTAACTGCTATGTGATTCTTGATTGTGTTTATGATTTGGATCGGGGGACACGTACCGTCTCAGTTATTGTGGTTTAACTTGGTACCAAGAGGATGTTGACAAGGCGGGGCCTTGGTATTGTTTCATAGGTGTATGGGCGCCTATGGGACCATGGTTATTGGTACGTCTTGGAGCCTTGGAATTGTGGTTATTGGTAAGGCTTGGAGCCTTGGATTTGTGATGATTGGTTATCTTGAATGCTAGTTGTTAATACATAATTGTAGCACATTGTCCATATGTTCTTTTGTTAATGGTTGTTATTCACAGCTTATAACTGATTTGGCGTTGGAGTCTAAACCTATGACTATCACCAACTTTATATTGACGTGTTTTAGTGTCTCTTTCAGGTGAGAATGTGGTTAAGCGTGAGAATAGGAGTGGCTAGCTGGGAGGCTTAGGATTGCATTGGAGGAAACCCCCTTTCCTCTTAGTCTTTACTTATGTTTGAATAAGTGATACTTTGTAGACACCTATATGTTTGTTATTTGTTAATTGTATGTCTTTGGTAAGAGGTAGACATGTTACCTACTTACCTAGACGCCTGCATTGTTTGTGATATCTTCATGACATTGTGTCACCATTTATGATATTTTCATTTTATTTAGTATCTCTATAGACACACTATTGTTGTGATGATATCCATACGTCGCGCCCCATATTCCCCCATGGTGGGGTGTGACAGAAAGAGACTACTAATGTAGTAATGGTGTTTGTGGAAAGGATGAGAGCAACAAGAGATGCTATGTTGAAAAGGAGGAAACCACTACAGTTTAGTGACAAAGTTACATAGGAAGTTTCACCCATAGTAACGGGCGCAATATTTAGAAAAAAAAGGAAAAGTTGATGTCGAGTTTTATAGGTCCATTTATGATATTTTGAAAGATTGGACCAGTAGTTTATGGGTATAGAATTACCTTGGGAATTGAGTGGTGTACAAGATATATGTCATGTATTGAGATTTGGGAAATGTGGTTTGAGAATGCATATTTGCATGTGCGGTTATAAGGGATTTGTGTTAAAAAGAGTCATTGGTGAGATTTATGGGCTGTGAGGTCAATAGTTTGGGAATGAGTTCAAATAATGTTGGTTAATATATGTGGTAATTTGAGACTTGAACTAAAGTACACATGGAAATGAGTGGAGTTCATATAGAACAAGTATCCTCACGTGATTTGTTGTTTGTGTGTTTGATCCTAAGGAGTAAATCTCGGGACGAGATTTCTATTAGGAGGGAGTGATGTGACAACCATGGTTTTGGGGTTCATCACTTAGACTATAGTTTAGGGTGTTTTGTGCAAATATGTGCTTTTATGAGCTTATGTGTTTATTTTTGTGTGTTTGGAGTGAGGTTTGGATATCGTTTAAGGGTATATGGTACTCATAAGTAAATCGAGGAACGGTTATTTCATATTCATGAGCTCGCAAGGTAGTGACTATGAAATGAGATGGTGTTTTTCGTGGTTTTACGTATACGTATATGTATTATAGAAAATCGTATTTTTACGATTTAAGGTTTAGCATTTAGAGGTCTCGGATGAGGTAATTAGTCACGGGAGTATTTTTCGGGATGGTTTTAAGTCATTTAGTACTTATTTAATTAGTTTATCTCATGTTTCAAAAGTTTTTATAAAACTGTATATTTTACGTCTTTTACGGTATACGCGTAAATTTGACTAGTTTTACGGTTTTGAGGTTCGGGAGGCTTTAGGAGCTGAAATAAATTAAGGGAACTTAAGGTAATAATAATTAATAGTTAATTAACAGTAATATAATAAAAAAAAGTCGGCCATAGGGTGTTGGACTTGATTTTGGGCCGAATTTTGCTTAAGGAAAGGAAGGGGATCCCAGTTTGAGTACTATTAGCCTTCCTGGTTAGTTTTAATTACCCATATTACTCCCTTTAGCCCCAAAAACGAATTTATCATTTCCATAACTCTAATCTCAGTGGTTTTAATCAATGGAGGAGCAAGAAAACCCAATAATTCAATTAGGGTTTAAGGTACACATTAAAAGTATGACAATTAACGTTTAATTTACGTATATGTAACTTAATATGATGGATTAGGGTTGAGATTCAGAAATTTTTATTATTGTTTGTTAATGACATGTAATTAGTAATGTAGTTAATGGGTTTTTATCATTGGAAATCGTTTTTAGGTTTTAATTAGGGTTTATGTATGATTAATTAGGTTAATCATATTAAATTCGTCATTAAAAACTGTGCAGAATTTTTGGGTTATTATTTTGATCATATCTGGAGTTTTACACACTTTTAAATTGCGATATTGGTACCCATAGAAAGGTATTTGAGTTGGCTTTCAAATGCAAGAAACGAGAACTAAATTGGAGGTTGGGAAGTGGGTCAAAAACAGGTTACAACAGTCGGAGGTCAAATCAGTTTTGACATCAGTCGGGTTTAAATTAATGTTTTAAGATTTTTTGGGTACTTTAGGGTATAACTGGACCTTAAAACGAACATGAGACTTAGATTATATATTAAATAAAATATCTGGAGGAGGTCTAAACAAATGGGTTAGGGTAAGACCCTCTGATCATAACAAACTTTTCGTATGTTCAAAATCAGTAAATTATGGATAAGTAAAAGTGTATATATATATATATATATATATATATATATATATATATATATATATATATATATATATATATATATATATATATATATATATGTAGGCCTTAACAGTAGTTTTAAGGTTGCGGCCAAATGGGAGAGTTAGCTAACACGTGTAAGGGCATAGGGTTTCTTTTATAGGGCATGTTATTTTGGTTAAGGGGGTGTTCGACCCATAGTTTAAAGTAGGAAAAAACGGGACTGTTTTTGTTTAAATGTTAACGGGGCGAGTTATGAACTAAACTAAGTTAAGGGTTTTATAGAGGGATGTAATGAGATTCATATGGCATATAAATGGGGTTAAGTGGTAGGATAAGGTTATATATCCATCATAGATTGATGAGCCATTTTGGTACGTGGTTCATGTCTTGATTGTATACGTTTGTGTGTTTAGATTTTTGCTAGAGCATGGATACTTGGAGAAGCTTGTTCAGGTGAGTTTCATAGTCCCATATTTTTATGAGTATAATTGTTTTTATTTCCAGATGGGATGGAAGAGACATTGTGTGGTTTTGTAACTAGTGCTATTGTTTTTATGGTTTGTGATGGACTTGTGTGTACACTTATGTGATTAACTGCTATACGATTCTTGATTGTTGTTGTGGTTTGACTTGGTACCAAGGGGATGTTGAAAAGGCGGGGCCTTAGGATTGGTTCATAGGTGTATGGGCGCCAATGGGACCATGGTGATTGGTAAGGCTTGGAGCCTTGGAACTGTTGTTATTGGTAAGGCTTGGAGCCTTGGATTTGTGGTGATTGGTTAATCTTGAATGCTAGTTGTTAATACATAATTGTAGCACATTGTCCATATGTTCTTTTGTTAGTGGTTGTTATTCACGGCTTATAATTGATTTGGAGTTGGATTCTAAACCTATGAATCTCACCAACATTATTGTTGACGTGCTTTAGTGTCTCTTTCAGGTGAGAATGTGTTTAAGCGTGAGAATAGGAGTGGCTAGCTGGGAGCCTTAGGATTGAATTTGGAGGAACCCCTTTTCCTCTTAGTATTTATTTAATGTTTGATTAAGTGATAATTTGTAGACACCTATATGTTTGTTATTTGTTAGCTGTATGTCTTTGGTAAGAGGTAGGCCTGTTACCTACTTACCTAGACGCCTATGTTGTTTGTGATATCTTCATGACATTGTGTCATCATTTATGATATTTCCATTTCATTTAGTTATCTCTATAGACACGTTATTGTTGTGATTATATCCATATGTCGCGCTCCATATTCCGCCATGGTGGGGTGTGACATGAGTTGATAAATAAATATATTGAAAATTATCTTAAGAAAGATGATATTGTGATTGATACATCCCCTTCCAACTGGGTTGAAGATATTCTTGAGATAGAAAGATTGCTTTATGGAAATTTCATTCCCACTTCACCTTCACAAACACCTTTACATGCTACTATTTCTTACTCACCTTTTGAAACACCTCATACCCAATAAGATTCACCTATTCTTTCTATCACTCTTTCACAACCTTTCTTAGAAACCGATTCAAACCCTCTCTTTGAGCCTTGCATTGATGAACCAGTTCTTGGGGAGCTTCAAGAGGATAGTGAAGTGAATAATTTGGATGATGATTTCGAGGGATTTCTTAATACATCTTATGGGGCGGATTTTGATGAGGATTTCTATATTTATAAGAAAAACCAAGACTTTCTGGTTTCTTTTACAAGTGTGTTAACACCTATTCTTACACCACCTTCGTCTCAAGTTGTGATGTATATGGGAGAATCTTCTTGGGTTTCCACTAAATTTACTTTTTATTTTCCCCTAAAGGGAAAGGTGTTCGATCCTGGCATACATTTTTTAGAGCTCTCTCAGTATCCCTCTGATGAAATAAAAGGAAAGTTTTTTGCGAAATTAGGATTATCACCTTATCACCACACCATCCATAGTGCTTACTTTTTTCCTAAGGGAACCTCATTCATTTTACCCTTTTTGTGATTCCCACTTTGGGGTTATGCTATTATTGGGATGAGAATCATGTATTTGAACCTGGTGGACTTTCTTTGAGGTTTTCCTATATGGGCATGACTTTTCACCTTATCATGGAGAGATTTTCCTTTCTTGGAAATCTTGGTTTTTCCATGATTTTCCCTAAGAACTAGTTCTTTTGGGATCGTGTCAAGCTAGAGACTCTGGGAATAAACTCAAGCATCGAATAACTAGGTTAGATCATCTAGAGTAGCTTTTGGTAGGATTGGAATAATATGAGGGTGATATAATTGAGATGAAGTGTAAGGGGTGCCTTTCTTTTGTCTTTTCATCTTTGTGAAGGGTTGCTCTCTCTCATTTCATTCATGGAGCTTATGGAGGAGGCCCTCATATCGGGTTCACTTTGATGCTTTTGTGATTCAAACTTGGCTATTAATAATGTGTGAAATGAATTCATTTTAGTAGACCTCCATTTAACTCGAGTTAAACAAAGTACGCAGTGTCCTAAGTGTAGGGGAGTTTACTCCAATGCTCTTAAACATTTAGAAGAATGTTTCTCTTAAGTGTAGGGGGTCTTCTATCGAAGTGACCTTGCCTAGACCATTGCTTTTGCCTTCATGATAATTTGGAAAATTAATTTTCAACATTTTTCAAATTTTTAATCTACTTTGGCCACAAAAATACTGCGTTCATCATTTTTGCATGAATCATTTTTCATTTGCAAAACACATTTGCATTGTATATAGTTCTTCTTTTGTTCTTAAAAAATAAATGAAAAAGGAAAAAAATATAATAAATGATATGGTTTAACAAGTTTAGATATCTTTGACATATTAGGCCCATCATGAATATTTTGAATCAACCCGAGTTTGCTTATTCAAGCTTACTCTAGCTAGTATCCTTAACCATGTAAAACTTTCATTTGGTTTATCAGGCTAAGCATCTACGAGTCTCATTATTTGAGATTTTAAATTGTAGAGAACGAGAAATGATAGAGTTTGTAGTAAGTGTAAAGGGCTAGATAAACCTCATATTAATTACTTGTGTCTATTTTACCCCCTTTCCTAACATTTACTTTCTTGTCAACGCATGTATATATTGTTAATAAATAATCAAGAACGCTTTTAATCGGTTTGTAGTCTCTTATGTATTTTTGACTAATCATTCTTGGTTGGTATAAGTACGTCTTAAGATTATAACTTAGAACGTTTTATGTGTACTAGACTTTTGTCATGCTTAATACTTAGCAGGTGTTTTTCTTTAAATTATTTTTCTATTCTTTGTGAGGAATCAAGAAAAATAAGAGCGGCTTATAAAAAAATGAGTGGCTAGAAAAAAAAGAAAAAAATAATAATTATACAAGACTCCCAAAAGAGGCAGTGTGGTGTTAAATATAGTAGATATTAAATTCCAATATTACTCTCAGAAAGGTTGCGGGGATTTAGTAGTTGCTCCAATCCAATATTACTCTCACAAGGGTTGCGGGATTGAATATCCAAGGTCTCAAAAAGGTGGTGGATATAAATTATTGCATGAGTTTTATTTTTCTTTTCTTAGCGAGTGAGTAGCTATTTATTAAAGCATGACATAAGTTTCTTACGCATAAGGCGAATGACTTAATATTTTAGGACGAACTTATATCAATTGTGGGCGGTTTTTCGAGTAATGAATAAGATGATTATCTATCATTAAAACCGTGCTTCCTTATTTTCAGATTTTACATTTCTTATATTTCACGCCAAATAATTACAAATTCGCTCAAAATCAATTTGATCAATTAAAATTAGATAGAGGAAGAATAAGTAGGGTTATTTAGTAACACAATTAATTTTTATAAATAAGTCGACGCACATTCACTTATGAATAACAATGATCTCGTTTCTAAGCTTGGTATGGGGAAAGTGAAATTTGAGGATGATAAGTATTCAAAGTCACTGAGTTCTTTATGAGTTATTTCCATCAAACCATTTCTAGAAAAGATAAAAATAAATAAATAGAATTGTTTTTATTGCATTGCATTCTAAAAAGAAAAAATCATGCATCATATAGCTTAGTATAGTGTAAAAGCATATCATATTAGCCAAGGTGGGATAATTATGCCAGAAGTGTAACTTTGTGCTTTAAAATATGTCATTGCAGGAGGTCATGGCAATGGTCAAGTGTAGGGGATTTGATATGAGTGAAATCTCATATCAATTAAGCATAATTAAACCCCTAAAACACAAAGAAAATACCAAGTTTTAATCTTATAAAACAAAATTACGTGGTATTCTTTGTTGTTTGTGATTGTGTAGGTAAAATTATACGTTTTGGTGCAAACACGGATTTCAAGGCTTATTAATGAAGAAAAAGACAAAAGAAGGACTACAAATGACCAAGGAGCAAAGTTGAAGGACTGAAGTTGTTCATTTTTGAGGATTAAGGGCTGAATATGACGAAAAGATCAAAGTTATCAAAGTTATTACAAGATAAATACAAACTGCCAAAGCTACAAAGTTCAAGGGCTGGTTTGGCTAAGATGGAAAGTACTAACATGGCTTGACTAATCAGAACAAGAATAAAGGGATTACATGGATTGCCTTTTAAACAATCACCAGCCATTCACTTTGGATATTTTCCAATGGCTCATATCATGATCCAAGATATAACACTCCAGCAAATAGAAAGTCGACAAGTCATCACCTTCTCTAAATAAGAATTAAAGATGATTCATAAGGCTTCAGGGAGAGATTAAAAATGAAAAATTCTTATTTACACCTCACAAACATATCCTAACCCTTTAATTGTTCCAAAATCCACTCATTTGAAAACGCCTAAATCTGCTGCTACAATAATGAACATATGGACACGTGTCTTCTGGTGATTGGTTCATTCACGTCACTTCAACAGAATCCTCACTCCCTCACTTAACTCTACATCTATAAATACCTCACTCTCACCCTCATAGTTAGTTAGTAGTTGTAGTGTGTAAAAACACACAGTTAGATAGCAGTTAGTTGAAAATTAGCTTATTCTCCAAAATCTCTTTCTCTTCGTTTGTAGTGTGTGTTCACACATACACACACACACACACACCACATTTAGCAGTTGTAGGTTGTTACAATTAGCTGTAACAGATTTATAACTGAATCTTATTCACCATGAATGAAACTTGATTTCTTATTACTCTTCAATCTCATCTCATACTCTGCTACTTTTCGTGAAATACTGTTCATAACTGTTCAATGATGTTGATACCGTTCCTACCAATCACGTGAAGAGTGTTACTGTTGGTAAGTAATTTCAAAGTTCTAATGACGGTTTAGAGCTTTGCGTTCTGTTTTCGTGGGTGAAAGTTACTTTCTGCAAGTATATTCGTTAGAAGCAGATTTTGATCATGAAGACATTGTTAGTTATAGCTATTGTTAGAAGATGTAATTGAATGCTGGAGAGCTTTCAGTGAATCGTGATTAGTTCGCTTCATTCAGTTAACAAAAGTTTGTTTAGTTGAAGTTCATCCTTTTTTGCATAGTTGTTACAACGGAGGACTAGTTTTGGATTCATCAATGTAGAAGATCCGTTAGTGCATATGGTTGTAGTTTAGTTCGGCAACTGTAATTGGTCAACATCAACAGACTGGTTGGGAAGTCGGCTGTAAAGGTTGAAGTTGCTGCGATTCGATCCAAGAAGAAGCAGATTAGTCATTCGTTGATCGAGTTCAAGATAGTCATTTGTAGTTGCTGAAAAGTTTAGTTCGTTGTGGTGCGTTAACGGCTTCGATTTGTTCCTTAGCTAACATCGACATCAAAGGTCTGGCATCGGATGAGCAGGTCACCGACTTTTTCAATTTTCTGCAACTTATAGAATACTTTGCTGATGTTTTTTTTGTAGTATTACTTTTACATAATCTGATTGATTGGATTGTTTGAATTGAGATGTTTTGGAATCTTTTTAGGTGTTATTTGTTTTCTGCATTTAGAGTATTGACTTCTGTTCTTTAAAATATGTGATTTACTGCCATAAGTAGTAATAAGTGTGAAAACTCTTATCCTTTTACCACTTATTTCCAATAATAATAAGACCAAAACGTGTATTTTATGTCGT
Organism: Glebionis coronaria; assembly: GCA_025667525.1. Classification (NCBI taxonomy): domain Eukaryota; kingdom Viridiplantae; phylum Streptophyta; class Magnoliopsida; order Asterales; family Asteraceae; genus Glebionis; species Glebionis coronaria. The sequence goes on from CM046878.1 coordinate 252,431,272, forward strand.
AAAAGTCGGAATTATGCGTGGTTTGTGTTTTATTGTGTTTCAGGATAAAAATATGAAAAAGGAAGAAAACATGGGCTATCACGGGCTTTTATCGAAGAAAAAGACAAAAGACAAAGTCAAAAGATCAAGAGTGTAAAAAGAACGGAAGTTCAAGGCCTATTCTGAAGATTTATCGAAGAAAAAGTCTAAAGACGGAAGTCGAAGAACTCAAGTCTAATAGAAGAAGAAAATTATAAGACGAGTTCAATTTATATTGACAAATCCCGAGACGACGTCGAGAAAGACAAAGAATTTAAATCGAGTCGAGACGAGAAGAAAGAAAGAAGGAAGCAACACATGCACTCCCCACCTCCTATATATACCCTCCTAACGACACATTAGGAGGGTGTTAGTTAGTTAATTGTTAGCTAGTTTATTTTTCTTTCTTTAGTTTTTATTTTTAGAGAGAGAAAGTGTTTAACTTTCTCTCACTAGAATTTCATCTTTTCTTTCTTTCATGTTTAAGCTTTAATTCACTCTTGTATTTTGGAATCATTAATCTACAAGTTCAAGTTAAGTTTTTCATCTTCAATCTCTTTCTACCTTTCTTTATTTTTACTTATTTTTTATTCGTGATAAGCTTGATCTTGTTTCATCTTGATGTTTATGAGATCAAAAAATTTATCTTTTGGTTTCTATCTAAGTTTTATATGGATTCTTTGAGCTTATCATGCTTATTGGCTTATTTTGTGTTTAGCTTATTTACTTTTTAGTTTTCTTAAACAGTTTAGTCTTTTTAAAGTTTGATTCATAAAGTTTGCTTATTTCGTGTTTTAAAAGTTTTTAAATTTATGCTCATTTTCATTTGGTTGAGATTTAAATAAGTGCTTATTCGTCTTTGCTTATTAGTTCTTATTCGGGTTTAAGCTTATTGTATTCCATCCGAATACCTTTTGTTTTTCCATCACAATATCATTAGGGTTTACATATTGGGACAGTCATTCCGATTCAGCTTTGCGATCGCAATAACCCTTAGGGTTTTACTTTGCGATCGATTATTCAGATAGTGTATTCCGATCACTTATTCCGATTGTGGATTGCGATTGCTCCTGCCATCGTACTTTGCGATCGGGTATAAGGCTTATTGCGACGCAACGCTGCCAAAATTTCATCAGCCATATTCCGACAGAATTTCTTGTATTCCGATAGAATTATTCCGATACTTTGATATTCCGACATGGTTGATTCCGATAGCTTTACTAATCATTATTCCGACAACATTCATTTTGTTACTTTCTAACGGATTATTCCGACGGGTACATTCTGATGGGATTCCGATCAAGATCATTCAGACGGTTTTAAGTTTTTGTTTTTACAAAGTTTTCAAGTTTTAAATTCACCTTTTAACTTTTTAAGTTTTAAATCATTTATTTTTTAACTCTTAATTTTTAGTTTATTTTTTAAAGCTTTATTTTTACACAACGACATTTTCATATTTAGTTTAAAATAGATAATCAAACCATTTTATTTTCCACCAAGAACGAATGAGTCGCACTTTTAACTAGTAATCAATTCAAAAAGACCGAGACGATAACTCTTCTTTTATACTAGGTGAAAACCTTGTATTAAAATGGCGCCGTTGCCGGCTCTTTTCTTTAAGATTAACGGTTTTTAGTGAGAGACGCGTTGGATTTTGGGATCCGTTCATTTTTTAACGTTATTTTTCTTGCTTAAAAATTTTCAAAAATCCATAAAAATTAAAAAGTTTCAAAAAATTCAAAAAAATAGAAAAACATAAAAAACCAAAAATAATCCTTGTCCATCTTTCTTTTCTTTTTGTAGGTGTGTATGCGTACCCGTGCTCGTAAGAAGAAAGAAATTCAAGCCGAAGTCAAAACTCCACCTATTGTCACCATGGACAATCGACCAATGATCGAGCTTTTGCAATCGCAAGTAGAGGGCAACACCGATGCTATTGTCATACCCGAGATTGGAGCCAACAACTTTGAACTCAAATCCGGCTTCATTCAAATGGTCTCTGCTCAACCATTCTTGGGGCGTACACTTGATGATCCTCACGACCATATCAAAAGGTTTCTTCAACTCACTAATACGGTCAAGTATAATGGGGTTTCACAAGAGGTAATTTGCTTGCGACTTTTTACTTTCTCTTTAGAGGGACAAGCCCGGCATTGGCTTGATAAGGAACCGCCACAAAGTATTCTTACGTGGTCGGATTTAGAGACCAAATTCATCAACTACTTTTTCCCACCCTCACGTACTACCGCTATGCGGAATGAAATCATTAACTTTGAACAAAAGTACGGTGAGACATTTAGTGAATCTTGGGACCATTTTAAGGAACTTTTAAGAAAGTGTCCACGACATGGTTTCACAAAAGTACATCAAATTAATACTTTTTTACAATGGTTTAAGCATGAATGACCAAGATTCACTAAATAGTGCCTCGGGGGGTAACATTTTGGTTAAGTCTTCTAATGCCGCATGGGATATTATTGATAATAAGTCTAGAGTGCAAACAAAGAGCGTTTGGACTAATGTGGCTAGTGCTAGTACTAGTGACGCCGACAAGAGAATTGATAAGCTCACTTTGATTGTTGAAACACTTGCTCTACAAACCGCTAACAATACCAAAAGCATCAATGCGCAAGTTAATGCTATAAATCAGTCATGTGAAATATGTGGGGGATCTCATTCATACACCGATTGTCCTTCGACTCATGACAATCCGGAAAATGTGTATGCCGCCAACGGTAACTTTTCTACGGGAGGCTATCAAGCACGTCCTCAAGGTGACCGCAATTTGCTCAATTATCGTTCAAACAACTTCCTTTCACCACCCGGTTTTCCACCTCAAAACCAAAACAACCTCAATCGCAACAATAAAAACCAACCTCGAGCTCCAAATTAATATCAAACCCAAAGAAACCCATATCCACCTCAAGGAAACAATCAAGTTCACCAACCACCCGCTTATCAACCACCTGCCTACCATGCTCTTCCTCCCACCCAACCCACCACATTTAATCAAGAGGTTGACACTTACATGAGGACTAATGATGCGATAGTGCAGAATCTTCAGCGACAAATCATCAACTAGAAAGGAGATATGGCGAAACAAGGGAATGATCTTCGAGCCGATATGTGAAACTCTTTGACCAGTCAAAAGAATGACTTAAGGGACATGATGGCTAGTTTCTTCCAAAGTAATCAAGCCTCTGGTTTGGGTTCTCTTCCGAATAACACCGTTGCTAATCCAATAGGGGAGTTGAAAGCAATCACCACTCGCAGTGGAAAAGGTTTAAAGGAACCCGAGATTCCTACACCTACACCGGTGATTGTGACAAAGGAAAACGAATCCCCTTCTCCAATTCCTCCACCTTCTATTTCTCCAATTCCCCCACCTTCTACTTCCACCTCTCCACCACCCAAGGATGTGAGTGAGAATTCCATCCCAAATACTTCATCTCAACCCAATATACCTTATCCCTCAAGGTTGCGGAAAGAGAAGGTGAAGAACAAGGATGATATTCAGGTTTCTAACTTTCTTAAAATGTTTAAATAACTGAATTTCAACATCTCCTTTGTCGAGGCTCTCGCTCACATGCCGAAATATGCTAAAATGTTTAAAGATCTTCTCAGTGACAAAGAAAAACTCCTTGATATCGCTCAGACCCAACTTAATGAGAATTGCTCTGCAGTGCTATTAAGGAAATTACCAACCAAACTTGGTGATCCGGGTCGCTTTCTCATTCCTTGCAACTTCCCCGGGGTAGAGAATTGTATGGCCCTAGCCGATCTAGGTGCTAGTATAAACTTAATGTCATTAAGTGTTTGGAAACAATTATCTCTTCTCAAGCTAGTCCCCACACGAATGACATTAGAATTAGCTAACTGTACGGTTGCTTATCTAGTGGGGATAGCCGAAGATGTCTTCGTCAGTGTTGACAAATTCACCTTTCCGACGGATTTTGTTGTCGTTGACTAGAGATGGGTCCCCGTGTTCCATTAATCGTTGGACGTCCATTATTGAGGACCGGCCGCACTCTCATTGATGTAGCCGCGGGCGAATTAATCATGAGAGTTGGTGACGATAAAATCGTCTTCAACATGGGTAAACTTTCTAAGCAGCCTTCTAAAAACGAGAGCGTTAATTTCATTGAAGTTCTTGATGAGGCTTGTGAAGAGCATTTCAAAGGCGCTTGTAAAAGTGGTTCTTCTTCTCTACCCATTGTTGAGACCGTTGCCTCTATTGCTCCATCACTAACTCCATTTGGAGAAAGTGATTTCCTTTTGAAAAAATTTGAAGAAACTTTAGGGGATGTGGACTTACAATATGACGATTCTCCCTCCAATTGGGATGAAGACATTCGTACCATTGAGAAACTTCTCAATGAGGACCATATTTCTCCACTATTTCCTAAGGAAATCTCTATCGATGATCCAAATTTGACTACGCCTTCCATTGAAAATCCTCCGGATTTAGAGCTTAAGGACCTACCGTCTCATCTCGAATACGTTTTCCTTGAAGACAATAAGAAGTTACCCGTCATCATCGCTAAGGACTTGAAAGAAGAAGAAAAATCTCGACTTATCGACGTGCTGAAGAATCATAAGAAGGCAATTGCTTGGAAAATTTCTGATATCCGCGGAATTGATCCAAACTTTTGTACTCATAAAATTCTCATAGAAGATGACTTTAAACCCGCAATCCAAATCCAAAGAAGGGTTAATCCTCGAATTCATGACGTCATCAAGAAAGAGGTTATCAAACTTTTAGATGCCGGAATGATTTACCCTATTTCAGATTCGCCATGGGTTAGTCACGTCCATCGTGTGCCTAAGAAAGGCGGAATAACCGTTGTTCCCAATGAAAACAACGAGTTGATTCATACTCGACTTGTCACGGGTTTGCGAGTTTGCATAGACTATCGCAAGCTCAATGATGCCACTCGCAAGGATCATTTTCCTCTTCCTTTCATAGATCAAATGCTCGAGCGTCTAGTGGGTAATGACTATTATTGCTTCTTAGACGGTTTCTCTGGGTATTTTCAAATTCCCATCGATCCTAAAGACCAAGAGAAAACCACATTCACTTGTCCTTATGGAACATTTTCTTAGAAAGGAATGCCTTTCGGCTTATGCAATGCTCCTGGGACTTTCCAAAGGTGTATGATGGCTATATTCCATGACATGGTTGAAGAAACTATGGAAGTCTTAATGGATGATTTCTCGGTATATGGTGATTCTTTCTCTACTTGCCTTGCCAATTTAGAACGTATGCTCAAACGGTGTGAAGACACTCGTCTCGTTCTTAATTGGGAAAAATGCCATTTCATGGTAAAAGAAGGTATTGTTCTTGGACATAAAATCTCCAAAGCCGGTCTTGAAGTCGACCGTGCTAAAGTCGATGCTATTGCTAAATTACCTCCACCTTCAACCGTGAAGGGTGTGAGAAGTTTCCTTGGTCATGCGGGCTTCTATCGTCGATTCATTCAAGATTTTTCTAAGATCGCTCGCCCGATGACCCACCTCTTGGAAAAAGATACTCCTTTTATCTTTTCTAAAGAGTGTCTCGAATCTTTCAATCTTCTTAAGGATAAGCTAACTAAGGCACCGGTCTTTGTAGAACAATGATAATATTTATGATTCAAGAGGGTTGATGTTTTCTAGAGAGAGAAACTTAAAGAGAAATGAAAGAAACTATGTATTATCAAAGTGAGAAATGAAACAACCAACACCTCTTTCCATGGTGGAAAGAGGCTTATATACCCAAGTCCTTATTGGACTTGGGCCTCCGGCCCATGAACATGCTCATTGGTCGGGCTATTTAATAAAAGTAACTTAAACACTACTACGAGCCTATAACTATATTGTTGGAGTGACCGAGACTTTCTATATACGTAAAACGTATTTCCAACAATCTCCCACAAAGGGAGGTCACTCCAAATTTACAAAGTCCTAATCTAGCATGTTAGATCTTGTTCTTGAGCTCGTAGTCCACTTTCTCTTTTCTTTCTTTAATTTTCTTCTTTTTGTGAATGTGTGTTGAATAATATCTGCCTTTTGCTTGGAACACGTTCTTTTGGCCTTTCACGTGCAGTCTTTATCTTCTTGTGATGTTCGCCTCTTCGTGACTTCATGTCCCACACACTTATCCTTTGTTGAATTCTTGAAAGTTTCAGAGTCGATACAGCGGAAGACTTTTAGGTCATACTTTCTTGAATTTGCAGAAGTATTTGATGCAGAAGGAATAAGTATGCGAGGACGTCTTCAACAGGTACACCGCAACGCCACCGTCTTCGAATGCAGCAACATAATAAGACACAAATAAAATGGCTTTGACATTTTATTCTAATTCGGTAGCATTTTACCTCCGGTCGGTGAAGACCGTTGGACGATATTAGATATCGTACCCGTGACGGATAGTTTCAATTAAGTAACTTCCTGACAGGATTTCGTGGGTAAACGCGTTCACTTTATTTGACCGTCCAAAGCTGACTGCGAACATAAAGAGTGAATCATTTGGATTAAAAATCCTTATGATTGAAGCTGTCAATCCATGAAACCTGGAACAAGTGAATTTCAATTAAGATATTCACCATCGTTGCTTTCTAGTTGTCACAAACTTAATTCAAATAGAATCTTGCTTGTCACCTACCAAGTGCTGTTTGATGTTAACACTAGAAGGATTTCCACTCGTCACTATGAACACTAAAGAGTGTCACTCTGAGTGTTCTGGCAAGATCATACGATAATGCGTAGAGGACTGGAACTAGTTTAAGTTCAATTAAGAATTAAACTACTGTTTCTTTCCAGTTTTCACAAGATTGGTTCTTAAAGAACCGCACGTGTCACCTACCATGAGCTTGTTTGATGTTGGCTCAAGCAGGATTTCCATCTTCATTGTAATACTTGTGTATCACTCGGATGTTCTGGAAATATTACAAGAATAATGCGTAGGACTCATAAAGATCTCTTACTTTTCACAGTGTGTGAAGAAGCAAGGAATAAATGGAAAGTGTCCTAATGAGACTTTTGATGATCTCGTGGCTCTAGACTCGATAGTGTGTTTTAATTTAGTGAGCGATGGCTGGAGAGGAGTGCCACCTATTCAATATCAGTCTATTCGGAGTGAATAAACCAATCAATCACGTGTTGTTCTCTGTGTGATTAAAACAAATATCTTTTGAGAGATATTTGAGTTAGCTGGGGAGGGTTGTGCATTGCATCACTAGGTCCATGATGTCTATCTTTAATATCGAGAATCATTAAAAATGATCTCAATAGCATATGTATTGACCCGGTTTCTTCCTAAAGTTGTAAGGAGGGCTTCTTTCTTTACACCCTTTAACTTTACAATTCTTTTTCATTCTTCAAACCCTTCAATGCTTACCAATACGTCATCACTAGCACCTTGTTGTGATTGTTCCAGTGCTAGCTTAAGTACTTGGTCGGTATTCAGCTACGTTCACAATCATTCTCCATCTTTCCTAGGACTTCTAATTCTATCTAGGGAATTGTCCTTGGGAAGATTCCATCGGTTCTGATGAATCATTGGACTAATACCTATACCTACCACCCTTTTGTCACCATGAAAAATCCTTGAAAAATCACTTAAAGCACTTGTTATATTGTAATTAAAGTTTTTGTGCCTTAAGTGTTTTTGATCATCAAAAACGCTCCCCCTTAACATGTGCATTACACATATTAAGTTGGTTTATCTTTTAAGCCATTTTCATTGATTAGCCAAAAAAAATCATTAAGTCTCCTTAATCCCATTTTCTCCCCTTTCCAAAATGTTAACCATCAATATTTTGGATATTAATGGATTAACCGGTCTTTGGGTAATAAAATGAAATTAGATGCTGGCCAAAGAACATATTAATGCTCCCCCTCAAATTAATAAGGGTTAGTTGTAGTGCTTGAGTACGATATGTTTGAAAGATTTAGAATCTCGAGAGAAATTCTTGAAAAATGTCATACTTTTACACTACAACATGCCACAAAAGCTGATTATACAAAAGTTAACATATTCACAAATATAGACATATGGAGTTGACCTGTTATAAGACGGACCATAATTAAACGGCTCGTTTCGTGAACCTATGGTGGGCTCCATATGGTCGTCCACCGAAGAATCGTTCCACACTTCGTAGCAACCGGCGCTTCCTTAGAAGTTCCTCGATCTTCTTGATCGCGTACCTTGCTCCCTTTTTGCACTGGGTTGTCCATGTGTACTTCCATCGCGGAATTTGTGAAGTTCGGAGAATCGCATATACTGCATGACGCCAGTCTCATTTGGATAAAAAATCCCTGCTTCCAGCGTTGTGGTCCCCATGTAAACCTTCTTGTTCTTATGGAAATTACTGAGTGGGGTTGTATGGGGACGTTGCAAGTTTAGCTGTTTCTGATAGCTTTCTACTCCAAGTTGAAAGTCTTCCACCCGGTTTTGAATGACGATTTTTCTTGCATATTGACGAAAGTTAGAACTCATTGCAATGACAATCTTAGGTGGTAGATGGTCAACTTTTTCTTGAGCCAATAACAACAAAATATCTTTGATGTCTTCAAGTTGAAGGTACTGGAGATCACTTTCGTCAATTCGGTATTCTTTCTCATCGGTACGTTTGAACACGATTACATTCAAGTAATCATAACCGAAGACAGTCTGAGTGGTTGCTCCTTGGATGCTTTTGATTCTGTGAGCTGAGACAATAGAAGAACCTCTCTTTGGACCGTGGAAGTGATTGTAAGCTAAACTTTTCTTCGCATTCCAGTGTGAGATGCCAAGTGATGCAAAGGTATCATAAAACTTCAGCAATTTCTTTTTCCATAATGCATCAGGTACTTTATCCTCGATCCATGGAACGTTCTCCAAATTAACAGCCTTGAGCATAGTAAGTGACGTGGCATATTTCTTTGCGCTGTTTTCAAGATATTCGAGATCGTGAGAAACAAAGTGCTCTATTAGGATCGTTGCAGAACCGGCGATGACCGTTGGTGTAAGAGGTCGTAACACAGGAGTCTGAATTCCCGTAGTCGTCGCTCTCATTGCCTTGGTAAGCTCATTCAAGTGATATTATGCTTCATTATAGCTGATCTTCAAAGTATCAAAGAAGTCCACATTTGCGGCTGCCATTTTGATCAGATCCGGAGTCATTGTCGGTTTCCCATGAGAAAACCTTAGAAAGGCCGAGAAATCGATAGGATTTTTCAGGAATTGAGTCAGCTCCATTTCAGTTGCTGTGTCGAAAGGATGCTGTGGTGCTGCATTTGTGAGCCAGAGTTGCTCTTGTACCGTGTCATCGATGATAAGAGATTCAGCAAACGTTGGTTCTGGCACATTTAAATCTTCAACTTCCATATCAATGTTGTGCTGATCTTCAAATGGTGTTGAAGGTTGATCTTTCATCACCGGTATATCATCGCGAGGTTCTTCTTCTAGCATTGACCCCGTGGGTTCTTCTTCTTGCATATATTCTACAGATTCATTGTGAGAATCAGTAGTAAAAACTGGTGTAGTAGATATACCTGTGTGAATGATGCTGAGTTTCTGGTAAAGTTGACTCAAGCGTCTCTTTCTGCGGTTTCAGCAATGCTTTCTGCAGCTTCCTCTATACCTTTCACAGTAGCCTTATCACTTTCATCTTTGCTTGACTCTTCGGCATTAGTACACGTTTCTTCATTCTTATCACCCTTGTTGGTTCCATTACCGTCGTCATTATCATAATCGTCATCCTCATCCTCATCTGAACCCTCGTCCTCCTCTTCATCTTCATCCTTATCCTTTGCTTCCTCATCCTCTTCTTCCTCCTCATCTCCTTCCTTATCCTCTTCCTTATTTGGATCATTTTCACCATCATCCTCATCACCGTTATCCTCATTTTCTTCCTCCTCTAGTTCGTCTTCATTTTCAGACTCAGAGTCGGTATTATCTGCTGGTGTATCGTTAATAATTGCTTTGTTGAGATATTGCAGAACTTTTCGTTTATTTTTCGATTTATGAGCCCCCACATTTAGCAGACGTGTCTGTAACAATGTCATTAGTTGAAGTGTAGATAAACCATTACCGACAAAAGTTGGTAGCTGCTGATCAATATATGACTTGACTTCTCGTCGAATGATCTTGGTCATCTTCTCATCAATTGACCCAAGAAAAGCAGCATTCTCTTTGTCACGAGTTTTCTTCTCTCCAAGAAATGATTTGTGTTGTTCTTTAAGTTTAGACACTCTGTCGGATATTTTCTTTAGTGTGGGCTCATCAGGTTGCGGTTCCTTGAGAGGAGAGGTGAATCTTTCAGTCAATGAAGCTATTTGTTTAGCTTGAGCCTCCAGTTGTGATTGAAGAGACTGGATCAGTGGATCACTGACTGTAAGGAATGGATTGGATGTGGATGATACTTGTTGTACTAATGATGGAGGTGTAACCAAGACTGTTAAAGTGGTGGTGGATGATACAGGTTGTTCAAGGATGGGGAATGGTGTAGATTCAGTGATTGGGGCGGTGGTTGATACAGGTTGTTCAGCTGTTGATGACGATGTAGATTCAGTGGTTAGGATGGTGGTTGATATCGGTTGTTCAACAAGTGCTGGTGTGATAGCTGGTGTTATGACTTCACTGATGACCGGGGTGGATAGTGGTGGAGTGGTGGTTGATGTAACAGTAGTTATGGGAACATCCACCATGTCTTCATTTGTCGATGTATCAGTATTTGTAACCTCGCCACCCTCCCCTTCCAAATTAAGATATTTCATAACATCGTCAGAGTTGGAAGTAGACTTACTTTGAAGTTGCGTTTCTGGTATGAAAGTTGCATGAGCATCATCGTGTACCACTGTGTGAGTTGGTTCTAGTAAGGACGTGGTGATATTAGCGTCTCGATAAATCAAACTTGTATCTGTGTTAGCACTGCTACCACCTTCTTCACTCTACTCACGACTTTCAAAATGGAAGTTATCAGCATCTTCATAAGCATCTTCATCGGTAGGATCTTCATAAAATGCCATGTCAGCATCAGGATTGCCAAATTCTTCTAAGTCCTCAAATAGTCTTGAGCCTGATCCTGTGGAAGTTGAAAAAGCTTCCTGTCTGCTTTGTTGAAGAACAATACACAGTCGTTTGGATTCAGAAATGGTTTGTTGAGCAGGTTCATCTGAAGCAACACTTGGTTCTTTACCTTTAGTCTGCTTTGCTTTCTTTGGCCTTCTGAGTGGTACTTCTTCCTATTCTTCCTCAGTATGGATCGTCTCATCGTCATCATTATCTTCATCAACTATTTGCATTTTCCCTGGGCCTTTATCTTTAGAAGAAGAAGTTGATTGGCGCTTTGAAACTCTTTTCTTGCGTTTACCTTTTTGCTTCTCTGAGGGAAGTGAATTTGCAAGTCGAAACTGTGCATCAATATCATTAAGCATATCTTGATATTTATCACTTTCCTTGATATCATCATTTATCATTGTGTCAGGTACTAAGGCAGGACGTAATGCATACTTTGTGGAATTCGTATCTGCATTCATTTGTAGAATCACATAGTCATCATCTTTTGTGTGGTAGAAGAAATTCCCGCGAGTGTTAATGGTTGGGTCATTCTTCATAAAGTGGTTGATAATGAGCTTGGTGAATCTTGGGAATGGAAGATGCACGGATTTCTTATTCGTTCCAGTAAACTGATAACAAAATTCTTGCCAAAGAAGAAGTGCATAGTCTACTTTACACGCAATATAAAGTCCCCAAAATAAGTGAGCCTGAGGTGGTCTCATTGCGTCGGAGCCCCTAGTCTTTCCAGTAAGACATTTGACAATGATGGTGATAAGTTCTTTCCAGGGTTGCCCTATGTGTGATGTGTTGAACTGGGATAGGTTGTGGATTTCACCTTCATAATTCATAGCACGAATGACTCGAAACACTTCATCGTTCTTTGGGTTAGCAACAAACTGTTCTCCTTGTGCCAACCTAGGAAGTTTAAACAGTTTCCGAAAGATGCTCAAGTTAAGTACCCTTGGCGTTTTGTTCAGTTGGAATGAGATAGTCTTTTTAGTAAGAGATGCAGTGTTCCAGAACTCGTGCATGTAGACTTCGGGAACAGAGGCAGTACATCTGAGTGCATCTCTGATGGGTGAAATGTCTAGGATATCCGTGGCGATTTTGAAAGCTGGTAAAGACGGATCAAAATCCTCTTGTAAACGAGAGTTGTTCTCAGCATATGGTAGCCTGTCGCTGAGCGAAACAAGTTCGAGATCACGTTGTCGTTGTTGTTCTTCTGTGATCGACATTTTCCTGCTTTGATGACATAAGCACAAATGATATACACAAAATATATATATCTTAAATCTATGCCAATATGTAGCATTTGCAGTAACACACGATGATCATAGCACATTACATTTATAAAACAACCATAACTAGATCACGACATAAGTCTATAGGTGCCACCTAACATTATGCTAGCAAGACAATCCTATAACTCATCACTACCTTATAGTGATAACATAATAATAAAAGCTATCACAATATTACCAAGATTACACATTACAAGTTTACAAGTCATCGGAATAATAATAGTCCTAAGTCCATCGCAATCTTACAAACCATCGGAATCCTAACATAGCCATCGCAATGTAGAAAACATCGCAATCCTATCGCAATGTTACACCCCATCGCAATGTGAAAAACCATCGCAATCCTATCTTAGTCCTGTACCATCGCAATAACTAAGTTCCATCACAATAAGTTCAAATCCATCGGAATGTATGAGAAATCATCGCAATATGTCCCATCGTAATACCATTACAATGCCATCGTAATAAAGCATCGGAATGCATCATCGCAATACGCCATCGCAATGCGTCATCAGAATGACCCATCGCAATGAGCCATCGAATGACCCATCGCAATAGCCCATCGCAATGAGCCATCAGAATGACTCATCGCAATGACAGGCATCGCAATGTAGGTATCGTAATGATCATCGGAATCCGTGACTGGGATCCGATCTAAACTTTGACTTCTCAAATCCTGGAGCTTGGCATGTTTTAAACAAAACTGGGCATAACCATTGTTCATCTGGGCATTCTAAACAAATCCCACAACTCAATTTTCATATACATCGCAAAAACTAAAAAACTCTAATTTTTAGATTTACTATGATTTCTATTTTGTTTGTGAAGCAAAGAAATGAGATATATGATAACATTTACAGCATGAGACAATACCTAGAATGATGTACGAAGTGCAGGCAATCAAAAACTCAAATGATGAAGGAATAGCAAGGTATAACAATGGCGGGGAGTGTATTGTTTTTGTGTGTGTTTGCGATGGAGAAGAAACAGGGAACGGGGGGGGTGAAGTGTTTGACTTGGTCAAAATAGTTTGCCAAATTTACACATGAAACCCCAAGATTGCAATATTTGCAACAATAGTCCCCCAGTTTTATAGTATTTGTTAAAGTCGTTAGGATTAACCAAATAAACTTAACGAAATACCAACCTGCTCACAAACACGAACACATACACTTAACGCCAAAATTCAAAATAACCTATATTTGAATGTCTATTCCGCACAAGGCACACTTAGCATTTAATGATGATGATGAACAGTTTATATTTTTTGAAAATCCTTTTTGAAGACCAATTTTAATTCCAAGAAGATTTAATATTTGCTCCCCCTTAACCACAGACCCGTTTTCTATTTAAAGAGCTGTAGTCAATGATGTTAAAGAAGCAAAAATCCATGAAGACATTTTCCGGTTAAATGATTGGTTGGAACGATTCTGGTGGCAATAAGATTTCTCTTATTTTGACAAAATCAGTGCAATGATACGTACACTAATTTGTGTTAGACCAAGTTATAAAGTAAACTTAGTCCCTTACAAGGTTTTAAAGTAAACCTCGCTCGAGAAAATTAATTCTCGTTGTGAGCCAACGTTTTCATAAGAAATACGTGACTTTAATGCAAAAAGCGGGTTGCAGTCTGAAATAACTACAAGCCATAATGGGCATGTTTTAAAACATGTACAACTTTTATACGGACTCTATTTATGGCGTCGTGTCAATTTTAATCGACATTTCTAAGGCCGTAAATATTACCGTACTAAAAGACATGCCCGTTTTGAAAATGAAAAATATTTTTGGATTTTCTTGATCTTATATTTTTTATGGATTTTGTATGTTTTATATTTTTATGGTTTTTCTATGTTTTATATTTTTGTATTTTTCTTTTGGTGGTTTAAATATATACGATAATATACAAGATCACGATCAAAGGATACTCGAGAATAGTTTACCACTACTATTCTTCAGATTCTTCTGCCAACTCCTTAAGTGTCGCTGGTGAGAATGATTTCATGCCTAGCTTTTCGATCAAAAACTCGATACGTCCTCGATCTAATGTTTGTGTGAATATATCTGCCAGCTGATACTCAGTGTTGATGAAGTACAGTTCGATCACTCCATTTTCCACTTGCTCTTTGATGAAGTGGTAGCGTATGTCAATGTGCTTTGCTCTGGAATGTTGAACGTAGTTGCAGCACAGAGCAATTGCACTTTTGTTATCACGGTACATCGGGATTTTGTTAAATCCAAGACCGTAGTCAGTTAATTGTGATCTCATGCAAAGAACTTGAGCACAACAACCGGACATAGCGATGTATTCAGCCTCTGTACTTGATATCGCAGCGCTTTTCTGCCTTTTTGGTGCCCAACAAACAAGTCTATCTCCAAGAAGTTGCACACTGCCAGAAGTGCTACGTCTAGTATCTTGACACCCAGCATAATCCGCATCTGCATATGAGATTAGTGCAATAGAAGAATCCTTCGGATACCATAGACCACGATTAAGTGTTCCTTTAATATACCGAAATATCCTTTTCACAACATGTAAGTGCTTTTCGGTAGGCCGAGCCTGATACCGGGCACACATGCATATAGCAAATTGCAAATCAGGCCTGTTAGCAGTCAGATAGAGAAGGGTGCCGATCATTCCACGGTAAAGTTTAGGATCGACAGCTATCCCTTCCTTATCTTCATCTAACTTGGATCTCTCCACCATTGGAGTATCCACGGGGTCACAGTTTTCAAAATGATACTTCTTTAATGATTCAAGAGCAAATTTGGATTCATTAATGAAGATGCCTCTGGGATTCTGAGAAATTTGCAACCCTAAGAAAAATGAATTTTTTCCCATCATCGACATCTTAAAACGTATGGACATAATTTTCTCAAAATGGTCAGACAATCGTTGATTAGTAGCAGCAAATATTATATCATCAACATAAATTTGTACCAGTATCATGTCGTTGTCCTCCTTGAGAATAAATAATGTTGGGTCCACTTTGCCTTTGGAGAAGCCTTTCGAGATAAAATACGACGAAAGAAGATCTTACCACGCGCATGGAGCTTGTTTCAACCCATAAAGAGCCTTCTTGAGCTTGTACACGTGATTAGGATACTCCGAGTTGACGAATCCATTCGGCTGGCTAACGTAGACATCTTCCCTTAATTCACCATTGAGAAATGCCGTCTTAACATCCATTTGGTAGACGATCATGTTCATATGAGCAGCATAAGCAAGGAATAGTCTAATTGCCTCCAATCGTGCCACAGGAGCAAAGGATTCTTCAAAGTCAATACCCAAAGCTTGTTTGTAACCTCTAGCAACCAATCTAGCTTTGTTCTTCAACACTCCACCTAACTCATCGAGTTTAACCTTATATACCCACAACAATGTAAGGATTTCAACGTTGTTGGGTAAAGGAACTAATTCCCACACTTCAAGATGTTGAAATTCATTAAGTTCCTCTTGCATGGCTTCAATCCAAGATGATTTAATCATTGCTTGTTGCCAGTTTTTAGGTTCAGTGTCGGAAAGAAATGCATCAAAGTAGCAATATAATGCATGTTCTTGGAGTTGGTGGCGTGTTAAGACTTGTCGATTGATGTCACCAATAATATTACGGATTGGGTGATCCTTTGTCCATTTTGTATTGTGATTTTCAATCCGTGGTGGTCGGGAGTGAAAGATTGCAGGAGCTTCCTCTGAGGTAGACGCACTGTTAGGGTCTTCAGGTATTTGTGAACCAAAGAAAGGAAGCTCTTGTAAGTGAGCAAATTCCAAGTCGTGATCATAAGGATCCTCTTCAACATCATTAGGAACTAGTGGGGGTGATGATTCAAGAGTAGTTTGAGAATTGGTGGGGGATGGGACATCTGGTTCAAGAGTAACAGTAGATGTCTTGGACTGATTTCCATTATCTTGAGCAACAACTTTGGGAAACGGAGTTACTGCTGCAGGTGCCGGAGAATCATTACTTGGTGGATCAAAGAATTCATCAAACATAGGTTGAAATAACTCATCCCACTCGGACCTTGTAGGTGGTATAAATGATGGAGAAGTAGGATTGTTGGGAGTTAATCCGGAACTGATTGTATCGGTTCCCATCTCATGTAATGCGGGTTCAGAGCTGTGTTGCTCAAAAGCCATCACTGTCAGCTCATCAAAATCGGCATCCAAAGTTTCTACTATCTTGCCAAGACGTCGGTTATAAATTCGGTAAGCTTTCTTTGCAGGCGAGTAACCAATGAAAATTGCAATATCAGCCTTCGGTTGAAGTTTGCCCAAATTCTCACTATTTGTATTTGGATAACACAGTGCACCAAACACATGAAGAAATGAAATATCAGGTTTGTGTCCATGAAGTAGCTCATATGGAGTTTTACCATGGCGTTTACGAATGATGGAGCGGTTTTGGGTATAACATGCGGTTGCCACTGCTTCAGCCCATATGAATAAAGGAGCATTCGCATAAATCAACATAGTTCTAGCAGCTTCCATAAGTGTACGGTTACGTCTTTCAACGAAACCATTTTGTTGTGGAGTGCGAGCCACAGATGTTTCATGAGAAATACCAACCTTTTCATAATAATTTCGAAGAGTCTGATAAACGAACTCAGTACCGTTATCAGTCCGAATACAGCGAACAGTAGCATTAAGACGTACTTGGATCATCTTTAAGAAAGTAATTATATACTCTGGTGCTTGATCCTTGGATGCTAAAAATTTTAACCATGTAAACCTTGAGAAATCACCCACCATGACGAGGATGTATTTTCTACCACTCACACTAGCCGTACGCATTGGCCCGCAAAGATCCATGTGCAAAAGATACAGTGGTTCTTGGTTGGTGTCTTCAGCTTTAGGTTTGTATGATTTCTTGGTGCTTTTCCCCAAAGAACACGCGGAACATAAATGATCCTTGTCGAACTTAAGTTTTGGAAGACCACGAACAAGTTCGTTTTTAGCCAAATGGTTGATTGCATCAAAGTTAAGATGAGATAACCGGCGATGCCACAACCATGACTTGGTCTTAGATGCTTTGGAGAGAAGGCAAACATGAGAGGCGGCCATCATGTTTTGAATAGACAATGTATAAAGATTATCCCCTCGAGAACCTTTTAACAAATCATTTCCTACAAGATCGCGAATAAAGCAAGTATGTTGTCAAAAAGCCACCTCTAGGTTAGAATCGCAAAATTGTCCCACTGAAAATAGATTGTGACCAAGTCCCTCCACATAATAAACCCTTGAAATCGTAACATTCCCAATTTGGTATTCACCATAACCCATGATCTTTGCAATATGGTCGTTGCCGAATTTAACCGTTCCTAGAAACTTGCTGACGAAATTTCTGAGCATCGAGCGGTCTCCAGTCATATGTTTGGAGCACCCCGAGTCCAAATACCAAAGAATAATTTGGACGACCTGAAAATATCACCAACAAAGACGAGGTATCGGAATCTAATTGTTCCTCTGGGTGAGCAGGTACAGATGTAATTATCTTAGATTTGCTATCAGTAGAATCTTTAGGCTTCCAAATTTTCTTACTAGTTGTTGGTTTAGATTCTAGTTGTCTAGTATTCTGAGGTACTTTTTGACTGGGGACAGTAACACTGGTAGGCACAATAGTGGGGGCAGACCTAGTTAAAGAGCGCTTTTTCCATTTCTTAGTGCTAGTGTTCCTATTTAAAGGACGCTGAGACCTAACTTCCGTGGATGTGATCCTAGTTAAAGGGCACGTAGTTCCATTAGCAGTGAAGGTCCTACCAGTGGGTTTCCATTGCCAACCAACTTGAGTGAATTTCTTCCCCGTTGGAATCCATTCAAGGTTGTTCCTAATAGCATACATTTCATTCACGTGATCAACAAGGCATAAATCATGACGCTGAGAAAACATGCATTCATTACAATTCCAACATTTCGAATTAGAATTCACATTTTGCTTAGGTTTCCACTCAGAGGGAGAACCTTTTGTCTTAGCTACATGATTCTTTTTATTTAAAACTGAAATAACATTCCTAGGGTGAACTTCTATTTTCTTCTTCTCAGTCCTACTAGTGGAAGGCTTGATCCTATCTTTCTTGTCTTGATATCCTTTAGCCTTAGTGGACATAATTACTCCTGTAGAAGCCAAGGGAACATTAGTTACAGATTTTGACTTAGCCTTGATATGTGTATTCAAAACAGGCTTAGCTCCTGGGGTCTTATTGAATGGAGTAATGGCAATGGTGGTTTGTTGTTTAGGTGGTACAGATATCGGTTGCCCAATGTACTCTAAGTTTGCTAAACAATCCTGAACACGATCCACATAAAATAAAAGCTCATATAGACGATGACTTGTGGGATCTAGTTCACGCATGTCATCAACGATCTCTCTAGCTAGATCTGCATGTTCTAAGGCATTTTTCATGTATGTGGCAAACTTAGTTGGACTATTCTTAAATTTTGGGTCCCGATATAGCACACGTGGGTTGGGTTTGGAAGCACTAGAGGTCGAGGCAGAGATTGTAGCTGGATTATCAACAACTTCTTGTCCTTTGAGTTGAAGTGTCTCCTTTAATTCAGCCAAAACCATGTTTTTGTCGATGAGTTGAATATTTAAGTCAGATATTTCCTCGCACTTACGGTTCAGTTTGTCAACAAGTAACTTTTGCTCTGTCGCATTAAAAGCGAAGCGATTTTATAATGAACCATAAATTTGTGAAAAAACCTGCTTTACTTTATCAAGCTCCCCTATCATAGAAGAAATTCTATCTTCTAGGGCATGATTCTTAATCTCTGCAGCCTCTAGTTCCAATTTCTCTGCTACTGATTCTCTCTCCAGTCTCATAATTTCTTCCTCTAAAGCCTGAACTACCTGAATCATCTTGTCACTTGTCTCGACGGAGTTTTCACAATCATTTGTTTTTGAAAGAGTTTCATTTTTAGATTGATTTTCAATCTCAAGAGATATACAATGTTGTTGAAGCTCATTAAAACTTTTTGAAAGTGTGTTATAAGAATCTTGAAGCTTTAAAAATTCAGCGTTGGATTCATGACAAGAATGATTATCTACATTAATCACAGGCTCAACAATATTCACAGATATATCATGCACATCATCACATTTATTCACAGTAGATGAAATCTCATGAGCATATTTAAGAGTAACAACTTGCATCACTTCGAGAGACACTATATGTTCTAAGAATCAGTCATATTCAGATAAAATCTTTTCTTTTTCAATTAAATGTTGTTCATAAGCATCATCCATTTCATAGATTTAACATCCCCAATTTACATTGCGCAGCGGAAAATACACAATTAGGTGTTATTCACAAACTTCATTTTACAACTCTTTAAATGACCCAAAAACAGTATATTTAGGAATAAATATGGAAATAATTTAAATCAATGTCTAAAACCTTCAATCCCAAGTAAAATCAGTTTAAAATATTATCAGAGTAGCGTACAGGTTCCCCTAGGATCTTAATCAAAACAACAAACCTTTTACCAAAATACTTGACCATTTACTGTAAGTTTATGACAATAGGGAAAGAAATCTGTTTTAAACCAAATTACTACAAAAGCAATCCCGCAATCCTTCTCGAGCAAGCTCTGCAAATCAACAACTTCAAATACCTGAAATACATGCTTAAAATCATCAACACAAAGGTTGAGCAAGTCTATAGGTTTTACAAAACATAATTGAACACGTCGTAAAAATCATTCACAATTGTTTAATAGAATTGTGGCCATACAATCTATCAATCAGGTATATCATATTATATAGCAAAAGCTATTGAATTGTATTAAGCTCATGACACTAACCCCTTAACTTAGTCACCCACGCCAAATGCCAGCATGACTAGAAAAATTACCAGTGCCCCTACTAGGGTATAAATTGCTAGAATACCAATTCTCATTCACGTAAAATTATCCTTCTTAGCGGGTTACTCAGCGTAAAGCCCTGGTCTCAGATAGGGTTGTCAGCCCAATAGTACTATTATTAGAATAAGCGGCTATTCCCAACTCGCAACATCAAGTCAGAAGATAGTTAACGGCTCATGAATTTAGGATCTTATGCAATTAGGTACTTATACACTTCATTTCATCAAAGGCAACATCGGGTCCAACAATTACTCATGACATATGTTCATTTTACTTCAAATAGCATGTATCCCCCTCGCGGGTTTTAAAATCATTAAAACAAGTAGAAAGCGAGGCTATAGACTCACCTGAAGTAGTAGCAGTAGTATGACGATCTTCGACGATAGTTGATGCCCGATAAACACAAAAACCGCAACCTATCAAATAAGGCGCGTTCATCAATAATAACTCGAGTAAAATCCATACTTAGTAATATCAAATTCAAAATCATAAAATCAAAACCAATCCAAAATATAAATAATACAAGTGACCTTTTATTCCATTCTATATGTTTTCTATTAGTTGACTCCTTCGATAAAAATCTGCCGGTACACACCAAATGTACAAGCTCATTTACCCCACTTAAACACGTCAAATTTTTATGATACTAATCAGAAACTTCACTTACTATATGTAGAAAGCCCTGTTAAAAACTCATCAAAAGATTTTACATTTAAAGTTCTCTGCCCGACTCATCTTTGAACTACAAAAACCGGACAGTTTTACGTCAACAACACTTATAGTCTCTTAACACATTTATTTTTCTCCGTTTATAAAACCGACACTCAACTTTGAAAATAACTCGACATTCACATACTTAACCTTAAAATCAGTCCATGACATATTTGAAAATCCATTTTATATTCCCCGAGATTTGATCCAAATATCGACAACAATTATATATTGTGTCGGTACTCGTCTCCCGGAACACGAAATAATCAAACTAACGTAACTTTTCGCTCGTTTGGAGCTACAAGTCCTACCTTATACCAAAACGAAGGTAAGAACATCCTCTACAACAATATCTAACTAGTTCATTTCAAACTCAAACTCATATTTTCAGAAAATTACTTTTAATAATCTGCTATAAAATACATTTTTAAATATCACTCAAAATTAATTTTTCACCATATTTTAACCTCATTTTTACCACTATAAGCATTCCTACATTACTAGTTTATATCATAACACCTTAAATCATCCTAGATGATCAAATCATAAAAACCCAACTCAAAAATATAAACATGCAATCATAAAAACATATATATATATATATATATATATATATATATATATATATATATATATATATATATATATATATATATATATATATATATATATGCATAAACACCTACATACAACAACAATTCAAGATCAAAACACATGATTTTCATCCAAAAATAGGGTTTTCAAAAATGTTCATGCATGTGTAAGATTTTCATACCAATGGATAGAGAATGATGAAACTAAGATGGGTCTTTGATTAGTTTTTATGGATTCAAGATCAAAATTAAAATCCAAGGGGTATTTGTGTTGGTTGTGGGTGACGGACAAGAGAGGAGAGGGAGGGAAGAGAGAGAATTTGCTAGTGGAAGTGAATTTGTATGTGTTTTTGTGGTTTATTTTTCCTTTTATATGGAAAAAGTTTAGGGTAGTTTTGCCAATTGTGATTCTTTTGGACCAAAGTGTAAATACTTTGTTAAAAAGCGGAAAATGACTATTAGTCACTTTTGAAAATTTTTACGGGTCTCGGGTTTCATAAAAATTCTTCTCAAAACTTAAAACGCACACAAAATAAGATATTATATAGTCCCGGCACGACTTATTACGACATTAAAATAAAAACGTCAAAATATTAAACATCAACATGTTTAAAATAAAAGATAAAATTTCTCGGGCATCCGTCGATATCGTCATCACTAATAATCCTCGCAACTCGTCAAAACATAAAAATAAAATTTCAACATCATCCAATTCAAATTACCAATCGTCATTATAATCAACCTCGTAAAAATATTTCAAAAATATACGTAAAAATATAATTAAATAATGACCACGGTTTTGGGTTGTTACATCCTACCCTCCTAAAAGAGAGCAACGTCTCGGCGCTCAACCCGCCTCATACTCGTACTTCCTCACTTCTAAAGTCAACGTGACCTCTTATCCTCAAGAGATATTCACGTCTTTTACACCAGTCCAACTCAATTCTTATGATATCACCATATCCACATCTATTACTACATGTAAACTTTCAATTTCACCTTCTATTATGCTAATATTCCTTCATCATTCATACTTCTTCTGCATTACTTTCTCAGTTTCATTCCTGCCCCAATACTCTGACAACATACCCCACAATTCAGACAACATACATAGTTGTGATTCAAGTTGTCATATGACACCTCTTAACTACTGATATAACGATTATCATCGCATAAAGATTCCATCTTCACTAATCTCCATTAGTCCTCATAGTAAAATATTTAGATATCATCATCCCAAGTTTCTATTATATGTTGATGTGATTGATACCAGTTTCAATTACCATCGTTCAATTCATCCTTTCGCTCTATCCATTACTTTCCAAAAATAAGCAATATTCCTTCTTAACTCAATTCTTCGTACTTTCGGTAGAAATCTCTAATATCCAAAAGTCAACCTCAATCTCAATCTCTGGGTTACACATATAATATGTTCAAACCTTAATCAATACTCATACTTTATCACAGCGATTTCCAATATTCGAAAATTTACTCTGCCTATATGTCCTAAGGTTACACTCAAACTAAATACAATGAGATTATCCATAATTCTAACCAGTCACTTAAATACTTCCCATACTCATTTTTCACTTTCATTATTTCTAACAATCTCTATGCTGAATTACTGTACCTTCCATAGTACATTATTACATCTTCCTCATATCATATTACTGTTTAAATAACTCCGTTAGTATCATACATTCAAATCTGAAATGTATAATGGTCAAATCATTTCCTGATATCGTAATATACTTTATTCCAACCGTACTGTATCAATACTTCAATTTGAAAAATCCCTTCAATACTACATGCGACACTCTCAGCACTCTAAGAATAATTAAATTCTCTTTTTAATCTGAACAATTCATTCACCACTGGTCCTTGCCTTCTTAACACACTCTCTGATCTAATAGAAGAAAAATTAATAATCACAATAACCTTTTTTGTTCCACAAAAACATACATCTCAACTTTCTCATTTCTATTACCATTCTATTTCAAAATTTCCAACAATCTGTTGATCTTCTTTCTTTGATATTCCTTTTTCCATTAGTTTATTACCTTGATTCTAACTTTCTTTCCATTCCATCCATTCTGCTTGTTGTTACCAATATTCCAATTATCTCAAAACTTAAGAGTCAATTCTCAATTACTTCAGAAATTTTATAAGCTCTTTTTCCTTCTCCTTCTTACTAAATACTCACTAGTTGACAGTGACAGTATCCACACTTATCCTTCATAATCTGAAACATACTTCATAATACAAAATTATAACATATCCCGTCTAAAATTTACCGATTATTATTTCTCCGTCATCATTAAGTAATCCTCAACTCCTTCCTTTCAAAATCCCCAAATGGCGTTTATAAACAAGTCCTTCTTATTCTTATTTTCTTCATACTTGATTCCATACAAGTAATACTTTTCAATCCCAAAACAAATACCACAATGTCCAATCTCATGATCATATAAATCCCGTTACACTTCTTTATTCAAGTCAACACACTACTATTGCTTTCCTTTCCACTTGATATTATCCAAATATCATCATCACAGCTCTATAATTCCTTCAAATTCCTCCAATACAAATTATACAGGCACAGAACTTCAATCTATCCTCAGCGTTCATAAACAACTTCCTCAACTACAAAATCAGATCATACAACCACAACTTAAATATATTTTCCATTCATACATCTACCTCCATTCATATATTTAAGTTCTTCTTTGTCAGCTGTATCCTTGGTTCAACAATCAGTGAAACCTCCTGATAAACCTCCGATAATACTCAACATACACAAAAGAATTGACAAGCTTTAGTCGGTTTCGTCAGTATTGACAAAGCCTCAATCGTTTCAATCTAGTCAGATTTTTACGATCACTTCAGCCATAGATTGCACATTCTAAAACATATATAATACTACAACTAAAATTCTTATCCAAAGAATTTTACTCACCGTTCCTCCTTTTAATAACAAATTTTCCAGTTGTTAGGGAATATTTTTCTTTCCTTCAATCATCTATTCATCACACTGAACATTCACAGTCAATAATGGACACCGATATCTGGTGCTTAGTTTGTTCAGCCCCACAGCAATCATCTTATTCACAAAACATCTAGCTTCTTTACTTTCTTCCATTATTACTTCTCTGACGACTTACCCTTCCAGTCAAATTAGATTATCCTTATTGTCTCATCTGCCAATCCTTACAATCAATCATATTACCATCCTTAACTTCCTGATAATGCCATATAATAAAATATACAATCAGAT
Source organism: Glebionis coronaria (assembly GCA_025667525.1). NCBI lineage: Eukaryota > Viridiplantae > Streptophyta > Magnoliopsida > Asterales > Asteraceae > Glebionis > Glebionis coronaria. Next base: position 252,456,053 of record CM046878.1, read on the forward strand.
TGCATAACTCCTATCACCAAGATAACACAAAGCTTCCTTTTTCCCATGACGACAGTGAACTCTACGATTCCGCAGAACCATCACATAGTACCCTCAAGTACTAACTCATCTTCTAATTCTTTTCCGACTACTACTAGTAAAGCGCACAGAAAATTCGATTTATTGTAGTTTCCTACTACATACCTTCTCATCTTTGACCAATAAAATCATCAAATAGAAATTCCATTGATTACTTCCTGAAATCAGTACTCAATGTTCACAACATTTCAATTTTAGTTCTTTCCACCTATATTTATCATATCCTATGATATTTATCCTTTCCTGGTTAACTTTCTCACAACTCTACTTCAATTATTTGCGCTATACTTCTTAATTCCATAAGCTCAGAAAATATTTCCTTAATATATATACATATATATTCTTCCGTCGGTGAATTTCTCATTTCAACCAATCGCAAATTCTCGTTGATTTCTCGTCCTCATGTCTGTTAAAATCTAACATCTTCAAATCTCAATATATCCTCAATAACGCCTTCAGAATTTAGATACACCATCAATAACACTTTTAGAATTTAATAAAATTCTAACTCAATGATTACCAGTTAAGAATACACAATTTACTGCATCTAAATCTCAAATCTTATCAGCATTTCCAAAATATAGCCTGTAATAGCAGCAACATTCCCTTCATATTGATTTTCTATTATCTGAATAATTCCTTTATTCAATCTCCTTTACCGAAATGAAAAAAATTCATTACCACAGAAATAATAATTTTTATACCACATTCCTTGTTATTCCTTCAGCATCTCGACCTCCAACTAGCCCATACTTACATCAAGTAACTAAATAATTACTTAAGTTGTATAAAATACATATGTGATCTACACATCATACTTCCTCCTGCTTACCCGATTTATAGCAACTGCTTAAATACCATCTCTTCTTATCTTAGACTATTAAATTCCAAGTTTACCTTCTCTTAGAGGAAATAAATTCCTATTCCTTGTTGTCATTCGCATCAATACCATTCCTTTACCCTTTTCTGCCACACTTAATTTCAAATCAGGATCAATCTTTAAATTACTATCTCTTTTCATCTAGTTGAACAACCCAACTGACTATCGATATATTAAACATCCATCAGTTACTCGAACTTATCCATATAGTTGCACCTTTCCAATTACCATCAATAGTCGTACGACACTCTTCACCGCATCTCTTCTCATTCCTAATAATCCAATACATAGACATCCTTTTAAAATCTTGCAGAATAACAGCAACATCTCTAACTGGAACATCAACATCTTCAGTCTTAGCAGCATCTTCAGTCTCAGCAGCATCTTCAATCTCAGCACTATCAGCTTCAAACAATCTAACAACTATTCCCACAATCATACAATCTACCCTAATGGTTGGCAACCTTTGGAGACATAATTCAAGATACTCAGTCACATACACAGGAATCCCTGCTAATGACAGAAACATATCTCACTCAACTCTTTCCATTGTATCACATACGAAAGAGACTTAATGAGTATACACATCTAGATAGAAAGAATAGGATCTTTTCATCAAGATATAACATGAATACTGCATACGCCAACAACACAATACTACCTAAATTCCACAATCATCTCAAAAGAGAGAATAACAAAGACACATCAAAATACTAAAGGGTAATAGTAGATTTCATCCATAAATCCAAGAAAATCTCAACAAAACCTTGTCACTAATGTCACTTACCCTTACCATCCTAAACAACAACAATAATAATAATCCATCACAATACTACCTCACAACATCTAGACAATTCAAATACAACAAAATAATAAATAAACTAAAATACAACAACAATCCATCACTACATCACTCCATAGGATGTGGTCCATCACTTTCTCCAACTTGGCTCGTTCCTGCTTCATCTTCATCTGGTCCTAACTTGCAGCACCTCCCTTTTGGATCTAAACACAATGGGTTCCTAAATCCATACTTCAAAACCCATCCTTGACACGGCGGATCTATCATATAATGAGTATTAGCATACACCTCACTATCCTGAAACTTCCAATGTGGCTCAAGATACGGCCCAACATGATCTACATGTTCACTTAACCTGCGAAGCCGATCTATCTCTTTCTGATACTTCTCAAAATCAGTTCCATAACTTCTCACTTCTGCTCTAACCTCAGTTCTTCCAACCTCACTCTCAGTCAAATAATTATCACTATCAGATTCTACAACATTTTTCTTATCATTCGTATCATCCTCGTAATCTAACGATCCACCTGAAATCTTATGATCACCTACATACTTATTCTGCAAACTCCATTGACCTACAGCAAATCCCCCTTTCTTGACGTAATATGGTATGTCAGACATTTTCTGAAATCACAGAAAATTCAACAGTACATAAGGTCATTATTCAAAAATATATATGCAATGCATAATTATGCAAATGCAAATGAATTACGTATGCCAAATATATATGTATGCGATGCAATGAAATGCAATGCAGATGATAATTATGCAATACTCCTAAAAATGAAATTATGATGAAATTATGGTGAAAGCACTCCACGTCCTTTCATTAATACCAATACCTCATTGCAGTATTTACTTAATAAATACTCAAGAATTCACAACAATTATAAGGGATATATCTATAATAACAAAGCATAACAAAAGAAATAATCTTACCGGAGCCTTGCAGAGAAGTTGCGTTGCTTTTATAAAATACTTTCGACACCAAAGTTATAGTTTAGGACATTTTCAAAAATCGACCTAATTCGCTATAACTAAAAAGCTCTTGTTACCAATCTTTAACACCCCCAATTTACATTGCGCAGCGGAAAATACACAATTGGGTGTTATTCATAAACTTCATTTTACAACTCTTTAAATGACCCAAAAACAGTATATTTAGGAATAAATATGGAAATAATTTAAATCAATGTCTAAAACCTTCAATCCCAAGTAAAATCAGTTTAAAATATTATCAGAGTAGCGTACAGGTTCCCCTAGGATCTTAATCAAAAGAACAAACCTTTTACCAAAATACTTGACCATTTACTGTAAGTTTATGACAATCGGGAAAGAAATCTGTTTTAGACCAAATTACTACAAAAGCAATCCCGCAATCCTTCTCCAGCAAGCTTCGCAAATCAACAACTTCAAATACCTGAAATACATGCTTAAAATCATCAACACAAAGGTTGAGCAAGTCTATTGGGTTTACAAATCATAATTGAACACATCGTAAAAATCATTCACAATTGTTTAATAGAATTGTGGCCATACAATCTATCAATCAGGTATATCATATTATATAGCAAAAGCTATTGAATTGTATTAAGCTCATGACACCGACCCCTTAACTTAGTCACCCATGCCAAATGCCAGCATGACTAGAAAAATTACCAGTGCCCCTACTAGGGTATTAATTGCTAGAATACCAATTCTCATTCACGTAAAATTATCCTTCCCAGCGGGTTACTCAGCGTAAAGCCCTGGTCTCAGATAGGGTTGTCAGCCCAATAGTACTATTATTAGAATAAGCGGCTATTCCCAACTCGCAACATCAAGTCAGAAGATAGTTAACGGCTCATGAATTTAGGGTCTTATGCGATTAGGTACTTATACAATTCATTTCATCAAAGGAAACATCGGGTCCAACAATTACTCATGACATGTGTTCATTTAACTTCAAATAGCATGTATCCCCCTCGCGGCTTTTAAAATCATTAAAACAAGTAGAAAGCGAGGCTATAGACTCACCTGAAGTAATAGCAGTAGTATGACGATCTTCGACGATAGTTGATGCCCGATAAACACAAAAACCGCAACCTATCAAATAAGGCGCGTTCATCAATAATAACTCGAGTAAAATCCATACTTAGTAATATCAAATTCAAAATCATAAAATCAAAACCAATCCAAAATAAAAATAATACAAGTGACCTTTTATTCCATTCTATATGTTTTCTATTAGTTGACTCCTTTGATAAAAATCTGCCGGTACACACCAAATGTACAAGCTCATTTACCCCACTTAAACACGTCAAATTTTTATGATACTAATCGGAAACTTCACTTACTATATGTAGAAAGCCCTGTTACAAACTCATCAAAAGATTTTACATTTAAAGTTCCCTGCCCGACTCATCTTGGAACTACAAAAACCGGACAGTTTTACGTCAACAACACTTATAGTCTTTTAACATATTTATTTTTCTCTGTTTATGAAACCGACACTCAACTTTGAAAATAACTCGACATTCACATACTTAACCTTAAAAATCAGTCCATGACATATTTGAAAATCCATTTTATAGTCCCCAAGATTCGATCCAAATATCGACAACAATTATATATTGTGTCGGTACTCGTCTCCCGGTACACGAAATAATCAAACTAACGTAACTTTTCGCTCGTTTGGAGCTACAAGTCCTACCTTATACCAAAACGAAGGTAAGAACATCCTCTACAACAATATCTAACTAGTTCTTTTCAAACTCAAACTCATATTTTCAGAAAATTACTTTTAATAATCTGCTATAAATACATTTTTAAATATCACTCAAAATTAATTTTTCACCATATTTTAACCTCATTTTTACCACTATAAGCATTCCTACATTACTAGTTCATATCATAACACCTTAAATCATCCTAGATGATCAAATCATAAAAACCCAACTCAAAAATATAAACATGCAATCATAAAAACATATATATAAATGCATAAACACCTACATACAACAACAATTCAAGATCAAAACACATGATTTTCATCCAAAAATGGGTTTTCAAAAATGTTCATGCATGTGTAAGATTTTCATACCAATGGATAGAGAATGATGAAACTAAGATGGGTCTTTGATTAGTTTTTATGGATTCAAGCTTAAAATTAAAATCCAAGGGGTGTTTGTGTTGGTTGTGGGTGACGGACAAGAGAGGAGAGGGAGGGAAGAGAGAGAATTTGCTAGTGGAAGTGAATTTGTATGTGTTTTGTGGTTTATTTTTCCTTTTATATGGAAAAAGTTTAGGGTAGTTTTTGCCAATTGTGATTCTTTTGGACCAAAGTGTAAATACTTTGTTAAAAAGCAGGAAATGACTATTAGTCACTTTTGAAAATTTTTACGGGTCTCGGGTTTCATAGAAATGCTTCTCAAAACTTAAAACGCACACAAAATAAGATATTATATAGTCCCGACACGACTTAATACGACATTAAAATAAAAACGTCAAAATATTAAACATCGACATGTTTAAAATAAAACATAAAATTTCTCGGGCATCCGTCGATATCGTCATCACTAATAATCCTCGCAACTCGTCAAAACGTAAAAATAAAATTTCAACATCATCCAAATCAAATTACCAATCGTCATAATAATCAACCTCGTCAAAATATTTTAAAAATATACGTAAAAATATAATTAAATAATGACCACGGTTTTGGGTTGTTACAATAGAAAACTTTTGAACTTCACCAATTTCAAAACTTAGATTACCCGCTAGATCATAGACTCCATTTTTAATATGGTTCACAAACGGAACGATCTCTTTCTCAAATACCGTTTTCATGTGTTCGAAAGCCCATTCTCCAGCGGTTAGCGCCGTTGAAGTCGTACATTCCAAGATGACCTTGTCAAACTCGGTAAGGTATCGCTCAATCTCTTCCAAGCTGAGCTTTACCGTACTTACCGGTGGAAGATTCTTAGGAATTTCCTTCGGTTCGTCCGAGTTAACAAGTGTAGGAATTATACTAAGGCATTCTCTAGTAGGCATGAAAGTGGATGTTTGGATAGATGTCTTTTGCATATTAAATCGAGTTCTAAGATCTATTTTAGCATTTGTCACATTCATTTGAGCATAGTCATATTCAGGATATGTAGTAAGTAATTTAAACCGATTCTCTTCATATGGTGTCATGCTCTCAGATTCATTCAAGAACACAATCGGATCTAATACCAATCCTAACTTGGTTGCATCATAAAGTCGTGGGTTGTGGTGAAATGCTTGCTTTGCATACCCCGGGTTAGGTGGTAGGTCTATTAGACGCGATAGATTGAACTCTTGAAAAGAAGAATGAAACAAGTGTACTAAATGTGAAGCAGCATATTGTTTTAAAAGCAAAATTTTAGTCTTTTTAACTCTCTCAGACGCCTTAATTTCCGTTTCAACTCTTTTAGACTCGAGAATTTCGAAATCCCTTTGTAGTTTTTGAAAATTATTAATGACTGGCTCCTTTTATTTAAGTTCTTTCAAAAGATTTGCTCTTAAACTCTTAATTTCTAGCAGATTATCCATTTGGACTTGCCTAAACCTATCAAATTCAGGATTAGTTAAGGTCGTGGACACTGGACTTAATTCCAAGGTTTTAACCTTTTCCTTATGCAAAGCAAGCTCGGCAGATAGAGTATGATTAACATTGAGGGTTTCAAGGACCGCATTATTCATTTGGCTAAGCAAAGATGCCGAGACCATAACCAAATCAGGTTGAGCAGACGAATTGATAGTCGTAATAGCTCCCGGTTGTGGTTCACTCAAAGTCTGGGGACTTGCATTGATATTGCTATCATTGTTTGTCTCCTCGATTGAGTTACTAACCACCGGAGGCTGTTCCGAATACTCAGACACTTGCTCAACTTGATAAGGTACAATACTAGTATCTGTAGCAGTATTTGGTACCTCAGAAATTGTGTCAGCTCCATAAAGTGAAAGATTTGCCATGAGAGCTGCTTTGGCGGTATTGAGATCATCACAGTCAGAGTCGTATGCATCCAAATCATCACATTGATATGCGGCATTGTTTGTGATGGCTGCTGTGAGACCGTCGGTGTCCGCTACTCTTGGATCTGCAAGAAATGCCAACTCTTCTTCATCGATCTCACGTCCTTGGGCTTGAGCATTCACCAAGTACATCTTCTCCTGAAACCATGTGCTGTCCCTCTTCCTCTTGGGCTGCTTACACTCTCGGGCCATGTGCCCTTCCCCTTTGTAGTTGTAGCATATAATCACCTTCGTTTTGCCAGTGCTATTACCTCTTGTAGCAGTAGTGTTAGATGAACGTGCACCAGCAAGAGATGAATTGGGTCTCCCCTGAAGTGGTTGCACCATGACTCTGCCATCCTGAATTGTAGCCTGTTGTCGAGAGTTAGAAGAGTTCCTTAACTGATTGTTAGTTGTTGTTGGACCTCTGTAACCTCGTTTGTTCAAAGTTTGAATGAGATAAGCAGACATTTGAGCAAGTATATCAGTAGGACTATCCCCTTGTCTAAACTCAGGGATAGGGATCTCATCATCACAGTAGAATGTTGGTGCTGATTGAGCTACAAGTTGATTTGATGGAGCACTAACTTGTTGTGAGTAATGGGGTTGATGAGACTCAAGTTGTTGATAGGTAACAACAGGGTTTGTTGGAGGTTAATAATGTGAATACTGGTGTGAAGCATAAGGTAACAGATGTGAATCTCCTTGTGATGATGTTGCTGGTTGCTTGTATTGTTGGTGATAAGATGTAGGCGGTTGTGGCAAGATCGAGTACTGTGGGAAGCTTGGTGTTTGATACAGTGGTTGATAGGAAGATTGGTGTCCCAAAGCAAACGAAGAGTTGTGATATGACAATGTAGGATTGTTTGCCATTAGTGCCAATGGTTCTTGATAAGATCCCTGAGAGATACGTTTTTGGATCACATGCTTCTCGTGTTGTTGCAAGAAGGCATAGAGTTGATCTAAATTTGACTTGTGCAAATCTCGAATCATCTTAACATCGGTGACATACTGACTCCATTCTTGGGGTAACGTGTTCAAGAACTTTGTGTTTAGTTGAAACTGTTCAATCCTTAGATTATACACGTTCATGTCATTCATAAAAGTAGTGAAACGGCAGTAGTAATCGTGAAGAGTCTCCCCTGGAATGTATGTAAACCTATCAAACAAGTGATACAATTGACACTCTCTTTCTTGCTTAGTTAGAGATGTCCCTTGTAACAAAACAGCTAATCGATCCCAAAGATCTTTTGCCACTTTATGTTCACTTACCATTCTAAAGATATCAGGTGGAAGGGCTTGAAGAATTGTCTGAACGGCCCTTTCATCTGCATCGGCAATGATTTTGTTAGCATCGGTTAACTCATGATACTCCCTTACCCTTGTCACATTGTTGACGGTAACTTCTCCCCAATCTAATGGACCTTTTTCAATTGATTGAAGCATAAGTCGACCACTGGCTTTGCCCATGATGTATGTTTTCATGCATCCTTGCCATGCTTCAAATAAATCTTTGATGAGCAAGGGTGGGCGAGTGTCGGTACCCGAGATGATTGAGATATCGGTAAGCGAAGTCATGGTTGGCATATATGAATGTGAATTCATTTTATGATCCCTTGAAAAAAGATTATCAAAAATGATCGAACAATGAAATAAGGTTATGTGTTTTTGTGTTGTTAAATGAAAGATGTTGTTATCTTGTTGTTGTGTTTGTTTTTGAAATTTTCCAAATTACCAAATTAATGCAAGATAGAAAAAATCCTCTAAGTATCCAAAAACAAATTCTATCGGAATGTGCAGTTTTCGGAATGTTGCTTTTTGTCGGAATACTCTTTTCTGTCGGAATGTTACTGGTATCAGAATGTCTAGATCGGAATGTCACCCTATCTGAATATGGAATCTGTCGGAATGATTACCAGTCGGAATGTTTACCCGTCGGAATGTCTAGATCGCAATATAGCTAAAACAAATTGGACAGAGTAACGACTCAAAAATCCTTAAAAACCGTCAGAATCCCAGATCGCAATGCACGATCGGAATGTCTCGTCAGAATAAGGTATTTAAATCCTGTGATCGTAAAGTAGAACCAAAAGGTTATTGCGATCAAACCACGTTCACTTTGTACTTTCCGATGGAAAATCTTGCAAGAATTTCGGAATGATGAAAAATAAGAAATTTCTCAACTTTTGATCCAAAAGACTTGTGTTTTAGCCAAAACCAAGATACCCAAATCACTACGACACGATTAAAGAAGGAATGCGACTTAGAAACACAAACAAACACGAAATTTTTTTGATGTTTTGGCGAAAAACAATCAAAAAACTACACGCTATGCTTAATAAAGCATAAACAACACAAATACCAACCTATATTTCATCCCATGCTCTTGATACCAATTGTAGGATCGTAGTTTCTAAGGATTAGGCATGTTATGATTATCTATTAAGATGGATGGAGAAATGGAAGAACTTAGAGAGAGAAAGAAGAGAGAGAGAGAGAGAATGAGAGAAATGGTTGATTAATGGAAAGTGTGTGTAAATACAAAGTGACCAACCCCTCCTAACATGCTAGGAGGGGGTATATATAGCCCACCCTACATGTGGGCTATATGGGCTATATTGGATCACGAGCCCAATATCATTGGAGTGACCGATCCTTTCTAAATACGTAAAAATGTATTTTCAACAGTCTTGGTTACCCCTAATTGGGAGCTACCTTTTGAATTGATGTGTGATGCTAGCGACTTTGCCATTGGAGCGGTTTTGGGCTAAAGAGTGAACAAACACTTCCAACCAATCCATTATGCTATAAAAACAACGACGGGGGCTCAATTGCATTATACCACTACCGAAAAAGAGCTTTTAGTTGTAGTATATGCCTTTGAGAAATTTCGCCCCTATCTTGTCCTTTCCACCACCATTGTCTATGCCGACCATTCCACGTTGAAGTACTTGTTAACTAAACAAGATTCCAAGCCAAGACTTCTTCGTTGGGTTTTGCTCCTACAAGAATTTAAAATCGAAATTCGTGACAAGAAGGGAGCCGAAAACCTAGCCGCGGATCATCTAAGTAGACTTAAGGATCCTTATCAAGGGGAACATCCGAATTAAGAGATCAATGACTATTTTCCCCTTGAGGCCTTAATGTCTATCAATTCCAATCTTGATGACACCCCGTGGTTTGCGGACATTGCAAACTACTTGGCGGGTGGAATTCTCAAGGAAGGGTTAACGTCCCAACAAAAGAAAAAGTTCTTTAAAGACAATGAACACTATTTTTGGGACGACCCTTACCTTTTCAAACAATGTGTGGATCTTTTCATTCGTCGATGTGTTGATGGGCCGGCAGCGTTACTAATCCTTGAAGCTTGCCATAAATGACCCACCGGTGGTCACTTTGGTCCTAATTACACCGCGAAGAAAGTTCTCGACTCTGGATTTTATTGGCCCACCATTTATCATGACGCTCATGAAATGGTTAACCATTGTGATGCTTGCCAAAGACAAGGCAAGATCACACATAAAGATGAGATGCCTCAAAATTTTACACAAGAATGTGAAATCTTTGACGTATGGGGTATCAACTTTATGGGGCCATTTCCATCATCTAAAGGGAACAAGTACATCCTCGTAGCCGTTGACTACGTATCTAAATGGGTTGAAGCTAAGGCTCTTCCTACGAACGATGCGAGGGTGGTTGTGAACTTTCTGAAGCAACTTTTTGCTCGATTCGGTGATCCTCGTGCTATCATCAGTGACCGCGGGACTCATTTTTGCAATGATCAATTTGCTCGAGTCATGGCTAAGTACGGTGTCAATCACCGTCTTTCCACCGCTTATCATCCCCAAACAAATGGTCAAGCCGAGATATCTAACCGTGGATTGAAGAGAATATTAGAACGCACTTTGGGAGAGCATCGTGCCTCGTGGGCCGATTAGTTAGATGATGCTTTGTGGGCTTTCCGTACCGCATATAAGACTCCGATTGGTTTCACTCCATATCATCTTGTGTACGGGAAGTCATGCCACCTCCCTATTGAGCTGGAACATAAGGCATACTGGGCCTTGAAGTGGGCCAATTTCGATATCAACAATGTCGGTGATCTTCGGAAGATTCAACTCAACGAGCTAAATGAACTGAGGAATCAAGCTTATGAGAATTCATTGATCTACAAGGAGAAGACCAATATCATTCATGATGCAAGGATTAAAAACCAAGAGTTTGACATCGGTGATCAAGTCTTACTTTTTAACTCTCGGTTGAAGATATTCTCGGGCAAGCTGAAGAGCCGTTGGTCTGGTCCATTCACCGTCGCCAAAGTCTTCCCTTACGGCACCATTGAGCTTTCTCAACCAAATGGGCCTAATTTTAAAGTGAATGGCCAGCGTGTGAAGCTGTACTTTGGTGAGGATATCTCTCATGAGATGATTCCATCCCTCACCACGTTTCCCTTGAATTAGTTTTGGGTCGAGTCAGGCTCGTGACTCGGTTAACAAAAACAAGCGCTTCTCGGGAGGCAACCCGTTGATCTATCCTTTACTGTTTTCATAATAAGTGTAGGGGGAGCCACGTATGTGTTTGTTGTCTTGTTTCTTATAATGTGCAGGGATTAAAGCTTCAAAGAGCACTTTTGATGACTTTTGACAACCCGTGATTCCGTGCACCCGTCTTCCCGGTTCTATCCTAAACTCTTTTGATTCTCTATTTTATATTCTTCAATATTACAATAGGAATCACTTTAGTTGTCTCTTCCTTAGCAAGATTTAAACAACGTGCACAATTTCCTAAGTGTAGGGGAGTTTACTCCCACATGCTTAAACATTGAGGACAATGTTTATATCAAGTGTAGGGGGACTTCTATCGAAGTAAGTGGGCTTTTCCATTAATTTGTCCTCATTTTAACCGATAAATTTGATTTTTCGACATTTTTTAAAATTCTTAATCTATTTTGGCCTAGTAGTTTTTCCTTTGTTATCGTTATTTATTTTCTTGCTAAAATAAAGTTTAATAAAGTGGTTTTAAATTTTTCAACGTCATGAATCTTTTGAATCAACCCGAGTTTACTTATATAAGTTTACTCTAGTTAGTATCCTTAACGTGTTTAAGTCAAGTTTTGCTAGGCTTTTATATAGGGAACTTTAAAACGCGAAAGTCTTAACTCTCACGGGTTAAGAACAAGAACTTTTCGCAAGTTCCTATAATTGATCCTAGAAAGCCGTTTATCAAGGGAATTTTAAAATGCGAATCCTAAACTTGAAAGAGTCTAAGAATTTGCAAGATCCTATAGATGACTTGAAAACCCAAAACTTTGATTTAATTAGCTAAGCATCCACGAGTCTCATTCCTTGAGATTTTAAATTGTGGAGAACGAGAGATGATAGAGTCAATTATAAGTTTAGTATTCTTTCGTGAATTTATGTGAGTTGATTATAAGCTTCTTCTCCCATCGCTTGTTAATAAATATATTTTCAATAAATAAGGTTGTACGATTTGAAAAGTTACTTAGCTTCTAGCACAAGATCGTTTAAAAGTTGCTCGGTATTAATTAGAGTTCATAGCCAAGGCATAACTTATTGAAGCGGGGTGAGAAGATTCGCGAGTCCGAAAAGGCCCTAACAAGGCATGAGGGCTACATTTTGTTGCTAAAGATCCCAAGTGATGTGAAGAATCATTTATCAAAAATCAATATGAAGGATTGAGCCACACGACGAAAAACAAATACTCCCCTAAAGATCATGGAGAATTCTATCCGAAAAGACCATAGCAAGGTATGAGGATAAATAGATCCAAGTCCTAAAAGGAGGCGGATCGTTGTATATCAAAGTCCAAAATAAAGATTGGAGAAAAATGAAGAAGTCGTGGTCCAAAATTGAAGAATCTCTCAAACACTTCATTTGAAGAAATTCCTATTATGAAGAGAAGGCCATAATTTCAAAAACGTCTCTCAAGATTCGAAGTATGAAGTCACTGCCAAATATCGGTCCGAGAAAGGTCTCAAATCGTGAAGCGAGTTATGCCAAGATATGAACTTTAAGAGGTCCCGAGAAGCAGTTTTAAAAGATTTTGTCCTTTAGCTAACTATTGATTAAATCGTCCCACTTTATTTTCGACCTAAATAGACTATCTAAATAAGTCAAACAATGCATCCTCGTGATCATTCAAGACAATTATAAAATATAAGAGATACACCTAGGAATAAGGGATTCTAAGTAAATAATTGGACCACATGAGTTCGTGCAAGTTTGCTAACTTATAATAACAATGATCTCGTTTTTAAGCTTGGTATGGGGAACGTGAAACTTGAGGATGATAAACATTCATGACAGCCAAAACCCCAATGTAAGTCTTTGATTTCTTTACTTGTTTTTTACATATTTCTATCTTTTTAGTTTCCTTAAAGTTTAGTATTTAATAAAGGCCAAAGTGGGTTATTTATGATGAGAAATGTAATATGTGCTTTGAAATTAATGCATTGCATGAGGGCATTGCAATGGTCAAGTGTAGGAGATTTAATAAGTGTGAAAACACTTATCCTTTTACCACTTATTTCCAATAATAACAAGACCAAAACGTGTATTTTATGTCGTAAAAGTCGGAATTATGCGTGGTTTGTGTTTTTATTGTGTTTCAGGATAAAAATATGAAAAAGGAAGAAAACATGGGCTATCACGGGCTTTTATCGAAGAAAAAGACAAAAGACGAAGTCAAAAGATCAAGAGTGTAAAAAGAACGGAAGTCCAAGGCCTATTCTGAAGATTTATCGAAGAAAAAGTCTAAAGACGGAAGTCGAAGAACTCAAGTCTAATAAAAGAAGAAAATTATAAGACGAGTTTAATTTATATCGACAAATCCTAGGACGACTTCGAGAAAGACAAAGAATTTAAATCGAGTCGAGACGAGAAGAAAGAAAGAAGGAAGCAACACATGCACTCCCCACCTCCTATATATACCCTCCTAATGATACATTAGGAGAGTGTTAGTTAGTTAATTGTTAGCTAGTTTATTTTTCTTTCTTTAGTTTTTATTTTTAGAGAGAGAAAGTGTTTAACTTTCTCTCACTAGAATTTCATCTTTTCTTTCTTTCATGTTTAAGCTTTAATTCACTCTTGTATTTTGGAATCATTAATTTACAAGTTCAAGTTAAGTTTTTCATCTTCAATCTCTTTCTACCTTTCTTGATTTTTACTTATTTTTGATTCGTGATAAGCTTGATCTTGTTTCATCTTAATGTTTATGAGATCAAAAAGTTTATCTTTTGGTTTCTATCTAAGTTTTATATGGATTAAGCTTTGAGCTTATCATGCTTATTGGCTTATTTTGTGTTTAACTTATTTACTTTTTAGTTTTCTTAAAAAGTTTAGTCTTTTTAAAGTTTCATTCATAAAGTTTGCTTATTTCGTGTTTTAAAAGTTTTTAAATTTATGCTCGTTTTCATTTGGTTGAGATTTAAATAAGTGCTTATTCGTCTTTGCTTATTAGTGCTTATTCGGATTTAAGCTTATTGTATTCCATCCCAATACCTTTTGTTTTTCCATCACAATATCATTAGGGTTTACATATTGCGACAGTCATTCCGATTCAGCTTTGCGATCGCAATAACCCTTAGGGTTTTACTTTGTGATCGATTATTCAGATAGTGTATTCCGATCACTTATTCTGATCGTGGGTTGCGATTTCTCCTGTCATCGTACTTTGCGATCGGGTATGCGACGAAACGCTGCCAAAATTTCATCAGCCATATTCCGACAGAATTTCTTGTATTCCGATAGAATTATTCCGATACTTTGATATTCCGACAGGGTTGATTCCGATAGCTTTACTAATCATTATTCCGACAACATTCATTTTGTTACTTTCCGACGGATTATTCCGACGGGTACATTCCGATGGGATTTCGATCAAGATCATTCCGACGGTCTTAAGTTTTTGTTTTTACAAAGTTTTCAAGTTTTAAATTCACCTTTTAACTTTTTAAGTTTTAAATCATTTATTTTTTAACTCTTAATTTTTAGTTTAATTTTTAAAGCTTTATTTTTACACAACGAGATTTTCATATTTAGTTTAAAATAGATAATCAAACCATTTTATTTTCCATCAAGAACGACTGAGTCGCACTTTTAACTAGTAATCAATTCGAAAAGACCGAGACGATAACTCTTCTTTTATACTAGGCGAAAACCTTGTATTAAGTAGCGTTTGGAAATGAGGTTTATAGCTGTAAGGTAATAATATTAGAATGAGTTGTTGGTTTGATTAGATATTATTGCATTGTTGAATATTAAGTAGCTGTTGAGTCTAGGTAAGTAAAAATTGATTTCGGTCGTGTCAATAAGAATAGCAAATCACAAAGAAAAAAAAAGACTTTGACTATTAGTATATCGAACTCTAAGTCTATTTTTTAAAGAACTGTACGAATTTAGTAGATTACAGCTTTAACCCTTGAATTTGATAGAGCTTATATCAGTTATAGTCCCTGCAGTTAAATCGTTAGACCCTCAGTTAGTGTAGTAGTTAGCATAATTAGTCCTTTCGTTAAGTCTATTATAATAGGATGTTGGATCAGTTTAAGTGCTAGTGGATCACTGCTGGACTACTAAGTTTACTGGATTACATATTGGGATTAGTTTTAATTCAAGCTATTAACGAACTGAATAGAAGTATATTTTTAGGTTTATAAAAAGTGAAAACTTTTATAGAAATTGGATTTTTACTTTTATGAAATTTAGATTTAGTTAAAATTGTATTTTTACTTTTATAAAAATTAGTTGGTAAAAATTAGTTAGTAATTGAATAAAAAGTTTGTTAGGAAAATTTAGTTAGAATTTTATAAAGAGTTAGTTTCAAATTTGTTAAATTTTGTGAGTTTTTTATTTTACATAGTTTGTTACATTTTACGATTAGTTACATTTTGTCATTTTCTTGTTATATAAATTGGTTAGTTTGTTGAATTTTATTACTTGTACTTTGTGCATTATTTGTAGTATGTGCAATTTGTTTTAGCATAATACGTATTAAGGATATAGTATTTTTACATTTTTACTTGCTTCTTGTTAAATAGAAATAGATACCAAATCTTACAAACTATAACCAAAAATGATAAAGTACTTGCTTGTGATTGTTGATCAGTTCGATAAGACCGAGAGAAAAACGATACAAAAAATGACTTATTAAACATCTAACATGTAACCATAACATACCGACTCATCCATTGAACGTATAAGGTACGACCATAACATACCGACTCATCCATTGATATACTATTTCGGTCAAGGCTGGACGAACATTCTCCAATGAAATGTCACTAGAAATTCTTTGGCAAAACTTTAACTAAAAAGTCTTCTCAACTTTATGCCATGTCAGATATAATTTTGTCGTTTAACAGGTTTTCTCTAACGACATGTGTCGCTGGGAAACTATCGCTACCATCCATCTTTTCTTGTAGTGGATCAACTTATTTCTTATGGCTGCTTAAATATTTTTCACCAAGTTCAATAGTTTCTGAATTTAAATTTTGTTATTATTACTAATGCATGATCCAAAGTAGTAGTGTGCATCGACCTAACGAGTAATTTTACACATATGATGATTATTTTTAATTGCACGAATATATACTATGCACAGTTGGGTATATCCGTATATACTCGACCGTACTTGAACTTTATGTTTTATCTCGGTGGACAGTACTTTACAGTCCTACCTTTGTAAACATACGATAAGTATTCTTCACATTTGTTTCGACTCTGTAATACACTTGTTTTATCCAGTTATGAATTATGCTTTCGTATTGCGTATGTAAAATCATGTAACAAAGTTAAAATTTAAAAATGAAAAATGAAAATGTTGTAAAGAGATTGTCCACAAAACTAAATAAAGATCCACTTTCACAAAAAGAGAAAAAGCCTCATTTTTTGCAAACAAATATGAACATAATACCATTTCTAAAAGAAACTCGTAAACTTTGACGAGCCATCCCCGTCTTATGACCAAAAAGGTCTTATTCCCATTATCTGTTGTGATCTTATTCGTCAGAGGTTGCGATTTCACTAAAATTTAATTAATTATACATACATGTCGAGTTGTTTTCTTACCTAACCTTACGTTCGATCTTAACTAGTTGGTCCCATTTTTGAAAATTACAAAACACAAACCATAATTTAAAAAGAACAAAAAAAAGGAAAATTTAATCAATAATAATAAATCTTATCAAAAAGTTATGTAATGAGGGAACTAAAATTATCCAAATACCCGATTAATCCCAACCACTCAATTTCTTATCAAAATATACAAAATCACATTTTTCACAATGTTCTCATTATAGTAAAAAAATTTAACCTTTTAATTTGTGAACTTATATCTGTTAGAGTTGAGATCAACATAAACCTTCTTTTTAGCATAGACCATATCAACCAATCACATTCATTCAAATTAACTTTCTACTTTTTTCTTAAAAATTAAATAACTCACAAACGGTAAATCGTCAAGTGACAAAAAATACACCATTACAACGAAAATTAAATCATCTTTCTATCGAGGGGCACATGTATATACTTTCGACGAACTTTTTTTTCGACTTTTTTTCTTAAGTCACCTCTGAGAGAATCATATATGATTCGTCACGAAACATATATGATTCGTCACGAATCATATATGATTCGTCACGAAACATATATGATTCGTCACGAATCATATATGATTCGTCACGAATCATATATGATTTTCAGAAAATCATTTATGATTCGTGATATGAATCATATATGATTTTCTGAAAATCATATATGTTTCGTGACGAATCATATATGTTTCGTGACGAATCATATATGTTTCGTGACGAATCATATATGTTTCGTGACGAATCATATATGTTTCGTGACGAATCATATATGTTTCGTGACGAATCATATATGATTCTCTCCAGACGTGACTTAAGAAAAAAAGTCGAAAAAAAAGTTCGTCGAAAGTATATACATGTGCCCCTCGATAGATAGATGATTTAATTCTCGTCGCGATGATATGTTTTGTTTTACGTAACGATGAACGGTTTGTGAGATATTTAATTTTTAAAAAATGAGTTTTTTTGTTACATGATAAAAATGGATGGTTGTGATTGGTTGGTTGAGTCTATGCTAAAGTAGGGGTCTATGGGGATCTTTTTCCATATCTGTTATGTATAAACCTTTTCAAATAATTCAAATATATTAAATTGTGTTTTAAAATCTAAAAGCTTATACTTTTTCATGACAAATAATCAAATTTGAAGTGTAACATGTGATTTTATTAAATCACATGTAATGTCATAAAATGATTGTTTTTTTTACCAATGACTAGACATAGATAATTTTTTGTAAAACTCTGAATACGCATGTATGTTATATCTAGTAAATACACAAAATGTATAAAAGCATAAACTATCCTCAAATTATAGATGTCATAAAAATAAGCATTTTAACGTGACACAAAAATAGTACGTAGTATATGTGTGGGAAGATGTATACTTTTATTAAAAATAGATTATAATTAATTGTTAGCCTCAAAATATTGAGTCAAACAAGAATGCTCGATTATAGGTTACTATTGTAACATTAGTTAGAATATTGTAATAGGTAGTTAATTAGTCGTGATTTACGGGCTTGGATTTAAACTAATTAAAATACAAAAGACAAGTCCGGCCCAATATATAGCCCATTAAAGCCCGCATGTGGGTGGACTATATATACTACCCTCCTAGTATGTTAGGAGGGTTGGTTGTTCATTTTTTCTCACTTCTAATCTAATATTCCCAAAGTTAATCATCTCTCTCTCTACTTTCTCTCACTACTTTCTCTCACTACTTTCTCTCTCTAGAATTCATCTTCTTCATCTATTTTCTTTCTTTCTTCCTTGCTTAATCATTACAAATATATGGGACAACAATTGGTATCAATCGACATGGGATAGTTTTGTGATTCGTTGTTGATTTTCCTTGGTTCGTGTGATTTTCTCCTATAATCATCTCGAATTCAAGATTTTTTTTGTGTTTTCCATGCTCTAAATCTTGATATAAATCTTCTACATAGTTGTGGTAGGGATTTGGTCGCATTTGGTTGGTTCAAATCACGGATTTCTTGTCGAAAATCTCATCTTTTTACCTAAAAATCTCGAAACAGTACTATTATTCCGATCAGTGTCATCGGAAAAGGGATTAGTGGTTCCGATCAGTCGCATCGGAAAAGGGTTTAAACATTCCGACCAGCTTTTCCGATCACATTCCGACTGGACTTAAAATATTCCGATTGCATTCTGATTTGGTATTCCGACAAGGTTCTTTCCAACATCATTCCAACAAGGGATTCCGACTGCATTCCGATTAGGACATTCCGACATCATTCCGACAAGGGATTCCGATTGTATTCCGATTAAGACATTCCGACATCATTCCGACGAAGGGATTCCGATTGTATTCCGATTAAGACATTCCGACATCATTCCGACGAAGGGATTCCAATAAGTGATTCCGATGGACATTCCGATGCTGTGTTTTTGCTAAATTTTGTTCGAGTATTTTTTAGACTTAGCCACCATCTAGACTAGTTTCGAAATATCGTTTACACGAAGATTAAAAAAAAAAAGAGTTAGAATTTTTCCGTCAAGTAAATTCAAATTTTTTCCATACTAGTTTTAGGACATTTCTAGCTCGATTTCAAAATTTGGCGATTACAAAATTTTTTGGTCTATCATTTTGTCGGACTGGTGAATTTATTGTCGGACTGGAGAAATATTGAAATTTTCGGAATTTAAACCACAACAACGTTCACAACAAATCTACTTAAGATCCATTTTCACTTCATCATTTCAGAGAATATTGAGATGGATTCTACTGCCGAATATCGTGTGACGAACAACAACATTATGGTGGCGGGTAACAAAGAGAGACCACCAATGCTTGTATCTGGTCGGTATGCTCAATGGCAATCACGTTTCATACGATACCTTGATACAAGACCTAATGGTGATGCCTTGAGGAAATGTATTACTCATGGACCATATATATTCAAGAAGATCTCAATACCTCCAAGACCTGCCACATATACTACTGATCCAATACCCGCAAGTGAACGTGATGAAACAAGAGCCGATCTCACACCTGGAAATTGTGCTTGGCATGATGCGGAGAAGGAAGCCATCTATATGGTTTTAAGTGGGATTGGAGATGATATTTACTCCACGGTTGATGCATGCCCGACAACACATGAAATGTGGACTGCGATTGAACGCTTGCAACAAGGAGAATCACTTAACAAACAAGATGTCAAAACAAACTTGTTTTGGAATTTTGGCAAGTTTACTTCAAGGGATGGAGAATCAATTGATTCATACTACTCCAGGTTCTATAAAATGATGAATGACATGACAAGAAATAATCTGCAAGTCTCCACCATGCAAGTCAATGTTCAATTTCTTCAACAACTTCAACCAGAGTTACACGGTTCATCACTTTAGTGAAACAACAAGAAAAGTTAGACGAGGTCTCATATCATCGACTCTTTGATATCTTGAAGCAATTTCAGAATGAAGCAAATGAGATTCGAGCTGAACGTGTTGCCAAGACGGCTAATCCACTTGCTTTAGTGACTACCACACAACATGTTCAAGATCATCACTCTCGTGCTCCTAAGCCATACTCCACTACATCATCTTCACCACGATCTTCCACATCATCTAAGTCTTCATCATCTACAAAATCTAGAGGTAAAGTGCCAAGAGCACCATCACCACCATCTGAGTCCTCATCTGAAGAAGATAGTGATGAAGATCAAGCTCAAAAGAACCGAGAGATGAAACAACAAATTGCTTTCATAATGAAGACTTACAAGAAAATCTATAAACCCACCAACAACAATCTTCGTACATCATCTAACACAAAGAACCGATATGTTGAGAGTCCTCCAAGGTATGACACACGTCGACGTGGTGAAAGTCCTTCTAGGTATGATCAACATAATCCAACACCTGTTGAGGGTTCTGCAAGGTATGATCGACAAACTGCCAAGTATGATACTCAGAGGATTGCTGCTGCTACTAGGAGTAGGGAAACGGTTGGAAGTCAAGTGGTCCAGCAAAGTGGGATTCAATGTTTTAATTGCCAAGGTTATGGGCATATGGCAAAGGAATGCAGGAAGCCAAAACGAGTTAGAGACTCTGGTTATCATAAGGAAAAAATGCTGTTATGCAAAAAGATGGAAGCAGGGGTTAAATTGTCAGCTGAGGAAGGAGAAATGCTTGATGATACAGATGATGAAGATTCTGATCAAGAGCTCGATGCACATTACTCGTACATGGCAAAGGTTGAAGAAGTTCTCAAAGTCACTGAAGATGACAATGGCCCTATCTTTGACACTGAGCCAATCGATAAGGTACACACTACTGATGAATATAATGTGTTTGGTGATATTCCTGAGCATAGTGATTTACCCAATGCCATTAATGACACGTTTATGATGGAAACGGTTGATAACAATACCATACCCGATTCATCCGACATGTGCAATAATGAGTCTGAGGATGATAAACATGCAAATGAATATGATGAACAGGAACGTATTGCGCTTGCTAATTTAATTGCTACCTTACAAAAAGATGTCACTGAAAATAAAAAGAGTCAAAAGCAATTAAAGAAGGCAAACGCTACGCTCACTCAAAATTTTGATGAATGCAAAGCTGCTCTTATCAAATCGAATGAGATGACTGAAAGCTTTAGAGATGAGCTCCTTCAGAAAACCAAAGAGCTTGAGGGGTACAAGGTAAGTGCGTTAAAAAGTCAAAAGGACGATTTTGAAAACTAATATAATACAACTCTTGAGTTATTAGCAAAAGAGAAGCGTCAATATAATGTTTTCTTAATGGATGAACGTCAAAAAACGTACCTTGCCAATACCAAAGTTAATGAACTTGAACAAAAGCTCTCTATGACCACTACAGATTCTGCTAAAATTCTTGAGGATAAGAAACAAGAGGTAGATGCGTTAAAACAAGACTTCAAAAGTAGATATGATATAGAAACCGAAAAATTAACGAAACCAGAAGAACAAGTCGAATTTTTGAAGAAAGTTGTTTATAAAACGCATGATTCTATTCAATCCGTAAGAATGCTAGCACCTCCATCGATGTTTAAGGGTCAAGCTAGCTTTGCAAGTCCTGAGTACCTTGCCAAAGCTCAAGCTGCGAACCCATGTCTTTATCTTGATGAGACTGAAAGGACCGATCTTGATTGCATGCCTGTAAGTGCCGATAGTGAAGAGACTGCCCTTTGGGATGATGATAGTCAACCTCTTGTCAATAAGGAGTTTGTAAAACAATATAATTATGCTTATGAGAATAGTCTCTATGGCCTTTTCAACAAACAAACTCAGAAAACTCGTGAGGAAGTGTTTCTAGAATGCAAACAAAAGAGAATTCAATGGAAGAAAGCATTTGCCCCTAAGAAATCTAATGTTTACAAATACATAAACTACCTCCCTCTAGATGAATCTATAAGAAAGAGTAGGAAAACATTTGGTATTCTGAAACATCACATAGATAATGTTAAATCTATTGTTGAAAGAGACTGGGCAAAACGTGAAAATGTTGAGTGGACACGTCCGATTCCTCAAGATATTACCTTGCTTGTCAAAGAACTCTTAATTCCAAACACGGCGTTGATTAAAGAAACTGTTCTTCAACTTGAGGAGTTCATTCGGACTGAAATGTATGATGATTTAAAATATGTTGAATCTCTTGAGAAACACATTGATGATCTTCAAATGGAGAAGTCTGATTTTTCAGATGAATATGATTTACTCTTGCAAGAATGCGTTTCTAAAGATGTTATGTGTGCTTATTTTACATCTTGTGCTGATATTGATGAATATTATGATGTTGCCTGCAAATATCTTGATAAGATCAAAGAATGTGAACGTCTTGAAATTGAGCTTTCGAAACGTAAAGAAAATGTTGACAAAAAGGCTTTTGAGTTACTTCCACACAAAACTGATTTCCTTCAAAAACATTGTCATTCACTTGAACTTGCTTTGCAAAAAGACGTTGGTAGTTTTCCACATCATAATAAATTGCAAGAAAAACTTTCCCAAACATTTCGAGAAATGAATGAACAGAATTTGGAAATTAAAGGGTTGAAAGCTCAATTACAAGACAGGGACAGAGCGATAGCAGAGTTGCAGAAACTTGTTGCTAAAATGGGTGGGAAAATCGTGGAACCTAGCATTAAGAAACCTGTTGTTAGAAAACCCAATGCCTCTAAAGTAAATAGATCCTCTATCTTGGGAAAACCATCTGCTTTATCAAATTCCTCGTTTGCAAAACCTGTGTTTGCCCCCAAGATGGATGGAAAGGAAAGGTTACCATAGAATCAACCCATAAGGAATCCTATAGCACCAAGTGTTAAGCACAATAATGTGATTAAACAAGGGATGTATAGAATGTCCACTAAGCCCACAAACAAAGATACTCACTCGCCTCAGACTTCTAGAAACACTAATATTCGTGTGTCTTCTACTACAGAAATAGTCTCCACTACTAGTGTTAGTCGGCCTCGGCTTAAGAGCACTCAAGTGAATGCTAAGGTCTGGAAACACAAGAATCAAGGGAAGATGAAGCAAGTAGAAGAACACCTTAGGAATTTGAATGTTTTTAAGAATAAAAAGTCTGTTATCGCATGTAATGACGATTTGAATGCTGTGAATGATTTGAATGCTATGAATGTGAAATTTGTTTGTGTCAAATGTGGAAAGTGTGTTAATGCTAATCATTCCATGTGCGCTATTAATAAAGTCAAAGACGTAGATACTAGAACTAAGAAGCAAGTTGCAATGCCTATTAGAGCTAGTCAACCCAAACGCAAGATGAACCATTCTGGTGCCACCCGCACTAAGAAAAGTAATGCATCAGACTCCACCACTAAGAACCCTAGAAGCAAAATTAAGGAATTATATGAGTCTGCTAGTAAGTCATGGAAATGGTGGTTTGCTAATCAATGTCCTCCCGGATATAAATGGATGCCTAAAGTTAGGACAGAAAATGTGACTACGAGTATTAGTATGCCTTTAAATGTTGCTAAGGACAATAATGATTCTATAATCACAAATACTGTGGTATCCAATTTAGCAAATGCTCCATCGTGTTTTAACTCCTCCGCAGGTGATACAAATAATTCTCTTTATACTGGACTTCGGATGCACGAAGCACATGACGGGGAATCTCAAGCTTCTAATTAACTTTGTGGAGAAGTTCCTGGGTACGGTCCGATTCGGAAATGATCAATTTGAACCGATCCTAGGATATGGAGATTTGGTTCAGGGGAATATCACGATTAAAAGGGTATACTACGTCGAAGGGCTCAATCACAATCTTTTCTCGGTTGGTCAATTCTGTGATGCGGGTTTGGAGGTTGCTTTCAGAAAGAAGACATGTTTTGTTTGTGATTATGATGGGAATGATTTACTTACCGGTACACGGGGTACTGATCTTTACACAATTTCACTACAAGACACAACTTCATCAACTCCAATTTGCTTCATGGCTAAAGCTTCATCGACTCAGACATGGTTATGGTATCAACGTCTTTCTCATCTCAACTTTGATATCATCAACTTGCTTTCCAAGAAAGATATTGTGAGAGGCCTTCCAAGTTTGAAATTCATCAAAGATCATCTTTGTTCTTCTTGTGAACTTTGTAAAGCTAAAAGAAGTAGCTTCAAAACAAAGACTACACCAAGCTCAAAAGGACGGTTAGATATTCTCCATATGGATCTGTGTGGTCCCATGCGTGTTCAGAGTATCAATGGAAAGAAATATATTCTGGTAATTGTCGATGATTACTCAAGGTACACATGGACTCACTTCTTGATGTCCAAGGATGAAACACCCGAAGTTCTCATCAGCTTTCTTAAACTGATACAACGTGGTCTTCAAGCTCAAGTCAAAGTGGTTTGTACTGACAGAGGTATAGAATTTTTGAATTTAAAACTGAGAAACTATTTTGAAGCCGAAGGAATTTAACATGAAACATCTATTGCTCGAACACCCGAACAAAACGGCGTTGTTGAAAGACGAAACCGTACTTTAGTTGAGGCTGCTCGAACATTATTATCCGCTTCAAAACTTCCACTATACTTTTGGGCCGAAGCCGTGTCAACCGCATGCTACACACAAAACCGTTCCTTAATTATCCCAAGACACGAAAAGACACCATATCACATAATTCATGATCGAAAACCTTCATTCAAACACCTTCATGTTTTTGGATGTACGTCTTACATTATTCGAGATGGTGAAAATCTGGACAAGATGAAAGAGAAAGGTGATGCATGTATTCTTGTGGGATATGCAACTCAGTCTAAGGGATATAGAGTGTACAATAAGAGAACAAAATTGATTGTCGAGACCATTCACATTCGATTTGATGAATTACAAGAGATGGAACTTGAACAAAACAGTTTAAGTCCCGATACACAACGACATACGACTTCCGTTCACAACCGCACGGAACTCGGAACTCAAGACCACAACAATGAACCGTCAAGTTCAACGCTGGTTCCAGAAAATGTTCCTAGAGCTGATATAACAGTGGACACGACAATTGAAGAGTTGGAAATGTTATATGGACCAATGTATGATGAATATTTCACGGGGGAGAAACAAGTTGTATCGAAGTCTTCCGCTGTCAATCATGATAAGAATGATGATACCGATCATCATCAAAAACCGGATACAACTTCATCTACTTTAACACGGGTTGCTGCAGATTTACCTCCTCATAATATCACATTAATAGTAGGGTTTTGCAAATCCTAATTTAAACAATGATTGTTCATTTTCCTCGACTCACTCGAATTGATGTGCGGTTAAACGTAAAACTTGATTTGTTTTTGGTAAAATAAAACTTTTGGAAATTTTAAACTAAATAAAAACTATTTGATTAAAAGAGAACTATTTTAAACTAATTTAAATAATCTAATTTAAACTAAATTTAATTAAAACTATTTTAAAACTTAAACAAAATTAAAAATAATTTTAAAATTAAAACTTTAAATCTAAATCTAAATCTAATTTTAATAAAACTAAATAAAAACTTTTAATTAAAATCTATTTTTAAACAAAACTATATTAAATGAAAACTAATTTTATACTATTTAAAAAAAACTATTTAAAAGACTTTTATGAAAACTATTTTAAAACCTAAACTAAAATTTAAACTAATTTAAAAAAGAAATTTAAATAAATTTTTTTTTTAAAAAAACTTTATAAAATTAATCGTAATTAAAAACTTTTTAATTAAAACTTAATAAAACTAAAACCATTTAATCAAACCATTTTAAATATAACTGCCATAAAAATAAAAGCCTATATTAATTAAAAATCGCATAAAGAAACACAAGAAAGTGTCTAGCTCGAATGGTTATGTTGGTTGGCTGTTGAGCGAGAGGTCTGGGGTTCGAATCCCAGGCCAGGCAAGATTTTGCTTTTTATTTTTGTTTTAGCTTTTTGAATTTTGGACAATTAAACAAACAGCCCAGTTGAGTCTGTTATCATATAAGCAAATCAGCAACACAAGCAAAGACCAAATAAGCTAGAAAACAGTTATATCAAATAAGCAAACAAAAGACACCAAACTAAATAAGCAAATAAAATAAGTAAATCTGAACTATAAGCAAAACAGACTTACAACTATCCTAATAAGCAGATTAAATATAAGCTGAAAATCAAATATAAGCACAAAAGTATAAGCATGAAATAAGCAGTAATGAAAATCAATAAGCCAATTAAATCAAATCAGCCAAATAAGGAAAATAAGCAGAAGACAACGTAGATAAGCTAACCAATTAAGCAGATTCCAAACACAACAAAAGCAAGTAAAAACAAATAAGCAAATAACAAATATCTAAAACCCGAATAAGCAGTTCTAACAAATCTATATCCCAACACAATTAAAACAATAACATGAGCAGGTCAAATCAAATAAGCATATTAAACAGTAAGCAGATCGAAACCCAACACAAGCAGTACAGACAAAAACAAGCTACCAAACAGTAACTATAAACTAAAAACAAGCAGATATTAAACCAAACCAAAATAAGAACTAAAACAAGAAGATTAAAAAGAGTGTGAGAACCTTTTGACGAATCCGTTGGGTCGAAGGTTGGCGCTGAGCCACCTTGTGAACCGGATGGAACAAACACCTCCTTCGAATCAAACCGCGAACATCAATCAGTAACCCACTCCTTCTACGAACAAATCTTCGAACCAAATATAATCCAACCGTACAGTAACTTAATAATCTTCCTAGTGGGGAAAGATGTTTCACTTTCTTTTTATTTTATTTTTTTCTATAATAATAATAACTCGAACAGTGATAAAATAAAAGGCAGAATTAAAGATTAAATTCAACAGAAATTTAAATTAAGACGAATTAATTAAGCAAACTTTTCATTAATAAAAAGTAATTTAATACAAAACTAGAAATTGAAAATTACAATAAACCTAAACTAATGTTGGCAGAAAATAAAAATAAAGAAAAAGTGCTCTGAATTACATCATTGATGGGGTTTTTATAGGCAAAACCCTCAAACCCTCTTGGTGGCTTAATAAGTACGCAACTAATCTTGGCCGTTTAATCTTTTCTCTTTCTTCAATTTCTTCATCAATGGTTGAGAATCGCCTTCATTCACACGGATTGCCCTCGTGGCGTAGATTGTACTTCTTGTGTTACTTGGTGGCTGAGGTGGCAGATTAGTATTGGTGGATTTGGTATTGGTGATTTGTTTCCACCAATCAAAATCAAAAGATTAGCCACATAGGTGAGAGATGAGGACCACAATTGGTGTTTGTTTCCGATTCTTGGGGGCATTTAATTGGATTCGTGTGAATCACACGAATATGTAAAAAGCCCCAATTTAAAATGGTGATTTTTTATCTAGGGTAATCAAGGTTTATTTTGGTGGCTGTGTAAAAATTGGGAGAGAAAGAAAAACAGTGAAAGGCACTTTGTTTTTATCAAATGAATAAATAAAGTGGGTGTAGGGTAAAACAAAAAGTATTTATTTGTGAGTGGGTAAAATGTTTTTAACAAAACGTGTGGGTGAGGGTGTGTGTTACATTGGTAGTAACGAAAACAGTGGGGTTGGTGGGTAAATTGGTTTTGTTAATAAAACGTGTGGGTGGAATAAGTTGAGTACACGTGTGTGATAGCTGTGTGAGAGTAATGTGAGTTGACCAGGGGTGTTAACTTGACCAATTCTTTGTCCCAATCCAAATGAAAAGTTTTCATCCGTCCCATTTTATTGTTATATCAAACAATTGGGCCTGGCCCAAAGTTAAAACATTTCATCCGTATTTAAATTGTAAATGGGCTTGCTGGGCCAAAAAATGTAAATAACTCCTTCCCATTTTCTTTTTATTTTGGTTAATGGGCTTTTGAGCCCAATACCCAAATGTGGGGCCCACTTGGCTCGAATATCTTCAAAAAGATTTAATCCAATAGAATCGAGCTCGATTTCGGCTTTCTCGATCTTTTTCTTTAAGCTCGTGTCGGTTTAGCCGGTTTTCGTGAACTAGGGCACACTTTTGGTCTTTTGACTTTGTCTTCGTCTCTTATTGGACTTTTCTTCAACATTTGACCGTGAAATCCCGTGTTTTCTCTTCTTTTGATCATTTGTACCTATTTTAACACAAAAACACAAAACCACGCGTAATTCCGACTTTTACGATACTGAACACACGATTAGGTCTTGTTTTTCCTTAATTTTAGTGGCAAAAAGGATAAGTGTTTACACACTTATTAAATCCCCTACACTTAACCATTGCAATGACCCCATACAATGCATAGTTTTAAAGCATTAAGTTACATTTTTCTCATTATTAATCCATCTCGGCCTTTATTAATAATACTACTACGATGAAAAGATAAAAACTTTAAAAGGAGACAAAAGTTTAACTTGGAAATTATTTGATGGAAGAAACTCGTAAAGAAATCTAAGACTTGAATTAGGGCTTTGGTGTCATGAATATAAATCACCCTCAAGTTTCACGTTCCCCATACGAAGCTTAAAAACGAGATCATTGTTTACCATAAGTTCTTAGGTTAAAACCACTTATATAAGATAATTGTGTAGTACTCTTTCTCCAAGTCCTAGGTTGTATATCTAGATTTTATTGATTGTCATTCACCCGTAGGCTCATTTGACTTATTTGATAATTATTATTCCAAAAATGAAGGCCAAACGGTGCAAACCCGATACTCAAAACCTAACCTCGTCCTCAAAAACGTTGTCACTAAAGTAAGCCCACATCAAGGATGATTTAACACGATTTGGGGAATAAATTCCCGGACCCAAACGTTGGCCAAATAGTACTACTTATTAATTATTCCTCCAAAGTCATGTAGACTTTATGTGGAGTTTAGCAAATTCACATCATATACCCTAAGGCTCTTTAAGATGTAAAAATTCTCCCCGTCTATTGTCCACACCCTAAGGCTCCTTGAACGATAAACGAGGGAATTGATTTTTGAATCAATTTTTATTCAACACTTACCATGCCATACACCCTAAGGCTCTAATGACAAGGTTTGTGCTACATGCCCCACACCCTAAGGCTCCTTGAGGTCATGTTTTAATCTTATTCTTTCTTATTTATGATATATATAGTAGGCCAAATTCCGCGGTCCCATGGTCTGAATACCTCCTACTTAGTGGTTATGAGCCACCTTAGTCGGAAGTCCACAACGCTGGCACCCTCAATGTGTTCATGCTTTAATTACAAGGAGAATAAAGATTCGGCTAAGAGTTAAGATATCGAATCGACACCGCAAAAATCCTCATTTATTAAGCAATTAAATATACAAGCGGGAAGAAAGAGCCACAAAAACCATATAAGCAAAAATTAACCCTTAAACTTATTATCAACTCTATCATTTCTCGTTCTCCACAATTTAAAATCTCAATGAATGAGACTCGTGGATGCTTAGCCTAATAAACCAATTAAGGTCCATATGGTTAAGGATATTAGCTTGAGTAAACTTAGATAAGTTAACTCGGGTTGAGTCAAAATATTAACGAAGGGCCTAATATATCAAAGACATCTAAACTTGTTAAAACCATTTTATTCATTTATTTATTTTTGACTTTATTCTTGAAATGAAAATTATTAATACGATGCGAGGAAAGAAAATAAATGAAAAAATACTAGGCCAAAATAGATCAAAAATTTGAAAAACGTTGAAAAGCTTTTAAATTTTCCGGTTAAATGAGGTCAAATTCATGGAAAAGCCCACTAAAATTTCGATAGAAATACCCCCTACACTTAATATAAACATTGTCCTCAATGTTTAAGCATGTGGGAGAATAAACTCCCCTACACTTAGGACATTGGGTACGTTGTTTAAAATCGAGCTAAGGAAGGGACAACTAAAGTGATTACATTTATTCGTTTTATTTATATACAAGATTGAATCACAATAGCAAAAACTTATCGAAGGAACCGGGTACACGGGAAACACGGGAACACGGGTCGCGTCAAAAATACCAAAAGTGGATCATTAAGCACATGTCCCTGCACAATTATCACAACACACAAACAACCTACTTGGCTCCCCCCCTACAATTATTGGTGAAAATGGGTGAAGGCGAAAAAGGGTGGAAAAAGGTAAAAATCTAACCTAGTTAAACGATGCTTGATTTATTTATCACGAGTCTCTAGCTCGACTCGATTTCCCGAAT
Organism: Glebionis coronaria; assembly: GCA_025667525.1. NCBI lineage: Eukaryota > Viridiplantae > Streptophyta > Magnoliopsida > Asterales > Asteraceae > Glebionis > Glebionis coronaria. The sequence continues at coordinate 252,486,576 of CM046878.1, forward strand.
GTCATCATTCAAATGGGAAAATCATGGGAAAACCGAGATTTCCAAGGGAGGAAAATCTCTCCATGATAAAGGGTGAAAACAAAGTCATATAAGGCATACTCCATGAAAATCCACCCGGGTCAAACACATAATTTCCATCACAAAAGGAAATAAACCCCAAGGTGGCACGCAAGTCAAAGAAAAGTGGGGTATCCTTAGGCAAAAGTCTCTTACAAGGAAGGGTGTTATGGTGATTTGGAAATGATAGCACTAAAGTCTCTATTCCGAGATCAAACACTGATTCCTTAACGGGAAAATAGCAAGAGGTATTGACATTTAAGCTCAAAATCATCAAAATCCAAAGTGGGAAGGTCATCCTCTTCCAAACTCGATGTGAAAACATAAGTATCATCGGAGTCATAGGAAAACTCTTCCTCATGAGGAAAATAGGTATTTAGAAAGATATCTAAATCCTCCTCAAATGGAATAACCTCTAAATTAGGTATGATCTCTAAGAGTGGAGGATCCTCCTCAAAAGTCATGACTTTTAAAATTGGAGTATAGAAGTCAAAAGGAGTCTCCATGGAAGAATCACTCATGGAGATATGAGGTGCATTAAGATCATGGGGTGGGTCATCAAAATTAATGAGATCACTTAAAGAAGTGTCATCATCGTAAGTATCAAAGATTGGGGTATCAAAAATGGGTGGGTCAAAAGATAAGTCGTCAAAACCGAAGATAGTGTGATCACTTGAAGAAGTGTCATCACTATAGGTGTCATAAATAGGAGTTTCAAAAATTTGAGGCTCTAAGGGAAGGGATGAATTTATCACAAAATCATTTTGATTAGACTTTTCAATTCCAAAAGGATTAATAAAAATCTCGTCATTATCATAATTAAGAACTTTGATACAAGCATTTTAGTATGGGTTCAAAATAATTCTCGGAATCCTCTCGAATTGATCTCAGTTAAAAGTGGAATGATTTGTTCTTGGTGACAAAAAGTGGATTTGGTTTTCTATTCTACTAAACAGGTAAGTGAATAAAATGGTAATGAAATAAACTTAAAACAAGCAACAAATAAAAAGCAAAACTTGAATTAATACCGGAAAAATATCCTTACAGAAAAATAGTCTATGCGGAATGTAACACCATTCGGAAAGTTCCACTATGCGGAATGTTGCTCTATTCGGAATGTAAGATGCTATGCGGAAAGATTGGCCCTATTCGGAAAATAGGCTATTCGGAAAGTAAGCACTATTCGGAATATAAGAGATATTCCGAATAGAAGAAAAAGTAGCTTGGTTATGCGGAAAAACAAGGTCTATGCGGAAAACAAGGACCATTCGGAATATATAAAATATTCCGAATAAGAGACAAAACCAAAAAGCTATTCGGAAAGTTGGAAAGATTCCGAATAAGGCAAACTGAACCTCACCTATTCGGAATATTTGAAATATTCCGAGTAAGGCAAACGGGAGCTAGTCTATTCGGAATATCGGTCTTGTTCGGAAATTCCTGGGAATCAAGAACAGTAGCAGCGACGAATAAACAGGGGACACGGATTTTACTCAAAATCAAACTAAATACTCAAAGAGGTTTTACCGAAATAAACACAAATCATTTAAATACCATAAGAAACAAATCCCACCAATAAAAACACTAAATCAACAACTTTTTAAGATCAAACTAGAATCAAATAAAACTTAAGAACTTGCAAAAAGAGATGATGAAGAACAAGATGAATGAAAAGATGGAATAGATTGATTAATGTAAAAGTAACAAGGTTAATGATTAAGGATTACAAAATTAAAAGAAAAAGATGAAAATCAACAAACACCCTAATGGTGTTTGTGATGAAGCTACGAACCAAAAGAACTGGAAAAAGAAAATGAAGCTAACTCCCTAAAATGTGAAGGGAGAGATCTATTTATAGTCCTAGTGGTTGGTTGGTGAGTGGGCTTTCTCCCTTTCTTCTTGTCTTCTCGTCCTTTCAGAAAAGTTGACGTTTTCGATTCTGATTCGGGATTTGTCGTCGATTAAATTCAACTCGTCTTTTAATTTCTTCGTTAAATAGACTTGAGTTTCTTCGACTTATGAAAATCTTCCGTCTTTAGTCCTTTTCTTCGATAAATCTTCGAATAGGCCCAGTGACTTCAAATCTTTTGCATCTCTTGGACAATAGACTTCGTCTTCAGTCTTTTTCCTTGATAAAACTCGTGCAATCCCATGTTTTCTTTAATATTCATCCGGTTAGCTCTAAAATCACAATAAACACAAAAACCATGCATAATTCCAAACAAATGATATTAAATACGTGTTTTGGTCTCGTTTTAGTCCGAATTAAGTGGTAAAAGGATGGTTGTTTACACACCTATCAAATCCCCTACACTTAACCATTGCCATGCCCTCATGCAATGCTTAGTGATAAAGCAATTTTACATTTTTCTCATAATCAATCAACCTTGGCCTTATTTAAATTCTACTAAACAACAATTAAAATACTAAGAGAACTTAAAACTTTAAAATAAACAAAAGGATGGAAATAACTTGTAAAGAAATCAAGGAATTACATTAGGGCTTTGGTGTTGCGAAGATTTATCACCCTCAAGTTTCACGTTCCCCAAACTAAGCTTAAAAACGAGATCATTGTTATTATAAGTTAGCAATTCAAACACTTACACACATGGCTTAATTAAATGCTTAAACTCCCTTATTCCTAGGTGTATCTCTTATATTTTATTTTTGTCTTAGAATGATCATGAAGATGCATTTTTGGACTTATTTCGATAGTTTATTTAGGCTGAAAGCAAAGTAGGAAGATTTGATCAATAGTTAGCTAAAGGACAAAATCTCTTAAAACTGCTTCTCGGGATATCAAAAAGTTCATATCTTGGCATAACTTGGTTCACGATTTGAGACCTTTCTCGGGCCGATATTTGGCATGTACTTCATACTTCATATCTTCGAGAGACGTTCTTGAGATAATGGTCTTCTCATCATAATAGAGTTTCTTCACTTGGAGACTTTTGAGGGGTACTCCAACTTTGTTGACCACGACTTCATGATTATTTCTTCAATCTCTAATTGGGATTTTGAGATACAACGATCCGCCTCCTTTTCGGACTTGGATCTATTTATCCTCATACCTTGTTAGGGTCTTTTCGGATAGACTTCTCCATGATCTTTATGGGAGTTGATTGCTTTTCGTCGTGAGTCTTGATCCTTCATATTGACTTTAGGAATAATGCTTTTCACATCACTTTGGATCTTCAGCAATAAAATTGAATCCTCATGCCTTGTTAGGGCCTTTTCGGACTCGCCAATCTTCGTGCCCCGCTTCATAAGTTATGCCTTGGCTATGAACTCTTATCATTACCGAGCAACTTTTAAACGATCTTGGGCTAGAAGCTAAGTAACTTTTCAAATCGTACGACCTTACTTATTGCAGATAAATTATTAGCAAGTGATGGGAGAATAGGCAAATAATTACACCAAGTGAGCTTGTGCAAGAATACCGACTTATAATTGACTCTATCATTTCTCGTCCTCCACAATTTAAAATCTCAAGTAATGAGACTCGTGGACACTTAGCCTAATAAACCAATTGAGGTCTACATGGTTAAGGATACTAGCTAGAATAAACTTGGATAAGTCTATTCGGGTTGAGTCAAAATAAACGCAACGGGCCTAATATGTCAAAGATTCCTAAACTAGCTACAACACTTTATTAAAATTTTGACTTTATTGCTGAATATATACATGGGAAAGCAACGATAAAAATTTAAAAATTACGACTAAATGGCCAAAGTTAATAAAAAATTTGAAAAATGTTGAAAAATAGGATTTTCTGGTTAAATGAAGGCATTTTCATGGAAAAGTCCACTTAAAACTTCGATAGAAGTCCCCCCTACACTTAAGATAAACATTGTCCTCAATGTTTAAGCATGTGGGAAAAGTCTCCCCTACACTTAGGACATTGTGCACGTTGGTTAACTCGAGTTAAGGAAGAGACGACTAAAGTGATCAATTTCAAATGTGAGTATGAAGAAAATTGAATCACGATAGTTGAGAGATAGAACCGGATTTCGGATAACACGGGAGCACGGTTCTTCAAAGATTCCAAGATTGCAGTTATCCCTGTAATCACATCACCACACAAACACAAATGACCAAAATAGGTCCTCCCCTACACTTAGGGGGTTAAAGGGATAGATACTCGGGCTGCCTCCCGAGGAGCGCGTGTTTTTGATAACCGAGTCACGAGCCTGACTCGACCCAAAATTAGTTCATGGGGAACATGGTGAGGGATGGAATCACCTCCTGAGAGGTGTCCTCACCAAAGTACAACTTCACTCGTTGGCCATTCACCTTAAAATTTGGTCCATTAGGTTGAGCGAGCTCGAGAGTACCATATGGAAAAATTTGGGCGATGGTGAATGGGCCGGACCAACGAGATTTGAGCTTGCCCGAGAAGATTTTCAACCGAGAGTTAAAAAGTAAGACTTTGTCTCCAACATGGAACTCTCGGTTTTTGATCTTGGAGTCGTGAATGAGCTTAGTTCTTTCCTTATAGATCAAAGAATTTTCATAAGCCTCATTACGGAGTTCATTTAGCTCATTGAGTTGGATCTTGCGTAGGTCACCGGCTTTGTTAATATCAAAATTAGCCCACTTCAAGGCCCAGTAAGCCTTGTGCTCCAACTCAATGGGGAGGTGGCACGCTTTCCCGTACACAAGACGATAGGGCGTACAGCCGATCGGGGTCTTGTAAGCAGTACGGAAAGCCCACAAAGCATCATCAAGTTTATCAGCCCATGCGGCACGATGCTCTCCCACGGTTCTTTCCAGAATTCGCTTCAGTCCTCGGTTGGATATTTCAGCCTGGCCATTAGTTTGTGGGTGGTAGGCTGTGGAAAGACGATGATTTACACCGTACTTAGCCATGACTCGAGCAAATTGGTCATTGCAGAAATGAGTCCCACGATCACTAATAATGGCGCGAGGCACACCGAACCTAGCGAAAAGAGCTTTCAAAAAGTTACAAACCACCCTTGCATCATTAGTAGGCAAAGCTTTGGCTTCAACCCACTTCGAAACGTAGTCAACGGCTACAAGGATGTATTTGTTTCCTTTAGACGAAGGGAATGGCCCCATAAAGTCGATACCCCAAACATCAAAAATTTCACACTCTTGAATGAAATTCTGAGGCATCTCGTCTGTATGTGTGATTTTGCCTTGCTTTTGGCAAACATCACATCATTTGACCATATCGTGAGCGTCACGGTATATGGAGGGCCAATAAAATCCCGAATCAAACACTTTCTTAGCGGTGTAGTTGGGACCAAAGTGACCACCGGTTGGTCCTTTGTGGCAAGCATCAAGGATTTCAGACGCTGCCGGTCCATCAACACATCGGCGGATAATCAAGTCGGCACATTGTTTGAATAGGTAAGGGTCGTCCCAAAAGTAAGTCTTAATGTCGGTGAAGAACTTTTTTTTTTGTTGGGACGTCAACCCTTCCTTGAGAATTCCACCCGCCAAGTAGTTTGCAATGTCCGCAAACCACGGGGTTTCATTCGGCTTCGAGTTTATAGACATTAAGGCCTCCAAGGGAAAAGAATCATTGATTTCTTTGGTCGGATGATCCCCTTGGTATGGATCCTCAAGTCTGCTGAGATGATCCGCGGCTAGGTTTTCTGCTCCTTTTTTATCGCGAATTTCGATTTTAAATTCCTGGAGTAGCAAAACCCAGCGAAGAAGTCTTGGTTTGGAATCTTGCTTTGTCAACAAGTACTTCAGCGCGGAATGATCGGTATACACAATGGTGGTGGAAAGGACAAGATAGGGGCGGAATTTTTCAAAAGCATAGACAACTGCTAAAAGCTCTTTTTCGGTTGTCGTATAATGCAATTGTGCCCCTGTCATTGTCTTGCTAGCGTAATGGATCGGTTGGAAGTGTTTGTTCACTCTTTGTCCAAGAACCGCTCCAATAGCAAAATCACTAGCATCGCACATCAACTCAAAAGGCAGCTCCCAATTAGGGGTAACTAAGACGGGTGCCTTAGTTAGCTTATCCTTAAGCGAGTTGAAGGCTTCAAGGCACTCTTTGGAAAAGATAAAAGGAGTATCTTTTTCCAAGAGGTGGGTCATCGGGCGAGCGATTTGAGAAAAATCTTTGATGAATCGACGATAGAAGCCCGCATGACCCAGGAAACTTCTCACACCTTTCACGGTTGAAGGTGGAGGCAACTTTACGATAACATCGACTTTAGCACGGTCTACTTCAAGACCGGCTTTCGAGATCTTATGTCCAAGCACGATGCCTTCTTTTACCATAAAATGGCATTTTTCCCAATTCAGAACAAGGCGAGTGTCTTCGCACCTCTTTAGCATACGTTCCAAATTGGCAAGGCAAGAAGAGAAGGAGTCCCCGAAGACCGAGAAATCATCCATGAAGACTTCCATGGTTTGTTCAACCATGTCATGGAAGATAGCTAGCATACACCTTTGGAAAGTCCCGGGCGCATTACATAAGCCAAAAGGCATTCTTTTGTAAGCAAAAGTGCCATAGGGACAGGTGAATGTAGTTTTCTCTTGATCTTGGGGATCGATGAGTATTTGAAAATAACCCGAGAAACCATCAAGAAAGCAGTAATATTCATTTCCTGCTAAGCGTTCAAGCATTTGGTCCATAAAAGGTAGAGGGAAATGATCCTTTCTCGTGGCATCATTGAGTTTGCGGTAGTCTATACAAACTCTCCACCCAGTAACGAGACGAGTGGGAATCAACTCGTTGTGTTCATTGGGAACAACGGTTATTCCGCCCTTCTTGGGCACACAATGGATTGGACTAACCCATGGTGAATCCGAAATAGGGTAGATCATACCCGCATCAAGAAGTTTGAGAACCTCTGTTTTGATGACTTCATGAATTTTTGGATTCACCCTTCGTTGGCTTTGAATAGTGGGCTTGAAGTCGTCCTCCATGAGAATTTTGTGTGTGCAGAAGTGAGGATCAATTCCACGAATATCCGAAATCTTCCAAGCAATAGCCTTCTTATGATCTTTCAATACAGCGACGAGGCGAGTCTTCTCTTCTTCTTTCAAATCCTTCGCAATAATGACGGGCGACTTTTTGTTGTCGTCAAGGAACACGTACTCGAGATGTGGCGGCAACTCCTTAAGTTCCAAATCCGGAGGATTTTCGACGGGAGGCGTTTGCAAAGTCGTGGCATCGATAGCAATGACCGTGGGAGATGGAGGCGAAGGATTGTCTTCGGTGAGAAGATTGTCAAAGAAATTCATGTCTGCATCCCCCTCGGTGGGAGAATCATTAGTAGCTAAATTCGCATCTCCCATGGTAGCTTCAAGATTGTTCCAGAATAAATCACTATCTCCAAATAGAGACAACGATGAATCAATGGAGGACACGGTCTCAACATTAGGAAGAGAGGAAGGAATACTTTTGCAAGCATCAATAAAGTGTGCTTCACAAGCCTCATCCAGAACGTCAATACAATTAACACTCTCGTTGGAATAAGGTTGTTTGGACAACTTTCCCATGTTGAAGACTACTTTATCGTCACCCACTCTCATGATAGCTCACCGGCTTCAACATCAATAAGAGTGCGACCAGTCCTCAAGAATGGACGACCAACAATAAGTGGAACACGGGGGTCCATCTCGTAGTCGACAACAACAAAATCAGCAGGAAAGGTGAATTTGTCGACTCCTACAATGACGTCTTCGGCTATCCCCACTGGATAAGCAACCGTACGGTTAGCCAATTCCAAAGTCATTTTGGTGGGGACTAGCTCTGGGAGAGATAATTGCTTCCAAACACTTAGAGGCATGAGATTAATACTGGCACCTAGATCGGCTAGGGCCATGCAATTCTCTACTCCCGGGAAATTGCAAGGGATAAGAAAACGACCCGGATCACCAAGCTTGATTGGCAATTTCCTTAAGAGCACTGCAGAGCAATTCTCATTAAGTTGGGTGTTGGCAATATCGAGGAGCTTTTCCTTGTCGCTCAAAAGATCTTTAAACATTTTGGCATACTTGGGCATGTGAGCGAGAGCCTCAACGAAGGAGATATTGAAATTCAGTTGTTTGAACATTTTAAGGAAGTTCGAAACCTGAATATCATCCTTGCTCTTTTGCTTCTCTTTCCTCAACCTAGATGGATAAGGTATATTGGAAGAAGAGGAAGGCTTTGGGAGAATAGGATCACTCACAACCATGGGTGGAGGAGGGGTAGAAGGAATAGGTGGAGAAATTGGGGAAGGAGAAGGAATAGGAGCAGGTGACTCGTTCTCCTTAGTCACAATCACCGGTGGAGGTATAGGAAGCTCGGGTTCCTTGGTACCTTTGCCACTTCGAGTGGTGATTGCTTTCATCTCCCCTCTTGGATTTGCAACGGTGTTACTCGGAAGAGTACCCGAAGAAGAGGGTTGACTACTTTGGAAGAAACTAGCCATCATGTTCCTCAGATCATTAGTTTGGCTATCCAACGTATTTCTCATATCTGCTCTCAAATCATTTCCTTGCTTGACCAAGTCGGCTTTCAGGTTGAGCACTTCTCTCTGAAGATTTCCCACTATCGCATCGTTAGTCCTCATATAAGTTTCCACTTCTTGGTGAAGAGCGGTGGGTTGGTTGGGAGGAGCATTGTATGCAGGTGGTTGGTAAGCAGGTTGTTGGTAGACTTGATTGTTTCTTTGAGGTGGTTGTTGCTGCTTGTGAGGTGGGATGTATGGTTGTCGAGGTTGTTGTTGTTGTTGAGGAGGGCGATTAAGGTTTTGTTGTTGGTTTGGGTTGGTAGGAGGGAAACCAGGTGGTGAAAGATAGTTGTTGCTGCGGTAGCTAAGCAAGTTACGGTCACCTTGGGGTTTTGCTTGATAAGCGGGTTGAGGATAGGTGCCATATGCCGCATTCACATTCTCAGCAGGGTAATCTTGGGTGGCGGTACAAGTTGTGTAAGAGTGGGGACCACCGCATATCTCACAAGGTTGGCTGACAGCGTTCACTTGAGCGTTTTTGGCGTTGTTGCTGTTGTTGTTGCTGACGGTATGTGTGACAAGCGATTCAAGAAGCGTAGTGATTTTGTCTAATCGCTTGTCACTGTCATTAGTGCTAGCACTAGCAACATTGGTCCGAACACTCTTGGTTTGCACACGAGATTTATTCTCAATGATGTCCCAAGCAGCATTGGAAGTCTTAGCCAATAAATTACCCCCTGAGGCACTATTCAGTGAATCTTGGTCACTCATGCTTAAACCATTGTAAAAAGTATTGATTTGATGTACTTTGGTAAAACCATGTTGTGGGCATTTTCTTAAAAGATCTTTAAAACGATCCCAAGATTCACTGAATGACTCATCGTACTTTTGTTCAAAATTTATGATCTCATTCCGCAAAGCGGTAGTACGAGAGGGTGGAAAAAAGTAGTTGATAAACTTTGTTTCCAAATCCGTCCACGAGAGAATACTCTATGGCGGTTCCTTAGCAAGCCAATGCCGGGCTTGTCCCTCTAAAGAAAAGGGAAAAAGTTGTAACCTTATAACCTCTTGTGGAACCCTATTGAACTTGACCGTGTTGGTGAGTTGTAGAAATCTCTTGATGTGGTCGTGTGGATCATCAATGGTTCGTCCCAAGAATGGCTGAGCGGAGACCATCTGGATAAAGCCTGATTTAAGCTCAAAGTTGTTGGCGGCAATTGGTGGTATAACAATTGGATCCGTGTTGCCATCGATATGAGCTTGCAGCAGTTCAATCATGGGGCGGTTATCCGGAAGTGGCTCATTGTTGTTGTTATTCATGTTGTTGAAAGGTGGGTTGTTGTTGTTATTATTGTTGTTCGGAGGTGGTATGTTATTGTTGTTTTGTACACCAGCCATGTCTAAGTTATCGAGAGGCTCGGGCTCTTGATAAGACGTGGATCGAGTGCGCATACACCTGCAAAAGAACGAACAAAGAAAAACAAAGCAAAAATATTTTTGGTTTTTATGTTTTTTACTTTTTAGGATTTTTGAAAATTTTATATTTTTTAGTGTTTTTGAAAATTTTTAGGAAAAAAGTAACGTTCACGGGGAACGGATCCCAAAATCCAAGTTCTCACAAAAAACTTTTGATCTTAACGAGAAGAGCCGGCAGCGGCGCCATTTGATACAAGCATTTTAGTATGGGTTCAAAATAATTCTCGGAATCCTCTCGAATTGATCTCAGTTAAAAGTGGAATGATTTGTTCTTGGTGACAAAAAGTAGATTTGGTTTTCTATTCTACTAAACAGGTAAGTGAATAAAATGGTAATGAAATAAACTTAAAACAAGCAACAAATAAAAAGCAAAACTTGAATTAATACCGGAAAAATATCCTTACAGAAAAATAGTCTATGCGGAATGTAACACCATTCGGAAAGTTCCACTATGCGGAATGTTGCTCTATTCGGAATGTAAGATGCTATGCGGAAAGATTGGCCCCATTCGGAAAATAGGCTATTCGGAAAGTAAGCACTATTCGGAATATAAGAGATATTCCGAATAGAAGAAAAAGTAGCTTGGTTATGCGGAAAAACAAGGTCTATGCAGAAAACAAGGACCATTCGGAATATATAAAATATTCCGAATAAGAGACAAAACCAAAAAGCTATTCGGAAAGTTGGAAAGATTCCGAATAAGGCAAACTGAACCTCACCTATTCGGAATATTTGAAATATTCCGAGTAAGGCAAACGGGAGCTAGTCTATTCGGAATATCGGTCTTGTTCGGAAATTTCTGGGAATCAAGAACAGTAGCAGCGACGAATAAACAGGGGACACGGATTTTACTCAAAATCAAACTAAATACTCAAAGAGGTTTTACCGAAATAAACACAAATCATTTAAATACCATAAGAAACAAATCCCACCAATAAAAACACTAAATCAACAACTTTTTAAGATCAAACTAGAATCAAATAAAACTTAAGAACTTGCAAAAAGAGATGATGAAGAACAAGATGAATGAAAAGATGGAATAGATTGATTAATGTAAAAGTAACAAGGTTAATGATTAAGGATTACAAAATTAAAAGAAAAAGATGAAAATCAACAAACACCCTAATGGTGTTTGTGATGAAGCTACGAACCAAAAGAACTGGAAAAAGAAAATGAAGCTAACTCCCTAAAATGTGAAGGGGGAGATCTATTTATAGTCCTAGTGGTTGGTTGGTGAGTGGGCTTTCTCCCTTTCTTCTTGTCTTCTCGTCCTTTCAGAAAAGTTGACGTTTTCGATTCTGATTCGGGATTTGTCGTCGATTAAATTCAACTCGTCTTTTAATTTCTTCGTTAAATAGACTTGAGTTTCTTCGACTTATGAAAATCTTCCGTCTTTAGTCCTTTTCTTCGATAAATCTTCGAATAGGCCCAGTGACTTCAAATCTTTTGCATCTCTTGGACAATAGACTTCGTCTTCAGTCTTTTTCCTTGATAAAACTCGTGCAATCCCATGTTTTCTTTAATATTCATCCGGTTAGCTCTGAAATCACAATAAACACAAAAACCACGCATAATTCCAAACAAATGATATTAAATACGTGTTTTGGTCTCGTTTTAGTCCGAATTAAGTGGTAAAAGGATGGGTGTTTACACACCTATCAAACATCAATCATATTGACCGACTCTTTTCCATTTGATTTTGATGTGATTTTCCCCATTTTAAAAACTTGTTGTTCATCCCGAACCCTAAGAATTAACTCCCCTTCGGCCACGTCAACTAAGGCTCTTCCGGATCGTAAGAATGGTCTACCAAGTATTAACAGAATACGAGGATCCATCTCATAGTCGACGACGACAAAGTCCACGGGAAAAGTAAATGTACCAACTCGAACAAAAACATATTCGGAAATACCAACGGGGTATGCGAGAGTTCGATTAGCTAACTCTAAAGTCATACGAGTCGGTACAAGGTCGGGTAATGACAATTGTTTCCAAACCGAAAGTGGCATAAGATTGATGCTAGCTCTGAGATCCGCTAAAGCCATACAATCATCGATTTGAGGAAACGAGCAAGGTAACACGAATCGTCCGGGATCTCCTAGCTTTTCGGGAAGCTCTTTGAGAAGAATCGCGGAACAATTCTCATTTAAACGGGTGTTCACGAGCTCAACCATTTTTTCTTTCTTATTAAGCAAATCTTTAAACATTTTGACAAATTTTGGCATTTGAGCAAGTGCTTCAATAAGACTAATGTTAACATTCACATTGGAAATCATTTTCAAAAAATTGGAGACATGAACGTCATATTTGGTGAGCACTTTAGCCTTGTCTAACCTAGACGGATAAGGGATATTAGGCTTAGACTTTGAAGGTTGAGAAGGAGAAGGACTCGCTTCTTGAACAACCGTAGGGATAGGCTCTTTCGGTAATGGAGAACTAGTACTAGGAGTGGTAGTGGTAGGAATCACCGAAGGGGGAGTAGGATTACTCATTATGACCTCCGGGCCTTGTCTCTCCTTTATTGGCGAAGAGATGGAAGGTCCCACTAAAGTGGCTCCACTTCGAGTATTGATAGCACTCACATTAGCACGAGGGTTAATCTTGGTATTGGAAGGTAAGACACCTTGGGGTCTAAGGGCTTGCAACATAGTCAAAAATTTCTTATCGGTCGATTCTTGCATCTCTTTCATAATTCGCTCATGGTCGGTCAATTTTTGTAGAACCAAGTCCATTTGAGGATTATGCATGTTCATTTGATTAAACCCTTGATTAGGAAAACCTTGGTTTTGATATTGAGGTTGAAAACCGTTGTTATTATGAAAACCTTGGTTATTTTTTGAAAACCTTGATTTTGACCATTAAAATTCCCTTGATTTGCATTCGCTTGAAAATTACCCATTTGAGGACCTTGGTTCCTATTTTGGTATTGGGTATTCTGGGCGGGTGGGGATGGTCTTTGTGGTGCTACAAAACCCGGGGAGCCAAATAATTAGTACTCTTGTAAGACAAATGGTTAACATCAACATTTGGTTTAAATTGAACCCGTTCATTAGCATTAAAAGCACAAACTTGTTGTTGTTGATTATTGTAAACCTTATCACAATTGAAATATGAATGTGGTCCACCACAAGTCTCACACGTTTCACGAGTTTCTTTCATGGCATTAACTTGACCATTTATGGCATCGGTTTTAAGAGCAAGTGATTCAACAAGCGAAGTGAGTTTGTCGATTCTCTTGTCACTCTCACTAGAACTAGCACTCGCCATAGTGGCTCTAACACTTTTGGTTTGTACTTTTGCCTTGTTTTCAATTATGTCCCAAGCCTCGTTCATGGTTTTCACAAGAATATTGCCCCCCGCGGCACTATTAAGTGAGTCTTGGTCATTTAGAGCCAAACCATTGTAAAACGTATTTATTTGATGCACTTTAGTGAAACCGTGTTGTGGACATGTTCTTAAAAGCTCTTTAAATCGATCCCAAGAATCACTAAACATTTCCCCATATTGTTGCTCAAAAGTAATGATTTCATTCCTTAAAGAAGTGGTCCGTGATGGTGGGAAAAAGTAGTTAATGAACTTGGTCTCTAAGTCGATCCATGTAGTGATACTTTGGGGTGGTTCCTTATCAAGCCAAATCCGGGCTTGTCCCTCGAGGGAAAAAGGAAAGAGTTGTAAACGAATAGCCTCTTGTGGCACCCCATTGTATTTGACGGTATTGGACAAATGGATAAATGTAGAATATTGATAACCTAAGAATCTATGAAGTGGGTTGATGTTTTCTAGTGAGAGAAACTAGAGAGAGAAAGAGAGAGAAAACTATGTGTGATTTTATTAATATGAAAGTTTCAAATGAACAACAACCAACCCCTTTCCATGGTGGAAAGGGGTATTTATACTTCCAAGCAACATTGGGCTTGGGCCGGTCCATGACAAGCCCATGGACCGGTTCTTACTTAACTTAATAAGTAACAATTAACTATTTGTTAACTACGAGCTATTACAACATAAATCATATTATGGAGTGACCGATACTTCTAATATACGTTAAAACGTATTTCTAACAATCTCCCCCTAAGGGAGGTCACTCCACGTTACAAAGTTCTAAACCTAGCATACTATACAAAGCTCGTAGTCTTTTCTTCTTTTCTTTCTTTTGTTGTGAATATGTTGGTTTGGTCTTTTTGGCTTTGGCTTGAGATCATTGTTCTTTGGCCTTTCACGTGCGATCTTTGCCTTTCTTGTGAATTTTGCCTCCTCGTGACTCCATGTTCCACACACTTATGTCTTTTTGTTGAATTCTCGAAAGTTTCAGAGTTTGTTATAGCGGAAGACTTCATCTTGTACTTTCTTGAATTTTTGCTGAACTTTGATGCAGAAAGACATAAACACGTGGGAACGACTTCTACAGGTACACCGCAACACCACCGTCTTTAACTGGTACACAGCAACGCCACCGTCTTCAACAGGTACACAGCAACGCCACCGTCTTTAACAGGTACACAGCAACGACACGAATAAAATGGCTTTGAACATTTTATTCTAATTCGGTAGCATTTTACCTCCGGTCGGTGACGACCGTTGGACGATATTAGATATCGTACCCGTGACGGATAGTTTCAATTAAGTAACTTCCTGACAGGATTTCGCGGGTAAACCCGTTCTCTTTATTCGACCGTCCAAAGCTGACTGCGAACATAAAGAGTGAATCACTTGGATAATTTATCTTTGTGATTTGAAGCCGTCAATTCATGAAACCTGGAACAAGTGAATTTCAATTAAGATTTTCACCATCGTTGCTTTCCAGTTGTCACGAGCTCAATTCATAAAGAATCTTGCACGTCACCTACCAAGTGCTGTTTGATGTTAACACTAGAAGGATTTCCACTCGTCACTGTGATCAATAAAGAGTCACTCTGAGTGTTCTGGCAAGATCATATGATAATGCGTAGAGGCCTGGAACGAGTTTAAGTTCAATTAAGAATTAAACCACTGTTTCTTTCCAGTTTTCACAAGATTGGTTCTAAAAGAACCGCACGTGTAACCTACCATGAGCTTGTTTGATGTTGGCTCAAGCAGGATTTCCATCTTCATTGTAATACTTACGTATTACTCAGATGTTCTGGCAATATTACAGGAATATTGCGTAGGACTCATGAAAATCTCTTACTTTTCACAGTGTGTGAGAAAGCAAGGAATAAATGGAAAGTGTCCTAATGAGACTTTTGATGATCTCTTGGCTCTAGACTCGATTGTGCGTTTTGATTTAGTGAGCTATGGCTGGAGAGGAGTGCCACCTTTTCAATACCAGTCTATTCGGAGTGAATAAACCAATAGATAACGTGTTGATCTCCGTGTGATTAAAACAAATACCTTTTGAGAGATATTTGAGTTAGCTGGGAAGGGTTGTGCATTGCATCACTGGGTCCATGATGTCTTTCTTCAATAGCGAGAATCATTAGCAAAAATGACCTCAATAGCATATGTATTGACCCGGTTTCTGCCTAAAGATGTAAGGAGGGCTTCTTTCTTTACACCCTTTATCTTTACAATTCTTTTTCATTCTTCAACCCCTTCAATGCTTACCAATACGTCATCACTAGCACCTTGTTGTGATTGTTCCAGTGCTAGCTTAAGTACTTGGTCGGCATTCAGCTACGTTCACATTCTTTCTCCATCTTTCCTAGGACTTCTAATTCTATCTAGGGAATTGTCCTTGGGAAGATTCCATCGGCTCTGATGAATCATTGGACTAAACCTATTCCTACCACCCTTTTGTCACCACATTCGTCGTGAATTAAGCGTGTTTTGGGAAGGAATTGCCACCATGAAAAATCATTGAAAATCACTTAAGGTACTTGTGATAATGAAATCAAAAGTTTTGTACCTTAGGTGTTTTGTTCATCAAAAACTCTCCCCCTTAACACGTGCTTTACACATATTAAGTTGGATAATCGTTAAGTCTTTTTCATCTTTTAGCCAAGTATCATTTAAATCTCCTTAATCCCATTTTCTCCCCTTATCCAAAATGTTAACCATTAATATTTGGGATATTGAATGGGTTAACCGGTCTTTGGGTAAAAATGAAATCGATGTTTGGCCATAGAACATGTTCATGCTCCCCCTTAAGTTAATAAGGGATAGTTGTAGTGCTTTAGTATGATATATTTTGAAAGATTTAGAATCTCGTGAGAAATTCTTGAAAAATTATCATACCTTAACACTACATCAAGCCATTAAAGCACAATATTCACAAATATACATATTCACAATTGAAAACCAATATAAAGTGGACCTGAAATGTACGACCCATTAGATGGATCGTTGTAGTAGCTTTTGGTGCACTAGATATGGTCTACCACCAACGAATCTTTCCAAACTCCTCATCAATCTACGTTCACGGAGCTTTTGATCAATCTTCTTGATCACATAATTCGCCATCTGCCGATAACCCTTATGCCAGTCCTCAGTCATCTCTGGTAAAGTCCTACCTGAATTAAGATGCTCCAACTTTCCTCTGACTTGTAAAAGAGTTCCATCACTATACTTATAAAGCTCACCCACCCTTATAAACTTCATTAATCCTCGACTGTTCAAGTAGAAAATGCCGCAATTCGGGACAGAAATGCCGGTATAGGGACATCTATCTACATGTTGAGGTAGAACTTGATTCACTGGACGGGTTAAGTTGAGCTTCCTTTGGTAGCTTTCGACTCCCAACTGAAGATCTTCAACTCGTTTCTTGATAACAACGCTTCGTGTGAACATACGAAGTGCTGTATTCAAGGCAATGAGGTCTTCACGAGGAATATGTGTGAGTTGATCTCGGGTCATCAGAAGCAACATATCTTCGATATCCTCAAGGCGAATGATAGAAAAATCTCCCTGCTGGATTTGGTATTCTCTGTCATCCTCCCTTTTCAAGCGAATCTCCGTCACATGATAATAGCCATTCTTGGCTTCAGTTTTCAACCCTAAGATGCTGGAGATGCGGATATCGGATCTAACGTTACTCCCTGAATTGACTAGACAGCAGCCCCTGTACGCCCTTCGAACTCGTTCGTCCCAGTGTGATGCACCTATGACAGCATACATATCATAATTACGATTTACCTTTGGGACCCAGAGTCGGTTTACCTTTTCCTCGATAAAGGGTATTGTCCCCCAGTTGGCAGCTTTCAGCAAGGTCAGGGAGGTTGCGTACTTTGATGACCCCTTCAGAAGATACACAAGATCATTGGTGACGAAGAAGTCGAGAGCAATCTGATTATCTTGAGTAGGATCAAGTGGAGGTGGGGCTCTTTCTGATTCATGAAGACCTGGCCGTTGAACGGTGTTCCGAGCTTTCAGAATCTCATCGGCATAATACTCGAACTCCATTTGGGTTAACCGGGTTTTGGCGCGAAGTCTCTTATCCTTCAGTGCTTTCTTCACCAAAGATGGAGTAACCGAAGTCTTATACTCATGAGCAAGAAATGCACATAAGTCAATCGGACTGCGGATACGGAGATACAAAACATCTTTGTCAGCGTCTGTGATCGGATCATATTGTGCTGCTGCCGTGATCCAAGCCTGTGGTGGTGCAGTCTCGTCAATCTCCAACGTGTCTGCCCAGTCCCTTGTGCTTGGAACAGTAGATTGTGTGTCTTGTTGTAGAGGAGTGGAGACGTGAACATCTGCTGGTTCTGATTCAGGCATCTCGGCAGTGTCATGGACGGGTGAGTGTTGTGCAGCTTCAGGTTCAGTTACCGATTCTGCAATCACAGGAGCAACAACAATAGAACTAACCGGGTTAGTGGTAACAGGTATAGATACAGCGATAGATGTACCAGGAATAGATGACGCTGTAGTAGCATTCACATCGTGGCGCCACTTGGATCGTCTGGATTCCGTGGAAGTAGATTTTTCCTTTGCTGCTGCATCTTTCTTAGACTTGGTTCTAGACTTAGCAGGTTTCTTTGAGCTGGCAACCTTATCCCCCTTTTCAGGCTGTTTACCCCCATCATCATCCTTATCGTTATCCTCGTTGCTCCCTTTAGCACTCTCCACATTACCATCACCACCATCATTACCATCATCCTCATCCTCATCATCATATTCATCATCATCATCCTCATCATCATCATCATTCTTATCATCATCCTCCTCATCATCATTATCTTCTCCTTCTTCTTCTTCTTCTTCCTCTTCTTCACCCGTACCCTCTTCTTCTTCACTTTCTTCCCTTTCTTCCTCAGGGAGAATGTGGTAGGGTACCACACTTCCAAACGTTTTAAATAACCTATCATCCTCCATGATAGCGTCATTCAGGGATTTGTAAAGAGCCCGTTGAATCCTAGATTTATCAAACGATCCAAGTTCCCTCATACGAGCTTTGAGGATCTTCTTCAATTCAAAATCCGTCAAGTCATAAGCAATCTTGTAGGCGGATTCTGAAGGATTGGATGACTTGATCATCAAGTTATCAGCAGCGAGTGTCTTCAACTCATCACGCAGTTTAGGCATAAGGGATTCAACGGATTCTTTCACTCTCTGCTCAATAGAAGCTTCAAGAGCTTCTTTCTGCTCTTTATAGTTATCCTTAATTTCTCGAAGTCTCGTAATTCGTGCTGCATGCCTATCAGCTTCAGCCTTTTTGACCCGAGCAAGTTCTTCTGCATGAGCTTTATGTGTAAATTCCATATCTGCAGCGAACTTAGCAATCAACTCTTCTTGAGATTTCTTAGATGCTTCTTCACTTTGCACTCTTCGAAGTAGCTCTTGGCGAAGATTATCCATCTCTCTTTTTTGATTATCCGTGTGTTTGTCCAACATCTCTGCCATGACGAATGCAGCCATTGAAGATGTTCCAGAGCTACTTTGGGAAGGTTGAAGAGGCTCGATTGTTACTACGGTACTAAGGATGGGAGTTATCGGTGGAGGAAGAAATGGTGTTGAATCCGGTCGGGTTGGTAAGGGTTGTATTGGTGGAGGTTGAGTTACTAAGGGTTGAGTAGGTACCATGATTGTAGGATCACCGGACTCCTTTTCAACACTTGCTGAAACGGGGATGGATATTTCCTTTGAAGTAGAATAGTGTTCGGGTGATCCAAACTCATCAACATTGTAGAATATTGATAATCAATGAATCTATGAAGGGGTTTGTTGATTTCTAGAGAGAGAAAGTTAGAGAGAGAAAGTGAGAGAAACTATGTGTATTTTATTAAATGGAAACTAGCAAATGACAACAACCAACCCCTTTCCATGGTGGAAAGGGGTATTTATAGTTCCAAGCAAACATGGGCTTGGGCCGGTCCATGACAAGCCCATGGACCGGTTCTTACTTAAGTTAATAAGTAACTAATGACTATTTTCTAACTACGAGCTATTACAACATAAATATTATTGTGGAGTGACCGATACTTCTAATATACGTAAAAACGTATTTCTAACAATCTCCCCCTAAGGGAGGTCACTCCACGTTTACAAAGTTCTAAACCTAGCATACTATACTAAGTCTTCGTTCTTTAGCTCATAGTCTTTTCTTCTTTTCTTTCTTTTGTTGTGAATATGTTGGTTTGATCTTTTTGGCTTTGGCTTGAGAGCATTGTTCTTTGGCCTTTCACGTGCGATCTTTGCCTTTCTTGTGAACTTTGCCTCCTCGTGACTTCATGTTCCACACACTTACGTCTTTTTGTTGAATTCTCGAAAGCTTCAGAGTTTGGTACAGCGGAAGACTTTATCTTGTACTTTCTTGAATTTTTTGCTAAACTTTGATGCAGAAAGACATAAGCATGTGGGAACGACTTCTACAGGTACACCGCAACACCACCGTCTTCACTGGTACTCAGCAACGCCACCGTCTTCAACAGGTACACAGCAACGCCACCGTCTTTAACAGGTACACAGCAACGACACGAATAAAATGGCTTTGAACATTTTATTCTAATTCGGTAGCATTTTACCTCCGGTCGGTGAAGACCGTTGGACGATATTAGATATCGTACCCGTGACGGATAGTTTCAATTAAGTAACTTCCTGACAGGATTTCGCGGGTAAACCCGTTCTCTTTATTCGACCGTCCAAAGCTGACTGCGAACATAAAGAGTGAATCACTTGGATAAATTATCCTTGTGATTAGAAGCCGTCAATTCATGAAACCTGGAACAAGTGAATTTCAATTAAGATTTTCACCATCGTTACTTTCCAGTTGTCACGAGCTTAATTCATAAAGAATCTTGCACGTCACCTACCAAGTGCTGTTTGATGTTGACACTAGAAGGATTTCCACTCGTCACTGTGGTCAATAAAGAGTCACTCTGAGTGTTCTGGCAAGATCATATGATAATGCGAAGAGGCCTGGAACGAGTTTAAGTTCAATTAAGAATTAAACCACTGTTACCTTCCAGTTTTTCACAAGATTGGTTCTAAAAGAACCGCACGTGTAACCTACCATGAGCTTGTTTGATGTTGGCTCAAGCAGGATTTCCATCTTCATTGTAATACTTACGTATTACTCGGATGTTCTGGCAATATTACAGGAATACTGCGTAGGACTCATAAAAATCTCTTACTTTTCACAGTGTGTGAGAAAGCAAGGAATAAATGGAAAGTGTCCTAATGAGACTTTTGATGATCTCTTGGCTCTAGACTCGATTGTGCGTTTTGATTTAGTGAGCGATGGCTGGAGAGGAGTGCCACCTTTTCAATACCAGTCTATTCGGAGTGAATAAACCAATAGATAACGTGTTGATCTCCGTGTGATTAAAACAAATACCTTTTGAGAGATATTTGAGTTAGCTGGGAAGGGTTGTGCATTGCATCACTGGGTCCATGATGTCTTTCTTCAATACCGAGAATCATTAGCAAAAATGACCTCAATAGCATATGTATTGACCCGGTTTCTGCCTAAAGTTGTAAGGAGGGCTTCTTTCTTTACACCCTTTATCTTTACAATTCTTTTTCATTCTTCAACCCCTTCAATGCTTACCAATACGTCATCACTAGCACCTTGTTGTGATTGTTCCAGTGCTAGCTTAAGTACTCGGTCGGCATTCAGCTACGTTCACATTCTTTCTCCATCTTTCCTAGGACTTCTAATTCTATCTAGGGAATTGTCCTTGGGAAGATTCCATCGGCTCTGATGAATCATTGGACTAAACCTATTCCTACCACCCTTTTGTCACCACATTCGTCGTGAATTAAGCGTGTTTTGGGAAGGAATTGCCACCATGAAAAATCATTGAAAATCACCTAAAGTACTTGTGATATTGAAATCAAAAGTTTTGTACCTTAGGTGTTTTGTTCATCAAAAACGCTCCCCCTTAACACGTGCTTTACACATATTAAGTTGGATAATCTTTAAGTCTTTTTCATCTTTTAGCCAAGTATCACTTACGTCTCCTTAATCCCATTTTCTCCCCTTATCCAAAATGTTAACCATTAATATTTGGGATATTGAATGGATTAACAGGTCTTTGGGTAAAAATGAAATCGATGTTTGGCCATAGAACAAGTTATTGCCCCCCCTTAAGTTAATAAGGGATAGTTGTAGTGCTTTAGTATGATATATTTTGAAAGATTTAGAATCTCGTGAGAAATTCTTGAAAAATTATCATACCTTAACACTACATCAAGCCATTAAAGCACATTATTCACAAATATACATATTCACAATTGAAAAACCAATATAAAGTGGACCTGAAGTGTACGACCCATTAGATGGATCGTTGCAGTAGCTTGTGGTGCACTAAATACGGTCTTCCACCAACGAATCTTTCCAAGCTCCTCATCAATCTACGTTCACGGAGCTTTTGATCAATCTTCTTGATCACGTACTTTGCCATCTGCCGGTAACCCGGATGCCAATCCTCCGTCATCTCTGGCAGAGTCCCACCCGAGTTCAGATGCTCCAACTTTCCTCTGACTTGTAGAAGAGTCCCATCACTGTACTTATGGAGCTCACCTACCCTCATAAACTTCATCAAACCTCGACTGTTCAAGTAGAAGATGCCGTAATTCGGGACAGAAATGCCGGTATAGGGACATCTTTCTACATGTTGAGGTAGCACTTGATTCACTGGACGGGTTAGGTTAAGCTTCCTTTGATAGCTTTCGACTCCCAACTGAAGATCTTCAACTCGTGACTTGATGACAATGCTTCGTGTGAACATACGAAGTGCTGTATTCAAAGCAATCAGGTCTTCACGAGGAATATGTGTGAGTTGATCTCGGGTCATCAGAAGCAGCATATCTTCGATATCCTCAAGGCGAATGATGGAAAAATCTCCTTGCTGGATTTTGTATTCCCTGTCATCCTCCCTTTTCAAGCGAATCTCCGTCACATGATAATAGCCGTTCTTGGCTTCAGTTTTCATTCCTAAGATGCTGGAGATGCGGATGTCGGATCTAACATTGCTTCCAGAATTGACCAAGCAGCAACCCCTGTACGCCCTTCGGACTCGTTCGTCCCAATGAGATGCACCTATGACAGCATACATATCATAATTACGATTCATTTTTGGGACCCAGAGTCGATTTACCTTTTCCTCGATAAAGGGTATTGTCCCCCAGTTGGCAGCTTTCAGTAAGGTCAGGGAGGTTGCGTACTTTGATGACCCCTTCAGTAGATACACAAGATCATTGGTGACGAAGAAGTCAAGAGCAATCTGATTATCTTGAGCAGGATCCATTGGAGGTGGAGCTCTTTCTGATTCATGAAGACCTGGCCGTTGAACGGTATTCAGAGCCTTCAGGATCTCATCAGCATAGTACTCGAACTCCATTCGGGTTAATCGGGTTTTGGCACGCAGTCTCTTATCTTTCAGCGCTTTCTTCACCAAGGATGGAGTAACCGAAGTCTTATACTCATGAGCAAAAAATGCACATAAGTCAATCGGACTTCGGATACGGAGATACAACACATCTTTGTCAGCGTCTGTGATCGGATCATATTGTGCTGCTGCCGTGATCCAAGCCTGTGGTGGTGCAGTCTCGTCTATCTCCAACGTGTCTGCCCAGTCTCGTGTGCTTGGTTCAGGAACCGTAGATTGTTGTGCTTGTTGTTGAGGAGTAGAAGTGCGAACATCTATTGGTTCAGTTTCAGGCATTTCGGCAGTGTCGTGAACTGGTGAGTGTTGTGCAGCTTCGGGTTCCGTCACTGATTCTGCAATCACAGGAGCAACAACAACAGAACAAATGGGGTTAGTGGTAATAGGTAAAGATACAGCGATAGAGGTACCGGGAACCGCTGACGCTGTAGTGGCATTCACATCGTGGCGCCACTTAGTTCGTCTTGATTCCGACGATATTGATTTGTCCTTCTGCGCTGCATCTTTCTTGGACTTGGTTCCAGTCTTAGCAGTTTTCTTGGAGCTGGTAACCTTGTCTCCCTCTTTCGGCTGTTCACCCCCATCATCATCCTGATTGTCATCCCCGTTACTACCCCTAGCACTCTCCTCATTCCCATCACCACCATCATCGCCATCATCATCATCCTCATCATCGTCATCATCATCCTCATCCTTATCCTCATCATCACCATCATCGTCATCCTTTTCCTCTTCTTCTCCTTCTTCTTCCTCTTCCTCTTCACCAGTACCCTCTTCCTCCTCACTTTCTTCCCTTTCTTCTTCAGGTAGAATGTGATAAGGTACCACACTTCCAAACGTTTTGAATAACCTATCATCCTCCATGATAGCATCATTCAGGGATTTATATAGAGCCCGTTGAATCCTAGACTTATCAAACGATCCAAGTTCCACCATACGAGCCTTAAGGATCTTCTTCAATTCAAAATCCGTCAAGTCATAAGCAATCTTGTAGGCGGCTTCTGAAGGATTGGATGATTTGATCATCAAGTTGTCAGCAGCAAGTGTCTTCAACTCATCACGCAGTTTAGGCATTAGGGATTCAACGGATTCTTGCACTCTTTCTTTCACAGAGGCTTCAAGTGCTTCTTTTTGCTCTTTGTATTTATCCCTCATCGCTTGAAGTCTGGTGATACGTGCAGCATGCTTATCAGCCTCAGCCTGCTTAACCCGAGCTAGCTCTTCTGCATGTGCTTTTCGAGTCACCTCCATATCTGCAGCGAACCTAGCAATCATCTCCTCTTGGGTTCTCCTAAATGCTTCTTCACTTTGAGCTCGTCTTTGTAACTCTTGGCGAAGTTCATCCATTTCGCGTTTGTGATTATCCACATGTTTATCCAACATTTCGGCCATCACCAACGCAGCCATGGTAGATGTTGCAGAGCTGCTCTGGGTTGATTGGAGAGCCTCGGCTGTTACTGCGGTACTAAGGATGGGAATTGTAGGTGGTGGAAGAAATGGTGTTGAAGCCGGTCTGGTTGGTAAGGGTTGTATGGGTGGAGGTTGAGTTGCTAAGGGTTGAGTTGACACCATGATCGTAGGAGCAACAGACTCCTTTTCCACACTTGCTGAAATAGGGATTGATGGATCCTTCGAAGTGGAATAATGTTCAGGTGACCCAAACTCATCAACATCATCTGGTTCCACGTACTCATCCTCAATATCTACCCTTGCACCTAAACCACTACCGCCAGTATCTTTCCTACTCCTTTGAATAGCTATCTTCATCATTTGTTTCTCAGTTTTATCAAGAGTAGGATCAACAATGTCTTCTTCGTCACGTAGACGCATCTCATCAGCCTTACCCTTTCCCTTCTTACCCTCTGTCTTTTTCTTCTTGGTTTCAGGTTCAGGTAACGCAGCTGGTTGTTTGCGTTTACCTTTACTCTTAACCGTTGTAGACGAGTCTTCTCAAGTCTGAAGATTTGCTTTCAGCTTCTTGATTTCTAGCTGCAGTAGCTTGTAATCAGCAGAACCTTTGATTTTCTCCGTCAGAAGATAATCGGGAATGGGACCCGGAATCACACCAATAGACGGTCCTTCATGCCTCAGATCCACAGTATCATCAGCTTCTTTAGTGTGATAGCGACTTGCTGCACGCCTATCAATAGTAGCATCATTCTTCATAAAATAATTAATGATAAGCTTGATAAACCGAGGATAAGGAAAGAAGTTTGTCTTCAGCTTCTTGTTATAGAAGAGTTGAAAGGTGAATTCTTCCCATATCAACAAAGCATAATCTGAATTTGCAGCTTTGTACATGCCATAGAAGAGGTTTATTATAGGACTGCGCAAAGCATCATGGCCACTTATTTTTGGTGTAAGACATCTACTGAGAATACCCATCAATGCTCTCCAAGGTTGTCCTACTTTAGCCGTGGTAAACTCAGATGCAACTCGTATTTCCGGACATCCAAGAGCGTCAAATAACTCCACGAGTTCATCTTTAGTAGGATCCCTCGAGAATGACATGCCTTTGGGTGTATCCCGTATACCAAGAATCTTACGGAAGTCTGAAACTGTGAGTGTCTGCTGCTTGTTGTCGATGGTGAAGGTGATCTTGTTTGAAGTGATTTCCTTGGTAGCCCAAAATTCATACATATACTCATACGGCACCGAGGCTGTACTCCTAAGGGCGTTCTTGAAATGAGAGTTATCGAGGATGGCTATGGCGACCTTAAAACCATGGTGAGTGGATTTTGAGATTTGCTTCAGCCGGTAGTTGTTGGGTATAAACTTAAGGGTTCGTGCTTTAGCAATATCGGCTTCTCTAGATTCTTGGATTGCTTGTACTGTTGGATTAGTCATTGTATCTGCTTAAGATAAGACATGAAAGGTTGATGCACAAAAACATATAGATATATATCATTCTTACATCTAAGCATAACACATTTCATAACATAATACAACAAGTACATATATAGCATGCAAACAATAATAATCAAACTCTTCATCCGGAACTTTTCCTCATTCGGAACATCTTCATCCGGAACATTCCTTCATTCGGAACTTCTTCATCCGGAAGTTCTTCATTCGGAACTTCCTTCATCCGGAAGTTCTTCATTCGGAACTTCCTTCATCCGGAAGTTCTTCATTCGGAACTTCCTTCATCCGGAAGTTCTTCATTCGGAACTTCTTTCATCCGGAAGTTCTTCATTCGGAACTTCCTTCATCCGGAAGTTCTTCATTCGGAACTTCCTTCATCCGGAAGTTCTTATCCTTGTTCATCCGGAACATCAAAAACGCAGCTTATAAGGTTAATTCTAAGCGCATTTGTGATTTCTAAGGTAATCTAAGGCATTTTAAGCATCATTTAAACTATTCCGAGCAAAACCCACCATAAATCCCTAATCAATTAAGCCTAAATTGGGGCGAACAAACCCTAACCAGATTTAAGTTGAATTAACCGATTGGATTTACATGATTTAAACAAATTAGAAATAGAATAATTGATGTTATTTACCTTATTTATCGAAAGAACAAGAATTAGATGGATTAAACGAGTGAGTTGATTTCTTGTGTGTGTTTATTCAACAATGGCGGCAAAGTAGATGATAAACAGTGAAAGGGAAAGAGGGGGCGGGGGTGTTTTATTTGACTAGGTCAAAAGTTTTTGACAAGTTATAACAAATATCACTTTAAGTCCCTCCAATTTCACTCCTTATCCTTTTTGTTTCTAACTTTTTTAATTCACTTAATCCTTGTTTAACTTACACACAAGTTAGCAAACGCAATCTATTAGCATATCTCCAATATCTAAAAGCAATGCCTATCACTTAGAACGAACACAAGTCGTCTTCTAAAGCAAAACCACTCAATTACCATGTAGCCCTTAATTTTCACAATCACTTTTGAAAATCAATTTAATGACGAAGATGATTTTAATATTTTCTCCCCCTTAAACGATGACCCGTTTTCTATTTAAAGAGCTGTAGTCATTGTTTAAAGAGTCAAATATTGATGAAAGCATTTCCAATTTTTATCTTGAAAAAATTTGATTCGTGGTGTCAATAAGATTTCTCTTATTTTAACAAATTAATGCACTGAGACGTACACAAATTCGTGTTAGACCAAGTTGTAAAGTAAACTTGATCCCTTTGCATGATTTGGCTTGTAAATCACGCCCGAGAAAATTAATTCCCGTTCTGAGCCAACGTTTTCCAAGGAAATACGTGACTTTAATATGAAAACCGGTTTGCAGTCAGAAATAACTACAAGCCATAATGGGCATGTTTTAAAAATGTACAACTTTTATACGGACTCTATTTATGGCACCGTGTCAATATTGATCGACATTTCTAAGGCCGTAAATATTACCGTACTAAAAGACATGCCCGTTTTAAAACGAAAAATATTTTTGGTTTTTCTTGATTTTATAATTTTTATGGTTTTTCTAGGTTTTATATTTTTTTTATGATTTTTGATGGTTTTATATTTTTGTATTTTCTTTTTGTGGTTTATATATTTACGATAATATACATGATCACGAACAAAAGGATACTCTGAATAGTTTACCACGACTATTCAGCTGATTCTTCTGCCAACTCTTTGAGAGTCGCTGGAGTGAATGATTTCATGCCAAGCTTGTCGATCAAAAACTCGATTCGTCCTCGATCTAAGGCTTTGGTGAACATATCCGCCAGCTGATACTCAGTAGTGACAAAATACAGCTCGATCACTCCGTTCTCCACCTGCTCCTTAATGAAATGGTAGCGAATGTCTATGTGCTTGGCCCGGGAGTGTTGAACATAGTTGCAGCAAAGGGCAATGGCGCTCTTGTTGTCACAATACATCGGGATTTTGTTAAATCCCAAACCGTAGTCAGTTAATTGTGATCTCATCCAAAGGACTTGAGCACAACAACCGGACATGGCGATGTATTCAGCCTCCGTGCTTGATATTGCAGCGCTTTTCTGCCTTTTTGAAGACCAACTGATCAATCTATCTCCAAGGACTTGCACAGATCCAGAAGTGCTACGCCTCGTGTCTTGACATCCAGCATGATCGGCATCTGCGTATGATATTAAAGCAATAGAGGAATCCTTCGGATACCATAGACCACGATGAAGTGTTCCTTTTAGATACCGAAAGATCCTTTTCACAACATGTAGGTGCTTTTCGGTAGGCCGAGCCTGATACCGGGCACACATGCATACAGCAAATTGCAAATCAGGCCTGCTAGCAGTCAGATATAGAAGGGTGCCGATCATCCCACGGTAAAGTTTTGGATCGACAATAGTCCCATTCCTATCTTCATCTAACTTGGATTTCTCCACCATTGGAGTGTCCACGGGGTCACAATTTTCAAAGTTATATTTCTTAAGAGATTCTAGAGCATATTTGGATTGATTAATAAAGATGCCTCTGGGATTCTGAGAAATCTGTAATCCTAAGAAAAATGAAATTTTTCCCATCATCGACATCTGAAAGCGTGTGGACATTATCTTCTCAAATCGATTTGACAATTCTATGTTAGTGGCAGCAAATATTATATCATCAACATAAATTTGTACCAGAATCATGTCGTTGCCTTCCTTGAGAGTGAATAGAGTGGGGTCCACCTTGCCTTTGGAGAAGCCTTCCGAAATGAGATATGTTGACAGGAGATCATACCACGCGCGTGGAGCTTGTTTCAACCCATAGAGAGCCTTCTTAAGCTTGTACACATGATTAGGAAACTCCGTACTGACGAACCCATCCGGCTGACTAACATAGACTTCTTCCCTTAGTTCACCGTTCAAAAATGCCGTCTTCACATCCATTTGGTAGACGATCATGTTCATATGAGCAGCATACGCAAGGAATAGTCTAATAGCCTCCAATCTAGCCACAGGAGCAAAAGATTCCTCAAAGTCTATACCCAAGTCTTGTTTATATCCTCTAGCGACCAATCTAGCCTTATTCTTCAATACCGCACCCATCTCATCAAGTTTAACCTTATAAACCCATAACAAAGTAAGGATGTTAACCTTGTCAGGGAGAGGAACCAATTCCCATACTTCAAGTCGTTGGAATTCATTTAGTTCCTCCTGCATAGCTTCAATCCAAGATGATTGGGTCATAGCCTGCTGCCAATTTTTAGAATCAACTTCAGAGAGAAATGCATCAAAGTAACAATAAAGTGCACTCTCTTGTAATTGGTGGCGTGTAGAGACTGGCCGATCTAGATCTCCAATAACATTCCTAATTGGGTGATCTTTTGTCCATTTAGTGCTATGGTTTTCAATCCTAGGTGGTCTGGAGTGAACAATAGAAGGAGCTTCTTCTGAGGTAGACGCGGCTGAAGGGTTTTCAGGGATCGCTACACCAAAGAAAGGAAGCTCTTGCAGATGAGCATATTCCAAGTCGTGATCAATAGAATCCTCTTCCACATCATTAGGCACAAGTAGGGGTGATGATTCAGGTGTAGTTTGAGAATCACTTGGTGAAGGTGCATCCGGTTCAATATGAATTGTAGATGCATTAGATAAAGGTTCATTAGCTTGAGCAACCACTTCAGGTATTGGAGCAATTACTACAGGTGCTGGAACTTCATCAGTCGGGGGATCGAATAATTCATCAAACAACGGTTGAAACAGTTTATCCCACTCGGGCCTTGTTGGTGGTAAAAATGATGTAGAAGTAGGATTATTGGGAACTAATCCGGAACTAATAGCACCGGTTCCCATCTCATGAAGCGCGGGTTCAGAGCTGTGTTGCTCAGAAGCCATCGCTGTCAGCTCATCGAAATCTGCGTCCATAGTTTCTACAATCTTGCCAAGACGACGGTTATAGATTCGGTATGCTCTTTTGGACGGTGAGTAACCAATGAAAATACCTATATCGGATTTTGGTTGAAGCTTACCCAAGTTCTCACTATTGATGTTTGGATAACACAGAGCACCAAACACATGAAAAAATGAAACATCGGGTTTGCGGTCATGTAGAAGCTCATAAGGTGTTTTTCCATGGCGTTTCCGAATGATAGAACGGTTTTGGGTGAAACATGCAGTAGAAATAGCCTCTGCCCACAAGAACAATGGAGCGTTCGCATAAATAAGCATGGTCCTAGCAGCTTCCATAAGTGTACGATTCCGTCTTTCAACGACACCGTTTTGTTGTGGAGTGCGTGCAGCGGATGTTTCATGTGATATACCAACTCCTTCATAATAATCACGAAGAGTCTGGTTGACGAACTCTGTACCATTGTCTGTACGAATACGGCGGACAGTGGTATTCAAACGTACCTGAATGATATTCAGAAAAGTGATGATAGCCTTCGGTGCTTCATCCTTTGTACGTAGAAATCTAACCCATGTAAACCTGGAGAAATCATCCACAATTACCAGAATGAATTTCTTACCGCTCACACTTTCAGTTCTCATCGGCCCACAAAGATCCATATGCAAAAGATGAAGTTTTTCTTGATTGGTGTCTTCAGCTTTGGGCTTGTAAGATTTCTTGGTACTTTTCCCCCTTGAACACGCGGAACATAAATGGTCCTTGTGAAATTTAAGCTTTGGAAGACCACGAACTAAATCGTTTTTAGCCAGATGATTAATAGCATCAAAGTTAAGATGAGATAATCTGCGATGCCATAACCATGACTTGGTCTTAGATGCTTTAGAGAGAAGACATACTGGAGAGGCGGCCATCATGTCTTGTAAGGACAAAGTATAAAGATTTGCACCACGAGATCCCTTCAACAAATCTTTTCCTTCCAAGTTGCGGATGAAACAAGTGTGTTGTCGAAAAGCAACCTCAAGGATGGAATCACAAAACTGTCCTACTGAGAATAAGTTATGACCAAGACCTTCTACATAGTATACCCTAGAAATCGTCACGTTTCCAATCTGATATTCACCATACCCCATAATCTTTGCTATATGATCATTCCCGAATTTAACCGTACCAAGAAACTTGCTGACGAAATTTCGGAGCATCGAGCGATTTCCGGTCATATGTTTTGAACAACCGGAGTCCAAATACCACAGGATGATTTGGACCACCTGAAAATATCACCACACAAAGACAATGTAGAGGTATCGGAATCTGAGTGTTCCTTGTTATTAGCAGGTACAGATTTAATAACCTTAGATTTGCTAACTCTAGGTTTCTTAGATTTCCTAGCCTTCTTCTTCTTAATTGGTGGTGTAGATTCTAGTTGGCTTAAATCCTGAGGTATTTCTTCACTGATAGGCACTATAGTGGGGGCAGACCTAATTAAAGGGCGCTATTTCCATACTTGAGTGCGAGTGTTCCTAACTAAAGGACGCTCAGACCTAACCTCAATGGATGCATTCCTAGTTAAAGGGCACATTTTTCCATCTAATGTAAAGGTCCTACCAGTGGGACGCCATTGCCAGCCAACTTGAGCACGAGTTCTACCCGTTGGCTTCCATTCAAGACCATTCTTAATAGCATTCATTTCATTAACGTGATCAATTAGACACAAATCATGACGTTGGGAAAACATACATTCATTACAATTCCAACAATTCAAATCAGAATTCACGAATGGTTTAGGCTGCTGCACAGGCGCAGAGCTTTTAGTCTTAACATGATTCTTTTTATTTAAAACTGAACTAGCATTCCTATTGTGAACTTCTACTTTCTTCTTTGTGGCACTACTAGTGGAGGGCTTGATCTTAGCTTTCTTGAGTGGCGATCCTTTAGCCTTAGTAGTCTCTTTTAATCCTGTAGAAGGCAAAGTGGGAACATTAGCAACAGATTTTAAAGGTGTCTTACTTGATTGTGCCAATGACGGTTTCGCTCCTGGAGTCTTATTAAATGGAGTGACAGCAATGGGCCTATTATTAAGTAGTGCAGAACCTGGTGTACCTATGTATTGCAAATATGCCAAGCAATATTGAACTCGCTTAATATATTCATGAGCCGAATAATAGTCGCTACTTGAGGGATCTAAGGCATAAAGATCGTCTAAAATATCCCTAAGAAGATCGACATGCTTAATGGCATTCCTCATATAATCATCATAGGTAACCGGGTTTCTTTTATGAAGCGGATTCTTATAAAGCACTACTGACTTGGTTGTTGGAGCACTAGTGGACGGTGCAGAGTCGGTAGCTAAGTTATCAACAACTTCTTGTCGGGTGAGAAGAAGTGTCTCCTTTAACTCAGCCAAAACCATATTTTTGTCTATGAGCAGGATGTTCAAATCAGAGATTTCTTCGCACTTTTGGTTCAGTTGTTCAACAAAAGATTGTTGCTGTGCCGCATTAAAAGCGAAGCGTTCTTCTAGTGAACCATAAAGAGCGGATAATCCCTGTCTTGTCCGATCCATCTCCCCTAGAACAGACGAAAGTCTAATTTCTAAGACTTGGTTTTTAGACTCTGCAGCCTCTAGTTCCAATTTTAATGTTTCCTTTGATGATTCCTCTCTCTTCAATCTCATGATTTCTTCCTCTAATGTCTTAACAATTGCAATCATCTTGTCACTAGTCTCAACACCGTTTTCATAAACATTTGATATCAAAAGATTCTTATTTTGAGTTTGTTGTTTTAATTCTAAAGATATACAATGTTGTTCTAGTTGATTAAAGCGTTTTGAAAGTAAATTGTAGGAATCTTGTAGCTTTAAAAACTCAGCGTTAGATTCGTGACAAGAATGATTGTCTACCTCATTTACAATATCAGCAACATTTACAGAAAGATTACAAACATCATCACAAATATCCTCACAAATATTCACAGCATCACAATTAATCATAGCGGATGTAAGCTCATTTGAATAATTAACATTTATAGTAGTAAGCACATCACACGAGATTACTGCAGACAAGAATCGGTCATATTCAGTTAAAATCTTTTCTTTTTCAATTAGTTGTAGTTCGTAAGCGGTGTCCATTTCATAAAACACTTTTTGAACTTCACCAATTTCAAACACAAGATTTTCCTTAAGAGATGCAAAAGTTCCTTTTAGACTTTCGACAAATGGATTGATCTCATTTTTAAACACCTCGTTCATATGTTCAAAAGCCCATTCTCCGGCATTTAAGCCATTTGAAGTCGTACAATCCAAAATGACCTTGTCAAAATTAGTAAAGTATTGATTAATCTCTTGCAAGTTTAACCATACAGTACTAACAGGTGGAAGATCCTTTGGAATTTCCTTAGGACCTTCCATATTGACAAGTGTAGGAAATGTACTAGGGTTTTCTTCATCTAATATGTAGGTCGGTGCTGTTATGAGATCTTTGTCCATATGGAAGCGAATTCTAAAATCCGTTTTTGCAAGCTCCTTATTCAATTTAAAATAATCACACTCGGGATATTTTGCAGAATTGTATGACCGATCCTCATCAACTAGATCCTTACTTGTTCGATCATCGGGAAAAACAATCGGGTCTAAAGCCAATCCTAATTGAGTTGCATTATAAAGTCTAGGACTATGTCTTAAAGCTTGTTTTGCATACCGTGGATTAGGGGGAAGGCCTTTTAGACGAGATAAGTTAAATTCTCTAAATGAAGCATCAAATAAATGAACTAGTTGAGAAGCAGCGTATTGTCTTAACAGCAAGTAATCTAGACTTCTAATCTTATTAGTGGCATTAATCTCCATTTCATTTTTCTTAGACTCAAGTGATTCAAAATCCGTTTGAAGTTTTTTAAAATTAGTGACCACTAACTCTTTTTCTTGAAGTTCATTAGACAGATTTGCTCTTAAGTTTTCTATTTCTTGCAAGTGACCCATTTGTTTGTTTCTAAAGTGATCATATTCAGGATTAGTTAGAACACTAGACGATGGCACTAGTTCCAAGGTTTGAACTTTCTCATTGCTTAAGGCAAGCTCATCAGACAAATTCTTATTCTTAGCTAAGGTTTCTAAGAGTGCAGCATTCATTTGGCTAAGTAATGTAGCAGGAACCATGACCAAATCTTGTTGAGCAGGAGTAGGCGTATGCGAAATGGGTCCCGGTTGTGATTCACTCAAAGTCTGGGGACTCACATTGATATTGCTATCATTGTTTGTCTCCTCGTTTGAAAGACTCACCACCGAAGATTCATTCGAATCAGCACTCTCTTGCACAACTTGATGTGGTTGAATACTAGCATCAGTGGTATTATCGGTGGTATTAATAAGTACCTCAGATCTCTTTTCTGGCCCTAAGCTGGAGATAGTTGCCATGAGAGCAGCCTTTGCAGATTGAAAGTTATCACAGTCTGAGTCATACGCATCGAGATCATCTGCTTGGTATGCTGCATTCTATGTGGTGACCGTGTCTTGTTCAGCAATCCCTGGATCAGCAAGAAATGCAAGCTCCTCTTCATCAAGTTCCCTTCCTTGCGCCTGAGCATTTACCAGATAGATCTTTTCTGCAAACCACTGTCCATCCCTTCTCCTCTTGGGTTTCTTACAATCCCTGGACATATGACCCTCTTCCTTGCAGTTGTAGCATGTAATCATTCTCAACTTGCCTGTATTAGCCCGTGGAGGATTGTTGACCATTGGAGCAGGAGCAGGATTGACCGTGCGAGCATTGGTTGATGTGGAAGGTCTCCCCTGATATGGTTGAATTGGCTGAACCATTACCCTGCCATTCTCAATTGTAGCTTGTTGGCGAGAATTGGATGAATTCCTCAACTGATTGTTGGTAGGAGCTGATCCCCTAAATCCTCGTTTGCTTAAAGTCCTTGTGAGATAGGCAGACATAGTGGTTAACACTTCAACTGGATCAGCACCTTGTTTAAATACAGGAACGGGGACTTCCTCATCATCACAGTACATTGCTTGATCTTGAGCTGCATAATCACTAGAAGGAATACTCATTTGATCAGGGTAGCTTGTTGGATATGTTGCATTCTCTTAATAAGATGAATATGAAGATTGAGCATAAGGTGCAATACTAGCTGGATGAGGTTGTGTAGCATATTGTGATGAAGGTGCACTGAACCGATATTGTTGCTGATGTGAGGTGGTTGGTTGTGGTAAAATCGAGTATTGGGGAAAGGCTGGTGTCATGTAAGGTGATGGATGATAGGCTTGATGTCCCAAAATATAAGGAGTGTTGTTGTGAGACAAGCTTGGTTGATTCGCCATCAAAGCTAATGAATCTGGGTACATACCTCTTGGAGAACGGTGCATGATCACATGTTTCTCATGTTGCTGAAGAAAAGCATATAGTTGATCCAAATTGCACTTATGCAGATCCCTGGTTAACTTAACATCGGTAATATACTCACCCCATTCACCTTGAGGTAAAGTATTCAAGAATTTGGTGTTAACCTGGAATGGAGCAATCACCAGATTGTATACATTCAGATCATTCATAAGTGTGGTGAATCTGAAGTAATAATCATGAAGCATTTCCCCTGGGTTGTAGGTGAATCTATCAAACAGGTCATACAACTGACATTCCCTTTCCTGTTTGGTGAGAGACGTGCCTTGTAGCAACACCTTAAGACGTTCCCATAAATCCTTTGCCACTGTATACTGACTTACCATCCTATAGATGTCATGGGGAAGAGCTTGGAGAATTGTTTGAAGAGCTTTCTCGTCTGCATCGGCAACAAGTTGTTGGGCTGGTGTAAGTTCTTCAAATTCTCTTGGTCGAGTCACATTGTTGACCACTATGGTACCATAGTCGAGTGGACCATTTAAAATTGACTTAACCATAAGCCTTCCATAAACCGGTTTTCCCTTAAGATAAGACATCATCCGGCCTTGCCAAGCTTCAAAAACTTCTTTGATGAGCATTGGCGGGCGATTATCCGTTCCCGTAATCACCGAAATATCCGTAAGTGATGTCATCTGAGGCATTACTGAATTCGGATTCATTTTGTTAACTTCAAAGAGACAAAGATTATCGGTTGATCGAGCAGTGAAGTAAAGCTTGTGAATTGTGTTGTGTTTTTGTTGTAAGAAACCAAGATTAAATCCTCTAAAAAATCGTCGAAAAAACAAGCAAAATAACCCTTGATTCGGAACTTTTTGTTGATTCGGAAGTTTGATTCGGAAGATTTGGCTTGGAATTACCTTGATTCGGAACTTTTGGCTTGATCCGGAACTTCTTGATTCGGAAGTTCTTGGTTCGGAGCTTTGGTTTGATCCGGAACTTCTTGGTTCGGAAGTTCTTGGTTCGGAACTTTTTGGCTTGATCCGGAACTTCTTGGTTCGGAAGTTCTTGGTTCGGAACTTATGGCTTGATCCGGAACTTCTTGGTTCGGAAGTTCTTGATCCGGAACTTCTTGATCCGGAACTTCTTGATCCGGAACTTGTTGGTTCGGAACTTCTTGATCCGGAACTTCTTGATCCGGAACTTCTTGACCCGGAACTTCTTGACCCGGAACTTCTTGATCCGGAACTTCTTGATCCGGAACTTGTTGGTTCGGAACTTTTGCTGAATAATCAGAAACTTGTTCCGATGAACAGTCGAACACTAAAAAGGAAGATTAAGCCCAGATTTTGACAAAATAACCCAAAAAGTTTTGTGATTTCAACAATAATAAGTAAAAACTAATACTTATCCACTAATCCCAATCACAAAAACACCAAAAACACCAAGAATCAAGATGGTTTTTCTTAAAGAACACTAATACAATCAAAAACTAAAAAAACCACACAAATCACTACCTTAAATCACCCCATAGCTCTTGATACCAAATGTAGAATATTGATAATCAATGAATCTATGAAGGGGTTTGTTGATTTCTAGAGAGAGAAAGTTAGAGAGAGAAAGTGAGAGAAACTATGTGTATTTTATTAAATGGAAACTAGCAAATGACAACAACCAACCCCTTTCCATGGTGGAAAGGGGTATTTATAGTTCCAAGCAAACATGGGCTTGGGCCGGTCCATGACAAGCCCATGGACCGGTTCTTACTTAAGTTAATAAGTAACTAATGACTATTTTCTAACTACGAGCTATTACAACATAAATATTATTGTGGAGTGACCGATACTTCTAATATACGTAAAAACGTATTTCTAACAAACATCATCTGGTTCCACGTACTCTTCTTCAATATTCATCTGAGCACCCGAACCACTACCACCCGTATCTCTCCTACTCCTTTCAAGAGCTATCTTCATTGCTTTTCTCTCAGCCTTGTTAAGAGTAGGATCATCAATATCTTCTTCATCGTGGAGAACTAACTCATCAGCCGTACCCTTTCCCTTCTTAACTGCAGTCTTCTTCTTTTTGGCTTTGGGTTCAGGTAAAGCTGTTTGCTTCCGTTTACCTTTGCTCTTAACCGTGGTAGATGAGTCTTCACCTGCTAGAATGCTTGCTCGTTGATTCTCAATTTCTTGTAGCAAGTTCTTGTAATCATCAGATGCGATAATCTCATCGGTCAGAAGATGACTGGGAATAGGACCAGGAATAACCGTATTCGAATGAGTCTCCTGCCTTAAGTCCACCAAATCATCATCATCTATCGTGAGGTGACGACTACCTGCACGCTTATCAATAGATGCATCGTTTTCCATAAAGTAATGTATGATCAGCTTAATGAACCTAGGGTACTGGTAACTTTTAACCTTACCCTTCGTGTTTGTGAAGAGTTGAAAAGTAAACTCCTCCCATAGCAATGATGCATAATCAATACCCACACCTTTGAACATACCATAAAACAACTTGATGATTGGCAGACGAACAGCATCAAACCCAGTTGTTTTGGGTGTGAAACATCGGCTCAGAATCCCAAAAATAGCTTTCCATGGTTGACCAACTTTGGCAGTAGTAAACTCAGACACGGTTCGTATGTCAAGACATCCAATGGCAGTGAACATTTCCATGATCTGGTCCTTAGTCGGGTTGGCTGAGTATGATAGGCCTTTGAGTGTCGGCCGAAATCCAAAGATCTTCCTGAAGTCTGACACAGTAAGCGTCTGCTGCTTGTTGTCCAAGGAAAATGTGATCTTGTTCGACGTTCTCTCTTTGGTAGCCCAGAACTCGTAAAGGTAGTCATAGGGCACTGAAGCACTTCTCCTTAGCGCATGCTTTAGATGAGATTTATCAAGTATGGTTGTACCTACCTTAAATCCATTATGTGTAGAATGAGATACCTCCTTCAAACGGAAGTTGTTTGGAAGAAACTTTAGAGTCTTGGCTTCGGCAATGGCGGTGGCTCTGGTGTCTTGTATTTGTTGTACTGTAGGGTTAGTCATCGTTTCTGCTTAAGATAAAACACAAAGGTTGAAACATACAAATATGAATATCATTATGACTTTAAACCTAAGCATTGAACATATGACCTAATCCCTTAAGCTTGTAAAACATTCAAACATCTCCTATTCGGAATAAACATTCAATTCGGAATAAATGGTCTATGCGGAATAAACAATCTATGCGGAATAAAATCCCTATCCGGAATTAAAAGTCTATTCGGAACATTAGGCCTATGCGGAATAAATCAAACATCTTCTATTCGGAAAGATCAGGCTATGCGGAAAAATTTCTTTATTCGGAAAGATCTGTCTATGCGGAATAAAATTCTTTATTCGGAAAGTTAGGCCTATGCGGAATAAAGATCCTATTCGGAAAGATTTCTCTTATGCGGAATAAAATTCTTATTCGGAAAGATTTGATCTATGCGGAATAAAATTCCTATTCGGAAAGAACTGTCTATGCGGAATAAACTTTCTATTCGGAAAATAAAGCTTCTATTCGGAAAGATTATCCTATGCGGAATAAAGCTTCTATTCGGAAAGATTATCCTATGCGGAATAAAGCTTCTATTCGGAAAGATTTTTCTATGCGGAATAATCCTCCTATTCGGAAAGTTCTTTCTATTCTGAATAAATGCCTTATTCGGAAAGTCCTATTCGGAATGTTTTCAACACTTATGTATTTTCTAATTAAGCACGAAATCGTTTGATTCAAGTATTCTAAGGGCCATATTAGTTCAATTCGTGCTATTCTGAATCAATCCCAGGCAAAACCCCCAATTAATTAAACCCTAATTTAAGCAGTAACTTAATTTGATTGTTTTCAATTAAAAGGATTTAATTAAATTGTATCGCATGAATGATTAAGCCGATTTGATACCTTTTGAAGATCTTGATCTAGAAGATGAATGATTTTGAGAAGTTTTGTTTGATTTCGTGATTTGTGTGTTCTTGTATGTTAATGGCGGCAAAGAAAACAGATGAATGAGAGAAAGAAGAAAACGGGGGGGGGGGGGGGGGGTGATGATTGACTAGGTCAAACTTTTAACAAGTTTGATACATAGTCACATTTAACCCCTCACTTTTTCTTTTTACTTCAATCAACATTCTTTTGTTTACCAAGTTTTAATACTTGTCATTTTTGACCTTATCTTATGGTAAATTTCCGAGCCTTAGTGATTAACCTATCTTAACACACGCACAAATCTATTCATGACACACTTATAAGCAACAACAAGACAAATGCCAAAGCAATCCAACCATTAACCATTGAGCTTTTTGAGTTTCCTTGAAAACTTTTGAAGATCTATTTGATGTGAAAGATGATGTAACATTTTCTCCCCCTTAAACGATGACCCGTTTTCTATTTAAAGAGCTGTAGTCATTGTTTAACGAGGCACATGATGATGAAAAACATTTTCCAATTGATGTTTTGAAAAGTTTGATTCGTGGTGGCAATAAGATTTCTCTTATTTTGACAAATTAATGCACTGAGACGTACACTAACTCGTGTTAGACCAAGTTGTAAAGTAAACTTGATCCCTTTGCATGATTTGGCTTGTAAATCATGCCCGAGAAAATTAATTCCCGTTGTGAGCCAACGTTTTCCAAGGAAATACGTGACTTTAATATGAAAACCGGGGTGCAGTCAGAAATAACTACAAGCCATAATGGGCATGTTTTAAAAATGTACAACTTTTATACGGACTCTATTTATGGCACCGTGTCAATATTAATCGATATTTCTAAGGCCGTAAATATTACCGTACTAAAAGACATGCCCGTTTTAAAAACGAAAAATATTTTTGGTTTTTTTTCTTGATTTTATAATTTTTATGGTTTTTCTAGGTTTTATATTTTTTATGATTTTTGT
The DNA here is from genome assembly GCA_025667525.1 of Glebionis coronaria. Taxonomy (NCBI): domain Eukaryota; kingdom Viridiplantae; phylum Streptophyta; class Magnoliopsida; order Asterales; family Asteraceae; genus Glebionis; species Glebionis coronaria. Next base: position 252,526,362 of record CM046878.1, read on the forward strand.
TGGTTTTATATTTTTGTATTTTCTTTTTGTGGTTTATATATTTACGATAATATACATGATCACGAACAAAGGATACTCTGAATAGTTTACCACGACTATTCAGCTGATTCTTCTGCCAACTCTTTGAGAGTCGCTGGAGTGAATGATTTCATGCCAAGCTTGTCGATCAAAAACTCGATTCGTCCTCGATCTAAGGCTTTGGTGAACATATCCGCCAGCTGGTACTCAGTAGTGACAAAATACAGCTCGATCACTCTGTTCTCCACCTGCTCCTTAATGAAATGGTAGCGAATGTCTATGTGCTTGGCCCGGGAGTGTTGAACATAGTTGCAGCAAAGGGCAATGGCGCTCTTGTTGTCACAATACATCGGGATTTTGTTGAATCCCAAACCGTAGTCAGTTAATTGTGATCTCATCCAAAGGACTTGAGCACAACAACCGGACATGGCGATGTATTCAGCCTCCGTGCTAGAAATTGCAGCGCTTTTCTTCCTTTTTGAAGACCAACTGATCAATCTATCTCCAAGGAGTTGCACAGATCCAGAAGTGCTACGCCTCGTGTCTTGACATCCAGCATGATCGGCATCTGCGTATGATATTAAAGCAATGGAGGAATCTTTCGGATACCATAGACCACGATGAAGTGTTCCTTTTAGATACCGAAAGATCCTTTTCACAACATGTAGGTGCTTTTCGGTAGGTCGAGCCTGATACCGGGCACACATGCATACAGCAAATTGCAAATCAGGCCTGCTAGCAGTCAGATAGAGAAGGGTGCCGATCGTCCCACGGTAAAGTTTTGGATCGACAATAGTCCGATTCCTATCTTCATCTAACTTGGGTTTCTCCACCATTGGAGTGTCCACGGGGTCACAATTATCAAAGTTATATTTCTTTAAAGATTCAAGAGCATATTTGGATTGATTAATAAAGATGCCTCTGGGATTTTGAGAAATCTGTAATCCTAAGAAAAATTCAAATTTCCCCATCATTGACATCTGAAAGCGTGTGGACATTATCTTCTCAAAGCGATTTGACAATTCTATGTTAGTGGCAGCAAATATTATATCATCAACATAAATTTGTACAAGAATCATGTCGTTGCCTTCCTTGAGAGTGAATAGAGTGGGGTCCACCTTGTCTTTGGAGAAGCCTTCCGAAATGAGATATGTTGAAAGGAGATCATACCAAGCACGTGGAGCTTGTTTCAACCCATAGAGAGCCTTCTTAAGCTTGTACACATGATTAGGAAACTCCGTGCTAACGAACCCATCCGGCTGACTAACATAGACTTCTTCCCTTAGTTCACCGTTCAAAAATGCCGTCTTCACATCCATTTGGTAGACGATCATGTTCATATGAGCAGCATACGCAAGGAATAGTCTAATAGCCTCCAATCTAGCCACAGGAGCAAAAGATTCTTCAAAGTCTATACCCAAGGCTTGTTTATATCCTCTAGCAACCAATCGAGCCTTATTCTTCAATACCGCACCCATGTCATCAAGTTTAACCTTATAAACCCATAATAAAGTAAGGATGTTAACTTTATCAGGGAGAGGAACTAATTCCCATACTGCAAGTTGTTGGAATTCATTTAGTTCCTCCTGCATGGCTTCAATCCAAGATGATTGAGTCATAGCCTGCTGCCAATTTTTAGGTTCAACTTCAGAGAGAAATGCATCAAAGTAGCAATAGAGTGCACTCTCTTGTAATTGATGGCGTGTAGAGACTGGTCGATCTAGATCTCCAATGACATTCCTAATTGGGTGATCTTTTGTCCATTTAGTGCTATGGTTTTCAATCCTAGGTGGTCTGGAGTGAACAATAGAAGGAGCTTCTTCTGAGGTAGACGCGGCTGAAGGGTTTTCAGGTATCGCTACACCAAAGAAAGGAAGCTCTTGCAGGTGAGCATATTCCAAGTCGTGATCAATAGAATCCTCTTCCACATCATTAGGCACAAGTAGGGGTGACGATTCAGGTGTAGTTTGAGAATCACTTGGTGAAGGTGCATCCGGTTCAATGTGAATTGAAGATGCATTAGATAAAGATTCATTTGCAGGAGCAATAACTTCAGGGATTGGAGCTATCACTACAGGTGCTGGAACTTCATCATTTGGGGGATCAAAGAATTCATCAAACAACGGTTGAAACAGTTTATCCCACTCGGGCCTTGTTGGTGGTAAAAATGATGTAGAAGTAGGATTATTGGGAACTAATCCGGAACTAATAGCACCGGTTCCCATCTCATGAAGCGCGGGTTCAGAGCTGTGTTGCTCAGAAGCCATCGCTGTCAGCTCATCGAAATCTGCGTCCATAGTTTCTACAATCTTGCCAAGACGAAGATTGTAAATTCGGTATGCTTTCTTGAACGGTGAGTAACCAATGAAAATACCTATATCGGCTTTCGGTTGAAGCTTACCCAAGTTCTCACTATTAATGTTTGGATAACAAAGAGCACCAAACACATGGAAAAATGAAACATCGGGTTTACGGTCATGTAGAAGCTCATAAGGTGTTTTTCCATGGCGTTTCCGAATGATAGAACGGTTTTGGGTGAAACATGCAGTAGATATAGCTTCTGCCCACAAGAATAATGGAGCGTTCGCATAAATAAGCATAGTCCTAGCAGCTTCCATAAGTGTACGATTCCGTCTTTCAACGACACCGTTTTGTTGTGGAGTGCGTGCAGCGGATGTTTCATGTGAGATACCAACTCCTTCATAGTAATCACGAAGAGTCTGGTTGACGAACTCTGTTCCATTATCTGTACGAATACGGCGGACAGTAGTATTCAAACGTACCTGAATGAATTTCAGAAAAGCGATGATAGACTTCGGTGCTTCATCCTTTGTACGTAGAAATCTAACCCATGTAAACCTGGAGAAATCATCCACAATAACCAGAATGAATTTCTTACCGCTCACACTTTCAGTTCTCATTGGCCCACAAAGATCCATATGCAAAAGATGAAGTTTTTCTTGATTGGTGTCTTCAGCTTTGGGCTTGTATGATTTCTTGGTACTTTTCCCCCTTGAACACGCGGAACATAAATGGTCCTTGTGAAATTTAAGCTTTGGAAGACCACGAACTAATTCGTTTTTAGCCAGATGATTAATAGCATCAAAGTTAAGATGAGATAATCTGCGATGCCATAACCAAGACTTGGTCTTAGATGCTTTAGAGAGAAGACATACTGGAGAGGCGGCCATCATGTCTTGTAGGGACAACGTATAAAGATTTGCACCACGAGAACCCTTCAACAAATCTTTTCCTTCCAAATTGCGGATGAAACATGTATGTTGTCGAAAAGCAACCTCTAGGTTGGAATCACAAAATTATCCTACTGAAAATAAGTTATGACCAAGACCTTCTACATAGTATACCCTTGAAATCGTAACGTTTCCAATTTGATATTCACCATACCCCATTATCTTTGCTATATGATCATTCCTGAATTTAACCGTACCAAGAAACTTGCTGACGAAATTTCGGAGCATCGAGCGATCTCCGGTCATATGCTTTGAACAACCGGAGTCCAAATACCAGAGGATGATTTGGACCACCTGAAAATATCACCACACGAAGACAATGTAGAGGTATCGGAATCTGAGTGTTCCTTGTTATTAGCAGGTACAGATTTAATAATCTTAAATTTGCTAACTCTAGGTTTCTTAGATTTCCTAGCCTTCTTCTTCCTAGTTGGTGGTGTAGATTCTAGTTGGCTTAAATCCTGTGGTATTTCTTCACTGATAGGCACTATAGTGGGAGCTGACCTAGTTAAAGGGCGCTGTTTCCATACTTGAGTGCGAGTGTGCCTAACTAAAGGACGCTCAGACCTAACCTCAATGGATGCATTCCTAGTTAAAGGGCACATTGTTCCATCTAATGTAAAGGTCCTACCAGTGGGACGCCATTGCCAGCCAACTTGGGCACGAGTTCTACCCGTTGGCTTCCATTCAAGACCATTCCTAATGGCATTCATTTCATTCACATGATCAATAAGACACAAATCATGACGTTGGGAAAACATACATTCATTACAATTCCAACATTTTAAATCAGAATTCACAAATGGTTTAGGCTTCTGCACAGGCGCAGAGCTTTTAGTCTTAACATGATTCTTCTTATTTAAAACTGAACTAACATTCCTATGGTGATCTTCTACTTTCTTCTTTTTGGCACTACTAGTGGAGGGCTTGATCTTATCTTTCTTGAGTGGCGATCCTTTAGCCATAGTAGTCTCTTTTAATCCTGTAGAAGGCAACGTGGGAATATTAGCAACAGATTTTAAAGGTGCCTTACATGATTGTGCCAATGACGGTTTTGCTCATGGAGTCTTATTGAATGGAGTTACAGCAATGGGCCTATTAGTAAGTAGTGCAGAGCCTGGTTTACCTATGTATTGCAAATATGCTAAGCAATATTGAACTCGCTTAATATATTCATGAGCTGAATAATAGTAGCTACTTGAGGGATCTAAGGCATAAAGATCGTCTAAAATATCCCTAACAAGATCTACATGCTTAATGGCATTCCTCATATAATCATCGTAGGTAACCGGGTTTCTCTTATGAAGTGGGTTCTTATAAAGCACTACTGACTTGATTGTTGGAGCACTAGTGGACGGTGCCGAGTCGGTAGCTAAGTTATCAACAACTTCTTGTCGGGTGAGAAGAAGTGTCTCCTTTAACTCGGCCAAAACCATATTTTTGTCAATGAGCAGGATGTTCAAGTCAGAGATTTCCTCGCACTTTTGGTTCAGTTGTTCAACATAAGATTGTTGCTGTGCCGCATTAAAAGCGAAACGTTCTTCTAGTGAACCATAAAGAGCGGATAGTCCCTGTCTTGTCCGATCCATCTCCCCTAAAACAGACGAAAGTCTAATTTCTAAGACCTGGTTTTTAGACTCTGCAGCCTCTAGTTCCAATTTGAGTGTTTCATTTGATGACACATCTCTTTTCAATCTCATAATCTCTTCCTCTAATGTCTTAACAATTGCAATCATCTTGTCACTCGTCTGAACACCGTTTTCACAACCATTTGATATCAAAAGATTCTCATTTTGAGTTTGTTGTTTTAATTCTAAAGATATACAATGTTGTTCTAGTTGATTAAAGCGTTTTGAAAGTAAATTGTAAGAATCTTGTAGCTTTAAAAACTCAGCGTTAGATTCGTGACAAGAATGATTATCTACCTCATTTACAGTATCAGCAACATTTACAGAGAGATCACAAACATCATCACAAATATCATCACAAATATTCACAGCATCACAATTAATCATAGCGGATGTAAGCTCATTCGAATAATTAACATTTACAGTAGTAAGCACATCACACGAGATTACTGCAGACAAGAATCGGTCATATTCGGTTAGAATCTTTTCTTTTTCAATTAGTTGTAGTTCGTAAGCGGTGTCCATTTCATAAAACACTTTTTGAACTTCACCAATTTCAAACACAAGATTTTCCTTAAGAGATGCAAAACTTCCTTTTAGACTTTCGACAAACGGATTGATCTCAGTTTTAAACACCTCGTTCATGTGTTCGAAAGCCCATTCTCCGGCGTTTAGGCCATTTGAAGTCGTACATTCCAAAATGACCTTGTCAAAATTAGTTAAGTATTGATTAGTCTCTTGCAAGTTTAACCATACAGTGCTAACAGGTGGAAGATCCTTTGGAATTTCCTTAGGACCTTCCATGTTGACAAGTGTAGGAAATGTACTAGGGTTTTCTTCATTCAACATGTAGGTTGGTGCTGTAATGAGATCTTTGTCCATATGGAAGCGAATTCTAAAATCCGTTTTAACAAGCTCCTTATTCATTTTAAAATAATCACACTCGGGATATTTTGCAGAATTGTATGACCGATCCTCATCAACTAGATCCTTACTTGTTCGATCATCGAAAATAACAATCGGGTCTAAGACCAATCCTAATTGGGTTACATTATAAAGTCTTGGACTATGTCTTAAAGCTTGTTTTGCATACCTTGGATTAGGTGGAAGGCCTTTTTGACGTGATAAGTTAAATTCTCTAAATGAAGCATCAAATAAGTGCACTAGTTGAGAAGCAGCGTATTGTCTTAAAAGCAAGTAGTCTAGACTTCTAATCTTATTAGCAGCATTAATCTTCATTTCATTCTTCTTAGACTCGAGTGACTCAAAATCTGTTTGAAGTTTTTGAAAATTAGTGACCACTAACTCCTTTTCGCTAAGTTCTTTAGAAAGATTTGCTCTTAAGGTTTCGATTTCTTGCAAGTGACCCATTTGTTTGTTTCTAAAATGATCATATTTGGGATTAGTTAGAACACTAGACGAAGGCACTAATTCCAAGGTTTGAACTTTCTCATTGCTTAAGGCAAGCTCATCAGACAAATTCTTATTCTTAGCTAGGGTTTCTAAGAGAGCAGCATTCATTTGGCTAAGTAATGTAGCAGGAACCATGACCAAATCTTGTTGAGCAGGAATAGGCGTATGCGAAATGGCTCCCGGTTGTGATTCACTCAAAGTCTGGGGACTCACATTGATATTGCTATCATTGATTGTCTCCTCATTTGAAAGACTCACCACCGAAGAATCATTCGAATCAGCACTCTCTTGCACAACTTGATGTGGTTGAATACTAGCATCAGTGGTATTAATAAGTACCTTAGATCTCTTTTCTGGCCCTAAGCTGGAGATAGTTGCCATAAGAGCAGCCTTTGCAGATTGAAATTCATCACAGTCTGAGTCATACGCATCGAGATCATCTGCTTGGTATGCTGCATTCTGTGTGGTGACAACGTCTTGTTCAGCAATCCCTGGATCAGCAAGAAATGCAAGCTCCTCTTCATCAAGTTCCCTTCCTTGTGCCTGAGCATTTACCAGATAGATCTTTTCTGCAAACCATTGTCCATCCCTTCTCCTCTTGGGCTTCTTGCAATCCCTGGACATGTGTCCTTCTTCCTTGCAGTTGTAGCATGTAATCATTCTCAACTTGCCTGTGGAATTAGCCCGTGGAGCAGGATTGACCATTGGAGCCTGATTTACCGTGCGAGCATTGGTAGTTGATGTGGTAGGTCTCCCCTGATATGGGTGAATAGGCTGAACCATTACCCTGCCATTCTCAATAGTAGCTTGTTGGCAAGAATTGGATGAATTCCTCAACTGATTGTTGGTAGGAGCTGATCCTCTGTATCCTCGTTTGCTTAAAGTCCTTGTGAGATAAGCAGACGTAGTGGTTAACACTTCAACTGGGTCAGCTCCTTGTTTGAATACAGGAATGGGGACTTCCTCATCATCACAATACATTGCTTGGTCTTGATGAGCTGCATAATCACTAGAAGGAATACTCATTTGTTCAGGGTAGCTTGTTGGATATGCTGCATTCTCTTGATAAGAAGAATATGAAGGCTGAGCATAAGGTGCAATGTTTGCTGGGTGAAGTTGTGAAGCATACTGTGGTGAAGGTGCATTAAACCGATATTGTTGTTGATGTGAGGTGGGTGGTTGCGGTAGAATCGAGTATTGGGGGAAGGTTGGTGTCATATAAGGTGATGGATGATAGGCTTGATGTCCCAAGATATAAGGTGTGTTGTTGTGTGACAAGCTTGGTTGATTCGCCATCAAAGCTAAGGAATCAGGGTACATACCTCGAGGAGAACGGTGCATGATCACATGTTTCTCATGCTGCTGAAGAAAAGCATAGATTTGATCTAAATTGCACTTATGCAAATCCCGGGTTAACTTAACATCGGTAATATACTCACCCCATTCAGCTTGAGGTAAAGTATTCAAGAACTTGGTGTTAACCTGGAATGGAGCAATCACGAGATTGTATACATTCAGATCATTCATTAGAGTAGTGAATCTGAAGTAATAGTCGTGTAGCGTTTCCCCTGGGCTGTACGTGAATCTATCAAACAGATCATACAGCTGACATTCCCTTTCCTGTTTGGTAAGAGACGTACCTTGTAGCAACACCTTTAGACGTTCCCATAAATCCTTGGCAACCGTATATTGACTTACCATGCGATAAATATCATGCGGAAGAGCTTGGAGAAGAGTCTGTAGAGCCTTTTCATCAGCATCAGCAATGAGTTGTTGTGCCGGTGTGAGTTCTTCATATTCTCTTGGTCGAGACACGTTATTTGCCACAATGGTACCATAGTCGAGTGGACCATTCAAAATCGATTTGACCATAAGCCTTCCGTATGTTGGTTTGCCCTTCAAGTATTGCATCATACGGCCCTGCCATGCCTCAAACACCTCTTTAATAAGCATCGGTGGACGACTATCAGTTCCCGTTATGATTGAGATATCCGTAAGAGATGTCATCTGAGGCATTAATGAACTCGGATTCATTGTGATCACTTAAAAGACTCAAAGATTATCGGTTGATCGAGCAATGAAGAAAGGTTGAGAATTTGTGTTGTGTTGGTTGAAATCAAGATTAAATCCACTAAAGATCGTCGAAAAAACTCAAATACCCCTTGAACTTATTATACGGAATAACCCTAACTCAGAATAAATCCTATTCGGAATAATCTCTATTCAGAATAACCCTATGCTGTAAAACCCTTATCCGGAATAATCCCTAAACAGAAAAACCCTTATGCGGAATAACCCTATACTGAATAAACCCTATTCGGAATGTTCTGCTATTCGGAATATTTCTTCAGTTCGGAATGTTTTCTATTCGGAATAATCGGCTATTCGGAAAGATCTTTGCTATTCGGAAAGAATTGGCTATTCGGAAAGAATTGGCTATTCGGAAACAATTGGCTATTCGGAAAGAATTGCTATTCGGAAAGAATTTCCTATTCGGAAAGAATTTCCTATTCGGAAAAATACTGCTATTCGGAATGTCTATTCAGAAAAAATTCTGCTATTCTGAAAACTCTCCTATTCGGAATGTATATTCGGAATAATCCTGCTATTCTGAAAACCTTCCTATTCGGAATATCTATTCGGAATAATCTGGAAAAATAAGTTCGAGACTTTGAAAAACAGCTTTAAATCCGATTTTTTGATCAAAAACCACAAAAAGTTTTATGATTTTTACCAAAATAAGCTAAACCCAATCCTTATCAATCAATCCCAATAACAAAAACACCAAAAACAACAAGATTCAAGATTGATTTTTTCTAAAGATCACTAATTGATTCAAAAACTAAAAAAGCAACACAATCCTTACCTTAAATCACCCCATAGCTCTTGATACCAAATGTAGAATATTGATAACCTAAGAATCTATGAAGTGGGTTGATGTTTTCTAGTGAGAGAAACTAGAGAGAGAAAGAGAGAGAAAACTATGTGTGATTTTATTAATATGAAAGTTTCAAATGAACAACAACCAACCCCTTTCCATGGTGGAAAGGGGTATTTATACTTCCAAGCAACATTGGGCTTGGGCCGGTCCATGACAAGCCCATGGACCGGTTCTTACTTAACTTAATAAGTAACAATTAACTATTTGTTAACTACGAGCTATTACAACATAAATCATATTGTGGAGTGACCGATACTTCTAATATACGTTAAAACGTATTTCTAACAATAAATCTCTTGATATGATCATGGGGGTCATCTTGGGAACGACCCAAAATTGGGATAGCGGAAACCATTTTAATTAAATCCGATTTGAGTTCAAAATTATTTGCTCCAATTGCGGGGACAACGATAGCGTCATTGTTTCCCTCAACGTGTGATTGCAAAATCTCGAGCATAGGTCGGTTATCCGTTTCCATTGTATTGTCGAAAGCACGATTCTCGGGATCGGCTTGAATGACGATCTTTTTGTTTTTCTTCTTCTTCTTTTTGGAAGAATTAGAAGTATTTGGTACACCAATCGGTATGTATGTATGCGCGCGAGTGCGCATACAATTAAAACTTTGGAATGAGGTAGGTGACCTCGGTCTACTTTGAGAGGAAAAGGATTTTCCCTCTCGAGGTGCAATATTAAAAAGCTACAAAAATATATACTTAAGTACTACTTGAGTTGGCAAACCAATAATCGGTCGTCCCTCTCAATATATGCACAAGCAAGCGGGGAAACGAGGTGGCACAAAGCACTAAAAAACCTTTTTTCTTAGACGGCCTTTTATAGTGCGTCGCCTTATACCCACCTTATAGTTTGTATATATCGAGTTCAAACGTCTTACTAGTATTTATCTATTTTGCCTTTTTATTTCGTTATGGATGCGAATACAATAGTTAGGTGATGAAATCCCAAGTAAGGCTTATTTGAAAAGTAGGTAAATTTATTGTGCTACGTAATATACTATAGTAAAAGAAAAATCTTTTTGTATTTTTTAGAAAAATATATATTCACAAGAAAAATCGAAAGAAATCGAACTAAAAGATAACACTAATACGTAATATTTTTGGCGTAATACTTTTAGGAAAAAGAATTACTTTTTTATTTTTTAATTTTTTTGGTGCAAATCTTAGGAAAGAAATTGCGTTTGTGATTTTTTTTAATTTTTTTGGAATTTTATGTTTTTGATTTTTTGTATTTTTGATTTTTGTTGCAAAGAAACGTAACGTTCAAAAAAACGGATCCCAAAATCTAAACGTCTTCACGAAAAATCGTCAATCGTACGAGCGAAGCGGCAGCGGCGCCATTTTAATACTAGGGTTTTGCAAATCCTAATTTAAACAATGATTGTTCGTTTTCCTCGACTCACTCGAATTGATGTCCGGTTAAACGTAAAACTTGATTTGTTTTTGGTAAAATAAAACTTTTGGAAATTTTAAACTAAATAAAAACTATTTGATTAAAAGAGAACTATTTTAAACTAATTTAAATAATCTAATTTAAACTAAATTTAATTAAAACTATTTTAAAACTTAAACAAAATTAAAACTAATTTTAAAATTAAAACTTTAAATCTAAATCTAAATCTAATTTTAATAAAACTAAATAAAAACTTTTAATTAAAATCTATTTTTAAACAAAACTGTATTAAATGAAAACTAATTTTATACTATTTTAAAAAAAACTATTTAAAAGACTTTTATGAAAACTATTTTAAAACCTAAACTAAAATTTAAACTAATTTAAAAAAGAAATTTAAATAATTTTTTTTAAAAAAAAACTTTATAAAATAAATCGTAATTAAAAACTTTTTAATTAAAACTTAATAAAACTAAAAACATTTAATCAAACCATTTTAAATATAACTGCCATAAAAATAAAAGCCTATATTAATTAAAAATCGCATAAAGAAACACAAGAAAGTGTCTAACTCGAATGGTTATGTTGGTTGGCTGTTGAGCGAGAGGTCTGGGGTTCGAATCCCAGGCCAGGCAAGATTTTGCTTTTTATTTTTGTTTTAGCTTTTTGAATTTTGGACAATTAAACAAACAGCCCAGTTGAGTCTGTTATGATATAAGCAAATCAGCAACACAAGCAAAGACCAAATAAGCTAGAAAACAGTTATATCAAATAAGCAAACAAAAGACACCAAACTAAATAAGCAAATAAAATAAGTAAATCTGAACTATAAGCAAAACAGACTTACAACTATCCTAATAAGCAGATTAAATATAAGCTGAAAATCAAATATAAGCACAAAAGTATAAGCATGAAATAAGCAGTAATGAAAATCAATAAGCCAATTAAATCAAATCAGCCAAATAAGGAAAATAAGCAGAAGACAACGTAGATAAGCTAACCAATTAAGCAAATTCCAAACACAACGAAAGCAAGTAAAAACAAATAAGCAAATAACAAATATCTAAAACCCGAATAAGCAGTTCTAACAAATCTATATCCCAACACAATTAAAACAATAACATGAGCAGGTCAAATCAAATAAGCATATTAAACAGTAAGCAGATCGAAACCCAACACAAGCAGTACAAACAAAAACAAGCTACCAAACAGTAACTATAAACTAAAAACAAGCAGATATTAAACCAAACCAAAATTAGAACTAAAACAAGAAATTTAAAAAGAGTGTGAGAACCTTTTGACGAATCCGTTGGGTCGAAGGTTGGCGCTGAGCCACCTTGTGAACCGGAGCGAACAAACACCTCCTTCGAATCAAACCGCGAACATCAATCAGTAACCCACTCCTTCTACGAACAAATCTTTGAACCAAATATAATCCAACCGTACAATAACTTAATAATCTTCCTAGTGGGGAAAGATGTTTCACTTTCTTTTTATTTATTTATTTATTTTTCTATAATAATAATAACTCGAACAGTGATAAAATAAAAGGCAGAATTAAAGATTAAATTCAACAGAAATTTAAATTGAGACGAATTAATTAAACAAACTTTTCATTAATAAAAAGTAATTTAATACAAAACTGGAAATTGAAAATTACAATAAACCTAAACTAATTTTTGCAGAAAATAAAAATAAAGAAAAAGTGCTCTGAATTACATTATTGATAGGGTTTTTATAGGCAAAACCCTCAAAGCCTCTTGGTGGCTTAATAAGTAAGCAACTAATCTTGGCCGTTTAATCTTTTCTCTTTCTTCAATTTCTTCATCAATGGTTGAGAATCGCCTTCATTCACACAGATTGCCCTCGTGGCGTAGATTATGCTTCTTGTGTTACTTGGTGGCTGAGGTGGCAGATTAGTATTGGTGGATTTGGTATTGGTGATTTGTTTCCACCAATCAAAATCAAAAGATTAGCCACGTAGGTGAGAGATGAGGACCACAATTGGTGTTTGCTTCCGATTCTTGGGGGGATTTAATTGGATTCGTGTGAATCACACGAATATGTAAAAGGCCCCAATTTAAAATGGTGATTTTTGATCTAGGGTAATTAGGGTTTATTTTGGTGGCTGTGTAAAAATTGGGAGAGAAAGAAAAACAGTGAAAGGCACTTTGTTTTTATCAAATGAACAAATAAAGTGGGTGTAGGGTAAAACGAAAAGTATTTATTTGTGAGTGGGTAAAACGTTTTTAACAAAACGTGTGGGTGAGGGTCTGTGTTACTTTGGTAGTAATGAAAACAGTGGGGTTGGTGGGTAAATTGATTTTGTTAATAAAACGTGTGGGTGGAATAAGTTGAGTACACGTGTGTGATATTTGTGTGAGAGTAATGTGAGTTGACCAGGGGTGTTAAATTGACCAATTCTTTGTCCCAATCCAAATGAAAAGTTTTCATCCGTCCCATTTTATTGTTATATCAAACAATTGGGCCTGGCCTAAAGTTAAAACATTTCATCCGTATTTAAATTGTAAATGGGCTTGCTGGGCCAAAAAATGTAAATAACTCCTTCCCATTTTCTTTTTATTTTGGTTAATGGGCTTTTGAGCCCAATACCCAAATGTGGGGCCCACTTGGCTCGAATATCTTCAAAAATATTTAATCCAATAGAATCGAGCTCGATTTCGGCTTTCTCGATCTTTTTCTTTAAGCTCGTGTCGGTTTAGCCGGTTTTCGTGAACTTGGGCACACTTTTGGTCTTTTGACTTTGTCTTCGTCTCTTATTGGACTTTTCTTCAACATTTGACCGTGAAATCCCGTGTTTTCTCTTCTTTTGATCATTTGTACCTATTTTAACACAAAAACACAAAACTACGCGTAATTCCGACTTTTATGATACTAAACACATGATTAGGTCTTGTTTTTCCTTGATTTTAGTGGCAAAAAGGATAAGTGTTTACACACTTATTACACATCAACAACCGCTCCTACAACATCCACAACTACTGTCATTGCTCCAGAGAACACAAATCAAGCAGAAGATGCATTATCTGACGAAGACGAATTTATCAACCCATTCGGTACACCGGTACACGAAACTAGAGAGTCTTCTACTCGCCATGTTGATCCGTCAAATTTGCATACGTTCTACCAATGACATCCTTCAACACATCATTGGACCCGAGATCATCCTTTGGTTCATGTCATTGGAAACCCTTCACAGCCCGTTCGCACAAGACGACAGCTTAACACCGATGCTGATGTTTGTATCTTCGCACTCGCTGTGAGTTCAGCTGAACCAAAAAACATCAAAGAAGCATTAGCTGATCATGCTTGGATTGAATCGATGACGGATGAACTTCAACAATTTGAAAGACTTAAATTCTGGGAACTTGTTGACAGACCATACGATGTAACACCATTAAATCTTCGATGGATCTGGAAAAACAAGATGGATGAAGAGAACACGATCATCAAGAATAAATCTAGGCTAGTGGCTAAAGGGTATGGACAGAAAGAGGGTATTGATTTTGAAGAATCATTTGCACTTGTAGCTCGAATGGAAGCGGTCAGGATTTTTCTTGCTTATGCTGCACATAAGGGATTCATTGTCTACCAAATGGACGTAAAGACGGCGTTTCTTAATGGTCCTTTGAAGGAAGAAGTCTATGTCACACAACCGGAAGGATTCGTCAATCCTCATTATCCTGACAGGGTGTATCGTCTCCACAAAGCACTTTATGGACTCAAGCAAGCTCCAAGGGCGTGGTACAACGAGCTCTCGAAATTTCTGGTCTCCAAAGGTTTCTCAAAAGGTTCCATTGATCTAACTTTGTTCACTAATAAATATGAGGATGATATTCTGCTTGTGCAAATTTATGTTGATGACATTATTTTCGGGTCTACAAACCCAAAACTTTCAAAATGGTTTGAAAAAGTAATGCACAACAGATTTGAAATGTCTATGATGGGCGAACTAAAATTCTTTCAAGGAATTCAAGTTCACCAATCCCCAAGTGGTATATTCATTAACCAAGCTAAGTATTGTCAAGAGATAATCATAAAGCATGGTATGACATAATGTGACCCCGTTGGGACACCATTATCAACCACATCCCTAGATGCTGATTTGGAGGGATTACCCATAAATCAAACGAGATATCGTTCCATGATCGGGTCCCTCATGTACTTGACAGCAAGCAGACCTGATATTCATCATGCTACATGCTAGTGTGCACGATATCAAGCACGACCCACTGAAAAGCACCTCAAGGAGGTTAAACGGATCTTTAGGTACCTTAAGAATACCATTCACATGGGACTCTGGTATCTGAGGGAAACCGGTTTCTTTCTAACGGCCTATTCAGATTCTGATCATGCAGGGTGTCTTGATACACGATAAAGTACTTCTAGTGGTGCACAATTTCTAGGTCAAGATAAGCTTGTGGGATGGTCTTCCAAGAAGCAGGATTGCACGTCACTTTCATCAGCCGAAGCGGAGTATGTGTCTCTATCTGCGTGTTGTGCTCAAGTTCTTTGGATGAGAACACAACTCACGGATTATGGCTTCCACTTTGATAAAGTACCTATGTACTGTGATTCAAAGTCTGCCATAGCCATCTCCTGCAATCCGGTACAGCATTCCCGCACGAAGCACATTGATGTCTGATATCACTTCATTAAGGAACAAGTTGAAAGAGGTATTGTTGAATTATACTTTGTTGGAACTGATTACCAATTAGCTGACTTGTTTACAAAAGCTCTTTCGAAAGAGAGGTTTGCGTATCTAGTTAGGCAAATTGGTATGAGATGTTTGACTCCAGCAGAACTGGAGGTTCTGGCAAAGAAGCCTGCTTGATTCATCTATCAAACATCTACATGTAAATATTAATGAAAAAGAAAAATACAAAATTAAAAAATCTTTGATAATCCAAAAATATTTTTCTCGACATGTCTTTCAGTATCGATAATATGGACGTACCTAGAAATGTCGCTCAATAACGACACGGGTGTGTACATAAAGCTCGAATGAAAGTTGTAAATATTTTTCAAAACATGTCATTTCTATCTTTTTTAAAGGAAATTGTCTATTTTGGACAATATTTCCAAAAACAGATAGAGCAATCTATCTTGGGTTGAGCTTGTCAGAAAACATTCCACGTTTTGAGCTTAACACAATGGCTTGTAATCACTGTCAGATTGCAACCCGGCTCTAAATTCACGGGGGAGTGTACGCTTTTGTACTCTTACCCTTAGCAAAAGAAGTTAAATCTTATTACACTTGAGTGGATTCGTCAAGACATTCAAAGTCTATGAACTCAAGTTTATGCTTTAGAAAAAACCTTTTCGTCAAAAAGAATTGATTTTTCAAAAAGCGTTGAACACAATTTTTTCAAGAATTTCTCAATGATATTCAAAATCTTTCAAAAATTGTATGTTCAACAACTCCTATCCTCAAAAGTTTAATGTGGATCATATCCTCGTAATGACAATTCCATTGGATCAATTTTTGAGGGGGAGCATTTTATCTTCATGCAAAAGATTAACACATCTTTCTCCCGGAGATTTTCAAGACTATTTTTCAAAATATATTTTAATCAAATTTGATATCTCTAATATCAAAAGATTTTATATATTAGAGATAGGGGAGAAAATGTGATTAAAATGTGATCTTATATAATACTCAAGCACTTTAACTCTTACTTACATGTGCGAAACACTTTTGATTATCGATGCACATGTGAAGGGGGAGCTTTTATGAAACGACAAAACTAGCAAGGTGTTAAATGTTTTTCAAACACTTTGTTAGAATTTAAAGTGGTTTTCATGGTTACGATCAAATACCCACAACATCTTTAATTCACGACGTTATTGGTGTCAAAAGGGTGGTTAGGTTTAAGTTCTATGATCCAACCAGAACCGGAGGGATCTTCCCAGGGACAATCCAATAGATTATTAGAAGTCCTTAGGAAAGATGGAGTAGAATGTGAACGTAGTAGAATGTCGACTAAGTACTGATGCTAGCACTGGAACAATCACAACAAGGTGCTAGTGATTATGTCTTGGTAAGCATTGAAGGGGTTGAAGAGTGAAAAAGAAATGTAAGGATAAAGGGTGTATAGAAAGAAGCCCTCCATACAACTTAGGCAGAAACCGGGTCAACACATCATGAAGACAACTCATCAAGCACAACCCTTTCCTAGCTACTCAGGCTTCTCTCAAAAGAAGTTTGTTTTATTGTCACGGAGATCAACACGACTTCTATTGACTTTCTCACTCCGAGATAGTTGATATTGAATCGGTGGCATCTGCTCCAGCCTCCGACCACTAAAATTGCACAAATCGAGTCTAGAGCCAAGAGATCAATCAAATCTCGTTAGGACATACGGATGAAGATCAAGAGAGTCCTACGCTATATCCTTGCGATATTGCTAGAACACTCAGAGTGATACTACTTAGTATTCACAATGATGAGTGGAAATCCTTCCAGTGTTAACATCAAACAGCACTGCGGTAGGTCATATGCAAGATTCTTTATGAATTGAACATGTGTAAAACTAAAAAGAAACAGTGGTTTGATTCTGAATTGATTCAAACTCGTTTCAGGTTTCTACGCAATATCTTTATGGTCTTGCCAGAACATTCAGAGTGATATTCATTAATATTCACAGTGACGAATGGAAATCCTTCTAGCGTCAACATCAAACAGCGCTACGGTAGGTAACTTGTGAGATTCTTATGAATCAAACTTGTGTCAACTGAAAAGCAACAGTGGGAAGATTCTTAATGAATCAAACTTGTTCCAGGAATTTGAATTGACGACTTTAATCAAGCGGATATTTATCCAATTGATTCACTCTTTATGTTCGCAGTCTTGCTTTGAGACGGTCGAGTAAAGAGAACGGCTAGTACAGCCGCGAAACCCTGTCAAGGAGATTCTTAATTGAATCTACCTAATCACAGGTACGGTATTTATTATCGTATAACGGTCTTCACCGACCGGAGGTAAAACGCTACTGATTTAGGACGAATGTCAAAGCCATTCAGTCCGTGTCCATGTTTTGTCTCGAGAAGGTGACGTCACGGTGTACTCAACATAGTCAAAGATTCAAAACCACATGTTCATGCCCAAAGACTTATTCAACAATTAATAGTGTGAGCATGTGGATAAAGACACAAGATCGCAAGATGACAAAGACAAGTCAAGAATGATTTGAAGATCTCAAGATAAAAGACTAAGTCAAAAGACAATGACAAAGGCTCAAAGATCACAACATGAAGGAACAAAACTACTGTTACACGTTCAAGACTCATTTATGACGAGATTTATAATCTCCATTGATCTCCAAATATCAAAAGGGTATGACCTCACATTGGGGGAGATTGTTAGCCTCAAAATATTGTGTCAAACAAGAATGCTCGGTCATAGGTTATTATTGTAACATTAGTTAGAATATTGTAACAGGTAGTTAATTAGTTGTGGTTTACGGGCTTTGATTTAAACTAATTAAAGTCCAAAAGACAAGCCCGGCCCAATATATAGCCCATTAAAGCCCGTATGTGGGTGGACTATATATACTACCTTCCTAGCATGTTAGGAGGGTTGGTTGTTCATTTTTTCTCACTTCTAATCTAATATTCCCAAAGTTAATCATCTCTCTCTCTCTACTTTCTCTCTCTAGAATTCATCTTCTTCATCTATTTTCTTTCTTTCTTCCTTGCTTAATCATCACAAATATATGGGACAACATTAATAAAACTAACAAAATATGAATACAGAAAATAAATAACAGTAATGAAGAAAGCAGTAAAACTAAGACGACATAATTATAAACGATAATTAAATTAACAATAATAAAAAAGACTTACTAAATCACCAGTAAGTCGAGGCACGCGTAATACATGCTTAGAACTAAAGAGCCGAAGCACGTGTTTGACACGATTCCCTTAAAACAGATTCGTCATCTGTTTACCAGGGTACAACAACCGAAACAGTAAGTTGTATTGTCGGAGTAAGCAAAACTGCCTGGAATTTCACCTTATCAGATGCGTACTCCGTTGGAAATCAATAGTAATACTTATTGATTTGATGTGTGAAAAAACTATGGAATTAAGCCTCTATTTATACACAATAGACTCCCTTCCAGTTTACTCATCCTACCGATGTGAGACAAAAAGTAAACCATTTTTTCTCTTTAAGCATGATACCAAATGCCTAACTTTAAGACACGATATCTCATTCACATCACCTTCATTTTGGACACATAAAGGCTCATTGCGAAGCTCTCTTAAAGGAGAACGCGAACCTATAAAGTATCACTAATATATATGATACATACATATACATAATTGTGTACAAAGTTGGTCAAAAGTCATTATGCCAACAATATTTTCCAACAATCCCCCACATGAATAGAGATCGGTCGTAATACACATAAGTTTCAATAAAATTCCAACAGTTGAATCTTGCATAAAATAGGTAGGTGTGACCCTTTGAACCTTCCCTTGTGAGATGCACTTAGTCTCCTAGATCTAAGTAGACGCGATGTCCTTGAACTTACCCTCTGTTTATGTAGACGACAATACACACTCACACAAGACTCTCCCTGACATTGTCAAGTCCTCAAAGTCGTGTTCGTTATGGTCATGAACACTAGCCTGGTTCTGCAAGAGCTCTTAGAAATTGTGCCCACACAATTTCCTTCAAAGCGACCCCTACTTCTCTCTCATATAGGTGATTTCATCTTGAATCATTAAAAACATATGTCTTATGATTTCATCTTAAATCATCATGCTTTATGATTTCATACTGAATCATTAAAGCAATATGTTTAACCTCTCAATAAGTCACATTATTCTAGGAATGGACTAGGAAAGTTATTGTATTAAGTAACTCCCCCACATTGACGTGACTTCTCCCACATTTCTATGATTAGGTTGTCCTATTGAACCCAGATCTTGGGATCTCCAGTCAAATGGGTTTGGTTTTTCTTCATAGAAACTCATTCCTTCAAGGATTTTAGTCTCATTCCTTTAGACGACTTACTAACTAACTCTCTTCTTAAGCCTTTCGTAAGTGGATCCGCGATGTTATCCTTTGACTTCACATACTCAATTGAGATAACTCTTGTTGAGAGTAGCTATCGTACCGAATTATGTCGACGACGGATATGTCTAGACTTTCCATTATACATTGTGCTATGAGCTCTGCCAATTGCCGATTGACTATCACAATGTATACTAATGGCCGTTACCGGTTTAGGCCACCTGGGTATGTCCACTACGAATTGACGTAGCCATTCCGCCTCTTCTCTGCATTTATCTAACGCGATAAATTTTGATTCCATCGTGGACTTAGCTATTACAGTTTGCTTGGAAGACTTCCAAGATATAGCAGCCCCTCCTAGTGTAAATACGTATCCACTAGTCGATCTAGAATTCTTTATGTTAGGTATCCAATTTGCATCACTGTATCCTTCAATAACAGCTGGATATCTAGCATAATTCACTCCATAATCACGTCTGTATCTCAAATAATGAAGTAACCTAGTCATATCTTTCCAATGTGCATTACTTAGATTACTAGTATACCTACTTAGTTTGCTAACATCATATGCTAAGTCAGGTCGGGTACCTATCATCAAATACATTAACATGCCAATAACTCTTGAATACTCTAACTGGGCAACACCCTCGCCTCTATTTTTAGATAGATGCAAACTGCTGTCACTTGGAGTTCTAGATAGGCCAGAATCCCCCGTATTTGAGTATTAAGAATTTTGTCCACGTAATGTGCTTGACTTAATGCTAGTCCACTCTGAGTTCGTATGATCTTTATTCCAAGGATCACATCTGCCAAACCCATGTATTTCATGTCAAACTTTGATTTCAACATGTGTTTAGTAGACTTGATCATCTTGTCATTACTGCCAACGATAAGCATATCATCAACATAAAGACACAAGATTACATATCTATTATTTATGTCTTTGACATAAACACACTTGTCACATTCATTAATTTTGAATCCACCCTCTAGCATGGCATGATCAAACTTTTGATGCCATTGTTTAAGAGCTTGGTTTAAGCCATACAATGACTTAACCAGCCTACAAACTTTGCTCTCTTGTCCAGGAGCCATGAAACCCTCGGGTTGGTTCATGTATATTTTTTCTTCCAAATCTCCGTTTAGAAAAGCCGTTTTCACATCCATTTGGTGAACTTTTAAATTTCTTAATGCAGCAATAGCAAGAATCATTCTAACAGAAGTTATTCGCGTAACATGAGAATAAGTATACAAATAATCTAGACCTTCGCGTTGTCTAAATCCTTTGATTAGCAATCTTGCTTTGTACTTGTCAATGGTCCCATCAGCTTTCATCTTTTTCTTGAAGATCCATTTATAAGCTAGTGGTTTACAACCAGGAGGTAAATCCACGAGCTCGCAAGTATGATTTTGTAAAATAGACTCTATTTCATTGTTAATCGCTTCTTTTCATCGAGGCCCTTCCGAAGAATTTACCGCTTCTTGATAAGAAGTGGGTTCATTTTCTACCATAAAAGAAACAAAATCAGGTCCAAATGATTTCTTGGTTCTCGCTCGTTTGCTTCTTCTAGGTTCAACCTCTTCTTACACGGGCTGATATTGCCTCTCATCTTGGAGATCATTATCATTTCGTTGTCTCTTATCTTGGACAACTGCATCATCTATTCTAGACGTGTTTCTAGTTTCCTTATTTAAACAAGGAAATATGTTTTCAAAGAAAGAAGCATTCCTTGATTTCATTACTGTGTTCTTGTGTATATCTGGATTTTTTGAATCATGTACAATGAAACGATAAGCACTGCTATTCTTACCATATCCAACAAATATACAATCCACAGATTTAGGTCCAATTGTTTGGGCCTTAGGTGTCGGCACAACTACCTTGGCTAGACACCCGCACACTCGTAAGTACTGGTATGATGGTTTTCTTCCCATCCACAGTTCATATGGGGTTTCCTCTTTATCTTTACGAGGTATCTTGTTTAAAATATAAGTAGCCGTTAGAATGGCTTCCCCCCACATGTCCCGGCTTAAACCAGAACTTAACAACATGACATTAACCATTTCTTTCAAGGTACGGTTCTTCCTTTCAGCAATACCATTTTGCTGAGGTGAATAAGGAGCAGTAAACTCGTGTCTAATTCCATGTTTAGCACATAGATCATCAAAAGGAGACACAAATTCACCTCCTTTATCACTTCGTACCACCTTGATTTTCCTACCAAGTTGATTCTCAACTTCGGTTTTATATAGAACAAACTTGTCTATAGCTTCATCTTTACTTTTCAACAAGTAAACGTAGCGTTACTTTGTGCAAGCATCAATAAACGTGAAGAAGTACTTATTGTCACCTTTTATGGGTAGTGATTTCAAATCACATATGTCTGTTTGTATCATATCAAGTGGTTCGGTTTTTCGTTCAACCGATTTGAAAGATGATCTTGTAAGTTTGGCTTTGACACAAGTTTCACACTTATAATTTGAATCAACATGAAAATTTGGTATGCCATTAAACTTCATCAATCGACGCATTGAATTAAAATTAACATGTCCAAGACGACCATGCCACACATTAGAAGACTCAATCAAGTAAGCAGAAGAATTCATTTTATTGATAGCATTCTTAACAACTATTACATTGAGCTTAAACATACCATTCAGGACATACCCCTTACCAACATACATTTGATTCTTAGAAAGAACAACTTTATTAGACTAAAAAACAAGACGAAAACCAAACTTATTCAAAAGCCATCTAGACACAAGATTCTTACGAATCTCCGGAACATACAAGACTTTAGTCAACTTGAAATCTTTCTCGGATGTCATCTTTTAAATAACATCTCCTTCGCCCTTGATATCAGAAGTCGTAGAGTTGCCGATGTAGAGCTTCTCTCCATTGTCAACCGCTCTGAAAGAGTAGAACATACTCTTGTCAGCACACACATGACAGGTTGCCCCAGTATCAACCCACCAATCACTATTATTAGAACCTACCAGGTTAACTTCAGAGATCATGGCAACGACATCAGACACTATAGCAATCATGTCCACATTATCATTCTCTATATTAGCCTCGCGTGGAGTCACCAGCTTCGGCGCTTTACAATTAGAAGCACGATGACCTAGCTTGTCATAGTTGAAGCAATTTCCTTAGAACTTCTGCTTCACAATTCCAGCTTTAGGAGCAAGGTACTCAAACTTCCCTTTGCTCTTCTTGTCATTCTTCGCTTTGTGAAAGCTCTTGCCTTTAGACTTTGAAGAATATGAACCATGCTAAACCATATTTGCCTTGGCAGAATCAGGTGTATAAGTATTTTTCTGAGCCTGCTTGTTGTCCTCTTCAATACGCAGACGAACAACTAAGTATTCAACACTCATCTCCTTTCGTTTATGCTTCAAGTAGTTTTTGAATACTACCCAGCTTGGAGGTAAGTTTTCAATGATAGCAGCAACTTGAAAAGTGTCACTCAAAGTCATACCCTCAGCATGAATGTCGTGTAGCATAACCTGCAGATCTTGAACATGATTTATCACATTCTTTGAATCAACCATCTTGTAATCTAAAAAGCGAGACACCACAAACTTCTTTGTACCAGCATCCTCAGTTTTGTACTTGCGTTCCAATGACTCCCATAATTCTTTCTCAGTCTTAGTCTTGTATTACACGTTGTACAAAGATTCCATCAAACCATTTAGAACATAATTGTGACATAAGAAGTCTAAATGTCTCCATGCTTCAACAGCTTCCACAGGTTGTTGATTAGCGGGTTGACCTTCCCGAGGAGGTTTCACCTGAGGTACAGTCTCTTTTAAGAACCTCGCAAGGTTCAAAGTTGTGAGATAGAAGAACATCTTTTGTTGCCACCTCTTAAAATTCTGCCCATTGAATTTTTCTGGTTTTTCAGCATGATTAGCAACGGTGTGGGTAACTGGCGCATGACGAGACTGCTTTATAACATAGTCTCATCGTCCAAATAGGGCTTAAAATGCATTAAATATCATCAAAATACCCATATATATGCTTGTGTTTGTTGCTTGTGTATTTTAGGTACGGATATTGAGAAAATGACAAAATATCACAAGAATCATGCAAAAACGAACACGAGAAACGAAGCCGCACAATGAACCAAGACCTAATGAAGACTTTCCCAAGATAAACCCTTGAAGATTTGAAGAATTATGAAGAAGGGTCCTCCAATATGGAAGAATTGACACTATTTACCCTTGTATCCTTATAGTTACAAGTTTGGTCCCTAAAGTTTGTCAAAATTACAAAAAGGGCCCTCCACTTTGAAGATTTGGCAAGTTTAGCCCCTCAACAAAGCTAAATTGTCAACCATTATCCTCCACAAAGTCAAATCCATCATGAAGTCCTTCAAAGTATAAGAAATTACAAGTTTGGTCCTTTGAAAATCCCAAAATTACAAAAAGGACCCTTAACTTTCAATATTTGGCAAGAATGGTCCCTCATCAAACAAGACTTGGCAATTTCAGTCCTCCAAAATGCCAATCATACAAATCAAGACCATTATACATCAACAAAATGCCAAAACAGCCCTTCAAGTATCACAAAATGGCAAGAAATACCCCTGAAAATACTTTGGAAAAGTATTTGGGGCAAAATGTGAAAATGGAAACTTTATTTACAAAGGGATCCGGATTTTGGTGTGTTATTTACAACATGAAAGGAAGTAGAAAGATAAAGGGTTAAAGCTGGCAGACAAGTATAATTACCTAGACCAACCAAGGAAAGGCACGTGTCCCACTCAATCCTTTCCACCAATCACACTTCCCCCTTTCTCCACATCAGATCCCACTCACCCCTGATTAAATAATTAACCAAACCTTGGCGCCTTAACATTTATTTAAATGTTAATCACCCTCTAAACAGATCAAAACCATGTTCATCAGCTCAAGAACACAATTAGGGATTTTTGTTTTAGCAAAAATTAAACCCCAAAATTGTGTAGATTTATGATTAAGGTGACCTTAATCACAACCCAACTCTCAAATGGACTGTCACCTCACTCCCTTAGTCACATGAAAAACCCTTGTCCCACCTCTTGGAGAAGAAGACAAAACAGTGACAAAGATCCAACGTCCCACAACAAAGCTTGGAAACTAAGCTTATTTGAGACCCTTGATCACCTTTCTACAGCTATACACTCCACAAAAGGCCAAGAATTCCTCACAAGACTCCAAGAAATTCAAACTTCATAAGGGCAAAAATGGGACTTCAGTAGCTAGGGTTACGTTTTTTTTCAACTTTCCTAGACAACATGTATGCCTATATAAAGGCTTAGGACCTCACATTTTTGCTTTGCTTTTGGTTTTTCCTAGTTCAACTTCTTGTAAATCCTCTTTTCATTTAATGAAAGTGTGTTGAGTTTTGTTGATGAAAGACCAAGTGCCACCTTTATTTTAGCTTGTTTATGTTATTTGTTCACTGATTTTGAATCTAAAAACCTGTTTTTAAGGAGAGTGCAAAAGTTTGCATTTTTCCTTCAAGCTTGATATTTTGCTAAGTTCTTGTTTCAACCTTGGAATTCTTGGGTTATAGGGCTGATCATAGCATCCTAATTGTGATAATTAAGGTGTGGCGAGGCTTATAACTTGGGGATAATCAAGTGTAGGGTAACAAGGTTGCATTAATCAAGGCTTTTAAGTTTCTGTTTTGATAATCTTGCTTTTAACCTTGTTGAATCTTAGCAGGGGTGTTATTGGAAGCTTGTGCTTGTTCTAGCTAGCACATAAGCTCATAAATTCGTGGGTGTGGATGTACATCCATGAGGTTTGTCTAAAATCCTTGAAAATCTGATAAATATTGGAATTTTTGTGGATTTGTGCTCTATTGGTGTTCTTGTTGATTTCTTGGCTTGAATCTGCTTAGTCTTGCATGATAAAGTTGTTTATATGCTAGATTGATCATTGGGTTAACTGAATCACACTTTTTCTTGTTTAAATTTGGATTTGAAAAGATAAAGGGGTGTTTGGGATTACCTGTTTGTGATTGCATCTTGTTATTGTGTTTGTGGAAGTTTGTATTTGTGCTCTATATCTGATATACACTTGTGTGAGAGTGTTTTGCTGCAAGTTTTGTGGTTTGAAACCTTGAATCAAAGATTGTGCTATAACTTATTGATTTTGACTGTTTTTGACCTAAAATTTTGGGAAAACCTAGAGTTTATGCATGTTTAGGGATAAAAGCAGTTTAAACATCATTAATATAAAATACTTGATAGATCTGAGGTGTTGAATCTGGCTTGTGTGTCAAATACATCAGCAAAGTGAAAAACTGCATGTGTTAGTGTTCATCAGTAACATTCATTAGCTTGAATCTTGCTTAATTCTTTAAATCATTGCATGAAACCTGTTTAGACTTGTTTATTTGAGTTTAATATAGCTTGTGTATGCATTTGGTTGAATTTAGCTGGCTGATTTGTGCTAAAATTGCTTTTTGAACCTAAACTGCTTACTTGTTCATGTCTGTGCAACATCTGGTACTTTATTGATTAAACTGTATCAATTGGGTGATTGTGTTTGTGATCTTTTGATTGTTATTGACTCCTTTTGATCCAAAGATCATTTGGGTGCCTTTGTGTAATCTGAATCTCCAAAAAGTTCACTAAAGACAAAAAAAGTCTATAAGTCAAGCAGTGGAAAAAGTTTCCACTGCTCAACACCCAAAACTAGCCCCTGCTAGTGTAAAATTGAACTCAGCTTATCAATAAGCTATTTTAGCTTATCCAGTCTTGCAACAACTTATTTTTTGTGATAGATCTTCATTATTTGACCCATTTGATTAGACTGGAGCTTATTGGACTTTGACTTTGACTTTTTACTAGAAAACCAACTTATTCGACTTTTACATAAGTGCTTATTTGCTTTTTCCAGCTTATTGAGTCAGCTTATTTGAAAACTTTTTGTTGATTTTGCTTAATTAAGTCATTTAAAAGCCATAGAAACTTGAATCAGCTTTTGGGGTAGCCTAGAACTCAAAAACGACTATTTTGTCGTTTTCTATACATTGCTTATTGCATTTTCAGGCTTATTCCTTGGGCTTATTTCAAATTTCTTTTTACAGAAGTTTTATTTAGGACAAAAGAAGCTTGTGTGTCTAATTTCAGCTTATGGCATTGGCTTATAGCTTAATAGGCCAAAAAGCCCATTAAGAATAAGCTGTTTGGTATAAGCTAGCTTATTTCACACTTTCAGCCTTTGGGCCTTTGGAAAAAGTTGTTTAAAATCAAATTTTGAGTCAAGTAGTGCTTTTTGGGCTTATTTTGGACACTTTTTTATATTGGGCCCAAATTAGCCCATTTAGTGATCTGTTTTGGGTTTAGCCCATTTTTTAGGCCCATTAAGGGTATTTAGGTAATTTCACTTTCATTTCTGAGTTATTTAGGTTAAATTAAGCTAGTTTGCAACTTTTTAGAATTTTTTTATGATTTTTGGATTTTTAATAATATTTTAATATTATTTTATTGTTAAAAATTAAAAGTCTATATTTCTAAGTTTTATATTTTTCCTAGATTGTAGACACTTAATTAGGAATTTTTCAACTTTCCAAATATTTTTAGGGTCTTTCAATTATTTTCTAGAATTAATTTAAGTTTTAATTGATTTTAGTAGTTTTTAATTGTTTAAAAATAGTTTTTGGAGGTTTCAAAAATTTTAAAAAATACTTTTTAGCTTAATTAGGGTATTTTTGAGGTTTACAAACTTTAAAATCTTGTTTGGGACTTTTTAATAGTTAGTTTTGATTTTTAGGGCTTTAATTAGCATTAAAAAGTCATTATTTAATTAATTAAAAGGTTTTGGCAAGTTTGGATTTTTTGTAAACTCTTAGAATATTATTGTGGATTTTTAGTGATTTTTGGTAATTTTTAGGGTAAAATTTTAATTTTAGAGCTTTTTACGGTTTTACGTGTACACCTTTTTTGACTTAGTTTAATCCGTCTTCGTAACCGTCATTCTCTTCTAATCTCATTTCTATTTTTCTTTCTCACAAATATAATCACAAAGATAATCATTCATTACACACACACTAAGCCTCCTTGAGAACGATACCCACTTTGGGTCATTTGTACACGGTTTTCCTAAATCGTCGTACTTAATACTTGCCACTTTTGCTCTCTTTTCCTATAGAGTAGTAAAACCACTACATCATTTTGGCGCCGTTGCCGGGGAGGCGTGTTGTGTTTTGATTTGGAATTGTTGTTTTTATATACTAACCAAAATAGTATTTGTATTAGTAGCACTCTACTAATACGTATTATCGGTTTTTGATTTTTGTGTGAATACTATTACTATATTGTATACGTAGAACAATAAATTCACAAGTACTCCAAATACGTGAGATATCACAACCTTGACTTGGGAGGTCATTACCCAATCATCGTATTCGAATCTCAAACCAAAGAAAAAGGCAAAAATAGATAAATACTTTCGTGAAGCTTAATCTTGGAAAATACAAACTATAAGGTGGGTATAAGGCGGATATTATAAAATATATCCTAAGGAAAAAGGCTCTTAAGTGCTTCGCGCCGCCTCGTTTCCCCGCTTGCTTGTGAGTATTTGATTTTGAGAGCTAATCGAGGGTTTTGCCGCCCAAAGTATTACTAAGTATCATATATATTTTCTTGGTTTCAATTGATTAAACCCTCTTGAACGTTTTGGTGTTCCACCAACGTTCTAAAGTCATCGAAGGCGTTCACTTCACGTGATCGTTTTCATTCCTTGAGGCTTCTTTAATCAAGAGATTTGATTAAGGAGGAGATCTATAGATTTGTGTCTACTTAATACATTCACCAAAATCCAAAAAAGTTAATACAATCAAAAACCACAAAAAAAATTGAAAAATACAAAACACCAAAAAGAATCTTCTTTGCTCGTCCCCTCGTTATACGTGACGTTTATGCTAACTCGTAATCAAGCAAGACGTGCACGTAAATGAAAGAACAAAACTCCCACTCCCAATCTTTCTAGTGAGGAGTCTCCTATTGACGAACCTATTGTAAGAGAAGCACCAACCATGGCGAATCGAACTATGATGGAGTTACTTCAAGCACCCACAAAGGGTTGTGGAGAGGCTATTGTGATTCCCGCTATCCTTGCGGAGAATTTTGAGGTGAAAACGGGTTTGTTGTCGATGATCCAAAACAACAAATTCCGTGGTGATGAGAAGGACAATCCACACAACCATATCCGCCAATTCAATCGTCTTACCGCCACTTGCAAGTTTAAGGATGTCTCGAATGACTCGATTAAGATGATGCTTTTTCCGTATTCCTTAGCGGGGCCCGCTAAAATTTGGTTGGAGAAAGAGCCACCCAATTCTATATTGACATGGAAGGATCTCGTGTCTAAGTTTGTGAACCAATTTTTTCCGCCCTCTAAGACTACGGACTTGAAAAACAAGATTTCAAAATTTTCACAAGAGTTTAATGAAAGTTTTTCAACGGCTTGGAATAGGTTTAAGGAAATGTTACATGAATGTCCTCATCACGGTTTTTCCGACTTGCATCAAATTGACACGTTTTACAATGGACTTAATGATCATGAAAGGGATTATTTAAATGCCGCCGCGGGTGGTAATTTTTTGTGTAAAACGGTTGAGGAAGCTTTGGTGATAATTGAGAATAGATCTAAGGTGTATAGTCCTCGTAGCACGTCTAGTGTTCGTAAGGCTTCGTCTTCGGCTTCACCTTCTTTGTCTACTACCATCGATGCTTGCCAAATTGAGGCGAACTCGGAAAACAAGATTTTTGATAAGCTAAAAGGACTTTTGATTGAGTTTAAAGTTGGTGAACCAAGTGCTCCCGCTACGCCTAAAGCGGTTGAGGTTTCGTACATGTATTGTGGTGGAGGTCATGATTTCTTCGAGTGCATTACCAACGGTGGTAACACTTCGAGTGCCTACGTGGCCACGGGAAATTACAACCAAAACGGTCAAGTTTCCCGCTCTAATCAGATGACTCCACCGGGTTTTGGTTCAAATCAAAATGCTAACAAAAACTATCGCAACAATCAAGTTGGTTTCAAAAACAATTACAACAAGGGAAACTATGGGAATCAAGGGGCTAATAATCAAGTTTCAAACAAAAATCAAAATGATTTTCAAAACAACAACAAAGGTTTGCAAACTTTGAAAGATCTTCCAAATGAATTTGTTGAATACGCTAATGGGAATGATGCTAGGTTTGATAATATACAAAGAGAAATCATTAGCCTAAGATCCGAGTTTAAGAACGACTTGAAGAAAGAGTTGAAAAATGAGTTAGCTAATGAACTTAAGATCCATACTAACAAGATGGAAGGAAATGTCACAAGGTTACAACAAAACCAACAAAAAATGGAACAAGGCCAACATGAGAGTAAACAAGAAATGATAAAAGCCGAGAAGAGGCAATTCGTGTTTGAAGATAAAATCTCGTCTATGTTTGAGGCAATAATGTGTAAACCGTCTTCGAGTAGTCTTCCTAGTAACACCGTATCAAACCCTAAGGGTGAGATGAAAGTGATTACCACACGTAGTGGTAAGACACTTAAGGAACCGACTCCTCAACCAATTGCTCCTACGGAGGAAGCAATTGAGGAAGAACCCGAGGTGATGGTCCAAAAGGAGCATGTCCCAATCCCACGAAGTACCACTCATACCACACCTACGGTTGACCCACTACCAACATTGGAACCCGAGATTACAAAGGCTATGCCTACTATGCCTCAACCCACACCACCTTTGCCCTATCCATCGAGACTTAGGAAGGAGAAACGTCAAGAGCGCGACAATTATCAATTTGATCTTTTTATGAAAATGTTTCGTGATTTGCACTTTAATGTGAGTTTCGCCGATGCTTTGGTCATGATGCCTCGATTTGCTGCTAACTTTAAGAGTATGTTGAACAACAAGGAGAAATTGCACCAATTGTCTAGTTGTTCATCGGTTTATCTTAATCGCATACCTCAAAAAGTCGGTGATCCCGGTAAATTTTTAATCCCTTGTGCAATTCAAGATATGGAGGAATGCTTCGCCTTGGCCGATCTTGGTGCTAGCATTAACTTGATGCCACTTGCAATCTTCAAGTCGCACAATCTTCCTAATCTTACTCCTTCACTAATGTCTATCGAGTTGGCCGACCATTACACGATTCTCGCATGTGGTTTGGCGGAAGACGTTTTTGTGAAAATAGGGAAGTTCTACTATCCCGTAGACTTTATCGTTGTTGATATCCCCACGGATCCTCAAGTTCCTCTCATTTTAGGTCGTTCGTTTTTAGATATGTCTATGGCTTTGATCGATGTTCATGCTAGAAAGATCACCTTACGTTTCAACGACGAGGAACTTGTTATAAACGCAACTCAAAACTCTCAAATTTCTTATGTTTATTCCGTTGCAACCATAAACCTTGTTGATATGATCGACGTGGTTTGCGAGGAATTTTCACAAGAAGTTCTAGGTTTTGGTGATGAAGAAACTAGTGGCAATCCCACTATGTTAGATCCAATTCTTGATAATTCTACACCAACCTTCACTCCATTTGAAGGTGGTGGTTTTACGTTGGAAGAATTCGATGTTCCACGTACTTGTAACAAACACCTCGACAACGATGAGGACTTCTCGATTATCAAGGATTTTCTTAACGATTTCCCATTTCCTCTACCCGAGGAGGTTATGAGTATCGAGCCCAAATCTTCACTTGAGGAACCAACTATCCTCGAGTTGAAAGATTTACCTCCTCACCTCGAATATGTCTATTTGGAGGAGGAAGACAAGTTGCCGGTTATTATTGCGAAGGAACTTTCGAATGATGAAAAAACCGCACTTGTCGATGTTCTAAAGGATCACAAAGGGGCAATTGCGTG
This sequence comes from Glebionis coronaria, assembly GCA_025667525.1. Lineage (NCBI taxonomy): Eukaryota > Viridiplantae > Streptophyta > Magnoliopsida > Asterales > Asteraceae > Glebionis > Glebionis coronaria. The sequence continues at coordinate 252,557,931 of CM046878.1, forward strand.
GAAGTTATCCGACATTAAAGGAATCGATCCCAAACTTTGTACCCACAAAATCTTAATGGAGGAGGATTACAAGCCCACAATCCAATGTCAAAGGAGGGTGAACCCCAAAATTCACGACGTCATCAAAAAGGAAGTCCTTAAACTCCTTGACGCGGGATTGATTTACCCTATTTCCGATAGCCCTTGGGTGAGTCCTATCCATTGTGTCCCTAAAAAGGGAGGAATGACCGTTGTGCCAAATGATGCCAATGAGTTAATTCCTACTAGACTCGTGACCGGATGGAGAGTGTGCATTGACTATCGTAAGTTGGATGAAGCCACTCGAAAAGACCATTTTCCCTTGCCCTTCATGGACCAAATGTTGGAGCGTCTTGCGGGAAACGATTTCTATTGCTTTTTAGATGGTTTTTCCGGTTACTTCCGAGTTCCCATCGATCCTCGTGATCAAGAAAAAACTACGTTTACGTGTCCATATGGAACGTTTGCCTATCGTAGAATGCTATTCGGACTTTGCAATGCACCGGGAACCTTTCAAAGGTGCATGATGGCTATTTTTCATGACATGATCGAGAAGACGATGGAAGTCTTCATGGATGACTTTTCCGTGTTTGGTAGTTCGTTCACTTCGTGTTTATCGAATCTTGAGAGAATGTTGAAATGTTGTGAGGAAACCAACCTCGTGCTCAATTGGGAAAAGTGTCATTTTATGGTTAAGAGTGGAATCGTCTTAGGGCACAAGGTCTCGAAAGCGGGGATTGAGGTAGATCAAGCTAAGGTAGACGTCATCGCCAAATTACCTCATCCCAAAACCGTTAAGGGAGTTAAGAGTTTCCTAGGCCACGCGGGCTTTTATCGTCGATTCATCAAGGATTTTTCAAAGATCTCTCGACCCATTACACATCTTCTTGAAAAAGAGGCACGTTTTGTCTTTGACGAAGATTGTGTACGAGCCTTTGAAATCCTTAAGAGGAAACTTACTGAAGCTCCCATTCTTGTTGCTCCCAATTGGAACCTCCCTTTTGAGCTCATGTGTGATGCTAGCGACTATGCTATTGGGGCCGTATTGGGGCAACGTCATGATAAGCACTTCTTGCCTATTCACTATGCTAGCAAGACGATGACCGAGGCTCAACTTAAATACACTACAACGGAGAAGGAGTTCCTTGCCGTGGTGTATGCATTTGAGAAATTTCGACCTTATCTCGTCTTGATGAAATGCATAGTGTATACGGATCATTCGGCTATTAAGTATCTCATGGCTAAACAAGATGCGAAGCCGAGATTACTTCGTTGGATTCTCCTCCTTCAAGAATTTGATCACAAAATCGTTGACAAAAAAGGAGCCAAGAATCTAGCGGCCGATCATCTTTCTCGTTTGGAAGATCCTCACCAAAGTGTTTACGAGCCCAAAGAAATCACCGAAACATTTCCGCTCGAGACACTTGGTGTAGTGAATTCTAAGCTTGATTCTTCCACCCCATGGTTTGCGTACTTTGCAAATTACCATGCGGGTAACTTCATCATCAAGGGTATGACGACTCAAGAAAAACGAAAATTCTTTCTTGACGTCAAGTTCTACTTTTGGAACAACCCTTACTTATTTCGAACTTGTGCGGATCAAATCATCCGACGTTGTGTATTTGGCACCGAAGCTTCTAAAATCCTTAGAGCTTGCCATGAGGGACCCACGGGTGGTCACCACGGTTCTAATCTCACGGCTAAGAAGGTGTTTGATGTCGGCTTCTTTTGGCCTACTATTTACCGAGATGCACAAGATCTTGTGAAGTCGTGTGACTCATGCCAACGACAAGGAAAAGCCTCACAAAAAGATGAAATGCCACAAAATATCATCCAAGTGTGTGAGATCTTTGACATTTGGGGCATAGACTTTATGGGGCCGTTCCCATCATCTCGTGGTAATAAGTATATCCTCGTTGCGGTTGACTACCTATCTAAGTGGGTGGAAGCTAAGGCTTTGCCCACCAATGATGCTCGTGTGGTAGTCAAGTTTTTGAAAAGCTTGTTTTCTCGGTTTGAAACCCCTCGTGCGATCATAAGCGATCGTGGAACCCATTTTTGTAACGACCAATTCGAAAGGGTCCTAAGGAAATATGGGGTTACACATCGGCTTTCTACGGCTTATCACCCACAAACGAGTGGGCAAGTCGAGGTTTCAAACCGAGCATTGAAGACGATCTTGGAGAGATCCGTTGGGGAAAACCGACAATCATGGTCGGATAAGTTGGACGATGCTTTATGGGCCTTTAGGACCGCTCATAAGACGCCCATTAGGTGCACTCCCTATAAGCTTGTGTATGGAAAGAATTGTCATTTGCCTATCGAATTAGAACACAAGGCTTATTGGGCCCTAAAGCATTGTAATGATGATATGGAGACCGCAGGAAAACACCGGAAAATGCAATTAAATGAATTGGATGAATTGAGGGACATTGCTTATGAAAATTCATTGATTTATAAAGAAAAAACTAAAAAGTTGCATGATTCTAAAATTAAAAACCGGGTTTTTAACATTGGGGATCAAGTTTTGCTTTTTAATTCTCGCTTGAAAATCTTTTCCGGTAAGTTGAAATCCCGTTGGTCCGGTCCATTCACCGTGACTCAAGTATTTCCATATGGGACCATCGAGCTAGCTCAAAATGATGGCCCCAATTTCAAGGTGAATGGACATAGGTTGAAGCACTACTTTGGCGGGGAAGTTCCATCCTTGAACTACCTCGACAAAGTCACCTTCCCCAATGATAATTAGTATTGAGGGGATCGAGTCGAGCTCATGACTCGGTAATCAAAAACGAGGTGCCTCGTGGGGGAGTCCCATGCTTATCCTATGTATATATTATCGCTTTCTAATGTAGTAACGTGTGGGGATTTTTCCCTTCCAACCTTTGTTTCGTGGTTGTTTGTGATTTGTGTACTTTAGATGATCATGATCTTCACGATTGGAGCCTCTCGTGTTCGTTTTATGGGAGCACTCGATCGTTTGCTTTGAAGACATTCTCAATATCCATGATATATCCTTTTAATGTTCTAACCTTAGGTTTATAGCACACTTCATAAACGGCTATTAATTTATTGGTTACACCCTTTCCATGCTAGATTAGGCATTCGACTACGTCTCTAGTATGGGGGTGTTTGCACCCCTAGACTCGAAACATTGAGGACAATGTTTAACTTTAGTATGTGGGTGGGGTGAATAGATACTTTCCTTGCTAAACCTTCACGCTTTCCAAAGTTTATCTTTTTGTTTATCGTTTTGTTGCAAAATAAGGCTAAAAATGGCCAAATTTTAAAATTTTCCTCATGTTTTATAAGTGTTTGAAGACACGAATTAGGTTTTCCGATGGCGAGAATAAGAGTAATTTTTGACTCGACCGTGCGTGTTGAGCACTTAGCTTTGATTCCTTAACTTCACATTAGGCTAAGTCTCTTAAATGAGGACGAGAAATGATAGGGTTAATTATAAGTTACTATGCTAAACGTAGAGTACTCGTATTCTTTCAAAAACTCATGTGTTCTCGTTGTTTGCTTATTCTCCCTTCGCATGTAAATATTTTTTGCTTAATAAATATTGACTTAGCGGTTTAGTTGGGATTGTTGGGTTTTTAGTCTTTTCTAGTAGCTTCCGTGTAATTAAATTGGGAAGACATTAAGGTATCGCCAACGTCACGGTTTTGAAGTATTGGCACCCGAATAATCGAAAGCTTCACCCAATAATAAGATTTCAAGTGCTCACCTAAATCAAGCAAACAATTTGAAGCCCCACAAGGCCGAAAAATCTATGCAAAATTGAAACTGAATCAAGCCTTAATCTTCGAAGCTTTAAAGATCCAAAATTCGCCTTAGCGTGAGGATATATAATACTTGGAATTTTTACCCCAAAGTATCAAAGTTCAAGTTCGTTATAGTTCCGAATCTTTTCGAATTGAAAACCGGTCTAAAGTGCGACTCAATCGTCTTTTGGTGAATCAAAGGTTTGGTTGATTTGTTTTAAACTAATTGCAAGTAATTAAAGTGTCGTTGAGTAAAATGGAAGTTAAAATATTAATGTGAATGACGAGTAAAAATAAATGCATATAAACGTAAAGGTAACAATGGAAAAGTACTAACTCTCTAAATAAAACTAACACTTTGAAAATTTTCAGAAAATAAAAAGTACTATAAGAAAGTTATATCGAAAGAAACTAAAATGAGCCAAAATGGAACCCGATCGGAATGTTTTCCGATCGGATGGTCGGAATATGGTGAAAGGTGACACGATCGGAATATAGGGGCAAAAGGTCAATCGGAATAAGCACATACACCACAATCGGAATATTTAAATGTTGCCAAATCGGAATATGAGACTTGAGGTCCAATCGGAAAGGGGCAAGTAATACCGTCGGAATGTGGGAGATGGAGCCCTGTCGGAATATGCACCAATCGGAAAGGATAAACCCTAATCCGATTGGGTTGATCGGAAAGTGGGAGATGGGTGCCGTCGGAATAAGGGACCAATCGGAATAGGAAGTAACAAACTTTCCTAAAATCAAGGAAATTGGTTAGATGGTGTACCGGTAGGAAAACCAATCGGAAAAGGGAGTTGAAACCCTCCTTTCCGAAATCTATGGAAATGGAAAAGCTAGGTAATAAGCTAACTTTTATAAGCTAATACCAAAAACTTATCAATCCACATATGTAACCGAATCAAATAAGCACTTTTGTTCAACTTATCTAACTCGAAATCAAGCAACTTTTTAGATCAAACAATAAAAACATAAACTTTTTAATAAAACTTTTTAATAAGAAAAATAAGATAATCATAAAAATAAGCCAATAAGCACAAAAGTCTTAAAGCTTAATCAAATGAAAACTTATAAAATGATCAAAAGATTAACTTTTTAGCATGAAATCAATTAGAACAACACGGATCACATGATAATCACACCAAAATCAATCTCAAATCAAAGAAAAGTAGAATGAGATTAAGAAATAAAAGCTTAAAATAGGACTTTGATTAATGAAATAAGCAATACAAAAGAGTTAATCTTGAAAGATTAAAAGAAAAAGATGAACTAGTGAGAGAAAGTTTAAGACTTTCTCTCTCTAAAAACTAAAAAGTGAAAATTAACTAAAAATCTAACTCTCTTCCTAATGACCATTAGGAAGGTATTTATAGGGAAGGTGAAAGGAGTGCATGTGTTGCATCTTCTTTCTTGCTTTCTTCACGTTTTCTCGACTCGACTTTAATTCTTCGTCTTTGTCGTCTCGGGATTTGAACTTGTCTTTCAATTTTCTTCTTCTATTAGACTTAAGTTCTTCGACTTCGTTAAACTTCCGTCTTTTGACTTTTTCTTCGATAAATCTTCAGAATAGGTCTTGGACTTCCGTTCTTTTTGCACTCTTGATCTTTTGACTTCGTCTTTTTCCCGTTTTCTTCAGTAAAAGCCCGTGAAAGCCCGTGTTTTCTTCCTTTTTCATATTTAGGTCCTAAAACACAATAAAAACACAAACCACGCATAATTCCGACTTTTACGACATAAATCACACGTTTTGGTCTTGTTATTATTGGGAATAAGTGGTAAAAGGATAAGTGTTTTCACACTTATTAAATCCCCTACACTTGACCATTGCAATGCCCTCATGCAATGCATTAATTTTAAAGCACGGTTTACATTTTCCATCATAAATAACCCACCTTGGCCTTTATTAAATACTAAACATAAAAGATAGAAATAAGTAAAGAAATTAAAAACTTACATCGGGTTTTGGCGGCCATGAACCTTTATCATCCTCAAGTTTCACGTTCCCCATACCAAGCTTAGAAACGAGATCATTGTTATTATAAGTTAGCAAACTATCACAAACTCATGTGGGCCAATTATTCACTTAGACTCCCTTATTCCTAGGTGTATCTCTTATATTTTATTTTTGTCTTGAATGATCACGAGGATGCATTGTTTGACTTATTTCGATAGTTATTTAGTCCGAAAATAAGGTGAACGATTTAATCAATAGTTAGCTAAAGGACCAAATCTTTTAAAACTGCTTCTCGGGATATCAGAAAGTTCATATCTTGGCATAACTTGGTTCGCGATTTGAGACCTTTCTCGGGCCGATATTTGGCAGCGACTTCATACTTCGAATCTTTGAGAGACGTTCTTGAAATTATGGTCTTCTCTTCATATTAGGAATTTCTTCACTTGAAGTTTTTGAGAGATTCTTCATCTTTGGACCACGACTTCTTCATTTTTCTCCAATCTTTATTTTGGACTTTGATATACAACGATCCGCCTCCTTTTAGGACTTGGATCTATTTATCCTCATACCTTGTTAGGGTCTTTTCGGATAGACTTCTCCATGACTTTTGGGGAGTTCTTGCTTTTCGTCGTGTGTCTCGATCCTTCATATTGATTTTCGATAAATGATTCTTCACATCACTTTTGGATCTTTAGCAACAAAATGTAGCCCTCATGCCTTGTTAGGGCCTTTTCGGACTCGCCAATCTTCGCGCCCCGCTTCATAAGTTATGCCTTGGCTATGAACTCTCGTCATTACCGAGCAACTTTTAAACGATCTGGGGCTAGAAGCTAAGTAACCTTTTAAATCGTACAACCTTATTTATTAGCAGATAAATTTATTAACAAGCGGAGGGAGAATAGGCTCATAATTAACTCACATAAATTCACGAAAGAGTACCGAACTTATAATTGACTCTATCATCTCTCGTTCTCCACAGTTCAAAATCTCAAGGAATGAGACTCGTGGATGCTTAGCCTATTAAATCAATGTTTTGGGTTTTCGAGTCGCCTATAGGATCTTGCAAATTCTTGGACTTCTTCAAGTTTAGAAATCGCATTTTAAAGTTCCCTTAATAAACGACTCTCTAGGATCAATTATAGGAACTTGCGAAAAGTTCTTGTTATTAACCCGTGAGAGTTAAGACTTTCGCGTTTTATAGCTCCCTATATAAAAGCCTAGCAAAACTTGACTTAAACACGTTAAGGATACTAGCTAGAGTAAACTTAGGCAAGTAAACTCGGGTTGAGTCAAAATGTTCATGACTAAGAAAAATCTAAAACCATTTTATTAAAAATTTATTCTAGCAAAGGAAACATAACAAAGGCAAATACAACTATACAACTAGGCCAAAATAGATTAAAAATTTTGAAAAATGTCGAAAAATCAAATTTTCCGGTTAAAATGAGGGCAAATTCATGGAAAAGACCACTTACTTCGATAGAAGTCCCCCCTACACTTGAGATAAACATTGTCCTCAATGTTTAAGCATGTGGGAGTAAACTCCCCTACACTTAGGACATTGTGCACTTTGTTTAAATCTTGCTAAGGAAAGGACGACTAAAGTGAATTTAATGTGAACATATAGAATATGAAATATTGAATCACAAGAGTGTAGGATAGAACCGGGAAGATGGGAACACGGTATCACGGTTCGTCAAAAGTCATCAAGATGCTTTCTGAAGCTTTAATCCCTGCACAGCACAAGAAACAAGACAACAAACATATGTGGGGCTCCCCCTACACTTATTGTGAAAGCAGTAAAGGATAGAACACGGGTTGCCTCCCGAGAAGCGCTTGTTTTTGTTCACCGAGTCATGAGCCTGACTCGACCCAATTTTAGTTCATGGGGAACGTGGTGAGGGATGGAATCATCTCCTGAGAGATGTCCTCACCAAAGTACATCTTCAAACGCTGGCCATTCACCTTGAAATTGGGCCCATTCGGCTGAGAAAGCTCAATGGTCCCATATGGAAAGACTTTGGCGACGGTGAATGGACCAGTCCAGCGGCTCTTCAACTTGCCAGAGAAGATCTTCAACCGAGAGTTAAAGAGTAGAACTTGATCACCAACGTGGAACTCTCGGTTCTTGATTTTAGCATCGTGGATCATCTTCGTCTTCTCCTTGTAGATCAGCGAGTTCTCATAAGCTTCATTCCTCAGTTCATTTAGCTCGTTGAGTTGAACCTTGCGATGATCACCGGCTTTGATGATGTCGAAGTTAGCCCACTTCAAGGCCCAGTGCGCCTTGTGTTCCAGCTCGATGGGTAGGTGGCAGGCTTTCCCGTACATAAGACGATAAGGTGTACAACCGATCGGGGTCTTGTAAGCAGTACGGAAAGCCCACAGAGCATCATCTAACTTATCGGCCCACGCGGCACGATGCTCTCCCACTGTACGCTCCAAAATTCTCTTCAAGCCACGATTGGAAATTTCGGCTTGCCCATTGGTTTGGGGATGATAGGCGGTGGAAAGACGGTGATTGACACCATACTTTGCCATGACTCTTGCAAATTGATCGTTGCAAAAATGAGTCCCGCGGTCACTGATGATGGCACGAGGAACGCCAAATCGAGCGAAAAGCTGCTTCAAAAAGTTCACAACCACCCTCGCATCATTCGTAGGAAGAGCCTTAGCTTCAACCCATTTAGAGACGTAGTCGACGGCGACGAGGATGTACTTGTTCCCTTTGGATGATGGAAATGGCCCCATAAAGTCGATGCCCCATACGTCAAAGATTTCACATTCCTGTATGAAATTTTGAGGCATCTCATCCTTATGTGTGATCTTGCCTTGACGTTGGCAAGCATCACAATGCTTAACCATTTCGTGAGCGTCACGATAAATGGTGGGCCAGTAGAATCCAGAATCAAACACTTTCTTAGCGGTGTAGTTGGGACCAAAGTGACCACCGGTGGGTCCTTTGTGGCAAGCTTGGAGGATGTCAAAAGCTGCCGGTCCGTCAACACATCGACGAATAATCAGATCAGCACACTGTTTGAATAGATAAGGGTCATCCCAAAAGTAAGTCTTAACATCGTTCAAGAACTTCTTCTTTTGTTGGGATGTTAACCCTTGGATGAGAATACCACCCGCTAAGTAGTTTGCAATGTCTGCAAACCACGGGGTGCCATCAAGATTGAGATTTATAGACATTAGAGTCTCCAGGGGGAAAGAGTCATTGATCTCTTTGTTCGAATGATCCCCCTGATATGGATCCTCAAGTCGACTCAAATGATCCGCGGCCAGGTTTTCGGCTCCCTTCTTGTCACGAATTTCAATGTTGAATTCTTGAAGGAGCAAAACCCAACGAAGAAGTCTTGGCTTAGAATCGTTCTTTGTCATCAAGTACTTCAACGCGGAATGGTCCGTGTATACGATGGTGGTGGATAAAACAAGATAGGGGCGAAATTTCTCAAAAGCATAGACAATAGCTAAAAGCTCTTTTTCGGTTGTCGTATAATGCAATTGAGCCCCCGTCATTGTTTTGCTAGCGTAGTGGATGGGTTGGAAGTGTTTATTCACACGTTGGCCCAAAACCGCACCAATAGCAAAGTCGCTAGCATCGCACATTAATTCAAAAGGCAGCTCCCAATTAGGGGTAACCAAGACCGGTGCCTTAGTTAGCTTATCCTTGAGAAGATTGAAGGCTTCGAGGCACTCTTTAGAAAAGATAAAAGGAGTATCTTTTTCCAAGAGGTGGGTCATCGGGCGAGCGATTTTAGAGAAATCTTGAATGAATCGACGATAGAAGCCCGCATGACCCAGAAAACTTCTCACACCCTTCACGGTTGAAGGTGGAGGTAATTTGGCTATGACATCAACTTTAGCACGGTCGACTTCAAGACCGGCTTTAGAGATTTTGTGTCCTAGCACAATGCCTTCTTTTACCATAAAATGGCATTTTTCCCAATTCAGAACAAGGCGAGTGTCTTCGCACCGCTTAAGCATACGTTCCAAATTGGCAAGGCAAGCAGAGAAGGAATCCCCGAAGACCGAGAAATCATCCATGAAGACTTCCATGGTTTGCTCAACCATATCATGAAAAATAGCCAACATGCACCTTTGGAAAGTCCCGGGGGCATTGCATAAGCCAAAAGGCATTCGTTTGTAAGCAAATGTGCCATAGGGACAAGTGAATGTTGTCTTCTCTTGATCTTGGGGATCGATGGGTATTTGAAAATAACCCGAGAAACCATCAAGAAAGCAGTAATATTCATTACCCGCTAGACGTTCAAGCATTTGGTCCATAAAAGGTAGGGGGAAATGATCCTTTCTCGTAGCATCATTGAGTTTGCGGTAGTCTATACAAACTCTCCACCCAGTAACGAGACGGGTAGGAATTAACTCGTTGTTTGCATTGGGCACAACGGTGATTCCGCCTTTCTTAGGCACACAATGGACTGGACTAACCCACGGTGAATCCGAAATAGGGTAAATCATACCCGCATCAAGAAGTTTGATAACCTCTTTTTTGATGACATCATGTATTTTAGGATTCACCCTTCTTTGGCTTTGAATAGTGGGCTTAAAGTCGTCCTCCATGAGAATTTTATGTGTGCAGAAATGAGGATCAATTCCACGGATGTCCGAGATTTTCCAAGCGATAGCGCGTTTATGCTTCTTCAACACAGCGACCAGTCGGGCTTTTTCGTCTTCTTTCAGATCCTTTGCGATGATGACCGGTAGCTGCTCGTCGTCTTCCAGAAAAACGTACTCAAGATGAGGCGGTAGGTCCTTAAGCTCAAGAGTAGGAGGATCCTCAATAGATGGTGAAACTAACGATGGATCATCATTAGTCACCTCTTTAGGAGCAGAAGGAGACAACGGGTCCTCATTGAGAAGTCTCTCAATAGTACGAATGTCTTCATCCCAATTGGTGGACAATTTATCATACTTAATATCGAGAGGACCCAAACTAGCTTCGAAGTCATCCAAGTCACTTTCTCCGAAAGGAGTCAATGCTGGAGCAATTGAGGCAACGGTCTCAACATTGGGTAGAGAAGAAAGAGTTTTTTTGCAAGCATCATGAAAATGTTCTTCACAAGCCTCATCGAGAACATCAATAGCATTAACACTCTCATATGAATAAGGCTGATTAGAAATCTTACCCATGTTGAAGACAATTTGATCGTCACCAACTCTCATGATTATTTCGCCTGCGGCTACATCAATAAGAGTGCGACCGGTCCTCAGAAATGGACGTCCAACGATTAATGGAACACGGGGATCCATTTCGTAGTCAACGACGACAAAATCCGCCGGGAAGGTGAATTTATCGACGCCAACAAAGACATCTTCGGCTATCCCCACTGGATAAGCAACCGTACGGTTGGCTAATTCCAAAGTCATTTTAGTGGGGACTAGCTCGGGGAGAGATAATTGCTTCCAAACACTTAAAGGCATTAAGTTTATACTGGCACCTAGATCGGCTAGGGCCATGCAATTCTCTACTCCCGGGAAGTTGCAAGGAATCAAGAAGCGACCCGGATCACCAAGTTTGGTGGGCAATTGCCTTAAGAGCACTGCGGAGCAATTCTCATTAAGGTGGGTCTGAGCAATGTCCAGAAGCTTTTCTTTATCACTTAAAAGATCTTTAAACATCTTAGCGTATTTGGGCATGTGAGCGAGAGCCTCGGCAAAGGAGATGTTAAAATTCAATTCTTTAAACATTTTTAGAAAGTTTGAAACCTGAATATCATCCTTGCTCTTTTGCTTCTCTTTCCTCAACCTTGAAGGATAAGGTATATTGGATGAAGAAGAAGGCTTTAGTGGAATAGGATCACTCACAACCACGGGTGGTGGGGAAATGGGGATAGAAGGTGAAGGAGGTGAAGAAAGTTGCTCTTTTTCCTTGTTTACAATCACCGGTGGAGGTGTAGGAAGCTCGGGTTCCATATAACCTTTTCCACTACGAGTGGTGATTGCTTTCATCTCCCCTCTTGGATTCGCAACGGTATTACTCGGAAGAGTACCCGAAGAAGAGGGTTGATTACCTTGGATGAGCGAACTAATCATATCACGAAGGTGAAGAGCTTGATTGTTAAAAGAGTTTTGCATGTTTGCATTCATTGTATCATTGTGTTTGGCCATATCATTCCTTAGCTCGGCTCGAATATCGTTCCCTTGCTTTGCCATTTCTCCCTTCAAGTTGCGGACTTGACTCTGAAGATTCGTCACCAACTCCCGATTAGTCTTCATGAATGTCTCGACTTCTGGATTCACTGCCATTGGTTGATTGAGAGGTGGAGCCTGGTAAGGTTGAGAATTTCCTTGAGTTGGGTATGGGTTTCTTTGGGATTGATACTGATTGTTTGCACGAGGTTGGGATTGATTGTAGCTTTGTTGTTGGTTTTGGTTTGCAGGAGGGAAACCGGGGGGAGCAAGATAATTGTTGGAACGATAACTTAGCAAGCCACGGTCTCCTTGAGGGCGAGCTGGATAGCCTCCCGTAGGATAAGTGCCGTAAGCTGCGTTAACGTTTTCAGAATAATTGCCTTGGGTAGAAGGACAATCATTATAAGAGTGAGGGCCACCACATGTGTCACAAGAAATAGCAACGACTTTAGCTTGTTGAAAGTGGTTTGTGGCCATGGCCATGAAATTCTTGTTCATTTCAGCGAGTTGTCGAGAAATTTCAGACATTTCAGGATTGGAGGTAGTAGAAGAAACATTGACTCTCGAGTTAGATCTTGAGGATGCGGATGAATCCCAATTCTTGTGGTGAGTAGTCATGTTTTCAATCAACTCTCGACACTCCTCCGGTCTCCTTTTCATAAAAGTACCACCGGCGGCAGCATTGATCGTGTCACGATCACGAAAAGTGAGACCATTGTAAAAGGTGTCAATGAGAGTGACGGGGAGCATATTGTGATTAGGACAGCGGTCGATCAAATCATTGTAACGTTCCCAAGCATCGAAAAGTGATTCATCATTCTCTTGCATAAATCCACTAATTTGGTTACGAAGGCTAGTGACCATGGATGGGGGAAAGTAGCGCGATAAAAAACGTTGAGTCATGTCGTTCCACGTATGAATAGAATTCTTAGGAAGACGGTCAAACCATTTTTCGGCATGGTGAGAAAGTGAGTGTGGAAAAAGTTGAAGGCGAAGGTCATCCATAGAAACACCGGGGCACTTCATGCTTTGGGTAATGGTAATGAATTTGTCTAGGTGTTTGTTGGCATCATCATCCGGAATTCCACGAAACGGATTCGTTTGCACTTGTTGTATCATGTGATGCTTCAACGAAAACTCCTGAGCCGTGACGTGCATTGGCGCAATCGGGCCTCCGCGTCCGTTCATGGTGGGTTGGCACAATTCCTCCATGGTTCGTAAATCAGGTAGAAGGACATTGTTGTTGTTGTTATTGTTGTGGTTGTTATTCAAATTATTTTGAGGTGGGTGATTATTGTTGTTATTAACACCAGCCATATCTAAATCTTCAAGATTCTCGGGCTCAGAATAGTTTGTAGATCTAGTACGCATGCACCTGCATAAGAAAAATATACACAAAGAATATAATATTTTTGGTTTTTATAGGTTTTTTAATGTTTTTGTATTTTTGAAGAGTTTTATATTTTTTAGGATTTTTTGGAAATTTTTATAGCAATGAAAATAACGTTCAAAGAACGGATCCCAAAATTCAATGCGTCTCTCACTAGAAACCGTTTATCTTAACGAAAAGAGCCGGCAGCGGCGCCATTTAATACTTGGAATTTTTACCCCAAAGTATCAAAGTTCAAGTTCGTTATAGTTCCGAATCTTTTCGAATTGAAAACCGGTCTAAAGTGCGACTCAATCGTCTTTTGGTGAATCAAAGGTTTGGTTGATTTGTTTTAAACTAATTGCAAGTAATTAAAGTGTCGTTGCGTAAAATGGAAGTTAAAATATTAATGTGAATGACGAGTAAAAATAAATGCATATAAACGTAAAGGTAACAATGGAAAAGTACTAACTCTCTAAATAAAACTAACACTTTGAAAATTTTCAGAAAATAAAAAGTACTATAAGAAAGTTATATCGAAAGAAACTAAAATGAGCCAAAATGGAACCCGATCGGAATGTTTTCCGATCGGATGGTCGGAATATGGTGAAAGGTGACACGATCGGAATATAGGGGCAAAAGGTCAATCGGAATAAGCACATACACCACAATCGGAATATTTAAATGTTGCCAAATCGGAATATGAGACTTGAGGTCCAATCGGAAAGGGGCAAGTAATACCGTCGGAATGTGGGAGATGGAGCACTGTCGGAATATGCACCAATCGGAAAGGATAAACCCTAATCCGATTGGGTTGATCGGAAAGTGGGAGATGGGTGCCGTCGGAATAAGGGACCAATCGGAATAGGAAGTAACAAACTTTCCTAAAATCAAGGAAATTGGTTAGATGGTGTACCGGTAGGAAAACCAATCGGAAAAGGGAGTTGAAACCCTCCTTTCCGAAATCTATGGAAATGGAAAAGCTAGGTAATAAGCTAACTTTTATAAGCTAATACCAAAAACTTATCAATCCACATATGTAACCGAATCAAATAAGCACTTTTGTTCAACTTATCTAACTCGAAATCAAGCAACTTTTTAGATCAAACAATAAAAACATAAACTTTTTAATAAAACTTTTTAATAAGAAAAATAAGATAATCATAAAAATAAGCCAATAAGCACAAAAGTCTTAAAGCTTAATCAAATGAAAACTTATAAAATGATCAAAAGATTAACTTTTTAGCATGAAATCAATTAGAACAACACGGATCACATGATAATCACACCAAAATCAATCTCAAATCAAAGAAAAGTAGAATGAGATTAAGAAATAAAAGCTTAAAATAGGACTTTGATTAATGAAATAAGTAATACAAAAGAGTTAATCTTGAAAGATTAAAAGAAAAAGATGAACTAGTGAGAGAAAGTTTAAGACTTTCTCTCTCTAAAAACTAAAAAGTGAAAATTAACTAAAAATCTAACTCTCTTCCTAATGACCATTAGGAAGGTATTTATAGGGAAGGTGAAAGGAGTGCATGTGTTGCATCTTCTTTCTTGCTTTCTTCACGTTTTCTCGACTCGACTTTAATTCTTCGTCTTTGTCGTCTCGGGATTTGAACTTGTCTTTCAATTTTCTTCTTCTATTAGACTTAAGTTCTTCGACTTCGTTAAACTTCCGTCTTTTGACTTTTTCTTCGATAAATCTTCAGAATAGGTCTTGGACTTCCGTTCTTTTTGCACTCTTGATCTTTTGACTTCGTCTTTTTCCCGTTTTCTTCAGTAAAAGCCCGTGAAAGCCCGTGTTTTCTTCCTTTTTCATATTTAGGTCCTAAAACACAATAAAAACACAAACCACGCATAATTCCGACTTTTACGACATAAATCACACGTTTTGGTCTTGTTATTATTGGGAATAAGTGGTAAAAGGATAAGTGTTTTCACACTTATTAATATACGTCTTTGGCTAATAAAACTACCGATGAGGTGGATAATAAAAGGCAAGGCAAGACCGAAGTTATAATAAAAGCTTCATGGCGAAGTTGAATAAAAGATGGAGGTAAACCAAAGATAATAAGGCCCTTCCGTTAGGGGGCGTATAAAAGTCTTGGTAATAAGTCTTGTTCAAAACCGTTATAAAACCGTGTTTATCGATTCTTCTTGTCAACTTAATTTTTTCACATCGTTGTCTATTGGGAGGGGTTATTGATTTAATGGTCTTGGTTACACCGTTAGGACTCTATTTTTAGACCTAAATCTCTATTATCGCATAAGTCAAACAATGTATCCTCGTGAAACATTCAAGATAAAATAAAATATAAGAGATACAACTTAGGAAAATGGGAGGATAAGTACGTGATTAGGACATATGAGTAGTTTAGCATTACTAACATATAATGACAATGATCTCGTTGCACGCTTGGCATGGAATTGGGGTGAAAATCGAGGACGATGAAATTATTTCTAACGAAGCATTCACGTGTTCTTATTCTATGAACCTAAACGTCCTATTTTGCGATGAAAATCATACATTATGTCTAAAACGCAAGTAGTAGCAATAGTAGTAGTATAGCTAGTTTATCATGCAATAAAGTGAAAAAAATTGAATTTTGGAGATGCTACGATACTTAATTCTAGCATTGCGTGAGGGCACGACAATGGTTTAGTATGGGAGAGTGATGAGACTGCTTTTATACATAGTCTCATCGTTCAAATAGGGCTTAAAATGCATTAAATATCAACAAAATACCCATATATATGCTTGTGTTTGTTGCTTGTGTATTTTAGGTACGGTATTGAAAAAATGACAAAAGATCACAAGAATCATGCAAAAACAAACACGGGAAACGAAGCCGCACAATGAACCAAGCCCTAATGAAGACTTTCCCAAGATAAACCCTTGAAGATTTGAAGAATTATGAACAAGGGTCCTCCAATATGGAACAATTGACACTATTTACCCTTGTATCCTCATAATTACAAGTTTGGTCCCTAAAGTTTGTCAAAATTACAAAAAGGGCCCTCCACTTTGAAGATTTGGCAAGTTTAGCCCCTCAACAAAGCTAAATTGTCAACCATTATCCTCTAAAAAGTCAAACCCATCATGAAGTCCATCAAAGTACAAGAAATTACAAGTTTGGTCCTTTGAAAATCCCAAAATTACAAAAAGGACCCTTAACTTTCAACATTTGGCAAGAATGGTCCCTCATCAAACAAGACTTGGCAATTTCAGTCCTCCAAAATGCCAATCATACTAGTCAAGACCATTATCCATCAAAAAAATGCCAAAATAGCCCTTCAAGTATCATAAAATGGCAAGAAATACCCCTGAAAATACTTTGGAAAAGTATTTGGGGCAAAAATATGAAAATGGAAACTTTATTTACAAAGGGATCCGGATTTTGGTGTGTTATTTACAACATGAAAGGAAGTAGAAAGATAAAGGGTTAAAGCTGGCAGACAAGTATAATTACCTAGACCAACCAAGGGAAGGCACGTGTCCCACTCAATCCTTTCCACCAATCACACTTCCCCCTTTCTCCACATCAGATCCCACTCACCCCTGATTAAATAATTAACCAAACCTTGGCGCCTTAACATTTATTTAAATGTTAATCACCCTCTAAACAGATCAAAACCATGTTCATCAGCTCAAGAACACAATTAGGGATTTTCGTTTTAGCAAAAATTAAACCCCAAAATTGTGTAGATTTATGATTAAGGTGACCCTAATCACAACCCAACTCTCAAATGAACTGCCACCTCACTCCCTTAGTCACATGAAAAACCCTTGTCCCACCTCTTGGAGAAGAAGACAAAACAGTGACAAAGATCCAACGTCCCACAACAAAGCTTGGTAACTAAGCTTATTTGAGACCCTTGATCACCTTTCTACAGCTATACACTCCACAAAAGGCCAAGAATTCCTCACAAGACTCCAAGAAATTCAAACTTCACAAGGGCAAAAATGGGACTTCAGTAGCTAGGGTTACGTTTTTTCAGCTTTCCTAGACAACATGTATGCCTATACAAAGGCTTAGGACCTCATATTTTTGCTTTGCTTTTGGTTTTTCCTAGTTCAACTTCTTGTAAATCCTCTTTTCATTTAATGAAAGTGTGTTGAGTTTTGTTGAAGAAAGACCAAGTTCCACCTTTATTTTAGCTTGTTTATGTTATTTATTTACTGATTTTGAATCTAAAAACCTGTTTTCAAGGAGAGTGCAAAAGTTTGCATTTTTCCTTCAAGCTTGATATTTTGCTAAGTTCTTGTTTCAACCTTGGAATTCTTGGGTTATAGGACTGATCATAGCATCCTAATTGTGATAATTAAGGTGTGGTGAGGCTTATAACTTGGGGATAATCAAGTGTGGGGTAACAAGGTTGCATTAATCAAGGCTTTTAAGTTTCTGTTTTGATAATCTTGCTTCTAACCTTGTTGAATCTTAGCAGGGGTGTTATTGGAAGCTTGTGCTTGTTCTAGCTAGCACATAAGCTCATAAATTCATGGGTGTGGATGTACATCCATGAGGTTTGTCTAAAATCCTTGAAAATCTGATAAATATTGGATTTTTTGTGGATTTGTGCTCTATTGGTGTTCTTGTTTATTTCTTGGCTTGAATATGCTTAGTCTTGCATGATAAAGTTGTTTATATGCTAGATTGATCATTGGGTTAACTGAATCACACTTTTTCTTGTTTAAATTTGGATTTGAAAAGATAAAGGGGTGTTTGGGATTACCTGTTTGTGATTGCATCTTGTTATTGTGTTTGTGGAAGTTTGTATTTGTGCTCTATATCTGATATACACTTGTGTGAGAGTGTTTTGCTGCAAGTTTTGTGGTCTGAAACCTTGAATCAAAGATTGTGCTATAACTTATTGATTTTGACTGTTTTTGACCTAAAATTTTGGGAAAACCTAGAGTTTATGCATGTTTAGGGATAAAAGCTGTTTAAACATCATTAATATAACATACTTGATAGATCTGAGGTGTTGAATCTGGCTTGTGTGAAATACATCAGCAAAGTGAAAAACTGCATGTGTTAGTGTTCATCAGTAACATTCATTAGCTTGAATCTTGCTTAATTCTTTAAATCATTGCATGAAACCTGTTTAGACTTGTTTATTTGAGTTTAATATAGCTTGTGTATGCATTTGGTTGAATTTGGCTGGCTGATTTGTGCTAAAATTGCTTTTTGTACCTAAACGGCTTACTTGTTCATGTCTATGCAACATTTGGTACTTTATTGATTAAACTATATCAATTGGGTGATTTTGTTTGTGATCTTTTGTATGTTATTGACTCCTTTTGATCCAAAGATCATTTGGGTACCTTTGTGTAATCTGGATCTCCAAAAATTTCACTAAAGACAAAAAAGTCTATAAGTCAAGCAGTGGAAAAATTTTCCACTGCTCAACACCCAAAACTAGCCCCTGCTAGTGTAAAATTGTACTCAGCTTATCAATAAGGTATTTTAGCTTATCCAGACTTTCAACAACTTATTTTTTGTGATAGATCTTCATTATTTGACCCATTTGATTAGACTGGAGCTTATTGGACTTTGACTTTGACTTTTTACTAGAAAACCAACTTATTTGACTTTTACATAAGTGCTTATTTGCTTTTTCCAGCTTATTGAGTCAGCTTATTTGAAAACTTTTTGTTGATTTTGCTTAATTAAGTCATTTAAAAGCCATAGAAACTTGAATCAGCTTTTGGGTAGCCTAGAACTCAAAAACGACTATTTTGTCGTTTTTTGTAGATTGCTTATTGCTATTTCAGGCTTATTCCTTGGGCTTATTTCAAATTTCTTTTTACAGAAGTCTTATTTAGGACAAAATAAGCTTGTGTGTCTAATTTCAGCTTATGGCATTGGCTTATAGCTTAATGGGCCAAAAAGCCCAGTAAGAATAAGTTGTTTGGTATAAGCTAGCTTATTTCACACTTTCAGCCTTTGGGCCTTTGGAAAAAGTTGTTTAAAATCAAATTTTGAGTCAAGTAGTGCTTTTTTGGCTTATTTTGGACACTTTTTTATATTGGGCCCAAATTAGCCCATTTAGTGATCTGTTTTGGGTTTAGCCCACTTTTTAGGCCCATTAAGGGTATTTAGGTAATTTCACTTTCATTTCTAAGTTATTTAGGTTAAATTAAGCTAGTTTGCAACTTTTTAGAATTTTTTATGATTTTTGGATTTTTATTAATATTTTAATATTATTTTATTGTTAAAAATTAAAAGTCTGATTTTCTAAGTTTTTATATTTTTCCTAGATTGTAGACACTTAATTAGGAATTTTGCAACTTTCCAAATATTTTTAGGGTCTTTCAATTATTTTCTAGAATTAATTTAAGTTTTAATTGATTTTAGTAGTTTTTAATTATTTAAAAATAGTTTTTAGAGGTTTTAAAATATTAAAAAATACTTTTTAGCTTAATTAGGGTATTTTGAGGTTTACAAACTTTAAAATCTTGTTTGGTACTTTTTAATAGTTAATTTTGATTTTTAGGGCTTTAATTAGCATTAAAAAGTCATTATTTAATTAATTAAAAGGTTTTGGCAAGCTTGGAATTTTTGTAACTCTTAGAATATAATTGTGGATTTTTAGTGATTTTTTGTAATTTCTAGGGTAAAATTTTAATTTTAGAGCTTTTTACGGTTTTACGTGTACACCTTTTTCGACTTAGTTTAATCCGTCTTCGTAACCGTCATTCTCTTCTAATCTCATTTCTATTTTTATTTCTCACAAATATAATCACAAAGATAATCAATTCATTAGACACACACTAAGCCTCCTTGAGAATGATACCCACTTTGGGTCATTTGTACACGGTTTTCCTTAATCGTCGTACTTAACGCTTACCACTATTTTGCCTTCCTTTTCCTAAAGGGGTAAAAACTCTACATCAGCGCACCAGTTACATTCACAGTAGTAGTTGCAAGAATTTTAGGAGCACCGGTAGTCATTTTGAAAGATCAAACTAGATCAAAACATAAACTGTATTACAACTGTTATAAATCTGTATATAAGAAATTCAATCCTGATCTCTGTATACTTAAACCGGATCTGCTTCAAAGAAACTCAATCTTGGTTTCAATGAATTAGATGCAATTATCAAATATATCAGTTTAACATAAACACAATCTTGGTTTCAGTATAACTGATTAGAACAACTTCTTATAAAAACGTTACAGAACTGTTAATTAAAATCTGAAAAATTAAAACTGATTTCTAATGAAACGCAATCTTGGTTTCGACAGAAAACAGTGTAAATAAATATGTTAAAAACATTAATCCGATTTAGTAAAAGGTTTTAATTCTGTTAAACCGAATCTGTTTTAATTTTATGGGAAACGATGTATACTTTTATTAAAAACAGATTACAATTAATAAAACTAACAAAATATGAAGAAAGAAAATAAATAACAGTAAAGAAGAAAGCAGTAAAACTAAGACGACATAATTATAAACGATAATTAAATAAACAATAACAAAAAAGACTTACTAAATCACTAGCAAGTCGAGGCACGCGTAAGACACGCTTAGTGTGGGTTTGCTATATTACTAGATCTGGTGGTCTAGGGTGGTGGTGGAAGATGAATGCCATGGTTAGAGAGAGATAGAGAGGTTTGTAGGTGTTTATAGAGAGAGAATGCAATTTGATAAATGAAGATAGAAAAACAGAAACAACAACCCCTCCTTGGAAGCCTTGGAGGGATATATATAGTCACTCACGCGCCTACACTATACAGAGTTTCCTAGTCTAGTCTTTGCGTGAGTGACTATGATAACTCATGGGAATTCTTAAATATCGTCACATAAAGTGAATTTCCAACAATCTTCCCCCATGGGACGACGTGTAGAATTCCTTACAATATTTTTCCTAACAAGTACATAATGATTAAGAACAAAAGCTTCCATGAAGCGTCTAACACTGATGAAGTCTTCTGAGGCCTTTGACTTCAAGTCTTCAATCTAAAGTGACTCATCTTCGTAGTAACTTGTAGTAGAAATACTGTGACGGTACGAGCTAAGTAATCCATATACTTCTGGTTAAGGAGAATCTTCTGAATTAACTTCCCTCTAATTCATGCCACATAATCTTGATGTAGAAGCTTTTAATAGCTTCCCCCTAAACCGAAAATCCTCATAAGCATTTTCAAAGCTTTCAATAAAGCTTAGAATGATTAAGCGCACAACGGAATTTAACAAGCAAACTCCATCATATGAAATGATAATGTTGCTATGAGTGATTGAAAGTTTGGGGCACACCAAGTAGATCAACAACTTATCTTCTCGCGCTTGAATAATTCTTCTGAATTTTTCTTCCCTGTGAAAGTTCAAGTTATGCATACTAGAAAGAATCAAGACATTTCTTCCCCCACGTAGTTGAAGAAAGTAAACCAATCCCATGTATGAAGCTCAAATACTAAAGTAGATACTTTATCCCATTCATGAAGTTGACATCATAACACCAGAGTCAATTAAGTCCCAGAAATGCACATATCTTCTTCCGGAGATGCACTAGAGTAAATTAAGTCTTAGAAGTGCATATCTCTCCATATAGGATAATGATGATGAATAATTGCAACATCAAAACAATTAAACATCGAACAATAGTGTAACGTTTAGAGACTGATAACGCCACGAGTTAAAACACTGATTTTCTCTGCGGTTATGACCAATGTCTTCCCGGAATGTCTTCAAATCAAAAGTAGGTATGAAGTTCATCACGTGTACTCGTTGTGCGTTCAATATGTCTTCTTCTTCCTCCTTGATGATGTCGAAACCTCGGAACCAGCAATAAATCGTACGCACATGTACCTGAAATCTCGTGAGAATAATAAATAAGACGAATTATATATTTGGCGAGAATCAGTTGCTGATCGAAATTCTCTACTCATAAACTCTAGATGGCTATCTATACCAACCCCTTGAAGGCAATTTGAAGTGACCACAGATGGAATGAACTAGATATACCAAACGTGAAACTGAATAAGAATTCCTAGATCTTGTGACTTAAGCTTGCACTATTGTTGATTGAAGAACGGTGGAGAAATCTCTAAGTACTCAATACATTACTGGAGAAGTATATAAGTACAACACCTCTTGAAATTATCTACATCCACTATGCGCGTGACACGGAGTACAATAATGTAGCTCATTAAAGTGATAGTTATCCAGGTCATCAACCAACCACCCCGAACCTGGTAACTAGATAAGCAAGTATTCATCCTAAGATTAAGCACGAATAAGTTATCTTTGAAAGATAAAATAAGTGCACGCCTTCGAAAAATCCGTCATCAACTTCAAATAATAATACCCGATCAAAAAATCTGTAGCCATTAAAAGTATAGCCATTTTTCTCGGTCTCGTTAAAATAAATCCCGTCACTTTGTCTTGTCTTTTTGTCTCGTCACTTTTTGTCTCGACACGTTGTTGTTTATAAAGCCCGATAATTACCCAATTATAGCTTAATATAACAAATTCAAAATTGTATATGAACACAATTTTTAAATCAGCCCATATAAAACTTTACACAGTCACAAACCAAACGTGGCCCATATTGAAAGATATGTAACCGGTCTAACAAATAAAGTGCATACATGTTATACCCGGTCAATTAGACACATGGGATATATAAAAGTACTCAAAACCCTAATAAGCCTCACATAGTTAACCCTAATCCCTTTTACACCATTTTCTTCGCCCCCATCATTACTTTCTTTCAGCCACTAAATCTCCCAAAAGCTTATCATCTCCACACCAACCTAATCTTAACTCAGACAAATCGTCTCTCGAATATTCATTCACCAAAGTAGATCTTCCACAAATGACATGCCATCTAATTTGGCCGATTGTGTTCCATATTGCAATCAACGAAAAGCACAAGAACCATCAACGATCCACTTTTATATGAATAAAGACTTAGTCCTTTCTTGCATCATTTAAACAACCCGTAAAAGCTAAAAACCTTATGTCCCACATCATAAAACAAAATAAAACGAGGCATTCAGATCTTTTCCCACATCACAAAACGAGACAGTCAGATCTTTTCCAATAAGGTCTCAGGTAGGTTTGTTTGCGATGCTAATTTGGTTATGGTTAATTGCATGTTGGTTTACGAATCGAAACAAAGATAAGACTTTAACATGATTGTTATAGATCTTGTCTTTTTATTCGAATATTAAAACTAATTGGTTCAGTAAATAATAAGGTCTCAGGTAGGTTTGTTTTCGATGCTAATTTGGTTATGGTTAATTGCATGTTGGTTTACGAATCGAAACAAAGATAAGACTTTAACATGATTGTTATAGATCTTGTCTTTTTATTCGAATATTAAAACAATTGGTTCAGTAAAACATGGATCTGTGATGAAATATATTTTCGTGTATATAATCTTAATTGATCTAGACATGCATCACGAAAAAAAAATTCTGAGATCAAGGTAATGATATATTTTTCTAATTATGCTCTGATTCGGTAGAGGTTGATTCTGTTTCGACAAAGGGAAAATAGATAGATGGAGTTGGATTGTAGAGCATTAGATTGAGTCAGGTTTGTTGAAGTGATTGCGAATGATGGTGGAAGACTCGGTATATTTTTTTTGATACAACATATCACAATGTTTAATACCTCCTGTTAAAACACGTCGCAATGTCTTTTTAAAAAGAATATTCACAATGTTTTGTATCAAACCAATATTTTAAAAAAAATGCTATCGCAATGTTTTGAAACCATCACAATATTTTGAGGCCATCGCAATATTGAAACCATAAAGCCATCGCAATATTTTGACAGTCTTCATCGCAATGTCTCAAAATCTTATCCACAGTTGTATTTTTTCCGGATTTTCAGGATCTGGAGATTTTCTGGGCTCATATCTTATCTTCATCTTCAAGAAAAAAAATAGTGTAAACCCATAGAAAATAATAATACCATATCTGAAAAAGATGAAACCCAGAAATAGTAAACACCAGATCTGACCAGATCCAAAACTTTGACTTTTGGATTAGTGGGATATGAATACCAGATATGAACGTGACAAAAACCAGTGGTTGAAAACAAGAACAGTATGACAAATTTTTTTACTGTTTAGACAACAAACAAAAACATCGTGACAAATTTTTTTTGGACAGTTTCAGATCAAAAAGATAAGACCACCAAATCAATAATAAAAACACGCCTCAATCCAAGGATTGAACCTTCGGATCTGATGCCAATTATGGGTTTGCTATATTACTAGATCCGGTGGTCTAGGGTGGTGGTGGAAGATGAATGCCATGGTTAGAGAGAGATAGAGAGGTTTGTAGATGTTTCTAGAGAGAGAATGCAATTTGATAAATGAAGATAGAAAAACACAAACAACAATCCCTCCTTGGAAGCCTTGGAGGGGTATATATAGTCACTCACGCGCCTACACTATACATAGTTTCCTAGTCTAGTCTTTGCGTGAGTGAATATAATAACTAATGAGAATTCTTAAATGTCATCACATAAAGTGAATTTCCAACACTTAGAACTAAAGAGCTGAGGCACATGTTTGGACACGCTTCCCTTAAATCAGATTCGTCGTCTGTTTCCCAGGGTACAACAGCCGAAACAGTAAGTTGTACTGTCGGACTAAACAAAACTGCCTGGAATTTCACCTTATCAAATGCGTATTCCGTTGGAAATCAATAATAATACTTATTGATTTGGTGTGTGAAAAAACTATGGAATTAGGCATCTATTAATAAAACTCCCTTCCAGTTTACTCATCCCACCGATGTAGGACAAAAAATAAACTATTTTTTCTTTTGAAGCATGGTATCAAATGCCTAACTTTGAGACACGATATCTCATTCACATCACCTTCATTTTAGACACATAAAAGCTCATTGTGAAGCTCTCTTCAAGAAGAATGCGAACGTATAAAGTATCACTAATATATATATATGATACATACATATATATAATTGTGTCTAAGGTTGGTAAAAAGTCATTATGCCAACAATATTTTCTAACAATACGTTAATCTAAAAACAATTGTTTAATCATAATAGGGTTAGGAATGCTTGGCTCAAGGCAAGACATAGCCATGTTAGATAATGTAAGACCCATGGGCATTACGTTTTATTAATGCGGTATCATAGATTACTTGAATATACAGAAGGTTCGAAATTTGAACATATATACTAATATTAAACTAAATACATATATTCTAGCTTGCTTAATGATGGATCATATCAGTTTATGTAATCATTTAAGACCATATCAACCACTGGACGTATGGCAGTAAATATATAATGATACGTCCTTTCCGTCGGATGAACCGAGTCCCAAAAGACATACTTCGATGCATCGTCACATACAGGCGAATTCAGGTTGCATAAGATTGCTGCTTCAATATATCCAGAGCCGCAACATCCGGTACTCACCTCTTCAAAACCTAATGGATAAGAAAAGTGTATCGATTGAGTTTTGATGCACACACAAATTTAACATAGACAATTTCATAGTCTAGTTTGACGTAAAAGATTATTAAATTTGTGAACTTGCCAAATTTGCTTTCTCCAAACTGAATCAGGTCAAGTATTGGTTTATAGATATCTGCATAGTAAAGCTTCGTTTCGGATGTTTGCATTGCCTTCAATTTGGTTTCAAGAATTATGTTGTACTCTGTTGCAACTGATAACATAGGTTCAACACATTTACGTCCATTAGTTGCAGCGTTTCTATTTAGAGTGATTACTCCAGGCAAGCAACCTATTGGCGGCAATCCAACCATAGCTATCTTACGTGCACCTTGGTTTATCAGTTCCTTCATATTTAATCACTAAAATTGTTACAATGTGTGAAGAGATCAAATAAAGAACCAAATATAAGTCAAAAGTGCAATGATGCAGATACGATTAACATGCTTGATGCGCAAAGATATGATACACAAATTAAGTATACGAATAGACAAGAAAATAAGAAATTCGATCATTTGTATATAAGAAGAGCAAAACGTATGACTTAATTCATATCTACATTACAAGACTAGCTATAGCTCATTAGTTGTCAGGTCACATCATCTAAATCAATCCCTACCCTCTCCTAGCTGTTATAATTAATATAGTTTTGGTTAGCTTGTCAATTAGTTTCTCATCCACATTTGTACGTACCCATATATGACTGGCATACTAAACTAGCCTAGGGACAAAATGTCGAATAGATCAACCTAGCTAGCTAGTTCATGAAATGTCCTTTCATTCTTAATTCAATGGCTGATTATTTTCATCAAATAAAACACCTTGAATGGGTAGGATTACGGACCAATTCACTGAAAAGGTTAGTTATTGTTAGTTTTTTAACTGTAGAGTGTCATAAAATTTTCAATATGATAACAAGAGAAAGAGATACCTTGATGAGACGCTCAAAGTTTTGGATCAAAAAGTTACTATAACTTGTGACGTTCGGATATATATACTGATCAACTGCTTCGCCAAGGCCATAATAATTGACAACAAAATCATTAGTTCCGGCACTTATCACAAACACAGCCCTCGCTATTAGGTCGACTGTACTTTCCTTCCCTATGTGCGTTTCTATCTTTGATTTGTACTCTTTGAAGTACTCCATCTGTTGGTCGAATGAAATCACACTCTACACAAATGTCCAAGTGAAAGTATAAGGAATTTCCTAATGTGTGTATAAATCCAAACATTTTTCAGTACGTACAGTTAACGTGAGTATATAGTATATAAATATACATACGATACAAAGATATAACCCATATAGATGACAGTTAAATAAGACATTAAAGCTGGCATACTACCTTCTCTTCGTATGAACAAAAATTAACTCAGAATGGGTCTCCACCAAACAGACATTTATTAATATGGCCTGCTATGATTTATGGCACAAAAGCCTCACACGACTATTACGTTTTTGCATTTTTGATATCAAGCATTGCACCCTTTAAGATTCAACAACTTTAAGCAAGTTGCGTATTTAACTTAACTCTTAAAAATGCATCATAGATCAATAGCAACTTTAAGAAAATTTGTACTGTATTTAGTTTAATAACTACAGGCCAAAAAAGAAAAAACAATTAGTTTGATATATATGAAAAGATCGAGAAACTTTTAGAATTAACATTTCTTAAAAGTTGAAGACACGCAATTCGTCTTAGCCATCTTTAAACAGACGCAAATTATTCGATCTATTCTAGCTCCCCTTATAGAAAATAAATAATCAATACAATCAATGTGCATCATTGCATGCTCGGTAAATAAATTGCTATAAACCTTTCACTACATGCATATAATTTAATTAGTCATAAAATGATGTAAAGAACTTAGACTTTCGAAAATGGGCAAATAGCATAAAAAGGTACTCAACTTATATTAAAATTCAATTAAAGGTACTCAACTTTTTTTTTCTCAATTTAAGGTACCGATCTTTTTTCTTGTACGCATGTTGGGACAATAACAAATTTAAAGGTTATATATTAACGACCGTTTACTTTATTATTGCATCGTTAGTCTTTTATATAAACGACACTTTATAATAACCTCAAAATTCGTTTTTTTACAGATTTAGACCGTATCTATGTTTTTCGTTTGATTTTTACCGTTTTCAGTCGGTTTTTAATCGTCTTAGTCCGTTTTTTTCTTTTGATTAAAAACAAACAAAAACGGTAAAAATTAGACAAAAAAGATGAAAAACGGTTTAAAACTGTAAAAAACAAATTTTAAGTTTATTATAAAGTGTTATTAATGTAAAGGACTAACGATGCAATAATAAAGTAAACGATCGTTAATATATAACCTTTAAGTTTGTTATTGTCCCAACATTGAAACAAGAAAAAAAATTGATACCTTAAATTGAGAAAAAAAAAAGTTAAGTACCTTTAATTGAATTTTAACATAAAATGAGTACCTTTTTATGCTATTTGCCCTTGGAAAATATATCCATCACAGCTAGCTCAGTCGACTTTTAAATATATCTTTGTTTAGTGAAAATATCTCAAAGTATAAAGAGTGACATAATATAGTAAGGTTATTAAGTGAATATTTGGAGATTGTTTCTTTGAAAGTTTTGAGCTCAAGATTTCTTAAAAGTTTTTTCTTTCAAGCGAAAGGAATAGTAAAAAAATTTAATCATGTTGATTTATATTTCACTATACAACTCGACTCTTAACCATGTTATTTAAAAAAAATAAAATTAATTTAAAATCTTGATAACTTAGTTTGAGCTTCCTACTCTTAATATTTCATATATGCCAAATTTAAAAATTAAAAGAACGTATGGATCATATTAAGCTTTTAATTTGTCTCTCACTTACGTACTGTCGGCGTAGTATATATGCAAAGTCGATAATACGACGAATGTTTTTTAAAACCAAATATTAAAAGAATGCAAACAACTTATAATCAATGAAAACCAGTTATAATCAATCTTGAGAACACACATTCTTGTAACTTTTCATCTATTATCCCTTTCTTTGGGTAAACGTCTTTTTAGTTATTATCCCATTTTTCGGCATGCAAGATACTAGCTAAAACGTAACGTAAGAAATGAAAGATAGAAAGAGTGAGAGAGAAAAATACATACAGAGAGTGTTGCAGTCATCGGATCAAATCCTGTGCCTGCGGATGCAAATGTAACTCCGGTCATCAGGTCCTCGATCCGGAGAGTTGGATCCATATAAGCAGGCACAATATCCTTGACACCAACATACGAAGCTAGAATTTAAAAAAATTAAAAATGTAATCAGTCCATAGAGTAATTCATAATAATGCATGAGAAAATTAGACAATATATTATATTATGAACTTATCTCTACGTACCTATGAAATCAGTTACGAGGCGGCCGTTAGTAAATCTTCCAGTTGGAACGTGGTTAACGAAATCTCTCCCATAAGGAGGGAAGTTACTTTTCATCGGAGTTTCAATGAAATTGTTGTTTCCAGCATCAACTGTTGAGTCCCCAAACACAAAAAGTGCAGAGGGTTTCGGCTTCGACACTGGAGCTTGAGGTTGAGCATAGTTAGAGGTAAAGAAGACCATGGATATTAGAGAAATAATGTAGTAAGCTGCTAGATAAGAATCCATTTTTCTTGGAGCAGACAGAAGCATAACTCTAAAGCTGTTATTATAGTTTGCTTTGTGGCCTCTTTTGTTGCTCACCTAATTAATAAGTAATATAAAAAAGAGTAAAAAGACTTTCAATTAACGTCATGGTGAACTTAATACTCTTTTTGTCTTTAAAGTGAAAAAGTCGAACAACAACTTTTGAGTTTGACTAATACTCGTACTATTCTGTCTGTCTGCATGCAACATCAACACTAACTAACATCAACCTTTTTTTTATCTACTTTTATAGGCTAATTATATTAGATCGTGTTCGCCCAATGCGGTAGCGAATAATCAATGATGATTTTTAAAACGAATAAATATTACTATCTTACTTATCAAGTTAATATTTACACTATTGTTAGGGTAAAATGAAAAAAACGTCTTTGAACTTTCTAAAATCTGCAAATATGCTTTTGAGTACAAACTACAAACAATTTTACCCCTGACCTTTCATTTCGCCTGCATTTTCCCCCTGGGTCGTCTATTTTTTACTTTTGCTAATTTTTCCGTTATCGCCCCTCATGTGTCATGCACATGAGGTATTTTCGTCTTTTTCACTTGTTTACAGCCTAAACCCACCTTTGTCAAACAAAAAAAACGTCCTCGAAAAGATTTCTTTCTTCCCTACTTCTTATTCTTCCCCACTTAACTTATCCCAGAACACCACCACCACCGCCACCACCGCCATTGTTGATGTAGGAACATCGATTTTATTTAAATAATACCAATAATAATAATTTTTGCTTAAAATTGTATGATCCAACTAATTTCGTAAATATGAACTTCTTCTTAATGATAAATTCCAAATGTCACATATACATAAATCGGCTAATTTTACTTTTGTAGTTCTCTCTTTTTTTATTTTCCATCTATTCACATCAACCATCTATATTCATCATTTCTACAACATCATCAAATTCATTATTTCAGAAATTCACAAGCACCTTAAAACTGACCACCGCAACCACCACCACAACCACCTTCAAACCCACCACCGCAACCAATTCACACCCACCACCACAACCACCTTCAAACTTACCACCGTAACCACATTTAAACCAACCATTTACACCCAATCACTTTTCAGATCTATTGACTTTTATTGTATTTTTTACTTCATATCTTCTAATTTGTATTTTAATTGACTTCATCTAAAGTTATTACATCATCTTCAACACTATCAAGATCCGTTTATCATCACTCCTACCGATCAATACGGATCCGGCCATTCGCACCAAAATCCGCTATGAGTTGTTATTGGAGACATACTGTATGATGCAGGTTCAATGGAGACCTAATGGAAGCACTCTTCAGAACCATTGCTGTAAACAAAAAATCACCACGATCAAACGGTGCAACAATTCCAAGAAACCATCTGAAATCACTAGGCCCGCCTTCTCAACGATTCCTTCTGGATACCCGAAAATCATAAAACATAGATCATCCGATCATTAGTCGTCTCAAGAAGAGATATCATTGATTGCCTAATGGAAGGCAAAGGTTTAAACATTGAAACCCTTGAAAAACTCACTCAATATATGATGTAGCGGAAATAACAAAGTAACAAAGATAGATAATTGAATCTGTTGATTCGGAAGAATGCCAGACACAATCCTTCCAACTATCGTTGATTCAAAAAGAATACCGATAATTAGGTAAACTCCAACAATCGTTGATTCAACGAATACCCGATTATTTGGATGAAATCGAACAATAAACCCTAACCTGGATTTAAGTCAATTATCAGAAGACTAAAAGTCTGTGTTTTTTTTTATTCATAACTCAATACAAAAAGTCCTAATTATATAGGAAAACTAAACTTGGGGAAAAAGATAACAATATTTTCCCAAAAACATAAAATAAGAAAACTAAATAAAAGATACCACAAATATGAAAACTAAATAAAAGATACCACAAATAAACTAAATAACCAGTTTATTTTTATGATCCTCCATCAATATACCCCTACAAAAGAAGAAGAAGAACTCATTCGCAACTATGATCACGACATCACAAGACTAGCTGATGTTGAATCTTTCTTGTACGACATCTTAAGAGCTGTACCCTCGGCTTTTACTCGATTAAATGCTGTATTTTTAAGTTGAGTTACACCTCAGAAGTCTCTCAAATAATGAAAAATATACTGACACTTGAAACCGCTTGCAAAGAGCTTAAAACTCATGGGCTATTTGTTAAGCTTCTATAAGCAATTCTACGATGACTCTGTAATTCGAGGTTGAAATACAGAAAAAAAAGCATCCTATAACTTTGTAATCTGCATATCCTTAATTTGATCTCGAGGTTCCATCATGGAAATATAATTGCTTTCATTGGTTACTATTATGAAGGCAAGGAAATGATTTTTGTATACGAGTATGCCATCAATAGAAGCCTTGACACTCATCTCGAACTCCCCAAGAAAGATTGTCCTATAACATGAGCAGAGAGACTAAAGATTTGCATAGGAGCAACGAGAGGACTCAAATATCTTCACTTGGGTGGTGAAGATAACAACACAGTAATGACATGGTGTTATGATAATCTTAAATGCGCAACTGTTAAAGCATTGAATGAGTTGCAGTTCATATGTATGTGTAGATTAGGCAAGGAGTTAGACATATTCTACTTGCAGTTCATATCTACATGTATAGATCAGGAAAGTATTTAGACATATTCTAGTTGCAATTCTTCACATGAATGTTATCCTATAAGTATTTTTTCGTATATCCATAGTAAAGTTTGGATAACAAATGATGACGTATAGTCCCTATTCGGGCTGGATAGTCTGACTCGCGGGTACTACCCGTATCCATCAGGAATGGACTAATACTTGTACGGTGCGCGCACAGCCCAGGAGGCCCAGTAAGTCGTTGTCGCATACAAGGTTTATTACTTAACCGGGTCCTCGTCACACTGTGACTGGATCAGACAAGAATATAATCTATCATATAGATATATTCGCCTAAGGGTAATAGATATACACTTACCTTGGTTATGCGATAAGGATCAAGCTATTATGGGTCATTATCTCTTCCTTAGGCCGCAAGAGTAGGAGAGCCCAACCAAGAGTATAAAAGGAACCCCCAAGGTTCCACAAAGGTACGATACACACAATACTCTAATGTCACACCCCACCATGGCGGAATATGGGGCGCGTCGTATGGATATCATCACAACATGGCGTGTCTATAGAGATAACTATATGAAATAAGAAATGTCATAAAATGGAGACACAAAGTCATGACAATATCTCATCAAACCCAGGAGTCTAGGTAAGTAGATAACAGTCCTACCACTTACCCAAGACAAACAATAAACATAATCCAAACAAACATATAGGTGCCAACATGTATCACTTATCAAAAGAAAAACATAAAGGTAAACTAAGAAGGAACGGGGATCTCCTTCTATATGCAATCCTAAGGCATCCAAGTCTAGCCACTTCTATCCTCAAGCTTAACCACATTCATACCTGACACTAAAACACGTCAACATAAAGTTGGTGAGAGTCATAGATTTAGACTCCAACGCTAAATCAGTTATAAGCTGTGAATAACAACCATCAACAAAAGAACATATGGACAATGTGCTACAAGTATGCATTAACAACTAACAATTCAAGATCAACATTCATCACAATTCCAAGGCATCACGCCTTACCAACAAACACAATTACCAAGGCATCACGCCTTACCAACAACCATAATTTCTAAGGCATCAAGCCTTACCAACAACCATAATTTCCAAGGCATCACGCCTTACCAACAACCATAATTTCCAAGGCATCACTACCTTGTCATTATCCATTGGTCCCATAGACGATCAGCTATGTACCTATCCCAATCCAAATCATGCACAAACAAGAACCACATAGCAGTTAATCCCATAATGTACACACAAGTCCATCTCAAATCACAAAAACATTCACAACATCAATTTAGAAAATAACTCAACACAATGTCTCATCCATCCCATCTGGAAGTCAAAATCAATAGTAAACATGAGACTATGAAACTCACCTGATAGCTTCTCCAAAAGTCCTCGCTCTAGCAACAAGCTAACAAACCAAAAACACGCAATCAATACATGAACCAATCACTAAGATGACTCATCAACCTTTGATGGACATCTAGCCTACTTCCGTATAAATACCCCCTTTATATGCTCTAAACACCCCATTACCCTTCCCTAACAAGTCCTTACCTTGTTTAAATTTAATAACTATCCCGTTCATATTTTACACAAAACAGTCCCAATTTTAGGTCTCCAAACTTTAAGTCAACCGTCGACTTAAACATACCCATGGTTTCTGTAAAAGGAATATCCATACCCTTACATATGTTGGCTAACACCTCCCACTTGCCCTAACCTTAAAGCTACTCTTAAGGCCCCGATATATATATATACTTTTGTCATTCCAGATTTCCTGATTTTAAACATACTAAACGTTTGTTACTATTAGGGGATCTTACCCTAAACCACAACCTTAGCCCAAGTGCAGATACTTACTACAATATATAAACCATCTCTCATGTTCGTCAGAAGATCCCAATGCAACCCTAAGTACCCTAAACAACCCAAAACTTAAAAAGAAAATAGGCTGACTTAAAACTGTTTTGACCTCTGACTGTTGTAACCTGTATTTGACCCACTTCCCGGCCTCCAATTTAGTTCTCGTTTCTTGCATTAGAAAGCCACTTCAATTAACTTTTCAGGGATACTTGGATCGCATCTTGAATGTTCCTAGAACTCCCGATATGATCAAAACAATTGACTCAAAATTCTGCCCAGTTTTTAAAAACGGGTTTAACAAAATCAACCTCATTAATTAACCCTAATCCCTCTAATTACAAGCCATAATCTATGTAATCATCATATTATGATTAAAATAACATAAATTTACTGTTTTCAAAATTAAACCTAACCTAAATCCATCATAAGATGATCAATTAAACATAAAAACAATTTTATTAAAAAGGGTTTGAAGATTTTACCTTAGATTTTTTGGAAAACAAGATTTTTGATGAAGAACCCTAATTTTCTCCATGGATGTCGACCCATACTTGATCTCCAGGGATTTTTTGAAGTGTTTTGATAAAAATAAGGCTTTCTATACTTTCCTAACAAGTCCTTGGCCCATATACAAAAGCCCGGTTCCCTTTTTCCCTTTTTTTCCCCTTTTCTTTTCTTTTTCTTTTTTATTCACATAACCGACCTATACCCATTTAATTTAGTTTTTTTCCTTTTTATTATTAATAATTGTATTAATAATATTTCATTAATTTTCCTTAATTTATTTCAGCTCCTAAAGCCTCCAAAACCTCAAAACCGTAAAACTAGTCAAATTTACGCGTTTTACAGTAAAAGACGTAAAATATACACTTTTATAAAAAATCTCAAATTTTGAAATAAACTTTATAACTAAGTCCTAAATGACTTAAAACCATCCCGAAAAATATCCATTTGACTAATTACCTCATCCGAGACCTCTAAATGCTAAACCGTAAATCGTAAAAATACGATTTTCTATAATACATATACGTATACGTAAAACCACTAAATAACACCATCTCATTTCATAGTCACTACCATGTGAGCTCATGAACATGAAATCATCACACATCGTTTCACTCACAAGGTACCCCATACCGGAAAAGATATCCAAACCACCATCTATACACACCAATTAGCACATAAACACGTAAAGACACGTAACTAGCACAAAATAAAACTAAGTGACGAACCTCAAAACCAGGGTTGCACATCACTCCCTCCTAATAGAAATCTCGTCCCGAGATTTACTCCTTAGGATCAAACACACAAAAAACAAAAAACATGAGGATACTTGTTCTAAATGAACTCCTCTCATTCCAAGTGAACTTTAGTTCAAGTCTTAAATTACCACATATATTAACCAACAACATTTAAATTCATTGCCCAATTCTTGACCTCGCAGTCAATAAATCTCACAAATGACTCTTTGATAAAACAAAGACTCTTATTAGCACCAATCCCGAATAACCGAACACGCAAATATGCATTCTCAAACAACATTTATCAATCTTAATACATGAAATATATCATGTATATCACTCAATTTCCCCCAGGTAATTCTATGCTCATATGCTACTGGTCCGATCTTTCCAAAGATCATAAATGGACCTACAAAACTCTACATCAACTCTTCCATTTTACCAAAACATACCACCCGTTACTATGGGTGAAACTTCATACATAACTCTATCACTAACTCTAGTGGTTTCCTCCTTTTCTATATAGCATCCCTTGTTGCTCTCATCCTTCCCACAAACACCATTACCACATTAGTAGCCTCTTTTACCAATTCTAGTCCACAATGGTGACAACTCAACCTATCCTTTCATATAGTGCCTCAAATGGCATTTATCGACTTCTAGTATGATAATCATCATTATATGAAAACTCAGCCATCGCTAATGAGTTTCCTAACCCCCTACCATACATCACGATATGATGCTTCCCCTCGTTTCTTCCCTTGCCAGAATCCTTCATAAGGCACTCCATACATATTAGGCTAACCTTTACGCAAAACCCTTGATCCCCTCACATCCGCACGCAATTCTTCCAACTTCCCAACTACGTGACTTCTCATTCCTCTTGAAATAGGTGATGAATTAGTCAGTCTATCGACTATCACCCAACTCTCATCGTACTTAATCCTCCACTGCATTATGTATCCCTTCCACCAACTTCGTCCTTACATCGCCCTTTCTAAGCTACTCCTATCTATGTAGGAAGTATAGTCTACGTCCCTTTCCTTCCTACGATTGTCCAAGCCACGCAACATAAATGTTGACGCGTTCTCTGCTTTAGACAACTCAACTCGTGCACCCTACATCCTTTATTCAAACCGCCCTAATACGTCATCCCTATAGTTCAAGTTCGTATCAGCTTCACCTCATCCTTCTTATTCCATGTCTCATCGACCATACTTACCTTTCCTATATGGTACTTGGCCTTGCAATTTTTCTTTCATCAATTAACTCCACCCATCACCTTTGCCAAATGTTCAATCAAGATGATTGAATATGTGTTGGAGACGTTCATGATCCGTATAGATCATTCTCCACGTCTCGTACACCAAATGCCTCTAGCATTCTAGGCAGATATAACAATCCAGCTCCACTAACTAAGTCTATCCAGTTTCTTCCTAATCTTCCGTTCCTGCAACGTATAGTGATCGCCTTTCTTTGTCGTCCTCGTACGCGTCCAAATCCTTGCTCTACGTATCGTCATGCTTCACGAATTCATCAGCCCTTCTGATAATGCCAAGATCGGCTCATTATCCAATCCACCTCTTCAGCCTCCAAAATGCTTCCTCATCCTTCTTCACTTCGCCCCTTGCTGGTTCTATGATATGTCATCATCTCTAACTACTCATCATGGTAGACTTAATACTAAAACTCACACTTGAAAATCTCACGTATAATTCCACTCCAAAACCAACACATAGTTCGCCTCACTCTCCTTCTCAAATTTGAGTATATCAAGATGTCGTCGATGCTCCCGATGACAACTTGTTTATACACGTTCATGCACACTTGGTTCATTGACACCATGAAACCGCTAGTGCTTTGGCGAAGCCAAATGCATAACCGTAAACCCAAAGCGTTCATACAACATCCTTAGCAGTTTCAACTATGTCCTCCTTGCACCCTCTCTTAGCGACAATACGAATAGATTCCTACATCGTTCTACTTGCAAAATTCTACACGCATCTTAAAAGATCGGTACTTCCTCTCATCAGACCACTCAACCTCCTTCCACATCTAATCTACTACTAAGCATCTCAACTTTTATCCGACATTCCTTGCAATTTCTAACAGCTCTTGTTTTTAAATCACTCCATCAACGATTTACCTTGGAAAGGCACTAACTGCAACTCCTCTCACTTCTCCTACTTGCTCTATTTATGGTTCTACCTCAAAATAATAGGCAAACCTACTAAATTTCAGGAAGTTTTTAGAAAACATACATGCCTTACGAATAATATCCCCTTCCAACACTCTTTATGGCACGTTACTTGTGCTCGTATCCCACAAATTTCTATTCATCTCCTTGGTACTCCTAAGAGACCCCATGACCACGTTAGTTCGTCTACGAACTTCTTTCCTCCCCACTAAGGGTATTTCGACCGTTCTCTCATGGTCACCTACTTAAGCGTGTAGGCGCGACCAAGTCTTTCATACGACTACCTCAACGCTCCCGAACAATACGAAACCAAAACTACATCCTGAATCCATCAGATACGATCAACGAATCAAACCAACAGATAACTAATGACATTTCACGTGCACCAGTTAAAACAAGTCAAAAACCATGAGACTCAAGAGAAAACT
The DNA here is from genome assembly GCA_025667525.1 of Glebionis coronaria. NCBI lineage: Eukaryota > Viridiplantae > Streptophyta > Magnoliopsida > Asterales > Asteraceae > Glebionis > Glebionis coronaria. The sequence goes on from CM046878.1 coordinate 252,595,689, forward strand.
CAAACCCAAAACGTGTATTAATTCAAAATGACCCATGACAACGAAAAATAATCCAACAAACACCCAATGGTAACCAAACATATTACGCCCCGCGACATATTATTTAAACCGTGCAAAAGATCGACTTTTCTAAAAGAATATATATCTTTTTTTATTATTTCCTCCACATCTATGTGACTCAAACAATCTACAAACAACCCTTTTGACGAACTCAAAACTCAACTCAAAAACTAGGTATCCCGTGCATCCCAAATCATAAAAATAAACTACTATTCAAACTCAACCTTTAACCCGACACTTGTACAATAATTTCGGCCAAGATACTGACCTCCCATGACTATACATTCTGAATACTTGAAAAGTACGTTCCGAGTACATAATTTTAGGCTTTTGAATCATCCAAAAAGCTTTAAAAACGAACAAGTTACGACCAAAACAATTTTATACTAGTTGTTTTAAAACTAAAGAATAAACTTAGTGATTAATGCAATCCTTTTAAATGAAAGATATAATTGTACGTGTAACCTTCATATACTCAATTTAACCTCGTATTAATAATTATAAGTGACGTGAATCGGTTAAACCCAATTATATAAACTATGTAAGTAGAAAGGAATTTTACTTCGCTCTATTTTAAAGAAAGTCTTTTAGAATTTGAAATAAATAAGTGTTGATTAAAAAGAAATCTTATGTTGCACCTTGTTTCAAACACGACTCCAACACCTTACCCTTATTTTAACGAATACAACCAACTATCTAACCCTATAATAGATTTATAAGTCCCCCTTTTTCTCAATATATACCGACCAAAAGAAATGTAAGACCCAACACAAAAGATTTCATTATTTCAAAAGAAATCCCAAGTTACTTCAATAGACTTAAAACTAAGAACACCATTTTAAAACGTACACGTGAAATACAAAACTCAAAGAATACGCTACAAGACACACTTCAAAAGATTCAAAACGTCGTTGAAACTCCCCCAAACTCGAGCTCTAATAAATTGTTTAAACACAAGAGAGTACCAGGTACGTTCAAGTTATAATAACTATTGAACGACCGTAAATCATAACATAACATCTATTAGTATATATACATCCGCATATGTATTCCTATCGAATCTCCCAAACATACTCGTTATCATACATGTCAAGTCAATCAATCGCTTTATACGCTCGTTTTTTTCCATACGAGAAATCACCTTCTCACCATCTCACCATGCCACAACAAGGCACAAAACCCATTATCAAAACCAAACCATATCGTGTGACCCCATAATCACACAACACAACTATAATCCAAAACATATAACACCAAAAGAACAATAGCCATATCATAGGCAGCCATTACATAAACCCATATATTATACGTATACCCAAATTCTACATCTCATCATATACAAGCATGTATTAACCCTCTTTCATGCAATCATACTTGAGAACCCATTGAAGTTGTGGTACTTGTATAACTATGTTGGCCACCATACTTATACAATTACCCTTCCCCCAATGCACTCCCTCCTATGATGACACTTATAAGAATCAATACAACATATAACACATAATCCATCTACTCACATAAGCTCATAACCACATAAACAATAAAGTCCAAAACTCAATCTATTAAGATAACATAGTAATACTCTTGGAATACAAAAATCCATAGTCTAGCTAAAACAGCATAGACTAAATCCAAAACGAAAACAAAATCAGTTATAAGTCATGTCGCCCGTAAGAGTGGAAACAGCTTAAAATCCTTCCTATCCACCTACTCCTAGTAACTCGAACCACCACACGATTCTTAGGGAACATGACTTAAACATCAAAAGAAAAATAACATACCTCAGGTATGTAAAATAACTCGACAAAAGATAGAAACTACCTTGTACCAAATTATGTGCTATAATGTACAATTTAAGCAAAATACAACAACGACTAGCGTGGGTGATTATGGTTCAACCCGCACTAGTCACAACCCGAAAAGAAAATAGCATGTAGCTAAGTATGAACTTATTATGGTTCAATTCATACTAGTCAAAATATCGCAATAAATAACATCCAAACACATCAATTATTATAAAATGCACACATACTCCTATGACGCCTATATGCAGGGACCCTTAAGCTATAGACTAGGCTACGCGACTAGGCAACCTAATTCTCTATAACCATTGTCTTTGATACCATTCTGTCACACCCCACCATGGCGGAATATGGGGCGCGACGTATGGACATCATCACAACATGGCGTGTCTATAGAGATAACTATATGAAATAAGAAATGTCATAAAATGGAGACACAAAGTCATGACAATATCTCATCAAACCCAGGAGTCTAGGTAAGTAGGTAACAGTCCTACCACTTACCCAAGACAAACATCAAACATAATCCAAACAAACATATAGGTGCCAACATGTATCACTTATCAAAAGAAAAACATAAAGGTAAACTAAGAAGGAACGGGGATCTCCTTCTATATGCAATCCTAAGGTATCCAAGTCTAGCCACTTCTATCCTCAAGCTTAACCACATTCATACCTGAAAGAGACACTAAAACACGTCAACATAAAGTTGGTGAGAGTCATAGGTTTAGACTCTAACGCTAAATCAGTTATAAGCTGTGAATAACAACCATCAACAAAAGAACATATGGACAATGTGCTACAAGTATGCATTAACAACTAACAATTCAAGATCAACATTCATCACAATTCCAAGGCATCACGCCTTACCAACAACCACAATTACCAAGGCATCACGCCTTACCAACAACCATAAATTCCAAGGCATCACGCCTTACCAACAACCATAATTTCCAAGGCATCACGCCTTACCAACAACCAAAATTTCCAAGGCATCACTACCTTGTCATTATCCATTGGTCCCATAGACGATCACGCTATGTACCTATCCCAATCCAAATCATACACAAACAAGAACCACATAGCAGTTAATCCCATAATGTACACACAAGTCAATCTCAAATCACAAAAACATTCACAGCATCAATTTATAAAATAACTCAACACAGTGTCTCTTACATCCCATCTGGAAGTCAAAATCAATAGTAAACATGAGACTATGAAACTCACCTGATAGCTTCTCCAAAAGTCCTCGCTCTAGCAACAAGCTAACAAACCAAAAACACGTAATCAATACATGAACCAATCACTAAGATGGCTCATCAACCTATGATGGACATCTAGCCTACTCCCATATAAATACCCCATTTATATGCTCTAAACAGCGTTTTTAATGGGTTCTAATTTTTCTCTCGATATCCTCTCGAATTGATCTCAGTCTTGAGTGGAATGATTGTTCTTGGTTACTAAATAAAAGGGTTTGGTTTTCTAATCTAATAAGAAGTGGAAATGAAAATTTAAATCAAAGACAATTACTTTAAGGATGATTACTAAAAACTTGAATTTAAACTTGAATTAGAATTAAGATTAAAATAAAATTAAAATTAAATCAAGGGAACAATAAAGAAATGGTAAGGAAACAGTAAAACTTAAAAATACCCAAAAGATAACTGATTCGGAAGTTACTGTTCATTCTTCATTCGGAACTTGTGCTTGGTTCGGAACTTTTGGACTCATCCGGAACTTACTGATTCGGAACACTCATCCGGAACTTATCCTTCATCCGGAACTTGCTGATTCGGAACACTCATCCGGAACTTACTGATCCGGAAGTCTAAAAATTGGTTCGGAAGTTCTCTTGGTTCGGAACTTATGGGTTGGTTCGGAACTTTCCGAACGAAGGGTTTGATTCGGAACTTTATGCTTGGTGCGGAAGTTAATGCTTGATTCGGAACCTTCCGAATGAAGGGTTCATTCGGAACTTTTGCTTGACTCGGAAGTTATGCTTGATTCGGAACTTCTGGAAACCCAGATACAGTAGCAGGTAACGAAGAACACGGAACACGAATATTATTCAAAATCAACCCAAATACTTAAAAAGGTTTTACCAAATTAAACACAATTAATTGAAAGACTATAAACAACAAATCCCACCAATAAAAACACTAAATCAACAACTTTTTAAGATCAAACTTGAATCAAATGGAAAACTTAAGAACTTTGCAAAAGAAGATGATGAACAAGATGAAATAGAAAGATTAAACAAGACTTGTATTAAATGATTAATGTTTTAACAAGATCAAAACAAAGATTAAAACAACAAGATTAAAAGAACAAAGATTAAAATCATCAATCACCCTAGTGGTGATTGTGATGCTACGAAACAGGAAGAAAGAGTGGGGGAGAAGAAAAAAATAAAGCTAGCTTCTAAATGTGTGTGAGGGAATCCTTTATATAGGCTTGTCCTTTAGTTGGTGAGTGGGCTTTCTCCCGTTCTTCTTGTATTTTCGTCTTTTCAGAAAAGTTTCCGTTTTCGATTCTGATTCGGGATTTGTTGTCGATTAAATTCAACTCGTCTTTTAATTTCTTCGTTTAATAGACTTGAGTTTCTTCGACTTATATAAATCTTCCATCTTTGGTCCTTTTCTTCGATAAATCTTCGAATAGGCCCAGCGACTTCAAATCTCTTGCATCTCTTGGACAATAGACTTTATCTTGAGTCTTTTTCTTCAGTAAAACCCGTGCAATCCCATGTTTTCTTCAATATTCATCCGGTTGTCTCTGAAAACACAATAAACACAAAAACCACGCATAATTCCAAACAATTGATATTAAATACGTGTTTTGGTCTCGTTTTAGCCCGAATTAAGTGGTAAAAGGATGGGTGTTTACACACCTATCAAATCCCCTACACTTAACCATTGCCATGCCCTCATGCAATGCTTAGTGATAAAGCAAATTTACACTTTTCTCATAATTAATCAACCTTGGCCTTATTGAAAATTCAAAGGTAACAAAGGGATAGAAAACCATTTTCACTTGAAAATAGCTACATGGAAATAACTTGCAAAGAAATCGATGACTTACATTAGGGCTTTGGTGCTGCGAAGATTTATCACCCTCAAGTTTCACGTTCCCCAAACTAAGCTTAAAAACGAGATCATTGTTATTATAAGTTAGCAATTCAAACACTTACATACATGGCTTAATTAAATGCTTAAACTCCCTTATTCCTAAGTGTATCTCTTATATTTTATTTTTGTCTTAGAATGATCATGAAGATGCATTTTTGGACTTATTTCGATAGTTTATTAGGGCTGAAAGCAAAGTAGGACGATTTGATCAATAGTTAGCTAAAGGACAAAATCTCTTAAAACTGCTTCTCGGGATATCAAAAAGTTCATATCTTGGCATAACTTGGTTCACGATTTGAGACCTTTCTCGGGCCGATATTTGGCATGTACTTCATACTTCATATCTTCGAGAGACGTTCTTGAGATAATGGTCTTCTCATCATAATAGAGTTTCTTCGCTTGGAGACTTTTGAGGGGTACTCCAACTTTGTTGACCACGACTTCATGATTATTTCTTCAATCTCTAATTGGGATTTTGAGATACAACGATCCGCCTCCTTTTCGGACTTGGATCTATTTATCCTCATACCTTGTTAGGGTCTTTTCGGATAGACTTCTCCATGATCTTTATGGGAGTTGATTGCTTTTCGTCGTGAGTCTTGATCCTTCATATTGACTTTAGGAATAATGCTTTTCACATCACTTTGGATCTTCAGCAATAAAATTGAATCCTTATGCCTTGTTAGGGCCTTTTCGGACTCGCCAATCTTCGCGCCCCGCTTCATAAGTTATGCCTTGGCTATGAACTCTTATCATTACCGAGCAACTTTTAAACGATCTTGGGCTAGAAGCTAAGTAACTTTTCAAATCATAAGACCTTACTTATTGCAGATAAATTACTAGCAAGTGATGGGAGAATAGGCAAATAATTACACCAAGTGAGCTTGTGCAAGAATACCGACTTATAATTGACTCTATCATTTCTCGTCCTCCACAATTTAAAATCTCAAGTAATGAGACTCGTGGATACTTAGCCTAATAAACCAATTAAGGTCTACATGGTTAAGGATACTAGCTAGAATAAACTTGGATAAGTCTATTCGGGTTGAGTCAAAATAAACGCAACGGGCCTAATATGTCAAAGACTTCTAAACTAGCTACGCCACTTTATTTAAATTTTTGACTTTATTGCGGAATATATACATATGAAAGCAACGATAAAAATTTAAAAAATTACGACTAAATGGCCAAAGTTAATAAAAAATTTGAAAAATGTTGAAAAATATGATTTTCCGGTTAATTGAAGGCATTTTCATGGAAAAGTCCACTTAAAACTTCGATAGAAGTCCCCCTACACTTAAGATAAACATTGTCCTCAATGTTTAAGCATGTGGGAAAAGGTTCCCCTACACTTATGACATTGTGCACGTTGGTTAACTAAAGTTAAGGAAGAGACGACTAACGTGATCAATTTCAAATGTGAGTATGAAGAAAATTGAATCACGATAGTTGAGAGATAGAACCGGATTTCGGATAAACACGGGAGCACGGTTCTTCAAAGATTCCAAAAGTGCACTTATCCCTGTAATCACATCACCACACAAAGGCAAACACATATAGAAGTCCACCCCTACACTTAGGGGATTAAAACATACAAGGATAGATACTCGGGCTGCCTCCCGAGGAGCGCTTGTTTTTGATAACCGAGTCACGAGCCTGACTCGACCCAAAATTAGTTCATGGGGAACGTGGTGAGGGATGGAATCACCTCCTTAGAGGTGTCCTCACCAAAGTACAACTTCACTCGTTGGCCATTCACCTTAAAATTTGGTCCATTAGGTTGAGCGAGCTCGAGAGTACCATAAGGAAAAATTTGGGCAATGGTGAATGGGCCGGACCAACGAGATTTGAGCTTTCCCGAGAAGATTTTCAACCGAGAGTTAAAAAGTAAGACTTTGTCTCCAACATGTAACTCTTGGTTTTTGATCTTGGAGTCGTGAATGAGCTTAGTCCTTTCCTTATAGATCAAAGAATTTTCATAAGCCTCATTACGGAGTTCATTGAGTTCATTGAGTTGGATCTTGCGTAGGTCACCGGCTTTGTTTATATCAAAATTAGCCCACTTCAAGGCCCAATAAGCCTTGTGCTCCAACTCAATGGGGAGGTGGCACGCTTTCCCGTACACAAGACGATAAGGGGTACAGCCGATTGGGGTCTTGTAAGCAGTACGGAAAGCCCACAAAGCATCATCAAGTTTATCAGCCCATGAGGCACGATGCTCTCCCACAGTCCTTTCAAGAATTCGCTTCAGCCCTCGGTTGGATATTTCAGCCTGGCCATTAGTTTGTGGGTGGTAGGCTGTGGAAAGACGATGATTTACACCATACTTAGCCATGACTCGAGCAAATTGGTCATTGCAGAAATGAGTCCCACGATCACTAATAATGGCGCGAGGCACACCGAATCTAGCGAAAAGAGCTTTCAAAAAGTTACAAACCACCCTTGCGTCATTAGTAGGCAAAGCTTTGGCTTCAACCCACTTTGAAACGTAGTCAACGGCGACAAGGATGTATTTGTTTCCTTTAGACGAAGGGAATGGCCCCATAAAGTCGATACCCCAAACATCAAAAATTTCACACTCTTGAATGAAATTCTGAGGCATCTCGTCTTTATGTGTGATTTTGCCTTGCTTTTGGCAAACATCACATTTTTTTACCATATCGTGAGCATCACGGTATATGGAGGGCCAATAAAATCCCGAGTCAAACACTTTCTTGGCGGTGTAGTTGGGACCAAAGTGACCACCGGTGGGTCCTTTGTGGCAAGCATCAAGGATTTCAGACGCTGCCGGTCCATCAACACATCGGAGAATAATCAGGTCAGCACATTGTTTGAATAGGTAAGGGTCGTCCCAAAAGTAAGTCTTGATGTCGGTGAAGAACTTCTTCTTTTGTTGGGACGTCAACCCTTCCTTGAGAATTCCACCCGCCAAGTAGTTTGCAAAGTCCGCAAACCACGGGGTTTCATTCGGCTTCGAGTTTATAGACATTAAGGTCTCCAAGGGAAAAGAATCATTGATTTCTTTGGTCAGATGATCCCCTTGGTATGGATCCTCAAGTCTGCTAAGATGGTCCGCGGCTAAGTTTTCTGCTCCTTTTTATCGCGGATTTCGATTTTAAATTCCTGGAGCAGCAAAACCCAGCGAAGAAGTCTTGGTTTGGAATCTTGCTTTGTCAACAAGTACTTCAGCGCGGAATGATCGGTATACACAATGGTGGTGGAAAGGACAAGATAGGGGCGGAATTTTTCAAAAGCATAGACAACAGCCAAAAGCTCTTTTTCGGTTGTCGTATAATGCAATTGTGCCCCTGTCATTGTCTTGCTAGCGTAATGGATTGGTTGGAAGTGTTTGTTCACTCTTTGTCCAAGAACCGCTCCAATAGCAAAATCGCTAGCATCGCACATCAACTCAAAGGGAAGCTCCCAATTAGGGGTAACCAAGACGGGTGCCTTAGTTAGCTTATCCTTAAGCGAGTTGAAGGCTTCAAGGCACTCTTTGGAAAAGATAAAAGGAGTATCTTTTTCCAAGAGGTGGGTCATCGGGCGAGCGATTTGAGAAAAATCTTTGATAAATCGACGGTAGAAGCCCGCATGACCCAGGAAACTTCTCACACCCTTCACGGTTGAAGGTGGAGGCAACTTTGCGATAACATCGACTTTAGAACGGTCTACTTCAAGACCGGCTTTCGAGATCTTATGTCCAAGCACGACGCCTTCTTTTACCATAAAATGGCATTTTTCCCAATTTAGAACAAGGCGAGTGTCTTCGCACCGCTTTAGCATACGTTCTAAATTGGCAAGGCAAGCAGAGAAGGAATCCCCGAAGACCGAGAAATCATCCATGAAGACTTCCATGTTTTGTTCAACCATGTCATGGAAGATAGCTAGCATACACCTTTGGAAAGTCCCGGGCGCATTACATAAGCCAAAAGGCATTCTTTTGTAAGCGAAAGTGCCATAGGGACAAGTGAATGTAGTCTTCTCTTGATCTTGGGGATCGATGGGTATTTGGAAATAACCCGAGAAACCATCAAGAAAGCAGTAATATTCATTACCGGCTAATCGTTCAAGCATTTGGTCCATGAAAGGTAGAGGGAAATGATCCTTTCTCGTGGCATCATTGAGTTTGCGGTAGTCTATACAAACTCTCCACCCAGTAACGAGACGAGTGGGAATCAACTCGTTGTGTTCATTGGGAACAACGGTTATTCCGCCCTTCTTGGGCACACAATGGATTGGACTAACCCACGGTGAATCCGAAATAGGGTAAATCATACCCGCATCAAGAAGTTTGAGAACCTCTGTTTTGATGACTTCATGTATTTTTGGATTCACCCTTCGCTGGCTTTGAATAGTTGGCTTGAAGTCGTCCTCCATGAGAATTTTGTGTGTGCAGAAGTGAGGATCAATTCCACGAATATCGGAAATCTTCCAAGCGATAGCCTTCTTATGATCTTTCAACACAGCGACAAGTCGGGCTTTCTCTTCATCCTTCAAATCCTTAGCAATGATGACTGGCGAATTCTTCTCTTCTTCGAGGAATACATACTCAAGATGGGGTGGCAACTCCTTAAGTTCCAAATCCGGAGGATTGTCGACGGGAGGCGTATTCGAAGTCGGAGTCTCGATAGCAATAACAGTGGGAGATGGAGGGGAAGGATTGTCTTCTCTGAGGAGGTTTGCAATGAAACTGAGGTCTTCATCCCAAGTGGCAGTAGAATCGTCATTGTTTTGCTTCACATCTCCCAAGGTGGCTTCCAAATCTTTCCAAAGGAAATCACTTTCTCCAAATAGAGATAGTGATGAGTCGATAGAGGAAACGGTCTCAACATTGGGAAGAGAGGTAGGAATGTTTTTACAAGCATCCTTGAAGTGTTCTTCACAAGCCTCATCAAGAACGTCAATACAATTAACATTCTCGTAAGAAGAAGGTTGTTTAGATAACTTTCCCATGTTGAAGACTACTTTATCGTCACCCACTCTCATGATAAGCTCACCGGCTTCAACATCAATGAGAGTGCGACCGGTCCTCAAGAATGGACGACCAACAATGAGTGGCACACGGGGGTCCATCTCGTAGTCGACGACAACAAAATCAGCAGGGAAGGTGAATTTGTCGACTCCTACAATGACGTCTTCGGCTATCCCCACTGGATAAGCAACCGTACGGTTAGCTAATTCCAAAGTCATTTTGGTGGGGACTAGCTCCGGGAGAGATAATTGCTTCTAAACACTTAGAGGCATGAGATTAATACTGGCACCTAGATCGGCTAGGGCCATGCAATTCTCTACTCCCGGGAAATTGCAAGGGATAAGAAAACGACCCGGATCACCAAGCTTGATTGGCAATTTCCTTAAGAGCACTGCAGAGCAGTTCTCATTAAGTTGGGTGTTGGCGAGATCGAGGAGCTTTTCCTTGTCGCTCAGAAGATCTTTAAACATTTTGGCATACTTGGGCATGTGAGCGAGAGCCTCAGCGAAGGAGATATTGAAATTCAGTTTCTTGAACATTTTTAGGAAGTTCGAAACTTGAATATCATCCTTGCTCTTTTGCTTCTCTTTCCTCAACCTTGAAGGATAAGGTATATTGGAAGAAGAGGAAGGCTTTAGAGGAATAGGATCACTCACAACCACGGGTGGAGGAGGGGTAGAAAGAAGAGGTGGAGAAATTGGGGAAGGAGAAGGGTGAGGAATAGGAGCAGGCGACTCGTTCTCCTTAGTCACAACCACCGGTGGAGGTATAGGAAGCTCGGGTTCCTTGGTACCTTTACCACTTCGAGTAGTGATTGCTTTCATCTCCCCTCTTGGGTTCGCAACGGTGTTACTCGGAAGAGTACCCGAAGAAGAGGGTTGATTACCTTGGAAGAAACTAGCCATCATGTTCCTCAAATCATTAGTCTGGCTATCCAACGTGTTTCTCATATCGGCTCGCAAATCATTTCCTTGCTTGACCAAGTCTGCCTTCAAATTGCGCACTTCCTCTTGGAGATTTCCCACTATCACATCATTGGTTCTCATGTAGGTGGCAACCTCTTGGTGTAAAGCAGTGGTGGTTTGGTTGGAAGGAGCATTGTATGCAGGTGGTTGGTAAGCAGGTTGTTGGTAGACTTGATTGTTACGTTGAGGTGGTTGTTGCTGCTTGTGAGGTGGGATGTATGGTTGTCGAGGTTTTTGTTGTTGAGGAGGGCGGTTAAGGTTTTGTTGTTGGTTTGGGTTGGTTGGAGGAAAACCAGGTGGTGAAAGATAGTTGTTTGATCGATAGCTAAGCAAGTTACGGTCACCTTGAGGTCTAGCTTGATAAGCAGGTTGTTGGTAGGTGCCATATGCCGCATTCACATTCTCAGCAGGGCAATCTTGGGTGGCGGTACAAGTTGTGTAAGAGTGGGGACCACCGCATATCTCACAAGGTTGGCTGACAGCGTTCACTTGTGCGTTTTTGGCGTTGTTGCTGTTGTTGTTGCTGACGGTGTGGGTAACAAGCGATTCAAGAAGCGTGGTGATTTTGTCAAGTCGCTTGTCGCTGTCATTAGTGCTAGCACTAGCAACATTGGTCCTAACACTCTTGGTTTGCACACGAGATTTGTTCTCAATGATGTCCCAAGCAGCATTGGAAGTCTTAGCCAATAAATTACCCCCCGAGGCACTGTTCAGTGAATCTTGGTCACTCATGCTTAAACCATTGTAAAAAGTATTAATTTGATGTACTTTGGTAAAACCATGTTGTGGGCATTTTCTTAAAAGATCTTTAAAGCGATCCCAAGATTCACTGAATGACTCATCGTACTTTTGTTCAAAATTTATGATCTCATTCCGCAAAGCGGTAGTACGAGAGGGTGGAAAAAAGTAGTTGATAAACTTTGTTTCCAAATCCGTCCACGAGAGAATACTCTGTGGCGGTTCCTTAGCAAGCCAATGCCGGGCTTGTCCCTCTAAAGAAAAGGGAAAAAGTTGTAACCTTATCACTTCTTGTGGAACTCCATTGAACTTGACCGTGTTGGTGAGTTGTAGAAATCTCTTGATGTGGTCGTGTGGATCATCAATGGTTCGTCCCAAGAATGGTTGAGCTGAGACCATCTGGATAAAGCCTGACTTTAGCTCGAAATTGTTGGCGGCAATTGGTGGTATAACAATTGGATCCGTATTGCCATCGACATGAGCTTGCAGCAATTCAATCATGGGGCGGTTATCCGGAAGGTGCTCATTGTTGTTGTTATTATTCATGTTGTTGAAAGGCGGATTGTTGTTGTTATTATTGTTGTTCGGAGGTGGTATGTTATTGTTGTTTTGTACACCAGCCATGTCTAAGTTATCGAGAGGCTCGGGCTCTTGATAAGACGTGGATCGAGTGCGCATACACCTGCAAAAGAACGAACAAAGAAAAACAAAGCAAAAATATTTTTGGTTTTTATTGTTTTTTAATTTTTAGGATTTTTGAAAATTTTATATTTTTTTAGTTGTTTTTGAAGATTTTTGAAAAAGTAACGTTCACGGGGAACGGATCCCAAAATCCAAGTTCTCACAAAAAACTTTTGATCTTAACGAGAAGAGCCGGCAGCGGCGCCATTTGATATTAGCGTTTTTAATGGGTTCTAATTTTTCTCTCGATATCCTCTCGAATTGATCTCAGTCTTGAGTGGAATGATTGTTCTTGGTTACTAAATAAAAGAGTTTGGTTTTCTAATCTAATAAGAAGTGGAAATGAAAATTTAAATCAAAGACAATTACTTTAAGGATGATTACTAAAAACTTGAATTTAAACTTGAATTAGAATTAAGATTAAAATAAAATTAAAATTAAATCAAGGGAACAATAAAGAAATGGTAAGGAAACAGTAAAACTTAAAAATACCCAAAAGATAACTGATTCGGAAGTTACTGTTCATTCTTCATTCGGAACTTGTGCTTGGTTCGGAACTTTTGGACTCATCCGGAACTTACTGATTCGGAACACTCATCCGGAACTTATCCTTCATCCGGAACTTGCTGATTCGGAACACTCATCCGGAACTTACTGATCCGGAAGTCTGAAAATTGGTTCGGAAGTTCTCTTGGTTCGGAACTTATGGGTTGGTTCGGAACTTTCCGAACGAAGGGTTTGATTCGGAACTTTATGCTTGGTGCGGAAGTTAATGCTTGATTCGGAACCTTCCGAATGAAGGGTTCATTCGGAACTTTTGCTTGACTCGGAAGTTATGCTTGATTCGGAACTTCTGGAAACCCAGATACAGTAGCAGGTAACGAAGAACACGGAACACGAATATTATTCAAAATCAACCCAAATACTTAAAAAGGTTTTACCAAATTAAACACAATTAATTGAAAGACTATAAACAACAAATCCCACCAATAAAAACACTAAATCAACAACTTTTTAAGATCAAACTTGAATCAAATGGAAAACTTAAGAACTTTGCAAAAGAAGATGATGAACAAGATGAAATAGAAAGATTAAACAAGACTTGTATTAAATGATTAATGTTTTAACAAGATCAAAACAAAGATTAAAACAACAAGATTAAAAGAACAAAGATTAAAATCATCAATCACCCTAGTGGTGATTGTGATGCTACGAAACAGGAAGAAAGAGTGGGGGAGAAGAAAAAAATAAAGCTAGCTTCTAAATGTGTGTGAGTGAATCCTTTATATAGGCTTGTCCTTTAGTTGGTGAGTGGGCTTTCTCCCGTTCTTCTTGTATTTTCGTCTTTTCAGAAAAGTTTCCGTTTTCGATTCTGATTCGGGATTTGTTGTCGATTAAATTCAACTCGTCTTTTAATTTCTTCGTTTAATAGACTTGATTTCTTCGACTTATATAAATCTTCCATCTTTGGTCCTTTTCTTCGATAAATCTTCGAATAGGCCCAGCGACTTCAAATCTCTTGCATCTCTTGGACAATAGACTTTATCTTGAGTCTTTTTCTTCAGTAAAACCCGTGCAATCCCATGTTTTCTTCAATATTCATCCGGTTGTCTCTGAAAACACAATAAACACAAAAACCACGCATAATTCCAAACAATTGATATTAAATACGTGTTTTGGTCTCGTTTTAGCCCGAATTAAGTGGTAAAAGGATGGGTGTTTACACACCTATCACACCCCATTACCCTTCCCTAACAAGTCCTTAACTTGTTTAAGTTTAATAACTATCCCGTTCATATTTTACACAAAACAGTCCCAATTTTAGGTCTCCAAACTTTAAGTCAACCGTCGACTTAAACATACCCATGGTTTCTGTAAAAGGAATATTCATACCCTTACATATGTTGGATAACACCTCCCACTTGCCCTAACCTTAAAGCTATTGTTAAGGCCCTGATATATATATATACTTTTGTCATTCCAGATTTCCTGATTTTAAACATACTAAAAGTTTGTTACTATTAGAGGATCTTACCCTAAACCACAACCTTAGACCAAGTGCAGATACTTACTACAATATATAAACCATCTCTCATGTTCGTGAGAAGATCCCAATGCAACCCTAAGTACCCCAAACAACCCAAAACTTAAAAAGAAAACAGGCTGACTTCAAAACTGTTTTGACCTCCGACTCTTGTAACCTGTATTTGACCCACTTCCCGACCTCCAATTTAGTTCTCGTTTCTTGCATTGGAAAGCCACTTCAATTAACTTTTAAGGGATACTTGTATCGCATCTTGAATGTTCCTAGAACTCCCGATATGATCAAAACAATTGACTCAAAATTCTGCCCAGTTTTTAAAAACGGGTTTAACAAAATCAACCTCATTAATTAACCCTAATCCCTCTAATTACAAGCCCTAATATATGTAATCATCATATTATGATTAATATAACATAAATTTACTGTTTTTAAAATTAAACCTAACCTAAATCCATCATAAGATGATCAATTAAATATAAAAACAATTTTATTAAAAAGGGTTTGAAGATTTTACCTTAGATTTTTTGGAAAACAAGATTTTTGATGAAGAACCCTAATTTTCTCCATGGATGTCGACCCATACTTGATCTACAGGTATTTTATGAAGTGTTTTGATAAAAATAAGGCTTTCTATACTTTCCTAACAAGTCCTTGGCCCATATACAAATGCCCGGTTCCCTTTTTCCCTTTTTTCCCCTTTTCTTTTTTTTTTCTTTTTTTTCACATAACCGACCTATACCCATTTAATTTTGTTTTTTTCCTTTTTATTATTAATAATTATATTAATAATATTACATTAATTTTCCTTAATTTATTTCAGCTCCTAAAGCCTCCAAAACCTCAAAACCGTAAAACTAGTCAAATTTACGCGTTTTACCGTAAAAGACGTAAAATATACACTTTTATAAAAAATCTCAAATTTTGAAATAAACTTTATAACTAAGTCCTAAATGACTTAAAACCATCCCGAAAAATATCCATTTGACTAATTACCTCATCCGAGACCTCTAAATGCTAAACCGTAAATCGTAAAAATACGATTTTCTATAATACATATACGTATACGTAAAACCACTAAATAACACCATCTCATTTCATAGTCACTACCATGTGAGCTCATGAACATGAAATCATCACACATCGTTTCACTCACAAGGTACCCCCTACCGGAAACGATATCCAAACCACCATCTATACACACCAATTAGCACATAAACACGTAAAGACACGTAACTAGCACAAAATAAAACTAAGTGACGAACCTCAAAACCAGGGTTGTCACATCTAAACCCTCACATAACACTCAAACCGATTACTTACTCTCACGCCGGAGTCTAATCGTGGGACAAACGCCCACGGTATGCCTAACGGTGTCTCTTTTTAGTGTGCAGGGTCTTCAAACAAGTTTCACTTGGTGCAAGAGCCGGAATCCACAAGACCACGAGTTAAGCCTAATTCGGGTCTAGCTCGATCTGTCCAACTTTTGTATCAACATGTTGGCGCCATCCGTGGGACGCTACACTAAGCTCTAAGCATGACTAGAAAAGGAAAAGATGGAGGTCGCTGAAGGTCGATGACGATAGACGGCCAAATCACATCCATGGGGAACACCCCCAGATCAGCCAGCGATGTGAACAGTCGTGACGCGGCGGAACCACCTCTTCGAGGAGCGAGCTCTCTATTCTCAACTCCCCTACCCGTCATAGAGGAGTGTGACGTAGAACTAAGATCAACCCAGCCTCCCCCCAACAAAGATAAACGAAAATTACCCTTCACATATGAGGGAAGTGAGCAAGTAATTGCTACAGAGGCGCGCGCAATGGAGAGATATGTAGCAAATAATTTAGAGGCTCTGCTACCGCTCGCCACTAAATACATGAAGGACCAGCATGTCGTAAAAGGAAAAGGACGCGCAGGATGCGATCCATCTTCAGACGATAACTCGTCAAATTCAGAATCGACCAACAGTCACCATACGGAACAAGGGCGATAACGGAGTTTGCATACAACCACAGTTGGCACGCCAGCATTAAGTGTGCACCATTCGAGGTGTTGTATGGTAGGAAGTGTCAAGCCCTAATCTGCTAGGATCAGGTTGGTGAGCGAACACTTGAAGGACCAAAGATGATAGAGTTGACCAACGAGAAGGTCGTTGTAGCTAAGCATAAATTGCAGAAAGCTCATACACGTCAGAAGAGTTATGCCGACAAGCATCGTAGGGACTTACATTTAAACATAGGAGATCATGTCTTTCTTAAGGTATCACCAGCACGTGGAGTTAGACGTTTTGGAATCAAAGGGAAACTCAGTCCTCGATTCATCGGACCGTTTGATATCATCGTGCGAGTCGGTGAAGTCTCTTATCGTTTAGCGTTACCTCCGCAGCTTTCTTATGTTCATGACATTTTCCATGTGTCCTTACTTAGAGGGTACAATTATCATCCCCTTCACATGGTTCAATATCCATTGGAACAGATTCGTGAAGATCTTACCTTCATAGAGGAACCCGAACGATTTCTTGACAGACAAGAACGAGTCATGAGGAAGAAGACAATCCCATTCGTCAAAATCCTTTGGAGGGATCATACCGAGCGGGAAGCCACTTGGGAAACAGAGGAGTCTATCCGGACTTCTTACCCTCATTCAAGTTTTGAATTCGGGTACGTTCCTCTTTCAGTTTATTTTATCTATAATTCGGGGACGAATTATTCTTTTTAGGGGGGAAAGAGTTGTAAAACCCGCATGCTTTTACCATGAACAGTACACTTAGTAAACGTACGTACATATAAAAACTTTCCTTTTATAGCATGAACACAGTGTCACGATTATTAATTACAGAAGTTTGTACGTATTATTACACGATAAGTATTAAGTACGTGATAATACACGATAATTATTAACAATAATAATTATAATCACGAACATGAAATCATGAACGTAAAATCACGAACACGCAATTACGTACTTAATTAATATAATACGATTAATATCGTTACGTACTAGTAATTATATATAACACGAACATTTAATTATATTATAACACGAAAACACGAACATACGAACACGTAAAATATTAGACACGAGAAAACTTTGGGTTTTCCCTTGTGGGCCTCACATGCCGCGGACACCAAAGACAAAAGGGCCAAGCCCACTTTTGGTTTAATTAAAATAAACAAAAGGGGAAACATGTTTTTCACTTTATAGAGTTTTCATAAAAATCAAAAACCCTAGCCCCTTTTTTCTCTCTATAGCCGCCGGCCTAAGGAGCACCACAAGGAGATGATCATTTGATTTTTGGTTGATTAATTCAAGTACAGTGTTCGTGTTATTAACCTCCATCCGTTACATGCATTCGGTAATCCGTTATCCTTTTTTTTTGAATTCTTTTAATTAATTATGAACACATGAACATGAGATTAAATAAAACAAGTATTAAAACATGTTAGATTAATCATAGGGGTATAATTAAAAGGTCTTTCGGGTTGGTTTTGCTCGGCCGACACCCAACCGGGAGCCCCATGGCTCTGGGCTTGCTTTAATTCGCACCAACAACCGAGACCTCGTGTCTCGGTGTGGTTGGTCTCGGTCGGCAGCAGGAACAAGGGACCCCGACGTGAGTCAGGGTGGCCTTGTGGTTGTTTGGGGGTCTCGGCAGCACCAAGCCACCACCACCGGCTCAAGCCGGTGGCGTTTTTGGTCTAGCAGTGGGAAGCGCAGGCGCAGCAAGGGGAACCACCGGCACACAGCCGGTGGAAAACTCGCTGCGGTCAGCGGCTAGCTGAGAGGGAACCACCGGCTTAATTCGGTGGCGATTTTCCGGTCCGGTTCACATGTGTCTAAATTAAAAGTCACGGGTCCGGTTCATGACAAAATTTTACAAGTATATTATTTTAACCAGATAATTAAATTAATTAAACATGACTAGTAATTAATTTAATTAAACATGGACTTAGGTTAATTATTTTATGAAATAATACATGTTTTAACCTAAGTATTTATTTATTTAATTTAGACTATAGTATTAATTAATTATTAAGACATGGAATATAATTAATTAATAAACATGACTTAGGTTATAACTAATATAATATTAATACATGTTTTAACCTAAGTATTTTATACACCTTAATTTATATAAATCATGCTTATATTTAATTAAATCATATAACCTATACTTTATTTAATTAACATGATATTATTAATAAACTATACTATAATCACATGGCTTATGTTATTTAATCAGTAAACTTAAGCTTATATTATTAGCTTATTAATCCAGCTTATCTCTAAATATGGAAACTTTCTAATTCAGGAAACTTATTATTTTTGTAAACTTTCTATATTTAGAAACTGATCTATTTTAAGAAGTTAATCTATTTTTGGAAACTTCCTATTTTTGGAAACTTTCTATTTTTTGAAAACTTTCTATTTTAGGAAACCTGTTATTTTTAGAAAGTTACTTATTATTCTACAACAAGTATAATAATACAAGAAATACAAGTAATACTTAAACAGAATACATAGAATACATGATAAACACAGCATAACCTTAAAATCAGTAAAACAAGAACATATAAAACAAGCTAAGACATGATATAATCAGTTACGTACTCAGTAAACAGAATACTTATACATGTATCCTATTTATGTAGCCTTAGTGAGATCGAAGTAGGACTTCCATTCTTTCGTCTTCTTCGTTCACTGGACATAAGGTACGGATTTCCCGTCCCTTTAGTATGGACATTCTTTCCTTATTAGGATTTCTCGTTTGCAACCAACTGTTTTTCCAGTATTGTTTTATATGTTTGATACTTATGTTAGTTTAAGAGCCTAGGCCATATACATGCATGACTAGTGTCACCTAGCTATGGAGGTACCATAACCATAACACTGGAGGCACTAGTGTTATGACTTCCCCAAGGCGAAGTGATTGCTCGTGGCGTCCCTTTTCAGTTTCGGCCATTATATTATATTATCATGTGGGGCGTATGGGTGCATCCTAGTTACATGTTCACCAGTAAGACCAGAGTGAATGCAATGTGTGCCTTGCATCCTTCACTAGGAGTTGATCCCTCCTACCCAGACTATTTAATTAGAGGCAACCCCTCTAATTGCATGACGAGGTCTCCCCTCCAGGTATCCATGCACGGTGAAACCTCATGACCTATGTGGGCTATTGGCTATTTAATACAGATTTTACATAAAAACATAAGTCTTTTCAAACTATAAAACCAGTTTTATGAACATGATTCCAGGTTACTTAGGACTTATACTTTTCCGCTGCTATTAGTCTTTATGCTTATGTTATTCCATGTCATACTTGTATATCCGTGCACTAAGCGTTATGCTCATCCGTTTTTCCTTTCATGTTCCCAAACGGCAGGTACTCAAGGGCGCTCGTTGACTTTAAGCGTACGTGCAAATGGACTGGAAGCTATCTAGCCTTCTCTACTTTATGCATTTCATCATACATTTTGCTACTTATTTCTTTGGACATTGTTTAGTCCTTTTCCTTTACAATACTTATGTTTGTGTGTGACGAGCTTATACTTGGGGTACCGATGTTTGTTTCCGGTATTTTATTTCATGGTCATTTAATGTTTTTAAGACATTACCTTGTATGCTTTGATGACACGCCATAATCACGCGTGACATTCCATTTACCAAAATGGGGTGTTACAACCTTCGATCACTAGATTGGGGGGACATGATGATGTATAGTCCCTAGTCAGGCTGGATAGTCCGACTCGCGGGTACTACCCGTATCCATCAAGAATCGACTAATACTTGTACGGTGCACGCACAACCCAGGAGGCCTAGTAAGTCGCTGTCGCACATACGGTTTATTACTTAACCGTGTCCTCGTCGTACTGCGACAGGATCAGACAAGAATATAATCTATCATATAGATATATTCGCCTAAGGGGAAGAGATATACACTTACCTTGGTTATGCGATAAGGATCAAGCTATTCTGGGTCATGATCTCTTCCTTAGGCTGCAAGAGTAGGAGAGCCCAGCCAGGACTCTCTTCGATATAAAAGGAACCCCCAAGGTTCCACAAAGGTACGATACACAGAATACTCTAAACCCTCCCATAACACTCAAACCGATTAGTTACTCTCACGCTGGAGTCTAATCGTGGGACAAGCGCCCACGGTAAGCCTAACGGTATCTGTTTTTAGTGTGGAGGGTTATTCAAACAAGTTTCACTTGGTGCAAGAGCCAGAATCCACAAGACCCCAAATTAAGCCTAATTCGGGTCTAGCTCAGTCTGTCCAACTTTTGTATCAACAACAAGCACGTGCCTTATATTTCACATTTCATATAGTTTTTTAACAATGTTATTCATATATTATCTTGATTATGTGCTATGGTATAAGCAATATAAATAAATTAAATTATAATAGCTATACGACAAAAATAAAGTAAAGGTTATTGATACCAACGATAAAAGGGGCCAGGAATAGCGATCGGGAAGCTCAAAGGCCGCTATATATATCAGTTCAGATGTTGTCACGCATACATGAATTTTTCACGTACATAGCCTTAAAGAGACATGTTCAATAACAAAGAACAAGCTTAGTGGTACATCAAAATGGTTCGGATGGTTATCATCAAACGGGTTGGTATTTTTTAAATAAAACGATGTTCCTATAATAACAATGGCGGTGGTGGTGTTGGTGATCATGTTCTGGGATAATTTAAGTGGGGAAGAAGAAGAAGTTGGCAAGAAAGAAATCTTTTCGAGGACGTCTTTTGCTTGAAAAAATGTGGGTTTAGGCTAAAAATGAGTGAAAAGGACGAAAATACCCTAATGTGCATGGAACATGAGGGGAGATAACGGAAAACGTTAGGAAAAGTAAAAAAAATAGTCGACTCAGGGGCAAAAATGCAGGCGAAATGAAAGTTCAGGGGAAAAATTGCTTGTTATTTGGACTCAGGAGAATATTTGCGGATTTTGGAATGTTCAGGGACGTTTTTTGCATTTTACCTTTAATGTTAAAAGCAAAAATGTGAAATCAAAATAAACCCGCTAGAAATAAAAAATACAAATTCAAAGTTAATAAATTTTATCGAAATGAATATTAAATTAAACAGCACAAAATTTAAAAAATATAGTGAACTTAGATTATGAAAATAATAATAGATAAAAAGATATTTTAATTTAAAATGAAATATTATCTTAAAAAGTTTGTTACAATAGTTTGTTATAAAAAGTTGTTACAAGACTCATATGGTAATGGGAAAAATATCAACAACTTGGTATATTTAGTATGTAAAATTGGTTGAAAATTCAGTCTTGTTATTTTTAAAAGGTTTGAAATATTTTATAATATAATTATAAATGCGGTTCTTTTTATTTTTATTTATCTGTTCATCATATGATTATACATACATGTATTTGTAGCCAAAACCTCTCTCTAGCTCGTGACGAGTTACGAAAATTGATACTACTATTTTTACCTATTAATGGCCTTGTATATATAACAAACTTTATTTATCAAGTATTTAATAAATTTATAACGATTTATATATCGGTGAAAAGACGTTTGCATAGCGAAACATAATTTTATAAAAATATCGAATATATGATGAACTTACCCTTGGCCTTGAAACTTCCTTTAAGTTTGTTCGCAAAAAGTGTTAAAAAAAATTCAAAATACTCTCTTCAATTGTGTAATAACCTACAAAAGTTACCTTAAACTTTTACTATTTTACAATTTTATTATATACTAGTAGCATTAATCAGATATCTAAAACTAGTCTACTGTATTCTTATAAAAAAATATACTGATTAAAATGATTTTAAATTCTGAATAAAATTAATTTAAACTTACAATGATTTCTTATTAAGTACAATTTCATACATAAAAAATTAAAAAAACACACTAATCACACATTGTTAACCTTATTTGTGAATGTTCTTTTGTAAATATTTTATGTTTTTAGTAAAAAGTTTGTATATAAAGTTATTAAAATATTGAAATCAACTTCTAATGAGCCAAAATTTAGTAACTTTATTATAAATAATATACTACGTAATAAACTCTCAGTTTCATTTTTAATATTGAAACACTTTTTTAACCTTGCATTATCGAAAAATAAGGATTAAAATTTTAAAAGTAACTCTTTATATTTCGGATAATAAGTCTATATGATATGCATTATAAACTCGTTAGGTTGGAGGGAGTGGAGGAAAATCCACTTGTGGGGTTTCAGCTGACAAAAGCGACACGTGTGTTTCTTAGAAACCCTATCTCAACCTCACACACGGGTTTGGCTTCCCTAGTAAAACTAACGGTAGCTTTGCTACTCTTCATAAAACACATCATGTGGGCTCTATTTTACTATCTTTTATTAATAAATACCCACATTTAACCAATTTTGAAACACATAAAAATCAAATTGATATACATATTCTCCATTCTTACAAAGTTTTCAGCATGGAAAACATAGATGAGTATACGTTTATTGTCACACCCCACCATGACAGAATACGGGGCGCGACATATGGATATCATCACAACAATAGAGTGTCTATAGAGATAACTAAATGAATTGGAAATATCATAAATGATGACACAATGTCATGAAGATATCACAAACAATGCAGGCGTCTAGGTAAGTAGGTAACAGGTCTACCTCTTACCAAAGACATACAATTAACAAATTACAAACATATAGGTGTCTACAAAGTATCACTTATTCAAACATAAGTAAAGACTAAGAGGAAAGGGGGTTCCTCCAATGCAATCTTAAGCCTCCCAGCTAGCCACTCCTATTCTCACGCTTAACCACATTATCACTTGAAAGAGACACTAAAACACGTCAACATAAAGTTGGTGAGAGTCATAGGTTTAGAATCCAACCCCAAAATAGTTATAAGCTGTGAATAAAAACCATCAATAAAAGAACATATGGACAATGTGTTACAATTATGCATTAACAACTACCATTCAAGATTAACCATACAATCACAATTCCAAGGCACCAAGCCTTACCAATAACCACAATTTCCAAGGCTCCCAGCCTTACCAATAACCATGGTCCCATAGGCGCCCATACACCTATGAACCAATCCCAAGGCCCCGCCTTGTCAACATCCCTTTGGTACCAAGTCAAACCACAATAACAATCAAGAATCGCATAGCAGTTAGTCACATAAGTGTACACACAAGTCCATCACAAACCATAAAAACATTCACAACATTATTTACAAAACCATACAGTGTCTCTTCCATCCCATCTGAAAGTCAAATCATTTATAGCTCATAAAAACATGGGACTATGAAACTCACCTGAACAAGCTTCTCCAAGTACCCGCACTCTAGCAAAATCTAAACACACAAACGTATACAATCAAGAAATGAACCACATACCAAAATGTCTCATCAATCTATGATGGATATCTAACCTTGTCCTACAACTTAACCCCATTTATATGCCATATGCATCTCATGACACCCCTCTATAAAGCCCTTAACTTAGTTTAGTTCATAACTCGCCCCATTAACATTTAACCCAAAACAGTCCTGTTTTTCATACCTTAAACTATGGGTCGAACACCCCCTTAACCAAATCAACTTCCTCTGTAAAAGAAACCCTATGCCCTTACATGTGTTAGCTAACTCTCCGCTTTGGCCGCAACCTTGAAGACACTGTTAAGGCCTCCATATATATATATATATATATATATATATATATATATATATATATATATATATATATATATATATATATATATATATATATATATATATATATATATATATATATATATATATATATATATATATATATATATATATATATATATATATATATATATATATATATATATATACTTTTATCTATCCAGAATTTACTGATTTTAAACATATGAAAAGTTTGTTATGATCAAAGGGTCTTACCCTAACCCATTTGTTTAGAACTCCTCCAGATCTTTTATTTAATATATAATCTAAGTCTCATGTTCGCTTGAAGGTTCCAATATAATCCTAAGTACCCCAAACAATTCAAAACATAAAAAGAGAACAGGCTGATCCAAAAACTGTTCTGACACCCGACTGATGTAACCTGTTTTTGACCCACTTTCATATCTCCAATTTAGTTCTCATTTCTTGAGTTTGAAAGCCAACTCAATTACC
Organism: Glebionis coronaria; assembly: GCA_025667525.1. Classification (NCBI taxonomy): domain Eukaryota; kingdom Viridiplantae; phylum Streptophyta; class Magnoliopsida; order Asterales; family Asteraceae; genus Glebionis; species Glebionis coronaria. The sequence continues at coordinate 252,620,235 of CM046878.1, forward strand.
TTTCCAGGGACATAAGATTAGAAAATTAAAAGTTTGTAAAACTCTATATATGATCAAAACAATGACCCAAAAATTCTGCCCAGTTTTTAAAAACGAATTTAACATAATTAACCAAATTAATTACCCTCATCATGTTTAATCATTAACCCTAATTATTCTAATCATGTCTATATCATTGTGATAACATTAAATTACATATTTTCTAATAAACACTAACCTAGATCCATCATATAATGATTAAGAAAGAATTAAAAATAATTTAATTAAAAGGGTTTGAAGAGTTTACCTTAGATTTTTGGAAAACAAGATTTTTGATGAAGAACCCTAATTTTTTCCATGGATTTCGAATCACTCATGATCTCCAGGGATTTTATGATGTATTTTTATTAATAAAAAGTTTTTGTATATTTTTCTAACAAGTCTTTGGCCCAATACAAAAGCCCGGTTCCCCTTTTTTCCTTTTTTCCCTTTTCTTTTTCTTTATTGCATCCCAAAACCGACTATACCCCTTTAATTTCGTTGTTTTTTCTTTTTATTATTAATAATTGTATTAATAATATTACCTTAATTTTCCTTAATTTATTTCAGCTCTTAAAGCCTCCAACACCTCAAAACCGTAAAACTAGTCAAATTTACGCGTATACCGTAAAAGACGTAAAAATATACAGTTTTATAAAACCTCTTGAAATATGAAATAAACTAATTAACTAAGTCCTAAATGACTTAAAACCATCCCAAAAAATACTCCCATGACTAAATACCTCTTCCGAGACCCCTAAATAAAAAACCCTAAACCGTAAAAATACAATTTTCTATAATACGTATACATATACGTAAAACCACTAAATAACACCATCTAATTTCATAGTCACTACCATGTGGGCTCATGGACATGAAATAACCGTTCCTCGATTTAATTATGAGTACCATATACCCATAAACGATATCCAAACCTCACTCCAAACACACAAAATAAACACATAATGTGAGACCCCCAAAATCTGACATGGAACAACTAGGCAACAAAGGGGTAACACGTCATAGTACAAGAAACAATGAATTACAGTTCATACAAAGCTGACGAAATAAAAACATGTACATTACATCATAAAAGGTCAGAGTTTTTAAACATAGGTCCCAGAGTTTTAGAAGCGGAAAATTTTATTATTTCGTCTCAATTTATAACATAAAGTTGCCCAAAAGATAGAATAAACTCCTGACAGTTTTTACTAAATATAGTCTTTTTAAAGCGTCACAGAAATCTCTAAGCTGCGATAATATCCTGCGGGCTCCCATCCAAGCAAAGCTAAGTAATAATACCTGAGATTAAACATGTAAAATCGTCAACACAAAGTTGAGTGATATTCATAGGTTTAGCAGTAAACGTGTGGAACACAACAGAATTTGTAAAACACGTAATGGGGGGGGTTAACTATGTACGTCCATAGTCACGATGCATATTATTGATGTTTAGTCTCGTGAACCGAAGCTTAACCTAAATGTAAGTTCCTATAGGGAGTATTCAGTCTAAATACTCAAGTATAAACGAATATTAGTGCGTCAAATCGGGACGGGGATTGTCAATCCCGATGGATCCACCCACAACATTCGCGCTTAGCGCAAAGCATACGGGACAATTAACGATTCATGATAGGAGAGGAAACTCAAGGCTAAAGTCTCAAAGCAATAATACCATTGAAATCATCTGTAAAGCATACACGTTCAGAATAACATACGAGTTCTGGATAGCAATACAGTTTTATATTTAGTTGTGTTCCACCATGTAAAATCTCACCCCGTGTTTAGAAACCATGTACAAGTAAAAAAAGGGGCTATGAACTCACCTTAGCCACGAGGTAAGTCAATCACGGTACTCAGCAACTGAGTAGAAACGGTAGTGGTAGACGATCACCGACGATATAGATGCCCGGGGAAACACGAAAACCGCAACCTATCAAAATAAGGCGCGCGTTAAGACTCGAACTCGAATATCGATATGTACCAAATATAATATGACTCAAATGTTTTCAAAGTATACACGTTTCAAAACCATTGACACGAATCAAATGAATACATTTATCCAACATTACACGTTAAAACACTTGAACACTTGAAAATGACCCGTCATACGACGCCAAGTCAACGCAAGTCAAACTATCCTTTACCCTTATTTAGACCAGTAGCTAAGTCATTTATATAATGACTAAGCATTTGAGTAAGTCACCATGTCCGATGGTGAAGACTCAAACTCACGCAACACAAGCATTGAACTAAGTGTCCAAAATAAAAATCAGCAAGTACACCCCGAATGTACACACCGATCTACCCTATCTAGACTTGTCCGTTTTACATGAAAATTGGTGTCAAGGTCACTTATAACCTGTATAAGACCTCACCAAAATTTGAGCCAAAGTTCAAACTTTAAAATCCATCAGCTCGACACTTTACTCGACTCCAAATTTAGGACAGATTTGTGCACTTGTTTTGTAAAACCGTTTGGACCACTTTAAAAGTACTAACTCGACAATCCGACTTTTGAAATCACTACTAGACTCATCAAACTCAGTTTGTAAACGTTGAAAATCAGTAGTATCAACTATCTAACCATGCCTAAAGTCGACCCAAAATCAGCCACAATTTCGGATTGTGCCGACTTGCGTCTCCCGGTACACGAAAACTAAAACTAGCATAACTTTTGACTCGTAATGACTTAGAAGCTCTATCTTATACCAAAACGACCGTCTCGGAAAACTCTACAAAAATTTCAAATAATCTTAGCCTTTTACAGACCTTAAACCCAAGAAACATACTGTTTAAAGCTGCTGTCCCAAATTTGCGTTTTAGAAAACATGACAAATCCATTTTTCAAGCAAAACCACTCATTCCTATACCTATAGAATCATCATACTATCATTCTTATCAACCTAACACTCCTAAAAACACTTGCATGCAAAATCTAACAAAATCAAAGATAAAAAACAAGACTTTTTATGAACAACATAATCTTACCATAAACACCACATGCATGATGATTTAAACATAATCCCACCATGAAATCATAAAAATTTGGAAACTTGATGCATGTGTTTGAATTTGGTATCAAAAGAACCACCATAAAAATATATGATGTGGTCTTTAAATTGTTTTGAATTGATCATGTTAGAAATTGATGAAAATGGGATGTTTTTGGGGTTGGGTCTCACGGCAAGAAAAGGGCGAGAGGGTTTGTGTTTGTAGTTTTTTTTAAATGGTGTATGTGTTTGGTGGAAGTAAAAAAATGGTTTATATATGGCTAGTTAAGTGGAGGGACCTAAGTTGCCAATTTGCAAACTTGTGGACTTAAAAACAATTAATAGTTTAAAAGGGTAGAAAATGGTTATTGGTAAATATTGAAAATATTTACGGGGCTCGGGTTTCGTAAAAATACTTTTCAAAAGTTACAATGCATCATAAAAATGATTATTCGATTTCTCGACACGACTTAATACGTAATTAAAACGAAATCCTCGAAAGTATTAATTATCGAAACAATCGATAAATAAACGTAAACTTTTGGGCATCCGTCGGTATCACGATCACTAGGAATTCTCGTTGTACATTGATTTTGAATAAACTCGTTTGTAACACGCACGCGGGTGATTTTAAATCAAAAACATTGATTTAAATTAAATATGGAAAAATAAAATAAAAATTTTATAATTCCATACAAAGTATTTATCGATGATCAGAAAAATACTTAAAAAGTATAATTTATAAATCTCAGGATTTACATATAGCAATACAAGAAAACGTAATACGTTGGAAAATTCAAGAAGCACGAATAAAAAGAATAAAATAATGTTGGGAAAGTACGGGTTCTCACAGTCTTCCCCCCTTAAGGAACTCTGGTCCCCAGAGTTCTCCTGAAAACAGTAGGAGATTCAAACAAGAGGAGGTACAAAGTGTAGAACAAAATCCATTGCTTCCCAGGTAATTTCCGTACCACGACGAATCTTAACGGTTAGAATTCGCTATGCTTCAGTTTCTTAACTCCTTTTCGTATAACTTTTATGTCTTGGATTAGGATAACGATCTTTCAATACGGAGATACATCGAGAGATAGAGTTGTTGGATATACGTGAGATAAACTAACAAGAATGAACACAAGAATCGCTTAAACAGGCAAAGTGCGATAAAATGAACCAAGATTGTAAATCAACAAGAAATCGCAAATCGTGCAACTGTAAAACGTGACAATCTTAAAACCTAATAATCCAGTTACAAAAGAACTAGAAGGGAAAAATGAATTATATATGATCATTCAAAATATAGGCTGTCAAAATCAGTTGTCTAGTATTTTCTTATTACTTTAAAACTTAGTTTTAAATGTTTTCTTTATTAAAAGAAAATTTTACAATGTGTAGTGATTTAAAAATCAAACTCTATATAAAATGAGTGGGTAAACAGTTGTCAAATCTTTTTCTTGATCAGATCTTCAAGGTAAAAGTAACTCGGTTCAAATAGTTATCCTGATTGACTTAAGAACTTTTGGATGTCTGCATGAAATTATCGTTAAAACTCAGGTTTATCGTTACCATTAGAGAATATTCAGATTTTCCAAGTTATTTAGAAACATTGTTAGAAATTATAAATTAATTAATAATTTCATTAGGTTGACAGTAAAGTATGATAAAATCAATTACTTTAAAAAAAATACAACTTGACATTGTTTAAACACAAGTTATAAGTTTACCCAAGAGGATGTACAGATTCGATATTAAACTTGAAACGGGTATTTTGACAATTTAAACATTTGGTAAAATGTATAAAACGTTCTTAAAAGTTAATAATAATTTTTAGAAATTCAAGAAAGTGTTTAAGATATCAAACGATAAACACGTAACAGTTTCTGGTTTTCAGAAAGTGACAAAATAGCAAACGATTATGAAACGAATATCGATCAACGATTAGTATACAAGCAATAGCACGAGGGAATAAAACGGAAGTCGTATCAACTCTTAACGAACATGATAGAATAGATGCATCGATGAAAAGGACAATAAGAACAAAGGATTATAGCAAATCATCACTTCTTGAGTGCAGTTGGTGACACCAATAACGGCTTATTAAGTCCTCGGTGGTCGAAATACGGTCGAAAGGGAAAAGCCACACAACGAATTTTCGAATCAAAGAAAATTCTTAAGAACTTACTTGAGAGTAATTCCAGTAAACGAACAACATTAGCAATGAAAGGCGAAATCAACACATGATTCACACAAATGAATTTCAAAACGACAAATTCTAACACACATCATGTCAGTTATACGAAATCATTGTTCACGCCCAGTCGTAAATCATTAATCGCGTCCAAAGACGTTTCGTTGTTCTACCAAGATAGATAGAGATGGTCGATCATAGAAGCATAACAAGCGTTGAAACATTCAAGTCCGGTATCAATGGTAGAATTTAGGCAAATGGTAACGAAAATCGTATCATGAGGATGATGAGGTAACAGGTAAAACAAAGGTCGCTGAGTAAAGAAATATGTGCTTAAGGCATGTACTTTGTTCAAGAAAAGATAAGGGTTCATATGTGTATGTTGCGAACTGTTGATACTCGCATAAGATGTAAAAGTTTTCTAAACTTTATTTATCAAACTTTTTAAGGAACATATTAAAAAGTTGATTGTTGGTCAAATATTTAGGGCGACTACTATTTGGCCTTGCATGGCTCCTTCTAAATTAGGCATAGGTGATCAGGCCATGCATAATTTAGGACTAGCAATGCGATGCTCAGCTTCGTCAAACCAGTATTACATATCATATGATTTAAAATATGTATATAATAGCATTTGTAAAAACAGGAATCAAAATAACATATGAAACTATTCGCCTATAAGTTACTGGCTAACTGTTTAAATCGACAATTCGTATAGTTACAAGGGTTCTTTATAAGACCGTATTAGAACAATTTGTGAAAATACATTGTAAAATTGATATAAATTAATTTTATAAGATGGCATTCAATTATTTAAGAAAGCCCAAATGAAATCTTTTGTAAAATGATTCACAAACAAGACCAGTTTGAGTTATATGGTAACATGACAATAGCGTATAAAGTAGCGAGTGGGTTACAAGAGGGAAATTAGGAGTAGTTCAAGACAGTCAACGAAATGGTTACAAGGTGATAAGGTTTCAAGGGGTTTAGCCAAAATTGTCAAGAGACACGTGTCAAGATGGCAACTAATGATATGAAAGCAAGATCTTCAAACCTCGGCCTGAATCAGTGGTACGATAGAAACAAAGAAAGACAATGTAGAACGACAAATAAGTCATATATAAAAGAAAGGATAAAGGAATCCGTATGTGCACATCGTAATTTTGTTTGACAAAAATACTTTTAATAAAGTAGGGTATCAAATAACAAAAAGTACAATCACTCCGAAAAGTTTCTATATTAGGAAGTTACCGATTTCAAAAGTTCAAGATCTATGTATATGTATGACCAAACTCAAAGTTACTATTTTACACTTGTTCAAACGCAATCATTGTTTTTAGTTTGCAAAATATCATTAGTTAAAGTTTTACGAGCTCAAACGAACTCAAAAACGCTTAGAACCATATTTTTAACTTCTATCAGTTTTGTCCCTTTTTCAGTCAACTTTGACTTTTGGGCTTGACTTTACCAATTAACTCGCTAAATTATATTCTAAGACTCGAAGTCTAATGCAATTTGGTGTAAAACGACGTTTCAGACAACTTTCTAGTTTTACTCGAGACTTGAAACGGATCATAAATGGACGAAAATGCACTTGCATTAAATCTGTCAGCAAAACGATATTTTAGAACTACGCAAAAATTAGTTCTTAAATTTCACAATCTCAAATGAGCGTAACCTGCTTGATTTTTAATGTTTATTGGCCAAATTTTATGTCCTAAACGGACGTCTCAACAAGTAGAAATATATATTTTTATGTCTAAAGTTATAAAAATATTTTCTCGATACTGTTAAATTCCTTGTAAAGTTTCTTTACAAAGTATATTTTTTCGACACAACTTGAAATTAAATCTAAATTTCACGATAACTCAAAATTAACGTATACACAAGACTTGTGGATTCCATAAAGACGAAAGAGAATAAACTGTACAATTAAACATGTAAAGAAAACACAGTATGGAAATGGTTCAAGAATGCCAACGATAATCTGAGAGATCAAAAACGACGCATATCATCCGTGTCTTCGGCTGCAAGATGCAATGCAGGAAAGGTCTCTTGGTGGCATGATTTCCAAAATCACAAGATATATCAAGAAAGAAACGGGACAATAACAAGTGGCACTCCTAGAGCGAGGAGGTTCAATGAAAAGGGAAGGATACAAGTAGGATCGTATTCCAAAAAATCGTCAAATAATAAATGACGATCATGTGTTCAATATACAACGGATGTTGTAAGTCGAAGTCGAAACGTAGAATGGTCAATGAAATAAGATGTAATCCGTGTACAAGTGTCGTGTAAAACGATGGCGTAAAGGTAAATCAAGGTTATGAAAACTCACGATATTCTTCAACACGGATTCAAGGAGTGCTTCGAGATGTGAGACTCACACGATGTCCTTTAGTCTTTTCCGGAGACACCTTGAGCTACACCAAGGTCTATAGACTAGACATTCAATTACGAATGGTCGGTAAACAATCTGGGTATCTAAATAGATATTTTAAAGGAAATAAACAATGAAAGCAACACGCACGGTAGTAAAAATGGAAATCAGAAGTTTCATTGAAAACAACACTTATTCAATTCCGAACAATGGTATCACAAGAGTATGCACAACATGTAGCAGCGAGTCGAGAAAAACAGATGATTCAAAACGAACGAGTATATGAAGTCAGTCGTATCACGCATAAATGAAATAACAATAGTACTCCGAATAATGAGTATGAAAAGTCGGCAGCATACGCGCTCTGAATACAAGTAAGTAAAGTCATATCGATATGAAATCATCTTAACAAGATCAGTTCACAAGAACAAGAATTCAAGATATGCAGTATACGCAGACGTAATCACAGTAATATCGAATGATAATCCATGAAGCACAAGGCTTTGAAAAGACATAGTAATTATCGTCATCAGGGTAACGTAATATTTCAACATGTAATCACGAGAAGAAATATTATAATGATAATTAAAAGTAAATAATAAGGATTAGAGAGGTACCCGCAAAGATATCGAACAACATTGGCAGATTCTGTGGTTGAAACTTAAAACAATAAAATATTTGAACTTTCGGTTATAGACTAAGTTTTTGGAAAATGACTCAGTTCCCTATAACCATCGCTCTGATACCAATCTGTGAGACCCCCAAAATCTGACATGGAACAACTAGGAAACGAGGGGGTAACACGTCATAGTACAAGAAATAATGAATTACAGTTCATACAAAGCTGACGAAATAAAAACATGTACATTACATCATAAAAGGTCAGAGTTTTTAAACATAGGTCCCAGAGTTTTAGAAGCGGAAAATTTTATTATTTCGTCTCAATTTATAACATAAAGTTGCCCAAAAGATAGAATAAACTCTTGACAGTTTTTACTAAATATAGTCTTTTTAAAGCGTCACAGAAATCTCCAAGCTGCGATAATATCCTGCGAGCTCCCATCCAAGCAAAGCTAAGTAATAATACCTGAGATTAAACATGTAAAATCTTCAACACAAAGTTGAGTGATATTCATAGGTTTAGCAGTAAACATGTGGAACACAATAGAATTTGTAAAACACGTAATGGGGGGGTTAACTATGTACGTCTATAGTCACGATGCATATTATTGCTGTTTAGTCTCATGAACCGAAGCTTAACTCAAATGTAAGTTCCTCTAGGGAGTATTCAGCCTAAATACTCAAGTATAAGCGAATATTAGTGCGTCAAATCGGGACGGGGATTGTCAATCCCGATGGATCCACCCACAACATTCGTGCTTAGCGCAAAGCATACGGGACAATTAACGATTCATGATAGGAGAGGAAACTCAAGGCTAACGTCTAAAAGCAATAATACCATTGAAATCATCTGTAAAGCATACACGTTCCGAATAACATACGAGTTCTGGATAGCAATATAGTTTTATATTTAGTTGTGTTCCACCATGTAAAATCTCACACCGTGTTTAGAAACCATGTACAAGTAAAAAAGTGGCTATGAACTCACCTTTGCCACGAGGTAAGTCAATCACGGTACTCAGCAACTGAGTAGAAACGGTAGTGGTAGACGATCACCGACGATATGGATGCCCGGGGAAACACGAAAACCGCAACCTATCAAAATAAGGCGCGCGTTAAGACTCGAACTCGAATATCGATATGTACCAAATATAATATGACTCAAATGTTCTCAAAGTATACACGTTTCAAAACCATTGACACGAATCAAATGAATACATTTATCCAACGTTACACGTTAAAACACTTGAACACTTGAAAATGACCCGTCATACGACGCCAAGTCAACGCAAGTCAAACTATCCTTTACCCTTAATTGGACCAGTAGCTAAGTCATTTATATAATGACTAAGCATTTGAGTAAGTCACCATGTCCGATGGTGAAGACTCAAAGTCAAGCAACACAAGCATTGAACTAAGTGTCCAAAATAAAAATCAGCAAGTACACCCCGAATGTACACACCGATCTACCCTATCTAGACTTGTCCGTTTTACATGAAAATTGGTGTCAAGGTCACTTATAACCTGTATAAGACCTCACCAAAATTTGAGCCAAAGTTCAAACTTTAAAATCCATCAGCTCGACACTTTACTCGACTCCAAATTTAGGACAGATTTGTGCACTTGTTTTGTAAAACCGTTTAAACCACTTTAAAAGTACTAACTCGACAATCCAACTTTTTAAATAACTACTAGACTCATCAAACTCAGTTTGTAAACTTTGAAAATCAGTAGTATCAACTATCTAACCATGCCTAAAGTCCCCGAGAGTCGACCAAAAATCAGCCACAATTTCGGATTGTGCCGACTTGCGTCTCCCGGTACACGAAAACTAAAACTAGCATAACTTTTGACTCGTAATGACTTAGATGCTCTATATTATAACAAAATGACCGTCTCGGAAAACTGTACAACAATTTCAGATAATCTTAGCCTTTCACAGACCTTAAACACACGAAACATACTGTTTAAAGCTACTGTCCCAAATTAGCCTTTTAGAAAACATAACAAATCTATTTTTCAAGCAAAACCACTCATTCTTATACCTATAGAATCATCATACTATCATTCATATCAACCAAACACTCCTAAAAACACTTGCATGCAAAATCTAACAAAATCAAATATCAAAAACAAGACTTTTTATGATAAAAACAACATAATCTTACCATAAACACCACATGCATGATGATTTAAACATAATCCCACCATGAAATCATAAAAATTTAGAAACTTGATGCATGTGTTTGAATTTGGTATCAAAAGAACCACCATAAAAATCTATGATGTGGTCTTTAAATTGTTTTGAATTGATCATGTTAGAAATTGATGAAAATGGGGTGTTTTTGGGGTTGGGTCTCACGGAAAGAAAAGGGGGAGAGGGTTTGTGTTTGTAGTTTTTTTAAATGGTGTATGTGTTTGGTGGAAGTAAAAAAATGGTTTATATATGGCTAGTTAAGTGGAGGGACCTAAGTTGCCAATTTGCAAACTTGTGGACTTAAAAACAATTAATAGTTTTAAAGGGTAGAAAATGGTTATTGGTAAATATTGAAAATATTTACGGGGCTCGGGTTTCGTAAAAATACTTTTCAAAAGTTACAATGCATCATAAAAATGATTATACGATTTCTCGACACGACTTAATACGTAATTAAAAAGAAATCGTCGAAAGTATTAATTATCGAAACAATCGATAAATAAACGTAAACTTTTGGGCATCCGTCGGTATCGCGATCACTAGGAATTCTCGTTGTACATTGATTTTGAATAAACTCGTTTGTAACACGCACGCGGGTGATTTTAAATAAAAAACTTTGATTTAAATTAAATATGGAAAAATAAAATAAAAATTTTATAATTCCATACAAAGTATTTATCGATGATCAGAAAAATACTTAAAAAGTATAATTTATAAATCTCAGGATTTACATATAGCAATACAAGAAAACGTAATACGTTGGAAAATTCAAGAAGCACGAATAAAAAGAATAAAATAATGCTGGGAAAGTACGGGTTCTCACACATAAGCACATAAAAGCACATATTTTCACAAAACACCTTAAACTATAGTCTAAGTGACGAACCCCAAAAACCATGGTTGTCACATCACTCCCTCCTAATAGAAATCTCGTCCCGAGATTTACTCCTTAGGATCAAACACACAAACAACAAATCACATGAGGATACTTGTTCTATCTCATTTCCATGTGTACTTTAGTTCAAGTCTCAAAATACCACATATACAAACCAACAATATTTAAATTCATTCCTAAACTCTTGACCTCACAGCCAATAAATCTCATAAATGACCCTTTGATAAAACAAAGACTCTTATTAACACAGATCCCGAATAACCGAACATGCAATTATGCATTCTTAAACAACATTTACCAATCTTAATACATGAAATATATCATGTATACCACTCAATTCTCCCAGGTAATTCTATACTCATAAGCTACTGGTCCGATCTTTCCAAAGATCATAAATGGACCTACAAAACTCTACCTCAACTTTTCCATTTTACTAAAACATACCACCCGTTACTATGGGTGAAACTTCCTACATAACTTTGTCATTAAACTTTAGTGGTTTCATCCTTTTCAACATAGCATATCTTGTTGCTCTCATCCTTTCCCACAAACACCATTTCCACATTAGTAGTCTCTTTCACGAATTTTAGTCCACCATAAGGAAAACTCAACCTATCCTTCCATAAAGTGCCTCAAATGGCATTCATCGACTTCTAGTATGATAACTATCATTATATGAAAACTCAGACATCGCTAACGAGTTTCCCACATCCATCTAAATCAGTTATCCAAGCTCTCAACACGACTCCTATACTTATAGCAATTTCTCACTTAGTCCATCCTTTTCTAAGTAGCTGGATATACTCATATCCAATCATGTTCATCAACTCCCTTTAGTCCATACCACCAAACTACTTAAAAATTCCAATTTCCTTACACAAGTGACCTATGACGGTGTTTCACATATTCATTAGTTCATCATAACAAGGCTCTTCCAATCCAAATCAGCTTATGATCTATACATATCACTAAAAGGACAGTTATCTCAGTTAGTCTATCAACTGCCATCCAAATCCATGCTACAACTACTTCCATTAAATTTGGATAGCTCATTATTAGCACCTATACAGTTCCTTCTCACTTTTCTCCATGAAAGATTTTTTTTTGATACTCATCCCTTTCTTTATACTTACACAATGTCTTACCTCCAAGGTCATAGTGCTCCTCATCTTGTCTCAGTTAGTCCAAGCCCTTCGTCCCTCATGACACATCACATCTATAACTCCTCATCCATTCGATTATCGATACTAAGCCTTCCAATCAAACAGTATATTTCAGTGCCATTTCCTTTCCACACTACAACATTATTAGCATGCTTAGTGCCTTAGTCTACTCATTAGGCTATACCAAAATTTTACCTTTGGTTCCTATCTCGACCTATTTCATTTATGATCCGCATCTATCCAGACTTCCTTCTTTTTCCTCAGCTCATGGCATACATCACGATGCTATGCTTCCCGTCTTTCAAGTCATCTATACGTCAAATTATCCAAGTAGCTTCACTTGTTTTCCTCGCGACCAGTTCTCCTACTCCATCCTAATAGGGACAGACTAGAGTTTTATGTGATCTCATGCAGATCACACTCTCATCTTATACCCATATTAGTTTCCATTTGTCTAAACTAAGCCATATTGTAAATTCTTATTCAAATCTCATACTTCTATTTTGATTGCACCCAACATGAGGTACTTTCAATCATCATCTTCTAGGAATACTTGGTACTCTCCTTCCATGGTTCTACCTAATTCCTACACTATCCCATCCAACCAAAATTCCATACTTCATTCATCAAATCTATGGAAATAGTTAGTGCATTGGATAATGCATAATTGTCTCTTCCAAAGATCTTTCATAACACCTTCACAAAACCGACTCTCTAATCACTTCTCCACGAACTTATTCAGCTCAGCTTCACTACTCATCCCTCAATATTGATTGCCACAAAATTCTATCTGCGTAGTCACTCGACTCCCCTTGTTATTTCCATGAGTTCTTAATCCCCCATGTTATGTATTCACTTCATCACGACCCACTGGTTCAGCTCTTTTTAGCTCAACTCCGGTACTCAATTTGTCCTTCTTCGTCACGAACCATACAAAGATTCCCATCATAGTGCTTGTCACCTTTCCAGTCCTTGCAACTTTTTTGACTCCTTCGAAATCTCTTGCATCCTTCTAGCAGCCGACATGTATTCCTTTCAGCTCCTTGCTTCACGATGTAGCTCTTCACGCACTCCTTCTCGTCTCTATGATGTTACCTAGGAACTTCACACTACCTAGTAGCTTCTAACTTCAACTCATCTACCACAATATTTCTAAAGGTACTTCAATCCCTCAATGGCTCACTCTTCCTTACTTGTTGTACTTCATCATTAATCAGCCTCTTACCAATCATTCTTTCACATCCATTTTCCTTCACGTGTCTACTACTACCTTGCCTCTATAACTATACCAATTCCCTTGCGTGTTATTTGCCCTATATTTCCATTAGTAGAAACTTTCTACTCTACCCTCACATCCGCTAGTACTTTCATCAATCTCCTAATGGTACTTCAACCAACTTCTCATAGCATGACATCTCGTTCCCACGACTATTCAACTAACTTTACTTACTCCCTTATTCCCGTAACCAATCTAAGTTTCAAAACTACACAAATCTTAATCATTCCTTCAACACAACCTTTAAACCAAAATACATCTCTCCATTCTAATATCTATCCATAAGTAATACTACCCAACTCTATCCTCTCATCCTAACGTTTCCACAACCGCATAACTAAATCAACCATGACTTGTACCAAAAGAATTCCAAACGGTCGCGTCCCATAATAAATATAGGGTAAACCGAAATATCAACCATAACGAACCCTAGCCAAAACAACTAAAAACGAAAGAATGTAATCTGAAAGATTCAATGGAGTGTGCCAACAACGAAAAATTAGACTCGTCACAATTAGTATTACCAAATTTCAATATCTTAGAAAATTTTAAATTTTCATCTCAATTAGTTACTTCACATTAGGACCATATTTTAACACCAATAAATGAAATCATAGTCATATTTTACCATCTTCGTTACTATCAAAGGGCATAACTCAGTTAGTGTACTAAAACTCACTTTATATATCATCTCCTTTAATAATAAACTCATCTTTTATCTTAATTATTTTATCAAAGGTATCCACTAGTTAGTATAGTATAACGTTATTCTAACCATTATCTTGTTTACTCACATTAAACTCATTTCACTTGTTATTATGAAACTAATACGTGTTTATAAAATATGGTGTTTTTATTCACATTATTCTATATTATAAATATTTTAGATAATCCATTTAGGCTTGCTATAACGAACTATTACACGTTTACAAGGTGTGGTGTTATTATTATCATTATTATAATAAAATCTTCCTTTTTACTATTTCCGTCTATTTAAATACTTCTAAAATTTTAACTCCACTTTTAAGAAAATTATCGTAAAATTTCTTTACCCTTTATATGTACTATCAAATGTTACCTAGAAAACTAATCCATTCATTGTCAATATATTTTTTTTAACTTATGATCAATAAACTTAAAGAAAAGATATGTAAGTCAGGATATCATACCGTACACTTACAAAGTATTTTCAAAAGCATTTTCCTTTAATTAGCTAGACTCCTTTGCAAGAAAATTTGGTAGTTCTCATCCATTCAAATACATACCCAAATGTAGACACACTTCAAAACATTCAAAACGTCGTTGGAACTCCATCAAACTCCAACACTAATAAACTATTTAAACACGAGAGAACACTAGGTACGTTCAAGTTTTAATAACTATTCATAGACCGTATATCATAACATAACATCTACTAGTATATATACCTCCGCATATATATATATATATATACCTATTAAATCTCCCAGAACATACTCGTTATCATACATGTTGATACAAAAGTTGGGTGATCCTTGCTAGACCCGAATTAGGATTAATTCGGGTTGGCTGGACTCCGGCTCCTGCACCAAGTGAATTATCTGGTTGGGATCCTGCACACTAAAACAACACGCGTTACGCTTACCGTGGGAATATTTCCCACGATTAGACTCCGGCGTGAGAGTAAGTAATCGGTTAGGGTTACGAGAATCAGATGAGATGTGAGTGTGTAGAATGTAATACCTTTGTGGAACCCTTGGGGGTTCCTTATATAGGCAGTGAAACCCTAATGGGCTGTCACTGATGCTTCGGCCCCAAGGAAAGGATAAATACCAGATTTAGATTGATTGTTATCTTCTAATTATGGTGAGTGAATATCCTCTCCTTTGGGATAAATCCTAATCATAGTAGGAGTATGATTCTGTCTAACCCTGCACCAGGCATGCCGGGCCGTGGGCCGCACACTTGTGTGCGGTTACTGTTCATCTAAGCCTATAAGCTCAAATAACATTACTCCCACCCATTCGTGATGGGCCGGATACGGGTAGTACCCGTGGGCCGGGTTATGACCCGGCTGGGGACTATACGTCATCATGTCCCCCCAGTCTAGTTGTTACAGCCGTAGGTGTAACCTCTAGACTATTAAGATGCTCCCCGGACGTACCAAGAAAGATCATTAGGGAATGATAAATTTTTCAAAAATTTGTTTTGGCCGCACATGGCAACCTGATTTAGGAATTTGTTCCAATGATACCTCAGCCGCACGCGACGACCGAGACAAATTAAATGTAGCATTGAATATGGTCTTACGTAAGACCGCATATCCTGACACATTTGACTGTTCACCTGCCAATTGATTGACAAAGTGCAAACAGTCAGAACCTCGAGCGGCATGAACTACGAGTCAGAAGTGACCCGTGGGCCCCACCTGACTGTTCATTTTCCACTTACACCCCAACCACACGATTTAGGATAGTGGCAAACACGTGTCATGCATCCAACAGACCATGACTTGTAAGGCAACCCTATAAATAAGTCGTCCCTACGGCTGTGTGTAACACACAGTCTTTTCTTCATTTCTGCCATTAAAGCTTTCCTTCTTATCACCACCTTCTTACGCACGGATCCCTTCCTACGCAGGTTAGAATACCACGCTCTTATCTTTTTTATTTAGTAATGGCTCAAAGAAACAACCCCTCTATTGGATTCGTGCTCAACATAATGACCCAGGAGAAATTGGAGCAATTCTGCACTGATTTCTTCATTCCTAGCAACCTACACCCTTCTCTCCCTGGTGCAGGGGACCTCATAACTGAGGCGCCCCAGGGAAAGATTGGCCTATACACCCGTCTGTTCGATGCGGCAAACTACCGCATTCCTTTCACTCGTTTCCTCGTAGATCTCTTAGGATATTATGACGTACATATTACCCAACTACACTGTATAGGCGCATGTAAGATTAGACAGTTCGAAATCCTTTGTCGTGGAAGAAGAATCCCTCCCACCGTAGAGTTATTCAGGCTATTTTATACCCCTAGTTTAGTAAATGGTTAGCTCTCTTTTAAGAAACGATCCCCCAACAGCCCCACATCCCATAATAAGGCCATGGATTCGCTGAAAAATTGGTACGACCATTACTTTTTCATCGACTCAATAGTGTGGCCGGCTGATTTCGTTTTTAAACATAGATTATCTCCTAACCCTCCTCCGCGCGCTGGTACATATAATCCCCAACATTCCCAAGAAATAGATAGGAATAGGACAGGGTTCCATAAGAATCTACCCGAATCATTCCTTTGTTTGCTAGGGATTAGCCGCAATTACTTCGGCTCATCCAACAGATATCCTGTGTTTTGGAGGAGGCATGTTGAAGGTAGGTATAGCATCCGCACATCAAAGACGTACATACACCTTTTTGCTATAACTAACATACTTTGTTTGTTTTGGCAGAAATGAACTTCTTTGGAATCCTTCGTCAAGGTGATCCAAAACGTATACCAGAGGGAGCCCGTCCCAGACGTGAGAATGAGCTACCCCTCCTCGAGCATACCCGGAACGTGACAGTTGCCCTAGCAGCCGTACCAGACCCCTATTCTGACGAAGAAGAAACAACACTCTTGAGAACCCCCGTGGATTTCGACAACGAAGATGGTGACAACATGATGCTGGAAGATGAAGCCGGGCCCTCCTCGCCACCTAAGACTGCTACCCCCGTACACGGGGAAGAGCTAGGTGACAACATTAAGAGGACCACCTCCAGTCTTCGCCAAATGTTGGGCGATGACGAGGAGGAAGTGCAACAAGTAGAGGAAGAGGAAGAAGAAGGGGAAGCCCAGCCCGCCCCCAAGCGTACTCGTAGGAAGAACAAGCGGGTAAGAAGAGTTGCTTAGGATGAGGTTGGTGAACACAATGCCCCCCCAAAAGAAACTGTGCGAGGATCACCCCCGCTATCAGTCTGTTGAGAGCACCACCCAAGCCTCCGAGACGGTGTGGGCCGCACCCGTGGATCCGGTCATGCCGTTGACCAATGCCGAACCAGTCACTTAAGTTCCCCCCACTACATCAGAACTAGAAAGGATCAATGTGTAAGTCTACCGCATTTGTTTGGTCAAAATATCCATGATCCAAGTAAGAGTTACGGTCTTCCTCAAATAATATTTAATACTTATCCCAATTGTTGTTTGCAGGGATGAACAAGCTGGTGCCGCACCTCCCCAAGATGCACGGAAAGGGAAGGGGAAAGAAAATGAGAAGGAGAAGGAACCCACCCCACACACGGACGCAACCAGATCTGGCCCCGCCTTTGAGGAAGGTACCCCCACAGCTTCCCAAGAGGTCCCAGTATCCGGCCCTCATACACAGTTCAACCCCGACTGGAAGATCACACCACGTCACGGATGAGACAGGCCGAAGAATGCCGTGATTATCTCAACAACTGCATCCCCCTGGGCTGGTAAGAGATGTAATGCACTAAACTATGCGGATCTGGTGGATGAATACAACGGCGCCTTGGTTCATCAGATGGCCATGGGCACTTCTATGCGGGTACGATTTGAGGCTGCCTTAGAGCATGTTGATTCCCTGAAGAGGAAGGTTGGTCGAAGAGAGAAGATGATTGAATAAAATGAGGCCCAGATTGCCGCCCTCCAGTCCCAGCTTGCTACTACCGAGGCGGCTGTTAAAGAACAATCAGCTCATGCCAATGCTCATGACCAACATGTAGCCGCGCTCGAGACTGAACTTGAGGCTGCAATAGCCAAGGTATGTATCCGCACCGAATCACGCCTACGTTGCAATATCCCTCATTTTAATACTTGATTTATCACATATAGGTGACCACGGCAGAAGCTTCAGCTAAGTCCTCCTCCGACCAAGTATCCATTCTCACAAAGAAGCTTGCGGACACACATGCGTTGATCCGGGGTAAGGAGATACTGAAAAAGGATCTTGCTCATGAGAGGGTCGTGGTCGAACAATTGAAGGAGGCGTCCACCTAAAAAGATGTACTGGTGAATGCCCTTATCTCTGAGCGTGATGGTGTATTATACTCCCAACTACTAGCAACCATTGCCAACCGTAGGTGGATGGTGGGTCATGGGACGCGTTTGGCCGTCACCAAGGTGTTGGAGGCCCCACAATTTGTTCAACAGTTTGCGGACCTCGTGTCAGATGGCATCGACCATGGTCGTCATGAAGGAATGGTCATGGCCGCAGAGCTAATAAGGAAGAAACAAAACTTCATAAAGCATGGCTTCTTCAACACCAGAGCTGCTGAGAAGTTGACTGCTTCTATGGCCGCAATGCGAGATCTCCACTACCCTTTCTTGACCGAGCTGGAAGCCACAAAAGATGCATCTAACAAGGAGATTATGGAGAAACTAAGTCTTGGTGCTTTTTCTCAGGACGAGGGACATTCCCGGACTCCCTTTACTCCCTCACCCAGCCACCTCACTCTTCTTATTTATGAAGACGTTACCAGAATCGTAGTTGGTGAACAGCCATTAAGCGAGGTGCTGGAGATGAATGCAGCTCAAGCTCTAGAGCGGAAGGAACGCGGTGAGATATTTCCCCGCCTGGCTGAGGAGCAATGGGAGATAGGTAGGTTTCTCCCCCCATGTAGGGTGCTCCTTAATTTGTTATAACTCCTGGATAATTTGGTTTGTAACCTAAATATTTGTCCATGGATGTCCACGACACTTTATTTATTGTAAACATTTAGCGTAATATTTATAAGTCCGTGGTGGTCACGACAATTTTGATAATTGGAAACTTGCTTATATTCTTTTTAGATATCATGTATCTGCGCCGCATGAAGTGTCACGTCTTACCTAGAATAAAACCAAGTCTATATTTTACTAGACGTGTGGCGTGCGTCTTTACCATGCAAAGCGCTACATGAGCGCGCCATATGGAAACTTATCACAACGTCTTGTGAGTAAGGTGTCTAGCAAGGATACATGATCCGCGTCACTAGGGTTGCATCCCTCTTATGTGACAAGTTGAATTATTAGGTTCACTTAATCCTCTTACCCCGCCTGGAGGCGTATAGTACATGTACGGTTATTGAATGAATGCATATGAATAAGAGATGGCACATTATAGTAATAACAACTAAATCTATACGACAATAATAGAATCTAAAGAATAAACAATTTGCACAAGAACGAGTCATGGAGCTAGCTAGGCACCACGGCATTTTATTAAAATGTTACGTTTTTTGTTTTAACAAGAATGGGAAATCCTAAAAACTAAAGGAAGCTAGAAAGCATAAAAAACAAAACAAAGAGAACACATGGATCTTCATTGAAGCCAGATATAGCGAAGTGTCCATGCGGAAGCCGTAGCTTTCAAAGATAGCACCTTTTAAGATTGCAGATATTCCATGTGTGTTCCAGGTCGCGGACATCCATGTCACGTAACTTGTACGCGCCCCGTCCTAAGGCTTCCGTGACCTCATACGGTCCTTCCCACTTAGGGCCCAGCTTTCCTGTATTCTCCTCGACTTGCCTCGTTAGCACGATATACATAATCCCCCGGTCGAAAAGAAACACCTTTAACCTTGTCGTCATAATAAGCCTTCATCTGTGCCTTGGACTTGGCCTCATTGATAGCCGCTATCTCCCTTTTTTCCTCCAACAAATCTAGATTGATCCGGAGCTGCTCGTCGTTTGTGACGACATTAACCTCCGCTGTGCGGATGGTAGGCATTCCTATTTCTGCTGGTATAACAGCTTCAGTGCCGTAGGCCAATGCGAATGGGGTGTCCCTGTTGGCTGTTTTGATCATAGTCCTATGTGCCCATAGAACATGTGGCAGTTCATCCACCAATTTGGAACTTCGTTCATCCAGGCGTGCCTTGATGCCTTCACCCAAGCTTCTATTTGCTCGTTCCACAAGACCATTTGTCTGCGGATGTTTAACGAATGCGAAGCGCCGTTTGATATTCAATGCTACGCACAAGTCCTTGAATGGATTATCCGCGAATTGCTTCCCGTTGTCCGAGATGATTTCTCTTGGTAAGCCAAAACGGCACACGATGTTCTCCCAAACAAACTTTTTAACTTGTTTGCCTATGATGGATTTGACTGCCTTGGCCTCTATCCAGCGTGTAAAGTGGTCCATTGTGACAATCAAGAACTTAATTCCCCCCGCAGATACGGGAAAAGGTCCTGCAATATCGATCCCCCACTTATAGAATGGCCATGGGGATGTAATGGGTGTAAGTTCCTGCTGGGGATGTCGTGGTACTGGTCTGTGCACTTGGCAATCACTGCACTTGCGAATCATGTCGCGTGCATCCCTATGCATAGTAGGCCAATAATATCCTGTGCGTAGAGCTCGGGCTACTACGGATCGGGGACCCGCGTGCATGCCGCATAACCCTTCATGTATCTCACTGATCACATAAGTAGCCTGGCGTGGCCCAACACACCGCAACCACGGCTGTAAGAAAGAGCGTTTGTAAAGAATACCTTCTCGAAGCTCGAAGTGATGCGACTTCCTTCTGATGCGCCGTGCCGCTTTTTCCTCGTCTAGAGGGGTTTCATTAGTCAAATAGTTGATGATCGGGGTCATCCATGTAGGTCCATCTTCCTCAACTATAGCTGCGACTTCCCCTCCTGTTATAGATTTTTCCTTTAGTATTTCCACCAAGACTTGCTTGGATAAGCGGGCGAAACTTGTAGACGCGATCTTGCTAAGAGCGTCCGCCTTCTTGTTTTCACCTCTTGGTACCTGCTTGATAGAAAACTTGCTGAAAGCCGCGATGAGTGACTTGACTTTCTCCAAGTATCGAACCATGTTATCCTACTTAGCTACGTATCCCCCTAGAATGTGGTTCGCGACAAGCCGTGAGTCCACGTAGGCCTCAAGGTTGTGGACTCCCATTCTAGCAACGATTTTTAAACCCGCAATCAACGCTTCATATTCTGCCTCATTATTGGTGGCTGTGAACTCAAAGCGCAGGGCGTACGTAAACTCCATTCCTTCCGGATTCGTAAGGATGAGACCAGCTCCTGATCCATCCGTGCACGAAGATCCGTCCGTAAATAATACCCATGGTTCTGCTGGAGTTTCCTCTCGTTTTACGATTGGTCCCTCCTCATCCGGCTTCTCTATTAAGAAATCTGCCAAGATTTGGCCTTTAACAGCCGTCCTTGGTTTATAAGATATGTTATGTTCTCCCAATAGAATGCTTCACTTCTGTAGCCTACCGGCCACATCTGGTCTGGAGATGACTTGTTTTATTGGTTGACCAGTAATAACTACAATTGCGTGCGCCTAAAAGTACCGACGTAACAGTTTCGTAGCAAACACTAATGCCAGAACCAATTTCTCTATGGAAGAATAATTCAACTCAGGCCCTTGCAGTGTTCTACTTATAAAGTAGACCGGAGTTTGGACTGTGTCCCTATCCGTCATGAGTACCGCACTTATTGCTCTATGTGTGGCTGACTGATACATTATGAGCTCCTCCTTGGGTCAGGGGGCCACTAGCATGGGAAGAGATGCAAGGTGTTTCTTGAGTTGACCAAAGGCTTCCTCAGCTTCCTTTGTCCACCGGAAGTCTCCCTTCTTGATGCACTTCTTGAGCTTTTTGAATAGGAGGAGTGACTTCTCCGCGGACTTTGATAAGAACCTGTTTAGCCCGGCCAACTTCCCATTTAAGGATTGCACCTCTTTCCGTGTCTGAGGAGATGGTAAATGTATTACTGCGTCCGTCTTTTCCCGGCAAGATTTGATGCCATTTGGATCAATCATATATCCAAGGAACATTCCTTCAGTTGCCCTAAACGTGCATTTTTTTGGATTTAGTTTCATATTAATCCTCCTTAATGTGTCAAACGTCTCTTGGACGTCTCGGAGAAGTGCATCCTCCGTATGAATTTTGATGACTAAATCATCAACATAGACCTCTAGGTTGTGGCCTATCTGTGAGTCGAAGGCTTTGTCAACAAGCCGCTGATATGTTGCCCCGGGGTTCTTTAGTCCGAATGGCATTTTTGTATAACAGTATACGCCTTGACTAGTATGGAACGCCGTCTTCTCTGCGTCCTCTTCCGCCATATGGATCTGGTGGTATCCTTTGTATGCATCTAAGAAGCGTTTAAAGGGATATCCACATAGGGATTCCACCTTCCAATCAATCTCTGGTAACAGATAGCAGTCATGCGGACAGGCTTTGTTCAGATCCGTGAAATCCACGCACATGCGCCAGCTCCCATCATGCTTTTTGACCATGACTGGGTTGGATAACCACTCGTGGTAGTATACCTCGCGCATGATACCTGCATCCACCAATTTCCGTACTTCATCCAATATTACTTGGTTGCGTTCGGGTGCCTGACCGCGCTTCTTTTGCTTAACGGGAGGATATCCCTGGCGGATTTGGAGCTTATGTTCTGCTATCGCACGCGGTACGCCCATCATATGCTTGGTCTCCCATGCGAATATATCTAAATTTTCTTTCAAGAGAGAGCACATGGCCCTCTTGCCGCTATCCGAGAGTGTTCCCCCTATGGATACCTCTTGTTCCGGATAATCAGGATGGATTACCACCTTCTAATTGGGAGGTGGTGATCCATCCTTGCTGGAAACAGGTGGAACCGGTGTTGTCACGGCATGACACTCGAATGATGGTATGATTGTGTTATAGATAGTGACAATTCCTCCTTCCACAGGGAATTTAATCATCCCGTGTGCCGTGGAGGGTACTGCCCGTATGGTCATGATACCTGGTCTGCCTATGATCCCATTGTATGGAGAGTGTAAGTGTATCACCATAGAGTTCATCCACGTCGTGATGGAGTGCTCTTCATTCCCAATGGTTACAAGCAGACGCAGCTGTCCTATTGTCCAGATGGTGTCTCCACTAAAACCGATGAGCGGCGCCGTGGCCGGTACTAATTGGCTTCTTATTTCTGGTCGTAACTGTACGAAACAGTGTTCGTATAGTACTTCTGCTGATGACCCTTCATCCACATACATACGGAGGACATTGTGTGTTCTAATGCTTATCTCAATAGTAAGAGGCGCATCGGTCACATCACTTGCCGTGATGGGAGGGAATGAGATTTCTCTGCCGCGTGAAAATTTTTGACTAATTTTCTGCCTTGTGCGGCGCTGCCTGGATTGGATCATGTATATAGTTGAAGGTTTGTCCTTTTGGGGATCCTTCTTGTCATACTTCTTGTTTTCTTTTCCATCCTTCCAAACCTTGACCAAATGCTTGAGTTTGCCTGACTTGATCAGTGACTCAATGTGCTTCTTGAGCTGGATACATTCCTCCGTGTCGTGGCCCTTGTCGTTGTGGAATTCGCAAAAGCGATTTCCTTGACGACGGTCCAGCGGAGTCGTCATTGGGGGAGGTCTCGGGAAGTTGGCCCCTTCTGTCAGCAAGATCTCCCGGTAGGACATCTTTAGAGGGGTAAATTTATCCTCCGACCGCCCTCCTTTGTTTTGGCTCTTGTAATCTGAGCCCCTCCCACTGCTCTGGT
The DNA here is from genome assembly GCA_025667525.1 of Glebionis coronaria. Taxonomy (NCBI): domain Eukaryota; kingdom Viridiplantae; phylum Streptophyta; class Magnoliopsida; order Asterales; family Asteraceae; genus Glebionis; species Glebionis coronaria. The sequence goes on from CM046878.1 coordinate 252,644,438, forward strand.
TGTTTTGACCGCCCGACTGTCTCCTGGACTGATCGTTCGATCGGTAGCTGTTTTCTTTTGAAGGGTAAGCCGCGGCTACCGCGGTCTCTCCCTCTATGAAGTTTCTGACCCTTTCCATAAGGTCGTTATACCTCTCCGGACGCTTGTCATTGAGACGTCTGATTAATTCCCTGTCTGTTATGGCGTGCATATAATCGGAAATTTTCAGAAGTTCTGGCATTGTCTTTGTCTGTGTGCACTCATCATTGAAGCGTTTAGTGAAGGCATCCGTAGATTCCCCCGGCCGTTGCTTGACGGTTGCCAATGAGACCGGGTCCCTATTATACTTCTTTCGCTGAGTATAATTATTCTTGAACACAGTACGTAGTTCAGTGAAGCTATCAATGCTTCGCGGAGGAAGTCCCTCAAACCAATCACGAGCATTGCCGATCAAGGTTGAATTGAACATTTGGCACCATATAGGCATGGGCCATCGTTCAATTTTCGCCTGCGTGTCAAATATCTTTTGGTGATCATCCGGATCACCAGTCCCATCATAAGTCTTGACACACGCCGGCATGCGACGCTTTGTATCCTCGGAGTAATTCCGTATGCGGAGAGTAAAAGGATCTTCCCTGGGATCAGCCCATGGACGGGTGAGATTAGGGTCACACCACGGGCGGGAAAGATCTTCTACTTCCGCCTCTCGATAATAGGGGCCGCCATAGTACTCTTCATTGTCTGGTGGCGGTGGAGGAGTACGCCTAGGTCGGCGACGCTTGGGTGGATGGTCATCCGAATCCTCTCCTGATGGACCGGGAGAAGGGGGCGGTGCCCCATCCTTTGGGTGAGGACCGCTCTTGTGAGAAGAGATAGGAGCCTTCTTCCCGGTATTCATCCAATCCCACACGCTTGTGCGGCGATTAGTTCTGGTTAGCTCCAGATCTGGTCATTCGGGTGAACCGTCGGACCTCTCTCTCTCCTCACGGGATTGTAGTAGTTCCTGCATGAGACGATCCCCTATGCGTTCGAACACATTCCTGGGTTGGGGAGTTTCCTCAAAGAGGTTCCGCTCTTGGGGTCGTGTCCTTCGCTTCCTTTGAGTTTGAGAAGAGGTGCCTGGTCCAGCGTTGCCAAAGTTGAGCCTAGATTGGAGGTCCCTCCCTAGGTTCAACCTTGATGTGATTTCTGGGACGATCTCGAAGTTCTGCGTGAGAACTCGAGTGAGATCTTCCTCACTGAGTGGTTCGACCTCCACTTCTTCCTCAGTCGATGGTCTGCGCGGCTCCTTGTTAGGGGGGTTGGGCGCACTCCCTGGATCAGGGTTATCCAAGGTCGAAGTAGGTGGTGGGGTGACAGCGAACGTTGATAGGTGTAAAAACACCCATCTTTTTACCACTTAATTACAACAATAACCAAGCCAAAACGTGTATTTTATGTCGTAAATGTCGGAATTATGCGTGGTTTGTGTTTTTATTGTGATTTAGGACGAAAAGGTGAAAATTTAAGAAAACACGGGCATTCACAGGCTTTTATAGAAGAAAACGACAAAAGACGAAGTCAAGAGATCAAGAGTGCAAAAAGAATGGAAGTCCAAGGCCTATTCTGAAGATTTATCGAAGAACAAGTATAAAGACGGAAGTTTACTTAAAGCCGAAGAACTCGAGTCTAATAAATAAATAAATTATAAGACGAGTTTAATTAATCCCGAGACAAAGTCGATAAAGTCGAAGAACTTAAAAGACGAGAAGACGTGAAGAAAAAAAAGAAAGAGAAGGCAACACATGCACCTCCCCATTTCCTATAAATACCCTCCTAAATTCATTTAGGAGGGTTGGTTAGTTTTAGTTTAGCTTAGTTTTTCTTTCAATTTTGTAGGTGATTCTAGAGAGAGAAAGTGACAGTTTCTCTCACTAGGATCCCAATCTTTCATCTTCCTTTCTTGTTTTTAATCAAGCCTTTACCTTCAATGATTTAATTCTTGTTTAAAGCTTAATCTTATTCTACCCTTCTTAGTTTTTCTATTTGATCTTAAATCTGATTTCTTTTCTTTACACGAATTTGTTTAAATTTCTTGTTTGATTTATGAAAAGATTTGTCTTTTGGTTAATCTAAGTTTCATACGAATCAAGCTTTGAGCTTGACATGCTTATTGGCTTATTTTGTGTCTAGCTTATTTGTTTTAAGTTTTCTTAAAAGTTTTTACATTTTTAAAGTTTGCTTATTTTGTGTTTTTATAAAGTTTATGAATTTCGTCTTTTAAAAGCTTTCAAATTTATGTTTATCAAGTCGTTTAAGTCTTGGATTGGTTAGCGTATTGCCTTTGCTTATTGAGATTTTAAGTCTCCACCAATTTCGGAACAAATCTGCTTCCATCGCAACACAAGGGTTTTCACATATTCCGACTGGTACATTTGTTTAGATCGCAATAGCCCATTAGGGCTCTACTTTGCGATAGTTTGGTTTTCCACCTTATTCCGATCTGGGATTGCGATCGCTCATTGCGATCGCACATTCCGACGGAGTTTAAGGTTTATTGCGACGAAGTGCTGCCCAAATTTTGACAGCCACATTCGGATAGATTTTGGTACTTTAGTTATTCTGACAGTTTTTATTTTTTTTAGACATTCCGATAGACCGATACTTTGTTACATTCTATTTTTGCGACAGTTTTTATTTAATATATTGCGATGGATTTTACAAACCCTATTGCGATGGACCCTTTTTCTTTAAATTGCGATGGAATTTTTTTTCTTCACTTTACGATGAATCTCATGCATGCATGTATAACATTGCGATGCACCAGCATGCTAACTTGGCTGCTTAGCCATTTTGGCGCCAAAAACTGAGCAGCTAGCTAGCTAGCTTGCTAGCTTATTTATTTATTATTTTTGTTCCGTAATTGTTTAGTTTAATCTGAAAGTTGTTCCGATTTTATTTCTGAAAGTTACGTATTTTTAGTTATATTTTTCGTCTAATTTTAAAATTAATATTTTTTCGTAAAGTTCAAGTTTTATCTTTTATTTAGTACCCGCTTTAGGTTTTGCCTCGTTTAGCTTTAAAGTACCATTTTAATTTTATTCTCTCCTTTTTTATTAAGTAAACTTTATTTTCGAGTCGATAGTTAATTTCTTCGTTTAGTTTTATTTTTATTAATTGTTTCGCTTTAAATTACGTTTTATTATTTGTTTTACTATTAGTTTTTATATCGTTTTAACTTTTAGTTTTTAATATTCACCTTGTTTTACTTTTATTATTTGTACTTGTCTTTAGTTTGTTTTTAAATACTTTTCGCATTTACTTTTTAATTAGTTATAGATAATCAACTTCCCTTTTTCTTAACCAAAAACAATTGAGTCACACATTTAACCGGAAATCAATTCGATTAGACACCGAGAAAACGAACATTAATTGATACATGCAAATTCCTAGTTTCAAAATGGCGCCGCTGCCGGCTCTTTTCGTGAAGATTAACGGTTTTTTGTGAGAGACGCGTTGGCTTTTGGGATCCGTTCACTCGTGAACGTTATTTTTCGTGTCAAAAATTTTCAAAAATCCCAAAACATTTGAAAAATCATAAAAAGCATTTCTTTTTCCAAGTTTTGCACCAAAAATATTCTTCTTGCTTATCTATCTTTCTTTATGGATTTTTATGTCCATTGCGTCCGGTGTGGGAAACAATTATCTAGGAACAACTCTTGTCAATGGTGTACATGTGAGCGGTGCGGAAATGATATCGACTACACACAAAACGGATTTTGTCCCTTGTGCAACTCGACTAATTCATTCTTTTTGAACCCACCTCCTGTTCCCCCGTGCATCTATTGTGGAATCGATTCTCATTGGCATGTTTCGTGCCCGGTTCGATACCCGTATGGTCACGGGAAAGAACTGGGGTACAATTATGACAATGAAAATAGCTATCCACAAGACGCACCTGATTTTTCTCCATACCCGGTTTGCAACAACTGTGGGGGTCCTCACGATACCTATTATTGTCAACCAATGAATTATTATGAGCAAAATCCGTGTCCTCAGTTTTCTTCACCAATGGATTATTATGAACCAAACCCGGTTTATAATTCTTCTCAACCGATGAACTACTATGAGCCACAACCATGCTATAATTCAGGTTTTCAACATTTTGAGCCCCCACAGCACCTCATCGATCATCAACCCTCCTTCGAACATTTGAGCTCCCACGAACAATGGGCCACTCTTGCTAAACAAAGTCAACAAATTCAAGAAGCTTGGAATAAGATCATCGAAAAATATCAAGAGGATCAACGACAGGAGCAAATATCGAATATCGAGACTTATACTCCTCCCCCGGTGTATCCATACTATTATGATGATGATGACGATGAGCCTACTATTTCTTGGAATGATCTTACTGCTCAATGTCCTAGTGTTATTGTCATCCCTCCTCTCAATATCCCAACTATGTCCAAGGATTGTGATACATTGAATAAGCTTAGTGATGTTGGTCTTGATAAAGTGTTTGATGATGAGCTTTGTGACATACCAGCTGCTATGGAGCCTGAGGACGACGTTGCTCTCACAGAAGAGGTCGATCCAAATGATGACGATTTTTCTCCAAGCTATGAGAATTTCACTTTTGAAATTTCTCAATCTCCACCGGGAGATGCGGGTGATGACGATTTATTCTTTCCGGTTTACGAGAAGTTCACCGATGAACATGATCTTGTGGATAAGGTGGAAGACGTGCTTCTTCGCGATAGATTACGGAAAGTGCACCTTCTTATTGCTCAAATCGAAGCGTTGACTTCTCCTCCTCTTTCCGAGTCTTTGCCTCCATCTATTCCTCCCATTGAAGATAATGACCCATTGCTGGAAGAAATTGACATTCACTCCATACCACCAGGTAATGATGACGATGATATGGAGGGGGACATTATTTTTAATAATTTGCTGCAGGAAAATATTGTCCCAAGTCCCCCTCCCGAGCACATTTCATCCTCCCCTTTAGCCACCATCACGGAGGATGAATGCTTTGATCCGGGAGGTGACATTGATTATGCTATGATTGATAACAATACGGCTTTGCCGTTTGCTCAGCATCCATTGTCTTTGGGGGAGGACAATGTGCTTACTTTACCCACCCGACCTCCCGTGGATCTTGATTTCACATACTTTTCGTATGTCGAAAGGATCTTTCTCCCATTCAGGACTTATTCCCCCGCCTCTCCTTTGTTGATGTCAACCGGGAACGAGGACAAGGTCTTTGATCCCGGTATCACATTCGAGGCTTCCCCATGGACCATTTAATTCAGGGACGAGTCAGGCTCGTGACTCGGTTAATATAAACAAGCGCTTTTTGGGAGGCAACCCAATTATCTATCTATTTTCACCATAAGTGTAGGGGGAGACCCGTGGTGTTTCTTGCTTTCTTTCTTATCATGTGCAGGGATTAGAGCTTCAAAGACACACTCTTGATGACTTTTGACGAACCGTGATTCCGTGTTCCCTTCTTCCCGGTTCTATCCTAAACTCTTTTCGATTCACTATTTTATATTTCTCAATATTAAAATAGGAATCTCTTTAGTTGTCTCTTCCTTAGCAAGATTTAAACAAAGTGCACAATGTCCTAAGTGTAGGGGAGTTTACTCCCACATGCTTAAACATTGAGGACAATGTTTATATTAAGTGTAGGGTGGACTTCTATCGAAGTTAAGTGGCCTTTTCCTTGTATTTGTCCTCATTTTAACCGGAAAATTTGATTTTCGACATTTTTCAAAATTTTTAATCTATTTTGGCCTAGTTGTATAGTTGTATTTTCCTTTGTTATGTTTATTTTCTTTCCTTGCTAGAATAAATTTTCAAATAAGTGGTTTTAGATTTTTCTTAGTCGTGGACATTTTGACTCAACCCGAGTTTACTTACCTAAGTTTGCTCTAGCTAGTATCCTTAACATGTTTAAGTCAAGTTTTGCTAGGCTTTTATATAGGGAACTATAAAACGCGAAAGTCTTAACTCTTACGGGTTAAGAACAAGAACTTTTCGCAAGTTCCTATAATTGATCCTAGAGAGTCGTTTATCAAGGGAACTTTAAAATGCGATTTCTAAACTTGAAAAAGTCTAAGAATTTGCAAGATCCTATAGATGACTCGAAAACCCAAAACTTTGATTTAATAGGCTAAACATCCACGAGTCTCATTCCTTGAGATTTTAAACTGTGGAGAACGAGAGATGATAGAGTCAATTATAAGTTCGGTATTCTTTCGTGAATTTATGTGAGTTAATTATAAGCCTATTCTACCTCCGCTTGTTAATAAATTTATCTGCAATAAATAAGGTTGTACGATTTAAAAGGTTACTTAGCTTCTAGCCCCAGATCGTTTAAAAGTTGCTCGGTACGGATTAGAGTTCATAGCCAAGGCATAACTTATTGAAGCGAGATGCGAAGATTGGCGAGTCCGAAAAGGCCCTAACAAGGCATGAGGACTACATTTTGTTGCTAAAGATCCAAAAGTGATGTGAAGAATCATTTATCAAAAATCAATATGAAGGATCGAGACACACGACGAAAAGCAATAACTCCCCAAAAGTCATGGAGAAGTCTATCCGAAAAGACCCTAACAAGGTATGAGGATAAATAGATCCAAGTCCTAAAAGGAGGCGGATCGTTGTATATCGAAATCCAAAATAAAGATTGGAGAAAAATGAAGAAGTCGTGGTCCAAAGTTGAAGAATCTCTCAAAACTTCAAGTAAAGAAATTCCTATTATGAAGAGAAGGCCATTATTTCATGAACGTCTCTCAAAGATTTGAAGTATGAAGTCGCTGCCAAATATCGGTCCGAGAAAGGTCTCAAATCGTGAAGCGAGTTATGCCAAGATATGAACTTTATGAGGTCCCGAGAAGCAGTTTTAAAAGATTTGGTCCTTTAGCTAACTATTGATTAAATCGTTCACTTTATTTTCGGCCTAAATAACTATCGAAATAAGTCAAACAATGCATCCTCGTGATCATTCAAGACAAGAATAAAATATAAGAGATACACCTAGGAATAAGGGAGTCTAAGTGAGTAATTTGCCCACATGAGTTCGTGATAGTTTGCTAACTTATAATAACAATGATCTCGTTTTTAAGCTTGGTATGGGGAACGTGAAACTTGAGGATGATAAACGTTCATGGCTGCCAAAACCCAATGTAAGTTTTTAATTTCTTTTTTACTTGTTCTATTTTTTCATGTTTAGTATTTAATAAAGGCCAAGGTGGGTTATTTATGATGGAAAATGTAAACCGTGCTTTAAAACTAATGCATTGCATGAGGACATTGCAATGGTTAAGTGTAGGGGATTTGATAGGTGTAAAAACACCCATCTTTTTACCACTTAATTACAACAATAACCAAGCCAAAACGTGTATTTTATGTCGTAAATGTCGGAATTATGCGTGGTTTGTGTTTTTATTGTGATTTAGGACGAAAAGGTGAAAATTGAAGAAAACACGGGCATTCACAGGCTTTTATAGAAGAAAACGACAAAAGACGAAGTCAAGAGATCAAGAGTGCAAAAAGAATGGAAGTCCAAGGCCTATTCTGAAGATTTATCGAAGAACAAGTATAAAGACGGAAGTTTACTTAAAGCCGAAGAACTCGAGTCTAATAAATAAATAAATTATAAGACGAGTTTAATTAATCCCGAGACAAAGTCGATAAAGTCGAAGAACTTAAAAGACGAGAAGACGTGAAGAAAAAAAAGAAAGAGAAGGCAACACATGCACCTCCCCATTTCCTATAAATACCCTCCTAAATTCATTTAGGAGGGTTGGTTAGTTTTAGTTTAGCTTAGTTTTTCTTTCAATTTTGTAGGTGATTCTAGAGAGAGAAAGTGACAGTTTCTCTCACTAGGATCCCAATCTTTCATCTTCCTTTCTTGTTTTTAATCAAGTCTTTACCTTCAATGATTTAATTCTTGTTTAAAGCTTAATCTTATTCTACCCTTCTTAGTTTTTCTATTTGATCTTAAATCCGATTTCTTTTCTTTACACGAATTTGTTTAAATTTCTTGTTTGATTTATGAAAAGATTTGTCTTTTGGTTAATCTAAGTTTCATACGAATCAAGCTTTGAGCTTGACATGCTTATTGGCTTATTTTGTGTCTAGCTTATTTGTTTTAAGTTTTCTTAAAAGTTTTTACATTTTTAAAGTTTGCTTATTTTGTGTTTTTATAAAGTTTATGAATTTCGTCTTTTAAAAGCTTTCAAATTTATGTTTATCAAGTCGTTTAAGTCTTGGATTGGTTAGCTTATTGCCTTTGCTTATTGAGATTTTAAGTCTCCACCAATTTCGGAACAAATCTGCTTCCATCGCAACACAAGGGTTTTCACATATTCCGACTGGTACATTTGTTTAGATCGCAATAGCCCATTAGGGCTCTACTTTGCGATAGTTTGGTTTTCCACCTTATTCCGATCTGGGATTGCGATCGCTCATTGCGATCGCACATTCCGACGGAGTTTAAGGTTTATTGCGACGAAGTGCTGCCCAAATTTTGACAGCCACATTCGGATAGATTTTGGTACTTTAGTTATTCCGACAGTTTTTATTTTTTTTAGACATTCCGATACTTTGTTACATTCTATTTTTGCGACAGTTTTTATTTAATATATTGCGATGGATTTTACAAACCCTATTGCGATGGACCCTTTTTCTTTAAATTGCGATGGAATTTTTTTTCTTCACTTTACGATGAATCTCATGCATGCATGTATAACATTGCGATGCACCAGCATGCTAACTTGGCTGCTTAGCCATTTTGGCGCCAAAAACTGAGCAGCTAGCTAGCTAGCTTGCTAGCTTATTTATTTATTATTTTTGTTCCGTAATTGTTTAGTTTAATCTGAAAGTTGTTCCGATTTTATTTCTGAAAGTTACGTATTTTTAGTTATATTTTTCGTCTAATTTTAAAATTAATATTTTTTTCGTAAAGTTCAAGTTTTATCTTTTATTTAGTACCCGCTTTAGGTTTTGCCTCGTTTAGCTTTAAAGTACCATTTTAATTTTATTCTCTCCTTTTTTATTAAGTAAACTTTATTTTCGAGTCGATAGTTAATTTCTTCGTTTAGTTTTATTTTTATTAATTGTTTCGCTTTAAATTACGTTTTATTATTTGTTTTACTATTAGTTTTTATATCGTTTTAACTTTTAGTTTTTAATATTCACCTTGTTTTACTTTTATTATTTGTACTTGTCTTTAGTTTGTTTTTAAATACTTTTCGCATTTACTTTTTAATTAGTTATAGATAATCAACTTCCCTTTTTCTTAACCAAAAACAATTGAGTCACACATTTAACCAGAAATCAATTCGATTAGACACCGAGAAAACGAACATTAATTGGTACATGCAAATTCCTAGTTTCAAACGTGCTTGTCATACCCATGGACTGAAGACCACTTCGGTTGTTTGGTCCGCCGGCTTGGTTGCTAGGGGATCGACTGGGAATGAGTATCCTTTCCCCTGGGGACTTCCGATTCCCAGGATTTGTGTTCCTGGGGGTTCCTTGCGGATGTCCCTTCGTCATTGAGAAATCGAGATGAGATTTGCTCTAGCTTAGTGTAAGGGTCCCACGGATGGCGCCAACTTGTTGATACAAAAGTTGGGTGATCCTTGCTAGACACGAATTAGGCTTAATTCGGGTTGGCTGGACTCCGGCTCCTGCACCAAGTGAATTATCTGGTTGGGATCCTGCACACTAAAACAACACGCGTTAGGCTTACCGTGGGAATATTTCCCACGATTAGACTTCGGCGTGAGAGTAAGTAATCGGTTAGGGTTACGAGAATCGGATGAGATGTGAGTATGTAGAATGTAATACCTTTGTGGAACCCTTAGGGTTCCTTATATAGGCAGTGAAACCCTAATGGGCCGTCACTGATGCTTCGGCCCCAAGGAAAGGATAAATACCAGATTTAGATTGATTGTTATCTTCTAATTATGGCGAGTGAATATCCTCTCCTTTGGGATAAATCCTAATCATAGTAGGAGCATGATTCTGTCTAACCCTGCACCAGGCATGCCGGGCCGTGGGCCGCACACGTGTGTGCGGAACTGTTCATCTAAGCCCATAAGCTCAAATAACATTACTCCACCCATTCGTGATGGGCCAGATACTGCTAGTACCCGTGTGCCGGGTTATGACCCGGCTGGGGACTATACGTCATCAATACATGTCAAGTCAATAGATCGCGTCATACACTCGTTTTTCCATACGAGTAATCACCATTTCACCATCTCACCATGCCACAACAAGGCATAAAACCTATCACCAAAACCAACCCATATCATGTGACCCCATAATCACACAACACGACTATAGCCCAAAACATATAACACAAAAACCATAGCCATATCACAGGCAACCATTACATAAACCCTTATTGTACAATTATCCAAAATACAAATCTCATCATATACAAGCATGTACTAACCTCCTTTTCATGCAACCATACTTGGAAGTCCATCGGTGTTGTGGCACGTATATAATTACGTAGGCCTCCATAATTATATATGTCCCCTTTCACCCATGTACTCCCTCCTATGACGACACTTATAAGAAATTAGTACTACACGGAACACATATATCTACCACATATATACCACATAAAATACACTCTATATATACCGTATAGGTAAAATAAGAACCTCTCATACGCCAACCCTAACTTCATTCATAACTCGAGGCTCAATCGCCAAATCAAATCAATAACAATAAAATATCCAACATTAAAAAAAATGACCATAACCGTTCAGGCGGAAATTCGAATCTACTACTAGTCGCAGACTCAACATTGGTACTATCCTAATATTACCTAGCGCACCTGTTCTTCTACGCGACATGGGTAACACTAAATAGATTCCAACACTTCCGGTCATACGTCGCATCAATAGAAAATAAATGAATGTACTTACAGATATTATATGTCAATAGGTAAGTATGAAAGTAAATAAATATCCAAAACAAAATTAACACTTAAGCACTCCATATACTATAATGCACACATACTCCTATGACACCTACATGCATGGACCCTTAAGCTATAAACTAGGCTACTAGACTAGGCAACCTAATTCTCTATAACCATTGTCTCTGATACCATTCTGTCACACCCCACCATGACGGAATATGGGCGCGACGTATGGATATCATCACAACAATAGCGTGTCTATAGAGATAACTAAATGAATTGGAAATATCATAAATGATGACACAATGTCATGAAGATATCACAAACAATGCAGACATCTAGGTAAGTAGGTAACAGGTCTACCTCTTACCAAATACATACAATTAACAAATTACAAACATATAGGTGTCTACAAAGTATCACTTATTCAAACATAAGTAAAGACTAAGAGGAAAGGGGGTTCCTCCAATGCAATCCTAAGCCTCCCAGCTAGCCACTCCTATTCTCACGCTTAACTACATTATCACCTGAAAGAGACACTAAAACACGTCAACATAAAGTTGGTGAGAGTCATAGGTTTAGACTCCAACCCCAAAATAGTTATAAGTTGTAAATAACAACCATCAATAAAAGACATATGGACAATGTGTTACAATTATGCATTAACAACTACCATTCAAGATTAACCATACAATCACAATTCCAAGGCACCAAGCCTTACCAATAACCACAATTTCCAAGGCTCCCAGCCTTACCAATAACTATGATCCCATAGGCGCCCATACACCTATGAACCAATTCCAAGTCCCCGCCTTGTCAACATCCCCTTTGTACCAAGTCAAACGACAATAACAATCAAGAATCGCATAGCAGTTAGTCACATAAGTGTACACACATGTCAATCACAAACCATAAAAACATTCACAACATTATTTATAAAACCATACAGTGTCTCTTCCATCCCATCTGGAAGTCAAATGTCACACCCCACCATGGCGGAATATGGGGCACGACGTATGGATATCATCACAACAATAGCGTGTCTATAGAGATAACTAAATGATATAAGAAATGTCATAAAATGGTGACACAAATGTCATGACAATATCTCAACAATGCAGGAGTCTAGGTAAGTAGGTAACAGTCCTACCTCTTACCCAAGACAAACAAATAACACAAACAAACAAACATATAGGTGCCAACAGTATCACTAGATAAATGAACAAACAAAGCTAAGAAGGAACAGGGATCTCCTTCTATATGCAATCCTAAGGCATCCAAGTCTAGCCACTTCTATCCTCAAGCTTAACCACATTCTCACCTGAAAGAGACACTAAAACACGTCAACATAAAGTTGGTGAGAGTCATAGGTTTAGACTCTAACGCTAAATCAGTTATAAGCTGTGAATAACAACCATCAACACAATAACATATGAACAATGTGCTACAAATATGCATTAACAACTATCAGTCAAGATTAATCATACCAAACCAATCCAAGGCTCCTACCTTGCCAAACAACATCATGGTACCATAGATGATCACACTATGTACCTATCCCAAGGCCACTACCTTGGCAAACCACAAGGCCACTACCTTGTCAAACCACAATAACATATCAAAAATCGCATAGCAGTTAATCACATAAGTGTACACACAAGTCCATCACAACCATAAAACATTCACAGCAACAATTTAGAAACAACTCAACACAGTGTCTCTTCCATCCCATCTGGAAGTCAAAAACAAAAATAAATATGGGACTATGAACACTCACCTGATAGCTTCTTCACAAGTCCTCGCACTAGCAACAAGCTAACAACCAAAAGCACGAAATCAATACACGAACCAATCACTGAGATGACTCATCAACCTATGATGGACATCTAGTCTATTCCCGTATAATTACCTCATTGTTAAGCTCTAATCACCCCATTATCCTTCCTTAACAAGTCCTTAACTTGGTTAAGTTTAATAACTATCCCGTTCATATTTTACCCAAAACAGTCCCAGTTTTTAGGTCTCAAAACTTTAAGTCAAACGTCCACTTAAAAATACCCATGGTTTCTGTAAAAGGAATATTCATACCCTTACGTATGTTGGCTAACACCTGCCACTTGACCTAACCTTAAAGCTACTGTTAAGTCCCCGATATACATATATCTACTTTTGTCATTCCAGATTTCCTGATTTTAAACGTACTAAAAGTTTGTTACCATTAAGGGATCTTACCCTAAACCACAACCTTAGCCCAAGTGCAGATACTTACTACAATATATAAACCATCTCTCATGTTCGTGAGAAGATCCCAATGCAACCCTAAGTACCCCAAACAACCCAAAACTTAAAAAGAAAACAAGCTGAATTCAAAACTGTTTTGACCTCCGACTGTTGTAACCTGTTTTTGACCCACTTCCCTACCTCCAATTTAGTTCTAGTTTCTTGCATTGGAAAGCCACTTCAAATACCTTTCCAAGGGTACTTGGATCGTAAAATAAGAGTTTATAGAACTCCCTATATGATCAAAACAATGACCCAAAATTCTGCCCAGTTTTTAAAAACGGGTTTAACAAAATCAACCTCATTAATTAACCCTAATCCCTCTAATTACAAGCCCTAATTTATGTAATCATCATGTTATGATTAATATAACATTAATTTACTGTTTTTATAATAAACCCTAACCTAAATCCATAATAAGATGATTAAAGAAACATAAAAACAATTTAATTAAAAAGGGTTATAAAGATTTACCTTTGATTTATGAAAAACCAAGATTTTTATGAAAACCCTAATTCCTCTCTTGTATATTTCGACTCCTTATTGATCTCCAGGGATTTTATGAAGTGTTTTGATAAATAAAAACCTTATATAATTGATCCTAACCAGTCCTAGCCCAAATACAAAAGCCCGGTTCCCTTTTTCCCTTTTTTCCCCTTTTCTTTTCTTTTTTTCATATAACTGACCTATACCCATTTAATTTCGTTTTTTTTTCCTTTTTATTATTAATATTTGTATTAATAATATTACCTTAATTTTACTTAATTTATTTCAGCTCCTAAAGCCTTCAAAACCTCAAAACCGTAAAACTAGTCAGTTTTTACACGTTTTACCGTAAAAGACGTAAAATGTACACTTTTAAAAAAAATCTCAAATTTTGAAATAAACTTTATAACTAAGTCCTAAATGACTTAAAACCATCCCGAAAAATATTCATATGACTAATTACCTCATCCGAGACCTCCAAAAGCTAAACCGTAAATCCTAAAAAAAATATACTATTACTATAATACTTATACGTATACGTAAACACCAAAATATCACCATTTCATTTCATAGTCACTAAATGTGAGCTCATGAACATGAAATAACCGTTCCTCGATTTACTTATGAGTACTCTATACTCATAAACGATAACCACACCAACCTCGTTCACACAAAATAAACACGTAAACACACAAATAAAGTAATCACACATAAAATAACCCAAAAATAAGACCAAGTGACGAACCTCAAAACCACGGTTGTCACATCACTCCCTCCTAATAGAAATCTCGTCCCGAGATTTACTCCTTAGGATCAAACACACAAACAACAAATCACACGAGGATACTTGTTCTAAACGAACTCCTCTCATTTCCATGTGAACTTTAGTTCAAGTCTCAAATTACCACATATACTAACCAACAATATTTAAACTCATTGCCAAACTCTTGACCTCATAGTCAATAAATTTCACAGATGACTCTTTGATAAAAACAAAGACTCTTATTAATACAAGTCCCGAATAACCGTACATGCAAAATGCATTCTCAAACAACCTTTACCAACCTCAATACATGAAATGTATCATGTATACAACTCATTTCCCCCATGTAATTCTATGCTCATATGCTACTGGTCCGATCTTTCCAAAGATCATAAATGGACCTACAAAACTCTACATCAACTCTTCCATTTTACCAAAACATACCACCCGTTACTATGGGTGAAACTCCCTTTAGTCCGTACCCCAAACTACTTAAAATTTCCAATTTCCTTACAAAGGGACCTATGACAGTCTTTCACATACCCATTAGTTCTTCCAGTCCAAATCAACTTACGATCTATACACATCCTCAAAAGGATGGTTATCTCAGTTAGACCAATCCCTTCGTCCCTATGGCATATCACACATATAACTTCTCATCCATTCGATTATCGATACTAATCCTCCCAAACAATGAGTATAGATCAGTGCCATTTTCTTTTCCACACTTCGACAACATTAGCCTGCGCTGTGCTTTATTCTACTCATTAAGCTCTATCAAAGTTTTACCTCCGGTTCCTATCTCGACCTATTTCATTCATGCTTCGCTTCAATACACACGTCCTTCTTCCTCCTCAACTCATACCATACATCACGACGTGATGCTTCCCGTCGTTTCTTCCTTTGCCGTAATCCTTCATAAGGCATTCCATACATATTAGGCTGACTTTTACGCAAAACCCTCTATTCCATCACATTTGTACGCAATCCTTCCAACTTCTCAACTACGTGACTTCTCATTCCTCTTGAAATATGAGATGAATTAGTCAGTCTATCGACTATCACCCAACTCTCGTCACTTTCACCAATTTCGTCCTTACATTGCCCTTTCTAAGCTACTCCTATCTATGTAGGAAGTATAGTCTTGGCCCCTTTCTCCATATGATTGTCCAAGCCACGCAACATACATGTTGACGCGTTCTCTGCTTTAGACAACTCAACTCGTGCAACCTACATCCTTCATCCAAACCACCCTAATACGTCATCCATATAGTTCAAGTTCGTCTCAGCTTCACTTCATTCTTCTTATTCCATGTCTCATCAACCATGCTTGCCTTTCCCAGATGGTACTTGGCCTTGAAATTTTCTTTCACCTCTTAACTCCACCCATCACCTTTGTCAAATGTTCAATCAAGATGATTGAGTATGTGTTGGAGACGTTCATGATCCGTATAGATCATTCTCCACGTCTCATACACCAAATTCCTCTAGCATTCTAGGCAGATATAACAATCCAGCTCCACTAACTAAGTCTATCCAGTTATTCCAAATCTTCCGTTCCTGCAACGTATAGTGATCGTCTTTCTTTGTCGTCCTCGTACGCGTCCAAATCCTTGCTCCACGTATCGTCATGCTTCGCGAATTCATCCAACCCTTCGGATACTGCCAAGATCGGCTCATTATCAATCCACCTCTTCAGCCTCCAAAATGCTTCCTCATCCTTCTTCACTTCGCCCCTTGCTGGTTCCATGATATGCCATCATCTCTAACTACTCATCATGGTAGACTTAACACTAAAACTCACACTTGAAAATCTCACGTATAATTCCACTCCAAAACCAACACATAATTCGCCCCACTCTCCTTCTCAGATTTGAGTATATCAAGATGTCGTCGATGCTCCCGATGACAACTCGTTTATACACGTTCACGCACACTTGGTTCATTGACACCATGAATACCGCTAGTGATTTGGCGAAGCCAAATGCATAACCGTTAACCCAAAGCGTTCATACAACATCCTTAGCAGTTTCAATTATGTCCTCCTTGCACCCTCTCTTAGCGACAATACGAATAGATTCCTACCTTGTTCCACTTGCGAAATTCTACACGCATTTTAAAAGACCAATGCTTCCTCTCATCATACCACTCAACCGCTTTCCACATCTAATCAACTACTAAGCAACTCAACTTTTACCTTGCATCCGTTGCAATTTCCATTAACTCTTGTTCTTGAAATCATTCCATCAAAAATTTTCCTGGAAAAGCACTAACTGCAACTCCTCTCACTTCTCCTACTTGCTCTATTCATGGTTCTATCTCAAAATATTAGGCAAACCTACTAAGTTTCTGGAAATTTTCGGAAAACATACATGCCTTACGAACAATATCCCCTTCCAACACTCTCTATGGCACGTTACTTGTGCCAATATCCATACATTACACAAACCTCTATTCATCTCCCTGGTACTTGTAAGAGACCTCATGACCACATTAGTTCGTCTACGAACTCCTTTCCTCCCCACTAAGGGCATTCCGACCGTTCTCTCATGGTCACCTACTTAATCGTGTAGGCGCAACCAAGTCTTCCATACGACTACCTCAACGCTCCTGAACAATTCGAAACAAAAACTACATCCTGAATCCACCAGATATGATCAATGAATCAAACCCACGAATAACTAACGACATTTCACGTGCACTAGTTAAAACAAGTCAAAAACCACGAGACTCAAAAGAAAGCTCAAACCCAGAACGTGTATCAATTCAAAATGACCCATGACAACGAAAAATAATCCAAGAAACACCCAATGGTAACCAAACATATTACGCCCCGCGACATATTATTTAAACCGTGCAAACGATCGACTTTTCCAAAAGAATATATATATTTTTTATTGTTATTTATTATTACCTCCCACATCTATGTGACTCAAACAATCTACAAACAACCCTCTTGACGAACTCAAAACTCAACTCAAAAACTAGGTATCCCGTGCATCCCAAATCATAAAAATAAACTACTATTCAAACTCAACCTTTAACCCGACACTTGTACAATAATTTCGGCCAAGATACTGACCTCCCATGACTATACATTCTGAATACTTGAAAACTAAGTTCCGAGTACATAACTTTAGGCTTTTGAATCATCCAAAAAGCTTTAAAAACGAACAAGTTACGACCAAAACAATTTTATACTAGTTGTTTTAAAACTAAAGAATAAACTTAGTGATTAATGCAATCCTTTTAAATGAAAGATATAATTGTATGTGTAACCTTCATAAACTCAATTTAACCTCGTATTAATAATTATAAATGACGTGAATCGGTTAAACCCAATTATATAAACTATGTAAGTAGAAAGAAATTTTACTTCGCTCTATTTTAAAGAAAGTCTTTTAGAATTTGAAATAAATAAGTGTTGATTAAAAAGAAATCTTATGTTGCACCTTGTTTCAAACACGACTCCAACACCTTACCCTTATTTTACCGAATACAACCAACCATCTAACTCAATATATACCGACCAAAAGAAATGCAAGACCCAACACAAAAGATTTCATTATCACAAAAGAAATCCCAAGTTATTTCAATAGACTTGAAACCAAAAACACCATTTTAAAACGTACACGTGAAATACGAAACTCAAAGAGTACGCTACAAGACACACTTCAAAAGATTTAAAACGTCATTGGAGTTCCATTAAACTCCAGCACCATAAAACACGAACAAACACAAGGTACGTTCAAGTTATAATAACCGGTGAACGACCATATACCATAACCTAACACGTAGTAGTATATATACATCCGCATATATATACCTATCGAATATCCCAAACATACCTGTTATCATACATGTCAAGTCAATCAATTGCTTTATACGCTCGTTTTTCCATACGAGTAATCACCTTCTCACCGTTCCACAACAAGGCAATAAGCCCACCTCGAAAACCAAACCATATCGTGTGACCCCATAATCACACAACACAACTATAACCTAAAACATATAACACAAAAGAACAATAGCCATATCATAGGCAGCCATTACATAAACCCATATATTATATGTATACCCAAATTCTACATCTCATCATATACAAGCATGTACTAACCCTCTTTCATGCAATCATACTTGAGAACCCATTGAAGTTATGGTACTTGTATAACTATGTTGGCCACCATACTTATACAATTACCCTTTCCCCAAGGCACTCCCTCCTATGATGACACTTATAAGAATCAATACAACATATAACACATAAATCCATCTACTCACATAAGCTCATAACCACATAACCATATAGGTCCAAAACTCCATCTATTAAAATAACATAGTAATACTCTTGGAATACAGAAATCCATAGTCTAGCTAAAACAGCATAGACTGAATCCAAAACGGAAACATAATCAGTTATAAGTCATGTCGCCCGTAAGAGTGGAAACAGCTTAAAATCCTTCCTACCCATGTACTCCTAGTAACTCGAACCACCACACGATTCTTTAGGGAACATGACTTAAACATCAAAAGAAAAATAAAATACCTCAGGTATGTAGAATAACTCGATAAAAGATAGAAACTACCTTGTACTAAATTATGTACTATAATGTACCATTTAAGCAAAATACAACAGTGACTAGCGTGGACGATTATGGTTCAACCCGCACTAGTCACAAACCCGAAAAGAAAATAACATGTGACTAAGTATGAACATACTACGGTTCAATTCATACTAGTCAAAACATCGCAATAAATAACATCCAAACACACCAATTAATATAAAATGCACACATACTCCTATGACGCCTATATGCAGGGACCCTTAAGCTATAGACTATGCTACGCGACTAGGAAACCTAATTCTCTATAACCATTGTCTCTGATACCATTCTGTCACACCCCACCATGGCGGAATATGGGGCACGACGTATGGATATCATCACAACAATAGCGTGTCTATAGAGATAACTAAATGATATAAGAAATGTCATAAAATGGTGACACAAATGTCATGACAATATCTTAACAATGCAGGAGTCTAGCTAAGTAGGTAACAGTCCTACCTCTTACCCAAGACAAACAAATAACACAAACAAACAAACATATAGGTGCCAACAGTATCACTAGATAAATGAACAAACAAAGCTAAGAAGGAACAGGGATCTCCTTCTATATGCAATCCTAAGGCATCCAAGTCTAGCCACTTCTATCCTCAAGCTTAACCACATTCTCACCTGAAAGAGACACTAAAACACGTCAACATAAAGTTGGTGAGAGTCATAGGTTTAGACTCTAACGCTAAATCAGTTATAAGCTGTGAATAACAACCATCAACACAATAACATATGGACAATGTGCTACAAATATGCATTAACAACTATCAATCAAGATTAATCATACCAAACCAATCCAAGGCTCCTACCTTGCCAAACAACATCATGGTACCATAGATGATCACACTATGTACCTATCCCAAGGCCACTACCTTGGCAAACCACAAGGCCACTACCTTGGCAAACCACAAGACCACTACCTTGTCAAACCACAATAACATATCAAAAATCGCATAGCAGTTAATCACATAAGTGTACACACAAGTCCATCACAACCATAAAACATTCACAGCAACAATTTAGAAACAACTCAACACAGTGTCTCTTCCATCCCATCTGGAAGTCAAAAACAAAAATAAATATGGGACTATGAACACTCACCTGATAACTTCTTCACAAGTCCTCGCACTAGCAACAAGCTAACAACCAAAAACACGAAATCAATACACGAACCAATCACTGAGATGGCTCATCAACCTATGATGGACATCTAGTCTATTCCCGTATAATTACCTCATTGTTAAGCTCTAATCACCCCATTACCCTTCCTTAACAAGTCCTTAACTTGGTTAAGTTTAATAACTATCCCGTTCATATTTTACCCAAAACAGTCCCAGTTTTTAGGTCTCAAAACTTTAAGTCAAACGTCCACTTAAGCATACCCATGGTTTCTGTAAAAGGAATATTCATACCCTTACGTATGTTGGCTAACACCTCCCACTTGACCTAACCTTAAAGCTACTGTTAAGGCCCCGATATACATATATCTACTTTTGTCATTCCAGATTTCCTGATTTTAAACGTACTAAAAGTTTGTTACCATTAAGGGGTCTTACCCTAAACCACAACCTTATCCCAAGTGCAGATACTTACTACAATATATAAACCATCTCTCATGTTCGTGAGAAGATCCCAATGCAACCCTAAGTACCCCAAACAACCCAAAACTTAAAAAGAAAACAAGCTGAATTCAAAACTGTTTTGACCTCCGACTGTTGTAACCTTTTTTTGACCCACTTCCCTACCCCCAATTTAGTTCTAGTTTCTTGCATTGAAAAGCCACTTAAAATACCTTTCCAGGGGTACTTGGATCGTAAAATAAGAGTTTATAGAACTCCCTATATGATCAAAACAATGACCCAAAATTCTGTCCAGTTTTTAAAAACAGGTTTAACAAAATCAACCTCATTAATTAACCCTAATCCCTCTAATTACAAGCCCTAATTTATGTAATCATCATGTTATGATTAATATAACATTAATTTACTGTTTTTATAATAAACCCTAACCTAAATCCATAATAAGATGATTAAAGAAACATAAAAACAATTTAATTAAAAAGGGTTATAAAGATTTACCTTTGATTTATGAAAAACCAAGATTTTTATGAAAACCCTAATTCCTCCCTTGTATATTTCGACTCCTTATTGATCTCCAGGGATTTTATGAATTGTTTTGATAAATAAAAACCTTATATAATTGATCCTAACCAGTCCTAGCCCAAATACAAAAGCCCGGTTCCCTTTTTCCCTTTCTTCCCCTTTTCTTTTCTTTTTTTCACATAACTGACCTATACCCATTTAATTTCGTTTTTTTTTTCCTTTTTATTATTAATATTTGTATTAATAATATTACCTTAATTTTACTTAATTTATTTCAGCTCCTAAAGCCTCCAAAACCTCAAAACCGTAAAACTAGTCAGTTTTTACACGTTTTACCGTAAAAGACGTAAAATATACACTTTTAAAAAAAATCTCAAATTTTGAAATAAAATTTATAACTAAGTCCTAAATGACTTAAAACCATCCCGAAAAATATTCATATGACTAATTACCTCATCCGAGACCTCCAAAAGCTAAACCGTAAATCCTAAAAAAAAATATACTATTACTATAATACTTATACGTATACGTAAACACCAAAATATCACCATTTCATTTCATAGTCACTAAATGTGAGCTCATGAACATGAAATAACCGTTCCTCGATTTACTTATGAGTACTCTATACTCATAAACGATAACCACACCAACCTCGTTCACACAAAATAAACACGTAAACACACCAATCAAGTAATCACACATAAAATAACCTAAAAATAAGACCAAGTGACGAACCTCAAAACCACGGTTGTCACATCAAATCATTTATAGCTCATAAAAACATGGGACTATGAAACTCACCTGAACAAGCTTCTCCAAATACCCGCACTCTAGCAAAATCTAAACACACAAACATATACAATCAAGACATTAACCACATACCAAAATGGCTCATCAATCTACGATGGATATCTAACCTTGTCCTACAACTTAACCTCATTTATATGCCATATGAATCTCATGACACCCCTCTATAAAGCCCTTAACTTTGTTTAGTTCATAACTCGCCCCGTTAACATTTTACCCAAAACAGTCCACTTTTTCATACGTTAAACTATGGGTCGAACACCCCCTTAACCAAATCAACTTCCTCTGTAAAAGAAACCCTATGCCCTTACATGTGTTAGCTAACTCTCCCCTTTGGCCGCAACCTTGAAGACACTGTTAAGGCCTCCATATATATATACTTTTACCTATCTAAAATTTACTGATTTTGAACATATGAAAAGTTTGTTATGATCAGAGGGTCTTACCCTAACCCATTTTTTTAGACCTCCTCCAGATCTTTTATCTAATATATAATCTAAGTCTCATGTTCGTTTGAAGGTTCCAACATAATCCTAAGTACCCCAAACAATTCAAAACATAAAAAGAAAACAGGCTGATCCAAAAACTGTTTTGACACCCGACTGATGTAACCTGTTTTTGACCCACTCCCATATCTCCAATTTAGTTCTCGTTTCTTGCATTTGAAAGCTAACTAAATTACCTTTCCAGGGACATAAGATTCGAAAATTAAAAATTTGCAAAACTCTAGATATGATCAAAACAATGACCCAAAAATTATGCCCAGTTTTTAAAAACGAATTTAACATAATTAACCAAATTAATTACCCTCATCATGTTTAATCATTAACCCTAATTATTCTAATCATGACTATATCATTGTGATAACATTAAATTACAGATTTTCTAATAAACACTAACCTAGATTCATCATATAATGATTAAGAAAGAATTAAAAACAATTTAATTAAAAGGGTTTAAAGAGTTTACCTTAGATTTTTGGAAAACAAGATTTTTGATGAAGAACCCTAATTTTTTACATGGATTTCGAATCACTCATGATCTCCAGGGATTTTATGATGTGCTTTTATTAATAAAAAGTTTTTGTATATTTTTCTAACAAGTCCTTGGCCCAATACAAAAGCCCGGTTCCCCTTTTTTCCTTTTTTCCTTTTTCTTTTTTTTTCTTGCATCCCAAAACCGACTATACCCCTTTAATTTCGTTTTTTTTCTTTTTATTATTAATAATTGTATTAATAATATTACCTTAATTTTCCTTAATTTATTTCAGCTCTTAAAGCCTCCAAAACCTCAAAACCGTAAAACTAGTCAAATTTACGCGTATACCGTAAAAGACGGAAAAATATACAGTTTTATAAAAAATCTTAAAATATGAAATAAACTAACTAAATAAGTCCTAAATGACATAAAACCATCCCAAAAAATACTCCCGTGACTAAATACCTCTTCCGAGACCCCTAAATGCAAAACCCTAAACCCTAAAAATACGATTTTCTATAATACATATATGTATACGTAAAACACTAAATAACACCATCTCATTTCATAGTCACTACCATGTAGGCTCATGAACATGAAATAACCGTTCCTCGATTTACTTATGAGTACCATATACCCATAAACGATATCCAAACTTCACTCCAAAAACACAAAATAAACACATAAGCACATAAAAGCACATATTTGCACAAAACACCTTAAACTATAGTCTAAGTGATGAACCCCAAAAACCATGGTTGTCACATTTATGTTTTCCGATTTAATGATCAACGATGAAGAAAATTTGGTGAATAGCCATCGGGTACGGTTTCTTGCAAGAGAGATGTCGTTTTTTTCTAAATATACGACAACCAAACTGAGTGTCAAGAAACCCTATAATCGAGATCGTTATGGTGCCCATGATCGTTTAGTTGCCGCTTTTTCTGCGATAACCCGTATAGAATGAACGAGAATTCCGCAAGACATTATGAATGGCTCATTCACTTTTCAACCAGATAGTTGTGGATGCAACTGCTCATGATCCTTACATTAATGCAAATAACTGTACCGAAAAAGAAGGCATTGCTCCGTTGGTGAAATGCACTTCTGCAATTCGTCAATGACATACGAAATTGTTCCATGTTTTTTAGATGAATACCTGCAAATGGCTAAAATAATTTTACGGGAGAGTCTTGATCATTTTTGTACTGTTATAAGGAATGTTTATGGGCTAGAGTATTTGAGAAAACCCACGGTGTGTGACGTTGATTTACTATATCAGTATCAAGATGAGAACACACGGTTTCTCGGGGATGTTAGGAAGTCTAGACTGCACGGATTGGGAGTGTTTGGTTGTTCGTACGCCCATAAATGGCAGTTTGTTAGACGTGGTCATGGACCGAATCCGTTCATTTTGTTGGAAGTTGTTGCGTCGCAAGACTTGTGGATATGACATGCTTTCTTTGGTGTTTCTGGGTCTAATAACGACATCAATGTCTTACACCAATTCCTTTGTCTAATGATTTAAAAACCGAAAGAGCGCTATGGATTCCTTTTGTGGATAACGGCGTTACTTAGCCATTAAGATACTATCTTGTTGACGAGATATATCTCAAATTCGTTGCACTCGTTAAAACGATTCTGGAATCCGCTGACGATGACCACAATCGGAAATTGTATAACAAGAAACAGGAATCGGCAAGAAAGATATGGTACGAGCATTTGGTGATCTAAAAAAGAAATGGACCATAATCGCCAATCGCGCACGTGCGATAAGAAAAGAAAAACTTACTCATATGATGCATGCATGCATCATATTACATAATATGGTTTGAAAACACAAAGAACATGTGATAAGTCACAGATGGTTCTTAAGAGAAGCACATCAATCGGACGATCTCGTACGAACCCCGGCACAAATTCGTGAAGTTAAGGAGTACTTCATATCGTCCCAAGTGCATAATAACGTTCGAGCCGATTTAACGCAACACTTGGCTAATAGAAATGTTTAATTTTCGATTTAAGTGTAATGTTTTTAATATTTGAAGTTTACGTAATGTTTTTATTTGATGAACTAAAAGTTTTAATTTTTGAATAAAAAATAAAAGTGATAGTGAAAAAGTGAGGTGTATATGAGTTTTTTTTCTTAGTATCCTTGAAATGTGCGATTTTGATAAGTTAGTAAAAAAAGAGAAAAAACTCAAATGACGATGGATTTTTTAGCATCATTCCCCCTAGCATTAGGGTGACCATTAGGGGTGTGCAAGACCGAAAACCCGAACCTAAACCCAAAAAAACCGAAGAACCGAAACCTAAAAAACCGAAACCGATGGTTCGGTTTTTGCATTTTGAAAAAACCGAAACTTTTGGTTCGGTTTGGTTTTAGCATTAAAGAAAACCGATATAAACCGAATCGATCTTTATAAACATGAGAATATATATATAAGTTCACGTCAAAACTAATGGACGTTGTATTTGCTATGCTAGATTAATTCTATCATGTTTAGTAACTAATCATAGTTTCATATGCTTATTGAACATGACTAAATAATAAGTTTAATTCTCGATTGTTTTTTAATTAGGTTTTTATCGTTGCTATTGTGTTGATTTATACACATAAATGATTTTTTTAGGATTTTATATGATATTTTTTCCTTATTGTTAATGTTGTGTTTCTTGTTGTTATTGTTTATTTAAAACTTTTAACTTGTCGGTTATTGTATATTCAGAATCGACTTGTAAAAGTAAAGCTCGATAAATCATATAGGAACCAAAAAAACCAAACCGAAAGTAAATCAAAAACCGAAAAACCAAACCGACACAAAACCGGAACCGAATGGTTCCTAAAAATCAAAAACCGAAATTTGTTGTTTCAGTTTCGGTCTTATACAAAAACCGAACCAAACCGAAACATGCTCACCCCCAGTGACCATTATAGTCTATACCAAACAGTTTTGTACGTTTTATTTTTTAAGTATAAACCATTCACTTAAAAGAAATTTCTGTTATAATTACTAAGCTTATTATCATAATTGCAATACAAATTGCATTATATAAGTTAGTTATATAAAACGCATGCATATTAATCAAATTATATAGACGATGTGATATTTTTTGGTAAAAAGTAATGTGATTAAATAATTTTAAATGATTATATCATAAAAAGTTTCATCAAACAGTATATTGTCGCAATACGCGAGCAAATACATATTGCGCTGTTTACAATATTTAACACTAGGTTTTCTTAGAGTTTATATACAGTAACATAAAATTATTCGGGTATGAGCAGAATGTAACGGATATCACGATCTATGACAAGATTGAAGGGAGAAAAAGAAATCATCAACGGCGATAATTAACAACAATAGCAATGATACATCGATAGTTTTTGGAGATACTAGTGATGAGACAAAAACAATGTTCTGAAAGAACGCTATGAGATTATTACTCCGTGCAGGTGGTCGAATTTTCATCTCGAATTAAATCACAAAGCAGTGGTTCAAAGGAAAATTGTTATTATTGGAGTTTTGTTTTTTGAAATTCATATCATGAAAATGTTGTATACATATAGGGGATATGATTACTTTTAAAATTAGGAAAGTTATCTAACTTTTTGTGTGTAAAATATTTATATGTTATACTTTTAAGTGTTAAATATTAAAAAAATACAAAAAAAAGAATATTCTCTCCGTCCCAAAATTATAGTCCACCTTTCCATTTTAGTTTGTCCCAATTTAATTGTCCACTTTTAAAACTTCTAAAAATAGATAGGAATTTTATATCGAGATTACTAGATTACCCTTAAATGAAATTATAATTACAAACTTTAAAAAGGTTTTTAATTAATTGATTAAGGGTAAAATTGTCTTTCAGCAAAAAGTAAGAGAGAAAAAGCTGAAAAAATGGTACTTTTCTTAAACTGTGTGTTTTTTATCGATGGACAATAATTTTGGGACAGAGGAAGTATAAAGTTACATAC
Organism: Glebionis coronaria; assembly: GCA_025667525.1. NCBI lineage: Eukaryota > Viridiplantae > Streptophyta > Magnoliopsida > Asterales > Asteraceae > Glebionis > Glebionis coronaria. The sequence continues at coordinate 252,671,361 of CM046878.1, forward strand.
TTTTTAGTGTAGGCATCATTTTTCCATATATATGGTTATGTGATTATTGAAAAATAGTCCCTTGTACTCTACTGGTAGAAATATTGTGCCTTCCATTTTAGTGTTAGGGATCCCTTAATGCTAACTAATTACCCAACAACTAGTAAGTGTGTTGGCAATCAAGGGGCCGTTTTGATGTTGACAATGAGCATGATGTGACAAAAGAGGTGAGACGTAAGTTTCACTATACGAAAAACGTTTTGGGTTGACTCTAAGCGTGATGTGGAAAAAGACGAGAAAAGTCGCAAGACATGACGTGTTTTTAAAAGTGTTTAGAGAATTTTATAATATATAATTTTGGCTTCTATTTACCAATGTTTGTTTATACCTCATATACTTATAAAATATAAAAACTTATAAGGTTATAAATATATATTACCGTTGAAAGTCACGTTTTAAAAATGTTGTATTCTCACGTCTTATGTTAAAATTTAAGGTTTGATCATGATATTGCGTCATGCCTTACACTATCCTTAACCTGGCTTTTAGGCCCCGTTTGGTTTGAAGTCGGGTTTTACTTTAGGTATAGGTTTATAAAGTGGAGGGTTTAAGATTGAAATGATTGAGGTTTGAATGTGTGAATTTGAATAATAATTTGATATATTATTAAAATAAAAGTAGGAGAGAGAATATGTATAATATTATAAAAGTGGTGTATTTTATGTATCAGTATATTAATTAATATTAATTAAAAAACTATATGTAACAGAAAGTAAAAACAAAAAAATCAGTTATGTTTGAGAATAAACATAGCCCTAAAAAAAACTTGTAACTCGTGCAAATCCAAGGAGGTACCCTCCTTTTGTGCACTCCATTAATCTAGACCTTATCACCATAATTAAAACCTAGGTTTACGTACCAAACAATTAGCTTCATGTCCAAACCAATTTTATGGATTAAACCCCACAGTCCAAACGGGCTCTTAATGTTAAATCATTACCTAACAAACAACTAACTACATAGTGGTCCTTTTATGACAATCATTACCTAACAAACTAATAAATATACATTAACAACTGCCCAAAGCGAAAACGGAATGATTATTATGTCATTTTTTTAGTTTCGCTTTTAATTAATAAAGTCAATGAATAATATAAAAATTCCATTGGTTATGATGAGACGTATGAATGAAAGTTTGTGCAGTAATACTTACTTTTTTCATCATATTACGTAGTAATAAACATTATGATTTGAACCACGTAATTTTTAGAGTAAAATACACCGTTCGTCCATATGATTTGCGTTGACTGGCGTCCTTAGTCCTTTGATAAAAAAAGTTGCATCATTCATCCTTAACTTTCAAACCTTTTTCGCCATTGGTCCTTCACTTTAAATGGACCAACAAAAAATTATTTATTCATTTTGACACAAGAGTCTTTTCGTCATTTCTTTTAACTTATCTCTATCTTCATATTCTTTCTTTCTTTACAACAATCTTCATCTTTTTTCTTCTTTCTTTAACTTATCCTTATCTTCATCATCACACCAATCATTATCTTATTTCAAGAAACACTTTTTTTTTCTAAACACCTAATTCAATACTATTAAACCGCAAATAACTTCAAATCAAACCCCAACTTATATTTTAGCTTTTTTCTTAAAAAATGACTAAAAGTCATTTCGACTATTGTATATATAAACACACACAACATAACATGTGTACATAGATTGGTATGTGTTCCGTTAAATAGACAAATATAACTTGATTGACTCATAAAATCATAACATCATTGACAAATTTTAAGCCTTGGTCTTTGGGTTTGTAAGATTCTTGTCTTTTAACTTCTAAGAGTTGAGAGTGCTAGACAACAAGCAACTGATTTAGTACTTTTATATTTTACCAACTATTATATACTTATATGTTTTTTTTACTTGTATGTGTACATGCATTTTGTAAATGTTGTAACTTGTAAATGTGTATTGTATGTATCTTATGTTGTGTATCATATATCTTAGCATAGACTACATACCACATCAGAGGATCAATATCATTAGTTGATTATGTGATGTGAATTTTCAAGTTTGTTTTTACTTGTAGGATGCATGAGACCTGCAGCACCGTACTTTGGTGGTCTAGAGGGTGGAACATTTGATGGAAGACCTAATTACCATCCCCCGCTTCCTTACAACTATCAGCAATTCCAGTATTCCTTATATGGGTAAGTTATTGTTTCACTTATCTTTATTAATAGTAAGACAGCCAAGTAGAATGAGCACTGCTCTGAATTGTTAGTATAAAATAGGAAGAGATATAGTTATTGTATGTTTAATTGTCATGTTGTTTTTCCGTTACCCAGTTACGTGATAAGAGGGGAAAACTTCGGCTCATTTATGTGATAAACTGATAATAGGTTCGTCTGAGTTGTCTCGAACTAATAACAGGTAGGTTGGTCATGTTTAACCATTTTGCTTTTATATACTTTTATGTACACATGTTGGAGTCGAAATGACTTTCAGTACACATGTTTATGTTGTGTGTGTTTATATATACCCATGTTTAACCAAAGGCCTTTTGGTCTATCGGTATGTGAGTGACTCTCTAACCTCAAGGTTGTGGGTTCAAGTCTCGGTGGAGACATGTGAGATAGAAATTGTGAGATAGTTGTGTGAGTTGTAACAAAAAAATAGCCTTTCTAAAAATATATATATATATATATATATATATATATATATATATATATATATATATATATATATATATATATATATATATACTAGTTGCTAAGCCCGTCCGATGGACGGGCATGACTTGTGATTTTCATTTACAATTTTTTTAGCAAAATAATGGTGTTTAAAATTTTTGAATGTTTTAAAATGTTTTTATTTAGCATAGTAGCTTATGGATATGGGCGGAGGATAGTAGAGACCAAAGAGGTTGATGGCCTCCCTAAGATTTTTGTGCCAAATATACTTTCTTTGCTATTCGCATGTTAAAAAAAATACATAAGCTTTTATCCTTCCCAAAATATAAAATGTATACTTTTGGCCATCTCAGACTAAAAATTCTCGCTCAGCTACTCCTTATAGATTATATTCTGATGTGGGTTGGTCGGGTTAGTTGTACTCCTATGTTTGTTTGTAATCGTGTTAGGATGGTTGTTGAAGTTAGTGTTTATTATTACTTAATTGATACATATTATCTCTTGTAATATATGTTTATATTTATGTTATGGTTATTCTGGTAGGTTATTGGATTGTTGAATACATATTGAAAATTAAAGGTTTTTTTTAGAGTTTCTTGATATCATGCATGACTTGTAATTGTTGGTTTTTAGTTTTTTTTAGCTAAAGAATGGCGTTAAGACTTTTGTGTATTTTACATAGTTTTATTTGAAGATAGTAGCGGTGTTTGTTGGGTTGCTAGCATTTATATTACTAACAATATTTCATGTTTTTTAAGAAAAAAATAAATGCTCTTCAAATATGAGTAGCTACAAAGTGGTATTTAAGAACAAATATATGTTGTAATCTAAAATGGGAGATAAAGCTTGATTGATCAGTAACGACGTATGGTAAGAACTTTACTAAACACATCTGGTTGAAAAAAAATTCAATATAAGTCATAAATTTTTTAACGCATAAATGAACCAATCATGTATATTAATTTTCTCATCAAACTGTAAATCCAAACTTACATTTTTTAAGAAAAAATAAAAAAACTCACAATTACGCCAAAAGAATTGATATAAGTTTAAAGTTATCAGTTTTTCATTATCTCGATAGAACTAACAACAACTTCTTACCATTCGTTAAGTTTAGCATTTGCTGTGTTAGTATCTTGAAGTGTACAAAACGAAATACATAAAAAGATGTTAGTATCGTGAAGTGTGTATAAACGAAATGCATAAAAAAGATGATGGTGAACCTTAAAATTACTGCTTTTTGTCTGACCTTATCTCAAGATATTTATTTTACACTTACATAGAGAATTGATATATGGACCTAAATACGTTGACCTAAAAACAGCCTTAACAATAATATTAGACTGACACCTTTAGTTTAATTTAAAATTTCAGTCAATTTTTCTATAATTCTCGATTTACCCATATTAAATAAGTTTTCGAATTATAATATAGTTTCTCTCACAGTAGAAATCTCATTCTCGTGGAGGAAAGAACATAACAACCAAGGATGCTCGTCGAAATAATGTGGCATGAAATCCAGTATCGTCTAATGTTCACCACCAGACCAAGGTGCTTGCAGTCTCAATTTGTCAAACCTTTTTTCGATTATTCAACGAAGAAAAAAAATATCATTTTTTTCCTTTTTTATTACAGTATTAATTTGGTTTTGTGGGTAAAGATGGTATTTTTGCGGGGCCTAAAGAAAAGTTGAGGAATATCATGAGTGAATATGGATTTTTGTATATTATGTTGAAATAAGGTGGCGTTGAGGCGCAGGGACGAAGCCAATACCTAATATGACCGGGTACATAAATGATTTTAATCTTAATATAACATAGTTAGTAAGTGAATTAAGACAAAGAGTTTAAACAAATTTTGATGAATCGGGTGTATTTTAGATTTATTTGAGAAAATCGATGTTTTATTCAAAAATTAACACTAAATCAAAAAAGTTTATAGCGAGACACCCCTGGCTCCGTCCTGCTGAGGTGACACCCGAAAGCCCAAACGAATACATATCTTTACTGGAATCGTTTGTTATTTCGCATGTATATCTTGTTTGTTTTTTATAAAATATTTTCATTAATTTTCATAAATACTTACAACAAAACATAATTTTTGTACCACTTTTATTTGAAAAGCATATCACCCGTTAATCCCTATAGAAAATACTTTAATACATGATCAAGGGATTAAAGGCGCCAAGCATAATAACGACTATAACTCTTTCACATAAACTATTATATAAAGAGGCTAACTCTAAATCTTAAGTTCGATTTTAATTCCTGACCTAAAATTTTCAAACTTAACTTCAAACCAAAAATTAAGATATGAAGGTTAAGTTTAAACTGTTTGAGCATATTTTGTTAAATTAATCTCATCCATTCATACGTTTTTATAAAAACTTTTGTAACAACCTTAGTAGCAAACAATTCAAAAAACTCTTATCCTTAAATTGAAATATCTTTTGATATATTTATTTTTTCTATAATCTACTTTCTAACATATTTTCTAAAATTTTGTGCTCTTTAATTCAACATCCATTTTGATATGTTTTTATTAAATTTAAGTTTATTCTTTTTTAATGAGTTTATTTAAGTTAATTTAATTTTTTTACTACGTTAACTTTAATTTAAACCTTAGTAAAATTATAATGTTTGTTCGTTAAAAAAGTAGTTATCGGATACTCGTCGCTGCATTGTACGGGTACGATGCTAGTAGATCTAATAAGAAGTAAAAAAGGCGTATGTGTTTTTGGAGCATATGTGTTTTGAGATTAAGGCTTCTAAATGACATTTATTGGATGCTCAAAAATTGTTAGATGATAAACCGTTCAATTTATCGGTTCAGAGACCTCTTAATTTACCATCAGTTTTATATTTGTTCTCAACCATGGATTGCATAATTTTGTTTTCAAGTTACGGTTAATTAAAGGCAAAGCTATCAATTAATGAAGATGCGTGTCTTAGTTAAGAGTCTGAGGATGGGGGAGATGAGACATGACTTGTAAATGTACGTGTATCCTACTATAATTATAAATAGTGTTAAAAGCAGTAACCACTTGTTACTTACAAACATAAGCTACAATTAGCAGTTTTCATAAGCCAAGAGCTAAGTTTTAAGTTGGAAGTATAAGCTATTGCTATTATATTCCGAAACATAAGGTATTAAGCTGCAAATGCACAAACCAGTAACCTTAGTAGGTTTTAGATGATCTATACAATGAAATGCAGCAAGTTACTTAATAATTTCTCAAAAGGTTGCCACATCTTCAATCTTTTCATTGGCCTGTGACATTATTCAAACATAGTCAAATCTCGCTATTTAGCTAAAAGATGGATAAAACGAAATTGGCTTTCTTATAGTCAAGTGTCTTAATATAACGGTTTGACCCTTTCTTATAAATAGCCTGGAATGGCCATAATTAAATTTCATCTTCATTCTTGAAAGTTTTTCATCAAAGTATGTCGTCTAAGTTCTAACTTCTCTTTCTTATCACTCATCTTATCTAATGATTTTGGAAATTTGTCAAATACAGATACTGGTCACTATTGTTTGCTTGCCACGACAGATTATAAGAAATAGACACATAAGAAGAGTTAAGAGTTAGGTCATACACCTTAAGTCCTTTTGTCATGTTATCCGTTGCTTCCTTAAGTCCTGATACCGTGGATAATACAACATGGATGCAATATCTGACTTACATTTTAAAACTAATATAGTCATCGATATGGTTATATAAGAAACATATCAAAGGTAAAAAATAATCAGAAACATGAAAGTAAATAAAAGCCAAAACTTGCCAATAGGATTAAGGAGTCTTCCATTTTTTTCCTTCCTCTTTTCTATCTATCTTTGTTTCAAAATTTCTCTAAACTCTTTTGGAGCCTTCAAGAGTTTGGCGGCCAAGTTCATTGTCAGTCTGCCTGATAGTCTTTGTATCATCTAACAACATTAGAATATACATTCAGCGTCCACTTTTCTAGCTTAAAAATGGAAAGTTTATATGGTTCAATATATATAAATATCAAAGAAACAGAGTCGCAAAAAACATACCATTTTTTGCTGTAATCTTTTCCCATATAATCGGTGGCAGAAAACCCAATGAGAGTGAATACCTATGGCAACCATTTCAGGTATCATAATTTTTAATTAATAAGCATGAAATAGACATATAGCGTATAATGTATGGTACATAAAAAAGAACTCAGTGAATTACCGATGTCTTCATTCTCAGCCCGCTTGCGTTTCTTGTGATTATTAGGGAAGGAGTTAATAATCTGTGAGTGCGAGTTCAACATCTTCAATTCCCCCTTTCTAGTCTTCTATGCTTGGCCTGAATCCTCTCAATCTCCATCTCAGCCACTTCCTTTCTTATACTCCATCGTCATACTTTTCTTTTACCAAATCATAAAAGGATACAATAAGTTCATCATCTACAATATTGAACTGATGAAACACCACATTCAAGCCTCCCTTCTTGCATAACCTTTGGTGATTCCTCACCCCTTGTGTCTCAAGCTGATGTGTTGTTTGAAATCCAACTCCTTGATTTATAAATGATTGTGGTATTCTCAAATTGGCTTACCGGGTTATGACAGAACTTAACCTTGTAGCGCCAAGTCAAGATACAGTGGTTTTTTTCAAGTGGGAATGACAATGATCGAATCCAAACAATAGCTCTGTCCAACCTTAGTGCTTTCTCTGCATTTATATAGTCTCATCGGTTTCTAAAATGAAATAACAAAACTAAAGGTTAGTGGTTCCTCATACAACCTGATATTATGTACATGACAACATGTTACCACACCAAATACGCCAAATACATACCTCAAAGGCAACATGATATCTGCTTCACCCATTATATGTGAGATCAAAACTATAAAGCAAAAGTAGGGATGAACTAACATTAATTTGTACAAAAATAATTCAACTGTTTATTTCAGAAGGAAAAAATATCATCTTTGGCAATGGATTAAAAGGTGTTTGAAAATCCTTTTTTCCCACAAAGTTACTAAACATGCTCAAAGATAGTGATAATAATTATGCATCAAATGTAGTCTAGAAGCAAGGATCTCTTCACAAAATATATCGATACGTACCCCACAATGATGATCGAATCAAAAAACACATTCATCCAGAAACTCTAGAATGGATGATGTACTTGAAAACCTGTATAAAACAGAACATTTACATGTTTTAGATGCTGAAAGGCAATCCCTTTCAGTTGCATACTTATTCAGATTTCTAGACTTGAGGTGCATCAAAGATGGCCTAAAGTAGATTAGGTGCAAAGCCTATCTTGATGTGCGGTCATTATCCCTCGGGATGGCTCCACGAACAGTTCTAAGGAGACAACAAATGATAGTTAGTGATAATAAGTAAACTTAAATGGGTAAAAAAAGATTTTAACATTAAGCACAATCTACCTGTCTTATGACAGATTCTCCAAGAATACAGGGAACTCAAGTATATTTGAGTGAAAAGGGCCCATAATAAACAACATCTTTTCACCATGGTATGCAAATACCTTACAACCCGATGTGTCCGGTATTCATATAACACCTTCAACCAACACCTTTCGGTTCAATATGTCTCTGATATTCAGAGAGGCAAAAATAAACATATGTTCAGATTTGGTGGTACACCAACAAAAAAACTACAAATTGCAAACCCATTGCATAGACAAGTTTGTGTTAAACCAAAAGTAGCCTACAAAGCGTCTACTACTTAATCAAAATACCTAAAACCAACTGACACTACAGCATACATGTAACACATGCTTTTACTATTTCAAAGGCAATATCCTATAACCTTTTCGTTCTTCTAACGGAAATTACCTGAACGCTTCAGCTTCAACTTTGAATCTAATTTCTATTAGTTTATTTTCAACAACAATATCTTTCCTGCATATTTCATACATAGTTGATCAAGTTGCAGCTTATGCGCCTTACACGTACCCTGAGAACATAATTATGGATACACCATATTCAGGGAAGGTACTTGGGGTATGATTGTATTAGCTTAATATATGCCTTTCCAGTTTACTTTATACGAAGAATAAATCCAAGCGACATATTTACTTCTTGATGCAATGTGTGAAGATCCTTCATCTATTTGTATTACAGATCCTACTTTTCATATGAGGCAAAGTAGAAAGGGAAAGAGGTGCTGCAATTCACGTTGTGCTGAATGAAGTAGTCTTAAACAAAGCAAATAACATCAATCAGTGAGTAAATATAAGAATCCATCTCATCTTAAATTATAATGTCGTCACAAAACTAAATGAGGTTTAAAGAAATAATACCTTCTGATTCAGAATACAGGCAGAATCCAAGGGCCAAAACAATAGTCCTTATTACATCATTAGTCACATCATATATAATTATATATGGATCAAAACTAAACTTTGGGCAACTTTTATCCCGCTCTACCCATTTTGAATGTTTTCGTTCTAGCTAAGGATTATTTTCACATGTTGGCCCGTTTAAGATCAAAGCACAGCCCGAATCAACTCAATCATACGTTAACGGGTATAAGAAAATGGATACCGTTCGGACCAGCATTTTACTTGTGTAGTTGTTTCCTTTCTCCCTTGAATCCTGAGAAAGCACAGGGCTGGCATTACTATTTCCTGCATTAGGAAATAAAATGAAGATTTTCCATCAATCCAACCATTGACGTTGGACACATTGAAGGAGCTAAACTGGGATGAGGGATGCTCACAAATGGATTCCACTTGTGTGATATACTCAATCCAGAACTGCTAGCAGATAGATCGTGTGAATCCGAACCGTTTCACTGTTTGAAGATCTCATTTCAGTGGCCGATGACAAGTCATGGAAGAGGCCAACGATGATACAGGTAATGGCGATGTCCAAAGAGCTACAAGAAGATTTAAGGAGTGCTATTCCTCATGGGATGGTGATGAAAAGCTCGGTGATAGATGAATCTCAAGAAAAAGAGCCTCTGGTGCTCACTAACCTCAACCTAGCCATATATTAAGACCATGGAAAGAGATCCATCTTGTTTCAGTGTATCAAGAACAAACGTGATGATTTGGGAAACCCATGAATCCAATCTACAGTAGCAGATTGAATTGCAATTGAGCATGGTGTTTTAAATTCATCATCCACCGCCTGTCAAATTTAATATTAAAAGGATTTAGTTTATATATCCTAAGATTTAATGTTTCATGTAACTACAAAGTGTGAGTAGCATACATATTCTTCAATGAAACCAAGATTAAAATGAGCTATTAGCTCATCATCCTCGGAATCTGTGTTGCAAGTGTATATATATGGTTGTTTGTGTTGACATCATGTTGTGTAAGGAACTTCTTACCCACCAATCCATTCAAATCAGCTGGAAAATAGTCAGTTGTGTCATGTCCATGTTTTTTCATTACCTCATACGCAGAGATTCCTTTACACATCTTACCAACATTAGTATAAAAATTGCAAGTGGAGCTAAACCAACCTCATTAATAACCCTCACAATATCCAAAAACCTACAAATGTTGGATGAAAATAAAGCATTTGTATTACTAAGAAGCAAGCTTGCTGTAACCAAAAACCTACAAATGTTGGATGAAAACAATTTAGCTATAAATAAAGTGGTTAAACACAATGCCAAACAGGACCTGATATACACTTCATACCATCACAGAAGTTTGCTACATTCTAAAGCTACCCTTTTCTTTGAAAGAAGCATATACTTTTAAGAGTTTAAGTAAGCTGAATTCCTAGTATGTAGATGAAAAGGAAACATTGATAAAACCAAACTATATGTTTCTCTCTTTGGACCAAATTTGTTACTCTTAACCATCTCTTAAACCTGTTCCACATAAACCTATCTATTATTACTAATCATCTTAGTCTTTCACTCATGTACAATGACGGTACATTATAAACCTGTTCCACGTTTAAAGTGTAATGTTCACAATAACATAATGACCAAGTTAATGTATTTCAATTCTAAGCTTTGATGCCAAAAATTTACTGAGTTCTGTTTTCATCATACAATTGAAAATATCAAGATTATCGTAGCGTAAAGCAAGGTCTGTGATTGTGATAACCTGATTTGGGATATATAGTTTAAGAAATCATACGGGTGTAAAGATAAAAATTAATGTGTATAGTAACTTACCACTAATTATGTACTCCGTATATAACAAAACACACGCAACATATCTGTTTCAAGTATCTTTGCGTTTTAGATGAGTGATCTTATACAAGCATATGAATGCATATAGAAACAAAGACTGCTTAGGATGCGTTTGCTTAGTACCTTTAATCGAGAAGATTTGAAGCATGGATATTGTTTTTGTTGATGCTCTTCCCGGTCGATTGACAATGGAGGCCATCCATTGTGTGTTTGAGATGAGTGATCTGACAAAAATAGGTAAAAAAATCTATGTCCGGATATACATTAAAATTAGTGATTGGCATATTATTTTTGGCATGGATTAAAACAAAATATTTTCTAAATTTATAGATATACCATAACGACATACGAATACGATATATAATTGTATACCTTATAATAGAGGGGAATCACGTTCCCCTAGGAACAGTGATCCCCTCTCATACCCATTTGTTTATTATTTTGTAGTGTGTCTTCTCACACACTCTTAACCCTTCTCATATCCATTTCTTTATTGTTGTTTTGTACTGTGTCTTCTCACACACTCTTAGTAAAAGAAATAGATCTCTCACACACTCCTCTCAACGCCGTTGATTTTATCGGATCTCCAGTCTTTTCTGGATCTCGAATCGATCGTTGCCCCCATCATTTGATGGGTTGGCGACGATCGATTTAGGGTGACGATTTGGTTGTCATGCTGTTTTTTAACCGATCGTTGCCCCCATCGTTTGATGGGTTAGGGTGACGATGGTTGGTTTTCAACCGGACTGTTGCCCCGAATCTTTGGTCGGTTGGTAACGGTCGGCGTAGAGTGATGATTTCATGATTCTATTTGACTTATGTTTGACCATTTAGCGAAATAATAAGCTGATTTGAGATACATTTGTTGGATTCTTCTACGTATGCTTATTGTGTCCTTTTAATCTGTCTTTTAGCTTATTTTTAAGCATTATGATTTTGTTTAGTTGTAGATTAAGTATTTGTATTTATCATATGCCTGCGTTTTTTACATCTTAGAATTAGAGATAAACATATGGGCTTAGCGTGTTTGGATATGTTTTACATTGATCAGGCAATGATGTATTTATGCTGCACTAGGACTGTATTTATGTTGCAGTGTGCTTAAGTTATGTTTGGAAACACAATAACTATAAGTGATTGACCATTCATGTGGTTCGGTCTTGCTACTACTTTCACCGTTTATGTCGGGATGTGATGAGTGCGACGATCGATTTAAGGTGACGATTTGGTTGTCATGCTGTTTTTTAACCGATCGTTGCCCTCATCGTTTGATGGGTTAGGATGACGATGGTTGGTTTTCAGCCGTACTGTTGCCCCAAATCTTTGGTCGGTTGGTGACGGTTGGCGTAGAGTGATGATTTCATGATTCTATTTGACTTATGTTTGACCATTTAGCAAAATAATAAGCTGATTTGAGATACATTTGTTGGATTCTTCTAGGTATGCTTATTGTGTCCTTTTAATCTGTCTTTTAGCTTATTTTTAAGCATTATGATTTTGTTTAGTTGTAGATTAAGTATTTGTATTTATCATATGCTTGCGTTTTTTACATCTTGGAATTAGAGATAAACAAATGGGCTTAGCGTGTTTGGATATGTTTTACATTGATCAGGCAATGATGTATTTATGCTGCACTAGGACTGTATTTATGTTGCAGTGTGCTTACGTTATGTTTGTAAACACAATAACTATAAGTGATTGACCATTTATGTGGTTCGGTCTTGCTACTACTTTCCCCGTTTATGTCAGGCTGTGATGAGTTTAAACCGGCGTGGGTAAGGACGAGATAGCCCGGATCTTGGCGGGGCGACCTTCGAAGGTTGCAGCCATGCCGGGTATCACTTTTTCCCGAATAACGGCTTATCTTATCTGACCCTATGCTTAAACTATAATAAGGAGGGTAATTTACGGGTCGACTTTCGAGTATTTGCGGGGAAGGTAAAATTTACTTTGATTGGCATGTGACTATGCTACTGTACCTAGGGGAGCGACATGTTGTCTAGCAAAATTTACTTTAATGGCGATGAAGAAATTGTTTTATGCATCTATTTGTCGGTTTCCAACTATTAATAGTTTGGCGATCATGATACCTGTCGTCGGCCTGAGTTTTGGCGTGGCAGCACGACATCGTGTTTGCAGCCATAGCAGGTCGATCACTTGAATCGTCGTCACGACACCTTCAACTCTGAGCCAACACTTGGTCTCTTGCCATCACTTGAGTCGTTTGCTACACAACATGTCACTTGCTGTTAAAATAAATTGACCCTTTTGGAAAGGGCTCAGGTCTTGGTGGGGCAAGATGGCCACAGTCGAATTGGGAGCTAAAATAAACGTCGGCTTCGGGGACTGAAATGGGTTGGGCTGGGCCTGAAATCGGGGTGTTTGGACGCTGCAATGGGCCTAAAACAGGTGGGTTCAGCGACTAATGTGGGGGCAGAAAATACATGCTGCAATATAGAAACTCAAGGTATTCTCTCCATTTTTGTTAAAATGATTATTTTTTAGGTCCTCAAGTAACCAATTGCATATAGACCCGTTTTGATCTTTGGTAGAACAAGTTGTTTCTATTATGGTCTAATTGGGTGCTGGGGGTTCAGTTATGTGTGATTGAAGATATGATCTTGCGGTTGAGATTGACCCAAAAATTGTTTTCGTTGGGTTCACACTTGCACAAATGCTCGATAAACGCTATACATTGTGTAGTTGATGATGTGTTGTGTTAAGCCTTGGTTAACAGTATGTGATTATACAAAACTATGTGGTGGTGAAATTTGTTGCCATATACAGTTTTGAGGAACGGGAGAGTGAAAAATGTTTTAAAAGGCTGTGATGATGGTTTTCAACCTGTTTACCGGGTTCGCTTAAATTTTGGAACACGTGCAGCTTGGCGGGGCACCCTTACTGGGTTTGCAGCCATGGTGGCCGTTCTTTGTTTTTCCGATAGATTACTTATCTGAGCCTTGGTGTTTGGTTCCTCCTTTACAAAAACCTTTTAATAGAATAATATAATATGTAATGTCGGCAATGACGATACTTTTACGCTATGCGTGGCTTGCCAATCACCATAGCTTGGCTTGGCAGTCATACGGAATGCATGATTGCAGCGATGGTCGGTGATCGGTACCGGTATGCGTAAACCTGAGCCTTAGGTTTAGTGAAGGTTTTTTTTGGTGGTCCAACAGAAGTTTATGAGGTGTGTCGTTTGTATTAGTAGGTTATGGGTTTGTATATATCAAGAGTCATGAGAGAGGCGTTTATTCGATGGTTTTGTTAATTTTGTGCGACGGTCATGTCTTTGTGAGAGAGGAGAGCAAAAAGCATAAGACCATTCGATGAGCTAGCCGGTGAAAACTTCTCGGGAAAATGCACAGCTCCTGTAAGTATTTAAATACCTTTCTATAAAAGTTAAGCGGCTAAAGCGGCCAATTATATGTTACACTATCATGCTCATCTTTTTCTATATGTTGACTCACACGTACGCAAAATGAAGATTGCACATATGCCGAAATATCATGATAATGTTAATGAATAACTGTAGATGACACATAAAAATGCAACACAATGGTGAATGCAACAACAACCTTATATGCATACCTTCTTACCTGTAAGCAAAACATCTTACATCCTCAATTTTTTCACTCGGGTTTGCTGATTTTGGATTGGTTGTGCATATATTATAGGTAATCTGAAAGCTGTTGATGAATCGTACATTCAAACGATAACTAACCATATTGTTTTTCTCTAAGGTACGGGTATGGAGTCTTCAAACAGAGTATCTCCAAAGCAGTGCATGAAGAGACGATAGAATATTGGTTCGAGGTATACACTTCTATTTTATGATTCATGTATACTCTAATATTTCTCGCATTTTACGAAATCAGATATCGATAAATTATACATATATGGTCTAATATAGTCTTCTAACAATTGGTGTAACCAACATAATATGTCTCTCATTTCTCCAATATTCATATTATCGTGTGTACTCTAATATACTCTTTTTCTGTGATTTTACTCCTATTAATTTTAGGCCTATTTTTATATGTTGAGTTTCGGGTTTTGATTGGTCAGAATGGTGCAGGGTTTCAGGTGGAGGGAGAGGAGAATCGATATCTGCAGAAGCATGCTTTACTCACACGAAGGCGAACCACAGTTTCCGGATGGCTGTTTGCGTGAAGAAACACCTCAAGGGAAATAAGGTTATTATCCGAATTTGTGTGTGAATTCCTTTTTGAGTCGTGTTTTGCTGTTGATTTTTGCATCTGTTTTCATAGGTGTGCGTTCTTCGCATTATTTCACAAGACGTAAAAGGCAAGTTTTGGAATTCGTGAAAAACAACTAACAAGCATCCAATTCATCTATGAAAAAGAGTCTTCGGCATTTGCAGCAACAGAACGTGCGACACACATAAGGTAGTCAACTATCTACTATCTACTATCTACATTTGTATAAAGTTGTTTGGTTTACTGTTCCATACTAGGATTCAAAGTTACAGTTTTTATTGCCTCAGATATGTATTAAAAAATTTATGCAGGTTGCTACCCGTTTGACATGTTGTAACGCGAGACAAAAGTTTTAACCTCAGGCTCCAAAAAGGCGAATCCAAAATAACCGCGGCGAAGCGCGGGCACCTCCCCTAGTATATTCTAAATTTATGGAAAAAGTGATGACGTGGATATGATGTGGCATACTCCTCATCTTATATATAATGTAAAAGATATATATATATATATATACCCATGTTTATGTTGTGTGTGTATATATATACTTTTATGTTGGAGTCGAAATGACTTTTAGTCATTTTTTAAGATAAAAATTAAAATATAAGTTGAGGTTTGATTTGAAGTTATTTATGGTTTAATGATATTGAATTAAATGTTTAGAAAAAAAATAATGTTTTTGGAAATAAGATAATGATTGGTCTGGTGATGAAAATGAGGATAAGCTAAAGAAAGAAGAAAAAATATGAAGATTGTTGGGTTATAAAGAAAAAAAGAAGATGAAGATGGAGATAAGTTAAAGGAAATGACGAAAAGACCTTTGTGTCAAAATGAATAAATAAATTTTTGTGGGTCCATTTAAAGTGAAGGACCAACTGCGAAAAAGGTTTGCAAGTTAAGGATACATGGTGCAACTTTTTTGGTCAAAGGACTAAGGACGTCAGTCAACGCAAACCATAAGGGCGAACGGTGTATTTTACTCTAGTTTTTAAGACAAGTAATGTTTGGTAGAAGACCATAAGAAGATTTTGATAATTTATTTGGAAAAAGTAAATCATTTGTAAAATAATACTCCTTCCATATTTAAATAATTGTCAACTATTTACTTTTAGGGTCTGTTTGGTTTGAAGTTGAGTTTAACTTTGTGAGACTTATAAATGGCTGGTTTTGGTTAGATTTAACTAATTGAAAAAAGTTGTTTGATTACACCCAGCTTTGAGAGTCACTTTCACAAATGATTCTTTTATCATTTTCATACCGGAATGCTGCAAAAAAGTCAAAATATTATAAACCTGTGATCATTGAACATGAAAGACATAATACATTAAGAGTTCAGTTCATCATTCGAATTCGAAGTGACCAAATTGTCACATCCCGCCTATTTTCGCAAGGTTAACGGGGATCCTGATGATTCTACACATGACTAGAAGGCTTGGTGAAATACTATGGAAGCCCTTTGTAGATTCATGGAAGGATATGAAAGCCCTTAGAAACCCTAATTGGAAAAGTGTAGAATATGGGCTCGCCTTGGAGTTGTAAATATGTAGCCCTAGGTTTGTAGTATAAATAGGACTATCCTCATTTGGGGAAAGCATCTCTCAGTTCACTTGTATTCTCTCTTGTAAAGTTCTCTCTAGTGATACAATCATTTTCCTCTAGTTCACTTGTGTTCTTTCTTTGAAGCTTTCTTAGTTGCCTAGATCGCTGAGTGTTCGAGCAAGGCTGACTTACTAGAGACTAAGCGCCACACGGAAGAACCTTATAGAGACAAGTATGTGACAAGTGGTATCAGAGCGAGATCGATTCGAGGCGATTGAAACCGAGAAGAATGATGCTAGTGGAAGTGTTGTTGATGGGAACCGTTTCGAGATGATAACAAAAAGAGAGGATCGTCAAGGGACGTTATGGGAAGCTTGTATAAGAAAATGGTGGATGTTGAGACATCCATGGCGGATTGAAGAACCAAGTTGAGGGCTTGGCAAGTCTTGAATCCGACTTTTCGAGTATGAGAGACGACTTTAGGGAAGTCCTAAATGCTCTTAGCGGTGATATGAAGCGTGAAATCCTTGGCTTAAGAGATATGTTCAAGGACGGAATGCCAAAGAGGAAAGAGGAGTTCATGGAAGAGATCTTCGCAATTGATGATACTATTGGAAGCTTGCAAGCGGATGTGGAGTTGTGCAAGTTTTCATTGACTAGTATAGGCGGCACTAGTAATCACGGACCAAGAGTGGACATTCCTAAACCATCATCTTTCGTAGGAAAGCGGGAGGCTAGAGCGGTCGACGATTTCATATGGGAGATGGAGCGATACTTGAAGGGTACCAAGATAGTGGATGATGCTACCAAGATCGAGATGAATACTCACTACTTGAAGGACACCGCGAAGTTATGGTAGAGACGTCGGCATGGAGATATCAAACGAGGTACGGTTACTATCGATACTTGGGTTGATTTTGTTGCGTATTTCAAGAAGCAATTCTATCAGGAGAATGTTAAGAACGAGGCGAAGAGTCGGCTTTGTAAACTTAAACAAACAGAAACGATTAAGGAGTATGTGAAAGAGTTCACTACACTTGTCTTGGAGATTCTGGAACTTTCCGACCAAGACTCCCTCTTTTACTTTCTTGATGGTTTACAAGGATGGGCTAAGATGGGGTTGGAGCGACGTAGAGTCCAAGACCTCACTACGGCTAATCTCACGCGGAGGCCTTGATTGACTTTAGTTCGAGGAAGGAACCACCTAAGCCAAAAGATCGAAAGGTGAACCATGAGAAAGGTGGGGGAGAAAAGCCAAAGTTCGATTATGTGAGGAAACCTCCCACCGGAAAGGACAAAAACTTGAAGACGAGTTACAAGAGTGGTGGATGCTTCATATGTGATGGACCTCATAGAGCTCGAGATTGCCTGAAGAAAGCAAGCCTCAATGGGATGTCGGCTCATGAAGACGAAGGTACGAGTGATGGAAGAAACATGGGTTCGATGAGGATCTTGAATGCAATCAAGGCGAAGACAGAGCTGCCAAATGTTGTAGGGAAGGACCTACAATATTTTGAAGCAACCATCAATGGAGTAAAGGTTCGTGCTTTAGTTGATTCCGGTGCGACTCATAACTTTGTGGCGGTTGATGAAGCTAGGAGGCTAGGGATTAACACTACAAAGGGGAACGGAACTATAAAGCCGGTAAACTCGGAGGCCAAACGGATTCATGGAGTGGCTAAGGATGTCTGATCAAAGATTGGAGATTAGGAAGGGATGATTGATTTGTCAGTGATCCCGATGGATGATTTCAAAGTGGTTCTTGGGTTAGAGTTTCTCGATAAGGTACGAGATTTTCCTATGTCGTTTGCTAATTATTTATGTATCCTAGATGGTGGAAAGACTTGCATGGTGAGCACGGAGCGGGATTCCAAGAGTGGAGCAAAGACCCTTTCAGCTATGCAATTCAAGAAGGCATTCAATAAGAGCGAGCCTTGCTATTTGGCGGTGACAAGGCTAGCGACGGATGGGGAGTCAAGTAAAGTGGAGGTACCGAAGGTGATCGTGAGGGTTCTTGAAGATTTCAAGGATGTGATGCCCAAGGAGTTTCCCAAGAAGCTACAACCAAGGAGAGAGGTGGATCATACCATCAAGTTGTGGGATCCAAGCCCCCTGCCAAAGCCCCTTACCGAATGCCGCCACCCGAGTTGGAAGAGTTGAGGAGACAACTAAAGGAGTTAATGGATGCGGGCTACATTCGACCCTCGAAAGCACCATATGGTGCGCCGGTGATATTTCAAAGGAAGAAGGTGGATTTTTGCGGATGTGCATAGACTACCAGGCGCTTAACAAGATAACGATTAAGAATAAGTACCCTATCCCTTTCATTGTGGATTTGTTTGATCAACTTGGGAAGGAGAGATACTTCCCTAAGTTGGATTTGAGATCGGGGTACTACTAAGTATGGATAGTTGAGGAAGACGAGGCCAAGACGACTTGTGTTACGAGGTATGGCTCTTACGAGTTCTTAGTCATGCCCTTCGGCTTGACAAATGATCCAGCGACATTTTGCACCCTAATGAATAAGTTGTTTCATCATTTCCTCAATAAATTTGTGGTTGTATACTTTGATGATATTATCATTTATAGTCAGACCTTAGAGGAGCATGTCTTTCATTTGAAACATGTGTCCCAGGTGTTGCGAGACAATGAGCTTTATGTGAAGTTGGAGAAGTGCTCATTCGCTCAAGATGAAGTCGATTTCTTGGGTCACAAGATCAAGGATGGAAGATTGATGATGGACAGTGCAAAGATTAAGGCTATCCAAGATTGGGAACCATCAACCAAAGTGACCGAGTTGTGATCTTTCCTTGGCTTGGTGAACTATTATCGAAGATTCATCATGGGCTATTCGGCGATAGCATCACCCTTGACGGATCTTTTGAAGAAGAACAAAGCTTGCGAATGGAGTAAGGATTGTCAAGTGGTGTTCGACTGTTTGAAGAAAGCGGTAACGGAAGAGCCGGTGTTGAGACTACCAGATGTGACCATGCCTTTCGAGTTACACACGGATGCATCAGACTTTGTTATTGGAGTAGTTATATTGCAAGATGGACACCCGATCGCGTTCGAAAGTAGAAAGTTAAATGCGACATAAAGGAAGTACACGGTCCAAAAGAAAAAGATGATGGCAGTCGTTCACTGTTTAAGGATTTGGAGGCACTATTTGTTGGGTTCAAGATTCGTGATTAACACGAGTTATTTTCAAACCCAAAAGAAGTTTAAGCAAGTCATTGGCAAGACTTCCTAGCCAAGTTCGACTACCAATTGGAGTACATTACCATTTAGCTAGCAATTCCACGCATAATCAATGACAAAGCACATCCAAGTATTAACATAAGCAAAGCTAAATAGAGTATTATCGAGACAATCCTACAAGCTAGAGTTAAAGAGAGCAAACAAAGAGACATAATATTCAAAGTTACCAATTACATCACTATTGTTTTTTAATGAGATCAATGTTTCATAGGTACCCATCACTACCTTCTCACTTGACTTCTTTTTGTCCATCTTGCTCAAGAACCTTACAGGGCACTTAAACATCCCATTGGTTTGCTTGAATTCCTTCGAGGCATTAGGAATCTCGAGAAGTTGGCTGATCGAGGTACTCGAGGGGAGGAAACCTAGAGCTTGGAAGCCCATCTTCATCACTTGCCGATGATGATGAGCTAGTGGGTGGATGAGCGCATTTGGATTTTTCTCAAGTGGACATGAACCCATCAACCCTTTTTTCACTAATGGGTGTCAAAACCTGATCGACAAGCTTATAGGTCCCACACCTACCACTAGGACTTGTCGAGATTGAGGATATGTGATTAAATAGCCTAGTGAGCAACATGCCATAGGGAAGGACAATGATATAGAGTTCCGGAACATGGGTCATCCTATTGGTGATATAGTAGGCTAAGTTAAAGGATGTGTGGGTTTCTAGGCAATCAAGCATATAACTAATTGATGTAGCGTAAGCTACATGTATGGTTAGAGAATTAAGTATTGTCAGACTTTGTTAGGGAGTAATAAGGTTTACTTGACTAGAGGGTTTGAGAAGAACAATTCTCGACTCTTTTTATTGATAATAAAATCTGTAGGAAAAACAAGACCTCTAAACATTTGACCCCTATTTATAATAGAGAAAGAATATTCTGGAAGAATATTAATTCTGGAAAGTAAATAAACTCCTAATTAAACTTAAACATTCTGGAAATTAAAACATGACTAAAAACATGGGCTTAAGTGGTCTACAAAGTCTTCATTGCATCATTCTCCCTTTCTTGGAAAAAACTCGTCCTCGAGTTGTCATCAGGATATAAAGGAACATCTGGAGTAAATGTGGACAGGTCTGCAACAATGAAAGTCGGTGAAATAGAAAGGTGTTCAGGTAGATCAATGATATATGCATTATCATTGATTTTCTGAAGCACCTTGCAGGGACCTATTTTCTGCATCTTGAGCTTGTTGTACGTCCCAACAGGAAACCTCTCTTTTCTTAAGTGAACCATAACTTTATCTCCAACAGAAAATGTATTCAACCTACGATGCTTGTCACTTTGTACTTTGTACGTTGCATTAGAAGACTCGAGTTTTTGTTTCACATCAGCTTGTATAGCTTCTATTCGTTCAACCATATTTTGTGCAACGAGGCTATGGCTCGGTAGTGCGGGTAGCTGAATTAGATCAAGAGCTTGCTTTGGTGGACACTGATACACAACTTGGAATGGCGCTTTTCCTGTGAACCTATTCACCATGTTAATCAAAACAAACTCTGCGGGTGCAAGATATTGATCCCACTGCTTTGGACGATCACCACAAAGACATCTTATCAGATTTCTAAGCGTTTGGTTAACAACTTCCGTTTGGCCATCGTATAGAAACTAGAAGGGGGGGGGGGGTTGAATAGTTTCTCTTCGATTGGTGACCAAATTAAATTTGCTTTCAATTTGGTTTGTATCAAAACTATCTTTTACTTAAAGCTAAGTTGCATAATGATTAGGTTCAATTGAAATTCACTAGCAAGAATAATAAGCAAGTATAATGATAATGAAATAAGTAAAGAGCAAGGAAAGAGACAACCTAGTGGGAAGACACCAAGATTTATAGTGGTTCGACAACGAGGCTCTATCCTCGTTTCTACTCCACTCCTCGAGTACACCTACTCGAGATTTCCACTATATCCACAAGCTCCCTTCTCGGCGGAGAAAACCTTACATCGTTGCTTACATTATTTTCCGACACTAAGCTAAATGTCGAGACCTAATCTTTAGCTAGGACCAATCTACATGACGTTGCCTACTTCACAATTTAACGACACAAGGCTAGATGTCGAGTTCTAATCGAAAGGTAGAACCAATCTTCACGACGTTGCCTACTTCACAATTTAACGACACAAGGCTAGATGTCGAGTTCTAATCGAAAGCTAGAACCAATCTTCACGACTCTTCACTTTGAAGCTAAGTGAGAACTTCACACAACACAACTACTAATCACTTTAAAGTTTAGTGAGAACTCACAAGACACAACCCCATCACTTTATAGTTTAGTGAGAACTCCTAATCAAATCTATTACAACTCAACTAGACTTATCCAAGTACACACATGTAGCTTGGATTTACACAACACAAATCCAAGCAAATACATATGCAATGGATGTACACAACAAATCCAAGTATCCACAAATAACTTGGATGAACACAACTAGTCCAAGTATTCATAAATACATTGGATTGACCTAAAACAAAAAGGGTATCATGATGAATATGACTAGCTCATAAATTCATCTTTATCACTACACTAGTGAGTGAGTGATCTTCTCATTGGACATGGTAAAGAAGGGGATCAAGAGGATAATCATATGTAAACATCCTTAACAATTTAAGTGATCATTTACTAATGATTATGCTATAGAAAATAGAAAGAGGGCTGAGAAAAACGTCCAAGAGGCTTGCTGGAAAATGAGATTTGACCCACTATTTAAAGGAGACAAAGTTACAACGGATATATAACGGCTAATGTGCGCGGTACCTTATCTCACCCCGCGGTACCATATCGCTAAGGTACCGCGTAGGTACTTAAGGTACCGCCACTAGACTCCGCTCCGTTTTTTGTCTTTTAGTGGGGTGGGAATATCTGAGGTATTTGAACCCTTCAAAGGATATTCTAACAGCATTTGGAATATGCCAGTTTCAAATTTTCATTTTCCATTTTAATAAAACATTTTCTAAAAAAGAAAGTTTATTAAAAAGTCTTTTGTCTTATTAACAAAAGTGAGTTTTAAGGATAATCATTTTGATGATCACTAAGTATGATTAAGAAAGGTTGGTGATATGATTATTACCTTGATGATAGTGTTAGTTAAATAATTCATTTTATGTTTTACACTAAATGTGTTGTATGGTTTGTTGTGATCAAAACTAAGAAAGATTAGTTAACACTAATAATGTTTTTAGGCATTACTTGCATTAACAATCTCCCCCTTTTTGATTACGACAAACGATAAACTCATTTATGTAGAAACACAAACTATGGAATTATTAACTAGTTTATCACTATCATTTCTCCCCCTTTGTCGTAGCAAAAAGGTTAGCATAAGTCTTTGAAGTGCATAGAACTTTGCTAGTAGCTCCCCCTTGGTGGTTGCTCCCCCTTGCTTGGGGCACCAAGTTTGTGAGCTAAGGTGACATGCTACACAAAGGTTAGTAGAAAGGAAAGAAACACCAATGTATATATGATCACTACCTACTAAGTAACTTGAGAGGGAGAAAGAGAAGAAATATCAAATTAGAAGCAAGTATTTTGCTAAGTATGTCCAAAGAGGTAATTGACAAAATCAAACTTCAATCCTATGAAGATGATAAGCTTGTCAATGGGTTAAAGCTTTAGAATTGATGGAATCACCCATAAGCAATTGTAAAAATTTAACCAAGATCAACTCAAAAAAGAACTAATTAGATAGCACACGAATAACATAAATGTAAAAAAAATACAACAAAGAAGATAGTCATACACATAGTATGAGTATCTAAAAGCAATAAATATGGAAAATAAACCACTAAGTTAAGCTAGTCTAATAGTGATGTTTTCCAAGATTGCTAAAAATAAAATAAAACTAAAAAGACGACGATGCATCATTCGAAGTTTTGTCCACCGGAACGAAAACTTGAATAGGAGGTCGAGTGAGGAGGAATTCAAGAAAATTTAACTTCTCATACACATGAGCAAGTTCAATTTGTTAAAATCGGCAACAATCACACGAGGATCCATGATGGAACACAAAATCGTTTGATGAGGGTATGGCATCAAACTTAGGGTTTGGTGGTGGTGGGGTAAAGGGTTTGGGAGTGTTTTCACAATGCCTTGTGAGGTTTGGGAAGGTGGAAAGGTCATTGAGTTGGGGGGGTATTGAAGGATTGTGGTGGTGGTGGAACATTTTCTTTTGCTCCGGTGATGGGGTTTATGGTATAAGTCTCATTCCAATACTTGATTGGAGAGAAGGTAGGGTTTTTGGGTGGTTTGGACGAAGATGGTTCATTCTTCTTAACCCAAACGGGTCAAACCGAGATTTTCGGTTTCTTTGAAAGCTTGGATGAGGAAGCTTTGGGTGAGTGGGGTTGTGACAAAGAAATGTCAAGGTTAGGAATGTAAGAGTTAGGCATTGTGAGAGTGTGAGAATGATATCTTAAGGTTATGTGAGAATGAATTCTCAAGGTTGGGAAGGTGTGAGCATGAAATCTCAAGGTTAGGGTATAAGTAAAATGTAATCAAGGTAAGAATTTGAATACAAAATGTGTAGTGTCAAGGAATGTTTAGTCAATTTGAGTAAACAAGGAATCTTGACTGGGAATAGGGTTTTATAAGTTTTGACCAAAAAATCGTCAAAAGCCACATTCTGGCCGCGGTACCTTATAGGGTCCGGCGGTTCCATATCGCTAAGGAAACGCGGGTCTTTAAGGATCTGCGTCCAGAGGACTTTAAACCATGTTTTTCCTGGGTTTTGGGAAAAACTGAGACTTTTTCAAAAAGTTGCAAATCTTGGAATTTTACCTCTATTAGAACCAAAATATGCTAGGGTTGCATAAAGCAACACATTCACAAAGAATGTCTTGACAAAGGGTGACAAAATAATTTAGATATCATTTTCATCCAATTTTAGTCAAGTTTAGGGGTTGTGATAGATTTAGGTTCAATTTTAATTTCAAATTAAAGTTGATTAGTATACACAAAAGGATAGAATCACACAAAGCTAAATCCATAAGTCAACAACATAAAACATTCATTAGTGAAACAAGTACAAAGACAAATAAAGACTAACTAATACATAGCTAGCTTATCATAAAATCTAGATAAATAGTTTTCTTTGGCTTGTTGTTGAAAACTCTTATTATGAAATGACTCCATCATTCATCTCCTAGGAGGAGGCATGGAGAACAAAGTAAGCAAGAAATCTTGCAAACCCCTATGTAGTCCATACATATCCATCCTTAGGTTTTGGATGAGGAAGTGGTTGTAGAGACAACATGGACATCTAGGACCATGAGTTTGTTGAAACCCAAAGTAAGGATCACCCAAGAGGAGGGAAAGAGGGACACCCAAAATTGGGATGTTTGAGTTGGGTGGAGGTGAAGGAGGAAAGTTCTCCAAGGGTGAAGTGGGTGAAAGTGGAGGCATGTTCCTCAAAGGGGAAATGGGTGAGTGTGGAGGTAAATCCTCCAAGGCTGGTGAAATTGGTGAGTTGTGAGGGATAAATGGTGAAGTCACCAAAGATTCATCAAAGTCATTCCCAAAAGGAATGCTTTGGATTGGTTGAGGTTGTGTGATCACCTCCAAGGGTGCACTTGGAGTGAGAGGTGAAGAAAGCTCATTCATTCTAGAGTTGAATGAAGAGGAGGTAGAACCAATGGAGTGGTTAGTACCATGGGTGGAAGAAGTCTTGCATGGTGCAAGAGGCGGGGAAGGTGATGAAGAAATGAGAATGGGAACCATCTCATTCTTAGGTGTGAGGAAAGATGAAGAGTTAGGCTTAGCTACCTTAACCCTTATTTTGAGTGTTTTTCTTGGGGTGGAGGTCTTGGAAGTGTTTGAGGTTTTGGTACACACCATGGTTGATTAGGGTGGTTTAAGGTTTAGGGAAGTATGTTTGATGTGTGAAGAACATGGCAAACAAGGTGGGTTTAAATGGGTGAGGGGATGATCCAAACTAGTAATGGGTTAAAATCATTTTAGGTGAATAATGAATTTAGATGCCCTAGTTTAGGAAATGTGCAGTTTATTACTGAAAATCATGCAAGGTTTACACAAAATTAAGAAAACAGTGTAAAGCAAAGATGCTGTCGTGCACAGTGGCCGGCGGTTCCTTATCTAGGACCGGCGGTACCTTATTGATAAGGAACCGCGGGTCGATATGGAGCCGCGACCAGAAGGTTTTCAAAAATTTCCCATTCCAGTTTTTGATAAACCCAGATTTTTCCCAGAAGTTTCACAAGCCAAAGTTAACTACAGATCATAATCTAATAAGCTAACTATCAAAAGGCATGCACAAAGCAATGTAAAACACAAACATGAAGGCATAATTAACATTAAGGATCAAGATAAATGATAATTCTAACATGCAATCACAAGTTAATACATATCCAAGATAAAATAAAATTGTTCAACAATACATGTTTACCAACATGTATTCTTTGAAAAGCTCCAATGCTTTCACCTTCTCTTCTTCCCCAATCCCTTGATCATATTCCCCAAGAACTTGAAACCTTTTCTTGATTCAACCCGGTGTTCGTGCAATTCCCCTCGAGTTCTAAGGTTTTCGCGGTAAAGATGCTCCATATTGAGATCTTCCGGTACTTCACTAGAATGATGAGGAGGAGGAGCTAAGTCTTCCAATTCATCCTCGAATGGGTTTGAGGATGGATGGGAGTTACTCGAAGAGTGGAAATGAGAACTAGTACCTATGCCGTCACCATCACTTGTTGGCATGTCCATGTCCTCATCATCCATCTCTTGATGAACAGATTTTCTCGATCCTCGATCAATTCTTGTCTTTCTAGCATATGCCTCTTGAATGGGCAACATAACCCGATGAACCGGGTAGAAGCGAGAAAGATCAAGGTGGGGAAAATCATGAGCAACCCTTTTGAAAAGGCGAGTTAGAAGCATAGCATAGGGAAGGTTTGTTTTGGGCTTCGAAAGGGCATAATTGATTCGTCGAGCGATATAGAATGCCAAGTTGTACTTGGTGGATGTAAAGATGCAACTCAACATATGCACCATACACGCCGGGATATGATCTCGGTTTCCATCAAGACAAAATACATTCTCCCTAAGGATATTGGCCCATTGAACCATAAAATCCTTAAGGTCGCTAGAGAGCACTTCATATCGATTCACATTTCGTACATTTGAATGAAGACTTCTCACAACGTTACCATCACGCTCTTTCGAGATGATTTCAAGAATGAACTCTAGATCAATTTCGGTGTGGTCATTTGGAGGTTTATCGAAGGATTCCGAGAGAGCATCAAGTCTCCATTTATCCGTAAAACGACAAGTGCCTTCATATGGCACACCGAGAATTTGACCAAAGTCTTCAAGAGAGTATTGAATCAATTGATCATTCAATACGAAACGAATGAAGATTTGTCCATTGTATTCAATCATGGAGTAGGTGCTAAAGAATTCAAGAAGGAATAAGGGGTAAATATCTTCTTCTATGTTGAGCAAGCATTCAAACCCCGAAAGCTCAAACATAGATAGGATATAGACATAACCCGTTATTTCCCTGTCAACGACTCTACTCTCATGGAAACAACGAGTGGAAAGGGATGGAAACGCGTTTTGAAGTTGGGGGGAAGCATAGGTTTGGGAGATGTCGGGCATCTAATCTTTAGTGAATTGATGATCTTTTTGATATTGAGAAGGCATGATTAAGTACCTAAATACAAACACAAGACAATATTTCTCCAATAACTCATATGAAAATAAAAAAGGAAAACGAAAAATGAAAATGTGTTATATCAATTTCTTGACAAACATAGGATTGAATCCATATCATTTTCATGTTCACAATGTGTCTATTCCATCATTAACCAAGAACACATGATCTATGTTAGATCAACAATGGATTAAAACATTGGTTTTTCAAAACAAGGTTTTTAGGTAATCATTAACAATGTCATTACATACTTGTTCATGGGTTCATCTCAAATCCATCATTCAACCAAAATCATTTGGCCTAAATTCGGATTTGTTCTACAAGTGGGTTTTAGTGAAATCTTAATGAATATCAACCTAAGGAATCATAGTAAGATTACCATGTCAACCCACATTCCTATTAAGGTTTTAATTCAATTTCAATTTTAAAAATCCCCAATTATGAAAGGATGAACCCTAGAACAAAATAGATGAAATTGAAAGAAAATACTTACAATTAATTGATGTTAGATGAAGGATGAGTGAAACCCACAACTTGGAATCAATTAATTTGAGTGATTGAAGGTTTTAGAAGCTTCAACAATGGTGGAAAAAGTAAAACCCGTCGGCTGTGTGTTTTTGGGAGAGAGAGAGTTTGGTTTGAAAAAGAATAAAAAACTCAAACTGGCGCTCTGACAAAAGTTACTGCCCGCGGTACCTTATCGATAAGGAACCGCGGGTTTGAGCCGCGTAGATAAGGAACCGCCTACAGAGGCAGGTTTTTATCTATGAAAAACGCCAAAATTTAAAAATCCAGTTTTTCTAAAATACTTAAGATTAAATCATCAGCCTTTTAGAATATCATTGGATCATCATAACACTAAGCAATATGCCTTAACGAAGGATTACGAGTTAAATCAAGATCGAAAAGAACTGAAACGGACAAACGACTACTCGTATCAAAACGACTAAGTGGAGAGAAGTCAAGAGAGGTGAATCAAGACTAGGATCAATGCTCAAGGGATTAATGACAATCTTCAAGTAATTGAAACGAAGAGCTTGTGTCATATATAGTGGATTAAGATGTGCCTTTCCGGCGAAACGTTAAACGGCTTTGGTAATGAATAAGCACAAAGCAATTATTCAAGTATAGACTAAGATCACTTTCAATAATAGTCTTAGTCTAAACTAAAATATGAGCAAAGTATTAATTCACTTTCTCTCCCACAAAGGGCCTACTAACCGTATGGGTGCAAACCATGAAAATCATGC
The DNA here is from genome assembly GCA_025667525.1 of Glebionis coronaria. NCBI lineage: Eukaryota > Viridiplantae > Streptophyta > Magnoliopsida > Asterales > Asteraceae > Glebionis > Glebionis coronaria. Next base: position 252,700,123 of record CM046878.1, read on the forward strand.
TTGATACTTTAAGCTTCTACTAACTCACTCTACATCGCCATAGTGAGTCAAGTATCCAAGTAATGAAGGTTTGAGAGGATAAAGGAAAAGAAGCACAAACCACAAATAAATGTCAAGGCAAGGATACCGAGAACAAGCACATAGTCAAGTAATGATCAAAAGAATGATCAAAGGGCGTGTGGAAGAACGAAAGCGTACCTTGGCCACAAGGAGCAATCCATGAAGGAATAAGTGCTATGCCCAATCAATGACTATGATGAGTACTAAGTCTTCAAGGACTAGTATCATTCCCAATCATCTTGTTATCATCATTCAAAGATGTTAAAGATCAATGAAGATGATTCTTCTAAAAGTGCAAGTAACTCAATCCATAACCAATTAATTGATTGATCTTCATGAGTACCTACACAAAGCAAGATGCAAACTAGTAGATACATTTCAAGAGTATATCTAAAATGCATAAAGGCTACTAATCTTAAGTGGGATGCAATATTATCAATTAAAAGACCTATTTTTCAAAGAAAACATAGTTTTGACCAAAGAGAAACTTTAGTACAACTAGACCTTCTAATTTGAGGAGACAATGGATCGATCCAAGTTTTAAAGTACAATATACTTCAAAGATCTTGAGTGACCATCGCTCTGATACCAATTGTAGAAACTAGAAGGGGGGGGGGGGGGGGGGGGGGGTTGAATAGTTTCTCTTCGATTGGTGACCAAATTAAAATTGCTTTCAATTTGGTTTGTATCAAAACTATCTTTTACTTAAAGCTAAGTTGCATAATGATTAGGTTCAATTGAAATGCACTAGCAAGAATAATAAGCAAGTATAATGATAATGAAATAAGTAAAGAGCAAGGAAGGAGACAACCTAGTGGGAAGACACCAAGATTTATAGTGGTTCGACAACGAGGCTCTATCCTCGTTTCTACTCCACTCCTCGAGTACACCTACTCGAGATTTCCACTATATCCACAAGCTTCCTTCTCGGCGGAGAAAACCTTACATCGTTGCTTACATTATTTTCTGACACTAAGCTAAATGTCGAGACCTAATCTTTAGCTAGGACCAATCTACACGACGTTGCCTACTTCACAATTTAACGACACAAGGCTAGATGTCGAGTTTTAATCGAAAGGTAGAACCAATCTTCACGACGTTGCCTACTTTACAATTTAACGACACAAGGCTAGATGTCGAGTTCTAATCGAAAGCTAGAACCAATCTTCACGACTCTTCACTTTGAAGCTAAGTGAGAACTTCACACAACACAACTACTAATCACTTTAAAGTTTAGTGAGAACTCACAAGACACAACCACATCACTTTATAGTTTAGTGAGAACTCCTAATCAAATCTATTACAACTCAACTAGACTTATCCAAGTACACACATGTAGCTTGGATTTACACAACACAAATCCAAGCAAACACATATGCAATGGATGTACACAACAAATCCAAGTATCCACAAATAACTTGGATGAACACAACTAGTCTAAGTATTCATAAATACATTGGATTGACCTAAAACAAAAAGGGTATCATGATGAATATGACTAGCTCATAAATTCATCTTTATCACTACACTAGTGAGTGAGTGATCTTCTCATTGGACATGGTAAAGAAGGGGATCAAGAGGATAATCATATGTAAACATCCTTAACAATTTAAGTGATAATTTTCTAATGATTATGCTATAGAAAATAGAAAGAGGGCTGAGAAAAACGTCCAAGAGGCTTGCTGGAAAATGAGATTTGACCCACTATTTAAAGGAGACAAAGTTACAACGGATCTATAACGGCTACTGTGCGCGGTACCTTATCTCACCCCGTGGTACCATATCGCTAAGGTACCGCGTAGGTACTTAAGGTACCGCCACTAGACTCCGCTCCGTTTTTTGTCTTTTAGTGGGGTGGGAATATCTGAGGTATTTGAACCCTTCAAAGGATATTCTAACAGCATTTGGAATATGCCATTTTCAAATTTTCATTTTCCATTTTAATAAAAAAATTTCTAAAAAAGAAAGTTTATTAAAAAGTCTTTTGTCTTATTAATAAAAGTGAGTTTTAAGGATAATCATTTTGATGATCACTAAGTATGATTAAGAAAGGTTAGTGATATGATTATTACCTTGATGATAGTGTTAGTTAAATAATTCATTTTGTGTTTTTACACTAAATGTGTTGTATGGTTTGTTGTGATCAAAACTAAGAAAGATTAGTTAACACTAATAATGTTTTTAGGCATTACTTGCATTAACACATCGGTTTAAGGGTGAAAAGATATGCTATAATTCAACTCAGTTTTAAACAAACGCCAAAGAGTCCTCCAAAAATGACTAAGAAATTTGGTGTCGCGATCAGATCTGATTGTAGAAGGTATACCATGCAAGCGTACAATTTCGCGAAAAAATAACAAAGCCACGTTCGAAGCATCATCCGTCTTTTTGCAAGGGATAAAATGTGCCATTTATGAGTAACGATCCACTACTACAAACACAGAATTGCAACCTCTAGATGTGCGAGGAATCCCCAACACAAAATCCATTGATATGTCCTCCCACGGTCCATCAGGAGTCGGTAGTGGTGTGTATAAACAAGTGTTTTATGAATGACCATTAGCAATTTGACAAATAAGGCACTTAGCAACAAACTTACCCACATCTCGCCTCAAGTGTGGCCAATAGTACCGTTCCTCAACAATAGCGAGTGTCTTGTCACGACCGAAATGGCCTCCAAGACCGCCCCCATGTAACTCTTTAATCAATTGTTATCTTAATGACGTACGCGGGATACACAAGCAATTGTTATTGAACAAATACCCATCAATCTTTAAAAAGGGTGGCACCATTTTATTTTCCCAAATCTCCTTGAAATCTTCATCATGGGCATATAAATCTTTCAAGTGTTCAAATCCAATAATTTCCGTCCTTAACGTCACCAACAACTCATCCCGTCGACTTAATGCATCTACAACCTTATTCTGCTCACCCGCCTTATGCTTTAAAACGAAAGAAAAACATTGAAGATAAGCGATCTGTCTCACATGCAATCTATTCATCTTCTGTTGGATGCTAAAATACTTCAATGCCTCATGATCGGTATATAGAACAAACTCTCGATGAAATAAGTATTGCTCCCAATGGTGAACAGATTGATAAATAGCATAGAACTCCAACTCATACGTCGACCACTTTTGTCGGGTTTAACTAAGTTTTTTACTAAAGAAGGCTACAAGTTTTCCTTCTTGAGATAAAACAGCACCAATTCCAACAATAGATGCATCGCACTCCAAAGTGAAAAGTTTGTCAAAGTTCGGTAATACAAGAAGCGGTGCACTTGTTAGCTTTTCTTTGATTTGTTCAAAACTAAGATCAGCCTCTACTCCCCATTGAAACTTTCCTTTCTTCATACTTGAGTGATAGGTGCCATGATAGTGCTAAAGTTCCTTATGAATCTTTGATAGTAAGTTGCAAGCCCATGAAAACTACGTACTTCACTAATGGTTTGTGGTTTAGGCCACTCTTTAATTGTCTGGACCTTCTCTTCATCAACTTGATTACCATGAGAAGTAATAACGAAACCCAAGAACAACAACTTATCAGTCAAGAAATTGCATTTCTTTAAGTTGATATACAACTTATTTTGAGATAATGCAATGAGAACTTCCCGTAAGTGTCTGAGATGATCTTTTTCGGACTTGCTATATATGAGTATGTCATCAAAATAAACTATAAGAGAAGATCCGATAAAGGGTTCTAGTACCTGGTTCATTAACCGAGAGAAGGTACTTGGTGCATTTGAAAGACCAAAAGGATGACCATCCACTCGAAGAGACCATACTTGGTCTTAAACTCCGTCTTCCACTCGTCACCTAGTCGAATCCGGATTTGGTGATATCCGCTTCGTAAATCAATCTTTGAAATTATCTTTGACCCCTCCAACATATCTAGAATATCAGCAAGGCGTGGAATTGGGAAACGATATGCAATCGTGATCTTATTAATTGTTCGACTATCAACACACATTCGCCAACTACCATCTTTTTTGGAACTAATAAAGCTGGAACGGCGTAAGGGATCATGTTTTCCCAAATTAGACCCTTCTTCAATAAGTCTTCAACTTGCTCTTGTAAGATTAGATTCTCTTTCGGGCTCATTCTGTAGTGTGGTAAGTTAGGAAGACTAGCTCCTGGAACAAGGTCAATTTGGTGTTGTATGTTACGCATTGGTGGTAAAGTTGAGGGTAACTCATCCGGAATGAGTGTTTTAAATTCTTCCATCAAAGGTAACACTTTTTCAGGAAAGTAAACACCTTCTTGTATCGTTCCTGTTGGGGCAATAGTATATATCACCGACTCACCTTTAATCTCATCTTTGAAATCTCCACGGTTCAGAATCATTAAATTGTTGCATGTTGCTTCAGAGTCTTTTGATCTGTTGTTATCCATGAAGGGAACTAGAACCTTCTTAACACCATTTATAATAAACGAGTAAGTATTCTCTTTACCCTTGTGAATTGCATTTACATCATACTCCCATGGTCGCACGAGAAGAATATGGCAAACATCCATATCAACTATGTCGCACATGACCTCGTCCTTATATTTTCCAATCTCAAAAAGAATTTTGCATCGCTCAGTAACCTTGATCTCGCCCACAGATTTGATCCAACCAATACGGTACAGATTTGGATGTTTTTATGTAGGTATCTTCAATCGTTGTACAATGTCCCAAGATACTATATTCTATGTGCTACCACTATCGATAATAACATCAAAGACCTTTTGATGGATAACACACCATGTTTGAAAGAGGTTATGTCGCTGAGATTTCTCAACCAGCTTAGGAGCTAGCATGATTTGACGAATGACACACAAGTTTGATGAATATTCACCATCAGCATAAAAGTTACCATCTAAATCATCATTTGTTGTGTGGCATATATCAGTTTCAATCTCTTTATCAAATGTTTCCTCATCTACTTCATTGTAATCGTGTTCCCTAGTGGTCAAATTAATCTTTCCACCAGTTGCCCTACATTCACTTGAACTATGACCAGCTACCCCACACTTGAAACACTTCCCGATTACGGGTCGTGCATATGGGTTTGTAGACTTGCTGGTAAGTGTTGGGATGCTACCAATTTGTTTTTCCTTGTCCAAGGTAGAATATTTCTGAACAGACTGTGTGCCTTCTGCGTTGGATGATGATTGTCCAGCGCTTGACACAAACTTGCTTCTGTTTGTGGAAGGGAATAAAGTTGAAAGGTTATTCTTTGCAAGTTGATTTTCATCCCTAATCGCGAGACTATAAGCGTCGTCTAACGTGTACACAGGAACAAGAGAAATTCTATCTTGGATTTATGGACGTAATCCGTTGATATACCGTGTCACTTGTTGAGACTCGGTTTCTGAAAAATCATTCCTTGATGACAAACGATGGAATTCGGCGGTGTATATTTCCACGGTACGATTTCCTTGAGCACAATTTTGGTGCATATTAAACAATATTTGATAATGATTGGGTGGAAGGAACCTCTTACGTAACTCTCGTTCCATTCTTTCCCAACTAGTGATCGGAAGTTTTCCTTGTCGCTCTCGTACAGTTTGCTAGTTCTTCCACCATGATTGCGCACCACCCTTTAACTTGTATGCAACCAGATTAACTCGACTATCCATAGGAATTTCGTAGAACTTGAAAAAGGTATCCAATTCACTCATCCAGTCTAAGAAATCTTCCACATTCATTGAACCTTGAAAAGTCGGAACATCTTTGGCTCGTTGATGGTAATCAAAATCTCTAACACCCCGGTGACCGAAACACATTCCCCTTACTTCCTGTTCATCTTCATAATCATTCTCAACATCAGAATCTTCACCACCATAATTGTGTTGCTGAACATATGATATTTGAGGTCGACCATTCCCACGGCCCGTGTTTTGTCGCCGTGGATTAGCACGAATCGGTTGGTCTTCGCTCTCACGCATGGTTAAAGTTGCTAAGGTTTGAGTTATTTGTTGCAACGACTTCTGGATAGTTTCGTCAAGTCGTTTAAAAGAATTTTCGAGTTGCTCAACTCGATCGTTATTAACATCGTCACCAGCCATTATTGAATCTCAATATGGAATACAATCAACCTTAAAATTGATAAACAGAAACAAAAGAAACAATCAAGTATGTAAGTTCAATAGGGTTACCTGGATGAATTGCAGTTTGCAAACCAAACTGAAGACATATATATATTTTTTATAATCTTCTAATCACCAATTAAGACTCGAGTTAAAGTAGTAAAGGTCCTCTAATCGAATCGTGTTTAGGCTCTGATTACCAACTGATGTAGCATAAGCTATAGGTATGGTTAGACAATTAATTATTGCCACACTTTGTTAGGGAGTAATAAGGTTTACTTGACCAGAGGGTTTGAGAAGAACAATTCTCGACTCTTTTTTATTGATAATAAAATCTGTAGGAAAAACAAGACCTCTAAACATTCGACCCCTATTTATAATAGAGAAAGAATATTCTGGAAGAATATTAATTCTGTAAAGTAAATAAACTCCTAATTAAACTTAAACATTCTGTAAATTAAAACATGACTAAAAACTTGGCTTAAGTGGGCTGCAAAGTCTTCACTGCATCACTAGTACATGCATTGATGTGGTCTCGATTGTACACTAGCCACATAACATTGCATCTCAATATTACTTAGCCTTAAGTTCACTATGCTACATGGCATATGGGTCCTTAATGATATCTTGGCCTCTTCCCGTAAACCTATAAGTTTAAGTCCTGTCACGATAAATGAGCTCCCTAACAACGTCTTTCTCTTTAAGGTGAGTGTTTATATCTATCTAGAGGATCTCCAGGAATGACTCTTCGATCAAGGGCAGTAAGTGTACACTCGTCGGTGTAGAGGCATACACCTTCACATGAAAGCCTTAAGATTTGGGCGAATTGGTTTAGGGTGAAAGAGTAGGCATGGTCATTGGCCCAAAAATAAATGACAAGGATGTGATCTTCATATAAGGTTACCCTAATCGAGAGATAAAAATATAGTAACAAACTCAGGACTTATTTTTTCATCTATGTCTAGAAGGAAATCAAAATGAGTCCTATAGAATACTTCACCAATGTCATTATTCTCAAGAAAAGATGGATCAACGATACGACTTGTGGAATCCTATGATTAACGGATCTTTGAGCTACTAGGATATGCATCATGTTCATATGATTAACATAGCGGGATAGAACATGACACATAAACAAGGTGTTTAAGCAAAAAAAAAAATTCTCTCCAACGATTACTTGTATTAAACCTTAAACGAGTACAAGTAATCACCTAGGCGTGTATACATTAGATCCCACACCTAGAGACACGAACTCAACTTTAGGTTTACATTGTGTAAGAAACTTATGTAAAACCTACCCATGGTATGTGTTAGCCTATATTTTATATAGTCGAACAAGAATGTAATAGGTCATCTTAGTCGTTATTGGTCTTGTATTATAATAGGCTAGTCGGGTTAACCGGGCTTGGTATTTAAGCTAATAATGTATAAGTTAGGGGCGTAAGCCCAAGTGCAAGCCAAGCCCGGCCCAAGAAACAAGCCTATGAGCCCACCAAGCTCATGGGTATATAAACCCTCTTCCATGTGTGTAAGAGGGTGTTGGTTCATTTACTTTCTCTCTCTAGTAAACGTAAACCTTCCACCATCTCTCTTGTTTCTCTCTCTACTTTTCTTCTCTTTCTCTCTCTAGAATCTTGTGTCATCGATTAAGTGGGATTAACATTTGGTATCAAGAGCCTATAGTAGATAGGTGATTGAAGTTCGCGTGGTCTTGTTCTATCAAATTTCATGGGTTTTTCAAGATTCCTCAAGCTCGAATTTAAAAAATTTTGTGTTTTTGTGGTTTAGATCATTATACAAATCATCTACATAGTAGTGGTAGTGATTTGTGTTATTTGGTTTGGTCAAAAACGCAATTTTTTGGGTGTTTGGCTTCATTTTGGCTTAAAATCTCGAAATTCATCAAGTACATCTGAGATCCACCTTTTTAGGTTAATTTCGCAATATTTTGCATAATTTCGCAATTTCGTGCATAATTCCAGAATTTCTAGCATCATTGCGGAATTGTATGTCATTGCGGATTTGAATCCATCTGATTGCGGAATTGAATCAACTTTACGTATTGCGGAATTGAATCAACTCTGAATATTGCGGAATCGAAACCTTCTGAGCATTGCGAAATTGTATCATTACTTGGATTGCGGAATTGAATCTTAAGTATTGATTGCGGAATCGAATCATAAATCTTGATTGTGGAATTGTAGTCATTTCGTATTGCGGAATTGTATCCATTCTCAAATTGCGGAATTGTGGTCATTTTAGTATTGCGGAATCTTGTCATTGAGTGGATTGCGAAATCATTGCACATTCCTATTGCGGAATTGTGACACTCTTCACATTGCGGAATCTTAGCCAAACATTGCGGAATCTTAGTCAATTTTTGTTCGAGCATTTTATATACTTAGCCACTATATAGACTAGTCTCGGAACATAGTTTACACGAAGTTAAAAAAAAAAGTGTTAAAAAAATTTTAGGTCAAGTAAATTCAAATTTTTTCCTCACTAGTTGTTGGCTATTTCTATCTCAATTTCAAAATTTGGCGATACAATATTTTTTAGCTTACCGTTTTCTCGGACTGAGGAATTAATTGTGGGACTGAAGATTCTCAAAACTATACGAAATTTCAACCACAACCAAATCACAACACATCTACTAAGATCCATAATGCATTCACAATCATAGACAATGTCCAACAACAACTCGAACTCTAACACAAACGATCATGCAATCAAGTACAAGATGCTGAAAGCTAAAGAGCGATGTTTGGAACATTTCAAGCAACTTCAGTCACACCTTCAGACTCTTTCAAATGAACTCATCAAAAGAACTAATATGGAATTCGAATACAACCAGCTATTCATTCTTCTACTTGGTCAAGAGGTTGGAACATTGATATGTGTGTAAACACACATCTTTTCTACCACTTAATTACAATAATAACCGGACCAAAACGTGTATTTTATGTCTTTTATGTCGGAATTATGCGTGGTTTGTGTTTTTGTTGTGATTTAGGACGAAAAGGTGAAAAGTCGAGAAAACACGGGAATTCACGGGCATTTACGGACTTTTATTGAAGAAAAAGATGAAAGACGAAGTCAAGAAGTCAAGAGTGCAAAAAGAACGGAAGTCCAAGACCAATTCTGAAGATTTATCGAAGAAAAAGTCAAAAGACGGAAGTTTACTTAAAGCCGAGGAACTCAAGTCTTATTTATCGAAGAATTAAAAGACGAGACCAAAGAAATCCTGAGCCAAAAGTCATCAAAGTCCAAGATTAACAAAAAGATTAAGAAGGAAGGACTTAAGGGCGCAATTAAGAAGAAAGGAAGGAGGGGAGGATGCTTGATAGGTGTGTAAACACCCATCTTTTCTACCACTTAATTACAATAATAACCAGACCAAAACGTGTATTTTATGTCTTTTATGTCGGAATTATGCGTGGTTTGTGTTTTTGTTGTGATTTAGGACGAAATTGTGAAAAGTGGAGAAAACACGAGAATTCACGGGCATTCACGGCTTTTATTGAAGAAAAAGATGAAAGACGGAGTCGAGAAGTCAAAAGTGGAAAAAGAACGGAAGTCCAAGACCAATTCTAAAGATTTATCGAAGAAAAAGTCAAAAGACTGAAGTTTATCAAAAGCCGAAAAACTCAAGTCTATTTTATTGAAGAAATTAAAAGACGAGTTCAAAGAAATCCCGAGACAAAAGTCATCAAAATCCAAGATTAACAAAAAGATTAAGAAGAAAGGACTTGATGGTGCAATTAACAAGAAAGGAAGGAGAGGAGGAAGCTTCCTCTAACCTCTCCCCTAATCACCTATAAATACTCTCATTTTCATTTCATTTAGTTTTGTTGGCTAACTTGACAAATTAGCTCTTCCACTTTTATTTTATGCACCCTTAATTACTTGTCATTTAAATACATGTTTTGCACCTTTAATTACCTTTAATTTCAAGTAAGTGTTTCTTTTAATTACTTGCTCCTTTACTTTATCTTGTTAATCTTCTTCTACCTTTCTATGATTTACACGTTTTTAACTTGTTGATTTGTTAAAGGTTTGATTTTTATGCTTTTGATTGCTTTAAATCTCTTATTTTCATAGCTTATTTGATTTATTTTCAAGTTTATATAGTTTTTACAAAAGTTATTTTTATATAAAAAGTTGTTTTTCTTAAAGTTTATTAATTTCGTGTCTTAAAAGTTTTTAACTTTCAGTTTTGTAGCTTATTTTTGCACTTTTTTACCTTAGTTTTTCGTCTAGTGCTTATTAGGATTAAAGCTTATTTTTCTAGCTTATTTTTGGTTATTTCCTACGTATTCCGATTGGTCAAGATCGGAAGAGGGATTTACATTCCGATCAACGAGATCGGATAAGGGTTTTACATTCCGATTGGGGGTGTTTCTTGGTATTCCGATCAGAACAAAGTAGCGGTATTCCGATCAAGGTAGGTCTCAGCATTCCGATCGGCGAACTAGTACTCATTCCGATTGAGGTGTCATGTTGGATATTCCTATTGGGTAAGGTGACAGCTATTCCGATCGTGGGTTCCGACCTACATTCCGACCAGGCCCATTCCAATATTCCGATCAAGGTGATCGGAATATATTCCGATTGGAGGATGATTTCTCTTATTTTGACTTGTTTAATTTTTCGCTTAAGTTTTTAATACTTGTCTAACTTTAATTCTCGTCACGCCTTTAAATTTTAGTCATTTAAACTAATTTACTTTCCGTCACGTTTTTAAATATTGCACACTTTCTTTTAATTAGACTTAGATTTATTTTCACGCACTTTACTTTAACACCACTTTACTTTCAACGACATTTACTTTTAAGTCTTTGCACATTTAAATTTAAAAACAAACCAAAAATATTTGTTTTCACCAAAATAAAACTGAGTCACATAGAGAACATAGATCAATTCGATTAGACCAGCACAACGAACTTGAACATATAATTTTTATACGGGCAAAAGCCTTGTATCAAATGGCGCCACTGCCGGCTCTTTTCGTAAAGATCAACAGTTTTTTGTGAGAGACACGTTGCTTTTTGGGATCCGTTCACTTGTGAACGTTATTTTTTGCATAAAAAATTCAAAAAAATCATAAAAAATAAAAAAATTCATAAAAACCATAAAAAAATTAAAAATTTCAAAAATCCAAAAAGATTTTATCTTTCTTGTGTATATATATTGTCTTTTTGTTTGGTTTTGTTTTCTTTTGCATTTTCAGGTGTATGCGTACTAGATCTTCTAATTATCAAGAGCCCGAGCCTCAAGCAGATTTAGATATGGCAGGTGTTAACAACAACAACATCCCACCGAACCTGAATAATAATAATAACAACAATGCTCTTCCTCAGCCCGATCTTCGGACCATGGAGGAACTTTGTCAACCAACCATGTTTGGACGAGGAGGACCGATTGCGCCGATGCAAATCAACGCTCCTGAGTTTTCGTTGAAGCACCACATGATTCAGCAAGTACAAACAAACCCATTTAGAGGATTGCCTGATGATGATGCCAACAAACACCTCGACAAGTTCATTACAATCACCCAGAGCATGAAGTTGGTCGGTGCCACAATGGATGAACTTCGCCTACAACTCTTTCCACACACTCTATTACATCATGCCGAGAAATGGTTTGATCGTCTCCCGAAGAATTCTATTCACACTTGGGATGACATGACTCAACGCTTTTTGTCGCGCTACTTTCCACCATCCATGGTCACAAGCCTTCGCAATCAAATCAACGGTTTCATGCAAGACCCTGATGAATCTCTTTTTGATGCTTGGGAGAGATATAATGTCTTGATCGATAGATGTCCAAACCATAACATGCTCCTTGTGACCTTAATCGATACTTTCTACAACGGTTTAACTTTTCGAGATCGTGATACGATCAATGCAGCCGCCGGTGGCACATTCATGAAAAGGAGACCCGAGGAGTGTAGAGAGTTAATTGAGAACATGACTACTCACCATAAGAACTGGGATTCCTCTGCTTCTTCAAGGAACAACCCGAGAGTCAATGTTTCCTCAACCTCAACAAACCCTGAGATGACCGAACTCACCCGCATGATGACTGAAATGAGCAAAAGTATTACGCTTCTCGCTTCAAACCAGCAACAACAACAAGTTAAAGCGGTTGCTAATCCTTGTGAAACATGTGGCGGTCCTCACTCATACACCGATTGTCCTTCAACACAAGGAAATCCGGAAAATGTGTATGCAGCTTACGGTAATTATTCACAGGAAAATTACCAAGCTAGACAACAAGGGGATAGAAATCTGCTGAGCTACCGTTCTAACAACTACCTTTCACCCGGTTTTTCTCCTCAAAACCAAAACCCCGCCAACAACTACAATAGAAGCAACCAAATCCCACCAAGAGCTTCTAATCCTTATCACCAACCCGCCCAACAACACCCACCCATAAACACCGATGTTGAGGCCATAATGAGAACCCAAGGTGAGCAAATCAAGAATCTGCAGAGCCAAATTATCAATCTTAAAGGAGATATCACAAAGCAAGGAAATGAGATTAGATCCGAGCTTCGAGATAACATTCAATCCTCCTTCAGCAGTCAAACCAATGATTTGAAGAATATGCTTGCTAGTTTCTTGCCAGCCGCTCAACCTTCTTCTTCAAGTTCTCTACCTTCAAACACCGTCACTAATCCGCGAGCCAATGTGAGTGCTATTACTACTCGTAGTAGAGTCACCATCGTAGGATCACCAATCCCACCACCATCATCTACACCTCCTCCACCACCATGTATCCCTACTCCTCCTACACCTAGTATTAGTGCACCATTACCGTCTCCGCCTCGACGTGATGAAGTTCCCGCCAATGACCCTTCAACATCTCAACCGTTACCTACCACACCTGCACCCTCCCCACCCAAACCTAATATCCCTTATCCCTCTCACTTGGGCAAGAAAAAAATGCTAAACAAGGAGGACGCTCAAGTAACTAGCTATATCAAGATGATTTCTCAAATGAACTTCAACATTAGCTTTCTTGAAGCACTTGTCCACATGCCCAAATTTGTTAAAGCATTTAAGGAATTGCTTAACAAGAAGGAGAAGCTGATTGAACTCGCCAACACACGATTAAATGAAAAATGCTCTGCAGTTATTCTCAAAGAACTTCCAGAAAAACTTGGAGATCCCAGTCGTTTTGTGTTGCCTTGCGTGTTCAACAAAACTGAATAATTTACTGCCCTTGCTGATCTCGGGGCTAGTATTAATTTGATGCCTTTGAGTGTTTGGAAAACACTATCATTGCCCGACCTCACTCCAACAAAGATGACTCTTGAACTTGCAAATCGCACTCTCGCTTACCCTGTTGGTATAGCCGAAGACGTGTTTATCAAAGTTGGCACATTTACTTTCCCGGACTTCTATCGAAGTTAAGTGGTTCTTTTCCTTGTATTTGTCCTCATTTAAACCGGAAAATCAATTTTTCAACATTTTTCAAAATTTTTGATCTATTTTGGCCTATTAGTTTTTCCCTTTTGTATAGTTATTCTCTTTCCTTATTAGAATGAATCTTTGAATAAGTGGTTTAAATTTTCAAACGTTGTGAATCTTTTGACTCAATCCGAGTTTACTCTAGCTAGTATCCTTAACGTGTTTAAGTCAAGTTTTGCTAGGCTTTTATATAGGGAGCTATAAAACGCGAAAGTCTTAACTCTCACGGGTTAAGAACAAGAACTTTTCGCAAGTCCCTATAATTGATCCTAGAGAGTCGTTTATCAAGGGAACTTTAAGATGCGATTTCTAAACTTGAAAAAGTCTAAGAATTTGCAAGATCCTATAGGCGACTCGAAAACCCAAAACTTTGATTTAATAGGCTAAGTATCCACGAGTCTCATTACTTGAGATATTAAACTATGGAGAACGAGAGATGATAGAGCCAATTATAAGTTCGGTATTCTTTCGTGAATTTATGTGAGTTAATTATAAGCCTATTCTCCCATCGCTTGCTAATAAATTTATCTGCTAATAAATAAGGTTGTACGATTTGAAAAGTTACTTAGCCTCTAGCCCCAGATCGTTTAAAAGTTGTTCGGTAATGACGAGAGTTCATAGCCAAGGCATAACTTATGAAGCGGGGCGCGAAGATTGGCGAGTCCGAAAAGGCCCTAACAAGGCATGAGGGCTATGTTTTGTTGCTAAAGATCCAAAAGTGATGTGAAGAATCATTTATCGAAAATCAATATGAAGGATCGAGACACACGACGAAAAGCAAAAACTCCCAAAAAGTCATGGAGAAGTGTATCCTAAAAGACCCTAACAAGGTATGAGGATAAATAGATCCAAGTCAATAAAGGAGGCGGATCGTTGTATATCAAAATCCAAAATAAAGATTGGAGAAAAATGAAGAAGTCGTGGTCCATATATGAAGAATCTCTCAAAAATTCCAAGTGAAGAAATTCCAATTATGAAGAGAAGACCATTATTTCATGAACGTCTCTCAAGATTTGAAGTATGAAGTCGCTGCCAAATATCGACCCGAGAAAGGTCTCAAATCGCGAACCAAGTTATGCCAAGATATGAACTTTTTGATATCCCGAGAAGCAGTTTTAAAAGATTTGGTCCTTTAGCTAACTATTGATTAAATCGTGCACTTTATTTTCAGACTAAATAATTATCGAAATAAGTCAAACAATGCATCTTCGTGATCATTCAAGACAAATAATAAAATACAAGAGATACCCATAGGAATAAGGGAGTCTAAGTGAATAATTGGCCCACATGAGTTCGTGTTAGTTTACTAACTTATAATAACAATGATCTCGTTTTTAAGCTTGGTTTGGAGAAAGTGAAAAGTTGAGGATGATGATTATTCATGACATTTTCAAAACCCAAGGTATGCTTTTAATTTCTTTGCTTTGCATTTTTTATAATTTTCTATCTCTTTAATAAAGGCCAATGTGGATTGATTATGATGAAAAGTGTAAACATGCTTTGTAACTAATACATTGCATGCGGACATTGCAATGGTCAAGTGTAGGGGATTTGATAGGTGTGTAATCACCCATCTTTTCTACCACTTAATTACAATAATAACCGGACCAAAACGTGTATTTTATTTCTTTTATGTCGGAATTATGCGTGGTTTGTGTTTTTGTTGTGATTTAGGACGAAATTGTGAAAAGTGGAGAAAACACGAGAATTCACGGGCATTCACGGCTTTTATTGAAGAAAAAGATGAAAGACGGAGTCGAGAAGTCAAAAGTGGAAAAAGAACGGAAGTCCAAGACCAATTCTAAAGATTTATCAAAGAAAAAGTCAAAAGACTGAAGTTTATCAAAAGCCGAGAAACTCAAGTCTATTTTATTGAAGAAATTAAAAGACGAGTTCAAAGAAATCCCGAGACAAAAGTCATCAAAATCCAAGATTAACAAAAAGATTAAGAAGAAAGGACTTGATGGTGCAATTAACAAGAAAGGAAGGAGAGGAGGAAGCTTCCTCTAACCTCTCCCCTAATCACCTATAAATACTCTCATTTTCATTTCATTTAGTTTTGTTGGCTAACTTGACAAATTAGCTCTTCCACTTTTATTTTATGCACCCTTAATTACTTGTCATTTAAATACATGTTTTGCACCTTTAATTACCTTTAATTTCAAGTAAGTGTTTCTTTTAATTACTTGCTCCTTTACTTTATCTTGTTAATCTTCTTCTACCTTTCTATGATTTACACGTTTTTAACTTGTTGATTTGTTAAAGGTTTGATTTTTATGCTTTTGATTGCTTTAACTCTCTTATTTTCATAGCTTATTTGATTTATTTTCAAGTTTATATAGTTTTTACAAAAGTTATTTTTATATAAAAAGTTGTTTTTCTTAAAGTTTATTAATTTCGTGTCTTAAAAGTTTTTAACTTTCAGTTTTGTAGCTTATTTTTGCACGTTTTTACCTTAGTTTTTCGTCTAGTGCTTATTAGGATTATAGCTTATTTTTCTAGCTTATTTTTCTAGCTTATTTTTGGTTATTTCCTACGTATTCCGATTGGTCAAGATCGGAAGAGGGAGTTACATTCCGATCAACGAGATCGGATAAGGGTTTTACATTCCGATTGGGGGTGTTTCTTGGTATTCCGATCAGAACAAAGTAGCAGTATTCCGATCAAGGTAGGTCTCAGCATTCCGATCGGCGAACTAGTACTCATTCCGATTGAGGTGTCATGTTGGATATTCCGATTGGGTAAGGTGACAGCTATTCCGATCGTGGGTTCCGACCTACATTCCGACCAGGCCCATTCCAATATTCCGATCAAGGTGATCGGAATATATTCCGATTGGAGGATGATTTCTCTTATTTTGACTTGTTTAATTTTTCGCTTATGTTTTTAATACTTGTCTAACTTTAATTCTCGTCACGCCTTTAAATTTTAGTCATTTAAACTAATTTACTTTCCGTCACGTTTTTAAATATTGCACACTTTCTTTTAATTAGACTTAGATTTATTTTCACGCACTTTACTTTAACGCCACTTTACTTTCAACGACATTTACTTTTAAGTCTTTGCACATTTAAATTTAAAAACAAACCAAAAATATTTGTTTTCACCAAAATAAAACTGAGTCACATAGAGAACCTAGATCAATTCGATTAGACCAGCACAACGAACTTGAACATATAATTTTTATACGGGCAAAAGCCTTGTATCAAATGGCGCCGCTGCCGGCTCTTTTCGTAAAGATCAACAATTTTTTGTGAGAGACACGTTGCTTTTTGGGATCCGTTCACTTGTGAACGTTATTTTTTGCATAAAAAATTCAAAAAAATCATAAAAAATAAAAAAATTCATAAAAACCATAAAAAAATTAAAAATTTCAAAAATCCAAAAAGATTTTATCTTTCTTGTGTATATATATTGTCTTTTTGTTTGGTTTTGTTTTCTTTTGCATTTTCAGGTGTATGCGTACTAGATCTTCTAATTATCAAGAGCCCGAGCCTCAAGCAGATTTAGATATGGCAGGTGTTAACAACAACAACATCCCACCGAACCTGAATAATAATAATAACAACAATGCTCTTCCTCAGCCCGATCTTCGGACCATGGAGGAACTTTGTCAACCAACCATGTTTGGACGAGGAGGACCGATTGCGCCGATGCAAATCAACGCTCCTGAGTTTTCGTTGAAGCACCACATGATTCAGCAAGTACAAGCAAACCCATTTAGAGGATTGCCTGATGATGATGCCAACAAACACCTCGACAAGTTCATTACAATCACCCAGAGCATGAAGTTGGCCGGTGCCACAATGGATGAACTTCGCCTACAACTCTTTCCACACACTCTATTACATCATGCCGAGAAATGGTTTGATCGTCTCCCGAAGAATTCTATTCACACTTGGGATGACATGACTCAACGCTTTTTGTCGCGCTACTTTCCACCATCCATGGTCACAAGCCTTCGCAATCAAATCAGCGGTTTCATGCAAGACCCTGATGAATCTCTTTTTGATGCTTGGGAGAGATATAATGTCTTGATCGATAGATGTCCAAACCATAACATGCTCCCTGTGACCTTAATCGATACTTTCTACAACGGTTTAACTTTTCGAGATCGTGATACGATCAATGCAGCCGCCGGTGGCACATTCATGAAAAGGAGACCCGAGGAGTGTAGAGAGTTAATTGAGAACATGACTACTCACCATAAGAACTGGGATTCCTCTGCTTCTTCAAGGAACAACCCGAGAGTCAATGTTTCCTCAACCTCAGCAAACCCTGAGATGACCGAACTCACCCGCATGATGACTGAAATGAGCAAAAGTATTACGCTTCTCGCTTCAAACCAGCAACAACAACAAGTTAAAGCGGTTGCTAATCCTTGTGAAACATGTGGCGGTCCTCACTCATACACCGATTGTCCTTCAACACAAGGAAATCCGGAAAATGTGTATGCAGCTTACGGTAATTATTCACAGGAAAATTACCAAGCTAGACAACAAGGGGATAGAAATCTGCTGAGCTACCGTTCTAACAACTACCTTTCACCCAGTTTTTCTCCTCAAAACCAAAACCCCGCCAACAACTACAATAGAAGCAACCAAATCCCACCAAGAGCTTCTAATCCTTATCACCAACCCGCCCAACAACACCCACCCATAAACACCGATGTTGAGGCCATAATGAGAACCCAAGGTGAGCAAATCAAGAATCTGCAGAGCCAAATTATCAATCTTAAAGGAGATATCACAAAGAAAGGAAATGAGATTAGATCCGAGCTTCGAGATAACATCAATCCTCCTTCAGCAGTCAAACCAATGATTTGAAGAATATGCTTGCTAGTTTCTTGCCAGCCGCTCAACCTTCTTCTTCAAGTTCTCTACCTTCAAACACCGTCACTAATCCGCGAGCCAATGTGAGTGCTATTACTACTCGTAGTGGAGTCACCATCGTAGGATCACCAATCCCACCACCATCATATACACCTCCTCCACCACCATGTATCCCTACTCCTCCTACACCTAGTATTAGTGCACCATTACCGTCTCCGCCTCGACGTGATGAAGTTCCCGCCAATGACCCTTCAACATCTCAACCGTTACCTACCACACCTGCACCCTCCCCACCCAAACCTAATATCCCTTATCCCTCTCGCTTGGGCAAGAACAAAATGCTAAACAAGGAGGACGCTCAAGTAACTAGCTATATCAAGATGATTTCTCAAATGAACTTCAACATTATCTTTCTTGAAGCACTTGTCCACATGCCCAAATTTGTTAAAGCATTTAAGGAATTGCTTAACAAGAAGGAGAAGCTGATTGAACTCGCCAACACACGATTAAATGAAAACTGCTCTGCAGTTATTCTCAAAGAACTTCCGGAAAAACTTGGAGATCCCGGTCGTTTTGTGTTGCCTTGCGTGTTCAACAAAACTGAAGAATTTACTGCCCTTGCTGATCTCGGGGCTAGTATTAATTTGATGCCTTTGAGTGTTTGGAAAACACTATCATTGCCCGACCTCACTCCAACAAAGATGACTCTTGAACTTGCAAATCGCACTCTCGCTTACCCTGTTGGTATAGCCGAAGACGTGTTTATCAAAGTTGGCACATTTACTTTCCCGGTCGATTTTGTCGTAGTTGATTATGAAGTGGACCCTCGTATTCCTTTAATACTTGGTCGGCCATTCTTGAGAACCGGACGAGCTTTAGTTGATGTGGCCGAAGGTGAGTTAATCTTAAGAGTCGGGGATGATGCACAAGTTTTCAAAATGGGGAAGCTTACAGGCACATCCTTTGGAGGCCGAGAATCAGTGAATATGATTAATGTGCTCGATGACTTTACCGTCTACGACAATCCTTTATTCAAGTCTTCCACTGATAATCCACTCTTTGAAGATAATGTGGATGATTCTCTCCCTACTTTGGACGCTTCTCCCATTTATGATTCTCCACCGGTCTTTGATGCTTATGATGATTATGATTCTAGCTCAGATCCGGATGATTTTGATTGTACTTCTGAATATCCCGAGCTGCCCACTTTCGATGATTTTGATGAGGCTGATACTCTTTCGAGCGATTCTTCACATGATGAAGATCCTCCGCCATCACTCGATCCTACTTTAGACGATTACTCATTCGAGGAAGACTTCTCTATGTTTCTCAATACATACTTCCCGCATGAGAGTGATGCACCTCCTCTGGACTTTGAATCTTATCGTCTTGATCCTACTTTGGATTTGAAGAAAATTTTGTCTAAGGAGAAGAAACCGGTTGACACCGAAGTCCGTTGCACCTATGATTTGACACCTCTTTGTCCCACTTCTGAGGACGAGGTTGTGCTTCTTTGCGGATCTTCTTCACACTCGGCTGAGCCTGAGTGCTATTTTCCCCTAAAGGAAAAGGTGTTCGACCCCGGTATTGAAGTCTTTAAGCCATCTCAGTATCCACCTGATGTAATAAAAGGAACAATCTTTGGAAATTTTGAAGACATGCTTGCACTTCACCCTTGCTTCCACCGTGCTCCATCGCTGCTTAAGGGAACCCTGCCACTTCTTCTTTGGCTTGCCTTGTTCGCCTTAAGCTCGTGCTTATTGATGGATGAAAACTATGTCTTTGATCCTGGTGGATATGTTTCATTTTTCTTCCGTTGATGATCAAGGTCGAGTCAGGCTCACGACTCGGTTAACAAAAACCAAACGCTTCTTGGGAGGCAACCCATGCATCTATCTTTTCGCTTTCTTTACCATAAGTGTAGGGGGGACCCTTTGGTTTGCTTTCCTCTCCTCACCTCTTAATCAGGGATTCGAGCTTCAATGATCCACTCTTGATGATTATTGACGACCCGTGATTCCATGTTCTACTTCTTCCCGGTTCCATCCTAAACTCTTTTCGATTCACTATTTTATATTTTCTCAATATTAAAATAGGAATCTCTTTAGTTGTCTTTTCCTTAGCGAGATTTAAACAACGTGCACAATGTCCTAAGTGTAGGGGAGTTTACTCCCACATGCTTAAACATTGAGGACAATGTTTATCTTAAGTGTAGGGGGGACTTCTATCGAAGTTAAGTGGTTCTTTTCCTTGTATTTGTCCTCATTTAAACCGGAAAATCAATTTTTCAACATTTTTCAAAATTTTTGATCTATTTTGGCCTATTAGTTTTTCCCTTTTGTATAGTTATTCTCTTTCCTTATTAGAATGAATCTTTGAATAAGTGGTTTAAATTTTCAAACGTTGTGAATCTTTTGACTCAATCCGAGTTTACTCTAGCTAGTATCCTTAACGTGTTTAAGTCAAGTTTTGCTAGGCTTTTATATAGGGAGCTATAAAACACGAAAGTCTTAACTCTCACGGGTTAAGAACAAGAACTTTTCGCAAGTTCCTATAATTGATCCTAGAGAGTCGTTTATCAAGGGAACTTTAAGATGCGATTTCTAAACTTGAAAAAGTCTAAGAATTTGCAAGATCCTATAGGCGACTCGAAAACCCAAAACTTTGATTTAATAGGCTAAGTATCCACGAGTCTCATTACTTGAGATTTTAAACTGTGGAGAACGAGAGATGATAGAGCCAATTATAAGTTCGGTATTCTTTCGTGAATTTATGTGAGTTAATTATAAGCCTATTCTCCCATCGCTTGCTAATAAATTTATCTGCTAATAAATAAGGTTGTACGATTTGAAAAGTTACTTAGCCTCTAGCCCCAGATCGTTTAAAAGTTGCTCGGTAATGACGAGAGTTCATAGCCAAGGCATAACTTATGAAGCGGGGCGCGAAGATTGGCGAGTCCGAAAAGGCCCTAACAAGGCATGAGGGCTATGTTTTGTTGCTAAAGATCCAAAAGTGATGTGAAGAATCATTTATCGAAAATCAATATGAAGGATCGAGACACACGACGAAAAGCAAAAACTCCCAAAAAGTCATGGAGAAGTGTATCCGAAAAGACCCTAACAAATTATAAGAATAAATAGATCCAAGTCAATAAAGGAGGCGGATCGTTGTATATCAAAATCCAAAATAAAGATTGGAGAAAAATGAAGAAGTCGTGGTCCGTATATGAAGAATCTCTCAAAAATTCCAAGTGAAGAAATTCCAATTATGAAGAGGAGACCATTATTTCATGAACGTCTCTCAAGATTTGAAGTATGAAGTCGCTGCCAAATATCGGCCCGAGAAAGGTCTCAAATCGCGAACCAAGTTATGCCAAGATATGAACTTTTTGATATCCCGAGAAGCAGTTTTAAAAGATTTGGTCCTTTAGCTAACTATTGATTAAATCGTGCACTTTATTTTCAGACTAAATAATTATCGAAATAAGTCAAACAATGCATCTTCGTGATCATTCAAGACAAATAATAAAATACAAGAGATACCCATAGGAATAAGGGAGTCTAAGTGAATAATTGGCCCACATGAGTTCGTGTTAGTTTACTAACTTATAATAACAATGATCTCGTTTTTAAGCTTGGTTTGGAGAAAGTGAAAAGTTGAGGATGATGATTATTCATGACATTTTCAAAACCCAAGGTATGCTTTTAATTTCTTTGCTTTGCATTTTTTATAATTTTCTATCTCTTTAATAAAGGCCAATGTGGATTGATTATGATGAAAAGTGTAAACATGCTTTGTAACTAATACATTGCATGTGGACATTGCAATGGTCAAGTGTAGGGGATTTGATAGGTGTGTAAACACCCATCTTTTCTACCACTTAATTACAATAATAACCGGACCAAAACGTGTATTTTATGTCTTTTATGTCAGAATTATGCGTGGTTTGTGTTTTAGTTGTGATTTAGGACGAAATTGTGAAAAGTGGAGAAAACACGAGAATTCACGGGCATTCACGGCTTTTATTGAAGAAAAAGATGAAAGACGGAGTCGAGAAGTCAAAAGTGGAAAAAGAACGGAAGTCCAAGACCAATTCTAAAGATTTATCGAAGAAAAAGTCAAAAGACTGAAGTTTATCAAAAGCCGAGAAACTCAAGTCTATTTTATTGAAGAAATTAAAAGACGAGTTCAAAGAAATCCCGAGACAAAAGTCATCAAAATCCAAGATTAACAAAAAGATTAAGAAGAAAGGACTTGATGGTGCAATTAACAAGAAAGGAAGGAGAGGAGGAAGCTTCCTCTAACCTCTCCCCTAATCACCTATAAATACTCTCATTTTCATTTCATTTAGTTTTGTTGGCTAACTTGACAAATTAGCTCTTCCACTTTTATTTTATGCACCCTTAATTACTTGTCATTTAAATACATGTTTTGCACCTTTAATTACCTTTAATTTCAAGTAAGTGTTTCTTTTAATTACTTGCTCCTTTACTTTATCTTGTTAATCTTCTTCTACCTTTCTATGATTTACACGTTTTTAACTTGTTGATTTGTTAAAGGTTTGATTTTTATGCTTTTGATTGCTTTAAATCTCTTATTTTCATAGCTTATTTGATTTATTTTCAAGTTTATATAGTTTTTACAAAAGTTATTTTTATATAAAAAGTTGTTTTTCTTAAAGTTTATTAATTTCGTGTCTTAAAAGTTTTTAACTTTCAGTTTTGTAGCTTATTTTTGCACGTTTTTACCTTAGTTTTTCGTCTAGTGCTTATTAAGATTAAAGCTTATTTTTCTAGCTTATTTTTCTAGCTTATTTTTGGTTATTTCCTACGTATTCCGATTGGTCAAGATCGGAAGAGGGAGTTACATTCCGATCAACGAGATCGGATAAGGGTTTTACATTCCGATTGGGGGTGTTTCTTGGTATTCCGATCAGAACAAAGTAGCGGTATTCCGATCAAGGTAGGTCTCAGCATTCCGATCGGCGACCTAGTACTCATTCCGATTGAGGTGTCATGTTGGATATTCCGATTGGGTAAGGTGACAGCTATTCCAATCGTGGGTTCCGACCTACATTCCGACCAGGCCCATTCCAATATTCCGATCAAGGTGATCGGAATATATTCCGATTGGAGGATGATTTCTCTTATTTTGACTTGTTTAATTTTTCGCTTAAGTTTTTAATACTTGTCTAACTTTAATTCTCGTCACGCCTTTAAATTTTAGTCATTTAAACTAATTTACTTTCCGTCACGTTTTTAAATATTGCACACTTTCTTTTAATTAGACTTAGATTTATTTTCACGCACTTTACTTTAACGCCACTTTACTTTCAACGACATTTACTTTTAAGTCTTTGCACATTTAAATTTAAAAACAAACCAAAAATATTTGTTTTCACCAAAATAAAACTGAGTCACATAGAGAACCTAGATCAATTCGATTAGACCAGCACAACGAACTTGAACATATAATTTTTATACGGGCAAAAGCCTTGTATCAAATTATATATATATGAAGAATTAGAAATTCCATATATGAAGAATCTCTCAAAAAATCCAAGTGAAGAAATTCCAATTATGAAGAGAAGACCATTATTTCATGAACGTCTCTCAAGATTTGAAGTATGAAGTCGCTGCCAAATATCGGCCCGAGAAAGGTCTCAAATCGCGAACCAAGTTATGCCAAGATATGAACTTTTTGATATCCCGAGAAGCAATTTTAAAAGATTTGGTCCTTTAGCTAACTATTGATTAAATCGTGCACTTTATTTTCAGACTAAATAATTATCGAAATAAGTCAAACAATGCATCTTCGTGATCATTCAAGACAAATAATAAAATACAAGAGATACCCATAGGAATAAGGGAGTCTAAGTGAATAATTGGCCCACATGAGTTCGTGTTAGTTTACTAACTTATAATAACAATGATCTCGTTTTTAAGCTTGGTTTGGAGAAAGTGAAAAGTTGAGGATGATGATTATTCATGACATTTTCAAAACCCAAGGTATGCTTTTAATTTCTTTGCTTTGCATTTTTTATAATTTCTATCTCTTTAATAAAGGCCAATGTGGATTGATTATGATGAAAAGTGTAAACATGCTTTGTAACTAATACATTGCATGTGGACATTGCAATGGTCACGTGTAGGGGATTTGATAGGTGTGTAAACACCCATCTTTTCTACCACTTAATTACAATAATAACCGGACCAAAACGTGTATTTTATGTCTTTTATGTCAGAATTATGCGTGGTTTGTGTTTTTGTTGTGATTTAGGACGAAATTGTGAAAAGTGGAGAAAACACAAGAATTCACGGGCATTCACGGCTTTTATTGAAGAAAAAGATGAAAGACGGAGTCGAGAAGTCAAAAGTGGAAAAAGAACGGAAGTCCAAGACCAATTCTAAAGATTTATCGAAGAAAAAGTCAAAAGACTGAAGTTTATCAAAAGCCGAGAAACTCAAGTCTATTTTATTGAAGAAATTAAAAGACGAGTTCAAAGAAATCCCGAGACAAAAGTCATCAAAATCCAAGATTAACAAAAAGATTAAGAAGAAAGGACTTGATGGTGCAATTAACAAGAAAGGAAGGAGAGGAGGAAGCTTCCTCTAACCTCTCCCCTAATCACCTATAAATACTCTCATTTTCATTTCATTTAGTTTTGTTGGCTAACTTGACAAATTAGCTCTTCCACTTTTATTTTATGCACCCTTAATTACTTGTCATTTAAATACATGTTTTGCACCTTTAATTACCTTTAATTTCAAGTAAGTGTTTCTTTTAATTACTTGCTCCTTTACTTTATCTTGTTAATCTTCTTCTACCTTTCTGTGATTTACACGTTTTTAACTTGTTGATTTGTTAAAGGTTTGATTTTTATGCTTTTGATTGCTTTAAATCTCTTATTTTCATAGCTTATTTGATTTATTTTCAAGTTTATATAGTTTTTACAAAAGTTATTTTTATATAAAAAGTTGTTTTTCTTAAAGTTTATTAATTTCGTGTCTTAAAAGTTTTTAACTTTCAGTTTTGTAGCTTATTTTTGCACGTATTTACCTTAGTTTTTCGTCTAGTGCTTATTAGGATTAAAGCTTATTTTTCTAGGTTATTTTTTGTTATTTCCTACGTATTCCGATTGGTCAAGATCGGAAGAGGGAGTTACATTCCGATCAACGAGATCGGATAAGGGTTTTACATTCCGATTGGGGGTGTTTCTTGGTATTCCGATCAGAACAAAGTAGCGGTATTCCGATCAAGGTAGGTCTCAGCATTCCGATCGGCGAACTAGTACTCATTCCGATTGAGGTGTCATGTTGGATATTCCGATTGGGTAAGGTGACAGCTATTCCGATCGTGGGTTCCGACCTACATCCCGACCAGGCCCATTCCAATATTCCGATCAAGGTGATCGGAATATATTCCGATTGGAGGATGATTTCTCTTATTTTGACTTGTTTAATTTTTCGCTTAAGTTTTTAATACTTGTCTAACTTTAATTCTCGTCACGCCTTTAAATTTTAGTCATTTAAACTAATTTACTTTCTGTCACGTTTTTAAATATTGCACACTTTCTTTTAATTAGACTTAGATTTATTTTCACGCACTTTACTTTAACGCCACTTTACTTTCAACGACATTTACTTTTAAGTCTTTGCACATTTAAATTTAAAAACAAACCAAAAATATTTGTTTTCACCAAAATAAAACTGAGTCACATAGAGAACCTAGATCAATTCGATTAGACCAGCACAACGAACTTGAACATATAATTTTTATACGGGCAAAAGCCTTGTATCACTATTCTTCTCTTATTTTAATAAAATGGTTTTAGAAAGTTTAGATATCTTAGATATATTAGGCCCGTTGTGAATATTTTGACTCAACCCGAGTTTACTTATCCAAGTTCACTCTAGCTAGTATCCTTAACCATGTAGACCTTAATTGGTTTATTAGGCTAAGCATCCATGAGTCTCATTCCTTGAGATTTTAAATTGTAGAGAACGAGAAATGATAGAGTTGGTTACAAGTTTGGTATTCTCTCATTAACTTATGTCAGTTAATTATGATCTTTTTCTCCCATCACTTGCTAATAAATTATCTGCAATAAGTAAGGTCGTACGATTTGAAAAGTTACTTAGCTTCTAGCCCAAGATCGTTTAAAAGTTGCTCGGTAATGATAAGAGTTCATAGCCAATGCATAACTTATGAAGCGGGGTGCGAAGATTGGCGAGTCCGAAAAGGCCCTAACAAGGCATGAGGATTCAATTTTATTGCTGAAGATCCAAAGTGATGTGAAAAGCATTATTCCTAAATCAATATGAAGGATCAAGACTCACGACGAAAAGCAATCAACTCCCATAAAGATCATGGAGAAGTCTATCCAAAAAGACCCTAACAAGGTATGAGGATAAATAGATCCAAGTCCGAAAAGGAGGCGGATCGTTGTATCTCAAAATCCCAATTAGAGATTGAAGAAATAATCATGAAGTCGTGGTCAACAAAGTTGGAGTACCCCTCAAAAGTCTCCAAGTGAAGAAACTCTATGAACGATGAGAAGACCATTATCTCAAGCACGTCTCTCAAGATATGAAGTATGAAGTACATACCAAATATCGGCCCGAGAAAGGTCTCAAATCGTGAACCAAGTTATGCCAAGATATGAACTTTTTGATATCCCGAGAAGCAGTTTTAAGAGATTTTGTCCTTTAGCTAACTATTGATCAAATCGTCCTACTTTGCTTTCAGCTTAAATAAATTATCGAAATAAGTCAACAATGCATCCTCGTGATCATTCAAGACATCAATAAAACATAAGAGATACCCATAGGAATAAGGGAGTTTAAGTGATTAATGGAACCGCATGAGTAAATGTTTGTTATGCTAACTTGTACTAACAATGATCTTGTTTTTAAGCTTGGCATGGGGAACGTGAAACTTGAGGGTGATAAACATTCATGATACACAAGCCCTAATGTAAGTCTTAGATTTCTTTACATGTTTCTTCCTTGTTGCATCTTGTTATTTTCTTTCTTTTTGATTTTCCTTAGTTGTTTAATAAAGGCCAAGGTAGGTTGATTATGATGGAAAGTGTAAACCTTGCTTTATCACTAAGCATTGCATGATGGCATTGCAATGGTTAAGTGTAGGGGATTTGATAGGTGTGTAAACACCCATCTTTTCTACCACTTAATTACATTAAAACGGGACCTAAACGTATATTTTATGTCGTAAATGGCGGAATTATGCGTGGTTTGTGTTTTTATTGTATTTCAGGGTCGAGAAGGTGAAAAGTGGAGAAAACACGGCTTTCACGGGCTTTTATTGAAGAAAAAGACAAAAGACGAAGTTGAAAGATCAAGAGTGGAAAAAGAACGGAAGTCCAAGACCAATTCTGAAGATTTATCGAAGAAAAAGTCAAAAGACGGAAGTTTACTAAAAAGCCGAAGAACTCAGGTTTAAATTATGAAGAAATTACAAGACGAGTTCAAAGAAATCCCGAGACGAAGTCTTAGAAGTCGAAGAATTTGAGAAGACTGAAAGACTGAAAGACTGAGGACCAAGATAGAAAGAAAGAGGAAGCCACTAACCACTCCCCTCTCCTATAAATACCACCCTCACAACATGTGAGAGGGTTGGTTAGTTTTTAGGATTAGATTAGGAGTAGGTAGTTTCTCTCTCTAAACTATTTCTTTCTCTCTCTAGATTAATTTGTGTTTAAGCTTTTGTTATTGAATCCTTACTTTTTAATTAAGCTTTTCCTTTATCATCTTCTTCCTTTCTTGTTTGATTTGTTCCTATTCATCATTGTTCATGTTCTTGAGTTTTTATGATTTTGATCAAGTGGGTTTTGATTGATTTGGTTATGTTTGTTAGTTTTGATGATTTGTTTTGATTGATTATTGTTAGTTGATGCTTATTGGTTGTTTTAGTTTAATCTTTTGGTTTGATTTGGTTAGATTTAATCAAATTCGTGTTTTAATTCATCCTACTGTCTATCGTTCATGTTACTGTATTTTTCCCCAGATTATTCTGAATAGACTGTTTTCGTATTCTTCTATGCGGAACATTGAATATTCCGAGTAGGACTTCTATGCGGAATATTCCAGATAGGACCCTTATTCGGAATATCTTATTATTCCGAATAGGATTCCCTACTCGGAAAGTTTGATTATTCCGAATAGGAGTCCCTATTCGGAATGTTAGATTATTCCGAATAGGACCCCTTATTCGGAATGATGGATTTATTCCGAATAGGACCCCTTATTCGGAATACTCGTTATTCCGCATAGGAGCTTATTCCGAATAAGCATTTTATTCCGAATAGTGTTTTTCAGTTTTTAGTTTTCAGCTTTATTTTTTTTTTCCCGCCTTTTTCTTTATTCGCATTTTTACTTGCTTCCCTTTTATTTAAGTTTTATTTCGCGTCATTTACTTTATTTACTTTTTAATTTTCTTGCACTTTACTTTTCGCCAAGTTTTTATCTTTCATTGTTTTTTTTATTGTCTTTACTTTATTTTTATTTGTTTCAAATCTTTATTTTTATTTAGTTTTAAACAACGACAACTCTTTATTTGATTCACTAAGAACAACTGAGTCGCACAATTAACCAGAGATCAATTCGAAGAGATACCGAGAAAACGAACTTTCAAACGAGTAAAATCTTAGTTATCAATCCCGGTCGTTTCGTGTTGCCTTGCGTGTTCAACAAAACTAAAGAATTTACTGCCCTTGCTGATCTCGGGGCTAGTATTAATTTGATGCCATTAAGTGTTTGGAAAACACTATCATTGCCCGACCTCACTCCAACAAAGATGACTCTTGAACTTGCAAATCGCACTCTCGCTTACCCCGTTGGTATAGCCGAAGACGTGTTTATTAAAGTTGGCACATTTACTTTCCCGATCGACTTTGTCGTTGTTGATTATGAAATGGACCCTCGTACTCTTTTAATACTTGGTCGGCCATTCTTGAGAACCGGACGAGCTTTAGTGGATGTGGCCGAAGGTGAGTTAATCTTAAGAGTCGGGAATGATTCACAAATTTTTAAAATGGGGAAGCTTACAGGCAAATCCTTTGGAGGACGAGAATCTGTGAATATGGTTAATGTGCTCGATGACTTTGTCGTTTACAACAATCCTCTATTCGAGTCTTGCGATGATAATCCACTTTTTGAAGATGATGTGGATGATTCTCTCCCTACTTTGGAACCTTCTCCCATTTATGATTCTCCACCGGTCTTTGATGCTTATGATGATGATGATTCTAGCTCAGATTCGGATGATTATGATGACCTTACTTCTGAGTATCCCGAGCTGCCCACATATGATGATTTTGATGAGGCCGATACTCTTTCGAGCGATTTCTCACGATGAAGATCCTCCGCCATCACTCGATCCTACTTTGGACGATTACTCATTTGAGGAAGACTTCTCTGCATTTCTTAATACTTACTTCCCTCATGAGAGTGATGCTCCTCCTTTAGATTTTGAAGATTATCGTCTTGATCCTACTTTGGATTTGAAGCACATTCTTTGAAAGGAGAAGAAACCGGTCGGCACCAATATCCGTAGCACATATGAGTTAACACCTCTTTATCCCCCTTCTGAGGACGAGGTTGTGCTTCTTCGCGGATCTTCTTCCCACTCTGCTGAGCCTGAGTGCTCTTTTCCCCTAAAGGAAAAGGTGTTCGACCCCGGTATTGATATTATGCAGCCATCTCAGTATCCACCTGATGAAATAAAAGGAAAAATATTTAGAACTTATGGAAATCTGCTTGCACCACTTCAACATTGCTTCCACCGTGCTCCATCGCTGCTTAAGGGAACCTTGCCTACTCTTCTTTGGCTTGCCTTGTTCGCCTTAAGCTCGTGCTATTTAGTGGACGAAAACTATGTCTTTGATCCTGGTGGATATGTTTCATGCTTCTTCCGTTGATGATCAAGGTCGAGTCAGGCAAATGACTCGGTTAACAAAAATCAAGCGCTTCTTGGGAGGCAACCCATGCATCTATCTTTTCGCTTTCTTTATCATAAGTGTAGGGGAGACCCACTGGTGTTTGCTCTCTCCTCTCTTCTACTAATCAGGGATTCAAGCTTCAATGATCCACTCTTGATGATTCTTGACGACCCGTGATTCCGTGTTCTACTTCTTCCCGGTTCTATCCTAAACTCTTTTCGATTCACTATTTTATATTTTCTCAATATTAAAATAGGAATCTCTTTAGTTGTCCTTTCCCTTAGCGAGATTTAAACAACGTGCACAATGTCCTAAGTGTAGGGGAGTTTACTCCCACATGCTTAAACATTGAGGATAATGTTTATATTAAGTGTAGGGGGGACTTCTATTGAAGTTAAGTGGCCTTTTCCTTGTATTTGTCCTCATTTTAACCGGAAAATCAATTTTTCGACATTTTTCAAAATTTTTGATCTATTTTGGCCCTTTGCCCTTTGGATATTAGTTTTGCCCTTTGCAT
This sequence comes from Glebionis coronaria, assembly GCA_025667525.1. Taxonomy (NCBI): domain Eukaryota; kingdom Viridiplantae; phylum Streptophyta; class Magnoliopsida; order Asterales; family Asteraceae; genus Glebionis; species Glebionis coronaria. Next base: position 252,731,037 of record CM046878.1, read on the forward strand.
AGTTATTTTCTTTCCTTATTAGAATAAATGTTTAAATAAGTGGTTTTAATTTTCAAACGTTGTGAATCTTTTGACTCAACCCGAGTTTACTTATCTAAGTTTACTCTAGCTAGTATCCTTAACGTGTTTAAGTCAAGTTTTGCTAGGCTTTTATATAGGGAGCTATAAAACGCGAAAGTCTTAACTCTCACGGGTTAAGAACAAGAACTTTTCGCAAGTTCTTATAATTGATCCTAGAGAGTCGTTTATCAAGGGAACTTTAAAACGCGATTTCTAAACTTGAAAAAGTCTAAGAATTTGCAAGATCCTATAGGCGACTCGAAAAACCAAAACTTTGATTTAATAGGCTAAGCATCCACGAGTCTCATTCCTTGAGATTTTAAACTGTGGAGAACGAGAGATGATAGAGCCAATTATAAGTCTGGTATTCTTTCGTGAATTTATGTGAGTTAATTATGAGCCTATTCTCCCATCGCTTGCTAAATAATTTATCTGCTAATAAATAAGGTTGTACGATTTGAAAAGTTACTTAGCTTCTAGCCCAAGATTGTTTAAAAGTTGCTCGGTATGGATTAGAGTTCATAGCCAAGGCATAACTTATTGAAGCGGGATGCGAAGATTGGCGAGTCCGAAAAGGCCCTAACAAGGCATGAGGGCTATATTTTGTTGCTGAAGATCCAAAGTGATGTGAAGAATCATTTATCGAAAATCAATATGAAGGATCGAGACACACGACGAAAAGCAAATACTCCCCAAAAGTCATGGAGAAGTGTATCCGAAAAGACCCTAACAAGGTATGAGGATAAATAGATCCAAGTCATAAAAGGAGGCGGATCGTTGTATATCAAAGTCCAAAATAAAGATTGGAGAAAAATGAAGAAGTCGTGGTCCAAGTATGAATCTCTCAAAAAGTTCAAGTGAAGAAATTCCAACTATGAAGAGAAGACCATAATTTCATGAACGTCTCTCAAGGTTTGAAGTATGAAGTCACTGCCAAATATCGGTCCGAGAAAGGTCTCAAATCGCGAAGCGAGTTATGCCAAGATATGAACATTATGAGATCCCGAGAAGCAGTTTTAAAAGATTTTGTCCTTTAGCTAACTATTGATTAAATCATTCACTTTATTTTCAGACTAAATAACTATCGAAATAAGTCAAACAATGCATCCTCGTGATCATTCAAGACAAATAATAAAAAATAAGAGATACCCATAGGAATAAGGGAGTCTAAGTGAATAATTAGCCCACATAAGTTCGTGCTAGTTTACTAACTTATAATAACAATGATCTCGTTTTTAATCTTGGTTTGGAGAAAGTGAGAAGTTGAGGATGATGATTATTCATGACATTTCCAAAACCCAAGGTATGCTTTTGATTTCTTTACTTTAAATGTTTATAGTTTCTATCTCTTTAATAAAGGCCAACATGGATTAATTATGATGAAAAATGTAAACGTGCTTTGTAACTAATGCATTGCATGAGGACATTGCAATGGTCAAGTGTAGGGGATTTGATATGTGTGTAAACACACATCTTTTCTACCACTTAATTACAATAATAACCGGACCAAAACGTGTATTTTATGTCTTTTATGTCGGAATTATGCGTGGTTTGTGTTTTTGTTGTGATTTAGGACGAAAAGGTGAAAAGTCGAGAAAACACGGGAATTCACGGGCATTTACGGACTTTTATTGAAGAAAAAGATGAAAGACGAAGTCAAGAAGTCAAGAGTGCAAAAAGAACGGAAGTCCAAGACCAATTCTGAAGATTTACCGAAGAAAAAGTCAAAAGACGGAAGTTTACTTAAAGCCGAGGAACTCAAGTCTTATTTATCGAAGAATTAAAAGACGAGTCCAAAGAAATCCCGAGCCAAAAGTCATCAAAGTCCAAGCTTAACAAAAAGATTAAGAAGGAAGGACTTAAGGGCGCAATTAAGAAGAAATGAAGGAGAGGAGGAAGCTTCCTCTAACCATCCCCCTAATCACCTATAAATACTTCTCATTTTCATATCATTTAGTTTTGTTGGCTAAGGTGACAATTAGTCTTCCACTTTTATTTACCTTGCACATTTACTTTATTGCACATTTAAATACTTGTCTTGCACTTTTAATACATTTAATTTCCAAGTAAGTGTTCTTAAATTATCTTGTTTTTAAATTTCTCATTCTACCTTTCTTTCTTGCTTGATCTTTATGTTTACATGCTTATTGTCTTGATTATTTGTTTAAAGATTGTGTTTTTATGCTTGTGATTGTTTTGGATTATTGATTATCATAGCTTATTTTGCTTATTTTCAAGTTTATAAAGTTTTTATAAAAGTTATTTTTATGTAAAAGTTGTTTTTTCGTAAAGCTCATCCTTTTCGTGTTCAAAAGTCTTTAAATTTTAGCTTAGTAGCTTTTTCTCATACGTGATTGATTAGGATTTTTGTTGTGTGCTTATTTGATTAGTAGCTTATTTCTCTAGTTTATTTTGTGCTTTTCCTACGGTATTCCGATTTTACAATCGGAAAAGGGTTTATATATTCCGACCATAGCCCCTTGGCTTGGTCGGAAAAGGGTTTTGACATTCCTTTTGGTATTCCGATTGGGGGGTTCTTGGTATTCCGATCAGGGTTGGTTTGAGTATTCCGATTAGGAAAAGTGACAGCATTCCGATTAGTGCTCATCCCTCATTCTGATTGAGGTGTTGAATTGGCATTCCGATCAGGGTAAGTGACGTTATTCCGATCAAGGGTTCCAATCAGCATTCCGACCGAGTCCCACTCCATATTCCGACGGGATCAACATTCCGACCAGGGAGGTTTACAACATTCTGATCTTGGTGTCTTGAGATATTCCGATCAGGGTAAGTGAGAGGTATTCCGATCAAAATCTTCCGAGCGACATTCCGACAGGTTTGGTGATATTCCGATGTGCTATGATCGGAATGTATATTCCGATTGGGGATTTCTTTTAGTGCTTTGTCTTGTTTAATTTTTACGTTATCATTTTAATACTTTGTCTAATTTTAATTCTCGTCACACTTTACTTTTAGGTCACTTTATTTAACGTCCTTTATTTTAGGTAGACTTAGATTTAATTTCACGCCATTTAATTTTAACGCCATTTTACTTCAACGACATTTACTTTTAAGTCTTTGCACATTTAAAATTTAAAAACAACCAAAAATATTTGTTTCACCAAAATCAATAGAGTCACACATAGAACCTAGATCAATTCGAATAGACATACATCAAAGAACAATTTAACTGAGTAAAATCTAGTTATCAAACATTCAACAGCGCGTTCACACTCAACATGAATCAACTTCAAATGTATCTTGAAAAAGATGATTTTCAAGAGGATGAATCCATGACAGCCTTTTTAGTTCTTTCCAACCAGTTTCAGCAATTCCTTGAGTCAAAGGACAAGGCATTCTATCTTTACGAGTTCAAAGAGAAACTCCGTCATCACATGAGTAATGTCAAGAAGTCCATTGCTGAAATAACAAGTCATAAACGACAATTTGAAAGACGGGTGCATAAAAGACTGATGCAGACACAAGAAAGTAATGTCGATAATGCTCAAGCATAGATGCTTGTTCGGTTGATACAAAAAGAAGCGGGACATAATCCGAAAATCAGCATACCAGTAACAGCTCAGAGAATGATCAAACAGCCAATGATGCGGATTTCAGACCCATTTATGATGATGAGCCAATGGCTATGGTACAATTCAATGTTGAATATGATATTTCTCGACATACTGAGCAATCTGAACCCATTTTTGACACGTATCTAGTGGAAAAGGTTGATAGCAATACCACACCTGATTCATCATATACGAGTACTAATGGAGGAGAGAGTGCCCAGGATGTTGATTCTAAGATTCACGAGCTTGAAATTCTGTTAGCTCAAAAGACAAAAGATTTTGAGGATTATTTTGAAAAACTTGAAAAAGAAAATGTTGTTCTTGAACAAAAATTGGATCGTCAGATTCAAGATTCCAACGCGAAAAAAGAACATTTTGTGAAACAAATTAATTTGTTAGAATCAAAGTTGGCTTCTCAAAATCCAAGTCCTCCGCCTGCTTCACTAAGTAAAATATATGTGCAACCTATCGACACTGTAGATAGTAATGACGCGAATGCTGATAACGCCATATTTGATAATATGAACATTAAGTTAGAACAACGTGTCGCTCAATTACTTTTACAAAATGAGCAATTAAAGGCTCAGATTCAGGAAAAGGTTTTTGCATTGACAGCGGTGAAAAACGAATTAAGGAAGTTAAAAGGATCTAGTGTGGATACTAAGTTAGCAAAACAGTCAGTCTTGGGGAAACCTCCTTCTCAACCTTTCAGAAATCGCTCAGTTGCTAGACAACCAAATGCGTTTAAATTTGAACGACCTAAAACGTCAAACTCGAGGTTTGCATCCCAAGTTGACGTATGTAGCAATTTTCCTAAACCAGTCACTCCACAATCTAGTCCCTCCTTAAGAAAATCCGCTTCTACAAAACCTGATCACATGAATGCGTTTAGCAACTCTAGGAATAGCTTCAAGAACATGCCTAGGCGTAGTTAAAATGACACGGGTCATAAAAGCTATCTATACGATGCTAAGAACAAGACACAAGCAAGAGATAGGACCAAACCACAACCTAGGAGCGCTAATCACACATCTAGGAATTCTAGACCCTTCTATGATGTGCCCAAATCAGCCTACCCTAGAAACACTAGAGCCTTCTCAGATGCTAAGCACTTTGTTTGCAAAAATTGTAACAAATGTGTCTTTAATGCCATTCATGATGATTGTATAACAAAAGTCCTGAACAAAGTGAATCAAAAAGCTAGAGCACCTCAAACACGGAATCCTAACAAAAATAGTTTTTCTCACAATAAGTCTTCCGTTGTGCATGAGAAATCTATGACTTCTAGACCCTGTCTTAGGTGGATACCAACGGGTAGAACCTTTAAAATAATTGTTCTTAGGTGGGTTCCTACTGGAAAGATATTTCCCTCTAGCACGAAAAAGGTTCAAGGTGAACCCCAACATGGTTCTCACAAAGATATCACTAACCCACATGCAAGCATACAAACTACTGATGAAAGTGCAGGTAATAAAGTAAAGGTTCAACAAGAACACAAAGGTTTTACATATTCATACCGTTTAGCAAAGGACACTCTCAGAGTTTGGTTGCTCAAGAAGCAGATATCAGAGAAATACGTGTCTTAGGGGTTTCACAAGTAAAACTTCACAATGACTTACAGTCACATATCAGACTGTAACTCGAACGTCAAAGAAAGGGAACTTTATCTCTTCAACGATAAGTTACTCTCAAAACAAGAAATTAATATTTCTCGGACATGAGCTTCTTTTAAAACTATTCAACAGTTTTAAGCTCGTGTAATGGCTTATAGTCAAATTACAGACTGTAACCCGGGCTCACAAGACAGGAAAGTTCATCCCGATGATGACCTATGCTCAGAGCGAGAAATTAAGTTTTCTCGGACATGAGCAATCTGTAAAAACATTCGACGTTTTTAAGCTCATGTACAAAGACTTACAGTCAAATGTCAGACTGTAACTCGGACTTCAAAAACAGGAAAGTTCATCCCGAGTATGACTTATCCTCAGAACGAGAAATTCAATTTTCTCGAACACGAGCTTTCAATAAAACTATCAAAAGTTTTACACTTGTGTATATGACTTCTAAGTGCATCACAACTTAGGACTCGGACCTCAAATAAGGAAAGTTTATCACGGACGATAACTTATCCTTCTCAACGAGAAATTCATACTTCTCGGTCATGAGCTTCTCATAAAAAAATTCAACGTTTTTAAGTTCATGAAAAAACGATTTCTAAGTAAATGTCAGCTAAGAACTCGACCTTCAACTTAAGGAAAGTTTATCACGGATGATAACTTATCCTCCACAACGAGAAATTTATTTTTCTCGGTCATGAGCTAGTCACAAAACAATGAAAAGTTTGAGCTCATGAAAAACGGACCCGAAAGGGAAGTGTTCGTTTCAGTGCGCTTTCCCTAAGCAATAGAAGATAAGTCTTCTATCATGATTATTTTAAAACCGTTGAACACAATTTTTCAAGAATTTATCAAAAGGTTTTTCTAAATCTTTCAAAATTGTGTGTTCACACTCCCTTCCTCATAAAATGGTTTTTATATCTCAAAAATGTCATATGTTATTTTGATCAATTTTTTAGGGGAGCGTTTTAAAATCAAGCCTTTAATGTTGTTGGGTACATCTCAGATATTGTCATATTTTATGTATCCAACACATTCCGAAAACGATTTAAAAATGTCATATGAATTATTTTATCTCGGTAAAGGCATCTCAACTCCGTACCTCAACATATTTTGTGGTGTCGTTTTTTCCAAAATTTTGTCAAATTTTGTCTCAAGACACATATATATTGTTGAGGGGGAGCATCCCGACTCAATAGTTTCATGATTCATGCGTGCACACGTGTTTCTCTTCCAATCGGTTTTTAGAAATTGTCATATTTTAATCAATTGGTATCTCTAATATATTATGTTTTTATAGTAGAGACAAGGGGAGAAAATGTGATTAAAATGTAATATATCGCAACATGTGATCTTAAAGACTCTAGCGCAACTCTTTCCTTCACATGCTAAACTATTTCGTATATCGATGCATGTGTGTAGGGGGAGTATTTCGGAAATGTAAAACTTTCAAGGTGTCAAAAAGTTTTTATCGAGCACTGTGAATGGTTTTTCAATGGTTTATGGTTACGATCTATACCCAAAACAACCTACTATCTACGACGGAACGATGGAGTCAAAAGGTGGTTTAGGATAGGAAACTAAGTCCTATGATCCAACCAGAACCGGAGGGATCTACCCAAGGACATTCCATAGCTAGAAATAGCTGTCCTTAGGAAAGATGGAGTGGAATGAAGATGAATGCGGACCAACTACTTAAGTTAGCACTAAAACAATCACAACAAGGTGCTAGTGATGACGTGTTGGTAAGCATTGAAGGAGTTGAATATTCTATGCAACTTAGGCAGAAACCGGTTTAACACATCTATCGAAGACAAGTGTCATGGACCCAGTGATGCGATGCACAACCCTTCCCCAGCCATTCGAGTTTCTCTCAAAAGAAACTTGTCTCATTGTCACGGAGATCAACACGCATCTATTGAATTTCTCACTCCGAGTTAGTCAATATTGAAAAGGTGACAGTCTGCTCCAGCCTCCGATTACCAAAATGTACTTATCGAGTCAAGAGCCAAAAGAGATCAATTTATCATCTTACTAGGACACAATCGAGTCATACGCATTATCCTTGTGATATTGCCAGAACATCTGAGTGATACGATTCACAATGAAGATAAAAATCGTGCTTGAGCCAACATCAAACAAGCTCATGGTAGGTAACTTGTGCGATTCTACACGAATCAAACTTGTGAGAACTGGAAATCAACTAAGTTTGGATTCTTAATTGATTCAAACTTGATTCCAGGTTTCTTTGCAAAATCCGTGTGATCTTGCCAGAACATTCAGAGAGACACTCTTTAGTGTTCATAGTAACGAATGGAAATCCTTCCAGTGTCAACATCAAACAACACTGCGGCAGGTGACTCACAAGATTCTCTATGAATCAAGCTTGTGACAAACTGGAAAGCAACAATTGTGCAATTCTTTTAAAATCAAACTTGTTCCAGGAATTCTGAATTGACGACTCTAATCAGACGGATAATTTATCCTTATGATTCACTCTTTACGTTCGCAGTCTACTTTGATATGGTCGAGTAAAGAGAACTGGCTACTACCGCCGGGAAACCCTGTCAAGGAGATTCTTAATCGAATCTACCCGATCACAGGTACGATATCTTATACCGTCTAACGGTCTTCACCGACCAGAGGTAAAACGCTACCGAATTAGGATGAAATGTTCAAAGCCATTTTATCTGTGTCTATATATGTTGCTTCATATCAAGAAGGTGGCGTAGCTGTGTACTAACTGATATCTATTCAGAAGTCACAAGAGCACAAGATGGCGATAATCAAGATACCTAAGAATGTAAGAATGTAATAGGTCATCTTAGTCACAAGGAGCATAAGATAGAGATCTCAAGCACTCAAAGTAAAATGACAAAGGCTCAAGACAAAGATCACAAAAGCATGAAGGAACAAAGCCGTTACAAACAAGATCAAGACCAAGATATAAGACCAAAGAAGGAAGATCACCTCCACAAGAATGTATTCACTCAATCATCTTATGCATTTAAAGATGACTGATACATTGGGGGAGATTGTTAGCCCTATATTTTATATAGTCGAACAAGAATGTAATAGGTCATCTTAGTCGTTATTGGTCTTGTATTGTAATAGGTTAGTCGGGTTAACTGGGCTTGGTATTTAAGCTAATATTATATAAGTTAGGGGCGTAAGCCCAAGTGCGAGCCAAGCCCGACCCAAGAAACAAGACCATGAGCCCACCAAGCTCATGGGTATATAAACCCTCTTCCATGTGTGGAAGAGGGTGTTGGTTCATTTACTTTCTCTCTCTAGTAAACATAAACCTTCCACCATCTCTCTTGTTTCTCTCTCTACTTTTCTTCTCTTTCTCTCTCTAGAATCTTGTGTCATGGATTAAGTGGGATTAACAGTATGTGTTTAGATACTACACAAAACCCTTCTTACAAGAAATCTAATTACACTAGGAGTCCTTCCATCCTTTGCACTTTAATCCTCGTCCTTGTGTAGAAGGAAATGTGTGCATAGAGTACCATAACAAAAATCACACATTCCTAGATCTTGTAACACTTCGTCACTGATAGTTGTATTTTTACACTTGTTTAGGAAAACAAGGTAAAATAGGGTAAGTATTAAGTACGACGATTTAGGAAAACCGTGCACACTTATGACCCTTGTGTTGTGAGTTCTCTCTCAAGGAGGCTTGGTGTGTGTGTTAAGACTTGATTAACTTTGAGATTAATATTGATGATGAAATGGAAAAAGGAAAATGATGACGGTTACGAATAAAATTAAACTACGACGAATGACGTAAACGTAAAACCGTAAAACGTGACGAAATTTAAAAATTAACCTAAAAATTCCTAGAAAATCACAATAAATCCTAAAAAATACAATTAAAGTTTACCAAAAATCAAAACTTGTTCAAACCTTTTATTTAATTAAACAATAATTTTTTAATGCTAATTAAAGCCCTAAAAATCAATTTAATTAATAAAAAGCCCAAAATAAAAGTTTTCAATTTGTAAACCTCTAAAATGACTTAATTAAACTAAAAACTATTTTTGAAAAATTTAAAACTAATTAAAACTATTTAAAATGGTTAAAAATTAAAATTAAATAACAAAATAATATTAAAAATTTATAAAAAAATTCTAAAAACTTGCAAACTAATTTATTTTAACTTAATAAAACCAGAAATGAAAGTAAAATGACCAGATTACCCCTAATGGGCCTCCAAATGGGCCAAAAGTGAAAACAGAATGCTTAATGGGCTGATTTAGGCCCAATAAGAAAAATGATCACCAAATAAGCCCAAGAGTTCAGATTAGCTTAAATTTCAATTTTAAACACAAAACTTTAAAGGCCTAAAAGCTGAATCAGTGCTTATCACAGCTTAATAGAAAACATCTTATTCTTAATGTGCTTTTTGGCCCATTAAGCCATAAGCTAATGCCATAAGCTGAAATTTGACACACATCCTTCTTATGAGATTATAAAGCTGTTTGTAAAAAGAATTTTTGAAAAAGCTCAAGAAGTAAGCCTGAAATAAGCCAAAGCTCTCTACAGAAAACGACATAATAGTCGTTTTCGAGTTCTAGACCACTTCAAGAGCTGATTCAAGTTGCAAAAGGTTTTAAATGATCAAACTAAGCTTAATCAACAAAAAGATTTCAAATAAGCACACTCAATAACCTGGAAAAAGCAATAAGCTATTTTGAAAAACAAAAGTCAATTCGTTTTCTAGTCAAACTTAAAAGTCAAAGTCCAAAATGCTCCAGATCTAGTAAATGGGTCAAACGAGTAAGACTGATTACAAAATCAAAGTTGTTGCACAATAGAATAAGCTAGAATAGCTTAATAATAAGCTGATGACCAATTAACACTATCAATGGGAACTTTCAGTGGGAAAGTGTTCCCACTGCTTGACTTTTTTGACTTGCTTTTTTAGAGAGTTTCAGTTGGTTTCTTTGGACAATCAAAGCACCCCTACAACCAGTGAGTTGTAGGGAGTCACAATCAAGAAAATAAACACAAAATCACCCAGCCAAATGATACAGTTTAATCAAAGAATGCACAGACATGACACAGACATGTTAATAAGTAAATCTGATGATATTAAGATAAGTTTAAGCTAGTATAAGGCTACCAAATTCCACCAAATGCATACAACAACTTAAACAAACTTAAATGAACACAAACAAACTTGTTTCAAGCAAAATATCTAAGATTAGCACTAGATTCAAGCTTATGTGAGTTAACAGACTTTACTGATGAACACAAAAAGTTTTTTACTGATATACTTGACCACAAATCCAATTTAAAAGCGCTAGATCTATTACTCAGGTTGTATAAACTTTGTTTTAGCACTTTTTACCCCTAGTTTAGCATGAAATCTAGGTGTAGACCAAATCTCAGTTAAAAACAACAAGGAACAAGCTTGTTATAGCTAATTGTTTAATCTAAGTGTAGCAATCCACAAAACATGCAGGAACACACTTGATATCACTATATCAGCAAGAACAAACACAAGTACACACCTAACACTTACACAATTTACAAAATCACCTAAACAATATGCAATCCCAAACACTGGTTTAAAATCTGAAATCCAAATTTAACAAAGCAAAAATGTTTTCAGGTTAATCCAAACTTAAAACATGCATCATAACAACAACATAAAGCATAAAGAACAAGATTCAAGCATAGGATCACAACTTATAACAGACAACACCCAAATCACTTATCACCAAGATTTGACAGATTTTTGGAGAAAATATGACAAACCTAATGAATGTACATCCACACTCACGAATTTTAGAGCTTATGTGGTAGCTTAACAACCACAAGCTTCCAACAAAACACTGCTAAGATCAACAGAGTTAGCACAAACAGATTATATAAAAAACATAAAAATAAACTGAATTCTTCCAAGCTTGTTCCCCACCCCTTGAATCTTCCCAAACCACAAGCTTCACTACACCTTGATAAGTACCTTACCAGGGTGCTATGATCAACTTTTGATCCAAAAAGTTCAAGTGTTTGAACTAAGAACTAGGAAAATTCAGATTTTTGAGAAAACTTTGAACAAACTTGCACAATCTTAAAACCAAACTTTTAGAACCTCAAAATCACAAACAAGAAACATAAACAACATGAAATGTAAAGTGGTGCTTGGAATTCGTCAACAATATCAAACTTTTTTTTATTCACTTTGAAAACAAGATTTACAGATTTGTGACCTAGGAAAACCAAGACAAAGCTAAATGTTGTGAGCTAAACCCTTTAGATAGAGGGTGTACAATGACCTAGAAGCTGATAAAACTCAAAACCCTAGTTGGTGAGTCCCATAATTGCCCCTTGAAATTTGAATATGTGTTGAATGACTTGGACATTTGTTGAAGAATCATGTGACCAAACTTGTTGTTTTGTGATATTGGACGTCAAATGTAAGCTTAGGATGTAAGCTTGAGTGTGGGACGTTGATTCTCTGCATGATTTGTCTTGTACCCAAAAGTGTGTAGCAGGGGTGGTTCATGTGATACTTTGGGGTGAGGTGGCATCATGTTTATGGGTTGGGTTATGATTAATGAACCCTTAATCATAATTCTGGAAGAGATTAGCATTTAATTTCAAGTGATTAACGAATACCCAATTTGTGTTCTTGGTGAATAGTTGGCTGTTTGATCCAGTTTTATGTTTAAAACATGTTAGGCGCCATTTAGATAACTAATTAAAATTAGTTATAATCGGGTTGTGAGTGGGATGTGAGGTTGTAGGATGGTGGATTGTGATTGGGTGAAAAGAGTGAGTGGGGCACATGGCAACATAGTATTGGTCTAGGTAAGGTTTCATGTCTCACAGATTTGTCCCTTCTCTTTCTTTCTTGTTGTCTTTTCAAGTTTAAACATGCACAAATCTGAATTCCTTTGTAAACCAAGTTTCAGAATTTATACTTTGGCCACAAAATGTTTTCCAAAGTATATTCAAGGGTATTTCTTGTAATTTCATGATTCTTCAAGGGATTTAATGGACTATTATTGAAACTTTAAGGTCTTCACTTGTATGATTGACTTTATGGAGGACTAAAAGTGACAAGTCTTCAAATTTGAGGGACCAATCTTGCCAATTCTTCAAAGTTGAAGGTCCTTTTTGTAAATTTGACAAACTTTAGGGACCAAACTTGTAATTATGAATAAAAAAGGGTATAAGTGTAAATTCTTCAATAATGAAGGACCCTTCTTGTACAATCTTCAATTCTTCAAGGTCTTTTCTTGGAAAATCAACTCTAGGGCCCGGTTCATTGTGCGACTTCATTTCTCGTGTTCGTTTTTGCTTGTTTCTTGTGATATTTTGTCATTTTCTCAATATTCGTACCTAAAATACACACTGAACAAACACAAGCATATATATGGCACTTTTTATGATATTTTAACCGTTTTAAGCCCGTTTTAGACGATGAGAGTATGTATAAAAGCAGTCTCATCAGTCACTGACAATGTAAGCACGAACAAGTTATCTTTAAAGTCAGTGGTTAGGAGTTCACGACTTTAAGATATGATAAGTCACAAGCCTGTGAAAAACAACTCCAACACCAAATAAGTAATAATCAAACATCTTCATCGAAACCTTAAATTTGTAATAAAGATCATCTAAGTACAACATCATCCTCTTCTTTTATTCAACTGCTGCCTCTATCGGCGATCTGCTTCTAATCCAAATTGGTATACAACCGCAAGGTTAGGCTTGTCACAAGCAAATAAAACATCATTGTACCAAAACATTTTAAAAAACGAGAGATAAAACCTTAACAGTCAGTTCTGCCCGAGATCCAATATCATCCAATATCCTTCAGCATGTATTGGCCAATATCGGATATATATATCAGACAACACTATTATTCCTTCAGAGGGTAGAATATATGTGTTAGTGGCTATAGCTACCATCTGAATCCATCAGTGGCTACAAATAACATAACAGTGGGTAAAAATAAATAATAACAACGGCTAGAATATTACCCTACTGTATGCCACAAACCACAAACTTCGTGTCTTCCTCCTTAATCACACAACAATAACCGATGAACATTAGCAAGGGTTTCTAGAACAAACAAATTTTAGGGTTTATTCATAAAAACCCTACACAAAATCAAAACTTCAATCATCTTCACAGCAATCCAAACACGAACACTAACACATTTTTTCTATTTTCAAGATTGATCTAGGGTTTAGGGGAAGAAACCCTAAATCTTATTTAATAAAAAACAAAAACAGAAAATTTTGTACCTTCCTCTACAGCCAACTTTGACAATCAATAACTCACTCATAACTGATCAAATCGACGATCGCTCCGGTAAGATCCTAGACACATGTGTCGTGAACCTACAGCGCGATTTTCACGACGATCCAACGGTTAATGAAAGAGATATCACTGTTTGAAAATCACTGCACAGAAAGATCCAAATTTAAAACATATACGAATTTATAGGCCTCGTTCTTCGTACTTCGACTCGAACACCTTTGTAGAAACTAGAAGGGGGGGGGGGGTTGAATAGTTTCTAGTTAGTTTTCAAAACATTTCAGCTTAGTCCACTGTGTGCGGTTCCTTATGTGTACCCGCGGTTCTTTATCAATAAAGAACCGCCGGTCCATTTAGAGAACCGCCGACAGTGAACTTAACCTTTTGTTACATGTTAAACTTTGACTATCCTTTGTATCAAATTCTCGATCAAGCTTGACTAGATATGAGATGTGTTTGATTGAAAGATAAATACAACAAGTAAGTAAACACACAAACCCATCAAATCAAGAGTACATCAAGCAATAGTCTAAACACTAAGCACACACGTACTAAGCATAAGCTTTTCCGCAACTAGGATGTTTAGACTAAGTGATGTACACTTGACCATAATCTAAACACGAAGCACACACGTACTAAGCCTTAGATTTTCTGCAACTTAGATGTTTAGATTATGAGATGCACACGACACACAACATATAAATACATCTATAATAGTAAAGACATAAATGTAAAGGAAGTACCGACACGATGATTTATAGTGGTTCGGTCACGAAGCTCCTCTTTGCCCTACTCCACTCCTCGAGTACACCTTACTCGAGAGTTACTTCACTAGTAAACAAAACTCCTTTCAAGGCAGAGAAAACCATACACGTCGCTTACACAATTTCCGACACTAAGCTAGATGTCGAGTCCTAATCTTAGGTAGGACCAATCTACACAACGTTGCCCACTTCACCATTTAACGACACAAGGCTAGATGTCGAGTTCTAATCGAAAGCTAGAACCAATCTTCACGACTCTTCACTTTGAAGCTAAGTGAGAACTTCACACAACACAACTACTAATCACTTTAAAGCTAAGTGAGAACTCACAAGACACAACCACATCACTTTAGAGTTTAGTGAGAACTACCTAGACACAACCACATCACTTTAGAGTTTAGTGAGAACTACCAAGACACAACCTAATCTACCCACTAGTTATGTTTTATGGCCCAACACAACAAACCTTGTGTTTTATGGCCTAAACACATAAACCATATAGATCTAAGCACACATCACTTAGATCTATAACTCTAACACTATATCCAAGTACTAACAAGACTTGGATCTACACAACTAACACCTAATCCAAGGATACCCATCACTTGGATATTCTACCCTTACAAACACATCAAAGTGTACCCAACACTTGGATCTTCTACATATACATAGTAGGAAGACTAAAAACATAACTTAGATCTATAGAAGGAAAGATCTTCATCATGTAGTGAACCCAACACATCATGGTAATGATAGTGTTCTTCTCTTTGCACTTGAGAGGATGAGGAGATTAAAGATTTAATCACATCTTAAACAAGATTAATCAAAACTAACTAATCAAGGATCTAAGATGGTTTTTGAAAGAAACTGTGCAAAAAGGGTTGAAAGAAAATCTGGAAATGATCCACTATTTTTAGGGCAACATTGCAATGGTAAAAAACACCCGCGGTTCCTTATCTCCACCCGCGGTACCTTATCAATAAGGAACCGCGGGTTCCTTTAAGGAACCTCCGCGTCGGAGTCCGTGCAAATTTGTCCTTTAGTGGGGATATGCCATCTGAGGTAGTTTATACCCTCAAAGGATATTCCTTTGGCATATGGAATATGCCAAATTCAAATTTCTATTTTCTTTTTAATAAAACATTTTCTTAAAAATAAAGTTAATTAAAATCTTTTGTCACATTTGATTAAAATGTGAGTTTTAAGAAAATATTAATCCTTGATCACTTAGTTAGGTTAATGACATGTTTGTACATACCTTGAGTGATTCATGCCGAATGCGGTCTTGGAGGTGTCGAGAGAAGTATACAAATGTATTCTTGAGTGATTACGAGTACCTTAACATTTTACATAATGTATTGCGAATTATACGTTTGTCATCAACAAAACACAAAGAGATTATATCGACAAAGCATCGTAATGTTTGCACTAATAATCTCCCCCTTTTTGATGATGACAAACAAGTAAACCGCAACACATATTAAAATGCATAAGTTACTCGTTTACACTTACTTCTCCCCCTTTTGTCGAATCAAAAAGGTAGTCAACGTCTTGAAGAAGAGAAGAATCAACGTCGAGAGAGCACATGTCCAAAGTGATAGTCATCTATAGCACGTCATTTGAAGAAGAGAAGAATTGACGTCAGGAGAGCTAGCATCCGAAAGGTAGTTTTCATTTGTGCAGGAAGATTGACTTCGAGAGAACATACATCCAAAAGGCTAATCATCACTTGTGGTCGACGGTTGAGAGGCGAGAATCCAAACCATAAACCCATCATCCAAAGATATTGAGCTTGCGTCATCCTAGTGAAGTATTCAATCACCATAGGTTAACTAACTCCATGCATAATAAAAAGCTTATCTTCAAGATTCCAAAATTCATTACTAGCAAGATATTCGATGAATGATCGCAAATGTAATGACTTGAACTCTTTCAAATGCTCCCCCTTGATATGAGCTCCCCCTAGCTTGAGACACCAATAAAGCAAGAATAGTGACGAGCTACAAAAATGGGTTAGAAGTGTCCTACAAAACAAGGTTAGTAGACAAGAGCATATATAAAAAGAGGATGATAAACAAGTCGTTTGCACAAACAATGACAAGCATTAAAGAAAGAAGTGTGCACGCGATGCTATCAAACAAAAAATAAAATAAAGGAGAGGATCGTGACAAGATCAATTAACAATTGTTGGAATAGAGATAGAAAAGAAACATCCATACCAGTTGTAATGATAATATGTCAAAGGGTAAAAAGCTTAGATTTTTTGGAATCACCCAAGAAAATTCAAGATTTAACCATCAATTCTCAAATAAAAAACAAGGAGAGGATTTTGAGGAAATCAATTCAAAATTGTTGGAATAGAGGTAGAAAAGAAACATCCAAGAATTTGAAGATATCATCTCAAGGGGTTAAAAACTTAGAATTGATGGAATCACCCATACTAATTGTAAATTTTAACCGCAATCAACTCTCAAAAATAGGAACAAAAATATCTCAACCTAGAGACATTTTTGACCAAAAAAAATAAAGGAAAACCAAAAGCGGATAAATCGACGCTTTAAAGAAAAAAAAAACGGGATATAGGACATTATAGGCAAAAATGCGTATGAATGTCGACACCAAATGGTGTTTAGCATACGATAAACTACATGCTCAAAGTTTCGTAGCTCTTCTCAATCATTATGGATGTTCAAAGAACAATTACATGATGAGGAAAGGGTAAGGCTCGACTCAACTTAGTTTAGAAAGACTAGAAGAAAGAGACTCGACTTAGAAGAGCATGATTAAAATTAATTGGGAGATACTCAACAAATAAGTTAAGGATAACTTCAAGAAACTCAAAAGAGAAAAAGACCAAAACGAACAAAGGGACTCAATGGCCACGGTTCGTTAAATAGGTCCGTGGTTCATTATCAATAATGAGACCCAAGGTTATTTGAGGAACCGTGAACATTGGGTGTCCAAAACCGATTATTGACTCAAAGGAAAATCACTTGGTCAAACAATTTAACATAAGATACTAAATGGATTGAAAGTCAATGCTTCAGATATGACTTTTAACAATTGCAATTGCAAGTTATAATTACTTGAATATTTCAAAAGAAATATTTAAGTTGTCAATCTTACTAGGAGAGGAATTAGATATAAATCTAATTTTCCTTGACAACCGAGTGAGAAAATAAAGAAGAAAAGAAAGATCACGAGAATAACGAGATCCAAGACTCAAAGAAAAATCATGTTGAAAAATATGAAGGGAAAAACAAGAGAATAAAGATCATACAAAGATGTATAAAACTCAAGCCTAAAACTTAAGCATAATTTTAATCCTAGTTACACTAGAAAACTAAGATTTGCTTAAATTGGATGTCTTAGCAATAAGCAATCCACATGCTTAAATGAAAGACAAGGGTGGTGGCGGAATTTTGTGGGGTGAAAGGTGAAGTCACCAAGGGTTGAACAAAGTCATTCTCAATGGGAACGCTTTGGATAGGTTGAGGTTGGGTAGTCACATCCAAGAGAGTACTAGGAGTGAAGGGTGAGGTTAGCTCATTCATTCTAGATTGGAATGAAGAGGAGGTAGAACCATGTAAATGGTTGGTACCATGGGTCGAGGTAGTCTTGCATGGTGCAAGAGGTGGTGAGGGTGATGAAGAGATGAGAATGGGCACAATCTCATTCTTAGGTGTGGCAAAAGGTGAAGAGTTAAGTTTTGGTAACTTAATCTTAAATTTGAGGTGCCTCTTTGAAGAGGAGGTTTTGGATGAATTGGAGGTTCTTGTAGAAACCATGATAGTAATGGGTGGTTTAAGGGGTAAGGATGAATGGTTTCAGGTGTGAAGAACATGGCTAACAAGGTGGGTTTAAAAGGGTGAGGGGATGATCCAAACTAGTGAAGGGTTAAAAAGGGAAAGCCCAAGATATTTGGGAGTGATCAAAGGTTTGAAACAAAGATTCTAAAGGGTGTTGGAACAATTGGGAAGTTTTAGAAAACCCTAATTTGAGAGCTTCTGCCCGCGGTTCTTTATCTCCACCGACGGTTCCATATAGATATGGAGCCGCGGTCTATTTAAAGAACCGCCTACAGAGGCTAGGTTTAGGTGGTGAAGGAGGATTTTCCAATTCAGAAAATCCTAATGTTCTAGTCTAACTTATCATAAAGTCATACTTAAGAGCAATAAAAACTAGAACACACACAAAGGAAAGACACATAGGTTCAATTAGCACGTAAGAGGAAAGCTAAGAAAAACCTAATGGCTACAAAAGAAAAAGACTCCTAATGACATACAAATTTCATCAAAGTAAACTATCATTATTCATATATAGGAAGAGCCATTTAGCCAATTTAGAGAATGAGTATGAGACTGTCACTAGAGGTGCTCAATTAAGGCTAAACACGACCATTTTACGAGTTATACACCAACTCAACTTCCCACATGGAAGTAATTCAACCGTTAGGTCAAGTTAAGATCCTAGTGCATAAATTCTCTAGTAGTCATTCTCAAGTTATACAAAATGTAATTCCAACATTTGCCTAATAAATTTTAGCAAGGATGAAACTTGCATGGCGACACAATGCATGACCTAATGAGGGTTAAGAATGCACCATTGCATATCTTGTCAAACAAGTCTAGTTAAGGTTAATTACCTTAATAGAACTTGAGGCCAATAACTTTGAAGTGTATAAACTTTACACAAACCAAAGGAACACTCTTGATTGGTCTTTCGGAAATGACACATTTATAAATTGCATAGCAATGTAAATTACTTGAGTATTTCGGATGAAACATCCAAGTTATCAAACCGACTCTATTGTGCATTATAAGTAATTATTAAACAAAATATCTCTAGCAATTTGAACAAGTAGATTCAATATAACACCATCAACACAAGTGTGAGTTATGATCCGATGTATATTATTAATAAACCACATTCATGTCTACACAAAAAAACATGTCAATTAGATTCGATAATGATACCAATCATAGTTTGAATAATGCATTAATATTTAATCGAAATCTTTCTTGATTCCCACAAACACTCTTTTAAGAGAAAATAGCTAAGATTTTCAAAAGGTGTTTCATGTTTTATAGTGAGACATTTATCTACTTGAAGTAATAACACAATGATCGAGTAAGACGACCTAAATCAATAGATTTGACAAGCTCCCAAAGCTTTCAAACCTAAAAGTGTTAAAGAATATCCCGAGGTGTACAAGATGTTATGTAACATTTGTAAACTAAGAGATGTTAATCCTATATGCAATGCACACATAATGTTGCAACTAAAATGCAAGAAATCTAGCATACATCCTAATTAGGAAAAACTAGATACTAACAAATACCAAGCAAGGCACAAGAGACTAGACATATAATCAATACTACTACAAATAGCAAGGAACACTTAATAATATCTACATATAATAATAACACACAAGGAAACACACACAAACAATTAGCTTCACACATAAAAACATTCGTCCATGTTTTTAGTGTTAGATATACCAACGTATACATAGCTTGATCTTATTTGAAAATAGTTTTTGACACATTTCAAAATTTAATTAAGTTCAACACTTTATAAATATATCAATTTACAAAGATATATCAATAAGAGATGTCCAACTTAATATAAAAGAGTAAATCAAAAGTTTTACGACAAACCGAGACTCAATACTTTGGACAAAGTATAGAACTTATAAAACATTTAAATTTTAAAGTTTGAAAAAAGGTTTGGAAGCATTTTTAATTGAAAGAAAACTCAATTACGTTCGAAACGCCGGACTTCTACGGACTTACGGTTGATTTTATATGATTTTTCAAAGTTTGCAAAAAACTGAGTCAGACTGGCCGCGGTTCCTTATAGATAAGGAACCTCGGAGAAGAGATAAAGAACCGCGTCCAGAGGGAAAAAATGGGGTTTTTGGCCAAAATCATTTGGTAACTTTTTGGAAGGACTTATGACTCTAAAAAATCATTTTAGACACATAGAACTCGTATTTTAGAGTTAATTATGACATAAAAGATTTTTATACTTCCAAACATGAAAAGATTTAATTCAAGCTATTATACAAAGTTTATTTAACACCAAGACTTGTACGAATGAAACAACAAAACACATTTCATAAGTAATCACTCTTCATGAACAATTTGATACAAAGATCGTCTCTATTTTTAAAAACCGTTTTCATTTTAAAAACCATTTGTTTTGAAAAAGAGAGCAAAGATCGATCCAAGCTTTTAAGTACAATATACTTCAAAGATCTTTTATAACCTCGCTCTGATACCAACTGTAGAAACTAGAAGGGGGGGGGGGGGGGGGGGGGTTGAATAGTTTCTAGTTAGTTTTCAAAACATTTCGGCTTAATCCACTGTGTGCGGTTCCTTATGTCTACCCGCGGTTCTTTATCAATAAAGAACCGCCGGTCCATTTAGAGAACCGCCGACAGTGAACTTAACCTTTTGTTACATGTTAAACTTTGACAATCCTTTGTATCAAATTCTCGATCAAGCTTGACTAGATATGAGATGTGTTTGATTGAAAGATAAATACAACAAGTAAGTAAACACGCAAACCCATCAAGTCAAGAGTACATCAAGCAATAGTCTAAACACTAAGCACACACGTACTAAGCATAAGCTTTTCCGGAACTAGGATGTTTAGACTAAGTGATGTACACTTGACCATAATCTAAACACGAAGCACACACGTACTAAGCCTTAGCTTTTCCGCAACTTAGATGTTTAGATTATGAGATGCACACGACACACAACATATAAATACATCTATAATAGTAGACATAAATGTAAAGGAAAGTACCGACACGATGATTTATAGTGGTTCGGTCACGAAGCTCCTCTTCGCCCTACTCCACTCCTCGAGTACACGTTACTCGAGAGTTACTTCACTAGTCAACAAAACTCCTTTCAAGGCGGAGAAAACCATACACGTCGCTTACACAATTTCCGACACTAAGCTAGATGTCGAGTCCTAATCTTAGGTAGTACCAATCTACACAACGTTGCCCACTTCACCATTTAACGACACAAGGCTAGATGTCGAGTTCTAATCGAAAGCTAGAACCAATCTTCACGACTCTTCACTTTGAAGCTAAGTGAGAACTTCACACAACACAACTACTAATCACTTTAAAGCTAAGTGAGAACTCACAAGACACAACTACATCACTTTAGAGTTTAGTGAGAACTACCTAGACACAACCACATCACTTTAGAGTTTAGTGAGAACTACCAAGACACAACCTAACCTACCCACTAGTTATGTTTTATGGCCCAACATAACAAACCTTGTGTTTTATGGCCTAAACACATAAACCATATAGATCTAAGCACACATCACTTAGATCTATAACTCTAACACTATATCCAAGTACTAACAAGACTTGGATCTACACAACTAACACCTAATCCAAGGATACCAATCACTTGGATATTCTACCCTTACAATCACATCAAAGTGTACCCAACACTTGGATCTTCTACATATACATAGTAGGAAGACTAAAAACATAACTTAGATCTATAGAAGGAAAGATCTTCATCATGTAGTGAACCCAACACATCATGGTAATGATAGTGTTCTTCTCTTTGCACTTGAGAGGATGAGGAGATTAAAGATTGAATCACATCTTAAACAAGATTAATCAAAACTAACTAATCAAGGATCTAAGATGGTTTTTGAAAGAAACTGTGCAAAAAGGGTTGAAAGAAAATCTGGAAATGATCCACTATTTATAGGGCAACATTACAACGGTCAAAAACACTCGCGGTTCCTTATCTCTACCTGCGGTACCTTATCAATAAGGAACCGTGGGTTCCTTTAAGTAACCTCCGCGTCGGAGTCCGTGCAAATTTGTCCTTTAGTGGGGATATGCCATCTGGGGTAGTTTATACCCTCAAAGGACATTCCTTTGGCATATGGAATATGCCAAATTCAAATTTCTATTTTCTTTTTAATAAAACATTTTCATAAAAATAAAGTTAATTAAAATGTTTTGTCACATTTGATTAAAATGTGAGTTTTAAGAAAATATTAATCATTGATCACTTAGTTAGGTTAATGACATGTTTGTACATACCTTGAGTGATTCATGCCGAATGCGGTCTTGGAGGTGTCGAGAGAAGTATACAAATGTATTCTTGAGTGATTACGAGTACCTTAACATTTTACATAATGTATTGCGAATTATACGTTTGTCATCAACAAAACACAAAGAGATTATATCGACAAAGCATCGTAATGTTTGCACTAACAACCTTGTTAGATCCTAGTATTGAGAGCCACCCGCTCTGATACTAATTGTGGAATCCTATGATTCACGGATCTTTGAGATACTCGGATATGCATCATGTTCATATGATTAACATAGCGGAATAGAACATGACACATAAACAAGGTGTTTAAACAAACAAACAAGACATCTCCAACGATTACTTGTATTAAACCTTAAACGATTACAAGTAATAACCTAGGCGTGTATAAATTAAATCTCACGCCTAGATACAGAACTCAACTTTAGGTTTACGCTGTGTAAGAAACTTATGTAAAACCTACACAGGGTATGTGTTTATATACTACACAAAACCCTTCTTACAAGAAATCTAATTACACTAGGAGTCCTTCCATCCTTTGCACTTTAGTCCTTTTCCTTGTGTAGAAGGTCTCCATATTCTTGTACTTCTTGATATTTGCATATAAGTCCTCTTGTTTTGTTTTGTCTCATCAAATCTTATTCCCAACACGACCTTATTGAAATAAACTGTTTCCTAGTTCTTTACACATTGCCTTTTGTTAGGGCATGAGATGCTGGATTTGTGGAAAAGAAGGATGTATGACTTAGTTTCCTTGTAGTCATAGGTCCAAGAGGGAGGCATTTTTGTTCCTAAAGGCATATTAAGGCGAGAGTTAGGAAATTTTAATGGATAAAAGATATGTGCCTATATGCATCCGATGTGTAGGTGCGGTTATCTCGATAAAAAATAAGACGATATATGCATACTTTTAGATAACCCAAACGCTCCTTAAGTTTGATAAAGCTACAAATGAACGTACGCGTACGTGTATATTATTTATACACTTCCTTTAGCATTCATGAGACAATGTGCCATGATGAAAAACATTGTTTTCGATATTTTGTATTTAAAATAAAAAAAATCGATTTTGGCATGACCAAGATAGTAGGAAGGATTTTGAGAAACTAAGGATAATCGAGGATTTCTAGTAATGTAATGCAACATTTTATTTAAAATGGTTAAGTTTAACAAGTAATTCATTACTATAAACAAAGAATGCATACAATTTATCAAATAATTTGGAGAAATCCCAAAATTTTATTTTATGCAATTAAAATAGAACCCTAGACTTAGATTAAGAGATATAATGTAATAATAGAGAACTTGATAGAAAATACTTACAAATGATGATTAGAAATGGATTGAACGGATTGGTTTTTCCTAATATTGGATCTACGACGATAGTTCCTTTTGATCCGAGACCTAGTCTAAGCAAGTTAAATGGTTCATGCTTAAGTGGTTTGGTAAAGATATCGGCTATGTTATCTTCCGAAGCTACCTTTTCGATCAAGATGTCACCTTTTTGGATATTATCCCTAAGAAAGTGGTGATGAATTTCAATGTGTTTGGTTCGTGCGTGTTGGACGAGATTCTTGCTAAGATCGATGGCTTATTTGTTATCACAAAGAATGGATACATCATCCAGTTTGCTATCATAATCAACGAGTGCTTGCATCATCCACAATGCTTGTTGACATGCTTTTCCCGCCAACACGTACTCGGCCTCGGTCGTGGATATAGCAAGTGTCGTTTGCTTTTTCGAGAACCATGAGATTAGAAAACAGCCGACAAATGTACGTATACCACTTGAACTTTTTCTATCGACGTAGTCACCGACATGATTCGGATTGGCATAGACAATTGTTTCCATTTCCATGCCCTTGGAATACTAAAGCCCAAGATGCGTGGTACCTTTGATGTACCTAAAAATTCTTTTAATGGCTTCAAGATGAGATACATTCGAATTGTCTTGAAAACGAGCACACAAACAAACACTAAACATAATGTCTGGTCTACTTGCCGTAGTGTAAAATACAAATCATACCCCTATACTTGATGGTATCAACATATTCGTTAATTTAATCTTTGGTTAATTTAGTTTCCGAAGACATTGGTGTTCGCATTACTTTATAATCTTCTAAGACAAAGTTCTTAAGCATTTCTTTTATATACTTAGAGTGATTAAAAAAGATATCATCTTTCATTGCTTAATTTCCATATGCTCATTTCAAATTCATCATTCATAGTTTTTGTTATACCAAAATACTATGAACCCAAACACAAAAGAGAAGCAAGATTAGAGAGAGAAAGATGAAGAACTAGAGAGAATGAGGAGAAATTGGTGGAAGGTAAATTTACTAGAGAGAGAAAGTAAAATGAACCAACAATCTCTCTTAACAAGCTATGAAAGGTTTATTGCCACTCTAGTTGTAGCTTTAAATTCAAAAATTCTGATGTAGCAAAAACAAGGATAAATAAATTGGATCTGTTGATTCTAATGAATACCAGAAACAATTCCTTCCAACAATCGTTTATTCACACGAATACCGATTATTAGGACGAAAATCGAAAAATAAACCCTAATCCGGGCTTAAGTCAATTAACAAAAGACTAAAACTCTATAATTTTTATTCATAACTCAAAAAGTGAATACAATAAACCCCAAGCCCTAATTTTATAGAATAAACTTAACTTAGAGAATAATTTAACAAATTATTCTAAAAAACTAAAATAAAAAAAGTAAATAAAATGTAGACATAAAAGTAATCTCCAGCAGACATAAAAATAATGCTCATACATTATTTAAAGAAACTAAATAAAAGACATAGATCACCAGACAAATAATACTCCTGCATCATTCTTCCCTTCTTTGAAAAGACTCAAGCTCGAGTCTTGATTGTCTTCAAACCCAATGTATTGACCATGGGTGCGGCTTCTTGATATATATTATTTTCATTCAAGATTCTAGCATCTACCCATTTACCTTCTTGTAGCCAAATTAACTCATGAGGGATTGAAACAACAGGTTTTGAATAATCAACACTGAATGTAGTTTGGATTATTGAAGAGTAAAGATCATTAGCCACAACTACAACTTATTTGATGTTTTCTTCTTCTCCACTAAATTTTCCTCCCCCAAAAAATCCTCCTTTCTCCTCAATGACATCTTCAAGATCGGTATCATAAACTGGCAGTGATTCTTCTTCTACACCAAATAGAACATCCGAAGATGGCACACCATTTTCTTCCTCTTGAAAATTCTGATAATTTTCAACAAAAGGATACTCCTCTTCCTCGGGCTCTTCATCATAAATCAGAGCTGCTTCATAATCATCACAAAGGACATCATCATCATCGTCGTTGAGATCAACAAATGGGTATTCGGACTCTTCATCTTCAGTACCCCGACCTTTCTGCCTGTTCAACTACTGATTCATCCGGTCAGTTAATTGATCAAAGAATTGATCTATTCGCCCCTTCATTCTTGCCATAACACGCTGCTCCAATTCTTTTTCATACACATCCTGAACATTCCTAGTTCTTCTTGGATGCATCTTAATCAGGAACTTTATCTCTTGATACCAACTGATGTAGCGAAAACATAAAGATAAATAATTAGATCTGTTGATTCTAATAAATACCAAAAACAATTCCTTTTAACAGTCGTTGATTCACACGAATACCGATTATTAGGACGAAAATCGAACAATAAACCCTAATCCGGGCTTAAGTCAATTTACAAAAGACTAAAAGTCTGTAATTTTATTCATAACTCAAAAACTGAATACAATAAACCCCAAGCCCTAATCTTTTAGGATAAACTTAACTTGGAGAATAACTTAACAAATTATTCTAGAAAACTAAAATAAGAAAAGTAAATAAAATGTAGACATAAAAATAATCTCCAGCAGACATAAAAATAATGCTCATGCATTATTTAAAGAAACTAAATAAAAGACATAGATCACCAGACAAATAATACTCCTGCATCAAATTCTAATCATCAACTATGAAATTCATTAGGACAAAAAGAAAGATGGTGGAAAATTTAGAGCCGGGGGAGAAGTAGAGGAGTATAGGTTTTTGGATGACATGTTTCAAGTCTTAGACAGAGAAGACTTGAGTGATTTATGGGAGATTATTAAAAGGAGGTTTGGAGCAGAAAACTCATCACCTTGTCATGATATGATGGACTTATATCTATGGGAAACCATGAAGAAGATGTATGAACTTGATGAAAGTAACAACATACGGGGAAGATTGAATGTATTAGATGTGAAGCATTTGCATCTATATAATTGTTCTGGTGTTTATCAGTTGACAATGACAAATATTTTTATCTATTTGCTTATAGACAGGGTGTATCCTTTCACTCATAACACTCTTAAGAAGATGGTAAACAGTCAACTAAAGGTAGATACGGAGGATCAGGTTGCTATAGATTTTGTTAAGTTCCGTCACAACCAAATTCAGAAGTAAGTCAAGGTTTTGATATTCCTAGTTTTTATTCTAGAAACTTGGTGGATTTATCAAGAAAAATCACAATTTTAGGGGAGTATTGTTAGGAATAAAATTCGTATTGGTTTATTTTACATTACCAGTATTATATAATGTTTGTAGTGGTATTCTTAGTACTGGTTATGTTAACTGAATTGGATATGGTTGATCCTCAATGCTGTTAGAGATATTAGTGCTGATTTAGAGATAAAGACTAAAGACGTGTTGTATATGTTTCGAAGACATTGTGTATATCTTCTAAAGGTTTAAATTTATTTGATCATATCTTTATCTTGTAAATCACTCCTTATACTATAAAAGTAGGTCCTAGGTTTAGGTTTAAGATATCTCTCCGCTCTTGTAATTTTACTTCAAGGTTGTAGCCCTAGTACTCTGTGTTAAAAGAATTCGTATTATTAATAATACCGAAGTGTTTGGTTTACTTTCTCTGTTTATTTCATATTAATATCACATAACATATATAATCTTCATAATATCAAAGAGTAGATTCTGCATACTCTTTGAGATCATACAAAGTTTCTACTAAGGCTATATAAAATTTATTTTGTATAGTCTAAGTCTACAAGCTAGGCTAACAAAGTCATAAAGGATCAACATGAAGGATTTGGATATGCTTTGCATAAGGTGAGTTTTAGAATCCCTTTTACTCTTAATGTTTTGGGATGAAAATGATACTCGTTTTTTTGTTTTATAAAATGTCCCGCATTACTTGTTTTCAAAATGTTGAACACATATGTTATGTGATTGTATGAGTAAGTGTATGATATGTGATACACTGACAAGACGCAAGGTATAGTAAGACGTGGTTAGGTATGTAATAGTGTATACATGACCGAAATATCACATGAGGTGATGTTCTCCTAGAGTGTGCCTCCCTTAGTGAGGATAGCGACCTTAATTTAGGATGGAATGGTTTGTGCGCAATTTCTTATCATAGTTAAAAATAATTATGATTTTATATATATGATTGATAGTGTATATTCATTAAATTTTTTGCATGCAGTAAATGTTGTTTTTAAACTTGTAACTCTCACTAACCTTTGTGTTGACAGTTTAGTATCATTTTCAGGTATTCACAATATGTGTTAAGGAGTTTGCTTTGGATTAGTTGGACCTTTAGATTACATTGCGTAAGACTTTATTTATGTCTTATGATTTATTAGCTTGGACTTATGTTTTGAGTTACGCATTATGTGAGTGTTTCTTTTGTGTTTTGAATAGATGTTATCATGGCACGTTTGTGTTATGTTTTTATTGAATGCCATCTTTAGATTATGTTTCTCTATTGTGATGCCATTGTGTCTTGATGATATTCTGTTTATTCATGCCTTGCAATTCTGCCTTGGCGGGGTGTGACAGTAAACTATATGAATTAATTGTTTTTGGACCAAGAAGTTATCCCGTGATCTGTGGAAATCTGTGAAACCAATTGTACACACGTTCTGACCTTAGACCGTGCCTACTATGTTTTTTGTGTAAACTGTGTGTGAATTTTAATAATGACATGTGACGGCCAGTAATGTTACGAAAGTCCGCGTGATTGTTCGTTAATTGTGAATTATGTGCAAAACCGTCCAATCAGACTGGTTAGGATGATTACCGCGCGAGTTATGTGCGTTTTATCTTTCGTGAAATTATCTACGTAAATATCTATGTAATATTTATTCTATTATTTATTATGTGATTAATTATTTTACTGCGCGAGGTAGCGCGGATGTATGAATCGGGGAAACCATGATCACTGACCAAACATCGGTTGTAAGGTTTACATTTGTCTTTAAATTTTCAAATTCCTTGTTTAGTTAGAGTTTATCCGTTTCCACAATTTAAGTGCATCGCATCAAATATTTGTACGACTAACTTGAGTCTATCGTGGTTGAAGACAGGGGCGGACCTACATGGGAGCCGGGTGTGGCATAGGCCACACCCGATTTGAGGCTACGAAGTGTAAATTTTTCTGAAAAATATGGATTTTTTAGTATGTGCAACACTCTTATGATGGAAAATTTATTGTTTACGATAGAAAATGATATGTGACGCCTTCAAAATTTTTTGTGCAACACCCGATAAAATATTCTGGGTCCGCCCCTAAATTTGAAGACGTGGTTGAAACACGTTGGTTAATATCCGGTTATCAAAGTGGTTGAACGGTAAACCATCTTGAATCACGAATTTCGAAAATAGCTGCCGAGTCTTTTCTACCTCGTATGCAAAATATCCCCCGCTCGTGACTAGATGCTTGATCTATTTTCGGAACGATTTTGAGTGACGAGCAAATTTTTTTGGTGATATGTTGTTTCAATATCAAGTTGGAATCGGACCCCAAAAACTTTCCACAATGTGTACAACGAGCCTTTTGAGTAGTATCCGAAATCAAAGGATCAAAATGTTACCGAATTTCATATTTCTGGGTGTTTCTATAACTTCAACAAGCGTCGGTTCGTCAGGTGTATTTGTAGAACCAACATTGACGAAAGTTTGAGAACTTTGAGTTACCTTTTTGGAGAGGGTTTGTTATTTTTTAGAGTGTTTGATTATTTTTTGTAATATTTGATTCTTGTAAGATGTAGTGAAGTGAACCAAACTCACCATGGTTATTTATAATAAAGTTTATGTGCTAAAAGGACATAAAAACAAATATAAACAACAAAAGGATAATTAAACTTCTTTTTACTGGGCTTTTGACACTGAGTTTGCAACGTTCACAAAAAATAATCGGGAACAAATCGATATTCCAGAATGGTTGCCTAATTGGTTAGCCACTAACCGGTCCTAACGGCCGTAAGCCGTAATCAGTTAGTAACCATGGTTATTGAGAAACCAAAAACAGTTATGGTTAATAACTGGTTGGCCGGTTTTGGTTACGATGTCTTTCGGTACGCTTTCAGTTATGGTTATTATGTGCATGGCTATTACAAGTCATGCAAAAGAGAAAACGATTTAACACAGAAATGCTAATCGTTTGATTTAAGTTAGCTTTAGTTTTGTGTAAGCCTTCCTTCACCTGAGTACTATTCTATACATATAAATCATTTATGCAAATATGGCTCAAGAAGGCTTTCATATTGAACAAGCATTGAAGACCAGGCTTCACCCCGGGTTGTTTAATGTTTTGTTGCTAGCAAACGATAATTTTCATTAGTCTTCTTTTTTCAATACAATGTTTGAGTATCTCGATGTAATGGTTGTGGTTCCATGAAGAGCTTACGACAACAGAAGGCTGACCCACCACACAATGCCCCGACTGTAGTAAAAACTGATCGACCAAGGCCACCAACTGTGGAAAATCATTTAATCATTTGCGAACCAACTTCTCTAGAGCAGTTGGCCACCTGAGTTCCTCCTGGAGCTTGGGGAGGGGGTTTGGTCATGGGTTCAAGTCTTGTAAGAGACAAAAATCCATGATTTTCCTCCTTAGTGTGAAGCCGTGAGTTCTAGGGGTTTCCCCTAGTGGTTCGGGTCCCGGGGCCTGCCCGTTATGGATGGTATAACTCAGGGGTCGGATTTCAGTGAGATTGAGGTGCCGTTCTAAAAAAAAAACTACATAAATAAAATTTAATCATTTGCGTATGAGTTACCAACATATTAAAATTTGTATTTTAATGTTCCCATTATATAAATAAAAACACTCATATCAAAGCCAATTTTAATGTTGTCCATGCAATTCTAACAACGATTGTAGCCGTAAGGACATCTACATCGTTTACTCCCGAATCTTTTTACAATTATGTAATTTATGTAATTGAACGCGCGCGCAAATATAAAAATATTAAAATATGCGGGAGTAATATGCTACGCCGAGTGTGAAGATGATTGGTTGTCACTTCAAGCCTCTAAACGGCGTTTAGGACCGGTTTGAGCATAATCAATATGTGACAAACGCCATTAAGAAGTACTAGTTTTAGTAGACATCACATATAATCAAAATTAATGCTTAGGAAAAAAATCACAAATTCACCTCTTTCGGCTTGACGCAATACTGTTTACATGTGGCTGATGCATATCCATCATGCTTAAAGAAGAACTACTAAATGTAAACCTAGGATTTTTTGTCGTCACATACGTGGAAATATAACAAAATGCTATAGAACACACATGAAAATATCAAAATCCCAGGCACACTCTTGCTATCATTGCTAGCGCCAAGTAACAAACCTAGGATATAAAAAACTCCTTTTTTCTTGGATTCAAACATGATGCTAGAAATGGTTGGAAATAACGGATATCATCTAGTTGGCTCAGATGGAAGACTCCACCATCCATGAAGAAGAGAACAACTTTGAACACATTAACCTCTCCCTTAACCTATAGGCAAGTCAACGTTTCCCGACTGGCCGATTTTTAGACAAAGATAGGCATTGGTATTTTGGAAAGCATGAGTAGTGTTGCGGCAGTTTTTTTTACCTACCCAATCAACCAAAACAAAATTCTAGACATACTATCAGATTTCCATGTATCTTCATGCTAGCAGTTTGTCGAATA
Source organism: Glebionis coronaria (assembly GCA_025667525.1). Classification (NCBI taxonomy): domain Eukaryota; kingdom Viridiplantae; phylum Streptophyta; class Magnoliopsida; order Asterales; family Asteraceae; genus Glebionis; species Glebionis coronaria. Next base: position 252,762,416 of record CM046878.1, read on the forward strand.
TAGGCTCGGATAGGGGAACATTCAGGAAAAATAGAACACACTCGCCATGGCTGCAACCCAGACATGTCACCCCGCAAAGATGTGGGCAATCTCAAGTTTAACTCCAATTGAACTCATCATAGCCTGAAAGTATGAGGTACCAAAAGCTAAGTAAAAGTTCCCACAACCCAGAGAATAGCTAATAACATAAAAAGAGATCCAAGTTGCGTGAGTGAAATCCGTTGTGAGGGGAGGCTTTTAGTGCTGGGAATTAAATAGTATATACCGTTCAATAATAAGAGTAAAAATTTCCTGTTCACGCGCTTTCTGAACACCAGGTTAACACAGCCGACAAGACTGCAACCCCGACTAGTTGTCCTGCCAACACTCGGATCATATCATATCATTTGGTTTGGTATCCTCCACTTTGATCTGTACTATTTAGCTCAATATGATGTATGTAGAACAATGATAATCTTTATGAATCAAGAGGGTTGATGTTTTCTAGAGAGAGAAACTTAGAGAGAGAAATGAAAGAAACTATGTATTATCAAAGTGAGAAATGAAACAACCAACACCTCTTTCCATGGTGGAAAGAGGCTTATATACCCAAGTCCTTAATGGACTTGGGCCTCCGGCCCATGAACATGGTCATGGGTCGGGCTATTTAATAAATGTAACTTAAATACTACTACGAGCCTATAACTATATTGTTGGAGTGACCGAGACTTTCTTTATACGTAAAACGTATTTCCAACAATCTCCCCCAAAGGGAGGTCACTCCAAATTTACAAAGTCCTAATCTAGCATGTTAGATCTTGTTCTTGAGCTCGTAGTCCACTTTCTCTTTTCTTTCTTTCTTTTTCTTCCTTTTGTGAATATGTGTTTGATAATATCAGCCTTTTTTTGCTTGGAGCATGTTCTTTTGGCCTTTCTCGTGCAATCTTTATCTTCTTGTGATGTTTGCCTCTTCGTGACTTCATGTCCCACACACTTATCCTTTGTTGAATTCTTGAAAGTTTCAGAGTCGATACAGCGGAAGACTTTTAGGTCAACCTTTCTTGAATTTGCAGAAGTATTTGATGCAGAAAGAATAAGTATGTGAGGACGTCTTCAACAGGTACACCGCAACGCCACCGTCTTCGAATGCAGCAACATAATAAGACACGAATAAAATGGCTTTGACATTTTATTCTAATTTGGTAGCATTTTACCTCCGGTCGGTGAAGACCGTTGGAAGATATTAGATATCGTACCCGTGACGGATAGTTTCAATTAAGTAACTTCCTGACACGATTTCGCGGGTAAACCCGTTCTCTTTATTCGACCGTCCAAAGCTGACTGCGAACATAAAGAGTGAATCATTTGGATTAAAAATCCTTATGATTGAAGCCGTCAATTCATGAAACCTGGAACAAGTGAATTTCAATTAAGATATTCACCATCATTGCTTTCCAGTTGTCACAAACTTAATTCAAATAGAATCTTGCTTGTCACCTACCAAGTGTTGTTTGATGTTAACGCTAGAAGGATTTCCACTCGTCACTGTGAACACTAAAGAGTGTCACTCTGAGTGTTCTGGCAAGATCTTACGATAATGCGTAGAGGCCTGGAACGAGTTTAAGTTCAATTAAGAATTAAACTACTGTTTCTTTCCAGTTGTCACAAGATTGGTTCTTAAAGAACCGCACGTGTCACCTACCATAAGCTTGTTTGATGTTGGCTCAAGCAGGATTTCCATCTTCATTGTAATACTTGCGTATCAATCGGATGTTCTGGCAATATTACAAGAATACTACGTAGGACTCATAAAGATCTCTTACTTTTCACAGTGTGTGAAGAAGCAAGGAATAAATGGAAAGTGTCCTAATGAGACTTTTGATGATCTCGTGGCTCTAGACTCGATAATGCGTTTTGATTTAGTGAGCGATGGCTGGAGAGGAGTGCCACCTATTAAATATCAGTCTATTCGGAGTGAATAAACCAATAGATAACGTGTTGATCTCCGTGTGATTAAAACAAATACCTTTTGAGAGATATTTGAGTTAGCTGGGGAGGGTTGTGCATTGCATCACTGGGTCCATGATGTCTTTCTTCAATATCAAGAATCATTAAAAAATGATCTCAATAGCATATATATTGACCCGGTTTCTGCCTAAAGTTGTAAGGAGGGCTTCTTTCTTTACACCCTTTATCTTTACAATTCTTTTTCATTCTTCAACCCCTTCAATGCTTACCAATACGTCATCACTAGCACCTTGTTGTGATTGTTCCAGTGCTAGCTTAAGTACTTGGTCGGCATTCAGCTACGTTCACAATCATTCTCCATCTTTCCTAGGACTTCTAACTCTATCTAGGGAATTGTCCTTGGGAAGGTTCCATCGGTTCTGATGTATCATTGGACTAATACCTATACCTACCACCCTTTTGTCACCACATCCGTCGTAAATTAAGTGTTTTTTGGGTAAGTATTGTCACCATGAAAAATCCTTGAAAATCACTTAAAGCACTTGTGATATTGTAATCAAAGTTTTTGTGCCTTAAGCGGTTTTTGTAGAATATTGATAACCTATGAATCTATGAAGTGGGTTGATGTTTTCTAGTGAGAGAAACTAGAGAGAGAAAGTGAGAGAAAATGTGTCTTTATTAATATGAAAACATGAACAACAACCAACCCCTTTCCAAGGAGGAAAGGGGTATTTATACTTCCAAGCCACTAATGGACTTGGGCCGGCCCATGACAAGCACATGGACCGGTTCTTACTTAACTAAATAAGTAACTATTAACTACGAGCTATTACAACATTAATAATATTGTGGAGTGACCGATAATTCTAATATACGTAAAAACGTATTTCTAACAATCTCCCCCTAAGGGAGGTCACTCCACGTTACAAAGTTCTAAACCTAGCATACTATACTAAGTCTCCGTTCTTTAGCTCGTAGTCTTTTCTTCTTTTTCTTTTTGTTGTGAATATGTTTATTGATCTTTTATGCTTTGGCTTGAGAGCATTGTTCTTTTGGCCTTTCACGTGCGATCTTTGCCTTCTTGTGAAACTTGCCTCCTCGTGACTCCATGTTCCACACACTTATGTCTTTTTGTTGAATTCTCGAAAGCTTCAGAGTTTGATACAGCGGAAGACTTCATCTAGTACTTTCTTGAATTTTTGCTGAACTTTGATGTAGAAAAAGATAAGCATGTGGGAACGACTTCTACAGGTACACCACAACACCACCGTCTTTAACTGGTACACAGCAACGCCACCGTCTTCAACAGGTACACAGCAACGCCACCGTCTTTAACAGGTACACAGCAACGACACGAATAAAATGGCTTTGACATTTTATTCTATGTCGGTAGCATTTTACCTCCGGTCGGTGAAGACCGTTGGACGATATTAGATATCGTACCCGTGACGGATAGTTTCAATTAAGTAACTTCCTGACAGGATTTCGCGGGTAAACCCGTTCTCTTTATTCGACCGTCCAAAGCTGACTGCGAACATAAAGAGTGAATCATTTGGATTAAAAATCCTTATGATTTGAAGCCGTCAATTCATGAAACCTGGAACAAGTGAATTTCAATTAAGATTTTCACCATCGTTGCTTTCCAGTTGTCACGAGCTCAATTCATAAAGAATCTTGCACGTCACCTACCAAGTGCTGTTTGATGTTAACACTAGAAGGATTTCCACTCGTCACTGTGATCAATAAAGAGTCACTCTGAGTGTTCTGGCAAGATCATATGATAATGCGTAGAGGCCTGGAACGAGTTTAAGTTCAATTAAGAATTAAACCACTGTTTCCTTCCAGTTTTTCACAAGATTGGTTCTAAAAGAACCGCACGTGTAACCTACCATGAGCTTGTTTGATGTTGGCTCAAGCAGGATTTCCATCTTCATTGTAATACTTGCGTATTACTCGGATGTTCTGGCAATATTACAGGAATACTGCGTAGGACTCATGAAAATCTCTTACTTTTCACAGTGTGTGAGAAAGCAAGGAATAAATGGAAAGTGTCCTAATGAGACTTTTGATGATCTCTTGGCTCTAGACTCGATAGTGCGTTTTGATTTAGTGAGCGATGGCTGGAGAGGAGTGCCACCTTTTCAATACCAGTCTATTCGGAGTGAATAAACCAATAGATAACATGTTGATCTCCGTGTGATTAAAACAAATACCTTTTGAGAGATATTTGAGTTAGCTGGGAAGGGTTGTGCATTGCATCACTGGGTCCATGACGTCTTTCTTCAATATCGAGAATCATTAACAAAAATGACCTCAATAGCATATGTATTGACCCGGTTTCTGCCTAAAGTTGTAAGGAGGGCTTCTTTCTTTACACCCTTTATCTTTACAATTCTTTTTCATTCTTCAACCCCTTCAATGCTTACCAATACGTCATAACTAGCACCTTGTTGTGATTGTTCCAGTGCTAGCTTAAGTACTTGGTCGGCATTCAGCTACGTTCACAATCTTTCTCCAACTTTCCTAGGACTTCTAATTCTATCTAGGGAATTGTCCTTGGGAAGATTCCATCGGCTCTGATGAATCATTGGACTAAACCTATTCCTACCACCCTTTTGTCACCACATTCGTCGTGAATTAAGCGTGTTTTGGGAAAGTATAGCCACCATGAAAAATCATTGAAAATCACATAAGGTACTTGTGATATTGAAATCTAAAGTTTTGTACCTTAGGTGTTTTGTTCATCAAAAACGCTCCCCCTTAACACGTGCTTTACACATATTAGGTTGGATTATCGTTAAGTCTTTTTCATCTTTTACCCAAGTATCATTTAAATCTCCTTAATCCCATTTTCTCCCCTTATCCAAAATGTTAACCATTAATATTTGGGATATTGAATGGATTAACCGGTCTTTGGGTAAAAATGAAATCGATGTTTGGCCATAGAACATGTTCATGCTCCCCCTTAAATTAATAAGGGATATTTGTAGTGCTTTAGTATGATATATTTTGAAAGATTTAGAATCTCGTGAGAAATTCTTGAAAAATTATCATACTTTAACACTACATCAAGCCGCAAAAGCACAATATTCACAAATATACATATTCACAATTGAAAAACCAATATAAAGTGGACCTGAAATGTACGACCCATTAGATGGATCGTTGCAGTAGCTTGTGGTGCACTAAATATGGTCTACCACCAACGAATCTTTCCAAGCTCCTCATCAATCTACGTTCACGGAGCTTTTGATCGATCTTCTTGATCACATAATTCGCCATCTGCCGATAACCCTTATGCCAATCCTCGGTCATCTCTGGTAAAGTCCCACCCGTATTAAGATGCTCCAACTTTCCTCTAACTTGTAGAAGAGTCCCATCACTGTACTTGTAAAGCTCACCCACCCTCATAAACTTCATTAAACCTCGACTATTCAAGTAGAAAATGCCGTAATTCGGGACAAAAATGCCGGTATAAGGACATCTATCTACATGTTGAGGTAGAACTTGATTCACTGGACGGGTTAAGTTGAGCTTCCTTTGGTAGCTTTCGACTCCCAACTGAAGATCTTCAACTCGTTTCTTGATAACAACGCTTCGTGTGAACATACGAAGTGCTGTATTCAAGGCAATGAGGTCTTCACGAGGAATATGTGTGAGTTGATCTCGGGTCATCAGAAGCAGCATATCTTCGATATCCTCAAGGCGAATGATAGAAAAATCTCCCTGCTGGATTTTGTATTCTCTGTCATCCTCCCTTTTCAAGCGAATCTCCGTCACATGATAATAGCCATTCTTGGCTTCAGTTTTCAACCCTAAGATGCTGGAGATGCGGATATCGGATCTAACGTTACTTCCTGAATTGACTAAGCAGCAACCCCTGTACGCCCTTCGAACTCGTTCGTCCCAGTGTGATGCACCTATGACAGCATACATATCATAATTACGATTTACCTTTGGGACCCAGAGTCGATTTACCTTTTCCTCAATAAAGGGTATTGTCCCCCAGTTGGCAACTTTCAGCAAGGTCAGGGAAGTTGCGTACTTTGATGACCCCTTCAGAAGATACACAAGATCATTGGTGACGAAGAAGTCGAGAGCAATCTGATTATCTTGAGTAGGATCAAGTGGAGGTGGAGCTCTTTCGGATTCATGAAGACCTGGCCGTTGAACGGTGTTCAAAGCTTTCAGGATCTCATCGACATAATACTCGAACTCCATTTGGGTTAACCGGGTTTTGGTGCGAAGTCTCTTATCCTTCAGCGCTTTCTTCACCAAAGATGGAGTAACCGAAGTCTTATACTCATGAGCAAGAAATGCACATAAGTCAATCGGACTGCGGATACGAAGATACAAAACATCTTTGTCAGCGTCTGTGATCGGATCATATACGCCGCTGCCGTGATCCAAGCCTGTGGCGGTGCAGTCTCGTCAATCTCCAACGTGTCTGCCCAGTCCCTTGTGCTTGGAACAGTAGATTGTGGGTCTTGTTGTAGAGGAGTGGAGACGTGAACATCTGCTTGTTCTGATTCAGGCATCTCGGCAGTGTCATGGACGGGTGAGTGTTGTGCAGCTTCAGGTTCAGTTACCGATTCTGCAATCACAGGAACAACAACAATAGAACTAACAGGGTTAGTGGTAACAGGTATAGATACAGCGATAGATGTACCAGGAATAGATGACGCTGTAGTGGCATTCACATCGTGGCGCCACTTGGATCGTCTGGATTCCATGGAAGTAGATTTTTCCTTTGCTGCTGCATCTTTCTTAGACTTGGTGCCAGACTTAGTAGGTTTCTTTGAGCTGGCAACCTTATCCCCCTTTTCAGGCTGTTTTCCCCCATCATCCTTATCGTTATCCTCGTTGCTCCCTTTAGCACTCTCCACATTACCATCACCACCATCATTACCATCATCCTCATCATCATCTTCATCATCATCCTCCTCATCATCATCTTCATCATCATCATCCCCATCATCATCATCATTCTTATCATCATCATCTTCATCATCATTATCTTCTCCTTCTTCTTCTTCTTCTTCCTCTTCTTCACCTGTACCCTCTTCTTCTTCACTTTCTTCCCTTTCTTCCTCAGGGAGAATGTGGTAGGGTACCACACTTCCAAACGTTTTAAATAACCTATCATCCTCCATGATAGCGTCATTCAGGGATTTGAAGAGAGCCCGTTGAATCCTGGATTTATCAAACGATCCAAGTTCCCTCATACGAGGTTTGAGGATCTTCTTCAATTCAAAATCCGTCAAGTCATAAGCAATCTTGTAGGCGGCTTCTGAAGGATTGGATGACTTGATCATCAAGTTATCAGCAGCGAGTGTCTTCATCTCATCACGGAGTTTAGGCATAAGAGATTCAACGGATTCTTTCACTCTCTGCTCAATAGAAGCTTCAAGAGCTTCTTTATGCTCTTTATAGTTATCCTTAATTTCTCGAAGTCTCGTAATTCGTGCTGCATGCCTATCAGCTTCAGCCTTCTTAACTTGAGCTAGTTCTGTTGCATGAGCTTTTCGCGTCAATTCCATCTCGGCAGCAAACTTAGCAAGCATCTCTTCTTGAGCTTTTCTAGATGCTTCTTCACTTTGAACTCGTCTATGTAGCTCTTGGCGAAGTTCATCCATCTCTCTTTTGTGATTATCCGTATGTTTATCCAACATTTCGGCCATTACCAATGCAGCCATTGTAGACGTTGCAGAGCTGCTCTGGGTTGATGGAATAGGCTCGGTTGTTACTACGGTACTAAGGATGGGAGTTATTGGTGGTGGAAGAAATGGTGTTGAAACCGGTCTGGTTGGTACGGGTTGTATTGGTGGAAGTTGAGTTGCTAAAGGTTGAGTAGACACTATGATTGTAGGAGCACCAGTCTTTTTTGCAACACTTGCTGAAACAGGGGGGGTGGATGTCTCCTTCGAAGTAGAATACTTTTCAGGTGATCCAAACTCAAAAACATCATCTGGTTCCACGTACTCTTCCTCAATATTTACCCGTGCACCCGAACCACTACCACCCGTATCTCTCCTACTCTTTTCGAGAGCTATCTTCATTGCTTTTCTCTCAGCCTTGTTAAGAGTAGGATCATCAATATCTTCTTCATCGTGGAGAACTAACTCATCAGCCGTACCCTTTCCCTTCTTAACTGCAGTCTTCTTCTTTTTGGCTTTGGGTTCAGGTAAATCTGTTTGCTTCCGTTTACCTTTGCTCTTAACCGTGGTAGATGAGTCTTCACCTGCTAGAATGCTTGCTCGTTGATTCTCAATTTCTTGTAGCAAGTTCTTGTAATCATCAGATGCGATAATCTCATCGGTCAGAAGATGACTAGGAATGGGACCAGGAATAACCGTATTCGAATGAGTCTCCTGCCTTAAGTCTACCAAATCATCATCATCCATCGTGTGGTGACGACTACCTGCACGCTTATTAATGGATGCATCGTTTTCCATAAAGTAATGTATGATCAGCTTAATGAACCTAGGGTACTGGTAACTTTTAACCTTACCCTTCGTGTTTGTGAAGAGTTGAAAAGTAAACTCCTCCCACAGCAATGATGCATAATCAATACCCATACCTTTAAACATACCATAAAACATCTTGATGATTGGCGGACGAACAACATCAAACCTAGTTGTTTTGGGTGTTAAACATCGACTTATAATCCCAAAAATAGCTTTCCATGGTTGACCAACTTTGGCAGTAGTAAACTCAGACGCGGTTCGTATGTCAAGACATCCGATGGCAGTGAACATTTCCATGATCTGGTCCTTAGTTGGGTTGGCTGAGTATGATAGGCCTTTAAGTGTCGGCCGAAATCCAAAGATCTTCCTGAAGTCTGACACAGTAAGCGTCTGCTGCTTGTTGTCCAAGGAAAATGTGATTTTGTTCGACGTCCTCTCTTTGGTAGCCCAGAACTCGTAAAGGTAGTCATAGGGCACTGAAGCACTTCTCCTTAGCGCATGCTTTAGATGAGATTTATCAAGTATGGCTGTACCTACCTTAAATTCATTATGGGTGGAATGAGATACCTCCTTCAAACGGAAGTTTTTTGGAAGAAACTTTAGAGTCTTGGCTTCGGCAATGGCGGTGGCTCTGGTGTCTTGTATTTGTTGTACTGTAGGGTTAGTCATCGTCTCTGCTTATGATAAAACACAAAGGTTGAAACATACAAATATGAATATCATTATGACTTTAAACCTAAGCATTGAACATATGGCCTAATCCCTTAAGCTTGTAAAACATTCAAACATATTCTATACGGAATAAACATTCAATTCGGAATAATTGGTCTATGCGGAATAAACAATATATGCGGAATAAAAAGTCTATTCGGAACATTAGGCCTATGCGGAATAAAAAGTCTATTCGGAACATTAGGCCTATGCGGAATAAAAAGACTATTCGGAACATTAGGCCTATGCGGAATAAATTTTCTATACGGAAAGAACTGTCTATGCGGAATAAAAACTCTATTCGGAAAGAACTGTCTATGCGGAATAAAAAATCCTATTCGGAAAGAACTGTCTATGCGGAATAAATTCTCTATTCGGAAAGAACTGTCTATGCGGAATAAAAAATCCTATTCGGAAAGAACTGTCTATGCGGAATGAAAAAATGCTTACTCGGAAAGACTTGGCCTATGCGGGATATTCATTCTATTCGGAAAAAGTTTCTCTATGCGGAATATTCATTCTATTCGGAAAGATTTGGCCTATGCGGAAAGATCATTCTATTCGGAAAAAATTCTCCTATGCGGAAAGATCATTCTATTCGGAAAATGCTCTTACACGGAAAGTCCTCCTATTCGGAATGTTTTTCAACACTTATGTATTTTCTAATTAAGCACGAAATCCGTTTGATTCAAGTGTTCTAAGGGCCATGTCTGTCCATTTGTTCTATTCCGAATAAAACCCAGGCAAAACCCCCAATTTTAATTAAACCCTAATTAATCAGTAACTTCAATCGATTGATTCCAGTTAAGAGGAGATAATTAAATTGTATTGCATGAATGATTAAACCGATTTAATACCTTTTAGAAGATCTTGATCTAGATGATTGAATCAAAGAACTTGTTTGTGTGTTCGTGTGTTTGTTAATGGCGGGCAAGGGAGAGAAAAACACAATCAGAAAAGTGAAAGAGAGAGAAGAGACGGGGGGGGGGGATGAATTTGACTAGGTCAAATTTTCACAAGTTTGACATATTGTCAACTTTACCCCCTCAACTTTTCCTCTTTCTTTAATCAAAATTCTTTTGTTTTTCCAAGTTTTAATACTCGTCATTTTGACCCTATCTTATGTTAAATACCCAAGCCTTAGTGATTAACCTATCTTAACACACGCACAAATCTATTCATGACAAACTTATAAGCAACAACAAGACAAATGCCAAAGCAAACCAACCATTAACCATTGAGCTTTTTGAGTTTCCTTGAAAACCTTTGAAGATCTTTTTGATGTGAAAGATGATGTAACATTTTCTCCCCCTTAAACGATGACCCGTTTTCTATTTAAAGAGCTGTAGTCATTGTTTAACGAGGCACATGATGATGAAAAACATTTTCCAATTGATATCTTGAAAAGTTTGATTCGTGGTGGCAATAAGATTTCTCTTATTTTGACAAATTAATGCACTGAGACGTACATAAATTCGTGTTAGACCAAGTTGTAAAGTAAACTTGATCCCTTTGCATGATTTGGCTTGTAAATCATGCCCGAGAAAATTAATTCCCGTTGTGAGCCAACGTTTTCCAAGGAAATACGTGACTTTAATATGAAAACCGGGTTGCAGTCAGAAATAACTACAAGCCATTATGGGCATGTTTTAAAAATGTACAACTTTTATACGGACTCTATTTATGGCACCGTGTCAATATTGATCGACATTTCTAAGGCCGTAAATATTACCGTACTAAAAGACATGCCCGTTTTTTAAAAAAAAAAGAAAAATATTTTTGGTTTTTCTTGATTTTATAATTTTTATGGTTTTTCTAGGTTTTATATTTTTTATGGTTTTTGATGGTTTTATATTTTTGTATTTTCTTTTTGTGGTTTATATATTTACGATAATATACATGATCACGAACAAAGGATACTCTGAATAGTTTACCACCACTATTCAGCTGATTCTTCTGCCAACTCTTTGAGAGTCGCTGGAGTGAATGATTTCATGCCAAGCTTGTCGATCAAAAACTCGATTCGTCCTCGATCTAAGGCTTTGGTGAACATATCCGCCAGCTGGTACTCAGTAGTGACAAAATACAGCTCGATCACTCCGTTCTCCACCTGCTCCTTAATGAAATGGTAGCGAATGTCTATGTGCTTGGCCCGGGAGTGTTGAACATAGTTGCAGCAAAGGGCAATGGCGCTCTTGTTGTCACAATACATCGGGATTTTGTTGAATCCTAAACCGTAGTCAGTTAATTGTGATCTCATCCAAAGGACTTGAGCACAACAACCGGACATGGCGATGTATTCAGCCTCCGTGCTTGATATTGCAGCGCTTTTCTGCCTTTTTGAAGACCAACTGATCAATCTATCTCCAAGGAGTTGCACAGATCCAGAAGTGCTACGCCTCGTGTCTTGACATCCAGTATGATCGGCATCTGCGTATGATATTAAAGCAATAGAGGAATCTTTCGGATACCATAGACCACGATGAAGTGTTCCTTTTAGATACCGAAAGATCCTTTTCACAACATGTAGGTGCTTTTCGGTAGGCCGAGCCTGATACCGGGCACACATGCATACAGCAAATTGCAAATCAGGCCTGCTAGCAGTCAGATATAGAAGGGTGCCGATCATCCCACGGTAAAGTTTTGGATCGACAATAGTCCCATTCCTATCTTCATCTAACTTGGATTTCTCCACCATTGGAGTGTCCATGGGGTCACAATTTTCAAAGTTATATTTCTTAAGAGATTCTAGAGCATATTTGGATTGATTAATAAAGATGCCTCTGGGATTTTGAGAAATCTGTAATCCTAAGAAAAATGAGATTTTTCCCATCATTGACATCTGAAAGCGTGTGGACATTATCTTCTCAAATCGATTTGAAAATTCTATGTTAGTGGCAGCAAATATTATATCATCAACATAAATGTGTACCAGAATCATGTCGTTGCCTTCCTTGAGAGTGAATAGAGTGGGGTCCACCTTGCCTTTGGAGAAGCCTTCCGAAATGAGATATGTTGAAAGGAGATCATACCAAGCACATGGAGCTTGTTTCAACCCATAGGGAGCCTTCTTAAGCTTGTACACATGATTAGGAAACTCCGTGCTAACGAACCCATCCGGCTGACTAACATAGACTTCTTCCCTTAGTTCACCGTTCAAAAATGTCGTCTTTACATCCATTTGGTAGACGATCATGTTCATATGAGCAGCATACGCAAGGAATAGTCTAATAGCCTCCAATCTAGCCACAGGAGCAAAAGATTCTTCAAAGTCTATACCCAAGGCTTGTTTATATCCTCTAGCGACCAATCTAGCCTTATTCTTCAATACCGCACCCATCTCATCAAGTTTAACCTTATAAACCCATAACAAAGTAAGGATGTTAACCTTGTCAGGGAGAGGAACCAATTCCCATACTTCAAGTCGTTGGAATTCATTTAGTTCCTCTTGCATGGCTTCAATCCAAGATGATTGAGTCATAGCCTGCTGCCAATTTTTAGGTTCAACTTCAGAGAGAAATGCATCAAAGTAGCAATAGAGTGCACTCTCTTGTAATTGATGGCGTGTAGAGACTGGTCTATCTAGATCTCCAATGACATTCCTAATTGGGTGATCTTTTGTCCATTTAGTGCTATGGTTTTCAATCCTAGGTGGTCTGGAGTGAACAATTGAAGGAGCTTCTTCTGAGGTAGACGTGGCTGAAGGGTTTTCAGGGATCGCTACACCAAAGAAAGGAAGCTCTTGCAGGTGGCATATTCCAAGTCGTGATCAATAGAATCCTCTTCCACATCATTAGGCACAAGTAGGGGTGACGATTCAGGTGTAGTTTGAGAATCACTTGGTGAAGGTGCATCCGGTTCAATGTGAATTGTAGATGCATTAGATAAAGGTTCATTAGCATGAGCAACCACTTCAGGGATTGGAGCGATTACTACAGGTGCTGGAACTTCATCAGTCAGGGGATCGAAGAATTCATCAAACAACGGTTGAAACAGTTTATCCCACTCGGGCCTTGTTGGTGGTAAAAATGATGTAGAAGTAGGATTATTGGGAACTAATCCGGAACTAATAGCACCGGTTCCCATCTCATGAAGCGCGGGTTCAGAGCTGTGTTGCTCAGAAGCCATCGCTGTCAGCTCATCGAAATCTGCGTCCATAGTTTCTACAATCTTGCCAAGACGACGGTTGTAAATTCGGTATGCTTTCTTGGACGGTGAGTAACCAATGAAAATACCTATATCGGCTTTCGGTTGAAGCTTACCCAAGTTCTCACTATTAATGTTTGGATAACAAAGAGCACCAAACACATGAAAAAATGAAACATCGGGTTTACGGTCATGTAGAAGCTCATAAGGTGTTTTTCCATGGCGTTTCCGAATGATAGAGCGGTTTTGGGTGAAACATGCAGTAGATATAGCTTCTGCCCACAAGAACAATGGAGCGTTCACATAAATAAGCATAGTCCTAGCAGCTTCCATAAGTGTACGATTTCGTCTTTCAACGACACCGTTTTGTTGTGGAGTGCGTGCAGCGGATGTTTCATGTGAGATACCAACTCCTTCATAGTAATCACGAAGAGTCTGGTTGACGAACTCTGTTCCATTGTCTGTACGAATACGGTGGACAGTAGTATTCAAACGTACTTGAATGAATTTCAGAAAAGTGATGATAGCCTTCGGTGCTTCATCCTTTGTACGTAGAAATCTAACCCATGTAAACCTGGAGAAATCATCCACAATAACCAGAATGAATTTCTTACCGCTCACACTTTCAGTTCTCATTGGCCCACAAAGATCCATATGCAAAAGATGAAGTTTTTCTTGATTGGTGTCTTCAGCTTTGAGCCTGTATGATTTCTTGGTACTTTTCCCCCTTGAACACGCGGAACATAAATTGTCCTTGTGAAATTTGAGCTTTGGAAGACCACGAACTAATTCGTTTTTAGCCAGATGATTAATAGCATCAAAGTTAAGATGAGATAATCTGCGATGCCATAACCAAGACTTGGTCTTAGATGCTTTAGAGAGAAGACATACTGGAGAGGCGGCCATCATGTCTTGTAGGGACAACGTATAAATATTTGCACCACGAGATCCCTTCAACAAATCTTTTCCTTCCAAGTTGCGGATGAAACAAGTGTGTTGTCGAAAAGCAACCTCAAGGTTGGAATCACAAAACTGTCCTACTGAGAATAAGTTATGACCAAGACCTTCTACATAGTATACCCTTGAAATCGTAACATTTCCAATTTGATATTCACCATACCCCATTATCTTTGCTATATGATCATTCCCGAATTTAACCGTACCAAGAAACTTGCTGACGAAATTTCGGAGCATCGAGCGATTTCCGGTCATATGTTTTGAACAACCGGAGTCCAAATACCACAGGATGATTTGGACCACCTGAAAATATCACCACACGAAGACAATGTAGAGGTATCGGAATCTGAGTGTTCCTTGTTATTAGCAGGTACAGATTTAATAATCTTAGATTTGCTAACCCTAGGTTTCTTAGATTTCCTAGCCTTTTTCTTCCTAGTTGGTGGTGTAGATTCTAGTTGGCTTAAATCCTGAGGTATTTCTTCACTGATAGGCACTATAGTGGGGGCTGACCTAATTAAAGGGTGCTGTTTCCATACTTGAGTGCGAGTGTTCCTAACTAAAGGACGCTCAGACCTAACCTCAATGGATGCATTCCTAGTTAAAGGGCACATTTTTCCATCTAATGTAAAGGTCCTACCAGTGGGACGCCATTGCCAGCCAACCTGGGCACGAGTTCTACCCGTTGGCTTCCATTCAAGACCATTCTTAATGGCATTCATTTCATTCACATGATCAATAAGACACAAATCATGACGTTGGGAAAACATACATTCATTACAATTCCAACAATTCAAATTAGAATTCACGAATGGTTTTGGCTTCTGCACAGGCGCAGAGCTTTTAGTCTTAACATGATTCTTTTTATTTAAAACTGAACTAACATTCCTATGGTGAGCTTCTACTTCCTTCTTTTTGGCACTACTAGTGGAGGGCTTGATCTTATCTTTCTTGAGTGGCGATCCTTTAGCCTTAGTAGTCTCTTTTAATCCTGTAGAAGGCAAAGTGGGAATATTAGAAACAGATTTTAAAGGTGCCTTACTTGATTGTGCCAATGACGGTTTTGCTCCTGGAGTCTTATTAAATGGAGTTACAGCAATGGGCCTATTAATAAGTAGTGCAGAGCCTGGTTTACCTATGTATTGCAAATATGCTAAGCAACATTGAACTCGCTTAATATATTCATGAGCCGAATAATAGTAGCTACTTGAGGGATCTAAGGCATAAAGATCGTCTAAAATATCCCTAACAAGATCTACATGCATAATGGCATTCCTCATATAATCATCATAGGTAACCGGGTTTCTCTTATGAAGCGGATTCTTATAAAGCACTACTGACTTGGTTGTTGGAGCACTAGTGGATGGTACAGAGTCGGTAGCTAAGTTATCAACAACTTCTTGTCGGGTGAGAAGAAGTGTCTCCTTTAACTCGGCCAAAACCATATTTTTGTCAATGAGCAGGATGTTCAAGTCAGAGATTTCCTCGCACTTTTGGTTCAGTTGTTCAACATAAGATTGTTGCTGTGCCGCATTAAAAGCGAAGCGTTCTTCTAGTGAACCATAAAGAGCGGATAGTCCCTGTCTTGTCCGATCCATCTCCCCTAGAACAGACGAAAGTCTAATTTCTAAGACCTGGTTTTTAGACTCTGCAGCCTCTAGTTCCATTTTGAGTGTTTCATTTGATGACACATCTCTCTTCAATCTCATAATCTCTTCCTCTAATGCCTTAACAATTGCAATCATCTTGTCACTCGTCTCAACACCGTTTTCACAACCATTTGATATCAAAAGATTCTCATTTTGAGTTTGTTGTTTTAATTCTAAAGATATACAATGTTGTTCTAGTTGATTAAAGCATTTTGAAAGTAAATTGTAAGAATCTTGTAGCTTTAAAAACTTAGCGTTAGATTCGTGACAAGAATGATTATCTACCTCATTTACAGTATCAGCAACATTTACAGAGAGATCACAAACATCATCACAAATATCATCACAAATATTCACAGCATCACAATTAATCATAGCGGATGTAAGCTCATTCGAATAATTAACATTTACAGTAGTAAGCACATCACACGATATTACTGCAGACAAGAATCGGTCATATTCGGTTAAAATCTTTTCTTTTTCAATTAGTTGTAGTTCGTAAGCGGTGTCCATTTCAGAAAACACTTTTTGAACTTCACCAATTTCAAACACAAGATTTTCCTTAAGAGATGCAAAACTTCCTTTTAGACTTTCGACAAACGGATTGATCTCAGTTTTAAACACCTCGTTCATGTGTTCGAAAGCCCATTCTCTGGCGTTTAGGCCATTTGAAGTCGTACATTCCAAAATGACCTTGTCAAAATTAGTAAAGTATTGATTAATCTCTTGCAAGTTTAACCATACAGTGCTAACAGGTGGGAGATCCTTTGGAATTTCCTTAGGACCTTCCATGTTGACAAGTGTAGGAAATGTACTAGGGTTTTCTTCATTCAACATGTAGGTTGGTGCTGTAATGAGATCTTTGTCCATATGGAAGCGAATTCTAAAATCCGTTTTAGCAAGCTCCTGATTTATTTTAAAATAGTCACACTCGGGATATTTTGCAGAATTGTATGACCGATCCTCATCAACTAGATCCTTACTTGTGCGATCATCGAAAATAACAATCGGGTCTAAGACCAATCCTAATTGGGTTGCATTATAAAGTCTAGGACTATGTCTTAAAGCTTGTTTTGCATACCTTGGGTTAGGGGGAAGGCCTTTTTGACGTGATAAGTTAAATTCTCTAAACGAAGCATCAAATAAGTGTACTAGTTGAGATGCAGCGTATTGTCTTAAAAGCAAATAATCTAGACTTCTAATCTTATTAGCAGCATTAATCTCCATTTCATTCTTCTTAGACTCGAGTGACTCAAAATCTGTTTGAAGTTTTTGAAAATTAGTGACCACTAACTCCTTTTCGCTAAGTTCTTTAGAAAGATTTGCTCTTAAGGTTTCGATTTCTTGCAAGTGACCCATTTGTTTGTTTCTAAAATGATCATATTCGGGATTAGTTAGAACACTAGATGAAGGCACTAATTCCAAGGTTTGAACTTTCTCGTTGCTTAAGGTAAGCTCATCAGACAAATTCTTATTCTTAGCTAAGGTTTCTAAGAGTGCAGCATTCATTTGGCTAAGTAATGTAGCAGGAACCATGACCAAATCTTGTTGAGCAGGAGTAGGCGTATGCGAAATGGGTCCCGGTTGTGATTCATTCAAAGTCTGGGGACTCACATTGATATTGCTATCATTGTTTGTCTCCTCATTTGAAAGACTCACCACCGAAGATTCATTCCAATCAGCACTCTCTTGCACAACTTGATGTGGTTGAATACTAGCATCAGTGGTATTATCAGTGGTATTAATAAGTACCTCAGATCTCTTTTCTGGCCCTAAGCTAGAGATAGTTGCCATGAGAGCAGCCTTTGCAGATTGAAAGTCATCACAGTCTGAGTCATACGCATCAAGATCATCGGCTTGGTATGCTGCATTCTGTGTGGTGACAATGTCTTGTTCAGCAATCCCTGGATAAGCAAGAAATGCAAGCTCCTCTTCATCAAGTTCCCTTCCTTGTGCCTGAGCATTAACCAGATAGATCTTCTCTGCAAACCATTGTCCATCCCTTCTCCTCTTGGGTTTCTTACAATCCCTGGACATGTGACCCTCTTCCTTGCAATTGTAACATGTAATCATTCTCAACTTGCCTGTGGAATTAGCCCGTGGAGCAGGATTGACCATTGGAGCCTGATTGACCGTGCGAGCATTGGTAGTTGATGTGGTAGGTCTCCCCTGATATGGTTGAATAGGCTGAACCATTACCCTGCCATTCTCAATAGTAGCTTGTTGGCGAGAATTGGATGAATTCCTCAACTGATTGTTGGTAGGAGCTGATCCTCTGTATCCTCGTTTGCTTAAAGTCCTTGTGAGATAAGCAGACATAGTGGTTAACACTTCAACTGGGTCAGCTCCTTGTTTGAATACAGGAACGGGGACTTCCTCATCATCACAATACATTGCTTGGTCTTGATGAGCTGCATAATCACTAGAAGGAATACTCATTTGATCAGAGTAGCTTGTTGGATATGCTGCATTCTCTTGATAAGAAGAATATGAAGGCTGAGCATAAGGTACAATGTTTGCTGGGTGAAGTTGTGAAGCATATTGTGGTGAAGGTGCATTAAACCGATATTGTTGCTGATGTGAGGTGGGTGGTTGCGGTAGAATCGAGTATTGGGGGAAGGTCGGTGTCATGTAAGGTGATGGATGATAGGCTTGATGTCCCAAGATATAAGGTGTGTTGTTGTGTGACAAGCTTGGTTGATTCACCATCAAAGCTAAGGAATCAGGGTACATACCTCGAGGAGAACGGTGCATAATCACATGTTTCTCATGCTGCTGAAGAAAAGCATAGATTTGATCTAAATTGCACTTATGCAAATCCCGGGTTAACTTAACATCGGTAATATATTCACCCCATTCAGCTTGAGGTAAAGTATTCAAGAACTTGGTGTTAACCTGGAATGGAGCAATCACGAGATTGTATACATTCAGATCATTCATTAGAGTAGTGAATCTGAAGTAATAGTCATGTAGTGTTTCCCCTGGGCTGTACGTGAATCTATCAAACAGATCATACAACTGAC
Source organism: Glebionis coronaria (assembly GCA_025667525.1). Classification (NCBI taxonomy): domain Eukaryota; kingdom Viridiplantae; phylum Streptophyta; class Magnoliopsida; order Asterales; family Asteraceae; genus Glebionis; species Glebionis coronaria. The sequence goes on from CM046878.1 coordinate 252,781,316, forward strand.
ATTCCCTTTCCTGTTTGGTAAGAGACGTACCTTGTAGCAACACCTTTAGACGTTCCCATAAATCTTTGGCAACCGTATATTGACTTACCATGCGATAAATATCATGCGGAAGAGCTTGGAGAAGAGTCTGTAGAGCCTTTTCATCAGCATCAGCAATGAGTTGTTGTGCCGGTGTGAGTTCTTCATATTCTCTTGGTCGAGACACGTTATTTGCCACAATGGTACCATAGTCGAGTGGACCATTCAAAATCGATTTGACCATAAGCCTTCCGTATGTTGGTTTGCCCTTCAAGTATTGCATCATACGGCCGTGCCATGCCTCAAACACCTCTTTAATAAGCATCGGTGGGCGACTATCAGTTCTCGTTATAATTGAGATATCCGTAAGAGATGTCATTTGAGGCATTAATGAACTCGGATTCATTGTGATCACTTAAGAGACTCAAAGATTATCGGTTGATCGAGCAGTGAAGAAAGGTTGAGAATTTGTGTTGTGTTGGTTGAAATCAAGATTAAATCCACTAAAGATCGTCGAAAAAACTCAAATACCCCTTGAACTTGCTTATACGGAATAACCCTAACTCAGAATAAACCCTATTCGGAATAATTTCTATTCGGAATAACCCTATGCTGAAAAACCCTTATACTGAATAACCCTATGCGGAATAACCCTATTCTGAAAATGCCCTATTCGGAATAGACCCTATGCTGAAAAAACCTTATGCGGAATAATCCTTCAATTCGGAATGTTTGGCAATTGGCTATTCGGAAAAACTTTGCTATTCGGAATAATCGGCTATTCGGAAAGCTATTCGGAAAGCTATTCGGAAAGTTTGGCTATTCGGAAAGATTTGGCTATTCGGAAAGTTTTTGGCTATTCGGAAACAAATTGCTATTCGGAAAGAAGTTGCTATTCGGAAAGAATTTCCTATTCGGAATGATGCTGCTATTCGGAAAAATCTTCTATTCGGAAAGTCTATTCGGAAAAAATCCTGCTATTCTGAAAATTATACTATTCGGAATGTCTATTCGGAATAAACCTGCTATTCTGAAAACCTTCCTATTCGGAATCTCTATTCGGAATAAACTGGAAATATAGTTCGAGACTTGGAAAACAGCTTTAAATCCGATTTTTTGATCAAAAACCACAAAAAGTTTTATGATTTTTACCAAAATAAGCTAAACCCAATCCTTATCAATCAATCCCAATAACAAAAACACCAAAAACAACAAGATTCAAGATTGATTTTTTCTAAAGATCACTAATTGATTCAAAAACTAAAAAAGCAACACAATCCTTACCTTAAATCACCCCATAGCTCTTGATACCAAATGTAGAATATTGATAACCTATGAATCTATGAAGTGGGTTGATGTTTTCTAGTGAGAGAAACTAGAGAGAGAAAGTGAGAGAAAATGTGTCTTTATTAATATGAAAACATGAACAACAACCAACCCCTTTCCAAGGAGGAAAGGGGTATTTATACTTCCAAGCCACTAATGGACTTGGGCCGGCCCATGACAAGCCCATGGACCGGTTCTTACTTAACTAAATAAGTAACTATTAACTACGAGCTATTACAACATTAATAATATTGTGGAGTGACCGATACTTCTAATATACGTAAAAACGTATTTCTAACAGTTTTGATCATAAAAAACGCTCCCCCTTAACTTGTGCATTACACATGTTAGGTTGGTTTATCTTTTAAGCCTTTTTATTGTTTAGCCAAATATCATTAAGTCTCCTTAATCCCATTTTCTCCACTTTCCAAAATGTTAACCATCAATATTTTGGATATTAATGGATTAACCGGTCTTTGGGTAATAAAATGAAATTAGATGTTGACCAAAGAACAATGAATGCTCCCCCTAAAATTAATGAGGGTTAGTTGTAGTGCTTGAGTACGATATGTTTGAAAGATTTAGAATCTCGAGAGAAATTCTTGAAAAATATCATACTTTTACACTACAACAAGCCACAAAAGTTGATTATACAAAAATTAACATATTCACAATTATAGACATATGGAGTTGACCTGTTATAAGACGAACCATAATTAAATGGCTCGTTCCGTGAACCTATGGTGAGATCCATATGGTCGTCCACCGACGAATCATTCCACACTTCGTAGCAACCGGCGCATCCTTAGAAGTTCCTCGATCTTCTTGATCGCGTACTTTGCTCCTTTTTTTGCAATGGCTTGTCCAGGTGTACTTGACTGCTGGAAGCGGTAGGTTGGCATTGAGAACCGTCAGATCATCTCGAACATGCTTGAGCGTACCATCGCTGAATTTGTGCAGTTCGGAGAATCTCATATACTGCATGACGCCAGTCTCATTTAGATAAAAAAATCCCTGCTTCCGGCGTTGTGGTACCCATGTAAACCTTCTTGTTTTTATGGAAATTACTGAGTGGAGTTGTATGGGACGTTCCATGTTTAGCTGCTTCTGATAGCTCTCCACTCCAAGTTGAAAGTCTTCCACCCGGTTTTGGATGATGATTTTCCTAGCATATTGACGAAAGTTGGAGCTCAATGCAGTGACTATCTCAGGTGGTAAATGGTCGACTTTTTCCTGAGCCAATAAAAACAGAAGATCTTCGATGTCTTCAAGTTTAAGGTACTGGAGATCACTTTCGTCAATTCGGTATTCTTTCTCATCAGTACGTTTGAACACGATTACATTCAAGTAACCATAGCCGAATACCGTCTGAGTGGTTTCTCCTTGAATGCTTTTGATTCTGTGAGCTGAGACAATAGAAGAACCTCTCTTAGGACGATGGAAGTGATTGTAAGCTAACATTTTCTTTGGATTCCAGTGAGAGATGCCAAGTGATGCATAAGTGTCATAAAACTTGAGCAATTTCTTTCTCCATATTGCATCAGGTACTTTATCCTCTATCCATGGAACATTCTCTAAATTAACATCCTTGACCATAGTGAGTGACGTGGCATATTTCTTTTCTCCATTTTCAAGGTATTCAAGATCGTGAGAAACAAAGTGCTCTATTGGGATTGTTACAGAACCGGAAATGACCGTGGGTGTAAGAGGTCGTAACACAGGAGTCTGAATTCCTGTAGTCGTCGCTCTCATTGCCTTGGTAAGCTCATTCAAGTAATATTCTGCTTCATTATGGCTGATCTTCAAAGTATCAAAGAAGTCCACATTTGCGGCTGCCATTTTGATCAGATCCGGAGTCATTGTCGGTTTCCCATGAGAATACCTTAGAAAGGCCGAGAAATCGATAGGATTGTTCTGGAATTGAGTCAGCTCCATTTCAGTTGCTGTGTCAAAAGGATGCTGTGGAGCTGCATTTGTGAGCCAGAGTTGCTCCTGTACCGTGTCATCGATGATTAGAGATTCAGCAAACGTTGGTTCTGGCACATTTAAGTCCAATGTTGTGCTGATCTTCAGATGGTGTTGAAGGTTGATCATGCATCACCGGTATATCATCGCGAGGTTCTTCTTTTAGCATTGACCCTGTTGGTTCTTCTGCTTGCATATATTCTACAGATTCATTGTGAGAATCAGTAGTAAAAACTGGTGCAGTATATATACCTGTGTCAACATGCTGAGTTTCTGGTACAGTTGACTCCAGCGTCTTTTCTGCGGTTTCAACAATGTTTTCTGCAGCTTCCTCTAAACCTTTCTCAGTAGCCTTATCACTGTCATCCTTATTAGACTCTTCTGCATTAGTACCCGATTCTTCATTCTTATCACCCTTGTTGGTTCCATTATCGTCGTCATTATCATCATCGTCATCCTCATCGTCATCTGTATCCTCGTCCTCATCTTCATCTTCATCCTTATCCTTTTCTTCCTCGTCCTCTTCTTCCTCCTCATCCCCTTCCTTATCCTCTTCCTCATTTTTATCATTGTCACCATCATCCTCCTCACTGTTACCCTCATTATCTTCCTCCTCTAGTTCGTCTTCATTGTCAGACTCAGAGTCGGTAGTGTCTGCTGATGTATCGTCAACAATTGCTTTGTTGAGATATTGCAGAACTTTTCATTTATTCTTCGATTTATGAGCCCCCATATTTAGCAGACGTGTCTGTAACAATGTCATTAGTTGAAGTGTAGATAAACCAATCCCGACAAAAGTAGGTAGTTGCTGATCAACGTATGACTTGACTTCTCGTCAAATGATCTTGGTCATCTTCTCATCAATTGACCCAACAAAGGCAGCATTCTCTTTGTCACGAGTTTTCTTCTCTCCAAGAAATGATTTTTGTTGAGCTTTAAGTTTAGACACTCTGTCGGATATTTTCTTAAGTGTAGGCTCATCAGGTTGCGGTTCCTTGAGAGGAGTGGTGAACCTTTCAGTCAGTGTAGCTATTTGTTTAGCTTGAGCCTCCAGCTGTTGTTGAAGGGACTGGATTAGTAGATCATTGACTGTGAGAAATGGGTTGGAGGTGGATGATACTTGTTGTTCTGCTGGTAGAGGTTAAACCATAACTGTTAAGGTGGTGGTGGATGATACTGGTTGTTCAAGGATAGGTGTTGATGTAGATGCAGTGATTGGGGCGGTGGTTGATACAGGCTGTTCAGCTGTTGATGACGGTGTAGATTCAGTGGTTAGGATGGTGGTTGATACTGGTTGTTCAACAGGTGCTGGTGTAATAACTGGTGTTATGACCTCATTGATGACCGGGGTGGATAATGGTGGAGTGGTGGTTGATGTAACAGTAGTTATGGGAACATCCACCATTTCTTCATTTGTCGACGGATTAGTGTTTGTAACCTCAATACCCTCCCCTTCCAAATTAAGATATTTCAAAACATCATCAGATCCGGAAGTAGACTTACTTTGAAGTTGAGTATCTGGTATGAGAGTTGCATGAGCATCGTCGTTTAGCACCATGTGAGTTGGTTCTGGTAAGGATGTGGTGATATTGGCGTCTCGATACATCAAACTTGTATCTGTGTCTGCAATGCTACCACCCTCTTCACTCTGCTCACGACTTTCAAAGTGGAAGTTATCAGCATCTTTATAAGCATCTTCATCGGTAGGATCTTCATAAAATGCCATGTCAGCATCTGGATTGCCAAATTCTTCTAAGTCCTCAAACATTCTTGAGCCTGATCCTGTGGAAAAAGCTTCATGTCTGCTTTGTTGAAGAATAATACGCAGTCGTTTGGCTTCAGAGATGTTTTGTTGAGCAGGTTCATCTGAAGCAACACTTGCTTCTTTACCTTTAGTCTGCTTTGCTTTCTTTGGCCTTCATAGTGGTATTTCTTCCTATTCTTCCTCAGTATGGATCATCTCAGCTTCTTCAGCATCTTCATCAACTAAATGCTCTTTCCCTGTGCCTTTATCTTTTGATGAAACAGTCGATTGGCGCTTGGAAATTCTTTTCTTTCGTTTACCTTTTTACGTCTCTGATTGTTTCTCGGAGGGATCTGCATTTGCTCGTTTGAACAGTGCTTCAATATCTTGTAGCATATCTCTGTAATGATCACTTTCCCTGATTCCTTCATTCATCATGATGTCTAGCACTGGAGCTGGTCTGAGCTTATACTTTGTGAATTGATTATCCGCAGTCATAGTGTCTAACACATCGTCACTATCTTGAGTATGATAGAAGAAATTCCCACGAGGATCAATATCTGGGTCACTCTTCATGAAGAAATTGATAATGAGTTTTGTGAACCTTGGAAATGGGAGATGCACCGCTTTCCTCTTGAAACTTGTGAATTGATGACATAATTCCTCCCAAAGTTGTAGTGCATAGTCCACTTTAGATCCAGTATAGAGACCCCAAAAGATAATTGCCTGAGAGGGTCGCATTGCGTCTGATCCGCGAATCTTGGAAGTAAGGCATTTTACTAAAGTGGTGACAATTGCTTTCCAAGGTTGCCCAATATGTGACGTGTTAAACTGAGAAAGAAAACCAATTTCACCCTCATAATTCAATTCTCGGATTACTCTAAGCAGTTCTTCTGAATTTGGGTCAGGCACAAAGTGTTCCCCTTTTGCTAGCTTAGGGAGCTTAAATAGTTGCCTAAATTGACGCAGGTCAAGTGTCAAGTCTTTGTTGTTTAGAGTAAAAGAGATGATCTTATTTGACAATTGCTTTGCTTGTGTGATTGAGGCAATTGCCCAAAATTCGTGCATGTATACTTCAGGGACTGATGCAGTGACACGTAATGCATCCTTTATTGGTGAAAAATCTAGGATGTCTGTTGTAATTTTGAATGCCTCCAAAGAAGGATCGAAATCGTCTTTCAGACGAAAATTATTTGGTGCATGTTGCATTCTAGCATTAAGTGGAACAAGGATAAGATCTAGTCGTTTTTGTTCTTCTTCGGTTATCGACATTTTCCTGCTTTTAGATAAACACAAGCACACTTGATATATACAAATATATATATCTCATAAACTATGTAAATCCTAAGCATAGGAAATTAATCACAACAAATGTCACCACATATGAATGAGTAACAAAATACAAGCATAGTTCATATGGACTAAGTTCATACATTCAGAATAACACCTAGAATTATGAAAGATATGCCACAGACAATTTATTCTAATGAGAGAACAACCTAACATTAGTTCTTTGAATATTTGGATTTCTTGGTTGTCATAACCAGAACCTCAGTAGGTCTAGGTTTAGTTTCAACCACAACCTCAGTTGGTCTTGGTGTAGTTACAACCACAACTTCAATGGGCTTTGGTTCAGTTTCAACCACTACTTCAGTAGTTTTTGGAGTAACCTCAACCCAGATTTCAGTAGGCTTGAACACTGGGTTAGACAACGATGAAACTTTGTCTTCCATGGCCTGGATGCAAAACACAAGACATTGAATAAGTAATTTGTATCTCTTTTGTTTACAGAATAGTCAACTTATTAATTAAGATGAATTTCTGTAATAAGAAACCTTTCAAGTATTCTTATGAGATAAAATTATTTAAGTTCAATATGACTTGGTCTCGTTTTAATGGCCCTAATTAACTTAAAGCCTAATAAAGTGGGAGTGATGACTAGGCTGAACTCATTAGAAAGTCTTAGGCATTTGCACATCTCTTAAAGTCCATAACAAGCCTAACAAGCGTTACAATGTAAACCCTTATCGCAATCTAAAAGATATTTAAGGCAAAGGCATAGCAAAACTAAGTCCACTATAGTGCTTAACATATCTTAAAAAAACTTGCAAATTTTTCTGTCCATCGTTACAATGCATCGCATTGAACCCATCGCATTGCACTCATCGTATTGTACCCATCGCATTGGTGCCATCGTACTTAACACATCGCATTGGTACCATCGTACTTAACCCATCGCATTGGTGCCATCGTACTTAACCGATCGCATTGGTGCCATCGTACTTAACCCATCACATTGGTGCCATCGTACTTAACCCATCGCAATGGAACCATCGCAACGGACCATCGCAATGGACCCATCGCAATGGACTCATCGCAATGGACCCATCGCAACAAGCCCATCGTAATGGTGCCATCGCAGTGAGTACATCGTAGTTATGCCATCGTAATCAATGCGATGAGAAGTGATCGTAGTCATGGATCGTATTCTTGGCGATAGAACCTAGGTAAATCTTAAGAGTGTGATTACGGGACAAAGAAGCTGTTATAGGCAAAACTGTGTATAACCAATGTTAATCTAGGCAAGATGAACAAATCCCACCTCTTAAAACTCATTTTTATCAAGAATCTATAAACCCTAAATTTGTTCAGATTCAATGGAAACTTGTTATAGTTATGAAAGGAGTGTGAAATAATCATCTAAATAATAAGCGCTTGATAGCAAAAAAGGATACCTAGATCAGACAAAACGAGAAGCACAAGAAGGCGGATGTATGAAGCTCTAACAATGGCGGTTGGAGTGTTTGTTTGTGTGTGTTACCGTAATGACAAAGAAACGAAAGGGAGGGGGGATTTATTTGACTTTGGTCAAACCAAATTTCAAGAAATTGCAACTTGGTCCCCCTTGTTGCAATTGTGCAATGTTTTACCCCCAAGGATTAAGATGTTTAATAAACACATGTACTAACCAACACCTAAACCCGTAACGTCTTATCTTTAAAAACAAACACGAAAACAAACTCATAATGCTTAATTACAAACAAGCTATGCCTCAAACCACATAAAGCACACAAAGCAACTAATGATGAGAAAGGTCGGTTTATATTTTCTGAAATCCCTTTTTGAAGATGAATTTTAATGCCAAAAGCAATATAATATTTGCTCCCCCTTAAACATAGACCCGTTTTCTATTTAAAGAGTTGTAGTCATTGTTTTTAAAAGAACAAATATCCATGAAGACTTTTTCCGGTTTAGTGATTTGTTGGAACGATTCTGGTGGCAATAAGATTTCTCTTATTTTGACAAAATAAGTGCACTGATACGTACACAAATTTATGTTAGACCAAGTTATAAAGTAAACTTGATCCCTTACAAGGTTTTAAAGTAAACCTTGCACGAGAAAATTAATTCCCGTTGTGAGCCAACGTTTTCATAAGAAATACGTGACTTTAATGCGAAAAGCGGGTTGTAGTCTGAAATAACGACAAGCCATCATGGGCATGTTTTAAAACTTGTACAACTTTTATACGGACTCTATTTATGGCGTCGTGTCAATTTTAATCGACATTTCTAAGGCCGTAAATATTACCGTACTAAAAGACATGCCCGATTTTTAAAAAAAATGAAAAATATTTTTGGATTTTCTTGATTTTATATTTTTTATGGATTTTGTATGTTTTATATTTTTTTTGGTTTTTGTATGTTTTATATTTTTGTATTTTTCTTTTGGTGGTTTAAATATATACGATAATATACAAGATCACGATCAAAGGATACTCGAGAATAGTTTACCACTACTATTCTTCAGATTCTTCTGCCAACTCCTTAAGTGTCGCTAGTGAGAATGATTTCATGCCTAGCTTTTCGATCAAAAACTAGATACGTCCTCGATCTAAGGCCTTTGTGAATATATCTGCCAGCTGATACTCAGTGTTGACGAAGTACAGTTCGATCACTCCAATTTCCACTTGCTCTTTTATGAGGTGGTAGCGTATGTCAATGTGCTTCGCCTGGGAATGTTGAACATAGTTGCAGCACAGAGCAATTGCACTTTTGTTATCACAGTACATTGGGATTTTGTTGAATCCAAGACCGTAGTCAGTTAATTGTGATCTTATCCAAAGAACTTGAGCACAACAACCGAACATAGCAATGTATTCAGCCTCTGTACTTGATATCACAGCGCTTTTCTGCCTTTTAGATGCCCAACTAATAAGTCTATCTCCAAGAAGTTGCACACTGCCAGAAGTGCTACGTCTAGTATCTTGACACCCAGCATAATCCGCATCTGCATATGAGATTAGTGCAATAGAGGAATCCTTCGGATACCATAGACCACGATTAAGTGTTCCTTTAAGATACCAAAAGATCCTTTTCACAACATGTAAGTGCTTTTCGGTAGGCCGAGCCTGATACCGGGCACACATGCATATAGCAAATTGCAAATCAGGCCTGCTAGCAGTCAGATAGAGAAGGGTGCCGATCATTCCACGATAAAGTTTAGGATCGACAGCTATCCCTTCCTTATCTTCATCTAACTTGGATCTCTCCACCATTGGAGTATCCACGGGGTCACAATTTTCAAAATGATATTTCTTTAAGGATTCAAGAGCACATTTGGATTGATTAATGAAGATGCCTCTGGGATTCTGAGAAATTTGTAACCCTAAGAAAAATGAAATTTTTCCCATCATCGACATCTTAAAACGTGTGGACATAATTTTCTCAAAATGGTCAGACAATCGTTGATTAGTAGCAGCAAATATTATATCATCAACATAAATTTGTACCAGTATCATGTCGTTTTCCTCCTTGAGAATAAATAATGTTGGGTCCACTTTGCCTTTGGAGAAGCCTTTCGAGATGAGATACGACGATAGGATATCGTACCACGCGCGTGGAGCTTGTTTCAACCCATAAAGAGCCTTCTTGAGCTTGTACACGTGCTTAGGATACTCCGAGTTGACGAATCCATTCGGCTGGCTTACGTAGACATCTTCCCTTAATTCACCATTGAGAAATGCCGTCTTAACATCCATTTGGTAGACGATCATGTTCATGTGAGCAGCATAAGCAAGGAATAGTCTAATCGCCTCCAATCGTGTAACAGGAGCAAAGGATTCTTCAAAATCAATACCCAAAGCTTGTTTGTAACCTCTAGCAACCAATCTAGCTTTTTTCTTCAGCACTCCACCTAACTCATCGAGTTTAACCTTATATACCCACAACAATGTAAGGATTTCAACGTTGCTGGGTAAAGGAACTAATTGCCACACTTCAAGACGTTGGAATTCATTAAGTTTCTCTTGCATGGCTTCAATCCAAGATGATTTGGTCATGGCTTGTTGCCAGTTTTTAGGTTCAGTCTCGGAAAGAAATGCATCAAAATAGCAATATAATGCATGTTCTTGGAGTTGGTGGCGTGTTAAGACTGGTCGATCGATGTCACCAATAATATTGCGGATTGGGTAATCCTTTGTCCATTTTGTGTTGTGAGTTTCAATCCGTGGTGGTCGGGAGTGAACGATGGCAGGAGCTTCCTCTGAGGTAGACGCACCGTTAGGGTTTTCGGGTATTTATGAACCAAAGAACGGAAGCTCTTGTAAATGAGCAATTTCCAAATCGTGATGATAGGGATCCTCTTCAACATCATTAGGAACGAGTGGGGGTGATGATTCAGGTGTAGTTTGAGAATTGGTAGGGGAAGGAACATCTGGTTCAAGAGTAACGGTAGATGTCTCGGACTGATTTCTATTATCTTGAGCAACAACTTCGGGAAACGGAGCTACTGCTGCAGGTGCTGGAGAATCATTACCAGGTGGATCAAAGAATTCATCAAACATAGGTTGAAATAGCTCATCCCACTCGGACCTTGTAGGTGGTATAAATGATGGAGAAGTAGGATTGTTGGAGTTAATCCGGAACTGATTGTACCGGTTCCCATCTCATGTAATGCGAGTTCAGAGCTGTGTTGCTCAGAAGCCATCGCTGTCAGCTCATCAAAATCGGTATCCAAAGTTTCTACTATCTTGCCAAGACGACGGTTATAAATTCGGTAAGCTTTCTTTGCAGGCGAATAACCAATGCAAATTCCAATATCAGCCTTCGGTTGAAGTATTCCCAGATTCTCACTATTTGTATTTGGATAACACAGTGCACCAAACACATGAAGAAATGAAATATCGGGTTTGTGTCCATGAAGTAGCTCATATGGAGTTTTACCATGGCGTTTACGGATGATGGAGCGGTTTTGGGTATAACATGCGGTTGCCACTACTTCAGCTCATAAGAATAAAGGAGCATTCGCATAAATCAACATAGTTCGAGCAGCTTCCATAAGTGTACGGTTACGTCTTTCCACGAAACCGTTTTGTTGTGGAGTGCGGGCAACATAAGTTTCATGTGAAATACCTACCTTTTCGTAATAGTCTCGTAGAGTTTGATTAACGAACTCAGTTCCATTATTAGTGCGAATGCGGCGAACAGTAGCATTAAGACGTACTTGGATCATCTTTAAGAAAGTAATGATATACTCTGGTGCTTGATCCTTGGATGCTAAATTTTTTACCCATGTAAACCTTGAGAAATCATCCACTATGACGAGGATGTATTTTCTACCACTCACACTAGCCGTACGCATTGGCCCGCAAAGATCCATGTGCAAAAGATACAGTGGTTCTAGGTTGGTGTCTTCAGCTTTAGGTTTGTATGATTTCTTGGTGCTTTTTCCCAAAGAACACGCGGAACATAAATGATCCTTGTCGAACTTAAGTTTTGGAAGACCACGAACAAGTTCGTTTTTAGCCAAATGGTTTATAGCATCAAAGTTGAGATGAGATAACCGACGATGCCACAACCATGACTTGGTCTTAGATGCTTTGGAAAGAAGGCATACATGAGAGGCGGCCATCATGTTTTGAATGGACAGTGTGTAGAGATTATCCCCTCGAGAACCCTTTAACAAATCATTTCCTACAAGATCGCGAATAAAGCAAGAATGTTGTCGAAAAGCCACCTCAAGGTTTGAATCGCAAAATTGTCCCATTGAAAATAGATTGTGACCAAGTCCCTCCACATAATAAACCCTTAAAATCGTAACATTCCCAATTTGGTATTCACCATAACCCATGATCTTCGCAATATGGTCGTTGCCGAATTTAATCGTTCCTAGAAACTTGCTGACGAAATTTCTGAGCATCGAGCGATCTCCGGTCATATGCTTTGAGCATCCAGAGTCCAAGTACCAAAGGATGATTTGGACCACCTGAAAATATCACCAGACAAGGACGATGTATCGGAATCTAGTAGTTCCTCTGTGTTAGCAGGTACAGATATAATTATCTTAGATTTGATAACCGAAGAATTCTTAGGCTTCCAAACTTGCTTCCTAAATGCCGGCTTAGATTCTAGTTGTCTAAGATCCTAAGGTACTTCTTCACTGGTAGGCACAATAGTGGGGGCAGACCTAGTTAAAGGGCTCTTTTTCCATTTCTTAGTGCTAGTGTTCCTATTTAAAGGACGCCGAGACCTAACTTCCGTGGATGTGATCCTAGTTAAAGGGCACTTACTTCCATTAGCAGTAAAGGTCCTACCAGTGGGTTTCCATTGCCAACCAACTTGGGAGAATTTCTTCCCCGTTGGAATCCATTCAAGGTTGTTCCTAATAGCATACATTTCATTCACGTGATCAACAAGGCATAAATCATGACGCTGAGAAAACATGCATTCATTACAATTCCAACATCGTAAATTCGAATTCACATTTTTCTTAGGCTTCTGCACAGAAGCAGATCTTTTTGTCTTAGATACATGATTCTTTTTATTTGAAACTGAAATAACATTCCTAGGGTGAACTTCTACTTTCTTCTTGGCAGTCCTACTAGTGGAAGGCTTGATCCTATATTTCTTGTCTTGAGATCCTTTAGCCTTAGTAGACATAATTACTCCTGTAGAAGCCATGGGAACATTAGTGACAGCTTTTTATGTAGCCTTGATGGGTGTGTTTAAAATAGGCTTAGATCCTGGATTCTTATTGAATGGAGTAATGGAAATGGTGGGTGTTTGCTGTTTCGGGGGTACAGATATCGGTTGCCCAATGTACTCTAAGTTTGCTAAACAATCCTGAACGCGATCCACATATAAGAAAAGCTCATATAGAAGATGACTTGTGGGATCTAGTTCACGCATTTCATCAACTATCTCTCTAGCAAGATCAGCATGTTCTAAGGCATTTTTCATGTATGTGGCAAACTTAGTTGGACTATTCTTAAATTTTGGATCCCGATATAGCACACGTGGGTTGGGTTTGGGAGCACTAGAGGTCGAGGAAGAGATGGTGGCTTGATTATCAACAACTTCTTGTCCTTTGAGTTGAAGTGTCTCCTTTAATTCAGCCAAAACTATGTTTTTGTCTATGAGTTGAATATTTAAGTCATAGACCTCCTCGCACTTACGGTTCAATTGGTCAACGAGTGACTATTGCTCTGCCACATTAAAAGCGAAGCTTTCTTCTAATGAACCATAAATATTTGAGAAACCCTGCTTTACTTTATCAAGCTCCCCTATCATAGAACTAATTCTATCTTCTAGGGCATGATTCTTAATCTCTGCAGCCTCTAGTTCCAATTTCTCTACTACTGATTCTCTCTTAAGTCTCATAATTTCTTCCTCTAGAGCCTGAACAACCTGAATCATCTTGTCACTTGTCTCAACGGAGTTTTCACAATTATTTGTTTTTGAAAGAGTTTCATTTTTAGATTGATTCTCAATTTCAAGAGATATACAATGTTGTTGAATCTCATTAAAACGTTTTGAAAGTGTGTCATAAGAATCTTGAAGCTTTAAAAATTCAGCGTTGGATTCATGACAAGAATGATTATCTACATTAATCACAGGCTCAACAATATTCACAGACATATCATGCACATCATCACATATATTCACAGTAGTAGATGAAATCTCATGAGCATATTTAAGAGTAGCAACTTGCATCAATTCGAGAGACACTATATGTTCTAAGAATCGATCATATTCGGATAAAATCTTTTCTTTTTCAGTTAAATGTTGTTCATAAGCATCATCCATTTCATAGAAAACTTTTTGAACTTCGCCAATTTCAAAATTTAGATTTCCCGATAGATTATAGACTCCATTTTAATATGGTTCACAAACGGAACGATCTCTTTCTCAAACACCGTTTTCATGTGTTCGAAAGCCCATTCTCCAGCGGTTAGAGCCGTTGAAGTCGTACATTCCAGGATGACCTTGTCAAACTCGATAAGGTATCGCTCAATCTCTTCCAAGCTGAGCTTTACCGTACTTACCGGTGGAAGATTCTTAGGAATTTCCTTCGGTTCGTCCGAGTTAATGAGTGTAGGAATTATACTAAGGCATTCTCTAGTAGGCATGAAAGTGGATATTTGGATAGTTTTCTTTTGCATATTAAATCGAGTTCTAAGATATATCTTAGCATTTGTTGCATTCATTTGAGCATAGTCATATTCAGGATATGAAGTAAGTAATTTTAACCGATTCTCTTCATATGGTGTCATGCTCTCAGATTTATTTACAAACACAATCGGATCTAATACCAATCCTAACTTAGTTGCATCATAAAGTCGTGGGTTGTGGTGAAATGCTTGCTTTGCATACCCCGGGTTAGGTGGTAGGTCTATTAGACCGATAGATTGAACTCTTGAAATGAGGAATGAAACAAGTGTACTAAATGCGAAGCAGAGTATAATTTTAAAAGCAAATTTTCAGTCTTTTTTACTCTTTCAAACGCCTTAATTTCCGTTTCAACTCTTTTAGACTCGAGTATTTCGAAATCCGTTTGTAGTTTTTGAAAATTATCAACGACTGACTCTTTTTCTTTAAGTTCTTTCGAAATATTTGCTCTTAAACTCTCAATTTCTAGCAGATTATCCATTTGAACTTGCCTAAACCTATCAAATTCAGGATTGGTTAAGGTAGTGGACACCGGAGTCAATTCCAAGGTTTTAACCTTTTCCTTATGAAAAGCAAGCTCGGCAGATAAAGTCTGATTAACACTGAGGGTTTCAAGGACCGCATTATTCATTTGGCTAAGCAAAGATGCTGAGACCATATGTGACAACCGTGGTTTTGAGGTTCGTCACTTGGTCTTATTTTAAGGTTAATTTATGTGTGACTATGTGATTTGCGTGTTTACATGTTATTTTGCGTGAACGAGGTTGGTGTGGATATCGTTTATGGGTATAAAGTACTCATAAGTAAATCGAGGAACGGTTATTTCATGTTCATGAGCTCACAAATTAGTGACTATGAAATGAAATGATGTTATTTTGGTGTTTACGTATACGTATAAGTATTATAGTATATTATATTTTTTTAGGATTTGGGGTTTAGCATTTAGAGGTCTCGGGTAAGGTGTTTAGTCATGTGAGTATTTTTCGGGATGGTTTTCAGTCATTTAGGACTTAGTTATAAAGTTTATTTCAAAATTTAAGATTTTTTTAAAACTGTATATTTTACGTTTTTTACGGTATACGCGTAAATTTGACTAGTTTTACGGTTTTGAGGTTTTGAAGGCTTTAGGAGCTGAAATAAATTAAGAAAAATTAATGTAATATTTTATTACAATTATTAATTAGTTTAATAAAAAAAACGAAATTATGGGGGGTAAGGGTCGGTTAAAACAAAAGGAAAGAAAAAAAAAGAAAAAAAAGAAAAAAAGGAAAGTGGGCAATTATACTTGGGCTAGGACTTGTCAATAACTATATAAGATGTAAAATAAGATGGAAAAGACATAATACTTGGAGCAAAAGAAAAAAACGACGGCCAATTGAGAAAAGTTAGGGTTCTTCAAAAAAATCTTGGTTTCCATTAATCTTAAGGTAAAACCTTCAAATCCCTTTTCAATTTAATTGTTTTTAATTCTTTCTCAATCATCTTATGATGGATTTAGGTTAGGGTTTAAATTAAGATCTGTATATTAATGATATTATAATGATTAGGTGAATTAGGGCTTGTAATTAGTGGAGTTATGGGTAATTGATTAGACTAATTATGTTAAAAACGTTTTTTAAAAACTGGGCAGAATTTTAGGTCAATTGTTTTGACCATATATAGAGTTCTACAAAAAATTATTTTACGATCCAAGTATCCCTGGAAAGGTAATTGAGTTGGCTTTCAAACTCAAGAAACGAGAACTAAATTGGAGGTCGGGAAGTGGGTCGAAAACAGGTTACAACAGTCGGAGGTCAAAACATTTTTGAAATCAGCGGGTTTTCAATTAATGTTTTAGGGTTATTGGGGTACTTAGGAGTACACTTGAGCCCTCTAATGAGCATGGGAGTTGGTTTATATATTAAATAATTGGACTGGAGTAGGGCTAAGCAAATGTGTTAGGGTAAGACCCCCTAATCCTAACAAACTTTTTGTATGTTCAAAATCCGTAAAATCCGGATAGTCAAAAGTATATATATATATATATATATATATATATATATATATATCGGGGCCTTAACAGTAGCTTTAAGGTTGGGGCAAAAGGGAGGAGTTAGCTAACATACGTAAGGGCATAGGGTTTCCTTTACAGAGGTCATGGGTATGGTTAGGTGGGCGTTTGGCTTATAGTTTGGAGACCTAAAAACCGGTACTGTTTTGGGTAAAATGTTCACGAGACGGGTTATGAAGTAAACTAAGTTAAGGGCTTTATAGAGGGGTGTAATGAGATGCTTAGAGCATATAAATGAGGTATATATATGGGAGAAGGTTAGATTTCCATCATGGGTTGATGAGCCATTTTAGTGTTTGGTTCATGTTTTGATTGTATGCTTTTGTTTGTTAGCTTTTTGCTAGTGCGTGGATTTTTGGAGAAGCTCAATCAGGTGAGTTTCATAGTCCCATGTCTACTAATGATTTTGACTTCCAGATGGGATGGAAGAGACACTGTCTTGTTTTTATAAATTATGTTGTGAATGTTTTTTGTTTGGTGATGGACTTGTGCATACTTATGTGATTAACTGCTAGTTGATTCATGATTGTTTTATGTTTTGACTTGGTACCAAGAGGATGTTGACAAGGCGGGGCCTTAAGGAGGTACATAGATGTGTGAGTATCTATGGGACCAATGGATAATGACAAGGCCGGGCCTTGGGATTGGTACATAGGTGTATGGGCGCCTATGAGACCATGGTGATTGGTAAGGCTGAGAGCCTTGGATTTAGTTTGGTTTGTTAAATCTTGAATATTAGTTGTTAATACATGTTTGTATCACATTGTCCATATGTTCTTAAATTTGGTTATTATTCACAGCTTATGGTTTGATTTTGGCGTTGGAGTCTAATCCTATGACTCTCACCAACTTTATGTTGACGTGTTTTAGTGTCTCTTTCAGGTGAGAGTGTGGTTAAGCTTGAGAATAGAAGTGGCTAGTTTCAGAGGCATTAGGATTGCATTTAGAATGAGATCCCCGTTCCTTCTTAGTTTATTTTTCTGTTTGTTTCAATAAGTGATACTATAAACCTATATGTTGATTTGTTTGTGTTATTTGTTTATCCTGGGTAAGAGGTAGGACTGTTACCTACTTACCTAGACTCCTGAATTGATGAGATATTATCATGACATTTGTGTCACCTTTTATGACATTTCTAATTCATATAGTTCTCTCTATGGACACGCTATTGTTGTGATGATATCCATGCGTCGCGTCCCATATTCTGCCATGGTGGGGTGTGACAGAATGGTATCAGAGACAATGGTTATAGAGAATTAGGTTGCCTAGTCTAGTAACCTAGTCTATAGCTTAAGGGTCCCTGCATATAGGCGTCATAGGAGTATGTGTACATTTTATATTAATTAAAGTTTTCTGGATGTTATTGGTTTTTACTTGCGATGTTTGTTAAGTTTTGACTAGTATGGGTTGAACCATAGTAGTTCATACTTAGCCACATGTTATTTTCTTTTCGGGGTGTGACTAGTGCTGGTTGAACCATAATCATTCAGGCTAGTCATTGCCGTATTTTGCTTAAATTGTACATTATAGTACATAATTTGGTACATGGTAGTTTCTATCTTTTGTTGGGTTATTTTATGTACCTGAGGTATAGTATTTTTCTTTTGATGTTTAAGACATGTTCCCTAAGAATGATGTGGTGGTTCGAGTTATTAGGAGTAGGTGTATATGAAGGATTTTAAGTTGTTTCCACTCTTATGGGCGACATGACTTATAACTGATTATGTTTTCGTTTTTGGATTTAGTCTATGTTGTTTTAGCTAGACTATGGATTTATGTATTTCAAGAGTTTGACTATGTTATTTTAATTGATGGAGTTTTGGACTTTTTTTTGGTTATGTGGTTATGAGCTTATGTGAGTAGATGGATATATGTGTTATGTGTTGTATTAATTCTTATAAGTGTCATCATAGGAAGGAGTGCATTGGGGAAGGGTAATTGTATAAGTATGGTGGCCAACATAGTTATACAAGTACCACAACTTCAATGGATTCCTAAGTATGATTGCATGAAAGAGGGTTAGTACATGCTTGTATAGTAGATGTTAGACGGATTTAAGTATATGTATCCCGATATGCCTATATATGTATGATCCCCTACAATTATCGATTGTATCCTTAGGAGGGTGGCTAGCTCGCTTTTTTTTGATATTAAACCTCCGTTGTAGCGTATTCTTTGAGTTTCGTATTTCACGTGTACGTTTTAAAATGGTGTTCTTGGTTTTAAATCTATTGAAATAACTTGGGATTTTTTTTGAGATAATGTGATAGGTATGAAAACAGCCATCCTTTTACAACTTATTTCTTACTAAAACAAGACCAAAACGCGTGTTTAATATCATTTGTTTGGAATTATGCGTGGTTTTTGTGTTTATTGTGTTTCAGAGTCAACCGGATGAATATTGAAGAAAACATGGGATTGCAGGGGTTTTATCGAAGAAAAAGACTCACGACAAAGTCTATTATCCAAGAGATGCAAAAGATTTGAAGTCAATGGGCCTATTTGAAGATTTATCGAAGAAAAGGACCGAAGATGGAAGATTTACATATGTCGAAGAAACTCAAGTCTATTAAACGAAGAAATTAAAAGACGAGTTAAATTTAATCGTCGACAAATCCCGAATCAGAATGGAAAACGTCAACTCTTCTGAAAAGACGAGAAGACAAGAAGATAGGGAGAAAGCCCACTCACCAACCAACCACTTAGCCTATATAACATCTAGTTTTTCTTTCAGTTACACTCTTCCTAGTTCGTAGGAAACCATCTCCTTTAAGGAGTGGTTTTTCATCTTCTTTGATTTGTTCTTTAATCTTGTAAGTTTGATACTTTCCTTTTGTTTACTGAATCTTGATCATCAATACAAGTTCTCCTTTAAACTTTTCATTCCTCTTGTTCATCATCTTCTTTTATTCAAAGTATTTAAGTTCTTATTTAGTTGGTTTGATCTTCAAAAGTTGTTGATTTTGTGTTTTTATGATTGGGATTTGATCCTTATGGTTAATAGATGATTATGGATTAATTTGGTTAAAAAGTTTTTGTTTATTTGGTTCGATTGGGTTAAAATTCGTTTCCCCTGTTTTTCTATTGTTTCTGTTCTTCATCCCAGCATTATTCCGAATTGTCCACCTGATTTGTCCTTTATTCGGAATGTTCTAACATTCCGAATAGCCTGTTTATTTTATCTATTATTCGGAATTTTATATATTCCGGGTAGCCTTCTTAACTTGTTCCTTACTCGGAATATTTCGATTATTCCGCATAGAAATCTATATTCCGCTTAACAAAACATTCCGCATAGACATTTTTATTCCGCATAAGGGTTTTTCTTTCATTATTCCGCATATCAGTTTATTTCGCATAAGCCATTTGTTCCGAACAGAGAATCTATTCCGCATGACATTGTTATTCCACATGGTCCTTCATTCCGCATAGGGACTTTTATTCCGAGTAGCAGACTTATTCCGGATCACCATTTATTCCGAATAGAGCAAGTATTCGGTAAGGATATTTTTCTGTTTAATCATTTAAGTGTTTATTTAAATTCAAGTCTTACTTCATTAACTATTTTTGGTCTTAAATATTTATATGCTTCATTTACTTATCTTTTAAATAGATTAGAAAACCAAACCCACTATTTGTCACCAAGAACAAATCATTCCACTTAGAGCTGTAATCAATTCGAGGAGATTCCGAGAAACGAACTTTCAACAAGAAAAATGCGTGTATTAAATGGCGCCGCTGCCGGCTCTTCTCGTTAAGATCAACAGTTTTTTGTGAGAACTTGGATTTTGGGATCCGTTCACCGGGAACGTTACTTTTTCATAAAAAATTTCAAAAACCCTAAAAAATATAAAATTTTCAAATATTCTAAAAATTAAAAAACATAAAAACCAAAAATATCTTTGCTTTGTTTTTGCCTTGTTAGTTCTTTTGCAGGTGCATGCGTACACGATCAACGTCTTATCAAGAGCCCGAGCCTCTCGAAGACTTAGACATGGCCGGTGTACAAAACAACAACAATAACCCACCTCAAAACAATAATAATAACAATAACAATCCACCTTTCAACAACAATAATAACAACCACAATGAGCCTCTACCGGATAATCGCCCGATGATTGAACTTCTACAAGCACATGTAGATGGTAACAATGATCCAATTGTCATACCCGCGATTGCAGCCAACAATTTTGAGCTCAAATCCGGCTTTATCCAGATGGTCTCTGCTCAACCATTCTTGGGGCGTACCATTGATGATCCACATGACCACATCAAGAGATTCTTGCAACTCACCAATACGGTCAAATTCAATGGTGTTCCACAAGAGGTAATCCGTTTACAACTTTTTCCCTTTTCTTTAGAGGGACAAGCCCGGCATTGGCTTGCTAAGGAACCGCCACAAAGTATTCTTTCGGGGGGTAATCTTTTGGCTAATACTTCCAATGCTGCTTGGGATATCATTGAGAATAAGTCTCGTGTGCAAACCAAGAGTGTTCGGACCAATGTCGCTAGTGCTAGTACTAGTGTCAGCGACAAACGACTTGACAAAATCACTGCGCTTCTTGAATCGCTTGCTACCCAAACCGCCAGCAACACCAACAGCATCAACGCTAGAAACGCTAAAGACGCTCAAGTCAATGCTGTTAGCCAACCATGTGAGATATGCGGGGGTCCTCACTCTTACACCACTTGTACCGCCACCCAAGACTACCCTTCTGAGAATGTGAATGCAGCATACGGTACCTATCCTCCGGCCGCTTATCAAGCTCGTCCTCAAGGAGACCGCAACCTGCTTAGCTACCGCTCTAACAACTATCTCTCACCACCTGGTTTTCCTCCTAATAACCCAAACCAACAACAAAGCCTAAATCGCCCTCCTCAACAACAACAACAACCTCGTGGACCATACATACCACCTCACAAACAACAACAACCACCTTAAAGAAACAACCAAGTTTACCAGCAACCTGCTTATCAACCACCCGCATATAATGCTCCTCCCAACCAAGCCACCGCTTTACACCAAGAAGTGGAAACCTACATGAGGACTAACGATGTGATCGTGGGAAATCTTCAGCGGGAAGTGCTCAACTTGAAAGCAGACCTGGTGAAACAAGGGAACGATCTGAGAGCTGATATGAGAAACACTTGGATAGTCAAGCGAATGACTTAAAGAACATGATGGCTAGTTTTTTCCAAGGTAATCAACCCTCTTCTTCGGGTACTCTTCCGAGTAACACCGTTGCGAATCCAAGAGGGGAGATGAAAGCAATCACCACTCGTAGTGGCAAAGGTACCAAGGAACCCGAGCTTCCTATACCTCCACCGGTGATTGTGACTAAGGAGACCGAGTCACCTGCTCCTATTCCTCATCCTTCTCCTTCCCCAACTTCTCCGCCTATTACTTCTACCCCTCCTCCACCCAAGGATGTGAGTGATCCTTCGATCCCTAAGCCTTCCTCTTCTTCCGATATACCTTATCCCTCAAGGTTGAGGAAAGAGAAGCTCAAAAGCAAGGATGATATTCAAGTTTCGAACTTTCTAAAAATGTTTAAAAAATTGAATTTTAACATCTCCTTCGCTGAGGCTCTCGCTCACATGCCTAAGTATGCGAAAATGTTCAAAGATCTTCTTAGTGACAAGGAGAAGCTTCTTGATATTGCTAACACCCAACTTAATGAGAATTGCTCTGCAGTGCTCTTAAGGAAATTGCCAACCAAGCTTGGTGATCCGGGTCGTTTCTTAATCCCTTGTAACTTCCCGGGAGTAGAGAATTGCATGGCCCTAGCCGATCTAGGTGCCAGTATCAACTTAATTCCTTTAAGTGTGTGGAAGCAATTATCTCTCCCTGGGCTAGTCCCCACCAAAATGACTTTGGAATTGGCTAACCGTACGGTTGCTTATACAGTGGGGATAACCGAAGACGTCTTTGTAGGAGTCGACAAATTCACCTTTCCTGCCGATTTCGTCGTCGTCGACTATGACATGGACCCTCGTGTGCCCTTAATCGTGGGACGTCCATTCTTGAGGACCGGTCGCACTCTCATCGATGTTGAAGCCGGTGAGCTTATCATGAGAGTGGGTGACGATAAAATCGTCTTCAACATGGGAAAGTTGTCTAAACAGCCTTATTCATATGAGAGTGTTAATTGTATTGACGTTCTTGATGAGGCTTGTGAAGAACACTTCAAAGATGCTTGCAAAAGTATTCCTACCTCTCTTCCCAATGTTGAGACCGTTTCCTCTATCGATTCATCACTATCTCTATTTGGAGAAAGTGATTTCCTTTGGAAAGATTTGGAAGCCACCATGGGAGATGTGAACTTAGCTAATGACGATTCTACCATCAATTGGGATGAAGATCTCCGCCTCATTGAGAACCTTCTTAAAGAAGACAATCTTTCTCCACCATCTCCCACGGTTATTGCTATCGATGTTCCGACTTTAAAAACGCCTCCCATCGAAAATCCTCCGGATTTAGAACTTAAGGAGTTGCCGCCCCATCTCGAGTACGTGTTCCTTGAAGAAGAGAAGAAGTCGCCCGTCATCATTGCGAAGGACTTGAAAGAAGAAGAGAAATCTCGCCTAATCGCCGTGCTTAAAGATCATAAGAAGGCAATTGCTTGGAAAATTTCCGATATCCGCGGAATTGATCCGAACTTTTGTACTCACAAGATTCTCATGGAAGATGACTTTAAACCCGCAATCCAGAACCAAAGAAGGGTTAATCCTCGAATTCATGACGTCATCAAACAAGAGGTTATCAAACTTCTTGATGCCGGCTTGATCTACCCTATTTCGGATTCGCCGTGGGTAAGTCCCGTCCATTGTGTGCCCAAGAAGGGCGGAATAACCGTTGTTTCCAATGAACACAACGACTTGATTCCCACTCGTCTCGTTACTGGGTGGAGAGTTTGTATTGATTATCGCAAACTCAATGATGCCACGAGAAAAGATCACATTCCTCTTCCCTTCATGGATCAAATGCTCGAGCGTCTAGCTGGTAATGACTATTACTGCTTCTTAGACGGTTTCTCCGGGTATTTTCAAATTCCTATCGATCCCAAGGACCAAGAAAAGACCACATTCACTTGTCCCTACGGAACATTTGCTTACAAACGCATGCCTTTTGGTTTATGCAATGCTCCTGGGACGTTCCAAAGGTGTATGATGGCTATCTTCCATGACATGGTGGAAGACACTATGGAAGTATTCATGGATGATTTCTCGGTTTATGGCGATTCTTTCTCTGCTTGCCTTGCCAATTTAGAACATATGCTTAAGCGGTGTGAGGACACTCGCCTTGTTCTTAATTGGGAAAAATGCCATTTCATGGTAAAAGAGGGCATCGTGCTAGGACACAAGATCTCCAAAGCCGGTCTCGAAGTTGACCGTGCTAAAGTCGATGTTATCGCTAAGTTGCCTCCACCTTCCACCATGAAGGGTGTGAGAAGTTTCCTCGGTCATGCGGGCTTTTACCGTCGATTCATCAAAGATTTTTCTCAAATCGCTCGCCCGATGACCCACCTCTTGGAAAAAGATACTCCTTTTATCTTTTCCAAAGAGTGCCTTGAAGCCTTCAACTTGCTTAAGGATAAGCTAACTAAGGCACCCGTCTTGGTTACCCCTAATTGGGAGCTGCCCTTTGAGTTGATGTGCGATGCTAGCGACTTTGCTATTGGTGCGGTTTTGGGCCAAAGAGTGAATAAACTCTTCCAACCAATCCACTACGCTAGCAAGACAATGACGGGGGCTCAATTGCATTATACGACAACCAAAAAGAGCTTTTAGCTGTTGTCTATGCCTTTGAAAAGTTCCGCCCCTATCTTGTCCTTTCTACCACAATCGTTTATACCGATCATTCCGCGTTGAAGTACTTGTTGACTAAACAAGATTCTAAACCAAGACTTCTTCGCTGGGTTTTGCTACTCCAAGAATTTAAAATCGAAATTCGCGATAAAAAAGGAGCTGAAAACCTAACTGCAGATCATCTCAGTAGACTTGAGGATCCTTACCAAGGGGATCATCCGAACAAAGAAATCAATGATTCTTTTCCCTTGGAGACCTTAATGTCTATCAACTCGACTGCTGATGAAACCCCGTGGTTTGCGGACATTGCAAACTACTTGGCGGGTGGAATTCTCATTGACGGGTTAACATCCCAGAAAAAGAAGAAGTTCTTTAACGACATTAAGACTTACTTTTGGGATGACCCGTATCTATTCAAACAATGTGCTGACTTGATTATTCGCCGATGTGTTGATGGACCGGCAGCTTTAGAAATCCTCGACGCTTGCCACAAAGGACCCACCGGTGGTCACTTTGGTCCCAACTACACCGCTAAAAAAGTGTTTGACTCGGGATTTTATTGGCCCACCATCTATCGTGACGCTCACGAGATGGTTAAACATTGTGATGCTTGCCAAAAACAAGGCAAGATCACACATAAAGACGAGATGCCTCAGAATTTCATTCAGGAATGTGAAATCTTTGATGTTTGGGGTATCAACTTTATGGGGCCATTCCCTTCTTCTAAAGGAAACAAATACATCCTTGTAGCCGTTGACTACGTCTCCAAATGGGTTGAAGCCAAAGCTTTACCCACTAATGACGCAAGGGTGGTTTGTAACTTTTTGAAATCGCTATTCGCTAGATTCGGTGTACCTCGTGCCATTATTAGTGATCGTGGGACTCATTTTTGCAATGACCAATTCGCAAGAGTCATGGCTAAGTATGGTGTAAATCATCGTCTTTCCACAGCTTACCACCCACAAACTAATGGCCAGGCTGAAATATCCAACCGAGGATTAAAGCGAATTCTTGAAAGAACCGTGGGAGAGCATCGTGCCTCATGGGATGATAAACTTGATGCTGCTTTGTGGGCTTTTCGTACCGCATACAAGACTCCGATTGGTTGTACACCATATCGTCTCGTGTACGGGAAAGCATGCCACCTCCCTATTGAGTTGGAGCACAAGGCTTACTGGGCCTTGAAGTGGGCTAATTTTGATATCAACAAAGCCGGTGACCTACGCAAGATCCAACTCAATGAGCTGAATGAACTCCGTAATGATGCTTATGAAAATTCTTTGATCTATAAGGAGAAGACTAAGCTCATTCATGACTCTAAGATTAAGAACCGAGAGTTCCAAGTTGGAGACAAAGTTTTACTTTTTAACTCTCGGTTGAAAATCTTTTCGGGCAAGCTGAAATCTCGTTGGTCCGGCCCATTCACCATTGCCCAAATTTTTCCATATGGTACTCTCGAGCTCGCTCAACCTAATGGACCTAATTTTAAGGTGAATGGCCAACGAGTGAAGTTGTACTTTGGTGAGGACATCTCTCAGGAGATGACTCCATCCCTCACCACGTTCCCCATGAACTAATTTTGGGTCGAGTCAGGCTTGTGACTCGGTTATCAAAAACAAGCGCTCCTCGAGAGGCAGCCCGAGTATCTATCCCTTTTCGTTTTAACCTCCTAAGTGTAGGGGGGCCTATATAGGTGTTTGTCTTTGTGTGATGATGTGATTACAGGGATGCATGCACTCTTGGAACCTTCGAAGAACCGTGCTCCCGTGTTATCCGAAATCCGGTTCTATCTCTCAACTATCGTGATTCAATTATCTTCATACTCACATTTGAAATTGATCACTTTAGTCGTCTCTTCCTTAACTTGAGTTAACCAACGTGCACAATGTCATAAGTGTAGGGGAGACTTTTCCCACATGCTTAAACATTGAGGACAATGTTTATCTTAAGTGTAGGGGGACTTCTATCGAAGTTTTAAGTGGACTTTTCCATGAAAATGCCTTTATTTAACCGGAAAATCATCTTTTTCAACATTTTTTAAATTTTTAATTAACTTTGGCCATTTTGTCATAATTTTTAAATTTTTATCGTTGCTTTCATATGTATATATTCCACAATAAAGTCAAAATTATTAATTAAGTGGTGTAGCTAGTTTTGAAATCTTTGACATATTAGGCCCGTTGTGTTTATTTTGACTCAACCCGAATAGACAAAGTTTATTCTAGCTAGTATCCTTAACCATGTAGACCTTAATTGGTTTATTAGGCTAAGTATCCACGAGTCTCATTTACTTGAGATTTTAAATTGTGGAGAACGAGAAATGATAGAGTCAATTATAAGTCGGTAATCTTGCACAAGCTCACTTGGCGTAATTATTTGCCTATTCTCCCATCACTTGCTAATAACTTATCTGCAATAAGTAAGGTCGTACGATTTGAAAAGTTACTTAGCTTCTAGCCCAAGATCGTTTAAAATTTTCTCGGTAATGATAAGAGTTCATAGCCAAGGCATAACTTATGAAGCAGGGCGCGAAGATTGGCGAGTCCGAAAAGGCCCTAACAAGGCATGAGGATTCCATTTTATTGCTGAAGATCCAAAGTGATGTGAAAAACATTATTCCCAAAATCAATATGAAGGATCAAGACTCACGACGAAAAGCAATCAACTCCCATAAAGATCATGGAGAAGTCTATCCGAAAAGACCCTAACAAGGTATGAGATAAATAGATCCAAGTCTGAAAAGGAGGCGGATCGTTGTATCTCAAAATCCCAATTAGAGATTGAAGAAATAATCATGAAGTCGTGGTCAACAAAGTTGGAGTACCCCTCAAAAGTCTCCAAGTGAAGAAACTCTATTAGCGATGAGAAGACCATTATCTCAAGAACGTCTCTCAAGATATGAAGTATGAAGTACATACCAAATATCGGCCCGAGAAAGGTCTCAAATCGTGAATCAAGTTATGCCAAGATATGAACTTTTTGATATCCCAAGAAGCAGTTTTAAGAGATTTTTTCCTTTAGCTAACTATTGATCAAATCGTCCTACTTTGCTTTCAGCTTAAATAAACTATCGAAATAAGTCCAAAAATGCATCTTCATGATCATTCTAAGGCAAAAATAAAATATAAGAGATACACCTAGGAATAAGGGAGCTTAAGCATTTAATTAAGCCATGTGTGTAAGTGTTTGATATGCTAACTTATAATAACAATGATCTTGTTTTTAAGCTTAGTTTGGGGAACGCGAAACTTGAGGGTAATAAATCTTCGCAGCACCAAAGCCGTAATGTAAGTCCTTGATCTCTTTGCAAGTTATTTCCATATAGCTATTTTCAAGTGAAAATGGTTTTCTATCCTTTTGTTTACTTTAAAGATTTAATTTCTCTTAGTACTTTAATTTTTGTTTAGTGGTATTTTAATAAGGCCAAGGTTGATTGATTATAAGGAGAGTGTAAAATTGCTTTATCACTAAGCATTGCATGAGGGCATGGCAATGGTTAAGTGTAGGGGATTTGATAGGTGTGAAAACACCCATCCTTTTACCACTTATTATTTACTAAAACAAGACCAAAACGCGTGTTTAATATCATTTGTTTGGAATTATGCGTGGTTTTTGTGTTTATTGTGTTTTCAGAGTCAACCGGATGAATATTGAAGAAAACATGGGATTGCACGGGTTTTATCGAAGAAAAAGACTCAAGACGAAGTCTATTATCCAAGAGATGCAAAAGATTTGAAGTCAATGGGCCTATTTGAAGATTTATCGAAGAAAAGGACCGAAGATGGAAGATTTACATATGTCGAAGAAACTCAAGTCTATTAAACGAAGAAATTAAAAGACGAGTTGAATTTAATCGTCGACAAATCCCGAATCAGAATGGAAAACGTCAACTCTTCTGAAAAGACGAGAAGACAAGAAGAAAGGGAGAAAGCCCACTCACCAACCAACCACTTAGCCTATATAAGGGAATCACCCTCACAATTTTTGGCATCTAGTTTTTCTTTCAGTTACACTCTTCCTAGTTCGTAGGAAACCATCTCCCTTAAGGAGTGGTTTTTCATCTTCTTTGATTTGTTCTTTAATCTTGTAAGTTTGATCCTTTCCTTTTGTTTACTGAATCTTGATCATCAATACAAGTTCTCCTTTAAACTTTTCATTCCTCTTGTTCATCATCTTCTTTTATTCAAAGTATTTAAGTTCTTATTTAGTTGGTTTGATCTTCAAAAGTTGTTGATTTTGTGTTTTTATGATTGGGATTTGATCCTTATGGTTAATAGATGATTATGGATTAATTTGGTTAAAACGTTTTTGTTTATTTGGTTCGATTGGGTTAAAATTCGTTTCCCCTGTTTTTCTACTGTTTCTGTTCTTCATCCCAGCATTATTCCGAATTGTTCACCTGATTTGTCCTTTATTCGGAATGTTCTAACATTCAGAATAGCCTGTTTATTTTATCTATTATTCAGAATTTTATATATTCCGGGTAGCCTTCTTAACTTGTTCCTTACTAGGAATATTTCGATTATTCCGCATAGAAATCTATATTCCGCTTAACAAAACATTCCGCATAGACATTTTTATTCCGCATAAGGGTTTTTCTTTCATTATTCCGCATATCAGTTTATTCTGCATAAGCCATTTGTTCCGAACAGAGAATCTATTCCGCATGACATTGTTATTCCGCATGGTCCTTCATTCCGCATAGGGACTTTTATTCCGAGTAGCAGACTTATTCCGGATCACCATTTATTCCGAATAGAGCAAGTATTCAGTAAGGATATTTTTCTGTTTAATCATTTAAGTGTTTATTTAAATTCAAGTCTTACTTCATTAACTATTTTTGGTCTTAAATATTTATATGCTGCTTCATTTACTTATCTTTTAAATAGATTAGAAAACCAAACCCACTATTTGTCACCAAGAACAAATCATTCCACTTAGAGCTGTAATCAATTCGAGGAGATTCCGAGAAACGAACTTTCAACAAGAAAAATGCTTGTATTATAATGAAATCTTTTGTGTTGGGTCTTACATTCCTTTTAGTCGGTATATACTGAAAAGACTTGGAAATCTACTATAGAGTTGGATAGTTGGTTGTATTCGGTAAAATAAGGGTAAGGTGTTGGAGTCGTGTTTGAAACAAGATGTAACATAAGATTTTTTTTTAATCAACACTTATTTATTTCAAATTCTAAAAGACTTTCTTTAAAATAAAGCGAAATAAAATTTCTTTCTACTTAAATAGTTTATATAAATGAGATTAATCAATATACGTCATTTATAATTATTTATGCAAGACTAAACAAAGTTCATGAGAATTTCACATACATTTTATTTCTTTTCATTTAAAAAGGATTACGTTAATTACTAAGAGGATTCTTTAGTTTTTTTTTAAAAACACCTAGTATAAAACTGTTTTGGTCATAACTTGTTCGTTTTTAAAGCTTTTTGGGTGATTCAAAAGCCTAAAATTATGTACTCGGAATGTACTTTTCAAATATTTGGTATGTATAGTCATGGGGTGTCAGTAGCTTGATCGAAATTTTGGTACAAGTGACGGGTTCAAGGTTGAGTTTTGAATAGTAGTTTTTTTTATGATTTGGGATGCACGGGATACCTAGTCTTTGAATTGAGTTTGAGATCGACTAGAAGGTTGTTGGCAGATTGTTTGAGTCACATAGATGTGGTGAAGAAAAAAAATATTCTTTTGGAAAAGTCGATCTTGTGCACGGTTTAAATAATATGTCGCGGGGCATAAGATGTTTTGGTTGCCATTAAGTGTTTCTTGGATCATTTTTCGTTGTCATGAGTCATTTGAATTGGTACATGTTTGAGTTTTCCTTTTGAGTTTTTGTGGTTTTGGTCTGTTTTAACTCGTGCACGTGAAATGTCGTTAGTTATCCGTGGGTTTGATTCGTTGATCGTATCTAGTGGATTCAGGATGTAGTTTTGGGTTCGTATTGATTGGGAGCGTTGAGGTAGACATATGAAAGACTTGGTCGCGCCTACACGATTAAGTAGGTGGCCCTGAGAGAATGGTCGGAATACCCTTAGTGGGGATGAAAGAGTTAAAAGTTCGTAGACGAACTAATGTGGTCATGAGGTCTCTTAGGAGTGCCAAGGGAGATGAATAGAGATTTGTATAATGTATGAATATTGGCACAAGTAACGCGCCATAGAGAGTGTTGGAAGGGGATATAATACCTCAAAGGTATTTATGATTGTTCGTAAGGCATGTAAGTGTTTCGAAAATTTCCTGAGATTTAGTAGGTTTGCCTATTACTGTGAGGTAGAACCATAAATAGAGCAAGTAGGAGACGTGAGAGGAGTTGTAGTTAGTGCCTTTCCAAGGAAATTGTTGATGGAGTAATTTTAAGAGAAAGAGTTTTAGAAATTTCAACGGATGAAAGGTAAAATCTGAGTTTCTTAGTAGTAGATTGGCTGTGAAAAGCGGTTGAGTGGTCTGATAAGAGGAAGTATTGGTCTTTTAGAATACGTGTAGATTTTCGCGAGTAGACGAGGTAGAAATTTATTCGTATTGCTTCTAAGAGAGGGTGCAAAGAGGACGTAGTTGAAACTGCTAAGGATGTTGTATGAACGCTTTGGGTTTACGGTATGATTTTGGCTTCGCCGAGGTGCTAGCAGTTTTCATAGAGTCAATGAACCGGGGGTGCATGACAATATATAAACGAGTTGTCATCGGGAGCATCGAAGACATCTTGATCTACTCAAATCTAAGAAGGAGAGTGAGGCGAATTATGAGTTGGTTTTAGAGTTGTTAGGAAAGGGAATTATACGTGAGATTTTCAAGTGTGAGTTTTAGGATTAAGTTGGCCAGGACGAGTAGTCAGAGATGATGGCATATCGTGGAACCAGCAAGGGGAAAAGTGAAGAAGGGTGAGGAAGCGTTTTGGAGGCTGAAGAGGTGGATTGGATAATGAGCAGATCTTGGAATTATCGGAAGGACTGGATGAATTCGCGAAGCATGACGATACGTGGAGCAAGGATTTGGATGTATACGAGAACGACAAAGAAAGGCGGTTGTTTGTACGTTGTGGGAACTAAAGATTTGGAAGAACTAGATAGACTTAGTTAGTGGAGCTGGATTGTTATATCTGCCTAGAATGCTAGAGGCATTTGGGGTACGAGACGTAGAGAATGATCTATACAGATCATGAACGTCTCCAACACATATTTAATAATCTTGATTGAACATTTGGAAAAGGTGATGGGTGGAGTTAAGTGACGAAAGAAAATTGCAAGGCCAAGTACCATCTGGGAAAGGCAGGCATGGTTGATGAGACATGGAATAAGAAGAATGAAGTGAAGCTGTGACGAACTTGAACTATATGGATGACGTATTAGGGTGGTTTAGATGAAGGATGTAGGTTGCACGAGTTGAGTTGTCTAAAGCAGAGAACGCGTCAACATGTATGTTACGTGGCTTGGACAATCATATGGAGAAAAGGGACGTAGACTATACTTCCTACATAGATAGGAGTAGCTTAGAAAGGGCGATGTAAGGACGAAGTTGGTGAAAGGGATACATAATGGGGTGGAGGAATAAGTACGACGAGAGTTGGGTGATAGTCGATAGACTGACTAATTCATCTTATATTTCAAGAGGAATGAGAAGTCACATAGTTGAGAAGTTGGAAGGATTGCGTACGGATGTGATGGAATAGAGGGTTTTGCGTAAAAGTTAGCCTAATATGTATGGAATGCCTTATGAAGGATTATGGCAAGGGAAGAAACGATGGGAAGCAAGCGTAGTATACCGTTGATAGACTAATGTTTGGTATGAGCATACTATAGGGGTAATTGAGAAAGACGCCTAGAGCATTTGCGTGAGATTTGGAGATAGTTGGAGAACGCATCATATTAGGAAGAATTATCCTACAAAGAGAGAGTCACCGGTGAGAGGGGCATATTCCCCATTGATGAGGATGTAAGGTATAAAGGAGGAAACACCTAAATTATAGGCTGAAGACGGGTTATAAGATGGTATGGAAATTAAGATTGTGGAGAGACAAGCGAAAAGTAGTATGGAGGAAGATTGATTCGAGGGAGAAAGAGGTTGTGAAGATAGTGGGGTGATATTGAAGAGAAACCGATAGAGCAAGAGGTTAGTAGTCACGAACAATGGAACGTCCACCTAGAAAAAAAGGTGTAACACATGTTAGTATGAAGGATAGTTAGTTACTTGGGGCCGAGCATGGGAAAGCAATGATGAGGTGGTGGTTATGACATGTTTCTTATGAATATTATGGGAAGCTTTTGGTTATGCAATCCTGCATATACCATTGGATGTGTTTAAGGTTGGGAGAACTTCCGAATGATGGAAAATCTGTAGAGGATAGAAGCCGTTAGGTATGGTGATAGGAATTGTAGTAGAAACTGCTAGATTTAATTCATAGGAGATGAGGTGGATCACTGTTATAGTGGGATGAAGTTAGAAGCGGCCAACATATTGGACCGGAGGTGGATCGGAAAACTATGGAGGAGGTGGTAGTGACTAAGTAGAGGTTGAAAATAGCAAAGAAACGACAAGAGAGCTATGCGGACAAGAAGCGTAAGCCGTTGAGATTTGAGATAAAGTTATGCTAAAGGTTTCACCATGGAAATGGGTGATGCGGTTTGGAAAGAAAAGGGAAGTTAGCACCAAGATTTGTGGGTCCATTTGAAATCCTTGAAAGGATTGGGCTAGTGGCGTATAGGTTGAGATTACCGGAGGAATTGAGTAGTGTGCATGACGTATTTCATGTATCAAAATTGAGGAAATGCTTAGCAAGAACTGACTTGCAAGTACCATTAGATGATATTAGTATGGATACGAGTCTTCGTTTTATCGAAGAGCCGATAGAGATTTTTGGTCGTGAAGCTAGGACGTTGGATAAAAAGGGTAATATACCGTAGTTATGGGTAGATGGAATTTGGAACATGGACTAGAGTTCACGTGGGAACGGGAATGATTTATGAGGAGCAAGTATCCTCAGCTAATTGATAATGACGATCTTAAGGAGTAAATCTCGGGACGAGATTTCTATTAGGAGGGAGTGATGTGACAACCGTGGTTTTGAGTTTCGTCACTTGGTCTTATTTTAAGGTTAATTTATGTGTGACTATGTGATTTGCGTGTTTACATGTTATTTTGCGTGAACGAGGTTGGTGTGGATATCGTTTATGAGTATAAAGTACTCATAAGTGTTGGGAATAAAATTAGCTAAGTCACTAGAACGCTGACAAGAGGAAATTGGACGCTGAAAAGAGTAAACGAGCCGCTGACAAATGAGACGCTGATAAGAATTATCAAGGCGTTGACAAGAAGAATCTTAAGACAAAGACAAGGACTAAATATGCCAATGATGAATTCTTCAAGCTGGTGGACAAAATATGAAGATAAGAATTCAGAATATATTCTTAATGTTAAAAAGATTTAGTCAATAAGTTATGTTTATCTTATGTCTCTTCCTAAAATAGTTTATCTTAGCTTTTTGTACAATACTCCTTAAACCTATAAACGGAGGCCTTAGGGTTAGACATAAAACACATCCCTTTCACACATCCCTTTCACACATCTCATCTACATATCTCATAACACTTTCATTGTAACATTCATTGATATTATTAATCAAAGTGAAAGTTTGATATTCATATATTGTTTGTTCTTTGTTCTAAATATTAGTTTCCGCATAATACTTAGATTGTTAAATATACAAAGTTTCTCTACGTGTTAAACTTGATTCAATCTCGTTAACACAAAGCTAATCGATCTAAGTTTGGGATCAACAAGTGGTATCAGAGCTTGTTGAGAAACTTTGATTTAAAGAACGAAATCCAACATCGTGAGGTGAACTAGGCTAAGGAAGAAGGTGAAGAAGAATCTGATGATGTTTTCAGTTAAGGCCAAGTCTACTTCAAGTTCCACAAGTTCCAATTCTTCTTCATGTTCTGATAATAAGGTATGTCACGACTCTTCTTGTAGTATAAATATTGAAAAACTTAACAAAGAAATTTTAAAGTTAAAATCAGATGTTTCTAATGAAAGATGAAAGTTATCTAATTATCAAATTGCTCTTACTCAAACTAAAAAGACTATAGCTGAGTATAAGAAAATGGAGTTTGACCTAAAAGATAAAATCAATATCTTAAAACATGATTTAAATGCTAGTACTGATATTCGAAACATCATGGAGAGAGTCAATGCTGAGTTACAGGCTAAGTTAGATGAGGCCATTAAAGATAAAGAGAATGTAGGACTTAAGATTCAAAAGTTTGATAAAGCTAGCCAAACCCTAGAAAAGTGTGTCAGTGAACAAAGAGACTCTAGGGATATGTCTGGGATTGGGTTGAAAGAATATGTTGCCGTTCCACCACCTGCTGGGAACTTCTATGGTGTCCATAGAAAGGATCTCTCTTGGACTGGTATTCTAGAACTCCAAGAAGAGGAATTTATTCCTCCACCTAGAGTCCTTTCTCCAGTTGAGGAATATCAACAAAAGGTTATTGACCTAGAAGAGTGGAAGAAGGCCAACCCCACTTTGTTTGTTAAGGGTGGGATGCTTAGTGAGAGTCCATTTGTGCCTACACCTATTGAGAGTCCAGTAGTATCTACACCTATCACTGTGACCAATCCCATCACTGGAAAAGCTGTTAATCTTGGCTCCCCAATTAAGAAACAAGCTAGTGTTAAATACGCTGAAATGTATAGGAAACCTAGGTCACTCAAAAGCCAAGCAAGTGTTAATGGGACAGGGTTTTATCAGTCTAAGCCTAAGCTTGTGTCCAAAAAGGCGTGTTACTCATGTGGGAGCTTCTCACATTTGGCCTATAATTGTGCCAGTGGATACAATTCATTCGCTAACAATAGGTCATCCAATGTCAACCATAGAACTTTTGTCCACACTAGACCACAGGCTACTAGACCAGCCCCTTTCTTCTCTAAGGCAACTAATACCCATGGACAAAGGCCCTTTCAAAAGACCAACACTTGGTCAAACAGACAGTATGTTCCTGTAGCAAACCCTAATTTGGGAGCTGACAAGAACAAATTAAGCGCTGACAGGAACAAATTCAACGCTAACAGGAGCAAATGCAGCGCTGACAGCTCCAAGTTTGGTATGAGACCTTTATTTTAGACCATATAAACAAAGATACTTGGTTAATAAGGGTCAAGGGTCTAAAGAATCATCCCATGTAACATGGAAACCTAAACAAGAGCAAAACTCCAATTTTAATGGTATTTCAATGAGTTGCAATAGATTTAAATATCTTAAGAAGGTCATTACTAGACTCATTGGAACAAATTGGGTGATTAGGTCCCAAAGGGATGAACAGGGATTTGTGGTAAAGAATAAGAACACTCTAGTTGAACAACTAGATAGATCTAAGTCTGACAAGGCTTGGATCTCCAAAGAAAACTAATTTGTTTTCTTTTTGAGCAGCCTATCCAAAAGCAGGTTAATGATCAAGGATATTGGGATAGTGGATGCTCAAGGAACATGCATTGTTGGTCTTTCCACTGTTATTATTTTTATCCATTGACATGTTATCTCTACCCATTATTGTGGGAAAGGGTAACCTTTGTTGGTGTGTTTTTGTGGTTTTTGTCTAACTATGCAGGAATATGGAGCTACATTTGGATGGATACAGAATTGCAAACATTTATTTATAATGGTTGGAGTGTTTACATTCCTATCTTGAGATAAAATTTTGCTTCTTCAAATATAATGATTTGTATGCTTCTGTTAAGGGGAGGTAAACCTCTAGCTTTTTGGGTACTCTTAGAGCACTCTTGCACAATTCTAGATTGTGTCCACTGGTGAGTACGATTTAGTTTTCTAATTCGTGAGGCACTGTAGCATGCAAAGTTGATATACTGTGCATGCTGCCAAGACTTTTGACCTAGAATTGGGTGTGGTCATATGGGTGACTTGGGGTAGATATATATTTTTGGGCTTACTTGGGGAGTTGCAAAGGTTTTATATGAGTTAACTTTCTCTTTGGGGAATTTGTGAACAAAGGACTCTTGAGTTCATGTGTGTCTATCATACTTTTGCATGTGTGTATGCATGAACAGTATTTGTCACTCTTGCTTATTAGAGTCTAGTTAATTTCCTTAGGATTATTACCTTTGTTTATGTTCAAAAGTTTTCCATTCGTAAGTCCATTTATGCTATGACATCTTAGCTGGTGTCATTTATAAACTTCTTTATAGTCCCAAAATGTTTCATCACCCTTTCATTTTTCAAATTTTTGGATAGCTAGAAGCCTAATGATCATTGAGATGTTTTTCCTAGTGATTGACATCTAGTAGCAGCAGAGATCACTTTCACAAGGGTGTATAGTGTTATGGAGATGGCTGAGACTATTGGCACTAGCTTTAATGCAGGTCAAGTCAGTCTTATCATCAGTAAGTCCATCCCCATGTCCTATGAATCAACATTGAGGATTCATTTCCCGAATGTGGATGAGGACAATATGAAACCTTTGACATTAATGGAATTGACGAAAATCTGTATTAGCTTGTAAAAGCATAATACAGAAATGGTACAAATTGTCAAGGATCATTGTTTTGAACTGATAGACTTTTTATTTTGGAAGCTGATGCAAGGAGGATGTTCTTATTTTCGTCCTTGTATATTGATCTTGGAGAGGAGTCTTAAAAAGGGGAGGAGCAATCGAATTTGAGTGACAAAAGTAATAAAGAAAGCTCCAAAGACACTACAGGTACTGAAGATGATTAAGACCAAGTGAAGGCTGACTATACAAGGGATTTGAGTGATTGACTTTTCGAGATTTATTATTACTCAAATTCAGGGATAAGTATGTTTGTAAGAATCCTCTCTGTATGTTTTATTTTATTCAGAAACTTGATTACTAGAGTAGATATCAAGCTTAGGGGAGGATTGTTGGGAATAAAATTAGCTAAGTCACTAGAACGCTGACAAGAGGAAATTGGACGCTGACAAGAGTAAACGAGGCGCTGACAGATGAGACGCTGATAAGAATTATCAAGGCGTTGACAAGAAGAATCTTAAGACAAAGACAAGGACTAAATCTGCCAATGATGAATTCTTCAAGCTGGTGGACAAAATATGAAGATAAGAATTTAGAATATATTCTTAATGTTTAAAAAGATTTAGTCAATAAGTTATGTCTATCTTATGTCTCTTCCTAAAATAGTTTATCTTAGCTTTTTGTACAAGGCTCCTTAAACCTATAAACGGAGGCCTTAGGGTTAGACATAAAACACATCCCTTTCACACATCTCTTCCACATATCTCATAACACTTTCATTGTAATCCCTCATTGATATTATTAATCAAAGTGAAAGTTTGATATTCATATATTGTTTGTTCTTTGTTCTAAGTATTAGTTTCCGCATAATACTAAGATTGCTAAATATACAAAGTTTCTCTACGTGTTAAAGTTGATTCAATCTCGTTAACACAAAGCTAATCGATCTAAGTTTGGGATCAACAATAAGTAAATCGAGGAATGGTTATTTCATGTTCATGAGCTCACAAATTAGTGACTATGAAATGAAATGGTGTTATTTTGGTGTTTACGTATACGTATAAGTATTATAGTAAATTGTATTTTTTTAGGATTTGGGGTTTAGCATTTAGAGGTCTCGGGTAAGGTGTTTAGTCATGTGAGTATTTTTCGGGATGGTTTTCAGTCATTTAGGACTTAGTTATAAAGTTTATTTCAAAATTAAAGATTTTTTTAAAACTGTATATTTTACGTTTTTTTACGGTATACGCGTAAATTTAACTAGTTTTACGGTTTTGAGGTTTTGAAGGCTTTAGGAGCTGAAATAAATTAAGTAAAATTAAGGTACTATTGTTATTACAATTATTAATTAGTTTAATAAAAAAACGAAATTATGGGGGTAAGGGTCGATTAAAACAAAAGGAAGAAAAAAAAGAAAAAAAGGAAAGTGGGCAATTATACTTGGGCTAGGACTTGTCAATAACTATATAAGGTGTAAAATAAGATGGAAAAGACATAATACCTGGAGCAAAAGAAAAGAACAACGGCCAATTGAGAAAATTTAGGATTCTTCAAAAAATCTTGGTTTCCATTAATCTTAAGGTAAAACCTTCAAATCCCTTTTCAGTTTAATTGTTTTTAATTCTTTCTCAATCATCTTATGATGGATTTAGGTTAGGGTTTAAATTAAAATCTGTATATTAATGATATTATAATTATTAGGTGAATTAGGGCTTGTAATTAGTGGAGTTATGGGTAATTAAAGACTAATTATGTTAAAATCGTTTTTTAAAAACTGGGTAGAATTTTAGGTCAATTGTTTTGACCATATATAGAGTTCTACAAACTATTATTTTACGATCCAAGTATCTCTGGAAAGGTAATTGAGTTGGCTTTCAAATGCAAGAAACGAGAACTAAATTGGAGGTCATGAAGTGGGTCAAAAACAGGTTACAACAGTCGGAGGTCAAAACAGTTTTGAAATCAGCGGGTTTTCAATTAATGTTTTAGCGTGATTGGGGTACTTAGGAGTACACTTGAGCCCTCTAATGAGCATGGGAGTTGTTTTATATATTAAATAAGAGGCCTGAAGGAGGGCTAAGCAAATGGGTTAGGGTAAGACCCTCTAATCATAACAAACTTTTTGTATGTTCAAAATCAGTAAAATCCGGATAGACAAAAGTATTTATATATATATATATATATATATATATATATATATATATATATATATATATATATATATATATATATATATATATATATATATATATATATATATATATATATATATATATATATATATATATATATATATATATATATATATATATATATATATATATATATATATATATATATATATATATATATATATATATATATATATATATATATATATATATATATATTGGGGCCTTAACAGTAGCTTTAAGGTTGGGCCAAAGGGGAGGAGTTAGCTTACATACGTAAGAGCATAGGATTTACTTTACAGAGGTCATGGGTATGGTTAGGTGGGAGTTTGGCTTATATTTTGGAGACCTAAAAACCGGGACTGTTTTGGATAAAATGTTAACGAGACGTGTTATGAAGTAAACTAAGTTAAGGGCTTTATAGAGGGGTGTAATGAGATGCTTAGAGCATATAAATGAGGTATATATATGGGAGAAGGTTAGATTTACATCATGGGTTGATGAGCCATTTTAGTGTTTGGTTCATGTTTTGATTGTGTGCTTTTGTTTGTTAGCTTTTTTCTAGTGCGCGGATTTTTGGAGAAGCTCAATCAGGTGAGTTTCATAGTCCCATGTCTACTAATGATTTTGACTTCCAGATGGGATGGAAGAGACACTGTCTTGTTTTTATAAATTATGTTGTGAATGTTTTGTGTTTGGTGATGGACTTGTGCATACTTATGTGATTAACTGCTAGTTGATTCATGATTGTTTTATGTTTTGACTTGGTACCAAGGGGATGTTGACAAGGCAGGGCCTTGGGGAGGTACATAGATGTGTGAGCATCTATGGGACCAATGGATAATGACAAGGCGGGGCCTTGGGATTGGTACATAGGTGTATGGGCGCCTATGGGACCATGGTGATTGGTAAGACTAGGAGCCTTAGATTTGGTTTAGTTTGTTAAATCTTGAATATTAGTTGTTAATGCATGTTTGTATCACATTGTCCATATGTTCTTAAATTTGGTTATTATTCACAGCTTAGGGTTTGATTTTGGCGTTGGAGTCTAAACCTATGACTCTCACCAACTTTATGTTGACGTGTTTTAGTGTCTCTTTCAGGTGAGAGTATGGTTAAGCTTGAGAATAGAAGTGGCTAGTTTCGGAGGCATTAGGATTGCATTTAGAAGGAGATCCCCGTTCCTTCTTAGTTTATTTTTCTGTTTGTTTCAATAAGTGATACTATGAACCTATATGTTGATTTGTTTGTCTTGGGTAAGAGGTAGGACTGTTACCTACTTACCTAGACTCCTGCATTGATGAGATATTGTCATGACATTTGTGTCACCTTTTACGACATTTCTAATTCATATAGTTCTCTCTATGGACACGCTATTGTTGTGATGATATCCATGCGTCGCGTCCCATATTCCGCCATGGTGGGTGTGACACCATAACCAAATCAGGTTGAGCAGACGAATTGGTAGTCGTAATAGCTCCCGGTTGTGGTTCACTCAAAGTCTGGGGACTTTCATTGATATTGCTATCATTGTTTGTCTCCTCGATTGAGTTACTAACCACCGGAGGCTGTGCCGAATACTCAGACATTTCCTCAACTTGATAAGGTACAATACTAGTATCTGTAGCAGTATGTGGTACCTCAGAAATTGTATCAACTCCATAAAGTGAAAGATTTGCCATGAGATCTGCTTTGGCGGTATTGATATCATCACAGTCAGAGTCGTATGCATCCAAATCATCACATTGATATGCAACATTGTTTCTGATGGCTGCTGTGAGACCATCAGTTTCCGCGACTCCCGGATCTGCGAGAAATGCCAATTCTTCTTCATCGAGCTCACGTCCTTGGGCATGAGCATTCACCAAGTAGATCTTATCCTGAAACCATGTGCCGTCCCTTTTCCTCTTGGGTTGCTTACACTCTCGGGCCATGTGCCCTCCCCCTTTGCAGTTGTAGCATATAATCACCTTCATTTTACCAGTGCTATTTCCTCTTGTAGCAGTAGTGTTAGATGAACGTGCACCAGCAGTAGATGAGTTGGGTCTCCCCTGAAGTGGTTGCACCATGACTCTGCCATCCTGAATTGTAGCCTGTTGTCGAGAGTTAGAAGAGTTCCTTAACTGATAGTTAGTTTTTCCTGGACCTCTGTAACCTCGTTGTTCAATGTTTGAGTTAGATAAGCAGACATTTGAGAAAGTATATCAGTAGGAATATCCCCTTGTCTAAACTCAGGGACATGGATCTCATAATCACAGTAGAATGCTGGTGCTGATTGAGCTACAATCTGATTTGATGGAGCACTGACTTGTTGTGAGTAATGGGGTTGAGGAGCCTCAAGTTGTGGATAGGTAAAAGCAGGGTTTGTTGGAGGTTGATAAGGTGAATATTGGTGTGAAGCATAAGGTAACGGATGTGAATCTCCTTGTGATGATGTTGCTTGTTGCTTGAATTGTTGGTGATAAGATGTAGGCGGCTGTGGCAAGATTGAGTACTGTAGGAAGCTTGGTGTTTGATACACTGGATGATAGGAAGATTGGTGTCCCAAAGCAAACGGAGAGTTGTGATATGACAATGTAGGATTGTTTGCCATTAATGCCAATGGTTCTTGATAAGATCCTTGAGAGATGCGTTTTTGGATCACCGTGCTTCTCGTGTTGTTGCAAGAAAGCGTAAAGTTTATCTAAATTTGATTTGTGCAAATCTCGAATCATCTTAACATCGGTGACATACTGACTCAATTCTTGGGGTAACGTGTTCAAAAACTTTGTGTTTAATTGAAACTGTTTAATCCTTAGATTATACACGTTCATGTCATTCATCAAAGTAGTGAAACGCCAATAGTAAACATGAAGAGTCTCCCCTGGAATGTATGTAAACCTATCAAACAAATCATACAATTGACACTCTCGTTCTTGCTTAGTGAGAGAGGTCCCTTGTAACAAAACAGCTAATCGATCCCAAAGATTCTTTGCCACTGTGTGTTCACTTACCATTCTAAAGATATCGGGTGGAAGGGCTTGAAGAATTGTCTGAACGGCTCTTTCATCTGCATCGGCAATGATTTTATTGGCATCGGTTAACTCATGATACTCCCTAGCCCTTGTCACATTGTTGACGGTAACTTCTCCCCAATCTAATGGACCTTTTTCAATTGATTAAAGCATAAGTCGACCATTGGGTTTGCCCATGATGTACGTTTTCATGCGGCCTTGCCATGCTTTAAATAAATCTTTGATGAGCAAAGGTGGGCGAGTGTCGGTACCCGAGATGATTGAGATATCGGTAAGCGAAGTCATGGTTGGCATATATGAATGAGAATTCATTTTATGATCCCTTGAAAAAAGATTATCAAAAATGATCGAGAAATGAAATAAGATTATGTGTTTTAAAGTTGTTTAAATGAAGATATTATGATCTTTTGATTGTGTGTTTTTGTTAATGTCTCCAAATAAATGCAAAGGTGAAAAATCCTCTAAGTGTTGCAAATTATAGCTGATCGTACTCCTAGATCAGACTCCCAGATCGTATCATGATCGTACTCCCTGATTGTGTCCTGATCGTACTCCCTGATTGTGTCCTTATCGTACTCTCCTATCCTACTCAAGTGATCGAAGCCTGGATCGTACTCACTTATCCTACTGAAGCGATCGTACCCTGATCGAAGCCTAGATCGTACTAAGCTATCGTACTGAAGCGATCGTACCCTGATTGTAGCCTAGATCGTACTAAGCTATCGTAGTCACAGATCGTAACGTGGATCGTACTTGGCAATCGTACTCCTTGATCGTAGCTTGGATCGTACTAAGCAATCATAGTCACAGATCGTAACGTGGATCGTACTTGGCAATCGTACTCCTTGATCGTAGCTTGGATCGTAGAGAGCTATCGTAGTCACAGATCGTAACGTGGATCGTACTTGTGATCGCAGTTAGATCGTAGTATTAGATTGTGACTATGGATCGCAAGTAGAAACCCCCAGGGTTTATGCAATCACAAAATCAGATCGTACCCCAAAAAATAAGCCGAGACTTAAGAGCAACAAGAAAGAATGGATTTTTACCTTGGAATTCATGATTCTAACCAAACGAATATCACCAAATTGTTACTAGAACTATTTAGAAGAGATATAGATCACTTGGAATCAAAAAACACGAAATTTTTTTGTAACTTTTGGAAAAAATCAATCAAAAACACATGAACACGGTTAGAAAAGTATGAACAACACAAAACCAATCTTTATTTCACCCCATAGCTCTTGATACTAATTATAGAAAAATGATAATCTTTATGAATCAAGAGGGTTGATGTTTTCTAGAGAGAGAAACTTAGAGAGAGAAATGAAAGAAACTATGTATTATCAAAGTGAGAAATGAAACAACCAACACCTCTTTCCATGGTGGAAAGAGGCTTATATACCCAAGTCCTTAATGGACTTGGGCATCTGGCCCATGAACATGCTCATGGGTCAGGCTATTTAATAAATGTAACTTAAACACTACTACGAGCCTATAACTATATTGTTGGAGTGACCGAGACTTTCTTTATACGTAGAACGTATTTCCAACAATGTAGTTATGATAAAACAAGTATTTAAACAAGCCTATAGTTCTGTTGTACTCTGATCGAGACCACAGATTCAGTTGCAGTGTGCTTTAGCTTTATTTCCTCTTCTAGCAAGTACCGAGTTTTATTTATCTAGGATA
Organism: Glebionis coronaria; assembly: GCA_025667525.1. Classification (NCBI taxonomy): domain Eukaryota; kingdom Viridiplantae; phylum Streptophyta; class Magnoliopsida; order Asterales; family Asteraceae; genus Glebionis; species Glebionis coronaria. The sequence goes on from CM046878.1 coordinate 252,825,071, forward strand.
TGCTGAAGATTTTCATTTTGAGGGCATGTCAACAAGCCGTAAATGAGGACTTCTTATATAAAAAAGTTTGAGCTTTTCTTGCAAAGTACTGAAACTTTATAGCTTGTCATATCTGCTTTGCAAGGATTGAAGTTGATGTTTACCAACTCAATATGGTAAGTAACTCAAATTTAAAGTTAGCTGCAACTTAATTCAAAGCTTTACTAGATTGGTTACAACTTAGGAGTTTTAATCAAAGGTGCTAGGCTACCAGCTTCACTATTTTTTGCATTGTTGATGTTTTAAAGAAAGTATACTAATTTTAAGATACAAATCAGAGATTAAACAAGATTACAAAGATTTGATGTGGTTCATTGTGCTAAAACTTCAACTATAATATTTAGAACCTCGAACACTAAGCGTACAGTTGTGTCAAAATTTTCAGAACTTTTTTGATCAAATAAAGAGACTCGTAGGTACTATACACACAACCCGCACAAAACAGTAGCAACTAGCAAGATTTAAGTAAAAGTTTGTTAGAACAGCGTTAAAAAGACTAATCAGAATAAAAAGTAAGTCCAAAAAATTTAATTAGAGGATCTGCTTACAACACTTCAGACCGATTTCTTTTTTTTAAAAAATAGTGAGAAAAATTCAGTATTAAAATATAGGTTCTGTGATTCGTACAATGAAGATAATGTTTGTTGATGTGTCAATGGAAAAATGTGTAAGCGTACTTCAAATAGAGTGCATAGGGTGTTATAAGGGCATGTAGACGTTGACTCGGTCTTCACACTTTGAGGATGCGTCCTCTCTATTACGCGTCCTAGTGCTTAAAAATGTAAAACTCAGTTTTGTGGATGAGCCAGTTGTGTTTTTGTGTTTTTTTTTTGTGTGTTTTTGTGGGATATGGGTTGTTTTTTATTAGTGAATTTGGTTCTCTTATAACACTAAGTTGTAGTGTTTCTTGTAGAGAAAAAAAATACTAATGTGGCGCTAGAGAATATGGTCTTAAAGTCTCCTTATTACATCTCGGCTAAGGCGTCACCATATATCTAATAGTAGTCATTGAGAGCTAAGGTGTTGCCATATCTAACAATCAACTATCTATTAATACTATTAAAGCAAGGTTTTTGCTTATGTCACTTTTCAATAGATGTTTTTATTTTATTGGACAATGAAATTAAAAATTATTAACTATGATGTCATAATCAACTATTTTTATTATTTACTATTCTACTATTTTTTATGTCAAAAACTTATCCTTTACACACAGTTAGTGGAATCGTTTCTTGCCTCAGCTTTTTAAAACTCCAATGCCATGCATCTTAACTTTGTTAGAGGTTTTTAATTTAAATCTTAGATAAAATTCTTATTTTTTCAAAAGTTTATGTCCTCCGATCCTTGATCAGGTAATCTTTCTCCACAATTTGTTCTTAGATTCTTTGTTTGCTTGGTTTTGGTTTTGACTTTCCAAATGAATTTGTTACGGGTTTTCTATATTTTGGTTATGATGCAACCATCTTCTTCTTCTTGAAAAGGTAATATTTTAATTCATTTTTCTTCTTTCAGTTATATGGGTATATGATTAGACGACACGATTTTGAATCTTAGAACCCTACAGGTTTGCGATTGTTGCTTTTCTGATGATGGATACTAAGAAATAGTTAGACTTTATCATATGTATTTGAAGGTATGTACTGTAAATCTTTTGGACATGTTTGAGGAATTGATATTTGATTTTTAAAACTTAGATTTTTGTGCCTGTATTTTGTGCACATTAACTGTTTGAGGAAATGCATAGTTGCACTTTGTGCTTATAGTTTGATTTTCAGTTAAGTTTTGGGTATTTATTCGCGAATATAAGAACTAAGAAGTGTATCTCTACAATAATAACCACTTTCAACTCAATCACATTACAGAAATATGATAACCAAAACGCTTTTGTAGTTAGGTTTTTGTGTCATATAGTGTATCTTTAAAAGTTAAAGAATGCTTCTTGGACTACAAAGAAAATTTATTTGCCCAAATGGCCAAGGCTTCATGCGTATTTTGATTCGCAGAATTTGATTCATTGTTGAGCCATGTTATGTTTTCTTCTTCATGTAGATTTTATTACTTTCGTGATTATAGATGCAATGGTTTGTGTTTGACTAACTCTTTTGGTAAATAGCAGTCTATTAGAGATTATTTGGAATTCATAATTTTTTGATAGTTTGTATTTTGTTTATCTCTTTCTAGCACCTAAATTGTTTTTTGCAAACTATAGGTGGCTACTACAGTACTACGACACCTTTTTTTTATAAATGAGCTGATCTTTATGGGCCTTTATAGAGCAATGGTAACACATTGATATTGCTACCACTCTCGATGGTTCTTATAGTATTAGTTATTCCTAACACATATATTGGGGAAGAATTAATTATGTGTATTAGATTATGCGATGTAATTATGTATTAGATAATACTTTTAATCAAGAACTTATTAAGTATTAACATGAATTATGATATAAAGAGATGTTTTATAAATATTTTCACACAAAAGCTAAAGTTTGGAATTAACGTGTGCAGATTTTAGCTTACATGATTATTATGAGGAAATTTGTGGATTCAAACTCATAAGCATTTTATAACTCAATTCAAATCAAGACTAACATACATCATCGTTATCGCCAGGTATGTTTCAAAGAGCCAATTTTTCTGATTGTGTAGGTCTCTAACATAAAACAATTGATTGTTCAAATGCTTGTGAGAAATCAAAACCTTAAAAAACATGTTGGTATTTGTTTCCTTCTCTCGATGTGTGTACACCATTGACAAAATACCAACGGGAAATTATAGATAACTCAAAAAGTTGTATATTGATGCTAATTAAATCTGTGTTTGAACCTTTTGGCAGATATATTGTCGTCCACTTGGAGCCTATGAATTCATTGAGCAGGTACTGGTGTATGTGTGGAACCAATAGAGCACGAGGCAGAGCCGCAGAGGTATATTTTTGCTTTTAAAGGGTTTCAAGTTTGATTCAAAAGATTATTTGGGAAATTGAAGCTACAATTTCTTTGTAGTTTGAGGTAGCGAAGGAACTGATAATCTCAGCAGAGATGGATGATTTCAGGCTACAACTTAATTGCTACTAAAGTTCATGACAAAGAAATAGGAATCACTTGTGTAGTTGGCCCATACAATTGATTTGCATTTCTATTTGAAAGGTTTAAACAATACTCAACCGTTAACAATATTCAATTTTTAGTTTTTGTATTTAGATATGTTGGTTCATTCATTTCATCTATGTTAGATTTCACCCATTAACTTTTTATAATCCATGCCATTTTTATGAAAATGAAGCTAATTAGGATTTTTTTTCGTTGAAATGTTCGCTTTAAAATGAAATTATGCGGCAATAATGATGCGTTTTTTCGAGAGTTATTTTTTATTTGGCCCACCCAAAACTAAAATCCTGCCTTCGTCACTGTGTATGAGTAGCTTACTGTATCAATAGTATAGGTTTCTTGATTTGATATTGGAAGGTTTCCATTGTCTTATCAATTAATTGTGTAGCCCTATGAACAACCAGCCCTTGACTAAAAATTAGGCACCTACAATAACATATGAAGTCATTCATGTAGATCATATTTTTTCACTCTATCAATTAGCGTTACTTTTAAAGTTATTGAATCCAACTTTTCGCCAGTTATCGCCTTTTGATAGTTTATCCCTTTTGCCTTTTGAACGGGGATTCAATTTGTCCATTTGGTCAATGATACTTGATGTTTATTAAAATATATGTAATGTTTAAAACTAAACCGTATATGCACTTGAGCCAATATGATTAGTTAGGAGAGACCTATATTGGTAAATTTATTATAACATATTGATAGGTCTTATTAAGACAAAATAATTTCGGCTGTTCTGAAAACGTTAAGTGTGACATAATTAGCTTTAGAGGGTGTTTAGAATTGCGTATTGAAAGAACTTATTAGACAGTCATTATAGAGATTTTATGTATATAGTGATCGAGATATTTATATTACTATATTGTTTTAATATAAAAGATGTTAAATTAGACATGACATTCACTTCAAAAAAACAGGACCCAAAGAGACAAACTGTGACAGCTAAGCCGACTGGAAAAACAGTTTTTATGGTGATAAGAAGGAGTAACAAATAGTGAAGTTAATGAACAGACATGTTAGTTTGAAAAACATTTCTGAAAGAAAGTTATGTAAATTGGCTATAGATATGGGTTACATGGGCACATGTACAAGTATGCTTTACAATGCAACTAACAAATTTATGACAGAAGAATGCATATAGAAAAGTATGTTGTTCGCGTATGTCTCCGGCACATGGCCGAAGGCACGTCACAGGCGCCGAGGCAACTGCCACGTAGGTATAACGCCATCGGGCAAGAGCCTCTCATGCCTATGAAGTTGGTCTTCGATGACGAGACGTGGGATACACGAAGGGAGAGGCCAACAATAACGCAGACTCACAGGTCTGCAGACATGTCAGCCGAAGAGCTACAGAAACCGTTTAAGGATGTTGTCTCCTCACCGTTTACCAGAAAAATCATTCAATTTTCATCACCGAAGCACATCCTACCAGCGACACTGAAGTTGTATACTAGAGCTACAGATCCCAATGATCATATCACGCGTTTCGCCGGTGCAGCTAACTCGGGAGAGTGGCCTATGCCAGTATGGTGTAGATTTTTCCAACAGATATTGGACGGGGCAGTTGGAGGATGGTTCGAAAGGTTACCACCGGGCAGTATAGGACATTGGGATGACCTGAGGGATCAGTTCCTAGAAAGGTTTGCCTTGAGGAGAAAGAGCCACAGAAGCCCCATGGAGATCACCAGTATCGTGAGGTGGGCTAATGAGTCACTCTTGGTATTTAAAGAGAGGAGGACTGATGAAGCCAGTTATATACAAGGCGTTTTGGAACTCATGAAAATCTCTTCCTTTACTACCGGGGCTAAGTGTCCAGAGTTGTCTCGGCGTTTCTCCGATGACGAACCAAAGACGGTAGCTGAAATGTTTAGAAGGGTGGATGATTTTGCCAAATCCGAAGAGGCTTATAGAAACACAGAGCTGCCGCAGGGGGAAGGAAGTGATAGAGGAGGAAAGGGCATAAAGGATGACAAGTACTTCTCAGGGAAGAATTTCAACCGCAACAAAAACATAAATGACTATAGGCTAAAACCTGCATATTCACCATATCTTCCACCAACCAACCCGAAGAAGAATCAGTATCAACGGTCCGGTTTAGAGACGTTGACAAAATATCCCAAGGAAATTTTGGCCACTGAGTTACAACTCCAGTTACCTCAACCCCCTCCCATAAAGGGCATGGTGCGCCCAGAAAACATGGATAAATACTGTGACTACCATAGGGAAAAGGGTCACCTCACAAATGATTGTCATCAGCTAAGAAAGCAGTTGGAGGCTGCGCTCTAATCCGGAAAGCTAAATCACTTGATCAAAGACTTGAGGGGAAGAGTAAACAAGGGCAATCAAGGAAGAGGAAAGGGAGGAGGTGAGTACAAAGATAAAACAATAAACATGATAAGCAACAGGTACTGTGGTGAGAAAAGAAAAGAAGTATGTCATGTGGAAGTTGATTGGATGAATGTCCCAATATACTTCCCTCCGTTAACCGAAGCTGAGGCCTCAGACGATCCCTTGATATTTGAAGCAGAAGTAGAAGGGTATTGGGTGAAGCGTGTATTTGTCGATGAAGGAGCAGCCATGGAAGTAATGTTTGAGCATTGCTTCATGAATCTGGATCCGGATATAAGACGAAGGTTAACTCCTGATCCTGTTAAGGTCCTAAGTTTCTCGGGAGAAGAAACTCAGCCAATGGGAAAAATTGAATAGGAGGTCACGTTTGGAGCACATGGTATGGAGAGGAATACAATAATGACCTTTTGTGTGATCAAAGCACCATCCCCATACAACATCATCCTTGGCCGAACCGGGATCAAGAAGTTAAGAGTCGTCCCTTCAACGATACACTCTGCAATGAAGTTTCCACTCCTAGTGGCATCGCCACGTTGAAGACCACTGCCAGATCAATCTTTGAATGTAGGGTAATTGAAGATGGTCAAAAAATAGCAAAGGAAAAGGCTACGGCCGTAGGCAAGGAGTTAGACAAATGGGTCGCCTTTGAGAAATTCAATGAACAAGAAAGAGTTGAGGGAGGAATGACGGAACAAGTCATCATCCATCCTGGTTATCCGGAGCAATTGGTAACCATTAGGAGACTCTTCACAAAGAAGTGTAGGTTACAACTCATAGATCTGTTGAGAATAGCACATATGTGTTTGCTTGGGAGCCGTCAGACAAAAGGATCATCAAACACTCGTTGAATGTGGATCCGTCCAGAACACCTGTGGCCCAAAAGAGGAGAACGTTGGGGGAGGAAAAATCCGAGCTGTGCAAAAGGATGTCACGGATCTTCTAAAAGCCGGTATAGTAAGACCAGTCCGATACCCAACGTGGATCTCAAACCCTGTCCTCGTAAAGAAGCCGGATGGTGACTGGCGAATGTGTGTAGATTTCAAAAACCTTAACTCAGCTTGTCCCAAGGACTATTATCCACTACCCGACATCGATGTGAAGATTGGCTCGGTTATGGGTTTCAAATTCAAGTGTTTTCTCGATGCATACAAGGGGTATCATCAAGTGCTTATGGACAATGAGGACGAGGAAAAGACAGCCTTCTACACAGATGAGGGCACATATTGTTATACCAAAATGCCTTTCAGACTCAAGAATGCCGGAGCCACATACCAATGGTTGGTAGACTCAGCATTCCGGTCACAAATAGGGACAAATCTGGAAGCATACGTTGATGACTTGATGATCAAGAGCAAGACTAAAGAAAAGATGATCGAAGACATCAAGAAAACATTTGATAACCTGAGGAAAATCAACATGAAGCTTAACCCGAAGAAATGTTCTTTTGGAGTCGAAGAAGGAAAGTTCCTGGGATACATGGTGACTTCGGAAGGAATCTGGGCGAATCCTAAGAAGACGAAAGCCATCTCTGAGATGCGGTCACCTAGGACATGGAAAGAAATGCAATCCCTCAGCGGAAAGCTGGCAGCCTTAAATCGTTTCTTGTCCAGATCAGCTGAACGTTCGCTTCCGTTCTTTGAAACCCTGAAGAACATAACAAAAGAAAATAAGGAAGAATACCAGTGGACGGAGCAAGCAGAAAAGGCTTTTCAAGAACTGAAGAAGGTGATCATGGAGCTTCCTTCATTAGCATCTCCATTGAAGAACGAGGTATTATATGTATACTTAGCTGCATCTAAAGAAGCAGTAAGTGGAGTTCTTTTGGTAGAGAGAGAAGGCGTTCAGAAACCAGTCCGGTACGTTAGCAGGACGTTGCATGATGCCGAGACGAGGTACTCGACATTAGAAAAACTGGCTTTCACCTTACTCCACCTTTCAAGAAGGCTCCGTAGGTACTTCGAAGCACACGACATCCATGTCATAACCGACCAACCACTGAAGCAAATATTGGGAAAATCTGAATCGTCCGGAAGGTTGGCGAAGTACTCTGTGGAATTGGCAATGTATGAGATATTCTATGTGTCACGGAATTCAGTCAAAGGCTAGGTGTTGGCAGATTTTCTTAATGAAGCACCCCTGGGACAGGAAGGAATAATGGAGATATATGAAATTGATGAGCAAGTGGAGCCAGAGGTAGCTTGGACGCTATACACTGACGGGGCATCCAACTCAAAAGGGGTCGGGGCCGGTTTGGTATTGACTAACCCAAAAGAAATGGAGTTCACTTATGCTCTAAGATTCAATTTCAATTGCTCCAATAACGAAGCAGAATATGAGGCATTATTGGTTGGGCTTCGGCTAGCAAGGAAAATGGGAGTCAAAGTGTTAGAAGCCAAAGTAGATTCCAAACTTGTGGCTTGCCAGTTAAATGGGGAATTTGTCGCCAGTGACGACAGAATGATGAAGTACTTGTCCAAGGCCAAAGAGATCATCACATGCTTCATAAATTTAACATCACTCATGTGGCCAGAACAAAAAATCAGAAGGCGGATGTGCTCAGCAAGCTTCCATCGGTGGCATTCAACCATCTCACTAAGGAAATCCTAGTGGAAATCCTAGAGTCTTGGTCCATAGACGCTCAGGAAGTAAATGATATAGTGCAAGAGGAGGGGGATAATTGGATGACACCAATTCGGAAGTGCTTGGAAGAAGGCGTGTGGCCGCAAGACCCTAACGAAGCCAGGGCAATGAGAATGAAAATAAACCAATATGTCATAGAACATGGTGTGTTATTCAAGAAGTCCTATTTGTCCCCCATGCTAAGGTGTGTAGGTCCAACTCAAGCCAACTACATCATCAGAGAAGTCCATGAGGGATCGTGTGGAATGCACTCCGGCACAAGGTCGGTGGTGGCAAAAATTATGAGACAAGGGTATTATTGACCCACTATGCATCAAGATACATGGGAAGAAGTCTCGAAGTGCGAAGCGTGTCAAATACATGGACCAGTCCCAAGGCTCCCAAAAACAAAGCTGACCTCCGTCATGTCGTCGTGGCCTTTCTATCAATGGGGAATGGACATCTTAGGACCAATTGAAGGATCTCCAGGGAATGTGAAGTTTGTGATTGTGGCAATCGATTACTTCACGAAGTGGATAGAAGCCAAGCCTCTAGCACGAGTCACCGGGAAGGAGGTGAAAAAGTTTGCTTGGTAGAATATTGTGTGTAGGTTCGGACTACCCAGGGTCATTGTGACAGATAATGGAAAGCAGCTGGTGGAGGGAACGTTGAGAAAGTGGTGCGAGAAATGGGGAATTAAGCAAATGAACACCGTCGTCGCTCATCCGCAGGCCAATGGTTTGGTCGAAAGAGCCAACAAGTCGCTGATGCATGGACTCAAAGCTCGGCTAGGAAGGAACCTAACATGATGGGTCGATGAGCTCCCTCATGTGCTATGGGCTCATAGGACAATGCTAAAGACAAGTAATGGTGAAACACCATTCAGCTTAACCTATGGAAGCGAAGCAGTGATCCCAGCTGAGATGGGAGTCTCGTCTGCAAGAACCCTCCTGTTCAACGAAGACAATAATGAGGAAGAGCTTCGGCTAAACCTAGATCTGTTGCAGGAGCGGCGAGAGACCGCAGCCATTGAGGAAGCAAAGTACAAAAAGAAAGTTGAACAATATTACAACAAAAGAGTGAAACTTTGCAACTTCAAGGTAGGTGATTTTGTCTACCGACGAAATGAGGCTAGCAGAGTTGAGAAGGTGGGAAAGCTCGGCCCTAATTGGGAGGGCCCTTACAGGTTCAAATAAGCATACCACAACGGCTCCTACAAGCTCGAGACCATGAATGAACGGGAGGTACCAAGAACCTGGCATGCAATCAATCTCCAGAAATGTTTTATGTAAGAAAACAATGTAACAAATGGTTGAATGAATGAATGAAATTTTCATGTTGTTTTGGTAACACGATTGTCATTAGATTTGCAAATCCTCGGTAGCTAACCGAAGGACTGTAAACTTGTAAAACTCTAAGTGTTGGATGCGCCCGAAAGGCAATCCGGAGGACAAATCAAAAGCGGCTACGTGCCGATGTCCTCCCATATATAAACTATAAAAAATAAACACTCTAAGTGTTGGATGCACCCGAGAGGCAATCCGGAGGATAAATCAAAAGCGGCTAGGTGCCGATGTCCTCCCATATATATATAGATTGTAAAAATGAAAAACACTCTAAGTGTTGGATGCGCCCGAAGGGCAATCCGGAGGACAAATCAAAAGCGGCCATGTACTGATGTCCTCCCATGAATAATGATAAACACTCTCACGTGTCTAAGTGTTTCATAAAAAGGTAAACTTCACCATACGACTTAACCTTTCGGTCCGGCATCAAAACATAATATATAAAGATTTGTATAAAACACAAGGAGTACATGATATATTTCAAAAATAAGAAGTTATGAGTACATGTTTGTTTGCTGCACGATCAAGTTACCAAATACCCAGGATACGAAGGATGTTATGAAAGAGATGAAATAAGGAAATTATTACAAGACTTAAAAGTAACTGTTCAGTTACAAGCCCATGCCGGCATTCCGGAGGCAAAGAAATGATTTAAAGAGCGGATGTATCAACTTCAGAGTCTGTTTTCTTCTCTTCTAGGTGATGGGACGATGGCCCGGACTGCTCGACATCTTTCTCTGTGATATCAGAAGTTGCACCGGAGGGAACCTCACTTGTCACCAAGGAAGATGATCCACCTTCTGGTTCTAGCTGCAGCAAATCTCCGACGGATAAGGAGTGGGAAGAGGAGATCTTATCAATGAAAGGATAGGAAGTATCAAACAAGGCATCACAAGCGGGAACCCAAGTCTTCAAAGCATCTCTTTTGATATTCTTAACTTTGGACAAGACTTGTTGCACTTGCGCCGGAGTCCTTCCGAGGCCGGTGGATTTCATGAAACCCGCAGAAAAGGCTACACTGCATGCTCCACCGAGAGCCTTGCGATACTCACGGCTCCTTATCAACTTCTTAAACAAGCAAGGAATCCCATCTCAAACCAACATCTGTTTGTCATGTTCGGCCTGGCTGAGAAGAACCGTAAGATGTTTGTTATTTGTCTCGGCTGCGGAGAGTTTCCCCGAAACATCTACAAGTTCATGACTCTTCAGAGAAAGTTGGTCAGTAGCCTCGGCCGCGGTCTTCTTGAGAACCTCATTCTCCTCTTCAAGTGTCCAAACACGAAGGTTCAACTCCTCCTCTCTCGTAGCACAGGTAGAATGGGAATCTTTAAGTTTTTGGTGGGAGACCTTCAACCTACTCAACAACTCTTGCCCTTGGGTAAAAGACTCCTTTTCAGCAAAATGAGAATTAGCCATGTCAACATACTCACTATTCAGCTTCTCATAGCGCTTCATCAGCTCTGCTGCAGCAATTGTGCTCTGAGCAACGGACCAGCAGCTATGACGAAGGATGTCATAGTTGGACATCGCCTTCAAGTGTTGATCATCGGCGGGAGTAGCAAGGTTGTACAAGAATTCCTTAGCAGCATAGTTAGAGTTGACCCTAACATCCTCGTTCAACCTCCAGTTCGGAATGTACTTGGGAGGGTCAAACTCTTCACCTACTACAAACGAAAGGATTAGTACAAACACATGTGAATATGCAAGTAAGAAGCTAAAGGCAAACAACAGAAAGAGGTGATAAGGAAGAAAACATAAGAGAAAGAGGGGGAAACTAACCAGCAAGTTGTGAATCTTGTTCAGCATGAGGTGAGGATTGATCACTCACTTGAACAATAGAAGGTGATTTTTCCCTTATACCGGAACCTCCAGCTGAAGCTTGGGAGTTAGGTTTAGCAACACTTATGGGTTTGAGTGGAATGGGTCTTTTGGGAGTCTGCTTCGGATTCGGAAGGAACCAGTTGACGACCTTTCTTCTTCATCCTCTTGTTAGAAGTACTACCCTCAGCGACCGAAGAAGCTTTCCTCACTTTTTGGTTCTTTTCTTGCTTCTGCTTAGCCTCCAAGATACGAGACGAAGGCTTCTCAACCAGTTGTTGGACAGGTGTCAGCTTAGGAATTTCCTTGCCAACAGGTAAGGGTTCGGTCACACGAGGAATGGGCTTCTCGTTCTCTGCATAAGGCTCGCCAATGTCAACCAAGCCCTCGTCAAAAGAAGGAAGATCCAAGAAATCCATGAAGCTCATTTCTGTAAAAAGGGGAAAACAAAAGCAAAGGCAAGCATAAGCAATCCCGCGTGAGTAATAAAGAAGCAAGAACAAACAAAAATAAAGTATACCTTTCTTATCAGCGTCTAAAAGTAACCGGCGCCGCTCCGGATGACTATAAGGGAAAGAAAGACCAGCGAGAAAAAGTAGAACTTCGGGAGGAGTACGACATAAAATGGGTTTCTTCCCAAGAGCTTTGGCATGTTCAACATTGTACGAAGCAGGCATATCATCGGTAACAACAGACTCGCGATGTCTCCAAGGCATAGCAAAAGGTATCGCCCGGCGATCTATTAAGAAGAACTCGGTTTTCCATTTCTTAAGACTAGAAGTAGTTTCGATCAAACACTTACCATACTCTCCCTCTCCTCGACTCTCAAAAGAAAACCAATGTCCTTGCTTACTTAGCCTATAGAACACTCTAAACAAAGTTACGGATACAGGAATCTTTGAGCCGAAGCAATGCAACTCGAACATCACCACTATGTTCATACCTATAGGCACAAGATGGGAAATATGTACTTTGAAGTACTGATCGACGTCGAAGTGCCGGTCAAAAATAACCTAATTACCTTATACTAGATAGGATAAGCAGGTATCGATCCACGAGGACTATGTGGTTTTAGTTTAAGTTTTAGGGTGATCACTGATCAATCAAAGTTTTGGTTTTGAAATCTAACAACTAAAATACTTTTAATAATAAAAATGCGGATTAAAAATTAAAATAATTATTAAGCTAATAGTAAAGCTAGAAAAATAAAATAAAGATGTAAACAATTAAAAGAAAAATGTAATCCCTTCCAGCTCCTAATATTTATGGTTGGTCACACTTATGGATTATCGAAACTTTTTAGAACCGATTACAAAGATTATTTTGACTTAATATGAATGAATTAATGTCGGCATTTATTATGTTTATCGATGACTCACGATAATAAATCTTATATTAACCCAACCAATAATTATGTTTTAATAATTTATTTTGGTACAACTTATGTTGATTATACGACCATCTTTTTTTTGACTAAATAAAATAAGTATGAATCGTTAACTAACAATAAATTGTCTAACACAAATAATTAAACATAATATTAAATCGATAAAGATAATTTATAAATAAATCATAAATCAATGTAATAAAAATATGATAATCCAAAAATAATGATCAAACAATAAATAAAGTTACCGGAAGGAATTACAACAAAATTAGCCGGACATCGCGGTGTACCCGACCCGCTTTATATGAAACATCACCTTCATCTTAAATAAATAAAATCTTTTTTTAATAGTCTTTGTTCAAATCCTCCACTTCCAACCCTTCAAATATTCGGTTGTGTGCCTGTGTATATGTATATCCGGGCGCCACTGTTGAATTCAATATCTCCAATCATTTTTTTTTCTTCTTTTTGCTTCTTTGTGATCGACAGTTTATGTCAAATCTCCAACCGAATTGCAATGCTTTCTTTTAATAGACAATCGTCTATCCTTCCACCCAAAAACTAGTTATCCCCACCTTGACCTCCAAAAAGCAATTGTAACTTGTTTGATATTCGATTCTTCACTGTGCCAATTTTTTTTCTTTTATACTTGAATTGGTGTCGGTTAAGTATTGGGCCATTGGGTCCAAATGGGCCAAAAGTTTTTTTTTTCTTTTAATATATAATAACTTTGGCCCAATAAAATATAACCCAACACCAACAATTGCTCAAACGAAGCCCGGACAAATAAAAGATGACCGAAAATATTGCGACGCGCTCAACTCTTTTTTCTTCAATATTTTTTCTTCATTTATCGGCGCTCACAATATCTTTTCTCCAAAAAAAATTAATAAAGCGGCCATTTTATTCCATTTCGCTCGTAACCTACATAATCACAAAACACACTCAAAGTACATATATAACGACAAATAAATATACAATTATGCTAAATTAACATGCTATTAGGTGTATGCAAAATACACCAATCAGATCCCCTCGAACTTAACCTTTTACATGTCCCAAGTAAAAATAAAATAAAAATATACAAGCATGTTAATTTCATAATTTTTAATCATACTATTGAAATTTAATCAAAAAGATCACATTCAACCTAATACACTAATAACCATCCTACACGACAAATAATCCAAAATAATTACCAATATTTTTGTCCTTCTTAAACACTTAGCATAACCATTCCCATTGACTCCATTTACTTTATATTTCATATAATTAACCATGTGTCCAACGTACCTATTACACACCTATAATCAATATAAACATTAATCTAAAACAAGAGGTGAGAATATCTAATACAAGGTTGCCTCCCCGTATAAAAATTAAAGTTCTTTGTCGTGTGTCTAATCGAATTGATCTAAGTTCTCTATGTGACTCAGTTTTATTTTGGTGGAACAAAAATGTGTCGTTGTAGTTTTTAAAATTATAAGTGCAAAACTTTAAAGTAAAAATGCAATTAAAGTAAATCTAAGTCTAATTAAAGGAAATGTGCGATATTTAAAAACGTGACGGAAAGTCTATTGATTAAACGACTAAAAATTAAAGCGTGACGGGAATTAAAATTAGACAAGTATTAAAAACATAAACTAAAAATTAAGCAAGACAAAACAAGAAAAACAACCTAGATCGGAATATATTCCGATCTTACCTTGATCGGAATGTTAACTTACACCTGACCGGAATATGGAGAGGACCTTGGTCGGAATGCTGTTCGGAACACCAATCGGAATATTGTCACCTATCCCAATCGGAATAACCCAAATACACCTCGATCGGAATGAGGATCGGAAGACCAATCGGAATAACTGTCACTTATCTAATCGAAATAACCAAATCCTACCCTGATCGGAATACCAAAGTCTCCCAAATCGGAATATACAAACCCTTTTCCGACCAAGCCAAGAAGCTGGTCGGAATGATAAACCCTTTTCCGATTGTAAAATCGGAATACGAAGGAAGTAACCAAAAATAAGCTAGAAAAATAAGCTATGATTCTAATAAGCACAAGTCTAATTTTCTAAGGTAAACCGTATGAAAATAAGCTACTAAACTGAAATTTAACAACTTTAAAGACACGAAATGAATAAGCTTTACGAAAAACAACTTTTTATATAAAAATAACTTTTATAAAAACTATATAAACTTGAAAATAAACAAAATAAGCTATGAAAATAAATGATTTAAAACAATCAAAAGCATAAAAATGAAATCTTTAAACAAGTAAACAAGATAAAAAGCATATAAATCAAAGATTAAAGAAAGGTAGAATGAGATCAACAAGATAAAGTAAAGGTGCGAGAATTAAAAGAAACACTTACTTGAAATTAAAGATATTAAAGGTGCAAGACAAGTATTTAAATTGACATGAAAAGTAAAGGTGCAAGTAAATAAAGGTGGAAGAACTAATTGTCACGATTAGTCAACAAAACTTAATGAAATGAAAATGAGAGGTTTATATAGGTGATTAGGGGGATAGTTAGAGGAAGCTTCCTCCCCTCCTTCCTTTCTTCTTAATTGCGCCCTTAAATCCTTCCTTCTTAATCTTTTTGTTAATCTTGGAATTTAATGACCTTTGGCTCGGGATTTCTTTGGACTCGTCTTTTAATTCTTCGATAAATAAGACTTGAGTTCCTCGGCTTTTGATAAACTTCCGTCTTTTGACTTTTTCTTCGATAAATCTTCAGAATTGGTCTTGGACTTCCGTTCTTTTTGCACTCTTGACTTCTTGACTTCGTCTTTCGTCTTTTTCTTCAATAAAAGTCCGTAAATGCCCGTGAATTCCCGTGTTTTCTCCACTTTTCACCTTTTCGTCCTGAATCACAACAAAAACACAAACCACGCATAATTCCGACATAAAAGACATAAAATACACGTTTTGGTCCGGTTATTATTGTAATTAAGTGGTAGAAAAGATGTGCGTTTACACACATATCAAATCCCCTACACTTGACCATTGCAATGTCCTCATGCAATGCATTAGTTACAAAGCACGTTTACATTTTTCATCATAATTAATCCATGTTGGCCTTTATTAAAGAGATAAAAACTACAAACATTCAAAGTAAAGAAATCAAAAGCATACCTTGGGTTTTGGAAATGTCATGAATAATCATCATCCTCAAGTTTTCACTTTCTCCAAACCAAGCTTAAAAACGAGATCATTGTTATTATAAGTTAGTAGACTATCACGAACTCATGTGGGCTAATTACTCACTTAGACTCCCTTATTCCTAGGTGTATCTCTTATATTTTATTATTGTCTTGAATGATCACGAGGATGCATTTTTGACTTATTTCGATAGTTATTTAGTCTGAAAATAAAGTGAACGATTTAATCAATAGTTAGCTAAAGGACCAAATCTTTTAAAACTGCTTCTCGGGACCTCATAAAGTTCATATCTTGGCATAACTCGCTTCGCGATTTGAGACCTTTCTCGGACCGATATTTGGCAGCGACTTCATACTTCAAACCTTGAGAGACGTTCATGAAATTATGGTCTTCTCTTCATAATGGAATTTCTTCACTTTAAGTTTTGAGAGATTCATACTTGGACCACGACTTCTTCATTTTTCTTCAATCTTTATTTTGGACTTTGATATACAACGATCCACCTCCTATTATGACTTGGATCTATTTATCCTCATACCTTGTTAGGGTCTTTTCGGATACACTTCTCCATGACTTTTGGGGAGTATTTGCTTTTCGTCGTGTGTCTCGATCCTTCATATTGATTTTCGATAAATGATTCTTCACATCACTTTGGATCTTTAGCAACAAAATATAGCCCTTATGCCTTGTTAGGGCCTTTTCGGACTCGCCAATCTTCGCGTCCCGCTTCAATAAGTTATGCCTTGGCTATGAACTCTAATCCATACTGAGCAACTTTTAAACGATCTTGGGCTTGAAGCTAAGTAACTTTTCAAATCGTACAACCTTATTTATTAGCAGATAAATTTATTAGCAAGCGATGGGAGAATAGGATTATAATTAACTCACATAAATTCACGAAAGGATGCCGAACTTATAATTGGCTCTATCATCTCTCGTTCTCCACAGTTTAAAATCTCAAGGAATGAGACTCGTGGATGCTTAGCCTATTAAATCAAAGTTTTGGGTTTTCGAGTTGTCTATAGGATCTTGCAAATTCTTAGAATTTTTCAAGTTTATAATTCGCGTTTTAAAGTTCTCTTGATAAATGACTCTCTAGGATCAATTATAGGAACTTGCGAAAAGTTCTTGTTCTTAACCCGTGAGAGTTAAGACTTTCGCGTTTTATAGCTCCCTATATAAAAGCCTAGCAAAACTTGACTTAAACCGTTAAGGATACTAGCTAGAGTAAACTTAGTTAAGTAAACTCGGGTTGAGTCAAAAGATTCACAGCGTTTGAAAACTAAAACCACTTATTTAAACATTTATTCTAATAAGGAAAGAAAATAACTATGCAAGGGGCAAAACTAATAGGCCAAAATAGATCAAAAATTTTGAAAAATGTCGAAAAATTGATTTTCCGGTTAAAATGAGGACAAATACAAGGAAAAGGCCACTTAACTTCGATAGAAGTCCCTCCTACACTTAAGATAAACATTGTCCTCAATGTTTAAGCATGTGGGAATAAACTCCCCTACACTTAGGACATTGTGCACTTTGGTTAAATCTCGCTAAGGAAAAGACAACTAAAGAGATTCCTATTTTAATATTGAGAAAATATAAAATAGTGAATCGAAAAGAGTTTAGGACAGAACCAGGATAATGGAACACGGAATCACGGGTCGTCAAGAATCATCAAGAGTAGATCAGTGAAGCTCGAATCCCTGATTATAAGAAGATAGGGGAGGGAATAGCAAACCAAAGGGTCCCCCCTACACTTAGGATAAAGAAAGCTAAAAGATAGATGCATGGGTTGCCTCCCAAGAAGCGCTTGATTTTTGTTAACCGAGTCATTAGCCTGACTCGACCTTGATCATCAACGGAAGAAGCATGAAACATATCCACCAGGATCAAAGACATAGTTTTCGTCCATTAAATAGCACGAACTTAAGGCGAACAAGGCAAGCCAAAGAAGAGTAGGCAAGGTTCCCTTAAGCAGCGATGGAGCACGGTGGAAGCAATGTTGAAGTGGTGCAAGCAGATTTCCATAAGTTCCAAAGATATTTCCTTTTATTTCATCAGGTGGATACTGAGATGGCTGCAGAATGTCAATACCGGGATCGAACACCTTTTCCTTTAGGGGAAAATAGCACTCAGGCTCAGTCGAGTGTGAATAAGATCCGCAAAGAAGCACAACCTCGTCCTCAGAAGGGGGACAAAGAGGTGTCAAATCATATGTGCAACGGATATTGGTGTCAACCGGTTTCTTCTCCTTTGACAGAATGTTCTTCAAATCCAAAGTAGGATCAAGACGATAATCTTCGAAGTCCAAAGGAGGAGCATCACTCTCATGAGGGAAGTAAGTGTTAAGAAATGTAGAGAAGTCTTCCTCGAATGAGTAATCGTCCAAAGTAGGATCGAGTGATGGCGGAGGATCTTCATCGTGAGAAGAATCGCTCGAAAGAGTATCAGCCTCATCGAAATCATCATACGTGGGCAGCTCGGGATACTCAGAAGTAAGGTCATCATAATCATCCGAGTCTGAGCTAGAATCATCATCATAAGCATCAAAGACCGGTGGCGAATCATAAATGGGAGAAAGGTCCAAATTGGGGCGAGAATCATCCACATCATCTTGAAAAAGTGGATTATCGATGCAAGAGTCGAATAGAGGATTGTCGTAGACGGTAAAGTCATCGAGCACATTAATCATATTCACTGATTTGCGGCCTCCAAAGGTTGTACTGGTAAGCTTCCCCATTTTGAAAACTTGTGCATCATCCCCGACTCTTAAGATTAACTCACCTTCGGCCACATCCACTAAAGCTCGTCCGGTTCTCAAGAATGGCCGACCAAGTATTAAAGGAATACGAGGGTCCATTTCATAATCAACTACGACAAAATCGACCGGGAAAGTAAATGTGCCAATTTTAATGAACACGTCTTTGGCTATACCAACGGGGTAAGCGAGAGTGCGGTTTGCCAGTTCAAGAGTCATCTTTGTTGGAGTGAGGTCGGGTAATGATAGTGTTTTCCAAACACTCAAAGGCATCAAATTAATACTGGCCCCGAGATCAGCAAGGGCAGTAAATTCTTCAGTTTTGTTGAACACGCAAGGCAACACAAAACGACCGGGATCTCCAAGCTTTTTCGGCAGTTCTTTGAGAATAACTGCAGAGCAGTTTTCATTTAATCGTGTGTTGGCGAGTTCAATCAGCTTCTCCTTCTTGTTAAGCAATTCCTTAAATGCTTTAACAAATTTGGGCATGTGGACAAGTGCTTCAAGAAAGCTAATGTTGAAGTTCATTTGAGAAATCATCTTCACATAGCGTGTCACGTCGGAGTCCTCCTTAGTTAGCATTTTGGTTTTGAATAAACGAGAGGGATAAGGGATATTGGGTTTGGGTGGTGAAGGTGCAGGTGTAGCAGGTAAAGGTTGAGATGTTGAAGGGTCATTCGTGGGAACTTCATCACGTCGAGGCGGAGACGGTAATGGTGCACTAATACTAGGTGTAGGAGGAGTAGGGATAAATGGTGGTGGAGGAGGTGTAGATGATGGGGGTGGGATTGGTGGTCCTACTATGGTGACTCCACTACGAGTAGTAATGGCACTCACATTGGCTCGCGGATTAGTGACGGTGTTTGAAGGTAGAGAACTCGAAGAAGAAGGTTGAGCGGCGGGCAAGAAACTAGCAAGCATATTCTTCAAATCATTGGTTTGATTGCTGAAGGAGGATTGAATGTTATCTCGAAGCTCGGATCTAATCTCATTTCCTTGCTTGGTAATATCTCCTTTAAGATTGATAATTTGGCTCTGCAAATTCTTGATTTGCTCACCTTGGGTTCTCATGATGGCCTCAACATCCGGATTACTGGGTGGGGTTTGTTGGGCGGGTGGGTGATAAGGATTAGAAGCTCTTGGTGGGATTTGGTTGCTTCTATTGTAGTTGTTGGCGGGGTTTTGGTTTTGAGGAGAAAAACCGGGTGAAAGGTAATTGTTGGATCGGTAGCTCAGCAAATTTCTATCCCCTTGTTGTCGAGCTTGGTAATTTGGCGGTGAATAATTACCATAAGCTGCATACACATTTTCCGGATTTACTTGAGTAGAAGGACAATCGGTGTATGAGTGAGGACCGCCGCATGTTTCACAAAGAGTAGCAACAGCTTTAACTTGTTGTTGTTGTTGGTTTGAAGCCAAGAGTTGCATACTTCTGCTCATTTCAGTCAGCACACGGGTGAGTTCGGTCATATCAGGGTTTGCTGAGGTGAAGGAAACATTGACTCTCGGATTGTTCCTTGAAGAAGCAGAGGAATCCCAGTTTTTATGGTGAGTAGTCATGTTCTCAATTAACTCTCTACACTCCTCGGGTCTCCTTTTCATGAATATGCCACCGGCGGCTGCATTAATCGTATCACGATCTCGAAAAGTCAAACCGTTGTAGAAAGTATCTATTAAGGTCACATGTAGCATGTTGTGGTTTGGACATCTATCGATCAAGACATTATATCTTTCCCAAGCATCAAAAAGAGATTCATCAGGGTCTTGCATGAAACCGCTGATTTGATTGCGAAGGCTTGTGACCACGGATGGTGGAAAGTAGCGCGACAAGAAGCGTTGAGTCATGTCATCCCAAGTGTGAATAGAATTCTTCGGGAGACGATCAAACCATTTCTCGGCATGATGTAATAAAGTGTGTGGAAAGAGTTGTAGGCGAAGTTCATCCATTGTGGCACCAGCCAACTTCATGCTTTGAGTGATTGTAATGAACTTGTCGAGGTGTTTGTTGGCATCATCATCAGGCAATCCACATAATGGGTTTGTTTGCACTTGCTGAATCATGTGGTGCTTCAACGAAAACTCAGGAGCGTTGATTTGCATCGGCGCAATCGGTCCTCCTCGTCCAAACATGGTAGGTTGACAAAGTTCCTCCATGGTCGAAAGATCGGGCTATGGAAGAACATTGTTGTTATTATTAGGGTGCGGTGGATTATTGTTGTTTACACCTGACATAGCTAAATCTTCTTGAGGCTCGGGCTCTTGATAATTAGAAGATCTAGTACGCATACACCTGAAAATGAAAAAGAAAAAGAAACCAAACACAAAGACAATATATATACACAATAAAGATAAAATCTTTTTGGATTTTTGAAATTTTTTATTTTTATGGATTTTTATCAATTTTTAATTTTTATGATTTTTTTGAATTTTTTTAGGCAAGAAAAATAACGCTCACAAGTGAACGGATCCCAAAAAGCAACGCGTCTCTCACAAAAAACCGTTAATCTTTACGAAAAGAGCCGGCAGCGGCGCCATTTAATACAAGGCTTTTGACACCCCGTAAGAAAATTATCGTTCGTTGTGTTGGTCTAATCGAATTGATCTAGGTTCTCTATGTGACTCAGTTTTATTTTGGTGGAACAAAAATGTGTCGTTGTAGTTTTTAAAATTATAAGTGCAAAACTTTAAAGTAAAAATGCAATTAAAGTAAATCTAAGTCTAATTAAAGGAAAGGTGCGATATTTAAAAATGTGACGGAAAGTCTATTGATTAAACGACTAAAAATTAAAGCGTGACGGAAATTAAAATTAGACAAGTATTAAAAACATAAACTAAAAATTAAGCAAGACAAAACAAGAAAAACAACCTAGATCGGAATATATTCCGATCTTACCTTGATCGGAATGTTAACTTACACCTGATCGGAATGTGGAGAGGACCTTGGTCGGAATGCTGTTCGGAACACCAATCGGAATATTGTCACCTATCCCAATCGGAATAACCCAAATACACCTCGATCGGAATGAGGATCGGAAGACCAATCGGAATAACTGTCACTTATCTAATCGAAATAACCAAATCCTACCCTGATCGGAATACCAAAGTCTCCCAAATCGGAATATACAAACCCTTTTCCGACCAAGCCAAGAAGCTGGTCGGAATGATAAACCCTTTTCCGATTGTAAAATCGGAATACGAAGGAAGTAACCAAAAATAAGCTAGAAAAATAAGCTATGATTCTAATAAGCACAAGTCTAATTTTCTAAGGTAAACCGTATGAAAATAAGCTACTAAACTGAAATTTAACAACTTTAAAGACACGAAATGAATAAGCTTTACGAAAAACAACTTTTTATATAAAAATAACTTTTATAAAAACTATATAAACTTGAAAATAAACAAAATAAGCTATGAAAATAAATGATTTAAAACAATCAAAAGCATAAAAATGAAATCTTTAAACAAGTAAACAAGATAAAAAGCATATAAATCAAAGATTAAAGAAAGGTAGAATGAGATCAACAAGATAAAGTAAAGGTGCGAGAATTAAAAGAAACACTTACTTGAAATTAAAGATATTAAAGGTGCAAGACAAGTATTTAAATTGACATGAAAAGTAAAGGTGCAAGTAAATAAAGGTGGAAGAACTAATTGTCACGATTAGTCAACAAAACTTAATGAAATGAAAATGAGAGGTTTATATAGGTGATTAGGGGGATAGTTAGAGGAAGCTTCCTCCCCTCCTTCCTTTCTTCTTAATTGCGCCCTTAAGTCCTTCCTTCTTAATCTTTTTGTTAATCTTGGAATTTGATGACTTTTGGCTCGGGATTTCTTTGGACTCGTCTTTTAATTCTTCGATAAATAAGACTTGAGTTCCTCGGCTTTTGATAAACTTCCGTCTTTTGACTTTTTCTTCGATAAATCTTCAGAATTGGTCTTGGACTTCCGTTCTTTTTGCACTCTTGACTTCTTGACTTCGTCTTTCGTCTTTTTCTTCAATAAAAGTCCGTAAATGCCCGTGAATTCCCGTGTTTTCTCCACTTTTCACCTTTTCGTCCTGAATCACAACAAAAACACAAACCACGCATAATTCCGACATAAAAGACATAAAATACACGTTTTGGTCCGGTTATTATTGTAATTAAGTGGTAGAAAAGATGTGTGTTTACACACATATCAATATCGTACACCTTTTATAACATTGGAGTTTTTATAGCATAAGAGCACATCATAAGCCATCATACTGTAGCTTATATACTTCTACTTCCTTTGTTTTCTTTTCTTTTTTTTTCATTCTTTTTCCACTTTTTTTTTCGTTTTTTCTTTCATTTTTTCATTTTTTTTTACTTTTTTTTTTCACTTCACACATAAGCTCTTCTTTTTAGCCATCCGGGACCGTTTCTTATACAAGTCATCCCGAACGTTTTATACACTCCTTTCAAGGTTGATATAAAGACCAATTATTCAGAAAAATGAATATCTATCCTATAGGTACATACTAAGACACATTGGCACATGAGAACCGGTTAATTAAGTCTGTTTAATTAAATGGGAACAATTATACTTCGTGCCTACTGGTACATCACATGATGGAGTTACCTACCACATAGTATAATTATACAATGCACTAAATTAAACTAATCTTCCTAATTTCATTACAACAATACAAGGATTGGGTTATTTCACATAAAATTGTCTCAGCTAAGTGCAATGCTATCCATCATAAAAATTGGCGTCTGACCCATGCTAACAACTAAAGTATCACCTTGCGCGGGTGACGAATCAGATAGGCAAGCCCAGTATATGACTACCACCAATAATTATGACAGTTCTCCAACTCTTTTCTAAGGCCACCGTGCGCGGGTGACGAGTCGAATAAGATCAATTTCAAGTGTCCTAACCCAACTATTACATTACTATATTTCATATTATTATTTAAACTTTTTACTCGATCAACGCAAAGGTAAGTAGAGGGAATTCAACCGGTGTGGTTTGATCATCTAATTATACATATGCCTAACTACATGCAAACAATCAAATCAATTTAATAACCAAATTATACAATGGAATCGGGTGCACCTGATAATTATGGCCAAATCTTCTAGCTTGCTCCAATAAATCATCCACAAGCTAATCTTTAGAATCTGCAAACACTCAACAAACATATATGTAGAAGAAACCTCTACATCTAATTAGCACAAGACTCTTATAATGTGATATAAAATTTTAAAAATTTTCAGTTTTTCCCAAAAATCACATTTTAACCCATTTTGACCAAAATTTCACAAAAAAAACATGTAACACATGTGCCACCCCCCCCCCCCCCTCAACTTAAAGCATTGCATTGTCCCTAATGCAAAAACTTTAAATTGAAATTTTGGTTAAAAATCAATTTAACAAACTCACACAAAAAACAAAAACCTAACTCACTTTCGTAGGAATCACGGTTGCATTTAGCATATGCAACAAGCCTGTAAACCACTCGGCAGCCCGACTGGACGAGTTTTGTCTCGTGAGGGTTTGTAGTGAACACACCCACAAAGTTCCAGAAACCACGGGTTGCCTCCCGCGAAGCGCTAAGTTTACCGTCTTCAGCCAGACATAACTCAAAAGAGCTATTGAGACGGTTGGAGTGGTTCCAAGTAAACCACATCCACCGTTTCCATCTGATCACTTTCTAACTCAACATACGGCTTTAAATGGTGTCCATTAACTTTAAGCGGCTCTCCACCCACCATATTTTTTATTTCAATGGCTCCGTATGGAGAGACTTGAGTCACTATGTATGGAACCGTCCATTTACTTCTCAACTTTCCAGGAAAAAGCTTAAGTCTAGCATTGAATAACCAAACTTTTTGACCAACCACGAAAGATTTCTTGGTGATGTGTCGATCATGAAAAGCTTTGGTTTTCTCCTTATAAATCCTAGAACTTTCATAAGCATCACGTCTAATCTCATCTAGTTCAGATAATTGAAGTTTCCTAGAACTACCCGCTTTCTCTAAATCCAGATTAACGGTCTTAATCGCCCATTCAGCCCTATGCTCTATCTCAACCGGTAAATGACACGCCTTGCCATATACCAACTTATACGGTGACATACCAATAGGAGTCTTAAAAGCCGTCCTATATGCCCACAAAGCATCATCTAACCTCAAGGACCAATCTTTCCTATCACTACGGACGGTCTTTTCTAAAATTCGCTTAATCTCCCTATTAGATACTTCCACCTGTCCACTAGTCTGTGGGTGATAAGGGGTAGCTATCCTATGATTAACTCCATAGTGTTTCAATAATTTCCCAAATCTAAAGTTCTTAAAGTGAGAACCCCTATCACTAATTATAGCCTTAGGAATTCCATGTCTAGCAAAGATATTCTTCTTAACAAACTTAAGAACTACACTATGGTCATTCGTTCTAGTAGCCTCAGCCTCTACCCACTTAGACACATAATCAACTGCCACTAAAATGTAAACATTGCCATGGGAAGTGGGGAATGGTCCCATAAAATCAATACCCCACACGTCAAAGATCTCAACAACAAGTATGGGATTCATAGGCATTTGATCACGCCTTGAAATCCCTCCAACTTGTTGGCAACGAATACATGCTTTTACAAAAGACTGGGCATCCTTGAATATAGTCGGCCAAAAGAAACCGCTTTGCAGGACTTTATGCCCAGTTTTCGTAGCACCAAAGTGACCACCACATGCATAAGAATGGCAATGAGCCAATATGTCCATATGCTCATGGTCAGGAACACATCTCGTAACGACTTGGTCAGCACACACCTTGTAGAGCTCCGGATCCTCCCAAAAATAATGCTTCAACTGGGAGAAGAAGTATTTTCTTTGTTGCTTGGACCAAAAATCCGGAAGCTTTATAACCGCTAGGTAATTAACTATATTTGCGTACCAAGAAACCTTAGAAACCTCAAATAAACTTTCATCTGGAAAGCTTTCCTTAATCACATCAGAAGGGTTGAACGGCGGAGGGATAATTCTAGACAAATGGTCGGCAACTACATTTTCTGACCCCTTTTTATCCCGAATTTCTAAATTAAATTCCTGTAAAAGCAAAATCCACCTAAGCAACCTCGGTTTTGTCTCTTTCTTAGTCAACAAATGTCTTAAGGCACTATGATCTGAAAATACTATCACCTTAGAATGCCCCCAAATATATGACCTAAACTTATCAAGAGCAAAAACCACAGCCAACAACTCTTTTTCAGTAGTAGTGTAATTCATTTGAGCTTCTGAAAAAGTCTTACTAGCATAAAAGATCACAACGGGTTTCTTATCGACCCGCTGTCCTAGCACCGCCCCAGCGGCATAATCACTAGCATCACACATGATCTCGAAAGGCTTCGACCAATCAGGTGATTGCAGAATAGGGGCTTCTACAAGCTTTTGCTTAAGCATGTTGAATGCTTTAAGACATGATTTATTAAAGTCAAAGCGTGCATCTTTTAAGAGTAGATTACAAAGAGGCTTTGATATTGCACTAAAATCTTTAATAAATCGCCTCTAGAACCCGGCATGACAAAGAAAAGAACGCACACCCCTGACGGTAGTGGGAGGAGGAAGGGTTGAAATTACTTGAACTTTGGCACGGTCAACCTCAAATCCTTTTTCAGACACAACATGCCCTAATACAATTCCCTCTCGAACCATGAAATGGCTCTTCTCCCAACTAAGCACCAAATTAGTTTCGGTGCATCTTTTTAACACACTTTCAAGCTGATCAAGGCAGCTTTCAAAAGATTGACCAAAGATGGAGAAATCATCCATAAATATCTCTACAGATTCTCCAACCATGTCAGAAAAGATACTCATCATACACCGCTGAAAGGTAGCGGGTGCATTACACAGGCCAAAAGGCATTCTTCGAAATGCAAACGTCCCGTATGGACACGTAAACGTAGTTTTGGCCTGGTCATCAGGATGGATGGGTATTTGATTATAACCGGAGTACCCATCCAAGAAGCAATAGAATTTCTTACCAGAAAGCTTCTCAACTATTTGATCAATGAAAGGTAGTGGGAAGTGATCTTTAGATGTGGCATTATTCAGCTTACGGTAATCTATACAAACTCTCCACCCAGTAACTGGTCGGGTTGTGAGCTTTTCCCCATTCTCGGTTTCAATAACGGTGATTCCGGCCTTTTTAGGCACCGTTTGAGTAGGACTTACCCATTTACTATCCGAGATGGGATAGATGATACCAGCATCTAACCATTTAAGAACTTCCGTCTTCACTACCTCTTTCATATTAGGATTCAGACGCCTTTGCGCATCTCTTGCTGGCTTAATATCTGGGTCCGTAACAATTCGATGCATACATAATGAAGGGCTGATCCCTTTCAAGTCTGCAATTGTCCATCCCACTGTTGCTTTGTACTTGGAAAGCACTTTTAGGAGTGCTCCCTCTTGTGATTCAGAAAGATCAGAAGCAACAATAACAGGTAACGTATTGTTAGGACCTAGAAAAGCATATTTGAGATTAGATGGCAAAGGTTTTAACTCAAGAGTTGGAGGCACCTCCAAAGACGGCTTCGTAGCCGTGTCAAAAGTAGAAGGTAAGGGCTCCACTTTATACGACCAAGGTGGTTTTTGATGGTCCAAAGAACTGACCAAACACTCTTGAATCTCTAGAACTTCAACAACATCAAGAATCTCCTCGTTATCACCAGTTAAATATAATTCTAAAGGATCATCCTTAAGCATACGGGATGCATGCTTTTGAACTTCCTCATCAATCACATCTACTTGGTAACATTCATTTATCGTAGGAGAATTCATAGAATTAAACACATTCAATCTTATCTTCTTATTACCGAATGCAATATCCATGGCGCCAGTTCGGCAATTAATCCTAGCATCTATCGTGGCTAAGAATGGGCGCCCAAGGATAATAGTTGGTTGAACATCTTTGTATTGTGACTCGGTGTCCATAACAAAGAAGTCAACTGGGTAATAGAAATCATCAACTTTCACAATTACATCCTCTAAGATACCTCTAGGAATTTTGGTAGATCGATCAGCTAAGGAAATAATGGTGTCTGTCTTACGAAGAGTTCCTAAGTCATACTTATCAACCAAACTAGCAGGAAGGATGTTAATACTGGCACCAAGATCAAGGAGCGCCTTCTTAATGGCAATATTTCCGACCACCACTGAAATCAACGGTGCTCCAGGATCTTTGAATTTAGGAGGAAGGGAGCTAGATAAGATTGCACTAACATGCTCAGTTAGGTCAATCTTTTTAGGCAACGACGCCTTCAGCTTCCTCTTCTGGGTACACAAGTCCTTTAAAAACTTGGCATATACAGGGATTTGCTTGATAGCATCAATAAGGGGGAGATTGATTTTAACTTGCTTGAAAGTCTCCCACATATCCTCAGCGTGAGGACCCTTTTTAGCTAACCGTGCAGATGTCGATTTCTCCAAAGCTGTGGGGTATGGTGTGCTGGACACACCACCCTCCTCAACTTCGGGAGTTTTCGTAGCTTTTGGATTCGCTGTTGTTGGTTTAGGAAAATCATTTAACAAATCATTCACCAACTCAGAACCGGACTTAACATTATCAGAATCTTTACCTTCAACAATGATTTCATCTTCAGTGACGAAATCCTCGACGTCAGGAGAATTTGGAATTCCCTTGTCATTGTTGTAGATTTTACCGTTTCGAAGAGACGTCACCATATTCACATGCTCATTTCCATTTTTCTTGTGTGCGGGATTCATGGTGGGATAGCTCGGTAGCCTTCCCTCGTCTCTTTTGCTTAATTGATCCGCCAATTGACCAACTTGTCTCTCAAGAGCTGCAATAGATTTAGTAGTGGTCTCGTGTCTTTGATTAGTGACCTCAAATTTTCTATTAATCTCTTGATTGTTGGTAGACAATGAATCCATAAGCCTATCAAACTTTCGGTCAAGGTTCAAGAGACGGTTTTCATCTTGGCCTTGGCCCTGATTTAGATATTGTTGTTGTGGCCTGTGATTGTAAGAATTTTGTTGGAAGTTAGATGAATCGCCACCCTCGTACCTTGGTTTGTAACCATAGTGTTGTTGTTGGGTATTATTAGGGCGATTGTCTTCATCTTTCCAACGAAAATTGGGGTGATTGCGCCATCCAGGATTATAACTTTCGGAGAATGGGTCATTTCGTGGACGACCACCATAGACTCCATTTACCTCCTCATTTGGTGGCGCCACCCAACTTTGACAATTATCGACAGAGTGACTCGGATCACCACACATTGAACACCCACTATGCGACACATTAGACACATTCGGAACACCTTTTCCTATATTTTTCAACAAAAGATCAACTTTCTTACTTAACTCGCTAATTTCAGAATTTGTGCCACGTTGGTTAGACACATAATTGGCGGAAGATGGGTGGTTGTTTCGATCCACTGAAGCTTGGGTCTTGGAACCTTTGCTTAGTTTTTCAAAAAACTCCCATTCTTCCTCCATAGGTCGCGAGAAAAACATACCCCCACTAGTGGCCATCACAAATTGTTGGTTGTTATAATCCAACCCATCATAGAAGACTTTGACAAGCTCCCATTTTGGAACATCGTGATGAGGGCATGTTCTTAATAACTCCTTAAGTCTATTAAATGCTTCATGAAACTGCTCGCCTGGGATTTGACGAAAGGATTTAATCTTATTCCTAATGGCAGCAGTTTTACTTATAGAATAAAATTCCTCAAGAAAAGCAGATTGCATTTCAGACCATGAGTTAATACTACCTGGCTCAAGAGATGAGAACCAGTCCTTAGCTTGATCTTTAAGAGAAAAAGGAAAAAGGCGAAGTCTTACCTCATCCTTGGTAATGTTATTAACCTGATGTGTGTCAGCAATTGAGAAGAATTCTCGTAAATGTGCGTATGGCTCCTCACGACCTCTAAACACTGGCAAGATTGCTATGAGGTTCGGCTGGATCTTAAAGTTACTTGTAACCCCTTTAACCGGATCCGGATAAACAATAGGCGAAGGATCCTCGAAGATCCCCGGCCTGTAATAAGAATCAACACCCCGTGGTGGAGATTCTTCTCCGCTGCTACTTCCGCTAGCACTTCCGCCAACATCTTCGTCACCTGGCATTTCAGCGAAAAGCTCTGCTAAACCTGAAAAATCAAGATTAGTAGAAAACTGTCGAAACGTCTTCCTTCATAACCGTGCACTTTTCTCAACCTCAGGATCGTAAGCTAACGGTGATGTACGTCCCGATCTACGTGTGCGCATACACTAACCTGCACACTCACAAGAAACAAAACAAACAAACAAAACAAAACAAAACAA
The DNA here is from genome assembly GCA_025667525.1 of Glebionis coronaria. Classification (NCBI taxonomy): domain Eukaryota; kingdom Viridiplantae; phylum Streptophyta; class Magnoliopsida; order Asterales; family Asteraceae; genus Glebionis; species Glebionis coronaria. The sequence goes on from CM046878.1 coordinate 252,854,980, forward strand.
GAAAAATAAAATCTTTTTGTATTTTTGTATTTTATTAAAAAATATATTAACAAAAACTTAAACGAAAAGCTCACTGAGTCCCCGGCAGCGGCGCCAAATTTTGATCAACGTCGAAGTGCCGGTCAAAAATAACCTAATTACCTTATACTAGATAGGATAAGCAAGTATCGATCCGCGAGGACTATGTGGTTTTAGTTTAAGTTTTAGGGTGATCACTGATCAATCAAAGTTTTGGTTTTGAAATCTAACAACTAAAATACTTTTAATAATAAAAATGCGGATTAAAAATTAAAATAATTATTAAGCTAATAGTAAAGCTAGAAAAATAAAATAAAGATGTAAACAATTAAAAGAAAAATGTAATCCCTTCCAGCTCCTAATATTTATGGTTGGTCACACTTATGGATTATCGAAACTTTTTAGAACCGATTACAAAGATTATTTTGACTTAATATGAATGAATTAATGTCGGCATTTATTATGTTTATCGATGACTCACGATAATAAATCTTATATTAACCCAACCAATAATTATGTTTTAATAATTTATTTAGGTACAACTTATGTTGATTATACGACCATCTTTTTTTTTAACTAAATAAAATAAGTATGAATCGTTAACTAACAATAAATTGTCTAACACAAATAATTAAACATAATATTAAATCGATAAAGATAATTTATAAATAAATCATAAATCAATGTAATAAAAATATGATAATCCAAAAATAATGATCAAACAATAAATAAAGTTACCGGAGGGAATTACAACAAAATTAGCCGGACATCGCGGTGTACCCGACCCGCTTTATATGAAACATCACCTTCATCTTAAATAAATAAAATCTTTTTTTAATAGTCTTTGTTCAAATCCTCCACTTGCAACCCTTCATATATTCGGTTGTGTGCATATGTATATGTATATCCGGGCGCCACTGTTGAATTCAATATCTCCAATCATTTTTTTTCTTCTTTTTACTTCTTTGTGATCGACAGTTTATGTCAAAATCTCCAACCGAATTGCAATGCTTTCTTTTAATAGACAATCGTCTATCCTTCCACCCAAAAACTAGTTATCCCCACCTTGACCTCCAAAAAGCAATTGTAACTTGTTTGATATTCGATTCTTCACTGTGCCAATTTTTTTTCTTTTATACTTGAATTGGTGTCGGTTAAGTATTGGGCCATTGGGTCCAAATGGGCCAAAAGTTTTTTTTTTTTTTTTTTTTAATATATAATAACTTTGGCCCAATAAAATATAACCCAACACCAACAATTGCTCAAACGAAGCCCGGACAAATAAAAGATGACCGAAAATATTGCGACGCGCTCAACTCTTTTTTCTTCAATATTTTTTCTTCATTTATCGGCGCTCACAATATCTTTTCTCCAAAAAAAATTAATAAAGCTGCCATCTTATTCCATTTCGCTCGTAACCTTCATAATCACAAAATACACTCAAAGTACATATATAACGACAAATAAATATACAATTATGCTAAATTAACATGCTATTAGGTGTATGCAAAATACACCAATCAAGTACCTAATCACATTTAAAACGAAGGTGGAAAAGGGGAACCGAAGGCCAGAATGGTCGAGGAACTGGCGATAAATCCCAATCTTAGAATCAGGTAAGCGGTCCATGGTCAAATCCGGATCCGGAAGGCAAGGCCTTAAAAGAGAAGGGATGTTATACTTGCATATCACCACCTTCAAATCATCCTCGGTCATACCAGATAAGCGTATGTGCATATCACACTTGGGGTCGCGCTTCAACGGCGGAGCCACTCTCGACTGAGCGATTTCTTTCCCAGTCATCCGGAACAGGCAGATGCACAAATATAAAAGATAAGGAAAGAAGAAAAAATTTACCTACGGATGATGAGAAGGAAGAAGAAATGAAGAAATGACAATGGTGGAAACGGTATGAAATGAAAATGAATAACACATATATATAGGGGTCATGGGCGAAGATACCGAGGAAACACTGTTCACTAGCGAATCACGAGGATAAGGATCTACCGTTGTATTCAAAACGGCTAGACACGTGTCGAATTCCCATCCACCACTAAAGGAAAAGGGAGTCCAAAATAAGAAATAAGTTCGAACCGGTTCAGAAGACGGAACAGTTCAAAAAACCGTCCCCAGACAAGGAGCAAGGTTTGTTTTAAGTATCAGTCCATTATAAGAATAATGAACTAATACTTGGGGGGACATGTTCGCGTATGTCTCCGGCACATGGCCGAAGGCACGTCACAGGCGCCGAGGCAACTGCCACGTAGGAAAGAGAGTGCAGACAAGATCCCCCAAATATTAGGAGACTCCGTTTTACCCAGCAAGGCAGGGCTTTACCCAACGGATTCAGTCATGGTCCGTCGCCTGCTTTTACACTGTACCTGACACTAGGGTACTGTTCAATAGGTGCACATCTCAATGACGTGACTATACGTCCAGCTATGCCCTAAGCTTTGGGTATAAATACCCCAAGGCATTTACTACACAACAACACACAGTACACAGCATTTACTCTCAATTAATAACATATCTCCGGTATTCCGCGTCGGATACCACTCCAGTGATAGTTACTTACTTTCACGCCGGAGCTTGGTCTCGGGTTCACACCTGGGGCGAGTTAACGTGCGTTCTGTTATTGCAGGGTAGGCCCATCCTACAAGCATACCTTACACGAGACCGAAGCTAAATATCCTAGGACCTTGTTCCAGCGGAAATTTGTTTCAACATATGTAAAGTAGCTTTTTAAGTGGCACTTTTTTGTTTGATCTATTTGATCAGTATGAGAAAATTGAATCTTCTTTATTCATATTTGTTTTGATTGGTTAATATTTCAAAGAAATTGTTTCATATAGCTTGAATGGGTGAAGAAATAACCTAAATTTATATCTCTTTTGACTCATTTGGTTCATTTATTTTGAGTATTCATAAATCACGCTTAAAATGTTAGTAGCAACCAACGTCAAGTACTTACACGTTTGATTAGATTGATTAGCATGTGCAGTAGAAGTACTTTTAGATGAAATTCTCAGTTTGATAGTTTGATCCAGATTTGTAAATCTTTGAAATTTAATTCAAAAAATCATATGATATATAATTCGTGTGGCCGTCCTGCACCGCATCAACTTTGATTTGACAATTTCTCTTTCCAACAACGACAAATATAAGACGCTTTACAAAAAACACTGCTCCAAATTAAGTATTGTGATCGACTAAATTATGTGAAATAAACACAATGCAATCTACGATTTTTGCTTAAACTAATAAATGTAAAAGCCCGTGTATTACACGGGTCTTAAACTAGTGAAATATTAAAGAGCACTTGCTTAAATCAACAAGAGCCACATTCCAATATGCCAACTAACGCCAATAAGCTAAAATGCTGAGAGCAGAATATGTTGTACAAGTCTTTTAGATATACATATCGATCATGTATAGATTTGAAGAATTGTTCAAAATAACACTACTTGACTATATAGTATTAGTCCACCTAATCAGTGCCATTCTTGAGTGAACGATTACCAGAGCATTAAATTTTGAGAGATTCCCACAAAATATTTTCCAACATAATGATATGTCTTGTAAACTTGTGGATGTATTTAAGAAAAGAGAATTAAAAAGTACAGCCCTTGTGGATGTATTAAAGGGCATTTTTAATTTAAAAGGAAAGTTTGTGTTTAGTTAACGCGGTTTAATCAGTGCCCTCAAGGTAGGCACCTGTTACACAAACCCTTCTTAATATACTACTAGTAATCTACAGCTAAGTCATCATCTGACAAATAAACCACCTCATGAGCAGAAGGAGGCTGTGCAGCATTACCCCCTCCCTGAAATTCAGGTGTCTTCAGAATGTTAAGCGCACGAGTAGCATTGTATGTTAGCGTATTAACATTATCATTCAACATATCTTGTGGGCGTCTACTTTGTGGCACAGATGGACCGCGTGGTAATGATGATTGGGCAGATGCGGCGCCAACAGAGGCATGTGGTGACCCTGATCGTGGTTGTTGTGGTGGTGGCAGTGGTTGTACAGATGATGTTGAATTTAGTGGTTGGGAGTTTAAGGGTGAGGTTAGTGGGACGGTACTTGTTACATGCTGAATTGGCAAAATGTCTTATGGTAAGTTCCAGAACCCAGAGGCCCAGATGAAGATGCAGGAATAGATGGTCTCATAGGTAAGGTTGAGGAACGGACGTCACTGTTGGCCAATGGTCGCATATGTGGGCCTGGGATCTGGATTTCACGGCTGACCAAAGGTCGACTTTGTGGTGATTGACCACAGGTTTCTGTGTTAGGTGGTGGTCTAATTGGTGTAGTGTTGGCGGGTCTCAGGTTATTAGTATGTGGGTGTCTAGTTAATGGGGTCAGGAAAAGGGTCGAGGGTTGGTGAACAATTTGAAGGGGGGGCTGTGTTTGCGGTGGTGGTGTTGCTACTGCTGTTGCTGGTATTGGTGGTGGTGCCTGCTGTGTTCCTGAAAACTGGCCAAGTAAACAAGTCGATGGACCACGAAACCTATGCTGTTGCTGCATTGATTCAGCTTGACATGCTGCAACGAAGGTTAAAATTTGTTATGTTATGGAAAAGACGAATAAGAGGCATGTTCCAAAGTCTTAAAAAACAGTTTCGTCAGAGAAAGGGGCAACATATTAAAACACAAAATGAACTAGCAATACAAAAATAGGCCTAACGCTTTTATCAATATGATTAGCATTTATATTTCAAACAAAAGAATAGCAACGTATTTCAGAAAAGCACACCTTGTAGTGCTGCACAGCCACGAGAAGCATGTTGGCGCTTATGTCTGTAAGTTGCTGCCAATACTTGGTTTATTGCCACTGTGTTCATGTTGTTCTCAACTTCCTTCTTTTGTGAGTTAAAAGTTGCATCTGCTTCTCGATGCTTATTACAATACTTCAACCTAATTTCAGCAATAGCTTCCGCTATTTCCTTCTCACAGTCAATATTTATCCTTTTTATCTGCACGAAGACGATATGACAAGAAGAATAAAGGAAAAAAAAGGCAACCCACTTTGATTTAACTACCGAGAAATATTGAAACAGAAACTCACATTGTCATTATAGGATTTGACCATTTTCTCTTTTACAGAAGATAATTGCTCCAGTTCAAAATGAAGAGGATCCACACGACGAGTCATTTGTGGATCCACTTGGTTGGAATTAGCGTTCCATTGAAGATCAAATATATATTGGTCCAGCAGTGAAACGTTTTGAAGTTGCGTCTGTGCAGCAGTCGTTTGAGCCAAAACTTCACTTGTTAGAAGCATAGCAGCTTGGTTTTCAGTAACCGTTGGATTAGCAGGCATGACTGAAGATGATGGTTCAACGTGAGGATTGAGTGATGAACCTTCCAGAATGATTTGATCAACAGGTTGCTTATTATCATCTTCGATTTCAACCATCAAACTAGGATCAGCTTGACCTTCTTGATCTTGAATGCCATTCTTTGAAGGTTGTTGAAGTAGATGAGAATCATTGTGAATTTCCTGAAAAGACCAGAACAAATCAAAATTATAACGATCAAAGTTTAATTCAAAAGACTGAATGAAAGACGCTAGATTAAAGATTCTGACTGTCAAATAACCCACCGGAATTGGTGGCATTGAATGATCAGAAACTGGAGAAACAACTTGCTGAACTGAGGGGGTTGTGTCACGCGCTCTCTCTTCAACAGCATCTGAGCCATCAGCAGAAAAGTCAACCTGTGGCGCTGCATCATTGCCAATTGGTTTGCTTGACACAGTTGCATCAGCCCCGACCACGTCATTCCCCATGTCAGCATCATCCTTTGCAGGGATATCTCCAATTGATTCACTTAATACCGTTGCATCAGCCCCTGATGTTGCATTAGTCATGCGCATTTCAGAAGTATGTGAACCTGGCATCATGTCATTACTCGAGTCACCTAAATTGACTACTCCGTCTGGCACAACCACGGGACACTTGTCATGCATAGGTTTATCATGACTTTCTGCTTCAATTGGATTTCCTGCAGGGGGCACCTCACGGCTTTCTTGATCTTCCTTTTCACCCTCCACCAAGTCCACGATCTGGGTCTCGTGTGCAGGCCCATTTAAAGAAATTTCATCATTAATTAGATCATTGAAGTAAACCTGCCTCAATCTTTCATGTTCATTCAATTGATCAGCAAATTCTTTTTCTACCAAATTTAGTTTTTCTGATCTTACAGAGGAATTACTACCATGCAGATAGCGGATAAGAGCTTTTTCCAATCTGAAGTCATTTAATATATTCATCTTCTTTGCATCCCACTCACCGTGAAACTTATCAATCTCGTTTCTTTCCATTCTAGCTATATCTTCATCTAGAATCTGTCCACTACTTTGCAAAGCTTCTTCATTAGACGAGCCATGGTTTTCTCGTTTCTTCTTTGCACCCTCCTGCATCCGTAGGAAATCTAGTTAAGTATGTTATATGTATTTATTGAATTCAACAATGACTTTCTTAGGAGCCATGAAAGCCATCAAGTCTATATGGCCAATCTGAGAATATAGTCCAAACACAATGACCTTAAAAGCACAGTAAATAGTGACATGATTGATGGGTCAGCTCAATCAGCGAGTTTTCACTGGTACAAACACTGGTGTGTTTCAACCCGAACACGTCGTGCTCAATTACCCTATCCGAAACCCATCTTGCCACCTTTTAAAGTTAGTGTCCAAAACTTCATATTTGAGATATGGAAATGCCAGGATAAATACTATAGAAACATACCGATAACTTGAGGATGTTGCAGAGCTCAGACAGAGTAGGCTTTAGATGTTGATAAAGACTACTCGAATTACCATCAGGAGTTTCATTAGCAACTGGAGTTCCATTACTAACTGCAGCAGACCAGAACTGATCTCCAGATGAAGATTGAGACTCAATATGAGCAAGAACCTCAGAACCCTCTGAAAAAAAATACGTGGTTGTTATTGAAGTGAGAGGTGTGTTCGAGGCTGGTAAGCGCTTGTGTATGCAGAAGCATTTTTCCAACATAAAATATTTAAAACTACAAAAATAAACATAATAGTCTGAGATGACGAGGCTTCCCATTCCAAATCCTCGTCAACATCCATGTTCCAAGTTCCAACCAAATAAAAGGTGTTACATAGTACAAGAGACTGCTCTCAAGAACAGACGCGGGTGCATCTTTCTGTTTTGGTATCAGAAGTTTTAGAAGTAATGCTCTATTAAATTAGGTAACATGTCGGTTCAAAATATTATTACTATTTACTACACATTAAAAAGTTTCTGAAATAATTTTGGGCTTTGAATAATCATAGCGAAAAGATTCATAACTGGGAAAAGAAACATATCAGAGTGTCATTTGGCGTAAGAAACTTTTAGATACCTGTTTCAACTCTTACTAGTTGCGATTTATAACGAGCCTTAAACTCAGTAGCATGGTATCTCTTCCGTATTTTACTACTGCCATTTGAAACCGGACTTCCATCTTCTGCACTCTCTTCTGATATGTCCGCGGATTTCTCTGTTGTCTTAACGTTTGAAGCGGGAACATCAACAGGGTTCTTACCTCTTCCGGACCTCCTCAAAGGGGTTGATCCCATATGTTTCTCATTTTTCTCTGGTTTCTTTTTAACAGTAGACGGGGTTGGCCCCATCTGATTATGAAATCTAGGAGATTTCCGAGTATTTAAAGGATTTGTTGAGGCTTGTATCCTTGTTGATGTTTCCCTACGTGACCTTGTAAGAACAGATGAAGGGACATCTTTCCGTTTTGCCATCTGTTGAGAGGCCATGTAACGAAATTAGTATGAAATATATAAGCCGAATCTTGAGTAAAATCACCCAACTTTCAGTTAAAGCAATATCAAACACGAAAGAGCTTCATTATTCATCAATATCCAAAAGCATCATTATTCATCCGTAACACTTTTCAAAATCTGATAAAACGCAAATTGATGTAATACTCGTCCAATACAAACCTAATTAATGACAGTAAGCAAACACTAAAACGCAGCTTGCTCCACTAAAAAGGAATCAAAACAAGAAGTAAAGAACACTAACACACATATATATATATATATATATATATATATATATATATATATATATATATATGCAAGAACATTCAGCAGATAATGAATCAAATCTAAGCACACGGATATATCAACTTATAGTAAGTAAAAACATCCTTCTTTCAATCCAACAATCTAAAGAACAAGTGTAATATCATCCAACTGACAATCTACCAAGATGGATACAGTCATTTATCATACCAAAATCAAGCTCAAACTTATAAGAACACCCGTATTTACACCATCAATATGAAATCATTCACCCGCATCCAACACTTGTAACACTATATAACTCGGAACCAATGCTATAGACTCCCAGACCCGCCACTGAAAATCATGATCAAGTAAGAACCCCAATCCAAAATCTTAAATAAACTACATTGTACAACATATATCACTACATGTGTCGTAAACAACCCTAAAACTAATACTAAGATAAACAATCTTTTTTCCATTTTCCATCCAATTTCGTAATCAAATATTTTTCATTCACAAACTTGTCAATAAGATAAAAAAAAATGTATTATCATAACGAGATGAAAATCATCTTCACTACTAGTCTACATTCCACAAATATTAAAAATAATGTATACTCATGTTTCTATCCATAATACAAAGGCTTGACAAAAGTCTATGAAAACCATTTAACTAAGGAATAATTTCATATAGGGTTTTTGGCATTAAATAGCTTTATACTTTTTCAAATATATCCATATGATATGGTCACATTTTTACCTAAAACCGGCTAAACCGGTTAATTTTGTGAAATTCGTTAACGAACGTGACATCGTTAATCCTTTTTCCACCGTACGGTATCATCGTTAGTCTTTTTTTTCCAAAAAAAAACAATTTTTTCTGAAAATATGTTTTTTTCCGAATTTTTTTTCAAAAGTTTAGGCCCTGTTTAGTTGGTGAAAATTTTCCTATTTTTCTAGAAAATTTTTCATTTGCAAACTAAAAAACAGAAAAGCTGTTTAGTAGTATCATTTTTTCGAAAATTTTCTAAAATTTCAAAATTTTCATTTTTCAAATTTATATAGAAAATTAGAAAACCCCATATTACACTTTTCTAAATTTTCAACTCTTTTCTAGAAAAAGAAAACTCCCCTCTTTTCTAGAAATTTGGAAACAGAAAAATATGAAAAAATTTTCACAACTAAACACACCCTTATTTTTTTTGGAGAAAAACGTTTTAATTTTTTTTCGAAAATGTGTTTTTTTTTTAAAGAATAACTTTTGAAGTTTTTTTCTGGAGAAAATCATTTTAATTTTTTTTTAATTTTAAAATTTTTGGAAAAAAAATTTGGAATTTTTTAATTGAATAATAAAAGTTAATTTTTCCTAAAAACGTTTTTTTATGTCTTTTTTCAAAACCTAAATTTTTTTCGAAGATATTTTTTTTTTCAGAAAATAATTTTTCCTAAAAAAATTTTCAAGAAATTCTTTCGTTCTAATCTTTTCTAAATTTAAACTTTTTAATGAAAAAAAAGTTGAAAATAAATATTAATACTATAAATTCCTAAAAAAAACTATATAAAGAAAAAAATGAATTTAAAAAAAAATGATCATTTGCTTTTTTTCAAATTTCTTTTAGATATGTTAAGAAAATATTTTATTTTCAAATTTTATTTTTTTTGCAGAAAAATATTTTAAAATGGATTAACGTTGGAAACATTTTAAAACGACCGTTTGTAAAAGGACTAACGTTGCAAAGACCTTCCATGTATCATATTAACAGGTAAAATCAAAGTTGAGATACTATTTTGATAATTTTTTGAGTACACGTATCATGTGGATATATTTAAAAAAGTATATAGATATTTAAAACGTTAAACCCTTTCATATATCGCCCTGTTTTTGTTTTTTTAATTTCATATACACCTACATATAACCTTTTGAATAGGTAAATATGAACTTTTTTTACTTAAAATAAAAGGATACATGAAATTGCCCCTTTAAATATAAACAAAAATCCATAATAAATTGAATACCCATTTTTACCATAATACTCATAAAATCTGCAACTTTTGCGAGAGTCTGCAAAATTTTTTAAAACAAATTGCAAATTTAAAAAAAAATCGCAAAGTTCGACCCGGAAAGTTTAACAATGGTAGTTTTCATAAAATTTTAAGGTTAAACCTTGCACATTTTAAGACATTGCTGCCTTTTCATTCGGTTTTCGCGTTAAACCCAAAATTGCTATCTTTTCTCGTCAAGTGGCTTTTTAAGAAGTTTGCATGTAACACTTTTTGGCCAAAATAGCACAACAACTAAACAAGAAAAAGTTGTTGCAGTATTTTGACTATAACTTTCTCATGCTAACGCCTTTTCGGAGTGATTCAAAAAACGACTCTGCGACTTTCATGTTTTACGCTAAGCTTAATACCAAAGGAAAAGCTAGCAATTTTCAAAAAATCGCAATCTTGCGAGTTTTCATAAAATTTGCAAAACTTGCGGATTTTGTAGGTATTTGGTAAAAACAAGTGTTCTTTTTTTTCTGTCTCTTACTATAATAGCAAACAATTAACATAACTTTACATTAAATAGTAAAAAAGAAGTGTGTAACAGATAAATACCGGGTAGTAAAAGAAGCCAAAAAATAGATGATACGTATGAACCTGGAGTTGGACTTTTATAGGCGATTTGAAGAATGGTGTATGTCATTAAATTTTAAGGTATCAGAAGTTATTATGGTAAAGTTGGGCAGGTGAAAGCAGAAGCATTCAAGATAAACATATAAGGGAAATTTAGATATCATAAGTACTCTGCAATTTTATCATATAGAGTGCAGGTTTTCTACTTTTTAAGTTTTATTATCTTGAAACATTTGAGTTTTGGTTAGACAAAACTAGTATTAAAACAAACTTGCCTTAGTAAATATCATTTGCATTATGGCAACTCAGATCAAGAAGAGGGTAAATGCTTAAATTGTCATTAATGGTAGAAAACAAAAGATACAAAAGTAAAGTTGTGCATGTGTAATGGTAAAAGAAACATTTACTAAGAGTTGCATATGAAGGTAAGTAAAAGATATCAGATATACTCACTGCAATTTTATCCTATGCTGTGTATGTTTCTACTTTAAAATTTATCTTAGGAAATTTGATTTTTTGTTTACCTACAAACACTTTAATCTCTGTGTACGCGCAATCAAGCAATAAAATGCCAAAATGTTAATTTTTTTATCTGAGCATCCAAAGCAAATTCTACAAAATCTTATCATGCTCATTAATATAATTAGTTCGAACTATGTAAAAACGGACGAAGTGTAAGCTTGTGGTTGTTGGAATTTAGTAGTAAACTTAAATATAGTTTAGGGACTTAAGTGTACTTTGTAATATAGATTAGGAATAGACTAGTGTTAGGAAGTATTTAGGTTAACTTTCTTAAGTTGGTTTATAGGAAGTTTCCTATTTAACTTAAGACGGTGCCTACCCCCTCATCTCTATAAATAGGGATGAGGGGGGATCCTAGTTCATTGAATTCTTCTTCCTCAATGTAGTCTTTATTAGGGTTTATTAATAAAGGGGTAGTTGAGGGTATACCGTGTGCATATATGTTTGTCGGTTCTTTGTAGTCTCTCTCGTGTTCGCTACTTGTGCTCGATAACTCGCGATCTAGCGGTTCCGCGTTATCGAACTTCGGGTTTGTTGTCGGTATCGTACAACAAGTGGTATCAGAGCTTCAGGTCTCGAGGTCGCTGGTTACTAGGAATCGATCGAGGAGGATTGGTGTTCAGATCGTGGACATCAAGGAGCAGCAGCTAGGTTCGATTGAAAAGAGAGTCGTTGTTCTTCTTTGATCGACAAGGTTGCAGTAGTATCGAAAAGAAAAGGAAAAAAAAAAAAAGTTGGTTCTTCTTCACAGGTTTGGTGGTGGTGGCTGTTTTGCCGCCATTGCTCTAAAGGGAAGAAGAAGACGTTGTTGGTCTTTTGGTATATAAAAGTCAACAGATACTACAAAGGAGATTGGGCCAGATTTTGGCCTAAGGTTTTATATAAGCCATACTTTTAATTTGGTCTTTTGACTAAATTTATAATAGGCTTTTTATAATTTTGTTTTGTTTTGTTTTAAATAAAACAAAAAGGTGAATACTTTGTAGGGAATTTTTTTTTTTCTAAACACAAGGGGACTTCGTAATTCGTGATTGTGAGGTTTAAAATATCACAAGGTTTAGCGAATTATCGAAGGGGACTTTGTTAGTTTGTGATTGTGGGGTTTTTTCACAAGGTTTAGCAAACTAATAAAGGGGCTTTGTCGGTTTGTGATTGTGAGGTTTTTCACAAGGTTTAGCAAATCAACAAAGGGATAAAGAAGCGTTCAAGACTTGTCGAGGTTGCAAGATTTCTTAGGTTATTAGAAATCGGTTTGCAAAATTAAAAGTACGACAAGGGTTACTTCAAAAGACGTCGGGTACTTTCTTGATTCAAGGGTTGTCGATTTGTTGGATAGGTTAATTTCCAAGGTCCGGTCGATATTTGAGTAAGAAAGGGTTTTCTTTTGAAGGGTTACTTGGTTTGATCGATTTATAAGATTTTTATCTTAGCGTTATATCGATAAATCAAGGGTAGTGTTTACACACAGGAACTTTGCTAGATCGTATTTTTTGTGTTAACTAAATTCACAAAAGATTAAATTGGTTAGCAAAGGGTTAAAATAAGATGACGCTGAGCAAATTTGACATCGAGAAATTCGATGGGAAGAATGACTTTGGGTTATGGCAGGTAAGGATGAAGGCTTTGCTGGAACATCTGGAATTAGATGCAGCATTGGAAGAATTACCCGCCACCACAATAGTGGCTTACGATAACGTCATTCAGAAAAAGGCTTACAGCGCATTGATCTTGTGTTTGGATGATCGGGTCCTACGGGAGATCACCAAGGAGACGACTGCAGCGGGGATTTGGAAAAAGTTAGAGACTTTATACATGACAAAGTCTTTAGCTAATCGTTTGTACTTGAAGAAAAAGTTATATACTTTTCAAATGCATCAAGGTAGGAGTCAGTCTGAACATATTGATGAGTTTCACAAGCTCGTAGGTGACTTAGCGGCTATAGATACTGCTATATCAGATGAGGATCAAGCATTATTATTACTCACATCTTTACCATCGTCTTACGATAATCTCGTGGAGACTTTGCTATATGGTCGGGATACTTTGAAGCTAGAAGACGTGCTCGCGATACTTAATTCTAGGGAACTTCAGAAGATGACGGAAGCAAAGGGTGATGGTGGTGAAGGGTTGTATGTGAGGGAGAGATCTAATCAGAGAGATATGGAGCAGGGTGAAAATAGTTCGTGGTTAAGGTCACAAGGAAGGAGCAACAAACTCAGGTGTTATATATGTCAGTCTGAGGATCATTTGAAGAGGGATTGTCCCAGGTATAATCACAAGAAATCTCAAGGTTTTGTCAGGAGTAAAGATCAGGTATCCGGTTCTGGAGCTGATGGGTATGACAATGCTGATGTTATGATGGCTATGAGTGTTGATGAACTTTTGGACTGGATCATGGATTCAGGGGGCTCATACCATATGACACACAGGAGAGATTACTTGGTTGATTTTAAAGAGTATGACGGTGGTAATGTACTGCTAGGTGATGGCAGGGAATGCCGTGTACGGGGGACAGGAAAGGTTCGAGTACGAATGAGGGATGGATCAAGTTTCTTGTTGGACAACGTCAGGTATGTTCCGGAATTAAGACGAAACTTGATATCGCTGGGCACTCTTGAAAAAGAGGGTTTTACCGTGAAGATGCAGTTGGGCAAGATCAAGGTTATAAAGGGTTCACTGGTGGTACTATCAGGAACCAGAAGGGCTAATTGCGTATATACCCTGAACGGTCAGGCTATGACCGGGAAAACAATGAAGGGTAGGAAGCAGTTAGGAAAATTTCAGACTGGGTGGAAGATCAAGACAGGTGATGTTCTTGATTCATGTAATCAGAAGTCTACACAACAATGTATGAAGAGTGGGGTCGCCAAACATTTGGATGTTACAGGGTTACAGCAGCAGAATGGGTTGGTTGAGATGACAAACGTGACACTCTTGGATAAGGTACATTGTTTTCTGATTAAGTCTGGTCTGTCCAAGGTTTTTTGGACAGAGGATACAACCATGTCTACATATCTAGATAATAGGTCACCATCAGCAGCGATTGGATTCAAGAATACTATAGATATGTTTGGCGTTTTTGGTTGGCTTGCTAGTATTGAGCAAGGGATGCTTGAACCGGTTAATTTCAAGTGCATATTCCTGGGATACCGTAAAGGTATGAATGTTTATCAACTTTGGAGGTTAGATGACGTTACTTCAAAGGGAGTGCTTTACAGGAATATAGGTTTCAATGAAAGTGGGCAATACAAGAAAACTTTCATTGGTTCTGGTGTATGTACAAGTTCAGTGCAGGTGTTGTAAGGAGTTGAGTTTGAGGTGGAATATCGGGAGGATCATGCATTTGAGGTGGAACCTCAAGGGAATGTTGATCATGTAGATGTTTCAAAGAAAGTACAAACTCAAGTTTTGATATACTATCATCTAGCACGTGATAGGGAGCAACACTTAGCACGGGAACTGTTCAAGTATAGAGAAGACAGTAATGATACTACTTTTGCAGTTGCTGCAGTGAAGAAGATATATGCACACAAGTCATTGACTTTCAATGATATAGTTGCTTGTGAGGTTCTTTCCAAGTGGATGACTGGATTGAAGGAAGAAATGGATACTCGGTTAGATGTGCATGTGCTCAGCAACGGTTGCAGGAAAAGCAGTGACGACAGATACAGTTATTACTGGGAGGATACACCAGGTATGTTCATACATCTATTTCTCTATATAGATTGTATGGTATTTTCTTGCGGATGCAAGGCTGAGATCTCGGTTACCAAGGGTTTGCTGGTTAAAGCAAAGGGAAATATACTTGGTATTAAGATCATCAGGAATCGGAGTGGTAATACTCTGAGGGTGTCACAGTCCAGGTTTTACAACAGAAAGTTGGTACAGACTTTGTTGAAGGGACACTCCATACTGTCGTTGGAGGATAGTCTATCAGGGGACTGTGATGTGGTAAAGAATAGTAAGTGGTCATATATATATGCGGTTGGAAGCCAGGAGTATCAGGTGGTCTGCACGAGACCTGACATAGCATCTGCAGATGTGAGTATGTTGGATAGGTTTGATCGTGGATTACAGATATACGTACAAGTTTTTGTGGATTTTGACTACACCATGGGGAGATCGATCACTGTCATGAGTAGATCAATCACAAGGTACGGGTTGTTGATACATGGATGTGCTAGGAGCTGGGAAGCTAAGTTGCAGCACAAGGAGGCTTTGTGGACAACTAAAGCGGAGTATATGACACTTACGGAGGTTGTGAAAGGAGCTATTTGGCTAAGGGGATTCTTGGAAGAGTTTGGCGTGAAGCTTAACACTATTGCAGTTAATTGTGATAATCAGGGTGCGATTCATTTATCGCGGAATCATGTTTTTCATGATAGGACTAAGCACATCAATGTGCGTTATCACTTTATCAGAAGAGTCTTGGATGCAAAGACGGTTTGAGGTAGAACTGCAGGGAGCTCAAGGGGATCGTGAAGATGAGGTTTTTCAGGTGAGTAACGATCATGCTGCAGTGGCTCAAAGATGGTTGAAGGACAAACAACCTGAAGAAAACACAAACACGTGCTGCTTGGTAAATGAGCAGGAAAAGGTACACCTTGGTATAAAGGTGGGGGCAAACATTACGGTAACCGGAGTACCTGGTCAAGAGGGTGCGGAGGGTAATGTTGCTGAGAAGAAGAACGTGAAGGAGTTTATGGAAGCTAATCTAGGGAAATTACAGAAGTACAATGCCTGGTCGACAAGGTGGTTCCCGGTTCGAGGTTCCAACACCTGTAAAGGGTGTTGAGTATCGGTTATGTTTAAGTGTTACTCCTAAGGTGGAAATTGTTGGAATTTAGTAGTAAACTTAAATATAGTTTAGGGACTTAAGTGTACTTTGTAATATAGATTAGGAATAGACTAGTGTTAGGAAGTATTTAGGTTAACTTTCTTAAGTTGGTTTATAGGAAGTTTCCTATTTAACTTAAGACGGTGCCTACCCCCTCATCTCTATAAATAGGGATGAGGGGGGATCCTAGTTCATTGAATTCTTCTTCCTCAATGTAGTCTTTATTAGGGTTTATTAATAAAGGGGTAGTTGAGGGTATACCGTGTGCATATATGTTTGTCGGTTCTTTGTAGTCTCTCTCGTGTTCGCTACTTGTGCTCGATAACTCGCGATCTAGCGGTTCCGCGTTATCGAACTTCGGGTTTGTTGTCGGTATCGTACAACAGTGGTCGGCCAAGAGCTCTACAACTTATGCCGTGTGGAACATGGATTAACATATATGCTATGTCACATGTTCCATCGTGGCGTTGGTGGCCGGTATTCTTAGATCATAGTTGTGTATCCCTCACTTTAATCTATTGGTGATTTTAGTGTTATCACATATATTTTGTGTAATTGTGATATACTTGAGATCAAGGGCTTAATCAAGTATAGCTTATAGTCGAGTATGGAGAGTGCGGAGTGCACGCTCGTTCTAGCTAACTTGATGCCGTCACGAACAAATGCGAGGGTCAAGGGGGCCGCGCCCCCTTGCGGCGCTGCCCCTTAACAAATTTCTGTGTATTGCTTACATCTCTCGTTCCTTATAGACTAAGTGTGATTTTCTGTCTTATCCAATTGAGGATTTCGTGATACCCAAAGTATATAGGGTCGAAATACTTCAATCTGAAAATAGATCTCTACACGATTCAGAGAAATATCAGGATTGTTGATTACCACCCATTAAAACTAACATAATCTGTATTGTCTTTGTCAATGTCATTATGGACCACTGCATTGAGTAAAAATATATGTAACCATAGGTAATTACAAGAAATTTAGTACTAAAGTTATAAAATTATTTGCAAATGAGCGTAGTAGCAACGAATATCAACAACATACGATTAGAAGAAAGGTTTTTAGCTCGTCACATTATCTCCACGTCAACATTTAATTTTTTTCCCGCAAGTAAGCATAGGAGAAGGGTAGTGTTTCTGCTAGCTTCCGGCTTATGTGACAGCTCTGTTCCCATGAGTCCCAACTTATAATTATGAGAGGCATGGAGACTTGCTATCTTCATCATTGATTCTCCTATGTTCAAATTGAACATGAGAAAAAAAGGGAGACATCTATTGTATGACATATTTTGTTAAAGACTAATTGTACGCTCACAAAAACTGTTACGCATCAATATCTTTTTATTATTTAGGATATATCATTATGTTTTATGTTTATCATTTTAGTATCTTTTATTATTTATGTTTATCTTCTAAATTAGTATTTAAAGTTTTACAATGTAATCATTTATCATTTAATCAAAGATAAAAGTTAAACAAATGTCTGGTCCTCTCAACTCTCGTTCTTAAGGAGCCAGCACCCGCTAAAAGTGGTGCCCTATCCCGATACTACCCGAGAGGGTCGTATCAATTGGTGCTTTCATTGAGAGCCCTCAATTCGTTAAGGGATTTTGATCAAGGTTTCCAAAAAAAAAAAGAAAAAAAAAGTTATTGTTCATCGAAAAATACTGTTCATCCGAGGTACTGTTCATCCGTTCTGTTCATCGAGGTGTTGTTCATCCGTATTGTTCATTGGCTGTTACTGTTCATCTGCACCATTCTGGGTACTGTTCATCAGTGAGAAAAAAAAAATTTATATATTTTTTTGAGTTACTATGGCATCGGGCAACAACAATCGGGACGCACTATCTAAGCTCTTGCATAGGCGTACCGTAGCCGAATATGAAAGTGAGTTTGTGATACTTGCAAATCAAGCAACGGGGATCTCTGAAGATTTACTTCAATGTTATTATACATCTGGACTTAAACCGGCTTTACAATGTGCACTATTAAGGATAAGGCCTACAACTTTAAAAGAAGCCTTTTCCTTAGCCCGCATAACGGAGGCTCGTTTTGAAGCGATTGCGGAGAAAAATCTTAACATTGAAGAAAAGTTAGATGTCGTTTTATCATGGTCACATGAACCGCAACCAATTATTGGTGACTTACAACTTGTTGTTAGTGAACCGCAGCCTATTGTTGTTGAATCACTACTTATTATTGGTGACCCTATTGTTGGTGAATCGAAGGCGCCTATGGTTGGGAAATCTCAAATTGAGATTAGTGAATCACGACTTGTTGTTGATGAATCGTCTGAGAGTGTCACGTTATTTGTTCTATTCGAATGGAAGGAGTGTAGAGTGCCAATCCGGAAATTGTTACTACTCAAGCTAGAGAACAAGTTGAAGGTGAGCGTGCCAATGCTTAGTAAACGTCTCAAAATTTGGGACCCGGGAATCAAGAGTCTTTTTCAAGACGTCACCTTGAGGGCAAGGTGAATTCGAAGGAGTGAGGAATGTTACGCATCAATATCTTTTTATTATTTAGGATATATCATTATGTTTTATGTTTATCATGTTAGTATCTTTTATTATTTATGTTTATCTTCTAAATTAGTATTTAAGGTTTTACAATGTAATCATTTATCATTCAATCAAAGATAAAAGTTAAACAAATGTCTGGTCCTCTCATCTCTCATTCTTAAGGAGCCAACACCCGCTAAAAGTGGTGCCCTATCCCGATACTACCCGAGAGGGTCGTATCAAAAACCCAACATGCCCTCTTATTTTCAAATTATTTGAAGATTAGATGATCCGAGTCATACATGCGTTGATATAAGAGCATGTGCAATGGAGTGGTTTTTAAAAGACTTTTTACTATGTGAAAAAGCTATTTGTTTAGTTTTAACCATTGAAGCAAAGACTTGGTGGATAGCTTTTAGACAATGGCTTGTAACTTACCAAGTGTTTGACAAAAAAGTAACAAGCTATTGGTATTAAATAGATCAAGCATTGATTGTGAAGCAAAATGATTTGTTGGGCCAATAAAAGTTTTAACTATGGCCCAGTCTAGATTTGTTTAATTAGACTAAGTGTTTGCTGATCGCTGAGTGGACCAGCGACAGAGACTAGACCAGTGGAAGGCAAAGCCTCAGCTGGCACACCAGGAACATTCAAGTCAAAGACAACGTCAGAGAAGTCGAAGACAATCTGAAGTCAGACTCACCAGCGATTATGGATAGCTGGGATGTTGAAGGAATGTACTGGTGTTCAAGGATCTCTGAGTTGACAACACTCAGAGATCACTTAAGAACCCTAGAAGTCTGGGATAAGCAAAGCTTATCCAATCCTTTATAGTTTAGGCGGGAGAATCTACCAATTATTTTGAGCGGAACAAAACAAGAGATTCAAGATAAAGCCTAGTACGACCTAGTGGGACAAAAGGTGAACAGTTGGCAGAACTGTTCACCTAAAGTTGGTTAAAGGTATGTCTCGATTTAGACATGCATTTAATACGTTGTACTCCTCCACTCAGAAGGTGACACGTATCAACTACTCCCATTAAGGAAGCAACCTCGTACACTATAAATAGGAGTGAGAAGGAAGAATTAACTTAACCCTTGTGCTTGGATAATTTATCTAAGTTAATTCTCTCCTTGGAACCGCTGAGCCCTCAGCTGCCTACCAGCGTCTCATTGGTTCCCTTGTAAACTTGAGTCTTGAATCTAGTTTACTTGTTTCTAGGGTTCATATCTTGTTGTCATTCAACGAGTGTATTCATAGCACTTTTTAATACTTTGTTTATAATACTTAATAAAGCATTACGCGTTTGAAAAGTATTTCATTGTGTTTCGTGGTTACAAGAGTTATAGTTTATCAACAATTGTCATATTAAGGGACTTTCAATTGGTATCAGAGCGGTTTGATTTATAAAACTTTTCATAAACCGTTCTGGTTTTTAAAATCAAGATCTTAATATGGCTGATACTATACCTCCTCCACCTTTTGGTCAAACCAGTTTAGGTACCACTTCGACCACCATACCGGCCATCATATCTACCACCATGCCTACACCAGTTGTAAGCACTGGTAATAATGATGATGACCTTCCCCAACTACTTGATGTTCGAGGGGGGTCACATGTGTCCAATGTACCAGCATTCGATGAAGAGGATTTCTCAAGTTGGAAAAGTGAATTTCTTATATATTTAGATGGCTTAGAACCCTTCTTGATAGAAATCTTAGAAAATGGTCCATATGTACCACTGGCCGTTTCCTCTACCCCTGAGAGACCCATTAAGAAACCTGCTAAGCAATGGTCTCCAGCGGATAGACGTCTGGCTAACCAGGACAAGAGACTCAAAAGTATCATAGTCTCTTGCCTACCCAAGAACATTATGAAGTCCATCATTAAATGCAACTCTGCTAAGGAGATGTGGACTGAATTAGTTCTAGGGTATGAAGGTCCAGAGGAAACAAAAGAAACCAAAATCCAAGCCCTTAGACTTAAGTTTAATGCTTTTAAAGCTTTGGAAACAGAAACTGTTGCACAAACTTATACTAGGCTTAAGATTTTATTGAATGATTTAGGAAACAATGGAGTTGTTCTACCTAAGGCTGAGGTTAATGCTACTTTTGTCAATAGTTTACCTAGAAAATGGCTTAGCCTGAATCAGACCTTAAGAGCTAATAATGCTATAAAGAATGATACTTTAGCCCAATTGTTTGGTAGATATAACTATGAAGAAGGGCTAATTGACTCTATTTATAAATTAGAGACTGACAGATTTACCACTAGTATCACTGGTTCAAAAGCTCTTGTTGCTAACCATTCCTTTAAGGACAACGACTCTGACATTGAAGAGGACACCAGAAGTAGTCAAGAATTTCTTGATGAATTACATGCTGAGTTCCATGACAGAGCTCTTTTAGCTGATCAAAAGAGGTACTACAAGAGATCTGGTAGAGTTGGAGCTGCAAAGGTTGATAAATCCAAGGTGTCATGCTACACTTGTGGAAAGACTGGTCACTATCAAAAAGATTGCTGGTCAAACAAAACCTCCTCTCCAAGCTTCCCTTCATCCAGCAGCAACAACGGCAAGAAGAAGTTTTCCAACTCTCATTTCAAGCAAACCTCTCTCTCTGACTCAGAAGGGAAGAAGGACTACAAAGTCAAATACAAAGCCTTGAAAGCTGAGTTGCTAAAACTCAATCAGAAAGCCGATGATGCAGCAAAGAAAAAGTATGTTAAGAAGACTGAAAAAGGTCTGATCGCTGCCTCATTCGACTGGGATGATGAACCTCTCACGTCTGAGGATGAAGGTACCACCACCGTCAGAGCCTTTATGGCTGTCTCTGATGAAGAACCCGCTGTGGGTAAAAGTGAAGCAAGATCTGGTCAATGGGTGGATATCACCATGAAAAAGGTACAAAGAATGTTATCTATGACTGAAGGTCCTGATAGAGACCATGTCAGTGACTATACCTTGGTTGACCTCCACTTTGTGGAAGAGTAAAGAAAAAACCTGTTAAACAAATTTCACAGTCTTAAAACAGAGTTAAATCTTTGCCAGTCTGAATTAACAAATCTTAAACCATTTGTGAATCTTGCTAATCAACTTCAAAATGAAGTGAGCAAATTATCCATTGAAAATGAGTCTTTGTCTGATGAAAATTCTGAACTAAGGAAAACCATTGAGAAATGGAATTTGGCTCAATCCACAGTGGAAGAAATAGTCACTGGATCCATACCTGGTGATGTGGTTCAGACTATTGGGGGAAAGGGTAGATTCAAAAAACATGTCCCTGTTCCCAATGTCAAATTTGTCCCATCAGATGTCTCTTCTCCTTCTTCCACCTCTGTGGATGAGAAGAACTCTGACAAAGAATCAGAGGTACCAGCTCCACCCAGACCCGCTGGTGCCAACCCATCTGATTCCTTGCTTGGCCCTAAACCTCAAACCAAAACCCCTGGGAATTCAATTCTCAAAGTCGCTGACAAAGCGAATAAAAAGGTTTTTGTGGCTAAGGACTCCAACAAACCCACTCCTCCCCCAGAAGAGCTTTCTCCCACCAAGCAACTTCTCCTCACCCTGATGGAAGAGGTGAAAGGGTTGAAAGAACAAATCAACCCCAGAGTTAATAGTCCATCTGTTAACTCTCTTGGTGAGGGGTCTAGTAGCTCCAGGGGGAGAGCTTTGTTCAGACCTTGCAAGAATTGCGGTTTCAAGAATCACTCATCCGAGGATTGCTCCAAGAAACCTAAATGTATCACATGCGAGTCCTCTGAACACACATCCAGAGAGCATGAGGAGATCATAGCGGTTCAAAGAACCAAAATTCAAATGAGATCAAAAACTCCTCATCGACCCTCAAGAAAGGCTGAGCCTAAGCCCATAGATAACTCTCAGGGTTACAGACCTAATCCCCCTGCAAGTACTGTGGTTTCTTCGACCATCACTCTGATGAGTGCGAACATTATCCTGGATGTGACATATGTGGAAGCATGCGTCATGAACCCAAGGATTGCAACCAAAGAGGGGGAGGTAACCAGAGAAGGACCAATGTCGCTGGTCAGCGACAGCATGGACCCACTGGAAAGTGGGTTCATCATAGAAACTAATTTGGATTCGTTATATCTATGCAGGAATATCTGAAGAAATCTGTTTGGTATCTGGACAGCGGGTGCTCCAGACACATGACAAGGGTTAAACAATATCTGCATAGATATAAAAAGGAGTCTGGTCCTAAAGTAGTCTCTGGAGATGATTCCTCAGGGGCTACTGAGGGTTATGGCTCAGTGGATTGTAATGGAATAACCTTCACAAGGGTCGCTTATGTCAATAGACTGAAGCACAATCTAATCAGCATTAGTCAACTCTGCAATGCTGGCTTCAAAGTTCTGTTCACCAAGACCCAAGGAACAATCTTCAATCACAATGATGATGTTGTTCTTATTGCACCCAACAGAAGGGATGTGTACGTCATCGACATGACATCTTGTCCAGAGGATACAAACACTTGTCTCTATGCCAAAGCATCTGATAGTGAAAATTGGCTATGGCATAAGAGACTCTCCCATCTCAACTTCAAAAACATTAACAAACTGGCCAAGAATGATTTAGTAGCTGGTCTTCCCTCTCTGACCATCACCAAAGACAGACCCTGCTCAGCGTGCGAGAAAGGGAAGCACCACAGAGCCTCATTCAAGACTAAATAATCAATCTCCATAAATAAGTGCCTCCATCTCCTTCACATGGACTTATTTGGACAAGTAAAACCTCAATCCCTAAATCACAACAAATATACACTGGTCATTGTAGACGAATTCTCTAGATACACTTGGGTATTCTTTCTCAAAAGAAAGAGTGATGCTGCTGAAAGAATAATGTCCTTCATCAGAGAAATTGAGAATCTCAATGACTGCAGAGTTAAGGCTATCCGAAGTGACAATGGAACTGAATTCAAGAATCATGCCATGGAAGCCTTTTGTGATGAAAAGGGACTATCTCAGAACTTTTCCAACCCAGGCACCCCTGAGCAAAATGGTGTCGCTGAGAAAGTCTTTTTTTATTCCTTTGTCTCGAACTTCGTGAAGAACTCCATTCTATCTCTCCCTAGTTACGAACAAAAAACTGGGGTCTGAAAGAAGAAACAGAACCCTCATAGAGGCTGCTAGAACAATGCTCAGCGAATCAAGACTTCCTAAACAATTTTGGGGTGAAGCTGTGAACACAGCTTTTCACACACAAAACGATCCATCATTGTGAAGAGACATGACAAGACCTCTTATGAAGTATATAGGAAGAGAGCCCCTAATGTAAGCTACTTCCATGTCTTTGGTTGCCCTGTTTTCATTCACAACTACAGAGATCACCTGGGAAAATTTGATGAAAAGTCTGATGATGGATTCTTTGTTGGTTACTCTCTCACCTCCAGAGCTTACAGAGTGTTCAACATCCGTAGACAAGAATTAGAAGAATCCATCCATGTCACCTTCAATGAAGCAGACGCTGTCATCAACCACACCAACTCAGAAGAATGTGACATTGACTTCAATGAAGTTAAATCTTATCCAGAGGATGATTTCTCACATCCCAAGGAATCATCCAAGGGCGGTTACAAGGACTTCCCTTATGTTCATGCATTTGATCCTCATTCAATCTCTGACATCACTCCAGAAGTTGAAAATGCTGAACAAATCACTCCACCCACTACTGTGAATGCTGATCTTATTCAACCAATCTCTCCTCCTGATGAAGAGATTATGGATGAAGAAATAATCTGTGAAGAACCCTCAACATTCATTAAACCTGTTTTAACTTCTGAACCCACGGAGACTCCTGCTCCTCAATCCAAATGGAGTAGAAACCAAGATATTCTTCTGGTGAATATTCTTGGTGAACCCTCTAAAGGAGTCACCACCAAAGGTAAATTAAGATCTCTAGAAACTGCCTCAGCGAATGAATGCCTTTTCGCTGATTTTCTCTCTTAGGATGAACCTAAGAATGTGGCTGCTGCGCTTCTAGATGAAGGATGGGTTGTTGCAATGCAAGATGAGCTTAATCAGATCAAAAGAAACAAGGTGTGGACTATGGTAAAAGCTCCAGTTGGAAAGCAAGTGGTTGGAACTAAATGGGTCTACAGAAACAAGAGGGATGAAGCTGGCATGATTGTCAAAAACAAGGCTAGGCTTGTGGTGCTGGGATATAATCAATCTGAGGGGATTGACTATGATGAAACGTTTGCACCAGTAGCCAGATTAGAAGCTATCAGAATCTTCCTAGCCTTTGCAGCTTATATGGGGTTTACTGTGTACCAGATGGATGTGAAGAGTGCTTTCCTCAATGGGAAACTTACAGAGGAAGTTTATGTCTATCGACCCCCAGGGTTTGAAAGCAGTGAGTATCCTGACCACGTCTACGGACTTCACAAAGCACTCTATGGGCTAAAACAAGCGCCTAGAGCCTGGTATGAAACCCTATCCAAATTCTTACTTGAAAATAAATTTGTCAGAGGTACCATTGACCAAACCTTGTTCACTTATAGGTCCAAGGGTGATGTCATTTTAGTACAGATTTATGTGGATGATATAATTTTTGGTTCAACCAATATTACATTGAGCAAACAATTTGCCAAATTAATGACCAAAAAATATGAAATGAGCATGATGGGGGAATTAACTTTTTTCTTGGGTTTTCAAATTAAACAGAATTCAAAAGGAATTTCCAATTGTCAAGAAAAATATGTTAAGGATTTGCTAAAGAAGTATGATCTGTCTGATTGTGCATCAGTAAAATGCCCCATGCTTCCTCCCAACAACTTGGGAGCTGATGACTCAGGGGTCTCTGTTAATGAGACCTTATATAGAGGCATGATTGGGTCACTGATGTACCTCATAGCAAGCATACCAGACATACAATTTGCCACATGTCTCTGTGCTAAGTACCAGGCTAACCCCAAGGAATCCCACCTTGTAGTTGTCAAAAGAATTTTCAGGTACTTAAAAGGATCTCCCACATTGGGTCTCTGGTATCCTAATGGATCAGGCTTCAACCTCAAAGCCTACTCAGACTCTGACTATGCTGGGTGCTGTCTTGATAGAAAGAGCACCTTTGGGAGTTGTCAAATCCTTGGTGGAAAGTTAGTTTGTTGGAACGCCAAGAAACAAAACTCTGTGGCCATGTCATCAGCTGAAGCTGAATATGTTTGGGCTGCTGGTTGTTGTGCTCAAGTTCTCTGGATGAAAAGTCAGCTGGCTGATTATGGGATCATTTATGTAAAGGTTCCCATGTTCTGTGACAACACAAGTGCTATTGCCATCTCCAATAATCCGGTACTTTATTCCAGAACTAAGCATATTGACATCAGGTATCACTTTATCAGAGACCATATTTTAAAAGGTGATATTGAGCTCCATTTTATACCCACTGAATACCAGCTCGCTGATATATTCACCAAACCTCTGGCTGAGCCAAGTTTTACTAGGTTGGTTGTTGAGCTGGGTATGCTCAATATTGGTAAACAAATCTGATAAATGATCTCTGACCTCTGTCTCTGGGCATTAAAGGGAATTGAATGTAACGAGGTAGTTACATTCCAATGGGACTTAATATATTCCCATATTTAATTCAAATGATTAACCTTTATTGTCAACAACTTTCCCGCTTTCCAAGGGACATAAATATCACATGAAGAGTCAAGGGGTCCCACTTTTCCTAAAAGGTAAATTTTTGTATTAAATGCTTTAATTGAAAAACGGCAAACCCTTTTATCAAAACCATTGACTCACTTTTCAAAACTCACATTCTCATAACTTTCACACACACACACAACTATTCATCTTCTTAAAACCTTCATTTCTTCCACACTTCAACAATGGCGTCTTCATCTTCTAACACCGCTTTCACTGTTCTGGCCGCCTCGAACGTTGATTTTGGGATACACGATGGCAAAATTGCCTTGAACAACTGTGTAGCTCTCTTGGAACACATAAATTCACTCTACCAACCTTTGTTCTCCTTCCTCAAAAACTCCACCATTTTTGAAGCCATAACCAGAGTACCCTCCACTTGCTACCACCAATATTTGAAGGAGTTCTGGTATAGCGCGGAAGTTGATCCAACCTCTTCTCACATCACCTTCAACCTTTCCACACATTCCCAACCTCTCACCTTTGATCTTCATACATTTGCCAAAGTCATTGGACTTCCTGTAAATGAAGGCATGTCCGCTGTGCCTGCCAGCGCCACTATGAAGAAGGCTCTTGCTACCCTTCGTCCTCATGATGACAATGATAAACCCTTCACCACACAAGGTTTCCAAACCAAATCCCTGATCAAGGTGAACTACTTCTCACCTATTTGGAGGACGCTGATGTTATATATTGTGAAATGTCTGGGTGGAAACCAGGGGTCTCATGATCAACTTAATGGAGCACAACAAGCTATTGCCTACAGCTTAATTTGGGGACAAGATATAGGGATCGCCCATATACTTTACTCTGACCTCATTGCTAAGCTTGAAAACAAAGGGAAGAAGAATAGACTGGCCACCATCTGCTACACAAGATATCTCTCTCTTCTCTTAGAAGACATGCTGGGTGAAGGATACACAAATGATGAACTTCTCTCTTTCTCTCCTTATCACATCACTGCTGCATCACTAAAGACCCCTCTAGAAGATGAAGTGCCTCTCAGCAGGCACATGATGCAGGTCGTTGGGATACCGTTTGCTGATGGAGAGCCCTTGATCCCTCACAATGAGGTGAATGCTGAAAGAGCAACTGACAAGTCTCTGTTAAAGACCTCTGTGCAGTCTTCTTCTCAGCCCAAAGTGCCCAAGGAAAAGAAGAAAAAGAGGAAAGACACCCCCCTTTCCTCTGATACCCCTTCTGTTAATCCTTCCAAGTCCAAGAAGAACCCATCCCCTTCTCTGGTAGATGTGGTTGTAGAGCCTGCCGCTGACAAACAACCAGAGTCTAGCGTCTCCCAGTCAGCAGAGACGACTAAGAACCTTCTCAACACTGATATCTCTCAGGTATTAGTTTGCCATTTTATTCTTTTGGAGGCTCACATACAATCACTCTCAACATTCTGTAGGAGAGAGTGATGAAGACTTAGGGTTTTCCTCAACCCATAGAGTGTCTGTGTCAGCACCTAGAACCTTAGGATTATCTGTACACTCTGTCTTAACACAAGGATATGATTCATTTGTGCTCAAAACGCACCCCGATGATCCTTCACCCTCTGGACTGTGCTCTTGTCCATACCAACTTGAGCATGCTATAGGTCCCGACCCAGAGTCTCTGCACTTCACGCCGTCTCTGGGTCCCCTCACTGATAAGAGTCCCAAAGATATCATTCTTTTGGGGGGACTAAATAATCACCCTCAGTCTTCCTAGGGGCAGCGAACGACGACCATTCACCACATAATTTTCACAACTCAAAAGAGTCCCAAGGAGTAATCCTTATGGGGGAGCTGGATGATCACACCCAGCTATCCTAGGGGCAGCGAATGGCGACCCTTCAACATAACTATTTCACACTTAAAAGAGTCCCAAGGAGAAATCCTTAGGGGGGGCTGGATAATCACACCCAGCTTTCCTAGGGGCAGCGAATGGCGATCTATAACTTCATAATTTTTCACAATTGGTTACTAACAAATGTCATAACAGGCTCATAATCTTCATGAAGAACAGCAGAATGATGATGCCTATTCAATTGCTGGTGATGAAAATGCTGAAGTCCCCGACATAGATCTTGATGTCATGTCAGACATTGATTCCATACCAGAGGATGAGGTCTTCATTATCGAAGAGGACTTGACCATTTCAGACTATGCTGATATGGATGCTGATGATGACCAAGTTACATCAGAATTGAAACCCATCTCCTTCCTATCATTGCCCAATGTGCAAGAACTAGCTGCTAAGCGGCTATTGGACCAGAGGCTCTGTGCACCAACCCTAGTTCCCTTCCCAACATTGCCAAATGTCATGGAACTAGGGGCCAAGCAACACTTAGAATATTTACAAAAGCTCAAGCCTGTCCATGTTCCTCGAATGAAAGATGTTCAAGAACTCGCTGCTGAGGCTCTCTGGATTAATAGGGGTGACATCAGTAAAACCAAGCCCAAAGTCACAAATGATGTCATCCTCTATGAACTACAAACCCTAACCCACGCTGTTGAGGAGCTCACCACAACACTAGAGACTTCACTAACTTCATCTATGGAGTCCTCTATGTCTACCTTACTTCCGCAACTACTGGAGAGTGCCTTGCAAGCTCACCTCCCAGCTGTTATTAACCAGAGCCTCCAGCAATACATACCATCTGTCCTCTCATCAGCTGTCAAAGCAAATGTGGCAGCTATTGCTAAGGCGTCTGAGCCTTCACGAACTCTTCTTCAAGAGCTGTTGCAAGAGGAACTTAAGGAAATATGCCTATTTGTTCATCAAGAATTCAAGAAGTTCCTTAGTCCTAGTTCAGGCACAGCTACTACCGGCGCTATGCCTGAGGGGGAGAATTCAGCAACCTCCACCTCTGAAGAAGAAAAAGACACTGCCTCACCTAAGGGGGAGCAGTCACTCAAACACCCAAAACCCTCAACAGTGATTCCTACACCACAACCTCTTAGATCCTTCAACCCCAGCACCGATGCAATAAAGGATAAGGGTAAAGGAATTACTATTGAACAGCCTGAAATAACCCTGCACTCCCTACAAGAAGAAGGTAGATCTACAACAAGGCTCTCCAAAGACTCTGACCTAAACAAATTCAAGAGTGTTGATGAACCACCACTCACACCAGAGCAGGCAAAAGCTCAAATCTTGGAACACCAAAGGCTGGAAAACATCAAAGCGGCTGAACTCAAAAGCAAAGAAGCTCTGAACAAACTCTCTCCTGCTGCAAAGGAAGCTCAGCTGGTAAAGCTCAAAGAATTGGAGGTTAAAAGGAGCACCCTTCTAAAGAAATATGAAAGACTTGTAAACCAGAGAGCTGAACCAGGTCAAATCACCAAGTATGCAGGTTACACTGACAAGAACAAAAAGGTGGTGATGACCCTTTTTAGAGAGAACCAACTAACCAACTATAAAGTATCCAATGACTTTAAACTCAGAGATCTGGGCCTCTCTGAATGGTTAGAAATGCTGGCTCTTGCCCAAAAGAAGACTAGGCCTGGTGCTGCCCAAATGATGAAGAATATTCAAGCAAAGCTAAATTGGGTAAGAGACACGGCAAAGAAGTTGAAGGTACCCCTGTCTCCTCAACTTTCACAACAACAACCTTCTCAAGGACCAAGGAAAAGGAAAACCCAAATGGGGCCTCTGGTGGAGAAGTTGGTTACTGAAAACATTGTGAT
This sequence comes from Glebionis coronaria, assembly GCA_025667525.1. Taxonomy (NCBI): domain Eukaryota; kingdom Viridiplantae; phylum Streptophyta; class Magnoliopsida; order Asterales; family Asteraceae; genus Glebionis; species Glebionis coronaria. Next base: position 252,884,850 of record CM046878.1, read on the forward strand.
TGATGGGATGCACAGAAACTTGGTTCTGCCCAAAGAGATCGCCAAACCAGTAGGTGGCCAAGTATACTCAGAACCAGAGACAGATATGGTCTTTATGAATGGTAATTGTGAGTATTGCTTTCAGCGAATGAATGAACTACATCTGGCATCAACCATCCGGCTTATCAGACTCAAACAGGGCATCCTAAGGAATTGCAAAGCAACTGAGGATTTTGAGTTTGAAGTTGAACTTATCATCAACTCTAGGAGTGACAAGGTTGAAGCCCAGAGAATCTGTGATCAAGGCCTCGATCGCTGAAGAACCTTTTCTCTTTTCGTTTATTTTTACACCTCTGGGTGTTTTTGTAATAGACTAGGTTCTTTATGTTTAATAAAACTTTGAGGTATGTTTGTTAAATTATGTGTAAGAAGAAGCTGTGTACTCACTTACAATAATTTTAGACTTAGTATAATTTATAAACAAATAGGGGGAGATTTTTGGGCCAATGAAAGTTTTAACTATGGCCCAGTCTAGATTTGTTTAATTAGACTAAGTGTTTGCTGATCGCTGAGTGGACCAGCGACAGAGACTAGACCAGTGGAAGGCAAAGCCTCAGATGGCACACCAGGAACATTCAAGTCAAAGACAACGTCAGAGAAGTCGAAGACAATCTGAAGTCAGACTCACCAGCGATTATGGATAGCTGAGATGTTGAAGGAATGTACTGGTGTTCAAGGATCTCTGATTTGATAACACTCAGAGATCACTTAAGAACCCTAGAAGTCTGGGATAAGCAAAGCTTATCCAATCCTTTATAGTTTAGGCGGGAGAATCTACAAAGTGTTTTGAGCGAGACAAAACAAGAGATTCAAGATAAAGCCTAGTACGACCTAGTGGGACAAAATGTGAACAGTTGGTAGAACTGTTCACCTAAAGTTGGTTAAAGGTCTCGATTTAGACATGCATTTAATACGCTGTACTCCTCCACTCAGAAGGTGACACGTATCAACTACTCCCACTAAGGAAGCAACCTCGTACAATATAAATAGGAGTGAGAAGGAAGAATTAACTTAACCCTTGTGCTTGGATAATTTATCTAAGTTAATTTTCTCCTTGGAACCACTGAGCCCTCAGCTGCCTACTAGCGTCTCATTGGTTCCCTTGTAAACTTGAGTCTTGAATCTAGTTTACTTGTTTCTAGGGTTCATATCTTGTTGTCATTCAACGAGTGTATTCATAGCACTTTGTAATACTTTGTTTATAATACTTAATAAAGCATTACGCGTTTGAAAAGTATTTCATTGTGTTTCGTGGTTACAAGAGTTATAGTTTATCAACAATTGTCATATTAAGGGACTTTCATGATTAATTAAAAATCTTATGCATTCAATGCAAAGTCATTGAGGACTTGATGCATTGTAGATGCTCTAAGTTATAACCAACACTTATGAAAACCTTTGGTTTAATATCAAAGTTATATCAGTTTAGTTGTGTAAACTTTGGAGTTTTTTTAGCTAGCTGGCAACTACCATTTACTCCGTACTTTTATATCTCTGGTGTACTTTATTTCATGCTTTATTTACTTTTATAGGTGTTAGTATTAGTTCCAAAGTCTAGTTAAGATTAATATAAGCCATGTTTCCTATGTAAGCTTTATTTAAGGTAGGTTGTATTTGAGTCGGGTGGATCCAAGCCCAATCCCTAGTCGGTGAAGACTAGGGAACCGACCCCCTCACCCTATAAAAGGAGGTGAGGGGGTGATGCTCAAATCACACCGTAGTCTTTTATTCTTTCCTGTAAACCAATCGTTAATCAATAAAATCGTTTGGTTACCTTTTCTGTCCTTCTTCTGGGTTTCATTCATTGCATCTCTGCGATCTTCTTTATAGCGATCTTGGGTCCGCATATCGATCTTCAGGTTGTTGGGGGCATCGATTCCAACAAGTGGTATCAGAGCCTGGTTAGTCGTGGTCTTTGGAGATCGGTGCTAGATCAAGAGGTACGTGAAGAAAAGGGTTTCGATTTGGGTCGAAGGTTTTTTCTTGAGTTGCAGGTTGAAGACGAGACGGAGAAGACGAAGTTTATATGCTACGGTTGGGTTTTTGATAAAAACAAAAAGGAAAAGGTGCTATTCTTAATCACGTGGGTATAGTACTTCAAGTTGAAATTGGTTTGTCGTGATTTGGTATAGTAATATTTTTTTTCTTTTATTATTAAACAAATTGAAACAAAGGGATTTTGTTTTCATTAATTGTTTATTAAGTAACGACAAAAGGTTTTTGTTGCGGGTTTCTTGTGGTTCAAGTGTGATCGTGGTTTACTTGGGTTTTCAAGTTTACGATCGGGGTTTCTTGTTCGTGATCGAGGTTTAGGGTTATTCTAATTAAATCGATCTGCAAGAAGGTTATTTATGCAACAAGGGTGAAAGAATATGTCGTCGATAGCGAAGTTTGACGTCGAAAAATTCGACGGGTCTAATGACTTCGGGTTGTGGCGTGTGAAGATGCGGTGTCTATTAATTCAACATGGTTAGGAGGCTGCGTTAGATCCATTCCCAAATACCATGACAGACGCTGATAAGACTGCGGCGTTGAAGACAGAAGTCTATAAAAAAAGCACACAGTGCCTTACTCTTGTGCTTGGATAACAAGGTGTTGAGGGAAGTCAACAAAGAAAATTCTGCTGCGGGTGTTTGGTTAAAGTTAGAAACTTTGTATATGACAAAGTCTTTAGCCAACAAGTTGTACTTGAAGAAGAAGCTGTTCACTTTCTACATGCATTCAGGTAAGAAATTATCTGAACATATAGATGAGTTTAATAAGTTGATCGGTGACTTGGCGAACATAGACGTTGAAATTGATGACGAAGATCAGGCACTCATGTTACTTACATCATTACCATCTTCATATGATAACTTTGTGGAGACATTGCTTTATGGAAGGGAGTCGCTCTCTTTGAAAGATGTCTTGTCTACCCTCAATTCACGGGAGTTGAAGAAGAGGACAGATGCAAAGGATGATGGTGATGGGTTATTTGTAAGCGGGAGGCCGGAGCATCGGGGTAATCAAGGACGTGGTAGTTCGCGATCAAAGTCAAAGGGTAAAGGAACTTATAAACAGAAGTGTTACATATGCTATTTTGAGGATCGCCTTAAGAAAGACTGTCCAAAATGGAACAAGAAGAAATCAACTGGCTTTGTCAACAAGAATGCAAAATAGGACGCTGAGACGTATTCTAAGGGTTATGACAATGGTGATTTGTTGATGGCGGTGAGTGAGGAAAGGTTCTTAGAGTGGATCATGGACTCTGGTGGTTCCTATCACATGACGCCTAGGAGGGACTTCTTGTTTGATTTTAAGGAGCTTGATGGAGGTATGGTTTTGCTCGGTGATAATAGAGCATGTGCCATCAAGGGGACAGGGAAGGTGAGAGTACAAATGAAAGATGGTTCAAGTTTTGTGCTTGAGAATGTGCGTTACATTCCCGAGTTGAAACGAAATTTGTTATCTTTGGGCACTCTGGATCGAGAGGGCTATACCGTGAAGTTGCAGAATGGAAGAGTAAAGGTGATCAAGGGTTCTTTGATGGTTTTGTCGGGAACTTTGAAGGAAAATTGTGTGTACTCCTTGGATGTTTGGGCTGAATCAAGTGAAGCTAGTGTCGGTATACAAGAAAAGGAAATTCTTGCGCAGGTGTGGCATAAACGCCTGGGTCACATTAGTGAAGCAGGCCTGAATGAACTCAAAAGAAGAGAGGTGTTGGGGAAGGAAGGTCTAGGTAAGCTCGAATTCTGTGAAAATTGTGTTCTTGGAAAATCGACCAGGGTGAGTTTTGGTCGAGGTCAACACACAACAGAGGGAGTTATAGACTATGTCCATGCAGATCTCTGGGGTCCTTCTCGGGTAAAATCGATGAGTGGTTGTCGTTACTTCTTATCGATTGTTGATGATTATTCGAGGAGGGTTTGGGTTTATTTTCTTAGACACAAGAGTGAGGCGTTCAGCAAGTTCAAGGAGTGGAAGCAGTTGGTAGAAAACCAGACAGGTAGAAGACTGAAGAAACTTCGAACGGATAATGGTTTGGAGTTTTGTAATCAGGAGTTTAATAACTTGTGCAAGGAGAGCGGGGTAGCAAGACATTTGACGGTTGCTGGAACTCCGCAACAGAATGGTCTAGCTGAACGAATGAACAGGACGCTCTTGGACAAGGTTAGGTGTTTACTGATTCAGTCTGGTTTGCCAGAATCATTCTGGGCTGAAGCAATGGTGACGGCAGCATATTTGATCAATCGGTCTCCATCTAAAGCATTGGAGAAGAAGACACCTATGGATTTATGGTCAGGACATCCGGCGAATTACGAGATGTTGAAGATATTTGGTTGCGTTGCTTATTCACACGTGAGTCAGGGGAAGCTCAAGCCTAGAGCTATAAAATTCATATTCCTGGGGTATCCTGAGGGTGTGAAGGGATACAGATTATGGAGGTTGGATGATGTTAAACCGAAGATAATCATAAGCAGGGATGTGGTCTTTAATGAGAGCCTTATGTATAAGGATACTCTCAAGAGTGCTGGTGCTGCAGATTATGGGAAGGAAATTGAGTTTGAGGTGGAACTTCAAGGCAGTCGGGTCGAACCAACTGTGGATCCTCATACTGGGGTAAATCCAGGGAATGAATATGAGGATCAAGTTGAAGATGCAGTAGATGCAATGCCTCAACAACAAAATCTGGACAACTATGTTCTGGTGCGTGATAGAGCTAAGAGAACAACTACTAAACCTGCAAGGTATAGGAATGAAGGTAATGTATCATTGTCTAGATCATCAGGGTCTAGGGAAGAAGATGATATTACGGCTTATGCATTTTCTATTGCTGAGGAAGAAGATACACATGAACCAATCACATTCCAGGAGGCGATTAATTCATCTGAAAGGGATGAGTGGGTTCATGCTATGGAGGAAGAGATGAGTTCTTTAAAGAAGAATCATACTTAGGAGCTGGTCGATCAACCACGTGGTCAGAAGCTGGTAAGCTGCAAGTGGTTGTATAAGATTAAAGAAGGGATTGAAGGCATTCAGAAACCAAAGTATAAAGCAAGGCTGGTAGCTCGGGGGTTCATACAATGAGCAGGGATTGACTATAATGAGGTATTCTCACCCGTGGTTCGACATACATCTATTAGGGTGATTCTCTCATTAACTGCTTGTGAAGATTACGAGTTGGAACAACTTGATGTGAAGATGGCGTTTTTGCATGGTAATCTTGAAGAAACCATTTATATGAGGCAGCCGCTTGGTTTTGAAGAAGGAACGGGCAACAAGGTATGTTGGTTGAAGAAATCCCTTTATGGTCTTAAGCAGTCTCCAAGGCAGTGGTACAAACGATTTGATGTGTATATGGTCAGCAATGGGTTTAGCCGTAGCAACTATGATTGTTGTGTTTACTTCAAGGAGTTTGCACCAGGTATGTACATATATCTACTGTTGTATGTAGATGATATGTTGATTGCTTGTAAAAGCAAGTCTGAGATCGAATATACCAAGGGACTGCTGCGGAAAGAGTTGGATATGAAGGAACTTGGTCCAGCTAGGAAGATACTTGGTATGGAGATTGTCAGGGATAGGGGTAACCGAACCCTGAAGGTGTCTCCGTCGGGATATGTGCGGAAAATTCTGAATAACTACAGAGTGGATAATGGCAAGTCGGTCTCTGTGCCATTGGGAGCACACTTCAAGGTGTCTTTGAAGGATTGTCCGTCGAATGACTGGGATGTGGAAAGAATGAGTAAGGTCCCATATGCGAATGCTGTAGGTAGTTTAATATACTTCATGGTTTGCACTAGACCAAATATTGTGTATGCTGTTAGCATTGTGAGCAGGTATTTGGCGAATCCAGGTAAAAATCACTGGGAAGCAGTGAAGTGGATTTTGAAGTACTTGAAGGGCACTGCTGATGTAGGTCTAGTGTATGGTAGATATCAAGGGAAGCACATAGATGTTGACGGTTTCGTGGATAGCGATTATGCTAAAGACCCTAACAAGGGTAGGTCGATAACCGGGTACGTGTTTATGGTACATGGCTGTGTTGTGAGTTGGAAAGCAACTCTACAGCATGTTGTTGCATTGTCTACTACAGAGGCAGAGTATATGGCGCTTACGGAAGCTGTTAAGGAAAGCATTTGGCTTAAAGGTCTACTAATCGAGCTGGGAATAAACCTAAGGTCAGTGGTTGTGAATTGTGATAATCAAGGGGCAATTCATCTCTCAAGAAATGCAATGTTTCATGAGAGGACGAAGCATATCAACGTGAGGTATCACTTCATCAGGGAGATCGTGGAATCTAAAGAGAATGAAGTGGCAAAGATAGGCACGGAGGATAATGCAGCTGACGCGTTTACAAAGGTGGTTCCAGGTCCGAAGTTCAAGTATTGCATGAAGATACTTGGTGTCGGGGCTAACTAGTCTTATCACTAAGGTGGAATTGTTAGTATTAGTTCCTAAGTCTAGTTAAGATTAGTATAAGCCATGTTTCCTATGTAAGCTTTATTTAAGGTAGGTTGTATTTGAGCCGGGTGGATCCAAGCCCAATCCCTAGTCGGTGAAGACTAGGGAACCGACCCCCTCACCCTATAAAAGGAGGTGAGGGGGTGATGCTCAAATCACACCGTAGTCTTTTATTCTTTCCTGTAAACCAATCGTTAATCAATAAAATCGTTTGGTTACCTTTTGTGTCGTTCTTCTGGGTTTCATTCGTTGCATCTCTGCGATCTTCTTTACAGCGATCTAGGTTCCGCATATCGATCTTCGGGTTGTTGGGGGCATCGATTCCAACAATAGGAGACCTGAAGAGGTAGGCGAATTGAAGAGGGGCGATTTGAAAGCGTCAATTAGACGAAGGTGTGTGTCTTATTATCTTTAAACATTTAAATCTTTGTGTGCGCAAGCCACTAATCCGACAATGCTAATTTTGTTTCTTGAGCCTTCTATTTATACATCTTTGAAACATGATATGTTAACATATGTGGACTAATTATAAGCTGGTGGCCTGGTTCCAAGCACGACTCAGGGGGAATTATGTCATGTCGCATCTTCCCTCACGGTGTTGGTGGTGCTCTTGGATCATATCATTTGGTTGTGTATCCCCCCACTTTGATCGTGTATTATGTATATCTCTCAATATCAGCCCAAATGTAATTATCAATACAAGTATTAAAACAAGCCTGGAGTTTTGTTGTACTGTGGTCGAGATCACAGACCAATTCAGTTGCATTGTGACCGAGCTTTAGCTTTATTTCCTTTTTAAGCAAGCATAGAGTTTGTTTATCTGGGATTTAGGCTGAAAATATTCTTTTTGAAGGCATGTCAGCAAGCCTTAAATGAGGACTTCTTATATATAAAAAACTGTAAGCTTTTATTGCAAAGTGCTACTGTAAAAATGTATAGCTTGTCATATCTGCTTTGCAAGGATTGAAGTCGATGTTTACCAACTCAATATGGTAAGTAACTCAAATTTAAAGCTAGCTGCAACTTAATTTAAAGCTATACAAGCTTGGTTACAACTTAGGAGTTTTAATCAAATGCCAGGCTACCATTTTAGGCATTGTTGATGTTTTAAAGAAAACGCAATACTAATTTTTAAGATACGAATTACAGATTAAACAAGATTACAAAGATTTCAAGTGGCTCAACGTGTAATAATTAACTTATGTTAAAAGGCATGTACTAGTACGAAGATATACTCTTAAGAAACGATGATATATGCCAAGACGTGTCAAAAGTCTATTGGAACATCGTTAACAAGACTAATCAGAATGAAAAAGTAAGTCCAAAAATTTAGAGGATCTAATTTACAAACAAAAACTAATTTATTCCAAAACTGCAACTTGCACAGTAAGATAAGTAAGGAATCAATGGTAGAATAAGGAATAAAGGTGAAATGGGTGACCTTGGAACAAAATTTGAACACAATAATACTTGTCTGTAATCGTTTGTACTGTTCCGAACAACGTATTCCAGCCGCTTCCTGAAACTATCTCCGAGTCCTTGTTTTACTTCATTCTAAGGTTAGGCACAACGCATGGGGGTCGCGGTCTAGTTTTTTCGGCCGGCGACCTAGTGCGACCTATTTGCCACAACCCGGCGACCTAGTGCGACCTAGTTGAAAAAAAAAAAAAAAAAAAAAAAAAATTTTTTTAAACACAATAAATTTAATAAAAAAAATTACATTTATTTAAAAAAAAACATTACACAATTATTCGAAATTAAAAAACATTAAACATTAAATGGGTGATATCGCCATTATCCATTGCGATTATTCCAAATGTGTTCCACTAGATCGGCTTTTAGGTTGAGATGTAGATGTGGATCGACTATTTGCTGAGTAATTTGAAGCCTTTCTTCATGCGTATTTATCGGATCGTTATCAGCATGTTCTTCTACTTGATGATAATTGGGTGATATCGCCGCCCCCCTATGTTTAATAACCATATTGTGTAATATGATACACGTGTACATTATGTCTGATAGTCGACTTTTTGACAATCCTCGGGCCGGGATATCAATCATCTTCCATTTTGCTTTCAATACACCGAAGGCTCGCTCAACATCTTTTCTTGCTGCTTCGTGCTTCGTTTTATACAATCTTCGTTTATGATCATTTGTCGGCGGATCTTGTATAGACTTAATAAGAACCGACCATTGCGGATATATCCCATCAGTAAGATAGTATCCTCGACGATAATGCACGTTGTTAGCCACGAATCCCAGTTCAGGTGCTTTCCCCGATTTAAGATCATTAAAAATAGGGGACTGGCGTAAAACATTCACGTCGTTATTCATCCCAGCTACACCAAAGAATGCATGCCAAATCCATAAGTCTTGCGATGCAACCGCCTCCAATAAAATGAACGGTGTTGACCCCTGATCACGCCTACTAAATTGAGCTTTATAAGCAACGGGACAATTCTCCCACGGCCAATGTGTACAATCGATACTTCCTAGCATCCCAGGAAACCCGTGTTTTTCCTCGTGAAAAACATAAAGTTTTTCCATGTCAGTATAAGTAGGCTTTCGCAAGTACTCTGTACCATATAATTGCATTATGCCGGTACAAAACCGTCGAAGACACTCTCGTGCTGTTGTCGCACCCATTTGCAAATATTCGTCTAGAGAATCAGGCACGGCTCCGTACGCCAGTTGACGAATAGCGGATGTGCACTTCAGCAAGGGCGAAAGACATTCTCGATTCAAAGCATCCGTTGAGTTTCGAAAATAAGCATAGTTATTTTTCAAATCGTCAACAATTTTTAAGAATAAATCGCGATCCATTCGGAATCGATCACGAAATGTCTCTGCTTCATACTGCGGCCCTTCAGTAAAATACGCATCTACTAGACGATTATGTGCACCCTGATAATCTCTATATATATACGACCGTTTTTTGGGGCGTGATGCTTCATAAGCCTGTTCGCACGCGTAAAAGCTTCTAACTCACTAGTAACTTCTTCTTCGTCGTCGGAAGAGTCGGCAAAAAACAATTCATAAGACATTTTTGAAGATTTGTGTGTTATATTTTTGTGATAATTGGTAATAAAAATAGGGTATTTATAGGCTTAAACAAATATGACCGTTTGGAATTTTTTTTTTAAAAAAAAAATGACCGTTTGAATTTTTGGCTTAAACAACTCACAATTTAACTAGGTCGGGACTAGGGTCGATTTGGCCTCGATTTACACCGGCGACCGAATCGCCGCAACGCGACGATTCGGTCGCGACCGACGATCGACCGAAAATATTCCGGGGCGTTGCGCCCAGCCTAAGATTTACATTACATAAAAGAGATAAAAGTCCATGACAATGTGTCGTTCTCAAGTTCAAGTCCTAAAACTCAAAAGAAGTGTCATAGTAATGTAACGTAATAGAGGGACGGATATAAGAATATGACAAGTTTATTTTTATGTTTTTTCAAATTTTCAGTTTTTCTAGATCAACAAAACAAAAGAAGAAGAAGAAGATATGAGTCACTAGCTTGAGTCGAACTGAATTTAGGTATTCTCGGGGTCAAAACGGATGGATGGCAAATATAGACCAAACCATGACATAAATAACAAATGATATGTTGTGTAGAGTTTGGTATAACCCTCAAGACAAGGTTTAACCTTATTATCTATGAAAACTTCTATCTATTTTATTGAACAAAAAGTCAGAGTTAATTATGATAATTCACGAGTTGAATCAATGCGTATTAAATTTATTTGTAATTTAGAAGAAACGTTTGTGTTTAATTAATGTCGTTCAACCGGTGGCCTCAAGGCACTTGTTATACAAACCCTTCCTAGTGGACTAATCTACAATTACTCATCATCTGACAAATAAATCACTTCATGAGCAGAAGGAGGCTGTGCAGCATTACCCCTCTTGGGAATTCAGGTGTCTTCAGGAATATTAAGCACACAAGCAACATTGTATGCCAGCGTATTAACGTACGTGGTCATTCAACTTATCCTGGGACCACTACTTTGGGCCACAGATTGACCGCGTGATGGTAATGCTGAGTGAACGGATGTGGCGACGGAGGCATGTAATGTGGTGACTCTTATTGTGGTTGTGATGGTGGTGGCACAGGGAAACGTTTACAAGATTGTGGTGGCAGTGGTTGTACAGATGATGTTGAATTTAGTGGTTGGAAATTCGAGGGCGAGGTTAGTGCGACGCTGCTTGTTACAGGTTGAAATGGCAATGCCTACGGTTAGTGCGATCGCATATGTGGGCCCGGGGTCTGAATTTCACGGCTGACCAAAGGTCGTATATGTGGGTCCGTACTGCGAGTTACACTGCTTACCAAAGGTCGAGTTTGTGGTGATTTGTCACAGCCCGCCAAGGCGGAATTGCAAAGCATGAACGATAGATATCATCACAATAGAGAAAACTTTATATTTGATTAATCACTTCTATTAGATAAAAAAAAAAGATATGAAAATTTGTCCCTCAAATGACCTTTTCTTATATCTAAATATCAGATTTACAGGTCTCACCATTTACAGGATATTTATGGTTAATTTGGAGGAAAAGACGAGCCATATATCAAAGAAATCCAAGAAAAGGCCAAGTTAAGGATTATTAGATGGAGATATTCAAGGCCAGAGTTAAGGATGAAGCAACAACTTGTAAACAAACGTAGGCCTTATCCTCCCTAGATGGCAATATGGTTCCAAAATAGAAGAGCTCGGTTAAATTCATGCATGCCGACTAAAGGTATAACAACTTGCAGCAGAACTACGACCCTCATCTAAGTCAAAGTTGTCACAAGTAGAGATTAAGCTCTTCTTAGTTCTTACCCAGTTAGCATAAATAGTCCCAAAATGGGCAAGTATATAATACGTTGAGATGTGGGAGATGTGTAAGAAGATCTTAATAGTCCCACAATGGTCCAAAAAATTATACAGGTTATTTAACCATAGTTCAATATTTATAAAAAACCAAGAAATAAGTCAATAACTAATAACAAATTAGGGCATGTTTTGCAATAGCAAATTTATAGTTAATTTATGGTCTTTAGTATTATATCATTTAACATTAGTTCAATCAACTATTTTACTATATCTATACTTCATAATATTAGTATGTTATAAACTCTCTTGTTAACTACACTTATTTTTTAACATTCATCAACCATCTTAATTCTAAGTTATAAAACACAAGTAGTAAAAAAAAATCATTAACATGATGTTATTTTATCCAAACTATAACAAGCAAAAACATCACCGAATAACTGTGTGATGTAAATGATAACATTAGATAGAAATCCGACAAAGTTATGTAAGTGAAAAGATGGAACAACAGAAACAATATCAAACAATTATCAAAATATAAATGTTTCTTTGAACTAAATTTTAAAGCTAGCAACCCAATGTACGAGCTTTGAAGTTAATTTAAACATATATACTAACATGAAACTAAAACCATATTCAAGCCCGCTTAATGATGGATCATACTGTTTATGTAATCATTTAAGACCGTATCAATCACCGGACGTAGGGTGGTAAACACATAATGATATGTCCTTTCAGTCGGATGAACCGAGTCCCAAAAGACATACTTCGAAGCATCGTCACATACTGGCGAATTCATGTTGCATAACAATCCTGCTTCAATATACCCAGAACCGCAACATCCGGTACTCACCTTTTCAAAACCTAAAAGATAAAAAAAAAAAAAAAGTTTACCAGTTGAGTTTTGATTCACCCACAAATTAGCATGTAACAATTTTAGTGTAGCCTAACGTAAATAAATATATTAAATTTGTAAACTTGCCAAATTTGCTTTCTCCAAACTCAATCATATTAAGCACCGGTTTGTAGATATCCACATAGTAAAACTTTGTTTCGACCGTTTGCATTGCCTTCAATTTGTTTTCTAGAATCAGGTTGTAATTGGTCGCAGCCGATAACATATAGCCGACACATTTACGATCCCCAGAATCTCTGTTTAGAGTGATTACTTCAGGCAAGCAACCCATTGGCGGCAATCCAACCATGACTATCTTACGAGCACCTTGGTTTACCATTTCCTTCATATTTAATCACTAAAATTGTTAGGAGATCAAGTTAAAAGATAAATATACGTGAGAAGTATAAAGAGGTTTGGAAAAATAAATAATTCAAAAAAATTTCCCCAAGACAAAAAAATTAAAATTTTAACGAAAAAAAATGCATATATATTTTATCTTATTTTACTGCACAATAAAAATTTGATGCATATACTTTTCAGAAGATCAGATGCAAAATTAAATTTGTGATGCACAAAAGATGTTGATTTATAAAATTTTAATGTGCAAACATTTTTTTTACAACTATTTGGCCTCAAAATTATACACTTAGAAAAAACCTTCACAACTTTTTTATCCAACAAATACCCCAATCTTGTAAAAGTTTTTTTGTACTTTTATCCAATGTTCTAGTTTTTAAAATCCTTCGACGCTTATCACGAAATTGTCTTTCTACTTTAACCTTGCTATTTAGATCGAATATAATTGTTACGAAGTGGATTTAATTCGTGTTCTACTTGAGAGGGCATATATACGTTGTGATATGATGCCCATCAATGAAATTACAATGATACAATTAACATTAACATGTCCTATGCGCAAATATAACACACACAAATCGTAAAAAAACTCAAATTTTCATATCATAAAGTAGTTAAAAAGTTTACTTTTCTAAAATATGTATTTTATTTTATTTATCCGGATAATTAAACTTGTGAATGCATATTAGACAAAAAAATTGATCATTTGTTTATAAAAAGAGCAAAACGTGTGAGTTTATTCATATCAGTAGCAATGGAGGTATCACGTCACATCTAGCTGTTATAATAAATATGGTTTTGGTTAGCTCTTCATTTAGTTTCTCACCCACATTTGTACGTACGTATCTATTATTGGCATATTTAACTAGCATGGCTACAAAATACTATAGATCAACCTAGTTTAAGAAATATCAACCTAGTTTAAGTTTGTTAAAAAAAAAACCTAGTTTAAGAAATATCAACTGAATGGCTGATTATAGACCTATCAAATAGAACACTTTGAATGGGTAGGATTATGGACCAATCGTCTGAAAAGGTTAGTCATTGTTAGTTTTTTTAACTATAATCTGTCTTAAATTTTTATATGGTTGAAAACAACTAAGTATTAGATGAACAAACGTTATATATGAACGAAACGACTAAGTAAGTTTAATATGCTAGACGTGACACTATAACAATCGAGGCCATTTGTGAGGACGAAACATACATGAGTATGATAACCAGAGAAAGACATACCTTGATGACATGGTCAATGTTCTGAAGCAAAAAGTTACTATAACTTGTGACGTTCGGATATATATACTGGTTAACTGCTCCGCCAAGGCCATAATAATTGACAACAAAATCATTAGTTCCGGCACTTATCACAAACACAGCCCTCGCTATTAGGTCGACTGTACTTTCCTTCCCTATGTGCATTTCTATCTTTGATTTGTACTCTTTGAAGTACTCCATCTGTTGGTCGAATGAAATCGTACTCTACACAGATGTCCAAGTAAAACTATAAGAAATTTGTCTAATTTGTGTATAAAGCTAGACATTTTTCAGTACAATTAACGTGTATACTATATACATATGCAATACAATGTGAATATAGCCAGGTACCAGTTAAATAAGACATTAAAGGCATACCATCTTTCTTCTTATGAACATGCCATGATCAGCAATAATTTAAAGCAGAATAGGACTCCACCAAACAGACATTTATTAACCTGGCTATCATTTATGGCACAAAATTTTCACATGTCTATTACGTTTTTGCATTTTTTTTACGATGTTTGTGCACCATAGAATAGCAACTTTAACAAAACTTATACCCCATATTGTATCTAGTTTAACTGGAGGCAGTACAACAAAAACAAAAAATCGAGTTTCATATAAGAAAATTACAAGAACCATCTTTAATTGTACGATTAATGTCTGCGGTTTAGACACAAGAAAAACATCATCAAACAGACTTACCGAGAGAGTTGCAGTCATTGGATCAAATCCTGAGCCCGCAGATGCAAACGTAACTCCGGTCATTAGGTCCTTGATCCCGAGAGTTGGATCCAAATAAGCAGGCACAATATCTTTTACACCGGCATACGAAGCTGCAAATTTGTAAGATTGCAAAAGATAATCAATCAATATAATTCATAATGCATGAAAAAAAAATACTCCGTATATATTAGCAACTTATATCTGGACTTAAGTACGTACCTATGAAATCAGTTACGAGGCGGCCGTTAGTAAACCTTCCAGTTGGAATGTGGTTAACGAAATCTCTCCCATAAGGAGGAAAATTACTTTTCATCGGAGTTTCAATGAAATTGTTGTTTCCAGCATCAACTGTTGAGTCCCCAAACACAAAAAGTGCAGAAGGTTTCGGCTTCAACACTGGAGCTTGAGGTTGAGCATAGTTAGAGGTAAAGAAGACCATGGAAAATAGAGAAATAAAATAGCAAGCTGCTAGATAAGAATCCATTTTTCTTGGAACAGACATAAGCAAAAAACTTGAGGCTTTATGGCCTATTTGGTTGCTCATTTGATGGATATAAAAAAGACTTTCAATTTGTGTTTCAACGTCACAATTGATAATACTGTTTTGTCTTAAAACTGAGAAAGTCGGATGACTTTTAAATTTGACTAATACTCGTACTATTCTGTCTGTCTGTCTGCATGCAACATCAAACATTAACATCGACCTAGCTTTCGATCCATACCTAAATGTACGAGCGAATCGCATTCATTCATTTGTTTATATCTTCATATATCTATCCATTAAATTATACTAGCACAGTTCGACGATAAATATCGGCGACAATTTTTAAAACAAACAAATGTTGCACTCTTACCTATCAATTATGTATTCACATTAGATTTGAAAAAGTTAAAAAGGTGTTTGGGTCTACTGCTTGTTTGAGGTTTTTGTGTAATTGGATAAGTGTATGTTGGTGTGTTGTTCTTGTTCTTATATAAGTGATAAAGTTGAGTGATAAACTGCATGCTTTAAGTTCTTGAACACTAAAATCAAACAAAGGGGTATAAAATCTTGGTTTCTTGTTGTTTTGAGCTGTGATTTTGGGGACACCTAGTTCTAGGCCTAGATTTAAGGTAACAAGTGCTAAATCATAACCATTGTAACCTTTTAGTAAGATTTGAAGCTTGGAATTTTGATTTGTGGTCAAGTATATCAGCAAAAAGTTCTCGTGTTTGCCTGCTTATATCAGAAACCTGTTTATGCATGAAACTATATTAATTCTTTGAACCAGTGTATAAAACAAGTTAAGTTGTGCTTATTTAAGTTTAATATAGCTTGTGTGTGTTTTTGGTGCAAGCAAGCTTTTGAAGTATAACTGTAAAAAAATTGAATTAAGATAAACATGTTAAAATTGAAATAAATTAATAGTTAATAAAATATATCAAAATATATATTAAATTAAAAAACACAAAAATAAAATTTAATAAATTTAGATTATTAAAAGAATAAATAAATAAATAAATATTTTAACAAAAAATTAAAGATACGTTTAAATATATTGTTGCAAAGTTTGTTACAAATGTTGTTATAAAAGACGTCATGATATATAATGTGAGAAAGACATCAAGTTACTTGTTTTATTTAGTAAATAAAAGTGGCTAAAAATCCAGCTTTGCTATTTTGGAAAAGTCTAAAATGCTTATAAGGTAGTTATAGATACACATAATAGATTTTTCTTCATTGATAGACAATATTTCACAAAATATAAAAAGATTTAGAAAAATCTTGGACTCTAGTACGACTTACAAAAGCTATCCTACGTTCTAGCTGTTAGCGGCTTCTTAAAATATCAAAATTTATATGTAACACCCCGCCTTGGCCGAAAAACGAGGTGTAACTTCATGAGTATCATCATAACACAATGGGGCCACAATAGAGAATATACTAAATGAAAAGTAAAAAAAACAAAAAAGAGTCTTGTATTGAAATAAAATCCTAGAACAATACATAGACAATGCAAATATCAAAGTATAGTACACAAGTATGCATAAAAGTCTAATGCAAAAAAAATAAGAAGATGCACTCCACCAACAAATCCTAAGGTCTCTCTAGCATCTCTTAACTTCTAAAGCACCTCGATAATCACCTGAAAATGATGGTAAAACACGTCAACATAAAGTTAGTGAGAGTCATATGTTTACGTCACAAAATAGATTCCAATAGTTGTGCTCAATGTCAAAACAATACATGGGTTATTTATATGGCCAACAAATACTACATGTAAACAAACAAGCATACAACATCTAATTCTCAAGGTACCATCACAAATCCAAAGTGTGAGCTGCAATCTTACCACTACCAAAGTGTGAGGTACATGACCCCTCCCGGTGCATGCAGTCTTACGACTCCCAATCTCCACCGTGGGATACATAACCTAACGAGTCTATGCAATCTTACCAAAACCATTGAATGTGGCATCACAAAACATGCAAGTCACATATAGCACATTGATGTCCATATACATTCAAAACAAACTTTCACAACACATATTAACACAAGCATCGTTTCCATCCCTTTTGAAATAAAAACATTTTAAAGACAAGGGACTATGAAACTCACTTGATTGCAAGGTACAAAGCAATCCTTGCAACATTATAATCAACAAACATACATGTTACAATCGATTAGGCCAAATGCCCACATGATGTAACAATCACAAGATGAATGTCTAAACTTACTTCTACCTAACAATCCCAATCATCTTAATATACTCACAACCTATCTTTTTGCACCACTAATTATCTATCTCAATATTTCCAAAAATTGTCAAATTTTCTACTCACAAAACAGCCCCAAATAAAATACTAATCAATGTCATTGTTCTAGCACATTCTTCACTGAGCTTCATAATGACTTGTAAGCTTAAAAGTTTTTTACAAAAGTGTATCCATAGTAATTGACCCAAATTAATCTCAGTTTTGGACATAGTAAAGTATGAGATCATCAGACCTATTTAGACACCTAAAAAAAATTTACCAAAATTATAGTAGTTCTCATTCATTATGAACTTACCTCTGTAAGTTTCCCAAAATTTATCATTTACGTGGTTTTTAAATTAAAACCCCAATTTCAAATCTGTCCAAAAACTCACTGTTCTGAATGACGAACCTTGTAACCATGTCTTGACCGACCTATAGACCTAAATAATTACAAATATACAATTTTTAAAACTAGACTTCCTGTAGATAATTTTATACTTTTGAAGCACTAAAAAATATTTTCGTATGATCAAGTTATGACCCAAACAAGATGACTCAAAATTTCAGTCAGATTTAACTCAGAATTTACACATGATAAAAAACGAATTACCATCACTGATTATTACGAAGCATCATCCTAATCATATTAATTATTATATATATCTCTAATTAAATATTCATTAATAACCCTAATTCATCTTATAAATTAATTATATAATTAACAACATGATTGGATTAAATTAAACAAGGGTTTTGAAGATTTTACCTTAGAAATCAATGGAAAGAATTATTTTTTATGAAACCCGAAATCCACCATTGATGGATTTCAACCCAAGGGAGTTAAGGGGAGATCTGATCTTTTGATCAATCGTAGGGTAAAAGATTTAAAATACCCACATACTTTATGTTTTGTCCATGATTAACCTATGTACTCTATTAAATACCAGATTACCCCTTAAACTTGTTAAGTTGTTCCATATTACCCCCTGTTACCGGATACATGCCACGTTTGTGGCACGTTGGAAAAAGAACTACACCTCACCTTGGCCATATTAGTTCCATCTTGCGTCTTTTCCCCCTTTTCACCCTTTCCCCTTTTCACTTTTCATTAAACGCATTGTTAACGAATCCTTATCCAAATTAAATCAAACAACAAAATAATTCGACCCTTATTTGGATTAAACCAAAAACAAAATCATATTGCTTCTTCATCATCATCATCCGAATCGATTCGACGAAGGAAAATGATTCCAACAAAATGCAAATGCAATCTGCCATTGATGACACTCGTATCTTGGACCCCGATGAACCTAGCTCAAAGATTTATGGTTTGTCCTAATCGTTATGTAAGTTAATTTATAACTCCATTTAATTGGAATTATTATACGTAATTTTCCCCCAATTTTTTAGGTCTAATTTCAAACCCTAATTTTTTGTAATAGAAAACTAGTGTCAAAAAATGTACACAATAGTTTTGGAAAGATTATGAGATAGACAGTGAATGGTATAGATCCCATCTTCGTGAAATATACTTGATTCTTATCCCAATTGAAAGGGAAAAACTTGAAAGTGAAATGTCAGTGAGAGATGAACTAGCTTTAATGGAAGCTCAATTTGCAAATGCTCAGACTGAATTGGAGGGTTTAAGGGATGAATTGAAGAAAAGAGAAAAACTCCTTGGGTTTTGGAAAGCAGTTGTGATTTCCTTGATAATCTTGTTTGAAATTTTTGTTCTTATCAAGTAGGTTTTTAGTAATATTAGGTTATGTATTAGGGTAGTATTATGTATTTCAATTTATTGGCTAAATAGCCATTTAACATTTGTGTAATTTTCTAGGCTACAAATGCCTTTAAAATGAAATATATATTTCCATATTTGCCTCATTTGTTATATGTTAATGCTGCTGCCAATGTGTTGTTTTTATTTTACAAACAAAGCTTTTAGTATATCATGTATAAGAAAAGGGGTCAAATGGCCATAAATACCAAGCATTTAGTATGGCTTAAGTCTTCAATGCGTTTGTGTTAAACTCCTAACCACCAAGTTGTCAACACCAACATAAATGAACCCAATTGCCTTAAGTCCTAACCCTATATTTTTCTTATCCGGATAAAGGCAACACCAACAAAAACACAAACACACCTATAGTCAACAACATGGATAAAGGCAAATTCAAAGGTTTGTTTATCTTATTCCTTGCTGATTACCTTTAGCAGATCTTATTTTTGTGCATGTTTAAGGGTTTAATATATTTTCCAGAGATCATATGCATTAGTAGTGACTATGAAAGTGACAGTAGCAGTAACTCTGAAAGTGACAGTAGCAGTGGTGCTGGAAGTATGGATGATAACCAAGATATACCAACAGGTCTACTTAATTAGTATGTTTATGAGACTCTTGATGCATACAAGGTAGATCCTAACTTTGAATCCAAGGACAATACTATTAACACCTATATCAAAAAGACAATTGGTATTTTTTTAGAAGAAGCCCGATGATGATAGAAAATGGAGACCATGGAAAGATGTGATTAGGGCTAGGGAGTATAAGGAAACCTTGGATGACTAGCTCATGCATACCAATGGGTAGGTTTGACAAAAAAACAAGTGACCACAAAAGCCCTGTTCCAATAAAAAATGTTGTTATTGGTCTTCCATGTAAGACAACTTAGGACCATATACTTCAACAAGCTGCTGACAAAGGTTCTTGCAAAAGAAAGGTTTGAAATTTATGGTTAATGTCTTGTATGCTCATAGCCTAAAAGAATGGCATGTTTATGAATTTGGTTAACCTATGCGTTTTGGTACTAGTATCATGCATGTATATTGGCTGGTTTATGTATGCAACCATGTAGGATATTATAGCCTGTAAAATGGTTTGTTTATTTATGGGACCAATTAGTATGGGACCAATGTCTTTTATGTGTTTTGGTACTAGTATCATGCATGTATATTGGCTGGTTTATGTATGCAACCATGCAACATATTATAGCCTATAAAATTACTTGTTTATGTATGAGACCAATTTGGATGGGACCAATGTCTTTTTTATGTTTCTACATTCTAAAGTGCTTGTTTCTTGTGACATGTTTGTGGTCAACACAACCTTTACATAAACAATTTCTTGTCATATATATTATGCACAAAACACTAACACATGGGACCCTGAACATTTTCATATTCCCCAAACAATTTCACATGGTGAGATATGATAAAAAATAATAGAGGCTTCATTTAACAAAAGGATATTAATTTCACCATTCATCTAGGACATAGAAGGCATTATTTTCCTAGCACAAACCATATACAAAATATGTGCTTTTAAGCCTACATGAACACTGAAAATAGTTTTTTGTTCCTAACTGATAAGTTACAACAAGATAATCATCACATGATGGTTAAGGTGAGACATCAAATGCCAAATCTGGTGTAGATTCTGTGCCATTATCATCAAACTTGAAAAGTTTTTTCTAGTTTGCAATTCTCTCAGATCTACCTCTTTCTTTGACATAGCTCCTAAGTGGAGGTGCCTGATCACCCAGTTGGTTATTAGCTGGTGGTTTGATTGTTCATTATCTTCAGTTATAGGCGACTTGACTTTATTCTTTGATGAAGTACCACTTGAATCATCAAAATGCTTATCCTGCATTGGGGTATCCAAATGCATATACTGAGCATCAGATTCTTGTATGGCTTGAGTTTGAGTAACTATTGCAATCCTTCTTGAAGGTTCTTGTTCCATCAAATCTTCATCTGATATCGAATCCAACTGGGCTTCATATGCTTCTTGGGCTTGTTCAGCCAAGTATGCATCCAGATAGTGTTTCTCCTGCCTTGCTTCCTCTTCCATGTGTTCCGTAAGTGCTTATTCATCTTTTCTTAGATAATATTCTTGTAGAAGGGATTACACAGTCTTAGCATATTATCCTGAACAAATAGTAGTGTGACAAATTATAATATGAATTCATTCATTTACCTACTCATCAGTTAAAGGGCCACCAAAATATCTAGCACTAGGACTGATACATGGTTTTGTGTGGGTTCAAAATATTTCTCGGAATCCTCTCGAATTGATCTCAGTTTAAAGTGGAATGATTGTTCTTGGCGACAAAAAGGAGTTTGGTTTTCTATTCTATTAAAAAGTAAAGCTGGACTTAAGAATTTAAATCAAACAGTAAATGAAGAATACCCTAATCAGAAATTACACTATTCGGAAAAATAAGTGCTATGCGGAAAAAGATGTCTATGCTGAAAATTGTTCTATTCGGAAAATTATAGCCTATGCGGAAAAATGGACCTACACGGAAAAACAGTGCTATTCGGAAAACAAGGCCAATTCGGAATAAAATTCTATGCGGAATAAATTCTATTCGGAAAATAATGTCCTATGCGGAAAATAGACTCTATGCGGAAAAATATCCCTATGCGGAAAAATTAACCTTATGCGGAAAACTGGGCTATTCGGAATAAAATATCTCTATGCGGAAAAATATAACTATGCGGAAAAATTAACCTTATGCGGAAAATAAAGGACTATGCGGAAAATGAGGCCCTATTCGGAAAACATGCCCTATGCGGAAAAGTATAGTCTATGCGGAATATCTGAGGTATTCCGAGTAAGAGAAAATTAACACCCCTATTCGGAATATCCAATATTCCGAATAAGGGAAATGAGAAATAGTCTATTCGGAAAATAAGCTCTGTTCGGAAAGTTCTGGGAAGCGAAGAACAGTAGCAGTAACAGCAAAACAGGGGACTCGAATTTAAATCCAAATCGACTCCAACACTAAAAAAGGTTTAACTAAATCAAACACAATTCATTTAAATACCATAAGTAATAAATCCCACCAATAAAAACACTAAATCAACAACTTTTTAAGATCAAACTTGAATCAAATAAGAAAACTTAAGAACTTGCAAAAGGAGATGATAAAGAACAAGGTGAATAAAAAGATGGAATTGATAGATTAATGGAAAAGTAACAAGAGTAATGATTAAGAGTTACAAGATTGAAAGAAAAAGAAGAAAATCACCAAACACCCTAATGGTGTTTGTGATGAACCGATCCTAAGAACCTGGGAAAAAGAAAAAATGAAGCTAACTCCCTAAAATGTGAAGGGAGAATCTATTTATACTCCTAGTGGTTGGTTGGTGAGTGGGCTTTCTCCCTTTCTTCTTGTCTTCTCGTCTTTTCAGAAAAGTTGACGTTTTCGATTCTGATTCGGGATTTGTCGTCGATTAAATCCAACTCGTCTTTTAATTTCTTCGTTAAATAGACTTGAGTTTCTTCGACTTATGTAAATCTTCCGTCTTTGGTTCTTTTCTTCGATAAATCTTTGAATAGGCCCAGTGACTTCAAATCTTTTGCATCTCTTGGACAATAGACTTTATCCTGAGTCTTTTTCCTTGATAAAACCCGTGCAATCCCATGTTTTCTTTAATATTCATCCGGTTAGCTCTGAAAACACAATAAACACAAAAACCACGCATAATTCCAAACAAATGATATTAAATACGTGTTTTGGTCTTGTTTTAGCCAGAATTAAGTGGTAAAAGGATGGGTGTTTACACACCTATCAAATCCCCTACACTTAACCATTGCCATGCCCTCATGCAATGCTTAGTGATAAAGCAATTTTACACTTTTCTCATAATCAATCAACCTTGGCCTTATTCAAATACTACTAAATAAGAATCAAAATACTAAGAGAAATTAAAACTTTAAGATAAACAAAAGGATGGAAATAACTTGTAAAGAAATCAAGGACTTACATTAGGGCTTTGGTGTTGCGAAGATTTATCACCCTCAAGTTTCACATTCCCCAAACTAAGCTTAAAAACGAGATCATTGTTATTATAAGTTAGCAATTCAAACACTTACACACATGGCTTAATTAAATGCTTAAACTCCCTTTCCCTAGGTGTATCTCTTATATTTTATTTTTGTCTTAGAATGATCATGAAGATGCATTTTTGGGACTTATTTCGATAGTTTATTTAGGCTGAAAGCAAAGTAGGACGATTTGATCAATAGTTAGCTAAAGGACAAAATCTCTTAAAACTGCTTCTCGGGATATCAAAAAGTTCATATCTTGGCATAACTCGGTTCACGATTTGAGACCTTTCTCGGGCCGATATTTGGCATGTACTTCATACTTCATATCTTCGAGAGACGTTCTTGAGATAATGGTCTTCTCATCATAATAGAGTTTCTTCACTTGGAGACTTTTGAGGGGTACTCCAACTTTGTTGACCACGACTTCATGATTATTTCTTCAATCTCTAATTGGGATTTTGAGATACAACGATCCGCCTCCTTTTCGGACTTGGATCTATTTATCCTCATACCTTGTTAGGGTCTTTTCGGATAGACTTCTCCATGATCTTTATGGGAGTTGATTGCTTTACGTCGTGAGTCTTGATCCTTCATATTGATTTAGGAATAATGCTCTTCACATCACTTTGGATCTTTAGCAATAAAATTGAATCCTCATGCCTTGTTAGGGCCTTTTTGGACTCGCCAATCTTCGCGCCCCGCTTCATAAGTTATGCCTTGGCTATGAAATCTCGTCATTACCGAGCAACTTTTAAACGATCGTGGGCTAGAAGCTAAGTAACTTTTCAAATCGTACGACCTTACTTATTGCAGATAAATTATTAGCAAGTGATGGGAGAATAGGCAAATAATTACACCAAGTGAGCTTGCGCAAGAATACCGACTTATAATTGACTCTATCATTTCTCGTTCTCCACAATTTAAAATCTCAAGTAATGAGACTCGTGGATACTTAGCCTAATAAACCAATTAAGGTCTACATGGTTAAGGATACTAGCTAGAATAAACTTGGATAAGTCTATTCGGGTTGAGTCAAAATAAACGCAACGGGCCTAATAGATCAAAGACTTCTAAACTAGCTACACCACTTTATTAATATTTTTGACTTTATTGCGGGATATATACATATGAAAGCAACGATAAAAATTTAAAAATTAAGACTAAATGGCCAAAGTTAATAAAAAATTTGAAAAATGTTGAAAAATAGGATTTTCTGGTTAAATGAAGGCATTTTCATGGAAAAGTCCACTTAAAACTTCGATAGAAGTCCCCCCTACACTTAAGATAAACATTGTCCTCAATGTTTAAGCATGTGGGAAAAGTCTCCCCTACACTTATGACATTGTGCACGTTGGTTAACTCGAGTTAAGGAAGAGACGACTAAAGTGATCAATTTCAAATGTGAGTATGAAGAACATTGAATCACGATAGTTGAGAGATAGAACCGGATTTCGGATAACACGGGAGCACGGTTCTTCAGAGATTTCCAAGATTGCAGTTATCCCTGTTATCACATCACCACACAAACACAAACGACCAAAATAGGTCCACCCCTACACTTAGGGGGTTAAGGGGATAGATACTCGGGCTGCCTCCCGAGGAGCGCTTGTTTTTGATAACCGAGTCACGAGCCTGACTCGACCCAAAATTAGTTCATGGGGAACGTGGTGAGGGATGGAATCACCTCCTGAGAGGTGTCCTCACCAAAGTACAACTTCACTCGTTGGCCATTCACCTTAAAATTCGGTCCATTAGGTTGAGCGAGCTCGAGAGTACCATATGGAAAAATTTGGGTAATGGTGAATGGGCCGGACCAACGAGATTTGAGCTTGCCCGAAAAGATTTTCAACCGAGAGTTAAAAAGTAAGACTTTGTCTCCAACATGGAACTCTCGGTTCTTAATCTTAGAGTCGTGAATGAGCTTAGTCCTTTCCTTATAGATCAAAGAATTTTCATAAGCCTCATTCCGAAGTTCATTCAGCTCATTGAGTTGGATCTTGCGTAGGTCACCGGCTTTGTTGATATCAAAATTATCCCACTTCAAGGCCCAATAAGCCTTGTGCTCCAACTCAATGGGGAGGTGGCACGCTTTCCCGTACACAAGACGATAAGGCGTACAGCCGATCGGGGTCTTGTAAGCAGTACGGAAAGCCCACAAAGCATCATCAAGTTTATTAGCCCATGCGGCACGATGCTCTCCCACGGTTCTTTCCAGAATTCGCTTCAGTCCTCGGTTGGATATTTCAGCCTGGCCATTAGTTTGTGGGTGGTAGGCTGTGGAAGACGATGATTTACACCGTACTTAGCCATGACTCGAGCAAATTGGTCATTGCAAAAATGAGTCCCACGATCACTAATAATTGCACGAGGCACACCGAATCTAGCGAAAAGAGCTTTCAAAAAGATACAAACCACCCTTGCGTCATTAGTAGGTAAAGGTTTGGCTTCAACCCACTTTGAAACGTAGTCAACAGCTATAAGGATGTATTTGTTTCCTTTAGATGAAGGGAATGGCCCCATAAAGTCGATACCCCAAACATCAAAAATTTCACATTCTTGTATGAAATTCTGAGGCATCTCGTCTTTATGTGTGATTTTGCCTTGCTTTTGGCAAACATCACATCGTTTAACCATATTGTGAGCGTCACGATAAACGGAGGGCCAATAAAATCCCGAATCAAACACTTTCTTTGCGGTGTAGTTGGGACCAAAGTGACCACCGGTGGGTCCTTTGTGGCAAGCATCAAGGATTTCAGACGCTGCCGGTCCATCAACACATCGACGGATAATCAGGTCGGCACATTGTTTGAATAGGTAAGGGTCGTCCCAAAAGTAAGTCTTAATGTCGGTGAAGAACTTTTTCTTTTGCTGAGACGTCAACCCTTCCTTGAGAATTCCACCCGCCAAGTAGTTTGCAAAGTCCGCAAACCACGGGGTTTCATTCGACTTCGAGTTTATAGACATTAAGGTCTCCCAGGGAAAAGAATCATTGATTTCTTTGTTCGGATGATCCCCTTGGTATGGATCCTCAAGTCTGCTGAGATGATCCGCGGCTAGGTTTTCTGCTCCTTTTTTATCGCGAATTTCGATTTTAAATTCCTGGAGCAGCAAAACCCAGCGAAGAAGTCTTGGTTTGGAATCTTGCTTTGTCAACAAGTACTTCAGCGCGGAATGATCGGTGTACACAATTGTGGTGGAAAGGACAAGATAGGGGCGAAATTTTTCAAAGGCATAGACAACAGCTAAAAGCTCTTTTTCGGTTGTCGTATAATGCAATTGTGCCCCTGTCATTGTCTTGCTAGCGTAATGGATCGGTTGGAAGTGTTTGTTCACTCTTTGTCCAAGAACCACTGCAATAGCAAAATCACTAGCATCGCACATCAACTCAAAGGGTAGCTCCCAATTAGGGGTAACCAAGACGGGTGCCTTAGTTAGCTTATCCTTAAGCGAGTTGAAGGCTTCAAGGCACTCTTTGGAAAAGATAAAAGGAGTATCTTTTTCCAAGAGGTGGGTCATCGGGCGAGCGATTTGAGAAAAATCTTTGATGAATCGACGGTAGAAGCCCGCATGACCCAGGAAACTTCTCACACCCTTCACGGTTGAAGGTAGAGGCAACTTTGCGATAACATCGACTTTAGCACGGTCTACTTCAAGACCGGCTTTGGAGATCTTGTGTCCCAGCACGATGCCTTCTTTTACCATAAAATGGCATTTTTCCCAATTCAGAACAAGGCGAGTGTCTTCGCACCTCTTTAGCATACGTTCCAAATTGGCAAGGCAAGAAGAGAAGGAATCCCCGAAGACCGAGAAATCATCCATGAAGACTTCCATGGTTTGTTCAACCATGTCATGGAAGATAGCTAACATACACCTTTGGAAAGTCCCGGGCGCATTACATAAGCCAAAAGGCATTCTTTTGTAAGCAAAAGTGCCATAGGGACAAGTGAATGTAGTCTTCTCTTGATCTTGGGGATCGATGGGTATTTGAAAATAACCCGAGAAACCATCAAGAAAGCAGTAATATTCATTACCGGCTAAACGTTCAAGCATTTGGTCCATAAAAGGTAGAGGGAAATGATCCTTTCTCGTGGCATCATTGAGTTTGCGGTAGTCTATACAAACTCTCCACCCAGTAACGAGACGAGTGGGAATCAACTCGTTGTGTTCATTGGGAACAACGGTTATTCCGCCCTTCTTAGGCACACAATGGATTGGACTAACCCATGGTGAATCCGAAATAGGGTAAATCATACCCGCATCAAGAAGTTTGAGAACCTCTGTTTTGATGACTTCATGTATTTTTGGATTCACCCTTCGTTGGCTTTGAATTGTGGGCTTAAAGTCGTCCTCCATGAGAATTTTGTGTGTGCAGAAGTGAGGATCAATTCCACGAATATCGGAAATCTTCCAAGCGATAGCCTTCTTATGATCTTTCAACACAGTGACAAGTCGGGCTTTCTCTTCATCCTTCAAATCCTTAGCAATGATGACTGGCAACTTCTTCTCTTCTTCGAGGAATACATACTCAAGATGGGGTGGCATCTCCTTAAGTTCCAAATCCGGAGGATTGTCGACGGGAGGCGTATTCGAAGTCGGAGTCTCGATAGCAATAACAGTGGGAGATGGAGGGGAAGGATTGTCTTCTCTGAGGAGGTTTGCAAGAAACTGAGATCGTCATCCCAATTGGCAGTAGAATCGTCATTGTCTTGCTTCACATCTTCCAAGGTGGCTTCCAAATCTTTCCAAAGGAAATCACTTTCTCCAAATAGAGATAGTGATGAGTCGATAGAGGAAACGGTCTCAACATTGGGAAGAGAGGTAGGAATGTTTTTACAAGCATCCTTGAAGTGTTCTTCACAAGCCTCATCAAGAACGTCAATACAATTAACACTCTCGTAAGAATAAGGCTGTTTAGAAAGCTTTCCCATGTTGAAGACTACTTTATCGTCACCCACTCTCATGATAAGCTCACCGGCTTCAACATCAATGAGAGTGCGACCGGTCCTCAAGAATGGACGACCAACAATGAGTGGCACACGGGGGTCCATCTCGTAGTCGACGACAACAAAATCGGCAGGAAAGGTGAATTTGTCGACTCCTACAATGACGTCTTCGGCTATCCCCACAGGATAAGCAACCGTACGGTTGGCCAATTCCAAAGTCATTTTGGTGGGGACTAGCTCTGGGAGAGATAATTGCTTCCAAACACTTAGAGGCATGAGATTAATACTGGCACCTAGATCGGCTAGGGCCATGCAATTCTCTACTCCTGGGAAATTGCAAGGGATAAGAAAACGACCCGGATCACCAAGCTTGGTTGGCAATTTCCTTAAGAGCACTACAGAGCAATTCTCATTAAGTTGGGTGTTGGCAATATCGAGGAGCTTTTCCTTGTCGCTCAGAAGATCTTTAAACATTTTCGCGTACTTGGGCGTGTGAGCGAGAGCCTCAGCGAAGGAGATATTGAAATTCAGTTGTTTGAACATTTTAAGGAAATTCGAAACCTGAATATCATCCTTGCTCTTTTGCTTCTCTTTCCTCAACCTAGATGGATAAGGTATATTGGAAGAAGAGGAAGACTTTGGGAGAATAGGATCACTCACAACCACGGGTGGAGGAGGGGTAGAAGGAAGAGGTGGAGAAATTGGGGAAGGAGAAGGATGAGGAATAGGAGCAGGTGACTCGTTCTCCTTAGTCACAACCACCGGTGGAGGTATAGGAAGCTCGGGTTCCTTGGTACCTTTGCCACTTCAAGTGGTGATTGCTTTCATCTCCCCTCTTGGGTTCGCAACGGTGTTACTCGGAAGAGTACCCGAAGAAGAGGGTTGACTACTTTGGAAGAAACTAGCCATCATGTTCCTCAGATCATTAGTTTGGCTATCCAACGTATTTCTCATATCTGATCTCAAATCGTTTCCTTGCTTGACCAAGTCTGCTTTCAGGTTGAGCACCTCTCTCTGAAGATTTCCCACTATCGCATCGTTAGTCCTCATATAAGTTTCCACTTCTTGGTGAAGAGCGGTGGGTTGGTTGGGAGGAGCATTGTATGCAGGTGGTTGGTAAGCAGGTTGTTGGTAGACTTGGTTGTTTCGTTGAGGTGGTTGTTGCTGCTTGTGAGGTGGGATGTATGGTTGTCGAGGTTGATGTTGTTGTTGAGGAGGGCGATTAAGGTTTTGTTGTTGGTTTGGGTTGGCAGGAGGGAAACCAGGTGGTGAAAGATAGTTGTTGCTGCGGTAGCTAAGCAAGTTACGGTCACCTTGAGGTCTAGCTTGATAAGCAGGTTGAGTATAGGTGCCATATGCCGCATTCACATTCTCAGCAGGGTAGTCTTGGGTGGCGGTACAAGTTGTGTAAGAGTGAGGACCACCACATATCTCACAAGGTTGGCTGACAGCATTCACTTGAGCATTTTTGGCGTTGTTGCTGTTGTTGTTGCTGACGGTGTGGGTGACAAGCGATTCAAGAAGCGTAGTGATTTTGTCTAATCGCTTGTCGCTGTCATTAGTGCTAGCACTAGCAACATTGGTCCGAATACTCTTGGTTTGCACACGAGACTTATTCTCAATGATGTCCCAAGCAGCATTGGAAGTCTTAGCCAATAGATTACCCCCCGAGGCACTGTTCAGTGAATCTTGGTCACTCATGCTTAAACCATTGTAAAAAGTATTAATTTGATGTACTTTGGTAAAACCATGTTGTGGGCATTTTCTTAAAAGATCTTTAAAACGATCCCAAGATTCACTGAACGACTCATCGTACTTTTGTTCAAAGTTTATAATCTCATTCCGCAAAGCGGTAGTACGAGAGGGTGGAAAAAAGTAATTGATAAACTTTGTTTCCAAATCCGTCCACGAGAGAATACTCTGTGGCGGTTCCTTAGCAAGCCAATTCCGGGCTTGTCCCTCTAAAGAAAAGGGAAAAAGTTGTAACCTTATAACTTCTTGTGGAACTCCATTGAACTTGACCGTGTTGGTGAGTTGTAGAAATCTCTTGATGTGGTCGTGTGGATCATCAATGGTGCGTCCCAAGAATGGTTGAGCAGAGACCATCTGGATAAAGCCTGATTTTAGCTCAAAGTTGTTGGCGGCAATTGGCGGTATAACAATTGGATCCGTGTTGCCATCTACATGAGCTTGCAGCAGTTCAATCATCGGGCGATTATCCGGAAGGGGCTCATTGTTGTTGTTATTGTTCATGCTGTTGAAAGGCGGGTTGTTGTTGTTATTATTGTTTGGAGGTGGTACACCGGCCATGTCTAAGTGATCGAGAGGCTCGGGCTCTTGATAAGACGTGGATCGAGTGCGCATACACTTGCAAAAGAACGAACAAAGAAAAACAAAACAAAAATATTTTTGGTTTTTATGTTTTTTAATTTTTTGTATTTTTGAAATTTTATATTTTCTAGGATTTTTTTGAAATTTTTATGAAAAAGTAACGTTCACGAGGAACGGATCCCAAAATCCAAGTTCTCACAAAAAACTTTTGATCTTAACGAGAGGAGCCGGCAGCGGCGCCATTTGATACATGGTTTTGTGTGGGTTCAAAATATTTCTCGGAATCCTCTCGAATTGATCTCAGTTTAAAGTGGAATGATTGTTCTTGGTGACAAAAAGGAGTTTGGTTTTCTATTCTATTAAAAAGTAAAGCTGGACTTAAGAATTTAAATCAAACAGTAAATGAAGAATACCCTAATCAGAAATTACATTATTCGGAAAAATAAGTGCTATGCGGAAAAAGATGTCTATGCTGAAAATTGTTCTATTCGGAAAATTATAGCCTATGCGGAAAAATGGACCTACACGGAAAAACAGTGCTATTCGGAAAACAAGGCCAATTCGGAATAAAATTCTATGCGGAATAAATTATATTCGGAAAATAATGTCCTATGCGGAAAATAGACTCTATGCGGAAAAATATCCCTATGCGGAAAAATTAACCTTATGCGGAAAACTGGGCTATTCGGAATAAAATATCTCTATGCGGAAAAATATCACTATGCGGAAAAATTAACCTTATGCGGAAAATAAAGGACTATGCGGAAAATGAGGCCCTATTCGGAAAACATGCCCTATGCGAAAAAGTATAGTCTATGCGGAATATCTGAGGTATTCCGAGTAAGAGAAAATTAACACCCCTATTCGGAATATCCAATATTCCGAATAAGGGAAATGAGAAATAGTCTATTCGGAAAATAAGCTCTGTTCGGAAAGTTCTGGGAAGCGAAGAACAGTAGCAGTAACAGCAAAACAGGGGACTCGAATTTAAATCCAAATCGACTCCAACACTCAAAAAGGTTTAACTAAATCAAACACAATTCATTTAAATACCATAAGTAATAAATCCCACCAATAAAAACACTAAATCAACAACTTTTTAAGATCAAACTTGAATCAAATAAGAAAACTTAAGAACTTGCAAAAGGAGATGATAAAGAACAAGGTGAATAAAAAGATGGAATTGATAGATTAATGGAAAAGTAACAAGAGTAATGATTAAGAGTTACAAGATTGAAAGAAAAAGAAGAAAATCACCAAACACCCTAATGGTGTTTGTGATGAACCGATCCTAAGAACCTGGGAAAAAGAAAAAATGAAGCTAACTCCCTAAAATGTGAAGGGAGAATCTATTTATACTCCTAGTGGTTGGTTGGTGAGTGGGCTTTCTCCCTTTCTTCTTGTCTTCTCGTCTTTTCAGAAAAGTTGACGTTTTCGATTCTGATTCGGGATTTGTCGTCGATTAAATCCAACTCGTCTTTTAGTTTCTTCGTTAAATAGACTTGAGTTTCTTAGACTTATGTAAATCTTCCGTCTTTGGTCCTTTTCTTCGATAAATCTTCGAATAGGCCCAGTGACTTCAAATCTTTTGCATCTCTTGGACAATAGACTTTATCCTGAGTCTTTTTCCTTGATAAAACCCGTGCAATCCCATGTTTTCTTTAATATTCATCCGGTTAGCTCTGAAAACACAATAAACACAAAAACCACGCATAATTCCAAACAAATGATATTAAATACGTGTTTTGGTCTTGTTTTAGCCAGAATTAAGTGGTAAAAGGATGGGTGTTTACACACCTATCAAGGACCACCACCATCATTTGTTCCCTTACCAGCCCTGCCACCTCCTCTTCCTCCCCTATTAGACCTTCCACTACCTCTATTTCCCCTACCAGTCCTGCTACTACCTATACCAAAAGTTGATGAACCACCTCCCACTCTTCTACCCCTTCTACCTAAACCACCACCTCTACTACTAGCACACTGAGGTCTCAAAGGATTTGGCTTCCTACCAACTAGTCTAACAACCCTTTCAGGTTGTGGTACAGTTGGGGTTTTACAGCTTTTCTTATTGTGACCAACTTGCAAACAATTACTGCAATTCATTCTTCTTCCTACCCTAATAACCTGTGAACACTGAGTACGTTATTTAGTTGGTGACCTTATCCTTTCTTTTTGAGGTATACCTGGCATTCTTTTAACAATTGGGGGCAAGGGTTGGGTTATCCCAGTTCTCTTCCAAAGATTAGTTCTTGACACAAGTTTGATATTGAATTGGTAAGCGTTAAACTACATATCCTGACTATACCAATAACTTACACCATCATCAGGATCCTTGTTTAAGTGCATGTATGTTTCCATTGTGTGCACACAAGGGAATCTACTTAGTTCCCAAAGCCTACACTAACATATCTTCTGAATTAGGTGTACACCATAACTGAAATCTCCCTTTCTCACCTCTAGTTCTTGATAACCACTTGGATATACAATCCATTCTCTGTAAAAAGGACAATAAAATTTTAAAAATTGAAAGCATAAAATGGATAAACTAAATTATGTTAATGATTAAGGAAGGTATCAGTATACCTTTGATCGACTTTGAGTTTTTCCATCATCTTCCTAATAGAATGAGTTATGGTATCTTCTAAGTTAAGTGCCTTGTTTTCATTTCTAGTAACTCTGCATAATATAGATTCTAATCTCTTCAAGTATGGTTATTATTGGTTTATTTCTTGGTATCAATATTGCCCTTTTAAAACTCTCATATATTCCATTCTCAAAAGCAGCACATCTTCTATCCATTTAAAAGAAAGCTCTAGACCAACTGTTGGGATTCCTTGAGACTAGATAATCATAAGCATCTTCACTCAATAGTATTATTTGATCCATCTATTGGGTAAACTGTAGTTCTAATGTACTTGTGGTAGCACCCCAAAACAATCTTTTGAATTGAACACCACTGTGCCTCTTCTTAAAGTTTGCATAAATATGCTTTGTGCACTTCCTATGCTCTGCATTTGGTAGCCAATATGCCACAACATCAATAAGCCCCTATAAGAATGACACAGAAAACAATTATATAATTTGAATGATAGTTAAGATTGTATAACATATGTGAGTTACGAAGAAATTACCTTATGAGAATCAGAAATGATGGTTATCCCTGTTTCATTTTGCAGATTCAAGTCTTCTTGTAGAATGGATAAGAACCAACTCTAGTTCAATACATTTTCAACTCTTACCACTGCCCAAGCAATAAGATACATCCGGTTGTTTACATCCCTACCCATTGCAGTTAACAACTCCTCATGCATGTATGCTTCAAGATGCATCCATCTAAACCTATAACCTTTCTACAACCAGCCAACCATCCATCCTTAACACCTTTAAAACAAACATACATCCTTTTGAAGTAATTCTTCCCAGAGTTGGTGTTTTAAACATCTAATACACAAGTACTACCTGGATTTGAGTCCCACAGAGCTTGTTTGTAGTCCCACAACTTTCCATAATGATCAATAAGTCCACCTTCATGATCAAACAAGGCTGCTTGTTTAGCTCTTTTTCACTGACCTAAACTAACATCTATCATATATTTCTTCCTTATATCTTCTTTCATTTTCCTCAAAGGAATGAATGAATCTTTTATAATCTCTGTGGCATACTATGTTGCCATCCATTTATAGGTAACAAGTGATCCAAGGTTGTAATTCCTTGATCATTTATGATCACTAATTAGGGATTTGATTTGAAAAGAGTTCTTTGTGGACATCCAAGATGCATACAACCTAAAAGGACCGTGAGGTTTTTTTTTATCATTTATAACTACTTTCTTTGTCCTTTTGTTTTTAGGGCTATGACTTGGACTTAGAATAGGCGGATTACTTGTTTCAACACCACTATCCTCAAGACCAGGTTTTTAAAGGTCTATTTCTTAGTAATCAACCTTTTCTTATGTAGCTTATTTAGCTTTTTAAACTTCTTTAGCTTTTTTCGCTTCTTAACACAACAGCCATCATTAGATGTCTCTGGCTTATCACAATTAGGCTTTGTCATGCCATCTTTAGATGTCTATAGATTATCAAAGTTAGTCTCTGTCATTCAATTTTTAGATGTCTCTGGCTTATCACATTTAGGCTTTCTAAACTTGTTAAAAACTCTTTCCTTGTTACCTCTCTTCCCTGCACACCTACCCTCTTTAATATTCCTACCACAATACACTGACAAAACCTTCCAGTCATTTTTCATAAACCATAATTGGTATCCATGTGCAACTCAATATTTAACACCCCCAATTTACATTGCGCAGCAGAAATACAGAATTGGGTGCTAAACATAAGCATCATCACACACAAGATATATTGAACTACTCAAAAGAGACGTTTATACATAGAATATAAATAAGATTTCACACAAAGTCTAAAACAAACATTTCCTCCCATAATGGACTAAAACGACACCAGAGTAAAGCGTTTAGTCCCCACGGATCTCGACCAGCAAACCAACAAGTTTCAGTACAATACATAAACATTTAACAAATTGTTCAACAGTAAAAGGATATAAATTGTTTTAGACCAACAAACTTCAAAAGCCAACCCAAAACATCCACAACAAAGCTCTGCCATCAATCACCTTCGATTACCTGAAACACATGCTAAAACGAGTCAACAATAATGTTGAGCGAGTCTATAGGTTTAACAAATCACATTTGAACACAAGAAGAAAATCAATCATAATCATTTATAGAATTGTCGTGTATACAATCTATTTCAAGGCAACACATTGTATTTAAGCTCATGACACCGACCTTTTAACCAATCAGTCACTCACGCCAAATGCCAGCATGTCTAGATAAAACCATTGCCCCTCTAGGGTATCAGTTGCTAGATATATACCCAAATCTCATTCTCGTAAATTATCCTTCCCAGAGGTTACTCAGCGTAATGCCCTGGTCTCAGATAGGGTGGTCAACCTAATAGTACTCTCATTTGAATAAGCGGCTATTCCCAACTCACAACATCAAGTCAGAACATAGTTAACGGTTCATGAATTTAGGGTCTTTAGCAACAAGGTACTCAATACAATGTAAGGCAACATAGGCAACATTAGGGTCCAAACGATTAATCATGACTTGTGTTCGTTTATTTTCGAATAGCATGTATCCCCCTCGCGGGTATTAAAACATCTAGTAGCTAGCATGAATAGCGAGGCTACAGACTCACCTTAGTATAAGAGACCTAGCGAGATGATCGTCGATGATAGAGGATGCCTTTCAAACACGAGAACCGCAACCTATCAAACAAGGCGCGTTCATTAATAATGACTCGAGAAATCAACCATACATAAGAATATCAAACTCAAAATCATAAAATCATGACAAACTCGAGAGAAAACGATACAAGTAATACTATTACACTCTTCTACACATCTACTTTATCATTCTATACTCTCGACAAAATCCGCCGGCACATACCAAATGTACTAGCTCATTTACCCCACTTAGACTCGTCAAACGTTTATGAAATGACTCGAGGAAATAACTTACTATCTATAAAAAGTCCTCTAACAAGTTTATCAAATGAGTTTACTTTTAAAGTTCCCTGCCCGACTCATCTTTAAACTACAAAAACCGGACAGGGAACTTAGACTCATCATTTGATACAAGTGTTATAGATAAGATATGTTAGTATTAGGGTTATGGGATGATCATAAAAATGTTGGTTTTGGTTAAAATCATGATTTCATGCGAGTTTTAAAAGGGTAAATTAGATTAGTAGGAAAAAGGGTATTTTTGTGTACTTTGTGATTTTATTAAGGCTTTACTAATGACATAAGATTGTAGAGAATTCGATTAGCTTTGATTTGATATAAAGTAGAGCTTCTAGCTCCAAACGAGCGAAAAGTTATGATAGTTTAATTATTCGTGTACCGGGAGACGAGTATCAGCACGACATATAGTTGTTGACGATATTTGAATCGAATCTCGGTGACTATAGAATGAGTTTTGAAATGAGTCAAAGACTGATGAAAAAGTATAAACCCTAGAGGGTGAGTCTAATTTCAAACCTAAGTGTCGGTTTTGCAAATGGAGTCGTCTATATAAGTTAAAACGGTTGACGAGTCTAAGTGTAGAATATTGATAATCAATGAATCTATGAAGGGGTTTGTTAATTTCTAGAGAGAGAAAGTTAGAGAGAGAAAGTGAGAGAAACTATGTGAATTTTATTAAGTGGAAATTAAGAAATGATAACAACCAACCCCTTTCCTTAGTGGAAAGGGGTATTTATAGTTCCAAGTCATAAGTGGACTTGGGCCGGTCCATGACAAGCCCATGGACCGGTTCTTACTTAAGTTAATAAGCAAATAACAACTAATTACTAACTACGAGCTATTACAACATAAATCATATTGTGGAGCGACCGATACTTCTAATATACGTTAAAACGTATTTCTAACAATCTCCCCCTAAGGGAGGTCACTCCACGTTACAAAGTTCTAAACCTAGCATACTATACTAAGTCTTCGTTCTTTAGCTCGTAGTCTTTTCTTCTTTTCTTTCTTTTGTTGTGAATATGTTGATTTGATCTTTTTGGCTTTGACTTGAGAGCATTGTTCTTTGGCCTTTCACGTGCGATCTTTGCCTTTCTTGTGAACTTTGCCTCCTCGTGACTTCATGTTCCACACACTTACGTCTTTTTGTTGAATTCTCGAAAGCTTCAGAGTTTGGTACAGCGGAAGACTTCATCTTGTACTTTCTTGAATTTTTGTTGCAAAAGACATAAGCATGTGGGAACGACTTTTACAGGTACACCGCAACACCACCGTCTTTACTGGTACACAGCAACGCCACCGTCTTCAACAGGTACTCAGCAACGCCACCGTCTTTAGCAGGTACACAGCAACGACACGAATAAAATGGCTTTGAACATTTTATTCTAATTCGGTAGCATTTTACCTCCGGTCGGTGAAGACCGTTGGACGATATCAGATATCGTACCCGTGACGGATAGTTTCAATTAAGTAACTTCCTGACAGGATTTCGCGGGTAAACCCGTTCTCTTTATTCGACCGTCCAAAGCTGACTACGAACATAAAGAGTGAATCACTTGGATAAAATATCCTTGTGATTAAAAGCCGTCAATTCATGAAACCTGGAACAAGTGAATTTCAATTAAGATTTTCACCATCGTTGCTTTCCAGTTGTCACGAGCTCGATTCATAAAGAATCTTGCACGTTACCTACCAAGTGCTGTTTGATGTTGACACTAGAAGGATTTCCACTCGTCACTGTGGTCAATAAAGAGTCACTCTGAGTGTTCTGGCAAGATCATATGATAATGCGAAGAGGCCTGGAACGAGTTTAAGTTCAATTAAGAATTAAACCACTGTTACCTTCCAGTTTTTCACAAGATTGGTTCTAAAAGAACCGCACGTGTAACCTACCATGAGCTTGTTTGATGTTGGCTCAAGCAGGATTTCCATCTTCATTGTAATACTTGCGTATTACTCGGATGTTCTGGCAATATTACAAGAATATTGCGTAGGACTCATGAAAATCTCTTACTTTTCACAGTGTGTGAGAAAGCAAGGAATAAATGGAAAGTGTCCTAATGAGACTTTTGATGATCTCTTGGCTCTAGACTCGATTGTGCGTTTTGATTTAGTGAGCGATGGCTGGAGAGGAGTGCCACCTTTTCAATACCAGTTTATTCGGAGTGAATAAACCAATAGATAACGTGTTGATCTCCGTGTGATTAAAACAAATACCTTTTGAGAGATATTTGAGTTAGCTGGGGAAGGGTTGTGCATTGCATCACTGGGTCCATGATGTCTTTCTTCAATACCGAGAATCATTAACAAAAATGACCTCAATAGCATATGTATTGACCCGGTTTCTGCCTAAAATTGTAAGGAGGGCTTCTTTCTTTACACCCTTTATCTTTACATTTCTTTTTCATTCTTCAACCCCTTCAATGCTTACCAATACGTCATCACTAGCACCTTGTTGTGATTGTTCCAGTGCTAGCTTAAGTACTTGGTCGGCATTCAGCTACGTTCACATTCTTTCTCCATCTTTCCTAGGACTTCTAATTCTAACTAGGGAATTGTCCTTGGGAAGATTCCATCGGCTCTGATGAATCATTGGACTAAACCTATTCCTACCACCCTTTTGTCACCACATCCGTCGTGAATTAAGCGTGTTTTGGGAAGGAATTGCCACCATGAAAACATCATTGAAAATCACCTAAGGTACTTGTGATATTAAAATCAAAAGTTTTGTACCTTAGGTGTTTTAATCATCAAAAACGCTCCCCCTTAACACGTGCTTAACACATATTAAGTTGGATTATCATTAAGTCTTTTTCATCTTTTAGCCAAGTATCACTTACGTCTCCTTAATCCCATTTTCTCCCCTTATCCAAAATGTTAACCATTAATATTTGGGATATTGAATGGATTAACCGGTCTTTGGGTAAAAATGAAATCAAT
The DNA here is from genome assembly GCA_025667525.1 of Glebionis coronaria. Lineage (NCBI taxonomy): Eukaryota > Viridiplantae > Streptophyta > Magnoliopsida > Asterales > Asteraceae > Glebionis > Glebionis coronaria. Next base: position 252,923,736 of record CM046878.1, read on the forward strand.
GTTTGGCCATAGAACAAGTTATTGCTCCCCCTTAAGTTAATAAGGGATAGTTGTAGTGCTTTGGTATGACATATTTTGAAAGATTTAGAATCTCGTGAGAAATTCTTGAAAAATTATCATACCTTAACACTACACCAAGCCATTCAAGCACATTATTCACAAATATACATATTCACAATTGAAAAACCAATATAAAGTGACCTGAGATGTACGACCCATTAGATGGATCGTTGCAGTAGCTTGTGGTGCACTAAATACGGTCTTCCACCCACGAATCGTTCCAAGCTCCTCATCAATCTACGTTCACGGAGCTTTTGATCGATCTTTTTGATCACATACTTTGCCATCTGCCGGTAACCCGGATGCCAATCCTCCGTCATCTCTGGCAAAGTCCCACCCGAGTTCAGATGCTCCAACTTATCTCTGACTTGTATAAGAGTTCCATCACTATACTTGTGGAGCTCCCCCACCCTCATAAACTTCATCAAACCTCGACTGTTCAAGTAGAAAATGCCAGAATTTAGGACAGAAATGCCGGTGTAGGGACATCTTTCTACATGTTGAGGTAGCACTTGATTCACAGGGCGAGTTAAATTGAGCCTCCTCTGATAGCTTTCGACTCCTAACTGAAGATCTTCAACTCGTGACTTGATGACAACACTTCGTGTAAACATACGAAGTGCTGTATTCAAAGCAATCAGGTCTTCACGAGGAATGTGAGTAAGTTGATCTCGGGTCATTAGAAGCAGCATATCTTCGATATCCTCAAGGCGAATGATGGAAAAATCTCCTTGCTGGATTTTGTATTCCCTGTCATCCTCCCTTTTCAAGCGAATCTCCGTCACATGATAGTAGCCGTTCTTGGCTTCAGTTTTCATTCCTAAGATGCTGGAGATGCGGATGTCGGATCTAACATTGCTTCCAGAATTGATCAAGCAGCAACCCCTGTACGCCCTTCGAACTCGTTCGTCCCAATGAGATGCACCTATGACAGCATACATATCATAATTACGATTCATTTTAGGGACCCAGAGTCGATTTACCTTTTCCTCGATATAGGGTATTGTCCCCCAGTTGGCAGCTTTCAGCAATGTCAGGGAGGTTGCGTACTTTGATGACCCCTTCAGTAGATACTCAAGATCGTTGGTGACGAAGAAGTCAAGAGCAATCTGATTATCTTGAGCAGGATCCATTGGAGGTGGAGCTCTTTCTGATTCATGAAGTCCTGGCCTTTGAACGGTTTTCAAAGCCTTTATGATCTCATCGGCATAATACTCAAACTCCATTCGGGGTAATCGGGTTTTGGCACGCAGTCTCTTATCTTTCATCGCTTTCTTGACCAAGGATGGAGTAACCGAAGTCTTATACTCATGAGCAAGAAATGCACATAAGTCAATCGGACTTCGGATACGGAGATACAGCACATCTCTGTCAGCATCTGTGATCGGATCAAATTGTGCTGCTGCCGTGATCCAAGCTTGTGGTGGTGTAGACTCGTCTATCTCCAACGTGTCTTCCCAGGCACGAATGCTTGGTTCAGGAACCGTAGATTGTTGAGCTTGTTGTTGAGGAGTTGAAGTGCGAACATCTGTTGGTTCAGTTTCAGGCATTTCAGCAGTGTCGTGAACTGGAGAGTGTTGTGCAGCTTCGGGTTCCGTCACTGATTCTGCAATCACAGGAGGAACAACAGCAGAACTAATGGGGTTAGTGGTAATAGGTACAGACACAGCGATAGAGATACCAGGAGCCGAAGACGCCGTAGTGGCATTCACATCGTGGCGCCACTTAGTTCGTCTTGATTCCGAGGATGTCGATTTGTCCTTCTGTGCTGCATCTTTTGCGGACTTGGTTCCAGTCTTAGTAGCAGTCTTCTTGGAGCTGGTAACCTTGTCTCCCTCTTTCGGTTGTTCTCCCCCATCATCATCCTGATTGTCATCCCCGTTACTGCCCCTTGCACTCTCCTGATTCTCATCACCACCATCATCGCCATCATCATCATCCTCATCCTCATCATCATCCTCATCATCCTCATCATCATCATCACCACCCTCGTCATCGTCTTTATCCTTTTCTCCTTCTTCTTCTTCTTCTTCCTCTTCTTCACCCGTACCCTCTTCTTCACTCTCTTCCCTTTCTTCCTCAGGTAAGATGTGATATGGTACCACACTTCCAAACATTTTGAATAATCTATCATCCTCCAGGATAGCATCATTCAAGGATTTATATAGAGCCCGTTGAATCCTCGATTTATCATGCGACCCAAGTTCCACCATTCGAGCCTTAAGGATCTTCTTCAATTCAAAATCCGTCAGGTCATAAGCAATCTTATAGGCGGCTTCTGAAGGGTTGGATGATTTGACCATCAAGTTGTCAGCAGCAAGTGTCTTCAACTCGTCACGAAGCTTAGGCATTAAGGATTCAACGGATTCTTGCACTCTTTCTTTCACAGATGCTTCAAGTGCTTCTTTTTGTTCCTTATATTTATCCCTCATTGCTTGAAGTCTGGTAATGCGTGCAGCATGTTTATTAGCCTCAGCCTGCTTAACCTGAGCAATTTCCTCTGCATGAGCTTTACGTGTAGCTTCCAAGTCTGCAGCGAACTTGGCAATCAACTCTTCTTGAGCTTTCCTTGATGCTTCTTCACTTTGAGCTCTTCTATTTAACTCTTGGCGAAGTTCATTCATTTCTCTCTTGTGAGCATCCGTATGTTTATCCAACATCTCGCCCAACACTATTGCTGCCATTGCAGATGTTGCAGATGTTGCAGATGTTGATGGAATAGGCTCGGTTGTAACTGCTGTACTAAGGGTAGGGATTATGGGTGGTGGAAGAAATGGTGTGGAAGCCGGTCGGGTTGGTCGGGTTGTTAAGGGTTGGATTGGTGGTGGTAGAGTTGCCAAAGGTTGAGTTGTCACCATGATCGTAGGAGCAACAGGTTCCTTTTCCACACTTGTTGAAATAGGGATTGATGGCTCCTTCGAAGTGGAATAGTTTTCAGGTGACCCAAACTCATCAACATCATGCGGTTCCTCGTACTCATCCTCGATATCTACCCTCGCACCTGAACCACTACCGCCTGTATCTTTCCTACTCCTTTTTATAGCAATCTTCATCATTTGTTGCTCGGATTTGTCAAGAGTAGGATCAACAATATTTTCTTCATCACGTAGACGCATCAAATCCTTACCCTTTCCCTTCTTACCCTCTGACTTCTTCTTCTTTGGTTCGGGTTCAGGTAACGCAGCTGGTTGTTTGCGTTTACCTTTACTCTTAACCGTTGTCGATGAGTCTTCTCCAGTTTGAAGGTTTGCTTTCAGCCTTTGGATTTCTAGCTGCAGTAGCTTGTAATCAGCAGAACCTTTGATTTTGTCTGACAGAAGGTAATCAGGAACAGGACCCGGAATCACACCAATAGACGGTCCTTCATGCCTCAAATCTATAGTATCATCAGCTTCTTCAGTGTGATAGCGATCTGCTGTACGCCTATCAATAGTAGTATCAAGCTTCATAAAATAATTAATGATTAGCTTAATAAACCGAGGATAAGGAAAGAAGTTTGTCTTCAGCTTCTTGTTGGAAAAGAGTTGAAAGGTGAATTCTTCCCATATCAACAAAGCATAATCTGAATTTGAAGGTTTGTACATGCCATAGAAGAGGTTCATTATCGGACTGCGCAAAGCATCATGGCCAGTCGTTTTTGGTGTAAGGCATTTACTGAGAATACCCATCAAAGCTCTCCAGGGTTGTCCTACCTTAGCAGTAGTAAACTCAGATGCAACTCGTATTTCCGGACATCCAAGTGCGTCAAATAACTCCGCGAGTTCATCTTTAGTAGGATCCCTTGAGAAAGACATGCCCTTGGGTGTATCCCGTAAACCAAGTATCTTACGGAAGTCTGAAACGGTGAGTGTCTGCTGCTTGTTGTCGATGGTGAAGGTGATCTTGTTCGAAGTGAAATCCTTGGTTGCCCAAAATTCAAACATATACTCATAAGGCACCGAGGCTGTATTCCTAAGGGCGTTCTTGAAATGAGAGTTATCAAGAATGGCTATGGCGACCTTAAAACCATGGTGAGTGGATTTAGAAACTTGCTTCAGCCTATAGTTGTTGGGTATAAACTTAAGGGTTCGAGCTTTAGCAATATCGGCTTCTCTAGATTCTTGGATAGCTTGTACTGTTGGATTAGTCATTTTATCTGCTTAAGATAAGACATGAAAGGTTGATGCACAAAAACAGATAGATATATATATCATTCTTACTTCTAAGCATAACACATTTCATAAGATAAAACAACAAGTACATAGATAGCATGCAAACAAGAAAACTCTTCATCCGGAACATTTATTCATTCGGAACATCTTCATTCGGAACTTTTCCTCATTCGGAACTTCTCCTCATTCGGAACTTCTTCATCCGGAAGTTCTTCATTCGGAACTTCCTTCATCCGGAAGTTCTTCATTCGGAACTTCCTTCATCCGGAAGTTCTTCATTCGGAACTTCCTTCATCCGGAAGTTCTTCATTCGGAACTTCCTTCATCCGGAACATTCCTTCATTCGGAACTTCCTTCATTCGGAAGTTCTTCATTCGGAACTTCCTTCATCCGGAAGTTCTTCATTCGGAACTTCCTTCATTCGGAAGTTCTTCATTCGGAACTTCCTTCATTCGGAAGTTCTTCATTTGGAACTTCCTTCATTCGGAAGTTCTTCATTCGGAACTCCTTCATTCGGAAGTTCTTCATTCGGAACTTCCTTCATTCGGAAGTTCTTCATTCGGAACTTCCTCATTCGGAAGTTTTTCAGAAGAAATCCTTCATTCGGAAGTTTGTATCCAGTGTTCATTCGGAACTTTTCAAACGAAGCTTATGATGAATAATCTAAGTGCGTTTGTGAGTTTTTAAGGCAATCTATGGTAACCAAACATAATCTAATGCTATTACGCGCAAAACCCATCAAAAAACCCTAATCAATTAGCTCTAATTAAGCAGAACGAACCCTAGATTGATAAAGTTCTTTACTCGAATCAATTAATAGATTTAATGATGAATTTAGACGATATATAACTCAAAGATTCAATGTTATTACCTTGTTAATCGAATGAACAGGATGGAATTGATTAGAATGCGGTTTGAAAAAAAAGCTTGTGTATGTGTTAACAATGGCGGCAAGGGAATGAGTAAACAGTGAATCAGAAACAGTGAGGGGCGGGGGTTTTGTTTTTTTTTTTGACTTAGGTCAATTTTGACAAATTTTAATAAATCACACCTTTAGTCCCTTCATTTTCTATACTTTTTCCTTTTTGTTTCTAATTTGTTTTCATTTTACTTAACCCTTGTTTAACTTGCACACAAATTAGCAAACGCATCTATTAGCATATCCTCAAAATCTAAAAGCCATGCCTATCACTTAGAACGAACACAAGTCGTTTTCTAAAGCAAAACCACTCAATTACCATGTAGCCCTTAATTTTCACAATCGCTTTTGAAAATCAATTTTAATGACAAAGATGATTTTACTATTTTCTCCCCCTTAAACGATGACCCGTTTTCTATTTAAAGAGCTGTAGTCATTGTTTAAAGAGTCAAATAGTGATGAAAGCATTTCCAATTTATCTCTTGAAAAATTTTGATTCGTGGTTTTAATAAGATTTCTCTTATTTTAACAAATTAATGCACTGAGACGTACACAAATTCGTGTCAGACCAAGTTATAAAGTAAACTTGATCCCTTTGCATGATTTGGCTTGTAAATCACGCCCGAGAAAATTAATTCCCGTTCTGAGCCAACGTTTTCCAAGGAAATACGTAACTTTAATATGAAAACCGGGTTGCAGTCTGAAATAACTACAAGCCATAATGGGCATGTTTTAAAAATGTACAACTTTTATACGGACTCTATTTATGGCACCGTGTCAATATTGATCGACATTTCTAAGGCCGTAAATATTACCGTACTAAAAGACATGCCCGATTTAAAACGAAAAATATTTTTGGTTTTTCTTGATTTTATACTTTTTATGGTTTTTCTAGGTTTTATATTTTTTATGGTTTTTGTTGGTTTTATATTTTTTATGGTTTTTCTTGGTTTTATATTTTTTATGGTTTTTGTTGGTTTTATATTTTTTATGGTTTTTCTTGGTTTTATATTTTTGTATTTTCTTTTTGTGGTTTATATATTTACGATAATATACATGATCACAACCAAAGGATACTCTGAATAGTTTACCACGACTATTCAGCTGATTCTTCTGCCAACTCTTTGAGAGTCGCTGGAGTGAATGATTTCATGCCAAGCTTGTCAATCAAAAACTCGATTCGTCCTCGATCTAAGGCTTTGGTGAACATATCCGCCAGCTGGTACTCAGTAGTGACAAAATACAGCTCGATCACTCCGTTCTCCACCTGCTCCTTGATGAAATGGTAGCGAATGTCTATGTGCTTGGCCCGGGAGTGTTGAACATAGTTGCAGCAAAGGGCAATGGCGCTCTTGTTGTCACAATACATCGGGATTTTGTTAAATCCAAGACCGTAGTCAGTTAATTGTGATCTCATCCAAAGGACTTGAGCACAACAACCGGACATGGCGATGTATTCAGCCTCCGTGCTTGATATTGCAGCGCTTTTCTGCCTTTTTGAAGACCAACTGATCAATCTATCTCCTAGAAGTTGCACAGATCCAGAAGTGCTACGCCTCGTATCTTGACATCCAGCATGATCGGCATCTGCGTATGATATTAAAGCAATCGAGGAATCTTTCGGATACCATAGACCACGATGAAGTGTTCCTTTTAGATACCGAAAGATCCTTTTAACTACATGTAAGTGCTTTTCGGTAGGCCGAGCCTGATACCGGGCACACATGCATACAGCAAATTGCAAATCAGGCCTGCTAGCAGTCAGATAGAGAAGGGTGCCGATCATTCCACGGTAAAGTTTCGGATCGACAATAATCCCATCCCTATCTTCATCTAACTTGGTTTTCTCAACCATTGGAGTGTCTACGGGGTCACAATTCTCAAAGTTATATTTCTTAAGTGATTCTAGAGCATATTTGGATTGATTTATAAAGATGCCTCTGGGATTCTGAGAAATCTGTAATCCTAAGAAAAATGATATTTTTCCCATCATCGACATCTGAAAGCGTGTGGACATTATCTTCTCAAATTGTTTAGACAATTCTATGTTAGTGGCAGCAAAAATTATATCATCAACATAAATTTGTACCAGAAGCATGTCGTTGCCATCTTTGAGAGTGAATAGAGTGGGGTCCACTTTGCCTTTGGAGAAGCCTTCCGACATGAGATATGTTGACAGGAGATCATACCACGCGCGTGGAGCTTGTTTCAACCCATAGAGAGCCTTCTTAAGCTTGTACACATGGTTAGGAGACTCCGTACTGACGAACCCATCCGGTTGACTAACATAAACCTCTTCCCTTAGTTCACCGTTCAAAAATGCCGTCTTCACATCCATTTGATAGACGATCATGTTCATATGAGCAGCAAACGCAAGGAATAGTCTAATCGCCTCCAATCTAGCCACAGGAGCAAAAGATTCCTCAAAGTCTATACCCAAGGCTTGTTTATATCCTCTAGCGACCAATCTTGCTTTATTCTTCAATACCGAACCCATCTCATCAAGTTTAACCTTATAAACCCATAACAAAGTAAGGATGTTAACCTTGTCAGGGCGAGGAACCAATTCCCATACTTCAAGTCGTTTGAATTCATTGAGTTCCTCCTGCATAGCTTCGATCCAAGATGATTGGGTCATAGCCTGCTGCCAATTTTTGGGTTCAACTTCAGAGAGAAATGCATCAAAGTAACAATAAAGTGCACTCTCTTGTAGTTGATGGCGCGTAGAGACTGGTCGATCTAGATCTCCAATAACATTCCTAATTGGGTGATCTTTTGTCCATTTAGTGCTATGGTTTTCAATCCTAGGTGGTCTGGAGTGAACAATAGATGGAGCTTCTTCTGAGGTAGACGCGGCTGAAGGGTTTTCAGGGATCGCTACACCAAAGAAAGGAAGCTCTTGCAAGTGAGCATATTCCAAGTCGTGATCAGTAGAGTCCTCTTCCACATCATTAGGCATAAGTAGGGGTGATGATTCAGGTGTAGTTTGAGAATCACTTGGTGAAGGTGCATCCGGTTCAATGTGAATTGTAGATGCATTAGATAAAGGTTCATTAACTTGAGCAACCACTTCAGGTATTGGAGCAATTACTACAGGTACTGGAACTTCATCAGTCGGGGGATCGAAGAATTCATCAAACAACGGTTGAAACAGTTTATCCCACTCGGGCCTTGATGGTGGTAAAAATGATGTGGAAGTAGGATTGTTGGGAATTAATCCGGAACTTATAGCACCGGGTCCCATCTTATGAAGCGCGGGTTCAGAGCTGTGTTGCTCAGAAGCCATCGCTGTCAGCTCGTCTAAATCAGCGTCCATAGTTTCTACAATCTTGCCAAGACGACGGTTATAGATTCGGTATGCTCTTTTGGACGGTGAGTAACCAATGAAAATACCTATGTCGGCTTTTTGTTGAAGCTTACCCAAGTTCTCACTATTGATGTTTGGATAACACAGAGCACCAAACACATGGAAAAATGAAACATCGGGTTTGCGGTCATGTAGAAGCTCATAAGGTGTTTTTCCATGGCGTTTCCGAATGATAGAACGGTTTTGGGTGAAACATGCAGTAGAAATAGCCTCTGCCCACAAGAACAATGGAGCGTTCGCATAAATAAGCATGGTCCTAGCAGCTTCCATAAGTGTGCGATTTCGTCTTTCAACGACACCGTTTTGTTGTGGAGTGCGTGCAGCGGATGTTTCATGTGATATACCAACTCCTTCATAATAATCACGAAGAGTCTGGTTTACGAACTCTGTACCATTGTCTGTACGAATACGGCGGACAGTGGTATTCAAACGTACCTGAATGAACTTCAGAAAAATGATGATAGCCTTCGGAGCTTCATCCTTTGCACGAAGAAATCTAACCCATGTAAACCTTGAGAAATCATCCACAATGACGAGAATGAATTTCTTACCGCTCACACTTTCAGTTCTCATCGGTCCACAAAGATCCATATGCAAAAGATGAAGTTTTTCTTGATTAGTGTCTTCAGCTTTGGGTTTGTAAGATTTCTTGGTGCTTTTCCCTCTTGAACACGCAGAACATAAATGGTCCTTGTGAAATTTAAGCTTTGGGAGACCACGAACTAACTCGTTTTTAGCCAGATGATTAATAGCATCAAAATTAAGATGAGATAATCTGCGATGCCATAACCATGACTTGGTCTTAGAAGCTTTAGAGAGAAGACATACTGGAGAAGCGGCCATCATGTCTTGTAAGGACAAAATGTAAAGATTTGCACCACGAGATCCCTTCAACAAATCTTTTCCTTCCAAGTTGCGGATGAAACAAGTGTGTTGTCGAAAAGCAACCTCAAGGTTGGAATCACAAAACTGTCCTACTGAGAATAAGTTATGACCAAGACCTTCAACATAGTATACCCTAGAAATCGTCACGTTTCCAATCTGATATTCACCATACCCCATAATCTTTGCTATATGATCATTCCCAAATTTAACCGTACCAAGAAACTTGCTGACGAAATTTCGGAGCATCGAGCGATTTCCGGTCATATGTTTTGAACAACCGGAGTCCAAATACCACAGGATGATTTGGACCACCTGAAAATATCACCACACAAAGACAATGTAGAGGTATCGGAATCTGAGTGTTCCTTGTTATTAGCAGGTACAGATTTAATAATCTTAGATTTGCTAACTCTAGGTTTCTTAGATTTCCTAGCCTTTTTCTTCTTAATTGGTGGTGTAGATTCTAATTGGCTCAAATCCTGAGGTATTTCTTCACTGATAGGCACTACAGTGGGGGCAGACCTAATTAAAGGGCGCTGTTTCCATACTTGAGTGCGAGTGTTCCTAACTAAAGGACGCTCAGACCTAACCTCGATAGATGCATTCCTAGTTAAAGGGCACATTTTTCCATCTAGTGTAAAGGTCCTACCAGTGGGGCGCCATTGCCAGCCAACTTGGGCACGAGTTCTACCCGTTGGCTTCCATTCAAGACCATTCTTAATAGCATTCATTTCATTAACGTGATCAATCAGACACAAATCATGACTCTGGGAAAACATACATTCATTACAATTCCAACAATTTAAATCAGAATTCACGAATGGTTTAGGCTGCTGCACAGGCGCAGAGCTTTTAGTCTTAACATGATTCATTTTATTTAAAACTGAACTAGCATTCCTATTGTGGACTTCTACTTTCTTCTTTGTGGCACTACTAGTGGAGGGCTTGATCTTAGCTTTCTTGAGTGGCGATCCTTTAGCCTTAGTAGTCGCTTTTAATCCTGTAGAAGGCAAATTGGGAACATTAGCAGCAGATTTTAAAGGTGTCTTACTTGATTGTGCCAATGACGGTTTCGTTCCTGGAGTCTTATTAAATGGAGTGACAGCAATGGGCCTATTATTAAGTAGTGCAGAACTTGGTGTACCTATGTATTGCAAATAAGCCAAGCAATATTGAACTCGCTTAACATATTCATGAGCCGAATAATAGTCGCTACTTGAGGGATCTAAGGCATAAAGATCGTCTAAAATATCCCTAAGAAGATCGACATGCTTAATGGCATTCCTCATATAATCATCGTATACAACCGGGTTTCTCTTGTGAAGCGGATTCTTATAAAGCACTACTTTCTTGGTTGTTGGAGCACTAGTGGACGGTGCAGAGTCGGTAGCTAAGTTATCAACAACTTCTTGTCGGGTGAGAAGAAGTGTCTCCTTTAACTCAGCCAAAACCATATTTTTGTCTATGAGCAGGATGTTCAAGTCAGAGATTTCCTCGCACTTTTGGTTCAGTTGTTCAACATAATATTGTTGCTGTGCCGCATTAAAAGCGAAGCATTCTTCTAGTGAACCATAAAGAGCGGATAGTCCCTGCCTTGTCCGATCCATCTCCCCTAGAACAGTTGATAGTCTAATTTCTAAGACTTGGTTTTTAGACTCTGCAGCCTCTAGTTCCATTCTTAATGTTTCCTTTGATGATATCTCTCTCTTCAATCTCATTATTTCTTCCTCTAATGTCTCAACAATTGCAATCATCTTGTCACTATTCTCAACACCGTTTTCACAAACATTTGATATCAAAAGATTTTCATTTTGAGCTTGTTGTTTTAATTCTAAAGATATACAATGTTGTTCTAGTTGATTAAAGCGTTGAGAAAGTAAATTATAAGAATCTTGTAGCTTTAAAAACTCAGCGTTAGATTCGTGACAAGAATGATTATCTACCTCATTTACAGTTTCAGCAACATTTACAGAAAGATCACAAACATCATCACAAATATCCTCACAAATATTCACAGCATTACAATTAATCGCAGCAGATGTAAGCTCATTCGAATAATTAACATTTACAATAGTAAGCACATCACACGAGATTACTTCGGACAAGAATCGGTCATATTCGGTTGAAATCTTTTCCTTTTCAATTAGTTGCAATTCATAAGCGGTGTCCATTTCATAAAACACTTTTTGAACTTCACCAATTTCAAATTGAAGATTTTCCTTAAGAGATGCAAAACTTCTTTTTAGACTTTCGACAAACGGATTGATCTCAGTTTTAAACACCTCGTTCATGTGTTCGAAAGCCCATTCTCCGGCATTTAAGCCATTTGAAGTCGTACATTCCAAGATGACCTTGTCAAAGTTAGTAAAGTATCGGTTAATCTCTTGCAAGTTTAACCATACAGTGCTAACAGGTGGAAGATTCTTTGGAATTTCCTTAGGACCTTCCATGTTGACAAGTGTAGGAAATGTACTAGGGCTTTCTTCCTCTATCATGTAGGTTGGTGCTGTAATGAGATCTTTGTCCATATGGAAGCGAACTCTAAAATCAGTTTTAGCAAGCTCCTTATTCATTTTAAAATAATCACAATCGGGATATTTAGCTGAATTGTATGACCGATCCTCATCAACTAGAACCTTACTTGTTCGATCATTGGGAAAAACAATCGGGTCTAAAGCCAATCCTAATTGAGTTGCATTATAAAGTCTAGGACTATGTCTTAAAGCTTGTTTTGCATATCGTGGATTAGGGGGAAGGCCTTTTAGACGTGATAAGTTAAACTCTTTAAACGAAGCATCAAATAAGTGAACTAGTTGTGAAGCAGCGTATTGTCTTAACAGCAAGTAGTCTAGACTTCTAATCTTATTAGTAGCATTAATCTCCATTTCAGTCTTCTTAGATTCGAGTAATTCAAAATCAGTTTGAAGTTTTTGAAAATTAGTGACCACTAACTCCTTTTCTTTAAGTTCATTAGACAAATTTGCTCTTAAGTTTTCGATCTCTTGCAAGTGACCCATTTGCTTGTTTCTAAAATGATCATATTCGAGATTTGTGAGAACACTAGACGAAGGCACTAATTCCAAAGTTTGTACTTTCTCATTACTTAAGGCAAGCTCATCAGACAAATTCTTATTCTTAGCTAAGGTTTCTAAGAGTGCAGCATTCATTTGGCTAAGTAATGTAGCAGGAACCATGACCAAATCTTGCTGAGCAGGAGTAGGCGTATGCGAAATGGATCCCGGTTGTGATTCACTCAAAATCTGGGAACTTACATTGATATTGCTATCATTGTTTGTCTCCTCATTTGAAAGACTCACCACCGAAGATTCATTCGAATCAGCACTCTCTTGCCCAACTTGATGTGGTCGAATACTAGCATCAGTGGCATTATCGGTGTTATTAATAAGTACCTCAGATTTCTTATCTGGCCCTAAGCTGGAGAAAGTTGCCATGAAAGCAGCCTTTGCAGTTTGAAAGTCATCATAATCGGAATCATATGCATCAAGATCATCGGCTTGGTAAGCTGCATTTTGCGTAGTGACAACGTCTTGTTCAGCAATCCCTGGGTCAGCAAGAAATGCAAGCTCCTCTTCATCAAGTTCCCTTCCTTGCGCCTGAGCATTTACCAGATAGATCTTTTCTGCAAACCACTGTCCATCCCTTTTTCTCTTGGGTTTCTTACAATCCCTTGACATATGACCCTCTTCTTTGCAGTTGTAGCAGGTGATCATTCTCAACTTGCCTGTATTAGCCCGTGGAGGATTGTTGACCATTGGAGCAGGAGCAGAATTGATTGTGCGAGCATTGGTTGATGTGGAAGGTCTCCCCTGATACGGTTGAATTGGCTGAACCATTACCCTGCCATTCTCAATTGTAGCTTGTTGGCGAGAATTGGATGAATTCCTCAACTGATTGTTGGTAGGAGCTGATCCTCTGAATCCTCGTTTGCTTAAAGTTCTTGTGAGATATGCAGACATAGTAGTTAGCACTTCAACTGGGTCAGCTCCTTGTTGGAATACAGGAACTGGGACTTCCTCATCGTCACAATACAGTGCTTGATCTGGATGAGCTGCATAATCAGTAGAAGGAATACTCATTTGATCAGGGTAGCTTGTTTGATATGCTGCATTCTCTTGATAAGACGAATATGAAGGCTGAGCATAAGGTGCAACATTTGCTGGATGAAGTTGTGAACCATACTGTGGTGAAGGTGCATTGAACCGATACTGTTGCTGATGTGAGGTGGGAGGTTGTGGTAAAATCGAGTATTGGGGAAAAGTTGGTGTCATGTAAGGTGATGCATGATAGGCTTGATGTCCCAAGATATAAGGTGTGTTGTTGTGAGACAAGCTTGGTTGATTCGCCATCAAAGCTAAGGAATCTGGATACATACCACGAGGAGAACGATGCATAATCACATGCTTCTCATGCTGCTGAAGGAAGGCATATATTTGATCCAAATTGCACTTGTGCAGATCCCTGGTTAACTTGACATCGGTAATATACTCACCCCATTCAGCTTGAGGTAGAGTATTCAAGAATTTGGTGTTAACCTGGAATGGAGCAATCTCAAGATTGTATACATTCAGATCATTCATGAGTGTGGTGAATCTGAAGTAATAATCGTGAAGTGTTTCCCCTGGGTTGTAGGTGAATCTATCAAACAAATCATACAGCTGACACTCCCTTTCTTGTTTGGTGAGAGACGTGCCTTGTAGCAACACCTTAAGACGTTCCCATAAATCTTTTGCCACAGTATACTTGCTTACCATCCTATAAATATCATGGGGAAGAGCTTGAAGAATTGTTTGAAGAGCTTTTTTATCTGCATCTGCAACAAGTTGTTGAGCTGGAGTGAGTTCTTCAAATTCTCATGGTCTAGTCACGTTGTCAACCGTAATGGTACCATAGTCGAGTGGACCATTCAAAATCGATTTGACCATAAGTCTTCCGTATGTCGGTTTCCCCTTTAGATATTGCATCATTCGACCTTGCCATGCCTCAAACACCTCTTTAATAAGCATCGGTGGACGGCTATCAGTTCCCGTTATGATTGATATATCCGTAAGAGATGTCATCTGAGGCATTACTGAATTTGGATTCATTTTGTTTTTCTTCAAAGAAACAGAGATTATCGGTTGATCGAGCAGTGAAGTAAAGCTTGTGAATTGTGTTGTGTTTTTGTTGTATGAAACCAAGATTAAATCCTCTAAAAAATCGTCGAAAAAACAAGCAAAATAACCCTTGATTCGGAACTTTTTGTTGATTCGGAAGTTTGATTCGGAAGATTACCTTGATTCGGAACTTTGTGTTGATTCGGAAGATTACCTTGATTCGGAACTTTTGGTTGATTCGGAAGATTACCTTGATTCGGAACTTTTTGGATTGATTCGGAACTTCTTGGTTCGGAAGTTATTGATCCGGAACTTTGGCTTGATCCGGAACTTCTTGACTCGGAAGTTCTTGGTTCGGAACTTTAGCTTGATCCGGAACTTCTTGACTCGGAAGTTCTTGGTTCGGAACTTTAGCTTGATCCGGAACTTCTTGATTCGGAAGTTCTTGGTTCGGAAGTTTCTTGATCCGGAACTTCTTGGTTCGGAAGTTTCTTGATTCGGAACTTCTTGACTCGGAACTCCTTGATCCGGAACTTCTTGATCCGGAACTTCTTGATCCGGAACTTCTTGATCCGGAAGTTTTGCTGAATGAACAGAAACTTCCTTGATGAACAGTCGAACCGTAAAAAAATGAGATTAAGCCCAGATTTTGACCAAATAACCCAAAAAGTTTTGTGCTTTCGACTAAAATAAGTAACAACTAATACTTATTCACTAATCCCAATCACAAAAACACCAAAAATACCAAGAATCAAGATGATTTTTCTTAAAGAACACTAATACAATCAAAAACTAAAAAACCACACAAATCACCACCTTAAATCACCCCATAGCTCTTGATACCAAATGTAGAATATTGATAATCAATGAATCTATGAAGGGGTTTGTTAATTTCTAGAGAGAGAAAGTTAGAGAGAGAAAGTGAGAGAAACTATGTGAATTTTATTAAGTGGAAATTAAGAAATGATAACAACCAACCCCTTTCCTTAGTGGAAAGGGGTATTTATAGTTCCAAGTCATAAGTGGACTTGGGCCGGTCCATGACAAGCCCATGGACCGGTTCTTACTTAAGTTAATAAGCAAATAACAACTAATTACTAACTACGAGCTATTACAACATAAATCATATTGTGGAGCGACCGATACTTCTAATATACGTTAAAACGTATTTCTAACACTAAGTGGGGTAAATGAGCTAGTACATTTGGTCAATTGCAATAGTTGTGGTCCAAAATGAAAATAGTTAGCTAAAAAGCAGAAAATGACTATTAGTCAATTTTGAAAATATTCACGGGGCTCGGGTTTCATAAAAATACTTCTCAAAAGTTAAAACGTATCTCAAATATAATAATATCATCTCCCGACTCGAATTAATACGTCATTCAAAAGAAAAAATCAAAAATGACAAACACGAACAACCGACAATAAAACGTAAAATATTAGGCATCCATCGACATCACGCTTGCTACTAGTCCTTATACTTTTTAAATATAAAATATAAGTCTCCTAACATCGGTTTAAACTTAAACCTCCAAAAATAAAAATCATTTAGACTCATCAAAAATTTCAAAAATAGTCGTAAATTAAGATTAAGCAATGACCTTCGTTTCAGGTTATCACACAATAGTTATATAAGGCCAATTTCAATTGGTCAGGGTCTTCATACCTCATACCAAGGATTGGTTCCATTTGGTTCCAAGGTATGTTAGGGTTAAAAACAGGATATGAAACACCTCTCTTAACCTTATACTAAGGGTCTATAATGTGTGCATCAGGATCTTCCTCACATATGTTCACTTGGGTAGCTAATGCTTTAGGTTTACAACCTCTATATAGACCACTTTTAGAACAAAGGTTATTCAAGAAATCATCATGGGTTGAGATGTTTCTAACAACTACATCGTCCTCACCAGTTTTATAAAACTCTACATTCTCTATTTCCTCCAAATCATCACTATGATAATCATCTTCACTAGAGTAAGTAGACTCAGGTGGGTCATTTTCATACTTAAGATAATCCAAGACATCATAACCAAATTGTTACACATACAAGTCAACCATTAACCCATTCTCATACCCAAGCTTTAGAAATGTTTTCACATCAGAGTCATCTTTTAGCTGTTGTATACGTGGACCTAACTTCTTACCACTCTTACAGTAATACAATATTTTCACTAAACCTAACACGAGCCTCTTGACTATATCAATCAGTTTTTAAAGTGACATACCTTAAAAATCAATATCTGTAATTTTTTAGGTCGTATTGAACATACTTCAATGGAATAGGTATAAATACCCCATCGTGGTACAAATTAACAGTAAACACCTTCAGTTTCTTTGATTTATGCTTATCTACAAAATTAGGGTTTCAAAAAAATTAGGAGTTTTAAAAATTGACATGATTGTATACAATTATACAAGTAACTGATCCAATACTTCGATATATCAAACATTTACCTTTAGTCATGCTTGAATCAGCGACTGAATTGATGGATTCAAATAGATATCATAGTGTTTGTGTGTGCGTTTTTTTGGGTAAAACATTTGTTAAGACAAATAAATTATGTTACACCCATTATATAACGGGCTTATAATATGCAATGTGGAAATAAAAAAATATATGCCATGGATATTCAACCGGTACACGGTTGCCAAAAGGGTTAATATGAACCAAAAATTGTAAGTATAAGGGGTAATCTGGTATTTAATGGAGTACATAGGTTAATCATGGAAAAAATTAAAGTTCGTGGGTTTTTTAAAGCTTTTACCCTTAACGGTATATATTCTACATAACCTCTAAGACCACCAAACCAAAATACAAGCCTAATGGGCTTTTTTCTTTACTTTTTAACTTTTTCCTCTTTTCCTTCTCCTTTAATCGGCCAACCCAACCCCAAAGCACCCCATGATCTGATTTTTATCATTTATTTTATTATTTTATCATTAATAATCCTAATCATTACCTTCGGGTCACTTCCGCGCCAAAACACGGAAGCCTTACGTTAATTTTTTGACTTTTTACGTGATTTTCGAACTAACCTTCATATTTAAAAGTTTCTAATTATGGAAAGTAAATCTAAAACCTATCTAAAACATATAATATATATAATATACATACATAACATATTATACGTGTACAAAATCTTATAAAAATGATACTTGAACTTTCACGCAGTTCATTTGCCACTTCATTTCATCAAATTTCATTTCCAACTCGTACCATAATTTACAAATCATATACCTCATTTCATCCATTCTCATTCCCAAAATCACACCAAAAAACACATAAAACACATTGTTCACACAATCTAACGCATAAATATAGTTCCAGGAGTGACAACTAACTCGGCAAAATCCTAGTTGTCAGAGTATCCCCTCCTAATAGAAATCTCGTCCCGAGATTTACTCTAAAATTCAAACTCATTCGTAGCAACCAGAAGGGGATACATATCATTCATAAGATCTTCACGTTCATACGCGAACTCAGTCTATACCAAAACATAATTTAACCAACAAAACATGAGCCTTAACTATCCTCGAGGAAACTTATCAAAACTGTAAAGTTATGTAACCAGCCTAACTAAATCTCACAACTCATAAAACAAGAACTGCCTTGAAACCAAGTTAGAAGCCGCCACATAACTCGACGTGTTTGAATTAGTGTGTTCTAATTCCCTTCCCCCACAAAATATATACAACGTCGTTTTTGTATAAATAAACATGAAATAAAACTAAAAGTATTATAACAAGAAAAAATCCCATTGGATTTTCCCGACAGATTCACCTTAAGCTTAGTTGAGATTGAATCCTCAAACGAGATAGTATACTACCAAATTTGATAATCAAATTTCCTACATGTAAATGGAAAATAATGTATTCTATATTTGAAAATCGTTTTGACTCTACAAGATTTTGAAAATATTTTCAATTTTGTGGACACTTGTACGCCGTATGGATTTAATCCATACACCATATATGTTCCTACATGAGAACAGTTTTTCAAAAATACTTGAATTTTAAAAGAATCATGATAATTCTAGTATGTTTTATATGTTGCATCCAGTATTGGACACTTCATAAAAACTATCTAGGAAGACTCAAAATACGAAAAATAAATATTAAGGTTGTATCCCATGATGAGATGGCATTTATACATGATCTCATCGTTCTTTTCGGGCTTTAAATGCATAAAATGTCATCAAAATACCATATATATGCTTGTGTTTGTTTACTTGTCTATTTTAGGTATGGATATCGTGAAAAAGACAAAAGATCACAAGAAACAAGGAAAAACGAACACGAGAAACGAAGCCGCACAATGAACCGGGCCCTAGTTTGTGATTTATCAAAGAAAAACCCTTGAAGACTTTAAGATGTACAAGAACGATCCCTCATTTATGAAGAAATGACACTTAATACCCTTCTATATTCATATTTACAATTTTGGTCCCTTAAGTTCGTCAAAATAACAAAAAGGTCTTCAACTTTGAAGAATTGGCAAGTTTAGTCCCTCAACAATTCTAAATTGTCTACAATGGTCCCTCATAAAGTCAAAGATCCAATGAAGACCTTCAAAGATGAGAAAAGTCCAAGATCAGTCCTTGAAATATTCAAAAATGTCAAAAGTAACCCTTGAAACCCTTTAACCAAAGTTTTGGGGAAAAAGTATAAAGTTTGAAACTTTAATAACAAAGGGAAGACGTTTATTAAGGCTGAATTTATTCTATACACTTTTTACCAAAGACTTGAGGACTGTTTTTCCACACCAAACATTCAAAAACCAAAAATGCGCCATACACTTACCTTTCCCCTAATTTCGGATCAAACAAGTTACTATTCACCTTTATGAACCCAGTAACTCTTCCACTTAAAACAAAGGTTAATTTTCAATTACCCTGACCTACGTGGGATTCACCTTAAACCAAATCATTCCACACCTTAACATCAACAATCCCACTACCCTATGGCCCCCACCATTTAACCCGTTCAACCAATCAGAGAACACCTTCCTCTCCAAGGAATCCTATGTGGCAAAATCAACAAACCACAACTACTACTTGGTCCCCAAGCACAATATGAACGATCAAGATCAAAAAGGACAACTCATCAACTCAAAACATCCAAGGGCATTTCTGAGATTTCATTAGCTAGGGTTTCTAGTTTTTCATTGTAAACTCAGCCTCACAAGGCCTATAAAATGAGACCTCAACATGTGAGAGTCCCTTTGTTCCAGATTTTAGCTAAAATCTTTGTAATTCCTTTTTATAAATATAAAGTTGGTATTTTATGAAAATTGTAATTCCTTTTATGTTTTTATAAAAGTTTGGTGTTTGATTAGCTAAGATATGAGTTCCATTTATCTGCTTGTTGAGTTTTAAGGAAAGGTTTTATGTTTTAAAATCCTTGTTTTCAAAAATCAGTGTTTCATTGTTTTTGGTTCACCTTTGTGTTTGTTGATCTTAGCAGGTACAAAAAGGTGGAAGCTAGTGGTTGTTCTGCTACCACTTAAGCTCTCACATCCCAAAGCATGGATGTATGTTTTGGAGGTGCACGTTTTTAAACTCTTTTATATTTCTGCATATTTTTATGGTATATGATGAATATGAGTATTTGTTTGTGAATCTGTGATTTTGTGGTTGGATCTTGTTATTTGGAGTTAGTTTGTTGATATTCAGTTGATTTAACCTTGGTTTGTGGTTTGAATCTAACTAATCCTTTGAAAAATTGAGAAATAAGTAATTTAAGGGGTGTTTGGGTTAACTGCATAATCTAGGTTTAAGTTGACTTGAGTAGGTGTTGGTTTTTGTATTGTGTTTGTTCTTGTTTTTATTGTTCTATTGGTTGTTAATCTGCAAGTTTTGAGGTCTATATCACCATAATCCTAATATTGGCCATAAAATCTGTTTTTCTTGTTGTTATTGACTGAAATTTTGGGGACACCTAGATATAAGGGTAGACTAGGGCTAACAAGTGCTAAATCTAAGTTAATACAACCTGAGTAGTAGATTTGAGGTGTTGAAATTGGATTTGTGGTCATCGAGTTCAGCAAACAGGTTTTGTGTTCTTCATTTGTTCATCAGTAACCTGCTTGTGCTTAAAACCAGATCTAAACATTGAACCAGGGATTGAATTGAGTTGTTTTGTGTTTGTTTTAGTTTTATTGAGATTGTGTAAGCTTTTGGTGCAATCTGGTTGGCTTATTCTAGCTTAAACTGCTTATTTCTTCATAACTGTTCATATTTCATATCTGTGTCATATCTGGGATCTGATTGATTAAACTGTATCATTTGGCTAAGTGATTTTGTGATTTCTTGCTTGTTTGTGTCTCCTTACAACCCACTGGTTGTAAGGGTGCCCTTGTTGTTCACTAAATCCAAGTAAATCTCTCTAAAATCAAAGGTCAAATAGTCAAAGCAGTGGGAACTCCTTTCCCTTGCTGCTAGCCACTGCTAGTGTTATTTTTGGTTCAGCTTATCAATAAGCTATTCTAGCTTATTAGAATGTGCAACAACTTCAATTTGGTAATATGTCTTCATTATTTGACCCATTTGTTCATTTTGGAGCTTTTGGGTGGTTGACTTTTAGGTTTGACTAGAAAACCAACTTGTTTGACTTTTACATAAATACTTATTGACTTACTCAGCTTATTTGGCTTTGCTTATTGGATTTTTCTTGATTGATTTGTCTTATTTAAGTCATTTAGAGTCTTTTGCAAGTTGAATCAAGTTCTGAGGTGGTCTAAGACTCTAAGTCAACTATTTTGTCGTTTAGTGGATTTGTACTTTGCTTAATTCTGGCTTAATGGTTGTGCCTTTTCAAAATTTCTTTTCACGGATCTCTTAAGCATCCCAAAAGAAGGTTGTGTGTCAAATAAGAGCTTATGGCATTGGCTTATAGCTTAATGGGCCAAAAAGCCCATTAAGAATAAGTTGTTGTACATTTAAGCCGTGATAAGCTCATATTCAGCTTTTGAGCTCAGAGTTTTGTGTTTAGAATTGAATTTTAAGCTAGACTAGTGATTTTCAGCTTATTTGGTTGAGTTTGATCTTATTGGGCCAAAAAGCCCATTTCATTGGACTGTTTTTGTTTTTAGCCCATCTAGGGGCCCATTAGGGGTATTTTGGTAATTTCACTTTCATTTTCTGATTATTTAGGTTAAAATAAACTAGTTTGCAAGTTTTTAGAAATTTTTATATTTTTTGGATTTTTAATATTATTTTATTATTATTTTATTATTAAATTTAATTTTTAATATTTTTGCAACTTTTACATTTTTCCTAGGTCAAATACATTAAGTTAGGATTTTTAAAACTCTTAGATTAATTTTCTCATCATTTTATTAATTTTTAGAATTATTTTAATATTTTAATAGTTTTTAATCATTTAAAAACAGTTTTCATTAGTTTAAAATTTTATAAAAATAGTTTTTAGTCTTATTAAATAACTTTAGAGTTTTACAAAGTGAAAAATATTTATTTAGCTTTTTATTAATTATTTGGATTTTTAGGGCTTTAATTAGCATTTAAAAACTAATATTTAATTAATTAAAAGGTTTGAAAAAGTTTTGATCCTTTTTAAACTCTTAGTTTATTTTTAGCTATTTTTGGTAATTTTTTGGGAATTTTTAGAATTAATTTTTATTTTGTTACTTTTTACGGTTTTTCTTTTTGTCGTCGTAGTATAGTTTTAACGTATCCGTCATTCTCTTTTCTCATCTTTTCTTTCTCTCAATATTAATTCAAAACCATTACGAGTTATTCACACGCATATACCTCCTTGGGAAACGAACTTTCACCTTTGGGTCATTAGTACACGGTTTTCCTAAACCGTCGTATTTAATACTTACCGCTTTTACGCCTTTTTCCTTAAAGGTCGTCTTTTACCACAATCATTTTGGCGCCGCTGCCGGGGAGGTGTGTCGTGATTAATTTGTTCATTTTATTTTTAATATCTAACCATAAATAGTATTTGTATAAGTAGAACTCTACTAATACGTATTATCGGCTTTTCTCGTTTTTCTTGTGAAAATATTATTACTATATTGTATAAGTATCACAACAAATTCAAAATATCTCCGAAAGTGTGCAAACACAACCTTAATTGGGATATGATATTCTAATTATTGTATTCGAATCTCAAATAAAAAGAAAAAGGCAAAAATAAATACTTTCGTGAAGCTCGATTTTGAAAAATACGAACTATAAGGTGTGTTGGGCCAATGAAAGTTTTAACTATGGCCCAGTCTAGATTTGTTTAAATTAGACTAAGTGTTACTGATCGCTGAGAGGACCAACGACAGAGACCAGACCAGTGGAAGGCAAAGCCTCAGCTGGCACACCAGGAACATTCAAGTCAAAGACAACGTCAGAGAAGTCGAAGACAATCTGAAGTCATACTCACCAGCGATTATGGATAGCTGGGATGTAGAATGTGCTGGTGTTCAAAGATCTCTGAGTTGACAATACTCAGAGATCACTTAAGAACCCTAGAAGTCTGATATAAGCAAATCTTGTCCAATCCTTTATAGTTTAGGCGGGAGAATCTACTAAGTGTTTTGAGCGGGACAAAACAAGAGATTCAAGATAAAGCCTAGTACGACCTAGTGGGACAAAAGGTGAACAGTTGGCAGAACTGTTCACCTAAAGTTGTTTAAAGGTATGTCTCAATTTGGACATGCATTTAATACGTTGTACTCTTCCATTCAGAAGATGACACGTATCAACTACTCCCACTAAGGAAGCAACCTCGTACCACTATAAATAGGAGTGAGAAAGAAGAATTAAGGCAACCCTTGTGCTTGGATAAATTATCTAAGTTATTTCTCACTTTGGAACCGCTGAGCCCTCAGCTGTCTACTAGCGTCTCATTGGTTCCCTTGTAAACTTGAGTCTCGAATCTAGTTTACTTGTTCTAGGGTTCATTTCTTATTGTCATTCAACGGGTGTATTCATAGCACTTTGTAATACTTTGTTTATAACAGTTAATAAAGCATCTACACGTTTGAAAAATATTTCGCTGTGTTTTTGTGGTTATACGAGTTATAGTTTCAACAATTGTCATGTTAAGGGACTTTCAATTGGTATCAGAGCGGTTTGATTTATAAAACATTTTATAAACCGTTCTTGTTTTTAAAATCAAGATCCTAATATGACTGATACTATACCTCCTCCACCCTTTGGTCAAACCAGTCACGGTACCACTTCGAACACCGCACCGGCCACCACATCTACTACCATTCCTACACCGGTTGTAAGCACTGGTAATAATGATGATGACCTTCCCCAACTACTTGATGTTCGTGAGGGTTCACATGTGTCCAACGTTCCAGCGTTTGATGAAGAAGATTTTTCAAGTTGGAAAAGTGAATTTCTGATATATTTAGATGGCTTAGAACCCTTCTTGATAGAAATCTTAGAAAATGGTCCCTATGTACCACTGGTCGTTTCCTCTACCCCTAAGAGACCCATCAAGAAACCTGTTAAGCAATGGTCTCCAGCAGATAGACGCCTGGCTAACCAGGACAAGAGACTCAAAGGTATCATAGTCTCTTGCCTACCCAAGAACATTATGAAGTCCATCATAAAATGCAACTCTGCTAAGGATATGTAGACTGAGTTAGTTCTAGTGTATGAAGGTCCAGAGGAAACAAAAGAAACCAAAATCCAAGCCCTTAGACTTAAGTTTAATGCTTTTAAAGCTTTGGAAACAGAAACTGTTGCTCAAAGTTATACTAGGCTTAAGATTTTGTTGAATGACTTGGGAAACAATGAGTTGTTCTACCTAAGGCTGAGGTTAATGCTACATTTGTCAATAGTTTACCTAGAAAATCGCTTAGCCTAAACCAGACCTTAAGAGCAAATAATGCTATCAAAAATGATACTTTAGCCCAACTGTTTGGTAGATATAACTATGAAGAAGAAGGGCTAATTGACTCCATTTACAAATCAGAGACTGATAGGTTTACCACCAATATCACTGGATCAAAAGCTCTTGTTGCTAACTATTCTTTTCAGGACAACAACTCTGACATAGAAGAGGACACCAGAAGCAGTCAAGAATTTCTTGATGAATTACATGCCGAGTTCCATGACAGAGCCCTTCTAGCTGACCAAAAGAGGTACTACAAGAGATCTGGTAGAGTTGGAGCTGCTAAGGTTGATAAATCCAAGGTGTCATGCTGCACTTGTGGAAAGACTGGTCACTTTCAGAAAGATTTCTGGTCAAACAAAATGTCCTCTCCAAGCTTTCCTTCATCCAGCAACAACCACAGCAGCAAGAAGAAGTTTTCTACCTCACCTTTCAAGCAAACTTCCCACTCTGACTCAGAGGGAAAGAAGGACTACAAAGTTAAGTACAAAGCCTTGAAAGCTGAGCTGTTAAAACTCAACCAGAAAGCTAAAGATGCAGCTAAGAAAAAGGATGTTAAGAAGACTGAAAAAGGTCTGATTGCTGCTTCATTTGACTGGGATAATGAACCCCTTATATCTGAGGATGAAGGAACCACTACCATCAGAGCCTTTATGGCTGTCACTGATGAAGAACCTGCTATGGGAAAAAGAAAAGCCATATCTGGTCAATGGGTGGACATCACCATGAAAAAGGTACAAGACTGCTATCTATGCCTAAAGGTCCTGATAAAGACCATGTCAGTGACTATACCTTGGTTGACCTCCACTTTGTGGAAGAGCAAAGAAAAAACCCGTTAAACAAGTTTCATAGTCTTAAAACAGAGTTAAATCTTTGTCAATCTGAATTAGCAAATCTTAAACCCTTTATGAATCTTGCAAATCAACTTCAAAATGAAGTAAGAAAATTGTCCATTGAAAATGAGTCTTTAACTGATGAAAACACTGAACTCAGAAAAACCATTGAAAAATGGATTTTGGCTCAATCTATAGTGGAAGAAATAGTTGCTGAAGCCATACCAGGTGATATGATTCAGGCTATTGGGGGAAAGGGTAGATATAAAAATCATATACATGTACCCAATGTTAAATGTGTTCCTTCAGATGTTTCTTCTCCTTCTTCCACCTCTATGGATAAGATAAATGTTTTCCTATAAATTTGTGATTGATTAAGCAATGAAGAAAGAAACAAAATAGATGAAGAAGAGATGAATTCCTAGAGAGAGAAAGTAGTGAGAGAAAGTAGAGAGGAGATGATTAACTTGGTGAGATTAGATTAGAGAAAAGAATTTGTTACAAATGACCATCCACCCTCCTAACATGCTAGGAGGGTAGTATATATAGTCCACCCACATGCGGGCTTTAATGGACTATATTGGGCCGGGCTTGTCTTTTGGACTTTAATTAGTTTAAATCCAAGCCCGTAAACCACGACTAATTAACTATCTATTACAACGTTCTAACTAATGTTACAATAATAACCTATGACTGAGCATTATTGTTTGACTCAATATTTTGAGGCTAACAATCTCCCCCAATGTGAGGTCATACCCTTTTGATATTTGAAGATCAATGGAGATTATGAATCTCGTCATAAATGAGCCTTGAACGTGTAACAATAGTTTTGTTCCTTCATGCTATGATCTTTGAGCCTTTGTCGTTGTCTTTCGACTTTGTCTTTTAGTCTTGAGATCTTCAAATCATTCTTGACTTGTCTTTGCCATCTTGCAATCTTGTGTCTTTATCCACATGCTCACACTATTAATTGTCGAATAAGTCTTTGGGTATGAACATGTGGTTTTGAATCTTTGACTATGCTAAGTACACCGTGACGCCACCTTCTCGAGACAAAACATGGACACGGACTGAATGGCTTTGACATTTGTCCTAAATCGGTAGCGTTTTACCTCCGGTCGGTGAAGACCGTTATACGATCTTAAATACCGTACCTGTGATTATGTAGATTCAATTAAGAATCTCCTTGATAGGGTTTCGCGGCTGTACTAGCCGTTCTCTTTACTCGACCGTCTCAAAGCAAGACTGCGAACATAAAGAGTGAATCAATTGGATAAATATCCGCTTGATTAAAGTCGTCAATTCAAATTCCTGGAACAAGTTTGATTCATTAAGAATCTTACCATTGTTGCTTTCCAGTTGACACAAGTTTGATTCATGAGAATCTCACAAGTCACCTACCGTAGCGCTGTTTGATGTTGACGCTAGAAGGATTTCCATTCGTCACTGTGAATATTAATGAATATCACTCTGAATGTTCTGGCAAGACCATAAAGATATTACGTAGAAACCTGAAACGAGTTTGAATCAATTCAGAATCAAACCACTGTTGCTTTTCAGTTTTACATATGTTCAATTCATAAAGAATCTTGCATATGACCTACCGCAGTGCTGTTTGATGTTAACACTGGAAGGATTTCCACTCATCATTGTGAATACTAAGTAGTATCACTCTGAGTGTTCTAGCAATATCGCAAGGATATAGCGTAGGACTCTCTTGATCTTCATCCATGTGTCCTAACGAGATTTGATTGATCTCTTGGCTCTAGACTCGATTTGTGCACTTTTAGTGGTCGGAGGCTCGAGCAGATGCCACCTATTCAATATCAACTATCTCGGAGTGAGAAAGTTAATAGAAGTCGTGTTGATCTCCGTGACAATAAAACAAACTTCTTTTGAGAGAAGCCTGAGTAGCTAGGAAAGGGTTGTGCTTCACATCACTGGGTCCATGATGAGTTGTCTTCATGATGTGTTGACCCGGTTTCTTCCTAAGTTGTATGGAGGGCTTCTTTCTTTACACCCTTTATCCTTACATTTCTTTTTTATTCTTCAACCCCTTCAATGCTTACCAAGACATCATTAATAGCACCTTGTTGTGATTGTTCCAGTGCTATCATCAGTACTTAGTCGGCATTCAGCTACGTTCACATTCTACTCCATCTTTCCTAAGGACTTCTAATAATCTATTGGATTGTCACTGGGAAGATCCCTCCGGTTCTGGTTGGATCATAGGACTTAAACCTAACCACCCTTTTGACACCAATAACGTCTTGAATTAAAGATGTTGTGGGTATTTGATCGTAACCATGAAAACCACTTTAAATTCTAACAAAGTTTTTGAAAACATTTAACACCTTGCTAGTTTTGTCGTTTCAGAAATGCTCCCCCTTCACATGTGCATCGATAATCGAAAGTGTTTCGCACATGTAGGTAAGAGTTAAAGTGCTTGAGTCTTATTTAAGATCACATTTTAATCACATTTTCTCCCCTATCTCTAATATATAAAATCTTTTGATATTAGAGATACCAAATTTGATTAAAATATATTTTGAAAAATAGTCTTGAAAATCTTCGGGAGAAAGATGTGTTAATCTTTTGCATGAAGTTTAATTGCTCACCCTCAAAAATTGATCCAATGGAATTGTCATTACGAGGATTTGATCCACATTAAACTTTTGAGGATAGGAGTTGTTGAACACACAATTTTTGAAAGATTTTGAATATCATTGAGAAATTCTTGAAAAAAAAATTGTGTTCAACGCTTTTTGAAAAATCAATTCTTTTTGACGAAAAGGTTTTTCTAAAGCATAAACTTGAGTTCATAGACTTTGAATGTCTTGACGAATCCACTCAAGTGTAAGAAGATTTAACTTCTTTTGCTAAGGGTAAGAGTACAAAAGCGTACACTCCCCGGTGAATTTAGATCCGGGTTGCAATCTAAAAGTGATTACAAGCCATTGTGTTGAGCTCAAAACGTTGAATGTTTTGTGACAAGCTCAACCCGAGATAGATTGCTCTACCCGTTGTTGGAAATATTGTCCAAAATAGACAATTTCCTTTTGAAAAGA
The DNA here is from genome assembly GCA_025667525.1 of Glebionis coronaria. NCBI lineage: Eukaryota > Viridiplantae > Streptophyta > Magnoliopsida > Asterales > Asteraceae > Glebionis > Glebionis coronaria. Next base: position 252,952,000 of record CM046878.1, read on the forward strand.
TAGAAAGGACATGTTTTGAAAAATATTTACAACTTTCATTCGAGCTTTATGTACACACCCGTGTCGTTGTTGAGCGACATTTCTAGGTACGTCCATATTATCGATACTGAAAGACATGTCGAGAAGAATATTTTTGGATTATCAAAGATTTTTTAATTTTGTATTTTTCTTTTTGCATTAATATTTACAGGTAGATGTTTGATAGATGAATCAAGCAGGCTTCTTTGCCAGAACCTCCAGTTCTGCTGGAGTCAAACATCTCATACCAATTTGCCTAACTAGATACGCAAACCTCTCTTTCGAAAGAGATTTTGTAAACAAGTCAGCTAATTGGTAATCAGTTCCAACAAAGTATAATTCAACAATACCTCTTTCAACTTGTTCCTTAATGAAGTGATATCTGACATCGATGTGCTTCGTGCGGGAATGCTGTACCGGGTTGCAGGAGATGGATATGGCCGACTTTGAGTCACAGTACATAGGTACTTTATCAAAATGGAAGCCATAATCCGTGAGTTGTGTTCTCATCCAAAGAACTTGAGCACAACACGCAGATAGAGACACATACTCCGTTTCGGCTGATGAAAGTGACGTGCAATCCTGCTTCTTGGAAGACCATCCCACAAGCTTGTCTTGACCTAGAAATTGTGCACCACCAGAAGTACTTTTACGTGTATCAAGACACCCTGCATGATCAGAATCTGAATAGGCCGTTAGAAAGAAACCGGTTTCCCTCGGATACCAGAGTCCCATGTGAATGGTATTCTTAAGGTACCGAAAGATCCGTTTAACCTCCTTGAGGTGCTTTTCAGTGGGTCGTGCTTGATATCGTGCACAATAACATGTAGCATGATGAATATCAGGTCTGCTTGCTGTCAAGTACATGAGGGACCCGATCATGGAACGATATCTCGTTTGATCTATGGGTAATCCCTCCAAATCAGCATCTAGGGATGTGGTTGATAATAGTGTCCCAACGGGGTCACATGATGTCATACCATGCTTTTTGATTATCTCTTGACAATACTTAGCTTGGTTAATAAAGATACCACTTGGGGATTGGTGAACTTGAATTCCTAGAAAGAATTTTAGTTCGCCCATCATAGACATTTCAAATCTGCTGTGCATTACTTTTTCAAACCATTTTTAGAGTTTTGGGTTTGTAGACCCGAAAATAATGTCATCAACATAAATTTGCACAAGAAAAATGTCATCCGCATATTTATAAGTAAACAAAGTTAAATCAATGGAACCTTTTGAGAAACCTTTGGAGACCAGAAATTTCGAGAGTTCGTCGTACCACGCCCTTGGAGCTTGCTTGAGTCCATAAAGTGCTTTGTGAAGACGTTACACCTTGTCAGGATAATGAGGATTGACGAATCCTTCCGGCTGCGTGACATAAACTTCTTCCTTCAAAGGACCATTAAGAAACGTCGTCTTTACGTCCATTTGATAAACGATGAATCCCTTATGTGCAGCATAAGCGAGGAAAATCCTGACCGCTTCCATTCGAGCTACTAGTGCAAATGATTCTTCAAAATAAATACCCTCTTTCTGTCCATACCCTTTAGCCACTAGCCTAGATTTGTTCTTGATGATCGTGTTCTCTTCATCCATCTTGTTTTTCCAAATCCATCGAAGATTTAATGGTGTTACATCGTATGGTCTGTCAACAAGTTCCCAGACTTTAAGTCTGTCAAATTGTTGAAGTTCATCCGTCATCGATTCAATCCAAGCATGATCAACTAATGCTTCTTTGATGTTTTTCGGTTCAGCTGAACTCACGGCGAGTGCGAACATACAAACATCGGCATCGGTGTTAAGCTGTCGTCTTGTGCGAACGGGCTGTGAAGGGTTTCCAATGACATGAACCAAAGGATGATCTCGGGTCCAATGATGTGTTGAAGGATGTCGTTGGTAGAACGTGTGCATATTTGACGGATCAACATGGCGAGTAGAAGACTCTCCAGTTTCGTGTACCGGTGTACCGAATGGGTTGATGAATTCGTCTTCGTCAGATAATGCATTGTCTGCTTGATTTGTGTTCTCTGGAGAAATGACAGTAGTTGTGGATGTTGTAGGATCGATTGTTGAAGTGATATTCTGAGGAGGTAAATCTGCAGCAACCCGTGTTGAAGTAGATGAAGTTGTATCCGGTTGTTGACGATGATCGGTATCATCATTCTTATCATGAGTGACAGCGGAAGACTTCGATACAACTTGTTTCTCCCCCGTGAAATATTCATCATACATTGGTCCATATAACATTTTCAACTCTTCAATGGTCGTGTCGACTGTCATATCAGCTCTAGGAACATTCTCTGGAACCAACGTTGAACTTGACGGCTCATTGCTGTGGTCTTGAGTTCCGAGTTCCGTGCGGTTGTGAACGGAAGTCGTTTGTTGTTGTGGGTCGGGACTTAAACTGTTTTGTTCAAGTGCCATTTCTTGTAATTCATCAAATCGGATGTGAATAGTCTCGACTATCAATTTTGTTCTCTTGTTGTACACTCTATATCCCTTAGACTGAGTTGCATATCCCACAAGAATACATGCATCACCTTTTTCTTTCATCTTATCCAAGTTTTCACCATCTCGAATGATGTAACAAGTACATCAAAAAACATGAAGGTGTTTGAGTGAAGGTTTTCGACCATGAATTATGTGATATGGTGTCTTTTCGTGTCTTGAGATAATTAAGGATTGGTTTTGTGTGTAGCATGCGGTTGACACGGCTTCGGCCCAAAAATATAGTGGAAGTTTTGAAGCGGATAATAATGTTCGAGCAGCTTCAACCAAAGTACGGTTTCATCTTTCAACAACGCCGTTTTGTTCGGGTGTTCGAGCAATAGATGTTTCATGTTCAATCCCTTCGGCTTCAAAATACTTCCTCAGTGTTGAATTCAAAAATTCTGTACCTCTGTCAGTACGAACCACTTTAACTTGAGCCTAAAGACCACGTTGTATCAATTTAAGGAAGCTGATGAGAACTTCAGGTGTTTCATCCTTGGACCTCAAGAAGTGAGTCCATGTGTACCTTGAGTAATCATCGACAATTACCAGAATATATTTCTTTCCATTGATACTCTGAACACGCATGGGACCACACAAATCCATGTGAAGAAGATCTAACCGTTCTTTAGAGCTTGGTGTGGTCTTTGTTTTAAAGCTACTTCGTTTAGCTTTACAAAGTTCACAAGAAGAACAAAGATGATCTTTGATGAATTTCAAGCTTGGAAGGCCTCTCACAATATCTTTCTTGGAAAGCAAGTTAATGGTATCAAAGTTGAGATGAGAAAGACGTTGATGCCATAACCATGCCTGAGTCGTTGAAGCTTTTGCCATGAAGCAAATTGGAGTTGATGAAGTTGTGTCTTGAAGTGAAATTGTGTAAAGATCAGTACCCCGTGTACCGGTAAGTAAGTCATTCCCATCATAATCACGAACAAAACATGTCTTCTTTCTGAAAGCAACTTCCAAATCCACATCACAGAATTGACCAACCGAGAAAAGATTGTGATTGAGCCCTTCGACGTAGTATACCCTTTTAATCGTGATATTCCCCTGAACCAAATCTCCATATCCTAGGATCGGTGCAAATTGATCATTTCTGAATCGGACCGTACCCAGGAACTTCTCCACGAAGTTAATTAGAAGTTTGAGATTCCTCGTCATGTGCTTCGTGCATCCGGAGTCTAGTATGAAGAGAATTATTTGTATCACCTGCAGCAGAGTTAGAACACGATGTAACATTTGCTAAATTGGATACCACAGTAGTTGTGATAGTAGAATCATTAGTGTCCTTATCAACATTTAAAGGAAAACTAACACTCGTTTTCACATTTTCTGTCCTAACTTTAGGCATCCATTTATATCTGGGAGGACATTGATTAGCAAACCACCATTTCCAAGACTTACTGGCAGACTCATATAATTCCTTAATTTTGCTTCTAGGATTCCTAGTGGTGGAGTCTGATGCATTACTTTTCTTAGTGGGGGTTGCACCAGAATGGTTCACTTTGCGTTTGGGTTTACTAGCTCTAATAGGCATTGCAACTTGCTTCTTAGTTCTAGTATCTACGCCTTTGACTTTATTTATAGCACACATAGAATGATTAGCATTAGCACACTTTCCACATTTGACACAAACAAATTTCACATTCATAGCATTCAAATCATTCACAGCATTCAAATCGTCATTACACGCGATTATAGACTTTTTATTCTTAAAAACGTTCAAATTCCTAGGGTGTTCTTCTACTTCCTGCATCTCCCCTTGATTCTTGTGTTTCCAGACCTTATCATTCACTTGAGTGCGCTTAAGCTGAGGTCGGCTAACACTAGTAGTGGAGACTATTCCTGTAGTAGAAGACACACGAATATTAGTGTTTCTAGAAGTCTGAGGCGAGTGAGTATCTTCGTTTGTGGGCTTCGTGGACATTCTATACATCCCTGGTTTAATCACATTATTGTGCTTAACGCTTGGTGCTATAGGAGTCCTTATGCTTGTGGTAGCCTTTCCTTTCCGTCCATCTTGGGGGCAAACATAGGTTTTGCAAACGAGGAATTAGATAAAGCAGATGGTTTTCCCAAGATAGAGGATCTATTCTCTTTAGAGACATTGGGTTGTCTAACAACATTTTTCTTAAGGCTAGGTTCCACAAATTTCCCACCCATTTTAGCAATGAGTTTCTGCAACTCTGCTATCGCTCTGTCCCTGTCTTGTAACTGAGCTTTCAACCCTTTAATTTCCAAATTCTGTTCATTCATTTCTCGAAATGTTTGGGAAAGTTTTTCTTGCAATTTATTATCGTGTGGAAAACTACCAACGTCTTTTTGCAAAGCAAGTTCAAGTGAATGACAATGTTTTTGAAGGAAATTATTTTTGTGTTGAAGTAACTCAAAAGCCTTTTTGTCAACATTTTCTTTACGTTTCGAAAGCTCAATTTCAAGACGTTCACATTCTTTGCTTTTATCAAGATATTGGCATGCAACTTCAGAATATTCATCAATATCAGCACAAGATGTAAAATAAGCACACATAACATCTTTAGAAACGCATTCTTGCAAGAGTAAATCATATTCATCTGAGAAATCAGACTTCTCCATTTGAAGATCATCAATGTGTTTCTCAATAGATTCAACATATTTTAAATCATCAAACATTTCAGTTCGAATGAACTCCTCAAGTTGAAGAACAGTTTCTTTAATCAACGTCGTGTTTGGAATTAAGAGTTCTTTGACAAGCAAGGTAATATCGTGAGGAATCGGACGTGTCCACTCAACATTTTCACGTTTTGCCCAGTCTCTTTCAACAATAGATTTAACATTATCTATGTGATGTTTAAGAATACCTAATGTTTTCCTACTCTTGCTTTTAGATTCATCTAGAGGGAGGTAGTTTATGTATTTGTAAACATTAGATTTCTTACGGGCAAATGCTTTCTTCCATTGAATTCTCTTTTGTTTGCATTCAAGGAACACTTCCTCACGAGTTTTCTGAGTTTGTTTATTGAAAAGGCCATAAAGACTATTCTCATAAGCATAATTATATGGTTTCACAAACTCCTTATTAACAAGTGGTTGACTATCATCATCCCAAAGGGCAGTCTCTTCACTATCGGCACTTACAGGCATGCAATCAAGATCTGTCCTTTCAGTCTCATCAAGATAAAGACACGGGTTCGCAACTTGAGCTTTGGCAAGGTACTCAGGACTTGCAAAGCTAGCTTGACCCTTAAACATCGATGGAGGTGCTAGCATTCTTACGGATTGAATAGAATCATGCGTTTTATAAACAACGTTCTTCAAAAAGTCGACTTGTGCTTCTAGTTTTGTAACTTTTTCGGTTCTTTATCATATCTACTTTTGAAGTCTTGTTTTAACGCATCTACCTCTTGTTTCTTATCCTCTAGAATTTTAGCAGAATCAGTAGTGGTCATAGAGAGCTTTTGTTCAAGTTCATTAACTTTGGTATTGGCAAGGTACGTTTTTTGACGTTCATCCATTAAGAAAACATTATATTGACGCTTCTCTTTAGCTAATAACTCAAGAGTTGTATTATATTTGTTTTCAAAATCGTCCTTTTGATTTTTTAACGCACTTCCCTTGTACCCCTCAAGCTCTTTGGTTTTCTGAAGGAGCTCATCTCTATAGGTTTCAGTCATCTCAGTAGATTTGATAAGAGCAGCTTTGCATTCTTCAAAGCTTTGAGTGAGCGTAACGTTTGTCTTCTTTAATTGATTTTGACTCTTTTTATTTTAAGTGACATCTTTTTGTAAAGTAGCAATTAAATTAGCAAGCGCAATACGTTCCTCTTCATCATATTCATTTGCATGTTGATCATCCTCAGACTCATTATTGCACATGTCTGATGAATCGGGTGTGGTATTGCTATCAACCGTTTCCATCATACATGTGTCATTAATGGCATTGGGTAGATCACTATGCTCAGGAATATCACCAAACACATTATATTCATCAGTAGTGTGTACCTTATCGAGTGGCTCAGTGTCAAAGATAGGGCCATTGTCATCTTCAGTGACTTTGAGAACTTCTTCAACCTTTGCCATGTACGAGTAATGTGCTTCGAGCTCTTGATCAGAATCTTCATCATCAGTATCATCAAGCATTGCTCCTTCCTCAGCTGACAATTTAACCCCTGCTTCCATCTTTTTGCATAGAAACATCTTTTCCTTGTGATAGCTGGAGTCTCTAACCCTTTTCGGCTTCCTGCATTCCTTTGCCATATGCCCATAACCTTGGAAATTAAAACATTGAATCCCACTCTGCTGAACCACTTGACTTCAACCGTTTCCCTATTCCCAGTAGCAGCAGCAATCCTCTGAGTATCATACTTTGCAGTTTGTCGATTATATCTTGCAGAACCCTCAACATGCGTTGGATTATGTCGATCATACCTAGAAGGACTTTCACCACGTCGACGTGTGTCATACCTTGGAGGACTCTCAACATATCGGTTATTTGTGTTAGATGATGTGCGAAGATTGCTGTTGGTGGGTTTGTAGATTTTCTTGTAAGTCTTCATTATGTAAGCAATTTGTTGTTTCATCTCTCGGTTCTTTTGAGCTTGGTCTTCATCACTATCTTCTTCAGATGATGACTCAGATGGTGGTGATGGTGCTCTTGGCGCTTTACCTTGAGATTTTGTGGAAGATGAAGACTTAGATGATGTGGAATATCGTGGTGAAGATGATGTATTGGAGTATGGCTTAGGAGCACGAGAGTGATGATCGTGAACATGTTGTGTGGTAGTCACCAAAGCAAGTGGATTAGCCGTCTTGGCAACACGTTCAGTTCGAATCTCATTTGCTTCATTCTGAAATTGCTTCAAGATGTCAAAGAGTCGATGATATGAGACCTCGTCTAACTTTTCTTGTTGTTTCACTAAAGTGACGAATCGTGTCCACTCGGGTTGAAGTTGTTGAAGAAATTGAACATTGACTTGCATGGTGGAGACTTGCAGATTATTTCTTGTCATGTCATTCATCATCTTATAAAACCTGGAGTAGTAAGAGTCAATTGATTCTCCATCCCTTGAAGTAAACTTGCCAAAATTCCAAAACAAGTTTGTTTTGACATCTTGTTTGTTGAGTGATTCTCCTTGTTACAAGCGTTCAATAGCAGTCCACATTTCATGTGCTGTCGGGCATGCATCAACCGTAGAGTAAATATCATCTCCAATCCCCACTTAAAACCATATAGATGGCTTCCTTCTCCGCATCATGCCAAGCACAATTTTCAGGTGTGAGATCTGCTCTTGTTTCATCACGTTCACTTGCAGGTATTGGATCAGTAGTATCTGTGGCTGCTCTTGGAGGAACTGAGATCTTCTTAAATATATATGGTCATGAGTAATACATTTCCTCAAGGCATCACCATTAGGTCTTGTATCAAGATATCGTATGAAACGTGATTGCCATTGAGCATACCGACCAGATACAAGCATCGGTGGTCTCTCTTTGTTACCCGCCACCATTATGTTGTTGTTTGTCACACGATATTCGGCAGTAGAATCCATCTCAATATTCTCTGAAATGATGAAGTGAATATGGATCTTAAGTAGATTTGTTGTGATTGTTGTTGTGGTTTAAATTCTGAAAATTGCAATTTTTTTCCAGGCCGACAATAAATTCTCCAGTCCGACAAAACGGTAGACCAAAAAAATTTTGTAATCGCCAAAATTTGAAATCGAGCTAGAAATGTCCTAAAACTAGTATGGAAAAAATTTGAATTTACTTGCCGAAAAAATTTTAACTCTTTTTTTTTTTTTTTTTTTTTGATCTTCGTGGAAACGATATTCCGAAACTAGTCTAGATGGTGGCTAAGTCTAAAAAATACTCAAACAAAATTTAGCAAAACACATCATCGGAATCACTTCGTCGGAATGTCTAATCGAAATGTCCAATCGGAATGTCTTATCGGAATGTCTAATCGGAATGTCTAATCGGAATGATGATCGGAACGACCTTGTCGGAATACCAAATCGGAATGATGATCGGAAAGAGCTTGTCGGAATACGAAATCGGAATGATGATCGGAAAGACCTTGTCGGAATACCAAATCGGAATGATATCGGAAAGTTGGTCGGAATGTTGAAACCCTTTTCCGATGCTACTGATCGGAATCCCAATCGGAATCTATAATCCCTTTTCCGATTACACCAATCGGAATAATAGTGCTGTTACGAGATTTTGGGGTAAAAAATGAATTTTTCGACAAGAAATCCGCGATTTTAACCAACCAAATGCGACCAAATCCCTACCACAGCTATGTAGAAGATTTATATCAAGATTTAGAGTATAGAGACACAAAAAGAATCTTGAATTCGAGATGATTATAAGAGAAAATCACACGAACCAAGTAAAATCAACAACGAATCACAAAACTACCCCATGGCGATTGATACCAAATGTTGTCCCATAAATTTGTGATTGATTAAGCAATGAAGAAAGAAACAAAATAGATGAAGAAGAGATGATAACCTAGAGAGAGAAAGTAGTGAGAGATGATTAACTTGGTGAGATTAGATTAGAGAAAAGAATTTGTTACAAATGACCATCCACCCTCCTAACATGCTAGGAGGGTAGTATATATAGTCCATCCACATGCGGGCTTTAATGGACTATATTGGGCCGGGCTTGTCTTTTGGACTTTAATTAGTTTAAATCCAAGCCCGTAAACCACGACTAATTAACTATATATTACAACGTTCTAACTAATGTTACAATAATAACCTATGACCGAGCATTATTGTTTGACTCAATATTTTGAGGCTAACAATAAACTCTAACAAGAAATCAGAGGTACTAGCTTTACCTAGACTCGCTGGTGCTATCCCATCTGATTCCTTGATTGGCCCAAAACCTCTAACCAAAATCCCAGGGAATTCAATTCTCAAAGTCACTGATAAAGCGCATAAAAAGGTTTTCGTGGCCAAGGACTCCAACAAACCCACTCCTCCCCTGAAGAGCTTTCACCCACCAAACAACTTCTCCCCACCTTGATGGAAGAAGTAAAGGGGTTGAAAGAACAAATCAACCCCAGAGTTAACAGTCCATCTGTTAACTCTCTTGGTGAAGGATCTAGTAGCTCTAAGGGGAGATCCGTTTTCAGGCCTTGCAAGCATTGCGGTTTCAAATATCATTCTTTTGAGGACTGCTCAAAGAAACCAAAATGTATCACATGCGAGTCTACTGAACACATCTCTAGAGAGCATGAGGAAATTATTGCTGTTCAAAGAACCAGAACTCAATTAAGATCTAAAACTCCTCACATGCCTTCTAGAAGAGTTGAGCCCAAACCCAGAGACAATTCTCAGGGTTACAGACCAAATCCCTCATGCAAGTACTGTGGCTTCTTTGACCATCACTCTTATGAGTGTGAGCAGTATCCCGGATGTGACATATGTGGAAGTATGCATCATGAACCCAGAGACTACAACCAAAGAGGGGGAGATAGAAACCAGAGAAGACCAAATGTCGCTGTTCAGCGACAGCATGGACCCACTGGAAAGTGGGTTCATCATCGAAACTAATCTGGCTTTGTTATATCTATGCAGGAATATCTGAAGAAATCTGTTTGGTATCTGGATAGTGGGTGCTCCAGACATATGACATGGGTTAAACAATATCTGCATAGATATAAGAAGGAGTCTAATCCAAAAGTAGTCTTTGGAGATGACTCCTCAGGGGCTACTGAGGGTTATGGCTCAGTGGATTGCAACGGAATAACCTTCACAAGGGTCGCTTATGTCAATGGACTGAAGCACAACTTAATCAGCATTAGTCAACTCTGCGATGCTGGTTTCAAAGTTCTGTTCACTAAGACCCAAGGAACAATCTTCAATCAAAATGATGATGTTGTTCTAATTTTACCCAGAAGAAGGGATGTGTATGTCATTGACATGACATCATGTCCAGAAGGAATGAACACCTGTCTCTATGCCAAAGCATCTGATAGTGAAAACTGGCTATGGCATAAGAGACTCTCCCACCTCAACTTCAAGAAGATCAACAAACTGGCCAAGAATGATTTAGTGGCGGGCCTTCCCTCTCTGACCTTCACCAAAGACAGACCCTGCTCAGCCTGCGAGAAAGGGAAGCACCACAGAGCCTCATTTAAGACAAAACAATCATTCCCCATAAATAAGTGCCTCCATCTTCTTCACATGGACTTATTTGGACCAGTAAAACCTCAATCCCTTAATCACAACAAGTATACACTAGTTATTATAGATGAATTCTCCAGATTAACATGGGTATTCTTTCTCAAAAGAAAGAGTGATGCTGCTGAAAGAATAATGTCGTTCATCAGAGAAATAGAGAATTTCAATGACTGCAGAGTTAAGGCTATCAGAAGTGGCAATGGCACTAAATTCAAGAACATGCCATGAAAACCTTTTGTGAAGAAAAGGGAATATCACAGAAATTTTCTAACCCAGGCACCCCTGAACAAAATGGTGTCGCTGAAAGAAGAAACAGAACACTCATAGAGGCTGCTAGAACCATGCTCACTGAATCAAGACTTCCAAAACAATTTTGGGGTGAAGCTGTGAACACAGCTTGTTACACACAAAACAGATCTATTATTGTGAAGAGACACGGGAAGACCTCTTATGAAGTGTATAGGAAGAGAGCCCCTGATGTAAGCTACTTCTATGTCTTTGGTTGCCCTGTTTTCATTCACAACTACAGAGATCACCTGGGAAAATTTGATGCAAAGTCAGATGATGGATTCTTTGTTGGCTACTCTCCCACCTCAAGAGCCTTTAGAGTATTGATACACTGGTTTTGGATTGGTTTTAATTTCTCGGAATCTTCTCGAATTGATCTCGGCCTTAAGTGGAATGATTTGTTCTTGGTTAATAAAAAGTGGTTGGTTTGTTTATCTATTTTAAACTAATGACAAGAAATTAAGTGTCGAAGAGTAAAATTTAAACTTTGAAAGATTAAAATTGAAGTATGAAATATAAATAGTGACATAAAAGTAAAGAAACAGATAAACAGTATAAACAGTAAAACAGAAACACTAACAAGAAATTGATTCGGAAGTTTTAACCTTCATTCGGAAGTTTTGACAAAGAGATTGATTCGGAACTTAAGTACTCATCCGGAACTTTGCCTTCATTCGAAAGTTGTAGACTCATCCGGAACTTACTGATTCGGAAGTGTTGCTTCGTCCGGAACTTACTGATTCAGAAGTTACTGTTCACTCGTTCGGAACTTTTGATAAAGAAATTGGTTCGGAACTTTTCAAGAAATTGATTCGGAAGAGATTGGTTCGGAAGTTTTTGGCTTCGTTCGGAACTTTGGCTTCGTTCGGAACTTTTGAAAACAGAACTCACTCGGAACTTTTTAAACTGATTCGGAACTTAATGCTTCATTCGGAACTTTTCCTTGGTTCGGAAGTTTTAGCTTGGTTCGGAAGTCTGGAAACCCAGATACAGTAACAGTTCCCGAAGAACAAGGAAAATCGTTTTAATCCAAAAATCACCAAATTTTTAACCAAATCTTAAATAAAACTACACACAAAGCATCTACTAACCATGAACTACAAATCCCACTAACAAAAACACAAATCCCAACAACTTTTGAAGATCAAATCAAGAAAATAAAAACTTAAGAACTTGAAGAAAAAGATGAAGATGAACAAGATTAAATGGAAAGATTTAAACAAAGAACTTATATTGAATGATTAATGTTTTAACAAGATCAAACAAAGATTAAAACAACAAGATTTGAAAAACAAAGATTAAAATCACCAATCACCCTAGTGGTGATGGTGATGCTACGAACAAGAAAGGAGAAAAAAAGGGAGGAGAGAAAAACTACAGATTAACTAAAAACTTGTGTGAGGGGACTCCTTTTATAGGCTTGTCCTTTGGTTGGTGAGTGGCCTTTCTCCCGTTCTTCTTGTCTTTTCGTCTTTTCAGAAAAGTTTCCGTTTTCGATTTTGATTCGGGATTTGTTGTCGGTTAATTTTAACTCGTCTTTTAATTTCTTCGTTTAATAGACTTGAGTTTCTTCGACTTGTGTAAATCTTCCATCTTTGGTCCTTTTCTTCGATAAATCTTCGAATAGGCCCAGTGACTTCAAATCTTTTGCATCTCTTGGACAATAGACTTTATCTTGAGTCTTTTTCTTCAGTAAAACCCGTGCAATCCCATGTTTTCTTCAATATTCATCCGGTTGGCTCTGAAAACACAATAAACACAAAAACCACGCATAATTCCAAACAAATGATATTAAATACGTGTTTTGGTCTCGTTTTAGCCCAAATTAAGTGGTAAAAGGATGGGTGTTTACACACCTATCAAATCCCCTACACTTAACCATTTCCATGCCCTCATGCAATGCTTAGTGATAAAGCAAGTTTACACTTTTCTCATAATTAATCAACCTTGGCCTTATTAAAATACTACTAAACAAAAATTAAAGTACTAAAGGAGATTAAGATTTGAAGGAAACAAAAGGATAGAAAACCATTTTCACTTGAAAATAGCTATATGGAAATAACTTGCAAAGAAATCGATGACTTACATTAGGGCTTTGGTGCTGCGAAGATTTATCACCCTCAAGTTTCACGTTCCCCATACTAAGCTTAAAAACGAGATCATTGTTATTATAAGTTAGCAATTCAAACACTTACACACATGGCTTAATTAAATGCTTAAACTCCCTTATTCCTAGGTGTATCTCTTATATTTTATTTTTGTCTTAGAATGATCATGAAGATGCATTTTTGGACTTATTTCGATAGTTTATTAGGGCTGAAAGCAAAGTAGGACGATTTGATCAATAGTTAGCTAAAGGACAAAATCTCTTAAAACTGCTTCTCGGGATATCAAAAAGTTCATATCTTGGCATAACTTGGTTCACGATTTGAGACCTTTCTCGGGCCGATATTTTGCATGTACTTCATACTTCATATCTTCGAGAGACGTTCTTGAGATAATGGTCTTCTCATCATAATAGAGTTTCTTCACTTGGAGACTTTTGAGGGGTACTCCAACTTTGTTGACCACGACTTCATGATTATTTCTTCAATCTCTAATTGGGATTTTGAGATACAACGATCCGCCTCCTTTTCGGACTTGGATCTATTTATCCTCATACCTTGTTAGGGTCTTTTTGGATAGACTTCTCCATGATCTTTATGGGAGTTGATTGCTTTTCGTCGTGAGTCTTGATCCTTCGTATTGATTTTAGGAATAATGCTTTTCACATCACTTGGATCTTCAGCAATAAAATGGAATCCTCATGCCTTGTTAGGGCCTTTTCGGACTCGCCAATCTTCGCGCCCCGCTTCATAAGTTATGCCTTGGCTATGAACTCTTATCATTACCGAGCAACTTTTAAACGATCTTGGGCTAGAAGCTAAGTAAATTTTCAAATCGTACGACCTTACTTATTGCAGATAAATTATTAGCAAGTGATGGGAGAATAGGCAAATAATTACACCAAGTGAGCTTGCGCAAGGATACCGACTTATAATTGACTCTATCATTTCTCGTCCTCCACAATTTAAAATCTCAAGTAATGAGACTCGTGGACACTTAGCCTAATAAACCAATTTAAGGTTTACATGGTTAAGGATACTAGCTAGAATAAACTTGGATAAGTCTATTCGGGTTGAGTCAAAATAAACGCAACGGGCCTAATATGTCAAAGATTTCTAAACTAGCTGCACCACTTTATTTAAATTTTTGACTTATTTGCGGGATATATACATATGAAAGCAAAGATAAAAATTTAAAAATTACGACTAAGTGGCCAAAGTTAATAAAAAATTTGAAAAATGTTGAAAAATATGATTTTCCGGTTAATTGAAGGCATTTTCATGGAAAAGTCCACTTAAAACTTCGATAGAAGTCCCCCCTACACTTAAGATAAACATTGTCCTCAATGTTTAAGTATGTGGGAAAAGTTTCCCCTACACTTATGACATTGTGCACGTTGGTTAACTCGAGCTAAGGAAGAGACGACTAACGTGATCAATTTCAAATGTGAGTATGAAGAAAATTTAATCACGATAGTTGAGAGATAGAACCGGATTTCGGATAACACGGGAGCACGGTTCTTCAAAGCTTCCAAGAGTGCACTTATCCCTGTAGTCACACCACACAAAGGCAAACACGTATAGAAGTCCCCCTACACTTAGGGGATTAAAACATAAAAGGATAGATACTCGGGCTGCCTCCCGAGGAGCGCTTGTTTTTGATAACCGAGTCACGAGCCTGACTCGACCCAAAATTAGTTCATGGGGAACGTGGTGAGGGATGGAATCACCTCCTGAGAGGTGTCCTCACCGAAGTACAACTTCACTCGTTGGCCATTCACCTTAAAATTAGGTCCATTAGGTTGAGCGAGCTCGAGAGTACCATATGGAAAAATTTGGGCAATGGTGAATGGGCCGGACCAACGAGATTTGAGCTTTCCCGAGAAGATTTTCAACCGAGAGTTAAAAAGTAAGACTTTGTCTCCAACATGGAACTCTCGGTTTTTGATCTTGGAGTCGTGGATGAGCTTAGTTCTTTCCTTATAGATTAAAGAATTTTCATAAGCCTCATTCCGAAGTTCATTGAGCTCATTGAGTTGGATCTTGCGTAGGTCACCGGCTTTGTTTATATCAAAATTAGCCCACTTCAAGGCCTAGTAAGCCTTGTGCTCCAACTTAATGGGGAGGTGGCACGCTTTCCCGTACACAAGACAATAAGGCGTACAACCGATCGGGGTCTTATAAGCAGTACGTAAAGCCCACAAAGCATCATCAAGTTTATCAGCCCATGAGGCACGATGCTCTCCCACGGTTCTTTCAAGAATTCGCTTCAGTCCTCGGTTGGATATTTCAGCCTGGCCATTAGTTTGTGGGTGGTAGGCTGTGGAAAGACGATGGTTTACACCGTACTTAGCCATGACTCTAGCAAATTGGTCATTGCAGAAATGAGTCCCACGATCACTAATAATGGCACGAGGCACACCGAATCTAGCGAAAAGAGCTTTCAAAAAGTTACAAACCACCCTTGCGTCATTAGTAGGTAAAGCTTTGGCTTCAACCCACTTTGAAACGTAGTCAACAGCGACAAGGATGTATTTGTTTCCTTTAGAAGAAGGGAATGGCCCCATAAAGTCGATACCCCAAACATCAAAGATTTCACATTCTTGTATGAAATTCTAAGGCATCTCGTCTTTATGTGTGATTTTGCCTTGCTTTTGGCAAACATCACATCGTTTGACCATATCGTGAGCGTCACGGTATATGGAGGGCCAATAAAATCCCGAGTCAAACACTTTTTTAGCGGTGTAGTTGGGACCAAAGTGACCACCGGTGGGTCCTTTGTGGCAAGCATCAAGGATTTCAGACGCTGCCGGTCCATCAACACATCGGCGAATAATCAGGTCGGCACATTGTTTGAATAGGAAAGGGTCGTCCCAAAAGTAAGTCTTAATGTCGGTGAAGAACTTTTTCTTTTGTTGGGACGTCAACCCTTCCTTGAGAATTCCACCCGCCAAGTAGTTTGCAAAGTCCGCAAACCACGGGGTTTCATTCGGCTTCGAGTTTATAGACATTAAGGTCTCCAAGGGAAAAGAATCATTGATTTCTTTAGTCGGATGATCCCCTTGGTAAGGATCCTCAAGTTTGCTGAGATGGTCCGCGGCTAGGTTTTCAGCTCCTTTTTTTATCGCGAATTTCGATTTTAAATTCCTGGAGCAGCAAAACCCAGCGAAGAAGTCTTGGTTTGGAATCTTTCTTTGTCAACAAGTACTTCAGCGCGGAATGATCGGTGTACACAATGGTGGTAGAAAGGACAAGATAGGGGCGAAATTTTTCAAAGGCATAGACAACAGCTAAAAGCTCTTTTTCGGTTGTCGTATAATGCAATTGTGCCCCAGTCATTGTCTTGCTAGCATAATGGATCGGTTGGAAGTGTTTATTCACTCGTTGTCCAAGAACCGCTCCAATAGCAAAATCACTAGCATCGCACATCAACTCAAAGGGTAGCTCCCAATTAGGGGTAACCAAGACGGGTGCCTTAGTTAGCTTATCCTTAAGCGAGTTGAAGGCTTCAAGACACTCTTTGGAGAAGATAAAAGGAGTATCTTTTTCCAAGAGGTGGGTCATCGGGCGAGCGATTTGAGAAAAATCTTTGATGAATCGACGGTAGAAACCCGCATGACCCAAGAAACTTCTCACACCCTTCACGGTTGAAGGTGGAGGCAACTTTGCGATAACATCGACTTTAGAACGGTCTACTTCAAGACCGGCTTTCGAGATCTTATGTCCAAGCACGACGCCTTCTTTTACCATAAAATGGCATTTTTCCCAATTCAAAACAAGGCGAGTGTCTTCGCACCGCTTTAGCATACGTTCTAAATTGGCAAGGCAAGAAGAGAAAGAATCCCCGAAGACCGAGAAATCATCCATGAAGACTTCCATGGTTTGTTCAACCATGTCATGGAAGATAGCTAACATGCACCTTTGGAAAGTCCCGGGCGCATTACATAAGCCAAAAGGCATTCGTTTGTAAGCAAATGTGCCATAGGGACAAGTGAATGTAGTTTTCTCTTGATCTTGGGGATCGATGGGTATTTGGAAATAACCCGAGAAACCATCAAGAAAGCAGTAATATTCATTACCGGCTAAGCGTTCAAGCATTTGGTCCATAAAAGGTAGAGGGAAATGATCCTTTCTCGTGGCATCATTGAGTTTGTGGTAGTCTATACAAACTCTCCACCCAGTAACGAGACGAGTGGGAATCAACTCGTTGTGTTCATTGGGAACAACGGTTATTCCGCCCTTCTTGGGCACACAATGGATTGGACTAACCCATGGGGAATCCGAAATAGGGTAAATCATACCCGCATCAAGAAGTTTGAGAACCTCAGTTTTGATGACTTCATGTATTTTTGGATTCACCCTTCGTTGGCTTTGAATTGTGGGCTTGAAGTCGTCCTCCATGAGAATTTTGTGGGTGCAGAAGTGAGGATCAATTCCACGAATATCCGAAATCTTCCAAGCAATAGCCTTCTTATGATCTTTCAACACAGCGACAAGTCGGGCTTTCTCTTCATCCTTCAAATCCTTAGCAATGATGACTGGCGACTTCTTCTCTTCATCAAGGAATACATACTCGAGATGGGGCGGCAACTCCTTAAGTTCTAAATCCGGAGGATTTTCGACGGGAGGCGTATTCGAAGTCGGAGTATCGATAGCAATGACCGTGGGAGATGGAGGCGAAGGATTGTCTTCGGTGAGAAGATTGTCAAAGAAATTCATGTCTTCCTCCCCATCGATAGGAGAATCATTAGTAGCTAAATTCGCATCTCCCATGGTATCTTCAAGATTGTTCCAGAATAAATCAGTATCTCCAAATAGAGACAACGATGAATCAATGGAGGACATGGTCTCAACAGTGGGAAGATAGGTAGGAATACTTTTGCAAGCATCATTAAAGTGTTCTTCACAAGCCTCATCAAGAACGTCAATACAATTAACGCTCTCATATGAATAAGGCTGTTTAGACAACTTTCCCATGTTGAAGACTACTTTATCGTCACCTACTCTCATGATAAGCTCACCGGCTTCAACATCAATGAGAGTGCGACCGGTCCTAAGGAATGGACGACCAACAATTAGTGGTACACGGGGGTCCATCTCGTAGTCGACGACAACAAAATCAGCAGGGAAAGTGAATTTGTCGACTCCTACAATGACGTCTTCGGCTATCCCCACTGGATAAGCAACCGTACGATTAGCTAATTCCAACGTCATTTTGGTGGGGACTAGCTCTAGGAGAGATAATTGCTTCCAAACACTTAGAGGCATGAGATTAATACTGGCACCTAGATCGGTTAGGGCCATGCAATTCTCTACTCCCGGGAAATTGCAAGGGATAAGAAAACGACCCGGATCACCAAGCTTGGTTGGCAATTTCCTTAAGAGTACTGAAGAGCAGTTCTCATTAAGTTGGGTGTTGGCAATATCGAGGAGCTTTTCCTTGTCGCTCAGAAGATCTTTAAACATTTTTGCATACTTGGGCATGTGAGCGAGAGCCTCAGCGAAGGAGATATTGAAATTCAGTTGTTTGAACATTTTTAGGAAGTTCGAAACCTGAATATCATCCTTGCTCTTTTGCTTCTCTTTCCTCAACCTTGAAGGATAAGGTATATTGGAAGAAGAGGAAGGCTTTAAGGGAATAGGATCACTCACAACCACGGGTGGAGGAGGGGTAGAAGGAAGAGGTGGAGAAATTGGGGAAGGAGAAGGATGAGGAATAGGAGCAGGTGACTCGTTCTCCTTAGTCACAACCACCGGTGGAGGTATAGGAAGCTCGGGTTCCTTGGTACCTTTACCACTTCGAGTAGTGATTGCTTTCATCTCCCCTCTTGGGTTCGCAACGGTGTTACTCGGAAGATTACCCGAAGAAGAGGGTTGATTACCTTGGAAGAAACTAGCCATCATGTTCCTCAGATCATTAGTTTGGCTATCCAACGTGTTTCTCATGTCGGCTCTCAAATCGTTTCCTTGCTTGACCAAGTCTGCTTTCAAATTGCGCACTTCCTCTTGGAGATTTCCCACTATCACATCATTGGTTCTCATGTAGGTTGCAACCTCTTGGTGTAATGCAGTGGTGGTTTGGTTGGGAGGAGCATTGTATGCAGGTGGTTGGTAAGCAGGTTGTTGGTAGACTTGATTGTTACGTTGAGGTGGTTGTTGTTGCTTGTGAGGTGGGATGTATGGTTGTCGAGGTTGTTGTTGTTTTTGAGGAGGGCGATTAAGGTTTTGTTGTTGGTTTGGGTTGGTAGGAGGGAAACCAGGTGGTGAAAGATAGTTGTTGGATCGATAGCTAAGCAAGTTACGGTCACCTTGAGGTCTGGCTTGATAAGCAGGTTGAGGATAGGTGCCATATGCCGCATTCACATTCTCAGCAGGGTAATCTTGGGTGGCGGTACAAGTTGTGTAAGAGTGAGGACCACCGCATATCTCACAAGGTTGGCTGACAGCGTTCACTTGAGCGTTTTTGGCGTTGTTGCTGTTGTTGTTGCTGACGGTGTGGGTGACAAGCGATTCAAGAAGCGTAGTGATTTTGTCCAATCGCTTGTCGCTGTCACTTGTGCTAGCACTAGCGACATTGGTCCGAACACTCTTGGTTTGCGCACGAGATTTGTTCTCAATGATGTCCCAAGCAGTATTGGAAGTCTTAGCCAATAGATTACCCCCCGAGGCACTGTTAAGTGAATCTTGGTCACTCATGCTTAAACCATTGTAAAAAGTATTGATTTGATGTACTTTGGTAAAACCATGTTGTGGGCATTTTCTTAAAAGATCTTTAAAGCGATCCCAAGATTCACTGAATGACTCATCGTACTTTTGTTCAAAATTTATGATTTCATTCCGCAATACGGTAGTACGAGAGGGTGGAAAAAAGTAATTGATAAACTTTGTTTCCAAATCCGTCCACGAGAGAATACTCTGTGGCGGTTCCTTAGCAAGCCAATGCTGGGCTTGTCCCTCTAAAGAAAAGGGAAAAAGTTGTAACCTTATAACCTCTTGTGGAACGCCATTGAACTTGACCGTGTTGGTGAGTTGCAAGAATCTCTTGATATGGTCATGTGGGTCATCAATGGTTCGTCCCAAGAATGGTTGAGCGGAGACCATCTGGATAAAGCCTGATTTTAGCTCGAAATTGTTGGCGGCAATTGGTGGTATAACAATTGGATCCGTGTTGCCATCTACATGAGCTTGCAGCAATTCAATCATCGGGCGATTATCCGGAAGGGGCTCATTGTGGTTGTTATTGTTCATGTTGTTGAAAGGTGGGTTGTTGTTGTTATTATTGTTTGGAGGTGGTACACCGGCCATGTCTAAGTGATCGAGAGGCTCGGGCTCTTGATAAGACGTGGATCGAGTGCGCATACACCTGGTTTTGGATTGGTTCTAATTTCTCGGAATCTTCTCGAATTGATCTCGGCCTTAAGTGGAATGATTTGTTCTTGGTTAATAAAAAGTGGTTGGTTTGTTTATCTATTTTAAACTAATGACAAGAAATTAAGTGTCGAAGAGTAAAATTTAAACTTTGAAAGATTAAAATTGAAGTATGAAATATAAATAGTGACATAAAAGTAAAGAAACAGATAAACAGTATAAACAGTAAAACAGAAACACTAACAAGAAATTGATTCGGAGGTTTTAACCTTCATTCGGAAGTTTTGACAAAGAGATTGATTCGGAACTTAAGTACTCATCCGGAACTTTGCCTTCATTCGGAAGTTGTAGACTCATCCGGAACTTACTGATTCGGAAGTGTTGCTTCGTCCGGAACTTACTGATTCGGAAGTTACTGTTCACTCGTTCGGAACTTTTGATAAAGAAATTTGTTCGGAACTTTTCAAGAAATTGATTCGGAAGAGATTGGTTCGGAAGTTTTTGGCTTCGTTCGGAACTTTGGCTTCGTTCGGAACTTTTGAAAACAGAACTCACTCGGAACTTTTTAAACTGATTCGGAACTTAATGCTTCATTCGGAACTTTTCCTTGGTTCGGAAGTTTTAGCTTGGTTCGGAAGTTTGGAAACCCAGATACAGTAACAGTTCTCGAAGAACAAGGAAAATCGTTTTAATCCAAAAATCACCAAATTTTTAACCAAATCTTAAATAAAACTACACACAAAGCATCTACTAACCATGAACTACAAATCCCACTAACAAAAACACAAATCCCAACAACTTTTGAAGATCAAATCAAGAAAATAAAAACTTAAGAACTTGAAGAAAAAGATGAAGATGAACAAGATTAAATGGAAAGATTTAAACAAAGAACTTGTATTGAATGATTAATGTTTTAACAAGATCAAACAAAGATTAAAACAACAAGATTTGAAAAACAAAGATTAAAATCACCAATCACCCTAGTGGTGATGGTGATGCTACGAACAAGAAAGGAGAAAAAAAGGGAGGAGAGAAAAACTCCAGATTAACTAAAAACTTGTGTGAGGGGACTCCTTTTATAGGCTTGTCCTTTTGTTGGTGAGTGGCCTTTCTCCCGTTCTTCTTGTCTTCTCGTCTTTTCAGAAAAGTTTCCGTTTTCGATTCTGATTCGGGATTTGTTGTCGATTAATTTTAACTCGTCTTTTAATTTCTTCGTTTAATAGACTTGAGTTTCTTCGACTTGTGTAAATCTTCCATCTTTGGTCCTTTTCTTCGATAAATCTTCGAATAGGCCCAGTGACTTCAAATCTTTTGCATATCTTGGACAATAGACTTTATCTTGAGTCTTTTTCTTCAGTAAAACCCGTGCAATCCCATGTTTTCTTCAATATTCATCCGGTTGGCTCTGAAAACACAATAAACACAAAAACCACGCATAATTCCAAACAAATGATATTAAATACGTGTTTTGTCTCGTTTTAGCCCAAATTAAGTGGTAAAAGGATGGGTGTTTACACACCTATCAAGTATTCAACATTCACAGGCAAGAACTAGAAGAATCCATCCATGTCACCTTTAATGAAGCAGATGCTGTCATTACTCACACCAACATAGAAGAATGTGACATTGATTTCAATAAAGTCAAATCATATCCAGAGGATGATTTCTCATATCCCAAGGAATCATCTCAGGCATGTCACAAGAACTTTCCTTATGTTCATGCATTTGATCCACACTCAATCTCTGACATCACTCCAGAGGCTGAAAATGCTGAACCTATCACTCCACCCACTGAAGTGACTGATGATCTTATCGATCTAATATCTCACCTTGATGAAGAGATTATGGATGCAGAAATAACATCTGAAGATCCCCTAGCATTCATTGATCCTGTAGTGACTCCTGAACCCATAGAAACTCCTGCTCCTCAATCCAAATGGAGCAGGAACCAAGATATTCTTCTGGTGAATATTCTTGGTGAACCCTCTGAGGCAGTCACCACCAGAGGCAAATTGAGATCTCTGGAAACAGCCTCAGCGAATGAATTCCTTTTCGCTGATTTTCTCTCTGAAGATGAACCTAAGAATGTGGCTGCTGCGCTTCTAGATGAAGGGTGGGTTGTTGCCATGCAAGATGAGTTGAATCAGATCAAGAGAAACAAGGTGTGGACTCTAGTAAACGCTCAACTAGAAAACAAGTGCTTGCAACTAAGTGGGTCTACAGAAACAAGAGGGATGAAGCTGGCATGATTGTTAAAAACAAGGCTAGGCTTGTGGTGCTGGGGTACAATCAATCTGAGGGTATTGACTATGATGAAACGTTTGCACCAGTAGCCAGATTGTAAGCTATCAGAATCTTCCTAGCCTTTGAAGCTTATATGAGGTTTACTGTATACCAGATGGATGTGAAGAGTGCTTTTCTAAATGGTAAGCTTGTAGAGGGAGTATATGTCTATTGATGAGATGGCATTTATACATGATCTCATCGTTCTTTTCGGGCTTTAAATGCATAAAATGTCATAATATTACCATATATATGCTTGTATTTGTTTACTTGTGTGTTTTAGGTATGGATATCGTGAAAAAGACAAAAGATCACAAGAAACAAGGAAAAACGGACACGAGAAACGAAGCCGTACAAAGAACCGGGCCCTAGTTTATGATTTATCCCAGAAAAACCCTTGAAGACTTGAAGATGTACAAGATTGATCCTCAAATTATGAAGAAATGACACTTAAAACCCTTGTAAATTTATAATTACAAGTTTGGTCCCTTAAGTCTGTCAAAATTACAAAATGATCCTTTAACTTTGAAGAATTGGCAATTTTAGTCCCTCAACATTTCTAAATTTTCAAATATGGTCCCTCATGAATTCAAATATACAATGAAGACCTTTAAAGATCAAGAATGTCCAAGATCAGTCCTCAAACTATGCAAAAATGGCAAAAACAACCTTTGAAATACTTTTGTCAAAGTTTTGGGGCAAAAGTGTGAAGGTTCTAACTTGATTAACAAAGGAAAACAAGTTTAATGGCTGAAAAACACGTTTTACCCTTTTCACCAAAATACAAGGAATCATATTGCCATTCTGAAAGTTCAAATCTCACAAACACGTGCCAAACACAACCTTTCCTACAAAAACGGATCAAATGGTTTACTGTTTAGCATGATGAACCCAGTTACCACTCCACTTAAAACAAAGGGTAAATCCCAATTACCTTGACACACGTTTAATTCACACACTCTAAATCCCATCCCATACCAAAAACACTCACTCCCACTCACCCAAGGACCCCACCATTCAAACCTGTCAACCTATCACATCACACCTTAACGTCCAAGGAATGACACGTGGCCAAATCAATAGCCAACACTCATTGCTTAACTACAAAGCTAAAATGAACAGCCATGATGCATTTAGACAGCTCTACAACACAATTCGTCTAGAAGATTCAAGGGGCATTTTAGGGACTTCATAGCTAGGGTTTTCACTTGTAATCTCAGCCCTTGTAGCCTATATAAGGACTCCTCAACTTGTGAGAGAGCCTTGTTTCAGTTTTACTCTTTAAACATTGTAATTCCTTTTTAAAATTTATAAAAGTTGGTATTTTAAGAAAATTGTAATTCCTTTTTATGTATTTGAAAGTTGGTGTTTTTTAAGGGTAATTATGAGTTCCATTTGATGTTATAAGTGTGCTTAGATCTTGTGGTTTAAGCACGTTTATGTTTGGTAAGGTTTTTAAGTTTGAAATAAGCTTGAAAATAGGTTTTTGATTTTGATATTTTACTTATAATAACCCTCATCCAAAGCTATAAGCCCTTGCAAGCTTGTTGACACCAAGCTAGTGAAGGTTTATCAACCTTTGGATAGGTTGTTTGCTGTTTGTGTTGAAGGCATAAAGCCCTTGAGGTTCTGCTTTGAACCATCAACCAAGGAACATCTCATCTCCTTTGTTCAAGTACCTTGGTCTTGTTCTAGTTGTTGAACAAGGTCCAAGGAGCATTGCCGATCCCTCTAGGAAGTTGTGGGGGATAGGTATAATCTCTTGTTAAGTTTCCTCTAAAAAATTCCATGTTATTGTCTGATTTATATTTTGCCATGTGATTTGTTGATTTTGTGTTTGTGCCTTGTGTTTTATTGTTGGTATTTGTTAGTTGTCACCTAGTTGAGGTATTTGAACCATAAAATCAGTAGGTTGTTTGTAGAAATAAAAAGTTTGTTTGGAAAAGGACTAAAACAAGGCTGTTTGGGATTAGTGGATCATAAGGCCTTGTGGCCTTGTGCCCTTGGTTCTTAGGGTTTGGGGAGTCTAAACAAGTCATATTCAAAAAGTTTTAGTCACTGGTTAAGTTTCAAAAGGTTTGGAAAAAGGATTTCAAGTTTTGTAAAAATCTGAAAAAAGAGGTTTGAAATTGGTAAAACACATCAGATCTAATAAAATCTTTGTTTATTGGATCTAAGGTCCGAAATCTGGTTTGGGAAGATTTTAGGTGATAAGCTATCTGTGCATTATCTGTTTGTTGAATTTGGTGGCTTATTGTGGGGGCTAGAGCTTATCAAAGTTGGCTGAAGTGGTCATTTGCATCAGCAAAGTGACCACCTCATTTTGGACTTGCATTTGTTATTCTAGTGTATGCCCTGCTTATTTATTGCTTGAATCTTGTTATTTTGCTGCTTGTGAGTAGATTTTTCTATTTGGTGTGCCTTATTGCTGGCTTATAAGCTAACTGGCTTATTAAGCCTCATTTGCCAAAATCTATCATCAATTGGTCAACTGACCTCTTGATTCACAAGGACTCCACCTTGAGTTCTTCACAAAAGTTTCTTATAGCAAGCTTACAAACAATTCCTGAACATTTGGTGAAATTTGGAGGACTTTGACTTTTGGTCAAATAAGCACATTTTGGCTTATTTTTTAGAACTGCTTATTGGTACATGCAACAACTTGGCCTTTGTAATAGGTGTCATTTTTCTCAGCTTAATATCAAATCTGGAAGGTTACAAGTCATTTGGTTAAGCTTTTGCTAGAAAACTAGCTTATTTGGCTTTTTTAGCCAGCTTATTTGCTCCTACAGCTTATTCTACTTGGTTTTTTGTGATTTTTATGATTTATTATTCTTAGTTAATCTATTTGTGAGTTTTTGCAAAAATAATCAGCTTCTGAAACAGCCTAGAACTCTAACCCGACTATTTTGACTTTTAGTGAAATTCTTCTTTGCTTATTTCTGGCTTATTGAGTGTGCTTTTTCAAAATTTCTTTTCACAGATCTCTTAGGCATCTCAAAAGAAGGTTGTGTGTTTAAGTAGAGCTTATGGCATTGGCTTATTGCTTAATGGGCTTATTGGCCCAATAAGAATAAGTTGTTGACTATTTAAGCTGTGAGCTCAAAACCAGCTTTTGGGCCTTCAGACTTTTGTGTTTAGAATTGAATTTTGAGTCAGATAGGGCTTTTTCAGGTCATTTGGGCCAAGTTTGACTTTTTGGGCCCATTAAGCCCATTATGGTTGACTGTTTTGGTTTTTAGCCCATTTGGGGACCCATTAGGGGTAATTTGGTAATTTTACTTTCATTTTCTGATTATTTAGGTTAAAATAAACTAGTTTGCAAGTTTGTAGAATTTTTTATAATTTTTGGATTTTTAATATTATTTTAATATTATTATTAAATTTCAAATTTCACATTTTTGCACATTTTACAATTTTCTTAGGTTAAATACATTAAAATAGGATTTTTGCAACTCTTAGATTAATTTTATCATCATTTTCTAATTTCTAGAATTATTTTAAGTTTTTAATAGTTTTTAATCATTTTAAATTGTTTTAATTAGTTTAAAAATTTACAAAAATAGTTTTTAGTCTTATTTGGTTATTTTAGAGGTTTACAAAGTGAAAAATATTTGTTTGGGCTTTTTAATAATTCTTTTCATTTTTAGGGCTTTAATTAGCATTTAAAAATTAATATTTAATTAATTAAAAGGTTTGAAAAAGTTTTGATTATTTGTAAACTCTTAGTTTAAATAATTTGATTTTTGGTAATTTTTAGGGAATTTTTAGAATTTATTTTTATTTTAGCCCTTTTTACGGTTTTAATTTTAGTCGACATAGTAATAATTTTCATGTCTTCGTCATTCTATTTTCTCATCCCCTTCTTTCATATTAATCTCAAATATCATTGCATTTTAGTCACACACATATACCTCCATGGGAAACGAACTTAATTGGGTTATTAGTGTTTGATTTTCCTAAATCATCAATTAATACTTACCGCTCATTTACGCTCTTTTGTTTTCCTAAACAAGAGACGTAATTTACTACAATCATTTTGGCGCCGCTGCCGGGGACCGAACCCGGGTCACTCGCGTGATAGGCGGGAATACTTACCACTATACTACAACGACCGAATTAAGGTTATTACTACTCTTCCTCGGGTTTATTTTATGTCATTCTTTTATAAATAAAATTTACCACTATAAAAACGTTCAAATTTTTAGTGGTAAATTTTATGTATAAAAAATGATTTAATAATTAAAAATTTACAAAATTTTATAAAATTTTATAAATTTTGTAAATTTTGTAAATTTTTATAATAAAAATGATTTTATAATAAAAAAAATTTTAAATTTTGTAAATTTTTATAGTGGTAAATTTTATAGTTTTCCAACTTTCAACGTTTTTTATACATAAAAAATTTCAAAGGATAATCATTTTTGCCATTCGGGCTTAGTATGGGAGAGTGATGAGATGGCATTTATACATGATCTCATCGTTCTTTTCGGTCTTTAAATGCATAAAATGTGATAATATTACCATATATATGCTTGTATTTGTTTACTTGTGTGTTTTAGGTATGGATATCGTGAAAAAGACAAAAGATCACAAGAAACAAGAAAAACAGACACGAGAAACGAAGCCGTACAAAGAACCGGGCCCTATTTCATGATTTATCCAAGAAAAACCCTTGAAGACTTGAAGATATACAAGATTGATCCTCAATTTATAAAGAAATGACACTTAAAACCCTTGTATATTCATAATTACAAGTTTGGTCCCTTAAGTTTGTCAAAATTACAAAAAGGTCCTTCAACTTTGAAGAATTGGCAAGTTTATTTCCTCATCAATTCTAAATTGTCAATAATTGTCCCTCATGAAGTCAAAGATACAAAGAAGACCTTTGAAGATAAAAAATGTCCAAGTTCAGTCCTTCAAATATTCAAAAGTGGCAAAAACAACCCTTGAAACCCTTATTGCAAAATTTGGTGGCCAAAGTGTGAAAATCAGAAGTTTATTAACAAAGGAAAACCAAGTTTTTGGCTGAAAAATGTTTAATTCAACCTTTCCCAAAACACAAGGACTACTAATGTCGTTTCCCAAACATCAAATGACACAAACACGCGCCAAACAACTCCACCCCCAAAAATCGGATCAAAACTTACTACTATTCACCCACACGAACCCAGTTAAAATCCCACTTAAATCAAAGGGTAAAAACAAATTACCTAGGCACATGCTTGATCCACATGCCCAGAAACCAATCCCACACCAAAAACCCTCAATCCCACTCACCCAAGGACCCCACCATTCAAACCCGTCCACCTATCACAACATTCCTTCACCTCCAAGGATTGCCACGTGGCCAAATCAACAACCAACACTCATTGCTTAACTACAAAGCTAAAATGAACAGCCAGGATGCATTTGGACAGCTCTACAACACAATTCGTCTAGAAGATTCAAGGGGCATTTTAGGGACTTCATAGCTAGGGTTTTCACTTGTAATCTCAGCCCTTGTGGCCTATATAAGGACTCCTCAACTTGTGAGAGAGCCTTGTTCCAGTTTTACTCTTTAAACATTGTAATTACTTTTTAAAATTTATAAAAGTTGGTATTTTAAGAAAATTGTAATTCCTTTTTATGTTTTTGAAAGTTGGTGTTGTTTAAGGGTAATTCTGAGTTCCATTTGATGTTATAAGTGTGCTTAGATCTTGTGGTTTAAGTACGTTTATGTTTGGTAAGGTTTTCAAGTTTGAACAAAGCTTGAAAATAGGCTTCTGATTTTGCTGTTTTACTTATACTAACCCTTATCCAAAAGCTATAAGCCCTTGCAAGCTTGTTGACACCAAGCTAGTGAAGGTTTATCAACCTTTGGATAGGTTGTTTGTTGTTTGTGTTGAAGACATAAAGCCCTTGAGTTTCTGCTTTGAAACATCAACCAAGGCACATATCATCTCCTTTGTTCAAGTACCTTGGTCTTATTCTAGCTGTTGAACAAGGTCCAAGGAGCATAGCTGACCCTCCTAGGAAGTTGTGGGAGATAGGTATAACCTCTTATTAAGTTTCCTCTAAAAAATTCCATGTTATTGTCTGATTTATATTTTTCCATGTGATTTGTTGAATTTGTGTTTGTGCCTTGTGTTATATTGTTGGTATTCGTTAGTTGTCACCTAGTTGAGGTATTTGAACCATAAAATCAGTAGGTTGTTTGTAGAAACAAAAAGTTTGTTTGAAAAAGGACTAAAACAAGGCTGTTTGGGATTATTGGATTATAAGGCCTTGTGGCCTTGGTTCTTAGGGTTTGGGGAGTCTAAACAATTCATATGCAACAAGTTTTAGTCACTGGTTAAGTTTCAAAAGGTTTGGAAAAAGGATTTCAAGTTTCGGAAAAATCTGAAAAAAGAGGTTTGAAATTGGTCAAACACATCAGATCCAATAAAATCTTTGTTTGTTGCATCTAAGGTCTGAAATCTGGTT
The DNA here is from genome assembly GCA_025667525.1 of Glebionis coronaria. Lineage (NCBI taxonomy): Eukaryota > Viridiplantae > Streptophyta > Magnoliopsida > Asterales > Asteraceae > Glebionis > Glebionis coronaria. The sequence goes on from CM046878.1 coordinate 252,981,196, forward strand.
TGGGAAGAGTTTAGGTGATAAGCTATCTGTGCATTATCTGTTTGTTGAATTTGGTGGCTTATTATGGGTGCTAGAGCTTATCAAAGTTGGCTGAAGTGGTCATTTGCATCAACAAAGTGACCACCTCATTTTGGACTTGCATTTGTTATTCTAGTGAATGCCCTGCTTGTTTATTGCTTGGAGCTTGTTATTGTGCTGTTTGTGAGTAGATTTTGCTATTTGGTGTGCCTTATTGCTGGCTTATAAGCTAACTGGCTTATTAAGCCTTTTTTTGCCAAAATCTGTCATAAATTGGTCAACTGACCTCTTGATTCACAAGGACTCCACCTTGAGTTCTTCACAAAGTTGCTTATAACAAGCTTACAAACAATTCCTGAACATTTGGTGAAATTTGGAGGACTTTGACTTTTGGTCAAATAAGCACAATTTGGCTTATTTTTTAGAACTACTTATTGGTACATGCAACAACTTGGATTTTGTAATAGGTGTTACTTTTTTCTGCTTAATATCAAATCTGGAAGGTTACAAGTCATTTGGTTAAGCTTTGCTAGAAAACTAGCTTATTTGGCTTTTTCAGCCAGCTTATTTGCTCCTACAACTTAATCTACTTGGCTTTTTGTGATTTTTATGATTGATTATTCTTAGTTAAGCTATTTGTGAGTTTTTGCAAAAAGAATCAGCTTCTGAAACAGCCTAGAACTCTACCCCGACTATTTTGTCTTTTAGTGAAATTCTTCTTTGCTTATTTCTGGCTTATTGAGTGTGCTTTTTCAAAATTTCTTTTCACAGATCTCTTAGGCATCCTAAAAGAAGGTTGTGTGTTTAATCAGAGCTTATGGCATTGGCTTATTGCTTAATGGGCTTATTGGCCCAATAAGAATAAGTTGTTGACTATTTAAGCTATGATAAGCTCAAAACCAGCTTTTGGGCCTTCAGACTTTTGGGTTTAGAATTGAATTTTGAGTAAGATAGGGCTTTTTCAGGTCATTTGGGTCAAGTTTGACTTTTTGGGCCCATTAAGCCCATTAAGGTTGATTGTTTTGTTTTTTAGCCCATTTGGGGGCCCATTAGGGGTAATTTGGTAATTTCACTTTCATTTTCTGATTATTTAGGTTAAAATAAACTAGTTTGCAAGTTTTTAGAATTTTTATGATTTTTGGATTTTTAATATTATTTTAAAATTATTTTATTATTAAATTTCAAATTTCACATTTTTACACTTTTTATATTTTTCTTAGGTTTAATACATTAAAATAGGATTTTTGCAACTCTTAGATTAATTTTATCATCATTTTCCTAATTTCTAGAATTATTTTAAGTTTTTAATAGTTTTTAATCATTTTAAATAGTTTTAATTATTTTTAAAATTTACAAAAATAGTTTTTAGTCTTATTTGGTAATTTTAGAGGTTTACAAAGTGAAAAATCTTTATTTGGGCTTTTTAATAATTATTTTGATTTTTAGGGCTTTAATTAGCATTTAAAAAATTAATATTTAATTAATTAAATGGTTTGAAAACGTTTTGATCATTTGTAAACTCTTAGTTTAATTAATTTGATTTTTGGTAATTTTTGGCGAATTTTTAGAATTTATTTTTATTTTAGCCCTTTTTACGGTTTTAATTTTAGTTGTCGTAGTAATAATTTTCACGTCTTCGTCATTCTATTTTCTCATTCCCTTCTTTCATATTAATCTCAAATAAATTACGAATTAGTCACACACATATACCTCCTTGGGAAACGAACTTAATTGGGTCATTAGTGTTAGATTTTCCTAAATCATCACTTAATATTTTCCGCTCATTTACGCTCTTTTGTTTTCCTAAACAAGAGACATAATTTTCCTACAATCATTTTGGCACCGCTGCCGGGGAGGTGTGTCGTGATTAATTTGTCATTTTGTTTTTAATATTAACCATAAATAGTATTTGTATTAGTAGAACTCTACTAATACGTATTATCGGTTTTTTTTTCGTTTTTCTTGTGAAATTATTATTACTATATTGTATTAAGTATCACAACAAATACAAAATATCTCCAAAAGTGTGAAAACACAACCTTAATTGGGATTTGATCTCCTAATTATTGTATTTGAATCTCAAACAAAAAGAAAAAGGCAAAAATAGATAAATACTTTCGTGAAGCTCGATTTTGAAAAGTACAAACTATAAGGTGGGTATAAGGAGGGTATTATAAAATATACCCTAAGGAAAAAGGCTCTTAAGTGCTTCGCGCCGCCTCGTTTCCCCGCTTGCTTGTGAGTATTTTGATATTGAAAGCTAATCGAGGGTTTTGCCGCCCAAAGTATTATTACGTATCATATATATTTGCTTGGTTTTCTTTGTGATTAAACCCTCTTGAACAATTTGGTTTTCACCAAAATTCTAAAGTCATTCGAAGGCGTTCACTCCACGTGATCGTTTTCATTCGTTTGAGACTTCTTTAATCAAGAGTTTGATTCGAGGAGAGATTTGGTAGATTGTTGTCTACGAAGATACACAAAATCCAAAAAAATTAAAAACAATCAAAAACACAAAAAAAATTGAAAATCCACAAGACACCCAAAAAGAATCTTCTTTGCTCACCTCCCATTCTTCGCCAAGTTTATGCTAACTCGTAATCAAGAAAAACGAGCTCGTAAATGTAAAACCCGCATGCTTTTACCATGAATAATACCCTTAAGATCGTACGTACCAGATTAAAACTTTCCTTTTATAGTATGATTACGTTCACGTGTTAGAATTTTTACGTATTACGTACGTGTTAGAACACGATAAGTATTTATTACGTATGAACACACAATAGTTATTTTAAACAATAATTAATCACGAACATGCGATCATGAAATCATGAACGTAAATTAATCACGAGCTAATATTAATTACATATATATATTTATTACGAGCACGAATAAATATATTAAGTCACGGTTAATAATTAACGAGAACACATAAAACACGAACACGATAAAACACGAACGAACATTAAAATAATTAGACTCGGAAAAAGGTACTGGTACCCCCCTATGGGGCCCCCTACTCGCGGCTACACCAAAGGGATGGGCCAAGCCCATCAAACTTTTACTAACAAGGGGTTATGGTAAAAACCTTTAGTCATTTTTCACATTACAGTAAAATAACAAAAACCCTAAAAAGATTTTCTCCTTCTCCTTGCTCTCTCTTTGGCCGCCGGATATAAAGACACAAAAGGGGGGGGGGGGGGGGGGTTCGTTTGATTTTGATCTTGAATTTTGTGCAAGCATTCGTGTGTGTTCATCCTCGTTTGATCCACACATTCGGTATACCTTTTTAATCCTTTTCTTTTATGTTTTGAATTAATAAATTAAATAAGATCATGAAGTTTTTAAAAAGCTAATTAAAAACATTAACTAAACATGTAAATGGTTATGGGGTAAATCAAAACAAAGGATTTAGGGGTGTTGTTGTGGCCGGCGCCTAAACCGAACCCCCAAGGGGTCTCGGTTTGGCTTGTGAACCACCACCGAGACCTCATGGTCTCGGTTTGGTGGTGTGGGTCCCACGGCAGCAGCAAACAGGGGAGAACCCCGAAGTGGTTCGGGGTATGGTGTTGATTACGGGTCCGGTTCATGTTTTCTAGTCACGACCCGATTCATTGATTATATTAAGATTATGATTTTAATAGTTATATGTTAAAATATTAATTAATAAAATATGACATGATTAATTTAATTAACATGACTTAGGTTATAATTTAATTATTAGATCATGGATTTTTTTAACCTAAGTATTTATATTTTCTAGACTTTATAATTAATTAATTATTAAAAACCATGGCTATAATTAATTAATTAACATGACTTAGGTTATATTATTAATGATTAATAATACATGTTTTAACCTAAGTATTTAACTTTATTTAATTAAAAACATGATATATTTAATTAAATACTTTTAACCTATAGTTTATTTAAATTACATGTAATAATTAATAAACTATACCTTATATCAATATGACTTAGAAAAATAATCAGAAAACACTTAAGCTCATATAATTAGCTTATTTAACCAGCTTATATCTAATTATGGAAACTTTCTATTTTTAGAAATATATTTAATTAAGGCAGCTAATCTATTTATGGAAACTTTCTATATTTAGAAACTTATCTATTTTAAGCAGTAATTCTTTTTTTGGAAACTTTCTATTTTTGGAAACTTTCTACTTTTGGAAACTTTCTATTTTTGGCAACTTTCTATTTTTGGAAACTTTCTATTTTTGGTAACTTTCTATTTTTGGAAACTTTCTATTTTAGGAAACCTGCTATTTTTAGAAAGTTACTTATTATTACACAGTAAGTATAATCATACATGAAATATAAGTAATACTTAATAAGAATAGACAGAATATAAGATAAACACAGTTTAAAGTTTAAAACAGTAAAACATGACATGAACGTATAAAATAAGCTAAGATAAGACATAAAACCAGTTACGTATGTAGTAATCAGATACTTATACATGTATGTATTTATGTAGCATTAGTGGTACTGAAGTAGGACTCTCTTCAGTTCGTCTTCTTCGTTCACTGGACATAAGGTACGGATTCCCGTCCTATCAGTATGGACATTCTTCCTTATTAGGATTCCCCGTATGCAGCCAACTGTTTTCCCATAGTATACGTTTATATGTTTGATTTGCTTATGTTTAATTTAGAATACCTATAGCCATATACATGCATGACCAGTTTCACCTAGTTATGGAGGTACCATAACCATAACATTAGAGGCACTGGTGTTATGACTTCCCCACGGCGGAGTGATTGCTCGTGGCGTCCCTTCAGCTTTTGGCCATTTTATTATATTTATCATGTGGGGCGTATGGGTGAATCCTAGTTACATGTTTTCAGCAGATTACTTAGTGTGAATGTGGTGTGTGCCTTGCATCCTTCACAAGGAGCTGATCCCTCTTACCCAAACCAGTATATTAAATTAGAGGCAGCCCCTCTAATTTGCATGACGAGGTCACCCCTCCAAGTATTCATGCACGGTGGATTTTCATGACCTATATTGGCTAATGGTAGAATATGTTAAACAGTTTTTATAAGATAAACATAAGGCTTTTCAAACTATAAAACCAGTTTTACCAAGACTTAACCGGGTTATTCGGGACTTAGTTTCTTCCGCTGTTATATGCTTATATGCTTATATTATTCATGCTTTATTGTACATCCGTGCACTGAGCGTATTGCTCAGCCGTTTTCCTTTTCTATGTTCACAAAACGGCAGGTACTCAGGGACGCTCGTACACTTTAAGCGTACGTGCATATGGACTGGAAGCTTTCTATCCTTTCTTTACTTTATGCATTATCTTTACTTTGATACTCTTGCCATGGACATTGTTTAGTCCTTTCATTTACAGTACTTATGTTTGTGTGTGATGAGCTTTACTTTTGGACTACCGATGTTTGATTCCGGTATCTTTCCTTTATGGTCATGTAATGTTTTAGACATTTATCCTTGTATGCTATGATGACACACCATAGTTACGCGTGACATTCCATTATCAAAATGGGGTGTTACAATTATGGTATCAGAGCCAAGGCTTTGACCTGTAGGCTCTCAAAATATGACCTGTGATTAGTGGGTAGTCACTATGGTCTTCCTAGAACTGACAGTCGTTTTTCATGCATTCATCATTTTTATGCATACATATGTATGTCATTGTCGCAGGTTTATGACCAAGTAATGGTTGGTACAGGACTGGCCCTATTTAGTCGCATGTGTTTTATCGAAACTTTTAAATTTAGGACCGACCCATATGCGTCCCCTCGCCATGTCTTTTATTTTGGGTGAACTGACCATAGGCGTTCACTCTCGAGCATACAAAAGTTTTCATAAAACTGCATCATGCATTCATACACAAATTTTCTTGCATAAAATTTTTCTCTGGATTTATTGGTATAATTTTTTTTCATGTATATATATATTTTATGTTTTGATCTGTTTAATCATATGTTTTATGTTATACTGTCAGATGGTTCTCACACGCGAACAGGAACAACTCAATGCAGCAATCCAAGCTGCAATGCAAGCTTTGCTTCCTCAACTGAGGAATGACATCAGGGCTGAGGTTCAAGCTACCAACAATCAGCAGCATAACCAAGCACCTCCTCCTCTTCCTCCAGTGACATTGGCAGTATGGCTGGAGAGATTCAACAAGCTCCGTCCTCGAGCTTTCGAGAAAACAGATAGCCCCAGTAACGCTGAAAGCTGGTTGGCTCACATTGAGAAGATTTTCAATGCTATGGGTTGTGACCCCGTGTACAAGGCGAGGTTGGCATCCTACCGGTTCGAAGGCGATGTGTTAAATTGGTGGTTAGCATTAATGCAGTCTGAGGGAGGTGACGATTGGGTGGTTGGTTTGACATGGGCTCAGTTCAAAGATAGGGCGATGGAGCAGTTCTTTCCCAAGGCTGAGCAAGACAAGCTCAAAAGGGAATACCATGGGATCCGACAGAGAGCTGGGGAGAATAGCAATGAGTTTATGCAGCGCTTTCTTCGCTTAGCTGGTTTCCTTGGTGCAGCAGCAGGTACTCCTGAAGAGCAGGCACACCACTTTAGGTGGGCTCTTCGCACATCGGTCGCAAACAATCTAGTGTGTGCTACGTTCAACACTGTAGCACAAGTGGCCGATGCAGCACGTAAGCTGGAGATGCTGCATGAGAGAGATGAGTTCGGGGAAGCTGAGAAAACCGACAAGAGGTAAACATTCGCATTCAAGCGGTGACCAATCCGTATTCTTTCCATATATGTCAATTATTCATCTCTTTAAATTGTACCTTCCAGGCAGAAAACTGGGGACCGGTCTCAGCCGGCTACTCAGCAGCAGCCTCATCAGTCCAAGGGAAACGGTCAGACTAACGATCGTTCTGCTATGGATAGGCGTGGCGGTAATGATAATTACCGTAACAACGCTGGACACTCCAACGGCAGCAGGTCCTAATACTTACGCATTTTCTTATGATTTCATGTTATAACTCATATTCTGACACTTTAGCAAATCTTCTACCAGGAACCATGGAAACGGTAGGGACCAGAACCAGAGAGGTTCACAGTCTAGCCGTCCAGCTATCACTGGTATTCAATCTTACGATTATCCGCATTGTCCTTTATACCCTATTATCATGTCTTATGTAAAATGTTTTATCAGGTCCTCAGCCAGCCAGAGCACCTGCTGGAGGATATACTCATCCTCTTTGCTCTACTTGCCACCGTAGGCACCCAGGGCCATGTCGTCGTAACACTGACGCATTCTTCAAGAGTGGTCTTCCTGGCCATATCATGAAGGATTGCCGTAAGGGCGAGATGGAGGGCACTTCGGGACATGCTGATACCAAGCCGCCTCTTACCACTGGACGTGTCTACACGACATCTCGAGACCAGGCCAACAAGTCTACAGGTACCATCACTGGAATATTGTATATGTATGGTCAAGCTGCGTGTGTTCTTTTCGATACGGGTGCTACTCACTCGGTCATTTCTGCTGCTTATGCTAAGAACATTAGGATGCTCCCCATGCCACTAGAGAATAGACTTAATATTTCCACGCCTTTGAAGGACTCTGTATTAATCACCCATGTATACAAGAGTCTTCCCCTAGAATTTGACGATAAGGTTCATCCTGTTGACGCACTTCCGTTGGACATGAATGACTTCGACATGATTTTGGGCATGGATTGGCTATCCAAGCATCATGCTACCATAGACTTCCATTCATATCGAGTTATCTTTAGTGATGTTAATGCACCAGAGTACATTCATAACGGGTTCGTACCCAGACGGTCTATACAAATCATATCTACCCTGCAAGCGCGTGCACTACTGTCACATGGCTGCAAGGGTTATCTAGCTACGGTTTACGACATGGATGCTGAATCTCCATCAATTCAGGATCAACCAATAGTGTCGGAATTTCAAGATGTATTTCCAGCAGAACTTCCGGGCATACCACCTGCAGGAGAAGTGGAATTCAATATCGAGCTTATTCTAGGAGCTGAACCAATCTCCAAGGCTCTTTATCGCATGGCTCCCATAGAGCTGAAGGATCAACTACAAGAACTTCTAGAACGAGGTTTCATTCGACCGAGCGCATCTCCATGGGGCGCACCGGTCTTATTTGTTAAGAAGAAGGACGGTAGTATGCGTCTTTGCATAGACTATCGCGAGCTCAACAAGATTACTATCCGGAATAGGTATCCACTACCGCGTATAGACGATCTATTTGACCAACTCCAAGGGGCCAAACACTTCTCCAAGATTGATCTTAGGTCAGGCTATCATCAGCTATGGGTTAAGGAGCAGGACATCGCCAAGACTGCTTTTCGTACCCTCTATGGCCACTACGAATTTGTAGTTATGCCATTTGGCCTGACAAATGCTCCAGCAGTGTTCATGGACTTGATGAACAGAATCTTCTATGAATTTCTGGACAAGTTCGTCATTGTCTTCATCGATTACATCCTGATTTTCTCAAAGTCCAAGGAGGAACATGAAGACCATCTTCGTATAGTACTACAGATTCTTTGCTAGAAGCAGCTGTATGCTAAATTCTCCAAGTGTGAGTTCTGGTTAGACAAGGTGGCATTCTTAGGTCACATTGTATCAGCAGAAGGAATCACTATGGATCCAGCGAAGGTTGAGGCCATTACTAAGTGGCCGAGGCCGACATCAGCAACGGAAGTCCGCAGTTTCTTAGGCTTAGCTGGCTATTACTGTAGGTTCATGGAAAACTTTTCCCGCTTAGCACTACCATTGACCAAACTGATGCGGAAAGGGGAGAAATTCGTCTGGACTGAAGAACGAGAGAAGAGCTTTGAAGACCTGAAGCAGACGCTAGTATCTGCACCTATTCCTACTCTCCCATCTGGTACGGGTGGATTTCAAATCTACAGTGATGCATCGGGGAAGGGACTTGGCTGTGTTCTCATGCAACATGGGAAAGTGATCCCGTACGCTTCACGACAGCTTAAGCCTTATGAAAAAAATTACCCTACGCATGACTTGGAACTTGCTGCAGTCGTGTTTGCATTGAAGATAGGGAGGCACTACTTATATGGAGAATCATGTGACATTTTCACGGACCACAAGAGTTTGAAGTGTATCTTCACTCAACGTGAATTGAACATGAGACAGAGGAGATGGTTAGAGCTGTTGAAGGATTATGACATTAATCTACAGTATCATCCCAGAAAGGCGAATGTAGTAGCAGATGCACTTAGCAGGAAGTCCAGAATGATCAACGACATTAAAATTGAGGAGGAAATCATAAGAGACTTAGAGCGACTAGACATAGAGATCATGGTACGTGGACAACACGGTTACTGGGCTAATCTTAGAGTAGAACCCGAGCTACTCTCTAAGATCAAGGAAGCTCAGAAGGATGATGGAGAAATCTGGGCGATAATTCAAAATTTGGAGAAACAGACGGAATTCAGAGTAGATGCAGATGGTATCGTATGGCAGGGCACGAGATTTTGTGTTCCTGATGATCAAGAACTCCGGGAAGCTTTGTTAGCTGAAGCTCATAGCTCCCCATTCTCTATACATCCTGGTTCGACTAAGATGTACCATGACATCAAGCAGTACTTTTGGTGGAGTGGTATGAAACAGGATGTGGCCACTTATGTCTCCAAATGTCTTACCTGCCAGCAGGTTAAGATCGAGCATCAGCAATCTGGCGGTCTCCTTCAACCGTTAGATATTCTAGAGTGGAAGTGGGACAAAATCACCATAGATTTTGTTACTGGTCTTCCGCCTACCAAGAGGAAGCACGATGGAATTTGGGTTATCGTAGATCGACTTACCAAATCAGATCATTTCTTACCGATCCGCAAGGAAGATCCGGTAAGTAAACTCGCCGATACGTATAGAAGAGAGATCATGAGACTCCACGGTGCTCCATCCAGCATCGTCTCAGACAGAGATCCTTGTTTCACTTCGTGATTTTGGAAAGGTCTGCAGAAGGCTTGGGGTACACAACTTAAGCTTAGCACGACTTTTCATCCTCAAACAGACGGACAGTCGGAGCGAACGATTCAAACATTGGAAGACATGTTGAGGTCATGTGCGTTGGAATGGACATGTGATTGGGACGATTATATCTGTTTGGTGGAGTTTGCATACAACAACAGTTGGCACGCAAGTATCAAGTATGCTCTTTTCGAGATGTTGTATGGCAAAAAGTGTCGCGCCCCAATCTGCTGGGATCAGGTTGGCGAGCGAACACTTGTAGGACCAGAAGATAACAATAGCTAAGCAGAAACTTCAGGAAGTACGGTCACGTCAGAAGAGTTACGCCGATAAGCATCGTAGAGACATACATTTTAACGTAGGAGATCACGTCTTCCTTAAGGTTTCGCCAGCACGTGGTGTTAGACGCTTCGGGATTAAAGGGAAGCTCAGTCCTCGTTTCATCGGACCGTTTGATATCATTGAACGAGTCGGTGAAGTATCTTACCGGTTAGCGTTACCTCCGCAGCTTTCGCATGTACAAAATGTGTTTCATGTGTCCTTACTCAGAGGGTACCAGTATCATCCCCTTCACATGGTTCAGTATCCACTGGAACAGATACGTGAAGATCTCACCTTCATAGAAGAACCCGAACGAGTTCTTGACAGACAAGAACGAGTCATGAGAAGGAAGACGATTCCATTCGTCAAAATCCTTTGGAGGGATCATACCGAGCGGGAAGCCACTTGGGAAACAGAGGAGTCTATCCGGGCTTCTTACCCTCATTTTGTATTTTGAATTCGGGTATGTTCTTCTTTTCCAGTTTACTTTATCTATAATTCGGGGACGAATTATTCTTTTTAGGGGGGAAGAGTTGTAAAACCCGCATGCTTTTACCATGAATAGTACCCTTAAGATCGTACGTACAAGATTAAAACTTTCCTTTTTATAGTATGATTACGTTCAAGTGTCAGAATTTTTACGTATTACGTACGTGTTAGAACACGATAAGTATTTATTACGTATGAACACACAATAATTATTTTAAACAATAATTAATCACGAACATGCGATCATGAAATCATGAACATAAATTAATCACGAGCTAATATTAATTACGTATACATATTTATTACGAGCACGAATAAATATATTAAGTCACGGTTAATAATTAAAGAGAACACATAAAACACGAACACGATAAAACACGAACGAACACTAAAATAATTAGACTCGGAAAAAGGTACGGGTACCCCCATGTTGGCCCCCATACCCGCGGCTACACCAAAGGGATGGGCCAAGCCCATCAAACTTTTACTAACAAGGGGTTATGGTAAAAACCTTTAGTCATTTTTCACATCACAGTAAAATAACAAAAACCCTAAAAAGATTTTCTCCTTCTCATTGCTCTCTCTTTGGCCGCTGGATATAAAGACACAAAAGGGAGGTGTTCGTTTGATTTTGATCTTGAATTTTGTGCAAGCATTCGTGTGTGTTCATCCTCGTTTGATCCACGCATTCAGTATACCTTTTTAATCCTTTTCTTTTATGTTTTGATTTAATAAATTAAATAAGATCATGATGTTTTTAAAAAGCTAATTAAAAACATTAACTAAACATGTAAATGGTTATGGGGTAGATCAAAACAAAGGATTTAGGGGTGTTGTTGTGGCCGGCGCCTAAACCGAACCCCCAAGGGGTCTCGGTTTGGCTTGTGAACCACCACCGAGACCTCATGGTCTCGGTTTGGTGGTGTAGGTCCCACGGCAGCAGCAAACATAGGAGAACCCCGAAGTGGTTTGGGGTATGGTGTTGATTACGGGTCCAGTTCATGGTTTCTAGTCACGATCTGGTTCATTGATTATGTTAAGATTATGATTTTAATAGTTATATGTTAAAAAATTAAATTAATAAAATATGACATGATTAATTTAATTAACATGACTTAGGTTATAATTTAATTATTAGATTATGGATTTTTTTAACCTAAGTATTTATATTTTCTAGACTTTATAATTAATTAATTATTAAAAACCATGGCTATAATTAATTAAGTAACATGACTTAGGTTATATTATTAATAATTAATAATACATGTTTTAACCTAAGTATTTAACTTTATTTAATTAAAAACATGATATATTTAGTTAGCTACTTTTAACCTATAGTTTATTTAAATTATATGTAATAATTAATAAACTATACCTTATATCAATATGACTTAGAAAAATAATCAGAAAATACTTAAGCTTATATAATTTGCTTATTTAACCAGCTTATATCTAATTATGGAAACTTTGTATTTTTAGAAACTTATTTAATTAAGGCAGCTAATCTATTTATGGAAACTTTCTATTTTTAGAAACTTATATATTTTAAGCAGTAATTCTATTTTTGGAAACTTTCTATTTTTGGAAACTTTCTATTTTGGAAACTTTCTATTTTGGAAACTTTCTATTTTTGGAAACTTTCTATTTTTGGTAACTTTCTATTTTTGGAAACTTTCTATTTTAGGAAACCTGCTATTTTTAGAAAGTTACTTGTTATTACACAATAAGTATAATCATACATGAAATACAAGTAATACTTAATCAGAATAGACAGAATATAAGATAAACACAGTTTAATGCTTAAAACAGTAAAACATGACATGAACGTATAAAATAAGCTAAGACAAGACATAAAACCAGTTACGTATGTAGTAATAAGATACTTATACATGTATGTATTTATGTAGCATTAGAGGTACCGAAGTAGGACTCTCTTCAGTTCGTCTTCTTCGTTCATTGGACATAAGGTACGGACTCCCGTCCTTTCAGGATGGACATTCTTCCTTATTAGGATTCCCCGTATGTAGCCAACTGTTTTCTCGTAGTATAAGTTTATATGTTTGATTTGCTTATGCTTAATTTAGAATACCTATAGCCATATACATGCATGACCAGTTTCACCTAGTTATGGAGGTACCATAACCATAACATTAGAGGCACTGGTGTTATGACTTCCCCACTGCGGAGTGATTGCTCGTGGCGTCCCTTCAGCTTTTGGCCATTTTATTATATTTATCATGTGGGGCGTATGGGTGCATCCTAGTTACATGTTTTCAGCAGATTACTCAGTGTGAATGTGGTGTGTGCCTTGCATCCTTCACAAGGAGCTGATCTCTCCTACACAAACCAGTATATTAAATTAGAGGCAGCCCCTCTAATTTGCATGATGAGGTCACCCCTCCAAGTATTCATGCAAGGTGTACTTTCATGACCTATATTGGCTAATGGTAGAATATGTTAAACAGTTTTTATACGATAAACATAAGGCTTTTCAAACTATAAAACCAGTTTTACCAAGACTTAACCGGGTTATTCGGGACTTAGTTTCTTCCGCTGTTATATGCTTATATGCTTATATTATTCATGCTTTATTGTACATCCGTGCACTGAGCGTATTGCTCAGCCATTTTCCTTTTCTATGTTCCCAAAATGGCAGGTACTTAGGGACGCTTGTAGACTTTAAGCGTACGTGCATATGGACTGGAAGCTTTCTAGAATTTCTTTACTTTATGCATTATCTTTACTTTGATACTCTTGCCATGGACATTGTTTAGTCCTTTCATTTACAGTACTTATGTTTGTGTGTGATGAGCTTTACGTTTGGACTACCGATGTTTGATTCCGGTATTTTTCCTTTATGGTCATGTAATGTTTTAGACATTTATCCTTGTATGCTTTGATAAAACGCCATAGTTACGCGTGACATTCAGTTATCAAAATGGGGTGTTACAGTAAACGTCGTCAAAGTCAAGGAAATCAAGAGCCTTTGATTGAAGAACAAACTCCAATTGTTGAACCCGTTGTAGAACCAATAGTCGCCATGGCTAATCGTACTATGATAGAGTTGCTTCAAGCACCCACCGAGGGTTTTGGAGAAGCTATTGTGATTCCCGCCATCCTTGCGGAGAATTTCGAGATTAAGACGGGTTTAATGTCGATGTTGCAAGCAAATAAGTTTAGAGGTCATGAGAAAGACAACCCGCATTACCACATAAGGAATTTTAATCGTCTCACCGCAACTAGCAAGTTTAAGGATTTTCCACATGACGCTATTAATATGATGTTGTTTCCATACTCGTTAGATGGACCCGCTAAAATTTGGCTCGCGAAAGAACCGCCAAATTCGATTTTGACATGGGGTGATCTCGTTTCTAAGTTTGTGAATCAATTTTTTCCACCATCTAAAACAACACATTTGAAAAATGAGATTTCAAGGTTTACACAACGTAATAATGAAAGTTTTTCAATGGCAGGGGAACGATTTAAGGAAATGTTACATGAATGTCCACACCATGATTTTTTGGAATTGCATCAAATAGATACTTTTTATAATGGGCTTAATGATCATGAACGAGATTATTTGAATGCCGCCGCGGGTGGTAATTTTTTGTGCAAAACGACCTATGAAGCTTTTAAGATTATCGAGAATAGATCTAAGGTTTATAACCCTTGTAACACACCGATTATTGCCAATATGGGTTCGTCATCGTCGTCATCGTCTCGTCACATTAATGCCTTACATGATGAAGCTAATGAGAAAAATCGGTTTTTCGATAGGTTTTCAAATCTTATGACTCATTGGAAAGCACAAGATGCTTTGAATTCCGCATCGGTTAAAGCGGTTGAAAAGAGTTGTTTGTATTGTGGTGGAGCTCATTATCTCGAGTACATAACCGCCGGTGGTAACACTTCGAGTGCTTACGTAGCAACGGGAACTTACAACCAAAACAGCCAAGGTTCCCGCCCAAATCAAGCTCCACCAAATCAAAATGCTAATAACTATCGAAACAACAATCAAAATGGTGTTTATCAAGGCAATTCACGTAACTAAAACAAAGGGAATTATCAAAGTGGGAATGGACAAGTTTCAAATCAAAACCAAAACCGTGATTTTCAAACTACTACACAAGGTTTTCAAAATGATCACACCAAAAATCTTCAAGGAGAATTTTTGAATTATGCTAAAGCAAACGATGCTAAGTTTGATAATATGCAACGTGATATGGTTAGCTTAAGATCCGAGTTGAAAAACGAGCTTAAAAACGAACTTGCTAATGAACTTAAGACTCATGCTAATAAAATGGAATGAAACGTTCAACGTCTTCAACAAAATCAACAAAAGATGGAACAAGGAGAACATGAGATTAAGCAAGAATTATTAAAAGCAGATGCTAGGCAATCAAAATTTGAAGACCGAGTGGAAAAATGTTTGAAGCAATCATGTGTAAACCCTCTTCCTCGGGTGGTCTTCCTAGTGATACCATTGCAAACCCGAGGGGACAAATGAAGGTTATTACTACTCGTAGTGGTAAAACTTTCAAGGAACCAATCTCTCGTCCAAGTAATTAAACGGAGGAGGAAATCGAGAAAGAGCCCGAGGTGATGGTCGAAAAGGAGCATATCACAAGCCCACGAAGTACCGCTCAAACCACACCTGCAGTTGAACCAATACCAATCATGGAACCCGATATTCCAAGTCCGTTGCCTAATGTCCAACCCACACCACCCTTACCTTACCCTTCGAGACGAAACAAAGAGAAATTGCATGAACGTAACAAACAACAAATCGAGCTTTTTATAAAAATGTTTCAACAAGTTCATTTTGATGTAAGTTTAGCCGACGCGTTGTTATATATGCCTCGTTTCGCTTCCACTTTTAAAATTATGATGAATGATAAGGAAAAGCTTTCAAAGCTTGCTAATTGTTCTTCGGTTTATCTTATCCGCATACCAGAAAAAGTTGGTGACCCTAGAAAGTTTCTCATTCCTTGTGATATACAAGATATGAAAGAATGCCTCGCCTTGGCCGATCTTGGTGCGAGCATTAATTTGATGCCATTTTCCATTTGGAAATCGCTTTCGCTTCCGGCTCTTACTCCTTCGAACATGTCTATCGAGATGGCCGATCATTCTATGATTTTATCATGTGGAGTAGCCGAGGATGTTTTCGTGAAAGTGGGGAAGTTCTACTATCCTGTTGATTTTATAGTAGTTAACATCCCCGCGGATCCTCAAGTTCCTCTAATTTTAGGTCGTCCATTTTTAGACACCTCGAGATCGTTTATCGACGTTCATGCAAGAACTATTACTTTGAGATTCAACGAAGAGGAACTTGTTATAAACGCTACCCAAAACTCGACACCTTCTCATGTTTATGCAATCTCTACCATCAATCACATTGACTTAGTTGATGTGGTTTGCGATGAGTTTTTACAAGAATTGTTAGGTTTTTTTGATAGTTCGTCAAGTGGAAATCCCACTATTTTGGATCCGATTCTTGCTAATTCTACACTAAATCTCACTCCATTCCAAGGAGGCGATTTTACTTCAAATGAAAACGACAATGAAGATGAGGTGATTATTAGTGATGATACTTCTATTCCACCATTTCTTCCGCCGATGGAAGTTATGAGTGTTGAGCAAAAATCTTCAATCAAGGAACCACCTATCCTTGAATTGAAAGATCTTCCATCTCACCTTGAATACGCCTTCTTGGAAGGTGATGACAAATTGCCAGTTATTATTGCAAGAGGTCTTGCTAATGATGAAAAAACCGCGCTCTTGAAAGTTCTTAAAGCTCATAAAGGGGCAATTGCGTGGAAAATTTCCGACATTAAGGGTATTGACCCAAAATTTTGTACTCACAAGATTTTAATGGAGGAGGACTACAAACCCGCAATTCAAAGTCGAAGAAGGGTAAACCCCAAAAATCATGATGTCATAAAAAAGGAAGTTTTAAAACTCCTTGACGCGGGAATGATTTATCCTATCTCCGATAGCCCAAGGGTGAGCCCAATCCATTGTTTCCCTAAAAAGGGAGGAATGCCCGTGGTGCCCAATGAAAACAACGAGTTAATTCCCACTCGTGTTGTGACCGGTTGGAGGGTGTGTATTGACTACCGAAAGTTAAATGACGCCACTCGTAAAGACCACTTTCCTTTGCCCTTCATGGATCAAATGTTGGAGCGACTCGCGGGAAATGAATTCTATTGCTTTTTCGATGGTTTTTCCGATTACTTTCAAATCCCTATCGACCCTCGTGATCAAGAGAAGACTACGTTTACGTGTCCTTATGGAATGTAGGATGCCTTTCGGACTTTGTAATGCACCGGGTACGTTCAACGGTGTATGATGGCTATTTTTCACGATATGATCGTGAAGTCGATAGAAGTGTTTATGGATGAATTTTCGGTGTTTGCCAATTCGTTCATGTCGTGTTTATCTAATCTCGAGAAAATGTTAAAACGTTGTGAAGAAACCAACCTTGTGCTTAATTGGGAAAAATGTCATTTTATGTGTAAACAAGGAATCGTCTTAGGACATAAGGTCTCGAAAGCGGGGATTAAGGTCGATAAAGCTAAGGTAGACGTCATCGCCAAGTTACCTCATCCCAAAGCCGTTAAGGGAGTTAGGAGTTTCCTAGGCCACGTGGGATTTTATCGTCGTTTCATCAAAGACTTTTCGAAAATCTCTCGACCTATGACACACCTTCTCGAGAAGGATGCTCCTTTTAATTTCAATAAGGATTGTGTTAGAGCTTTCGAAACTCTCAAAAGGAAACTTACCGAAGCTCCCATTCTTGTTGCTCCTAATTGGGAATTACCCTTTGAAATCATGTGCGATGCAAGTGATTATGCTATAGGGGCTGTCTTAGGGCAACGTTATGAAAAGCATTTCCGTCCTATCCATTATGCTAGTAAGACGATGACCGAGGCTCAATTAAAGTACACTACAACGGAAAAGTAATTCCTTGCCGTGGTCTATGCTTTTGAGAAATTCCGACCTTATCTTGTCTTAACTAAAAGCATCGTGTATACCAACCATTCGGCTATCAAGTATCTCTTAGCTAAGCATGATGCTAAGCCGAGATTGTTTCGTTGGATGCTCCTACTCCAAGAATTTGATGTCACCGTGCTTGACAAAAAAGGAGCCGAGAATCTAGCGGCCGATCATCTCGCTCGTCTAGAAGATCCTCACAAAGATGTTTTCGAGAACAAGGAAATCACCTAAACATTTCCTCTCGAGACTCTTGGTGTAGTGAATTCTAAAGACACCACCCCATGGTTTGCCGACATTGCAAATTACCATGTGGGCAATTTCATAATCAAGGGTATGACGACACAACAAAAGCGAAAATTCTTTCGTGACGTCAAGTTCTATTTTTGGGACGACCCTTATCTCTTTCGGGTTTGTGCGGATCAACTCGTTCGACGTTGTGTTTTTGGTGTCGAAGCTTCTAACATCCTTAGAGCTTGTCACGAGGGACCCACGGGTGGTCACCACGGTGTTAATCTCACGGCTAAGAAAGTGTTCGATGCCGGCTTCTTTTTCCCTTCTATCTATCGTGATGCACACGCACTTGTGAAGTCGTGTGATTCGTGCCAACGTCAAGGAAAATCGTCTCAACGTGATGAAATGCCGCAAAACATAATTCAAGTGTGTGAAATTTTTGACATTTAGGGCATAGACTTTATGGGACCGTTCCCATCGTCTCATGGTAACAAGTATATCCTCGTCGCCGTCGACTACCTCTTTAAGTGGGTGGAAGCTAAGGCTTTAGCTACTAATGATGCTCGTGTGGTAGTGAAGTTTTTGAAGCAACTATTCTCTCGATTCGGAACCCCTCGTGCTATTATAAGCGATCGTGGAACCTATTTTTGTAATGACCAATTCGATAAGGTCTTAAAGAAATATGGAGTTACTCATCATCTTTCTACGGCTTATCACCCGCAAACGAGTGGGCAAGTCAAGGTTTCAAACCGAGCTTTGAAGAGGATTTTAGAGAGGTTGATTGGAGAAAACCGTGCTTCATGGTCCGACAAACTCGATGACGCTTTATGGGCCTTTAGGACCGCTTATAAGACACCTATCAGTTGTACTCCTTATAAGTTAGTTTATGGGAAGAATTGTCATTTGCCCATTGAATTGGAGCATAAGGCATATTGGACCCTTAAGCATGCTAATTTTGACTTGAAGACCGCGGGGGATCACCAGAAAATACAATTGAATGAATTGGATGAATTAAGAGATAATGCTTATGAAAATTCATTGATTTTCAAAGAAAATACTAAAAATTTTCATGATGCAAAGATTAAAAACCGGGTTTTTAACGTTGGTGATCAAGTGTTACTTTTTAACTCTCGACTAAAGATATTTTCCGGGAAATTGAAATCTCGTTGGTCGGGTCCTTTCACCATTATACAAGTGTTTCCTTATGGGACCATCGAGCGCTCAAAATGATGGTCCTAATTTTAAGGTGAATGGACATAGGCTTAAGCACTACTTTGGTGGGGAAGTTCCTTCATTGGATGACCTCGACCAAGTCACCTTCCCCAATGATAATTAGCATTGAGGGGATCGAGTCGAGATCATGACTCGGTAATAAAAAACGAGGTGCCTCGTGGGGGAGATCCCATGATTATCCTTTTTATGCTTTCTAATAAATAATGAGAGGGGATTTGTGTCCTTCCAACTCGTTGTCTCGTGGTTTTTTGTGATTGTGTTATCTAGATCATCATCATCGCTACGATTGAAGACTCTCGTGTTCGTTTATGTGAGCCTCGATCGTTTGCTTGAAGAAGTTTTTCACGAATCCATGACATATCCTTTATTGTTCTAAAAGTTATCTTTTAGCATAATTAATAAACGGCTTTAGATATATTGTTGATCACCCTTTCCATGCTAGATCCTAAGCATTCGATTCTTCGTCTCTAGTATGGGGGTGCTCCACCTTTAGACTTGAAACATTGAGGACAATGTTTAATTTTAGTATGGGGGGGGGGTGAATAGATACTTGCTTTGCTACGCCCTCACGTTTTCCAACTTTCAACGTTTTGTTTTGTAGCTAATAAGGCTAAACAAGGCCAAATTTTAAATTTTTTCTTAGTTTTAATAAGTGTTTTTAAGACAAGAATGTATATTTTCCGATGGGTAGAATAAGAGCTAATTTTTTACTTGATGGGTATTTGGAGCCCTTTACATTCCTTAACCCGCTCAATTCATGTTTTGCTAGACTTTTATATAGAGAACTTTAAAACACGAAAGTCTTAGCTCATTCGGGTTAAGAACAAGAGCTTTTCGCAAGTTCCTATAATTGATCCTAGAAAGTCACTTATCAAGGGAACTATAAAATGCATTCTCTAAACTTGAAAAGGACTAAGAAAGTGCAAGATCCTATAGGTGGCTTGAAAACCCAAAACTTCAATTTGATATAGTTTTAATGAAAGCTAATCCAAATTTGGCTTAATTTTGACTTGCATGGCTAAGTATTCACGAGTCTCTTTAATTAGAGGTCTTTAAATAGTGAAGAACGAGAGATGATAGAGTTAGACAAGTGATCATGCTAAACGTAGAACATGAAAATGTTCTTTCAAAAACTCATATGTTTTTAATTGTGGCTTTTTCTCCCATAAGATCAATGCATTAGGAATAAAAATAATTGCAATAAGTAAGGTCATACGATTTGAAAGGTTACTTAGCTTCTAGCACAAGATCGTTTAAAAGTTGCTCGGGGTTGAATAGAGTTCATAGCCAAGGCATAACTTATTGAAGCGGGATGCGAAGATTGGTGAAGATCCAAAAAGGCCCTAACAAGGCATGAGGAGCTCTATTTTGTTGCTAAAGATCCAAGATGATGTGAAGTATCATTATTCCTAAATCAATATGAAGGATTGAGACACACGACGAAAAGCAATTACTCCCCTAAAGATCATGGAGAAAGTATATCCAAAAAGACCCTTACAAGGTATGAGGATAAATATATCCAAGTCCTAAAAGGAGGCGGATCGTTGTATATCAAAGTCCAAAATAAAGATTGAAGAAAAATGATGAAGTTGTGGTCCAAGTATGAAGAATCTCTCAAAAACGTCAAGTGAAGAAATTCCAAAATATAAAGAGAAGACCATAATTTCAAGAACGTCTTCCCAAGATTTGAAGTATGAAGTACATGCCAAATATCGGTCCGAGAAAGGTCTCAAATCGTGAAACAAGTTATGCCAAGATATGAACTTAAGGAGATACACGAGAAGCCATTTTAAAAGATTTTGTCCTTTGGCTAACTATCGATTAAATCGTGCTACTTTGCTTTCGGACTAATAAATACTCAAAAAGTCAATATGAATCACTTGTGATCCATGAAAAGTAGTTAAAAAATTCTAGAAACCCATTTTCTTTTATAATAACTAGGATTGCGGGGAGAAAAAGTATTACACAATTTGGACGTATGAGTAGTGTTAGCATTGTGACTTGTACCAACAATGATATCGTTTTTGTACTTAGCATGGAATGTATGACAATAAAGGATGACGAAATTTACTCTATGGGACATTTACTTGTTTCTATCCAGTGACCCTAAAAGTCACACACGTGATGAAAATCATACATTATGTCTTTACACATCTTCGTAGTATGGTTGCAAGTATTTTACTTTTCAATAAAGGGTAATAAAATTGAATTTTGGTGATGCTTAGATACTTTATTCTAGCATTGTGTGAGGGCACGAAAATGGCTTTGTATGGGGGAGTGATGAGATGGCATTTATACATGATCTCATCGTTCTTTTCAGGCTTTAAATGCATAAAATGCATAAAATGTCATAATATTACCATATATATGCTTGTATTTGTTTACTTGTGTGTTTTAGGTATGAATATCGTGAAAAAGACAAAAGATCACAAGAAACAAGGAAAAACGGACACGAGAAACGAAGCCGTACAAAGAACCAGGCCCTAGTTTATGATTTATCCAAGAAAAACCCTTGAAGACGTACAAGATTGATCCTCAATTTATGGATAAATGACACTTAAAACCCTTGTATATTCATGATTACAAGTTTGGTCCCTTAAGTTTGTCAAAATTACAAAAAGGTCCTTCAACTTTGAAGAATTGGCAAGTTTAGTCCCTCATCAATTCTAAATTGTCAATAATGGTCCCTCATGAAGTCAAAGATACAAAGAAGACCTTTGAAGATAAAAAAATGTCCAAGTTCAGTCCTTCAAATATTCAAAAGTGGCAAAAACAATCCTTGAAACCCTTATTGCAAAATTTGGTGGCCAAAGTGTGAAAATCAGAAGTTTATTAACAAAGGAAAACCAAGTTTTTGGCTGAAAAACGTTTACTTCAACCTTTGCCAAAACACAAGGACTACTAATGTCATTTCCCAAAATTCAAATGACACAAACACGCACCAAACAACTCCACCCCCAAAAATCGGATCAAAACTTAATACTATTCACCCACATGAACCCAGTTACCATCCCACTTAAATCAAAGGGTAAAAACAAATTACCTAGGTACATGCTTGATTCACATGCCCAGAAACCCATCCCACACCAAAAACCCTCAATATCACTCACCCAAGGACCCCACCATTCAAACCCGTCCACCTATCACATCATTCCTTCACCTCCAAGGATTGCCATATGGCCAAATCAACAACCAACACTCATTTCTTAACTACAAAGCTAAAATGAACAGCCAGGATGCATTTGGACAGCTCTACAACATAATTCGTCTAGAAGATTCAAGGGGCATTTTAGGGACTTCATAGCTAGGGTTTTCACTTGTAATCTCAGCCCTTGTGGCCTATATAAGGACTCCTCAACTTGTGAGAGAGCCTTGTTCCAGTTTTACTCTTTAAACATTGTAATTCCTTTTTAAAATTTATAAAATTTGGTATTTTAAGAAAATTGTAATTCCTTTTTATGTTTTTGAAAGTTGGGGTTGTTTAAGTGTAATTCTGAGTTCCATTTGATGTTATAAGTATGCTTAGATCTTGTGGTTTAAGTACGTTTATGTTTGGTAAGGTTTTCAAGTTTGAAATAAGCTTGAAAATAGGCTTCTGATTTTGCTGTTTTACTTATACTAACCCTTATCCAAAAGCTATAAGCCCTTGCAAGCTTGTTGACACCAAGCTAGTGAAGGTTTATCAACCTTTGGATAGGTTGTTTGCTGTTTGTGCTGAAGACATAAAGCCCTTGAGTTTCTGCTTTGAAACATCAACCAAGGCACATATCATCTCTTTTGTTTAAGTACCTTGGTCTTGTTCTAGCTGTTGAACAACGTCCAAGGAGCATAGTTGAACCTCCTAGGAAGTTATGGGGGATAGGTATAACCTCTTGTTAAGTTTCCTCTAAAAAATTCCATGTTATTGTCTGATTTATATTTTGCCATGTGATATGTTGATTTTGTGTTTGTTCCTTGTCTTTTATTGTTGGTATTTGTTAGTTGTCACCTAGTTGAGGTATTTGAACCATAAAATCAATAGGTTGTTTGTAGAAATAAAAAGTTTGTTTGAAATAGGACTAAAACAAGGTTGTTTGGGATTATTGAATCATAAGGCCTTGTGGCATTGTGCCCTTGGTTCTTAGGGTTTGGGGAGTCTAAACAAGTCATATGCAACAAGTTTTAGTCACTGGTTATGTTTGAAAAGGTTTGGAAAAAAGATTTCAAGTTTTGGAAAAATCTGAAAAAAGAGGTTTGAAATTGGTCAAACACATCAGATACAATAAAATCTTTGTTTGTTAGATCTAAGGTCTGAAATCTGGTTTGGGAAGAGTTTAGGTGATAAGCTATCTGTGCATTATCTGTTTGTTGAATTTGGTGGCTTATTGTGGGTGCTAGAGCTTATCAAAGTTGGCTGAAGTGGTCATTTGCATCAGCAAAGTGACCACCTCATCTTGGACTTGCATTTGTTATTCTAGTGTATGCCCTGCTTGTTTATTGCTTGGATCTTGTTATTGTGCCGCTTGTGAGTAGATTTTGCTATTTGGTGTGCCTTATTGCTGGCTTATAAGCTAACTGGCTTATTAAGCCTTATTTGCCAAAATCTGTCATCAATTCGTCAACTGACCTCTTGATTCACAAGGACTCCACCTTTAGTTCTTCACAAAAGTTGCTTATAACAAGCTTACAAACAATTCCTAAACATTTGGTGAAATTTGGAGGACTTTGACTTTTGGTCAAATAAGCACAATTTAGCGTATTTTTGAGAACTGCTTATTGGTACATGCAACAACTTGGCTTTTGTAACAGGTGTCATTTTTTTTAGCTTAATATCAAATCTGGAAGGTTACAAGTCATTTGGTTAAGCTTTTGCTAGAAAACTAGCTTATTTAGCTTTTTTCATACAGCTTATTTGCTCCTACAGCTTATTCTACTTGGCTTTTTGTGATTTTTATGATTGATTATTCTTAGTTAAGCTATTTGTGAGTTTTTGCAAAAAGAATCAGCTTCTGAAACAGCCTAGAACTCTAACCCGACTATTTTGTCTTTTAGTGAAATTCTTCTTTGCTTATTTCTGGCTTATTGAGTGTGCTTTTTCAAAATTTCTTTTCATAGATCTCTTAGGCATCTCAAAAGAAGGTTGTGTGTTTAAGCAGAGCTTATGGCATTGGCTTATTGCTTAATGGGCTTATTGGCCTAATAAGAATAAGCTATTGACTATTTAAGCTGTGATAAGCTCAAAACCAGCTTTTGGGCAGTCAGACTTTTGTGTTTAGAATTGAGTTTTGAGTCAGATAGGGCTTTTCAGGTCATTTGGGCCATGTTTGACTTTTTGGGCCCATTAAGCCCATTAAGGTTGACTATTTTGGTTTTTAGCCCATTTGGGGCCCATTAGGGGTAATTTGGTAATTTCACTTTCATTTTCTGATTATTTAGTTTAAAATAAACTAATTTTCAAGTTTTTAAATTTTTTTATGATTTTTGGATTTCTAATATTATTTTAATATTATTTTATTATTAAATTTCAAATTTCACATTTTTACACTTTTTATATTTTTTTTTGGTTTAATACATTTAAATAGGATTTTTGCAAATCTTAGATTAATTTTATCATCACTTTCCTAATTCTTAGAATTATTTTAAGTATTTAATAGTTTTTATTCATTTTAAATAGTTTTAATTAGTTTTTAAAATTACAAAAATAGTTTTTATTCTTATTTGGTCATTTTAGAGGTTTACAAAGTGAAAAATCTTTATTTGGGCTTTTTAATAGTTATTTTGATTTTTAGGCATTTAATTAGCATTTAAAAATTAATATTTAATTAATTAAAAGGTTTGAAAAAGTTTTGATCATTTGTAAACTCTTAGTTTAATTAATTTGATTTTTGGTAATTTTTGGGGAATTTTTAGAATTTATTTTCATTTTAGCCCTTTTTACGGTTTCAATTTTAGTCGTCGTAGTAATAATTTTCACGTCTTCGTTATTCTATTTTCTCATCCCCTTCTTTCATATTAATCTCAAATATCATTTCATTTTAGTCACACACATATACCTCCTAGGGAAACGAACTTAATTGGGTCATTAGTGTTTGATTTTCCTAAATCATCACTTAATACTTACCGCTCATTTACGCTCTTTTGTTTTCCTAAACAAGAGACGTAATTTACTACAATCATTTTGACCCAATTAAGTTCCTTTATTTTGACCCAATTAAGGTAGGTGAGAGCATAAAATAATTACAATGTTTAAAGAGTAAAATAATAAAAAAAAAGAATCCATGACATATCCTTTATTGTTCTAACAATTATCTTTTAGCATAATTAA
This sequence comes from Glebionis coronaria, assembly GCA_025667525.1. Lineage (NCBI taxonomy): Eukaryota > Viridiplantae > Streptophyta > Magnoliopsida > Asterales > Asteraceae > Glebionis > Glebionis coronaria. The sequence goes on from CM046878.1 coordinate 253,006,778, forward strand.
TAAACGACTTTAGATATATTGTTGATCACCCTTTCCATGCTAGATCCTAAGCATTCGATTCTTCGTCTCTAGTATGGGGGTGCTCCACCTTTAGACTCGAAACATTGAGGACAATGTTTAATTTTATTATGGGGGGGGGGGGGGGGGGGGGGGTGAATAGATACTTGCTTTGCTACGCCCTCACGTTTTCCAACTTTTAATGTTTTGTTATATTTTGTTGCTAATAAGGCTAAAAATGGCCAAATTTTAAACTATTAATAACAGTTTTAGTGATGAGATGGCATGTATACATGATCTCATCGTTCTTTTTGGGTTTTAAATGCATAAAATGTCATAATATTACCATATATATGCTTGTATTTGTTTACTTGTGTGTTTTAGGTATGGATATCGTGAAAAAGACAAAAGATCACAAGAAACAAGGAAAAACAGACACGAGAAACGAAGCCGTACAAAAAACCGGGCCCTAGTTCATGATTTATCCAAGAAAAACCCTTGAAGACTTGAAGATGTACAAGATTGATCCTCAAATTATGAAGAAATGACACTTAAAACCCTTGTATATTCATAATTACAAGTTTGGTCCCTTAAGTTTGTCAAAATTACAAAATGGTCCTTCAACTTTGAAGAATTGGCAAGTTTAGTCCATTAACATTTCTAAATTGTCAAATGTGGTCCCTCATGAAGTCAAAGATACAATGAAGACCTTTAAAGATCAAGAATGTCCAAGATCAGTCCTCAAACTATGCAAAAATGGCAAAAACAACCCTTGAAATACTTTTGCCAAAGTTTTGGGGAAAAAATGGGAAGTTTGTAACTTGATTAAGAAAGGAAAACAAGTTTAATGGCTGAAAAACACGTTTTACCCTTTTCACCAAAATACAAGGACTCATATTGCCATTCTGAAAGTTCAAATCTCACAAACACGCGCCAAACACAACCTTTCCTACAAAAACAGATCAAATGGTTTACTGTTTACCATGATGAACCCAGTTACCACTCCACTTAAAACAAAGGGTAAATCCCAATTACCTTGACACACGATTAATTCACACACTCTAAATCTCATCCCCCATCAAAGCAGTCACTCCCACTCACCCAAGGACCCCACTATTCAAACCCGTACACCTATCACATCACACCTTAACCTCCAAGGAAAGACACGTGGCCCAACAGCCAACACTCACTGCTTAACTACAAAGTTAAAATGAACAGCCAGGATACATTTGGACAGCTCTACAACACAATTCGTCTAGAAGATTCAAGGGGCATTTTAGGGACTTCATAGCTAGGGTTTTCACTTGTAATCTCAGCCCTTGTGGCCTATATAAGGACTCCTCAACTTGTGAGAGAGCCTAGTTCCAGTTTTACTCTTTAAACATCGTAATTCCTTTTTAAAATTTTTAAAAGTTGGTATTTTAAGAAAACTGTAATTCCTTTTTATGTTTTTGAAAGTTGGTGTTGTTTAAGGGTAATTCTGAGTTCCATTTGATGTTATAAGTGTGCTTAGATCTTGTGGTTTAAGTACGTTTATGTTTGGTAAGGTTTTCAAGTTTGAAATAAGCTTGAAAATAGGCTTCTGATTTTGCTGTTTTACTTATACTAACCCTTATCCAAAAGCTATAAGCCCTTGCAAGCTTGTTGACACCAAGCTAGTGAAGGTTTATCAACCTTTGGATAGGTTGTTTGCGGTTTGTGTTGAAGACATAAAGCCCTTGAGGTTCTGCTTTGAACCATCAACCAAGGCACATCTCATCTCCTTTGTTCAAGTACCTTGGTCTTGTTCTAGTTGTTGAACAAGGTCCAAGGAGCATTGCTGATCCCTCTAAGAAGTTGTGGGGACAGGTATAATCTCTTGTTAATTTTCCTCTAAAAAATTCCATGTTATTGTCTGATTTATATTTTGCCATGTGATTTGTTGATTTTGTGTTTGTTCCTTGTGTTTAATGGTTGGTATATGTTTAGTTTTCACCTAGTTGAGGTATTTGAACCATAAAATCAGTAGGTTGTTTGTAGAAATAAAAAGTTTGTTTGAAAAAGGACAAAAACAAGGCTGTTTGGGATTATTGGATCATAAGGCCTTGTTGCCTTGTGCCCTTGGTTCTTAGGGTTTGGGGAGTCTAAACAAGTCATATGCAACAAGTTTTAGTCACTGGTTAAGTTTCAAAAGGTTTGGAAAAAGGATTTCAAGTTTTGGAAAAATCTGAAAAAAGAGGTTTGAAATTGGTCAAACACGTCAGATCCAATAAAATCTTTGTTTGTTGGATCTAAGATCTGAAATTTGGTTTGGGAAGAGTTTAGGTGATAAGCTATCTATGCATTATCTATTTGTTGAATTTGGTGGCTTATTGTGGGTGCTAGAGCTTATCAAATTTGGCTGAAGTGGTCATTTGCATCATCAAAGTGACCACCTCATTTTGGACTTGCATTTGTTATTCTAGTGTATGCCCTGCTTGTTTATTGCTTGGATCTTGTTATTGTGCTGCATGTGAGTAGATTTTGCTATTTGGTGTGCCTTATTGCTGGCTTATAAGCTAACTGGCTTATTAAGCATTATTTTCCAAAATCTGTCATCAATTGGTCAACTGACCTCTTGATTCACAAGGACTCCACCTTGAGTTCTTCACAAAAGTTGCTTATAACAAGCTTACAAACAATTCCTGAACATTTGGTGAAATTTGGAGGACTTTGACTTTTGGTCAAATAAGCACAATTTGGCTTATTTTTGAGAACTGCTTATTGGTACATGCAACAACTTGGCTTTTGTAATAGGTGTCATTTTTTTCAGCTTAATATCAAATCTGGAAGGTTACAAGTCATTTGGTTAAGCTTTTGCTAGAAAACTAGCTTATTTGGCTTTTTCAGTCAGCTTATTTGCTCCTACAGCTTATTCTACTTGGCTTTTTTTGGTTTTTATGATTGATTATTTTTAGTTAAGTTATTTGTGAGCTTTTGCAAAAAGAATCAGCTTCTGAAACAGCCTAGAACTCTAACCCGACTATTTTGTCTTTTAGTGAAATTCTTCTTTGCTTATTTCGGTCTTATTGAGTGTGATTTTTCAAAATTTATTTTCACAGATCTCTTAGGCATCTCAAAAGAAGGTTGTGTGTTTAAGTAGAGCTTATGGCATTGGCTTATTTCTTAATGGGCTTATTGGCCCAATAAGAATAAGCTGTTGACTATTTAAGCTGTGATAAGCTCAAAACCAGCTTATGGGCCTTCATACTTTTGTGTTTAGAATCGAATTTTGAGTCAGATTGGGCTTTTTCAGGTCATTTGGGCCAAGTTTGACTTTTTGGGCCCATTAAGCCCATTAAGGTTGACTGGTTTTGTTTTTAGCCCATTTACGGGCCCATTAGGGGTAATTTGGTAATTTCACTTTCATTTTATGATTATTTAGGTTAAAGTAAACTAGTTTGCAAGTTTTTAGAATTTTTTATAATTTTTGGATTTTTAATATTATTTTAATATTCTTTTAATATTAAATTTCAAATTTCACATTTTTGCACTTTTTATATTTTTCTTAGGTTAAATACATTAAAATAGGATTTTTTCAACTCTTAGATTAATTTTATCATCATTTTTCTAATTTCTAGAATTATTTTAAGTTTTTAATAGTTTTTAATCATTTTAAATAGTTTTAATTAGTTTAAAAATTTACAAAAATAGTTTTTAGTCTTATTTGGTTATTTTAAAGGTTTACAAAGTGAAAAATCTTTGTTTGGGCTTTTTAATAATTAATTTGATTTTTAGGGCTTTACTTAGCATTTAAAAATTAATATTTAATTAATTAAAAAGTTTGAAAAAGTTTTGAACATTTGTATACTCTTAGTTTAATTAATTTAATTTTTGATAATTTTTGAGGAATTTTTAGAATTTATTTTTATTTTAGCCCTTTTTACGGTTTTAATTTTAGTCGTCGTAGTAATAATTTTCACGTCTTCGTCATTCTATTTTCTCATCCCTTCTTTCATATTAATCTCAAATATCATTGCATTTTAGTCACACACATATACCTCCTTGGGAAACGAACTTAATTGGGTCATTAGTGTTTGATTTTCCTAAATCATCACTTAATACTTACCGGTCATTTACGCTCTTTTGTTTTCCTAAACAAGAGACGTAATTTACTACAATCATTTTGGCGCCGCTGCCGGGGAGGTGTGTCATGATTAATTTGTCATTTTGTTTTTAATATTAACCATAAATAGTGAAATTAGGTTTTTGCTAGTTAAAAAAGTTCGTTTTCTCGGTGTCTAATCGAATTGATTTCCGGTTCAAAGTGTGACTCAGTCGTTTTTGGTTAACAAAAAGAAAGTTGATTATCTATAACTAATTAAAAAGTAAATGCGGAAAGTATTTAAAAGCAAATTAAAGACAGGTACAAATAATAAAAGTAAAACAAGGTGAAAAATTAAACTAAAAAATTACTAGAAAAACAATTAAATAAAATGCAATCTTAAAATAAAACTAAAATGAAAACAATTTAAAATAAAGTTTAAGAAAATGGCGAGAAATATAAAATTTTGATTTGAAAATAAAGACAAGACATAAAAACTAAGACTCCATCGGAATCCCAGATCGGAATCCCAGATCCGAATCCCAGATACGAATCCCAGATCTGAATCCCAGATCCGAATCCCAGATCCGAATAAGGGAAAGTATCACAATACCGATCGCAATGTAGAAACCCTTGTGGTTTTTGCGATCGTAACAAGCAGCCGGAATCCTAATACCTCATTCCGATGGACTGAAATTCGCAATAAGCAAAACCAATAAGCTAACTTGAATAAGCACAAATCAAAACTTTACCAAATCAATAATAATACGGATAAAATAAGACACAAATTTGAAGACTTTCAAGACACAAAATAAATAACTTTATAAAATAAACTTTAAAAAGATAAACTTTTAAGAAAACTTTAAAACAAATAAGCTACGTACAAAATAAGCCAATAAGATTGTCAAACTTATAGCTTAAATCGTATACAAGCCTAGATGGAAACAAAAAGATGAACTTTTTAATCAAACATCAAAATTAAGCAAAAAGTATAAAACTTTCGAATTAAAGATAAGCAAAAGATCAAGAAATGTAGAATGAGAAAGATTGTAAAAAGCTTGAAATAAGATTAAGATTAAAGATTCTAAAGTACAAGATTAAAGATTAAAGATTAAAACTTGAAAGAAAAACTAGAGAGAGAAAGTGAAAAAATTAGAGAGAGAAAATTACCTACTCCTAAACTATTCCATCTACTCCTAAATGACTAACACCCTCCTAATGTGTCATTAGGAGGATATATATAGTAAGTGAGGAGTGCATGTGTTGCTTCCTTCTTTCTTTCTCTTTCTCGTTCTCGTCTTTTAATTCTTTTACTTTCTCGACGCCGTCTCGGGATTTGTCGATATAAATTGAACTTGTCTTATAATTTCTTCAATAATTAGACTTGAGTTCTTCGACTTCATTAAACTTCCGTCTTTAGACTTTTTCATCGATAAATCTTCAGAATAGGCCTTGGACTTCCGTTCTTTTTGCACTCTTGATCTTTTGACTTCGCCTTTTCTCGTTTTCTTCAATAAAAGCCCGTGAAAGCCCGTGTTTTCTTCCTTTTTCATCTTTTGGTCCTAAAACCCAATAAAAACACAAACCACGCATAATTCCGACGTTTACGACATAAAATACACGTTTTGGCTTGGTTATTATTATAATTAAGTGGTAAAACGATGGGTGTTTTCACACCTATCAAATCCTTTACACTTGACCATTGCAATGCCCTCATGCAATGCATTAATTACAAAGCAAGTGTTACATTTTCCATCACAATCAATCCACATTGGCCTTTATGAAAGAGACAAAATATTTAAAGGAAGAAAACAAGTAAAAAGATCAAAAACTTACCTTAGGGTTTTGGAATGTCATGAATGATTATCACCCTCAAGTTTCACGTTCCCCATACCAAGCTTAAAAACGAGATCATTGTTATTATAAGTTAGTAAACTAACACGAACTCATGTGGCCCAATTATTCACTTAGACTCCCTTATTCCTAGGTGTATCTCTTATATTTTATTATTGTCTTGAATGATCACGAGGATGCATTGTTGACTTATTTCGATAGTTATTTAGGCTGAAAATAAAGTAGGACGATTTAATCAATAGTTAGCTAAAGGACAAAATCTTTTAAAACTGCTTCTCGTGACCTCATAAAGTTCATATCTTGGCATAACTTGCTTCACGATTTTAGACCTTTCTCGGACCGATATTTGGTAGCGACTTCATACTTCGAATCTTGAGAGACGTTCTTGAAATTATGGTCTTCTCTTCATAATAGGAATTTCTTCACTTGAAGTTTTTGAGAGATTCTTCAATTTTGGACCACGACTTCTTCATTTTTCTCCAATCTTTATTTTGGACTTTGATATACAACGATCCGCCTCGTTTTAGGACTTGGATCTATTTATCCTCATACCTTGTTAGGGTCTTTACGGTTAGACTTCTCCATGATCTTTTGGGGAGTATTTGCTTTTCGTCGTGTGTCTCGATCCTTCATATTGATTTTGGATAAATGATTCTTCACATCACTTGGGATCTTTAGCAACAAAATGTAGCCCTCATGCCTTGTTAGGGCCTTTTCAGACTCGCCAATCTTCGCATCCCGCTTCAATAAGTTATTCCTTGGCTATGAACTCTAATTAATACCAAGCAACTTTTAAACGATCTTGTGCTAGAAGCTAAGTAACTTTTCAAATCGTACGACCTTACTTATTGCAAATATATTTATTAACAAGCGATGGGAGAAAAAGCTTATAATCAACTCACATAAATTCACGAAAGAATACCAAACTTATAATTGACTCTATCATTTCTCGTCCTCCACAGTTTAAAATCTCAAGGAATGAGACTCGTGGATGCTTAGCCAATTAAATCAAAGTTTTGGGTTTTCGAGTCATCTATAGGATCTTGCATCTTCTTAGACTTTTTCAAGTTTAGAATTTGCGTTTTAAAGTTCCTTTGATAAACGACTCTCTAGGATCAATTATAGGAACTTGCGAAAAGTTCTTGTTCTTAACCCGGGAGAGTTAAGACTTTCGCGTTTTAAAGTTCCCTATATAAAAGCCTAGCAAAACTTGACCTAAACACGTTAAGGATACTAGCTAGAGTAAACTTAGATAAGTAAACTCGGGTTGAGTCAAAATATTCACGACTTTGAAAAATTAAAACTACTTTATTGAAAATTTATTCTAGCAAAGAAAATAAATAACGATAACAAAGGAAAACTACAACGCCAAAATAGATTAAAAATTTTGAAAAATGTCGAAAAATCAAATTTTCTGGTTAAAATAAGGGCAAATTCATGGAAAAGACCACTTACTTCGATAGAAGTCCCCCTACACTTGATATAAACATTGTCCTCAATGTTTAAGCATGTGGGAGTAAACTCCCCTACACTTAGGACATTGTGCACTTTGTTTAAATCTTGCTAAGGGAAGGACAACTATAGTGATTCCTATTTTAATATTGAAAAATATAAAATAGAGAATCAAAAGAGTTTAGGATAGAACCGGGAAGACGGGTACACGGAATCACGGGTCGTCAAAAGTCATCAAGAATGGATCTTTGAAAGCTTGAATCCCTGCACATGATAAGAAAGAAGACAACAAACACATACTAGGGTCGCCCCCTACACTTATTAGAAAAACAGAATAAAAGGATAGATAATTGGGTTGCCTCCCGAAAAGCGCTTGTTTTTGTTAACAGAGTCACGAGCCTGACTCGTCCCCGAATTAAATGGTCCACGGGGAAGCCTCAAATGTAATACCGGGATCAAAGACCTTGTCCTCGTTCCCGGAGGAAAATACAACAGGGGAGGCTGGAGGATAAGTCTTGAAGGGTAGAAAAGTCCTTTCAACCTACGAAAAGTATGTGAAATCATGATCCATGGGAGGTGGGGTGGGTAAAGTAAGCAGATTGTCATCCCCCAAAGACAATTGATGCTCAGAAAGCGGCAAATCCGTAAGGTTATCAATCATAAAATAATCAATGGCACCTCCCGGGTCAAAGCACTCATCCTCCGTAATGGTCTATAATGGAGTGGATGAAAGGTGCTCGGGAGGGGGACCTGGGACAATACCTTCCTGCAACAAATTATCAAAAGTAATATCCCCCTCCGTGTCATCATCATCAATACCCGGAGGTATTGAGAGAATGTCGATTTCCTCCATAGCTGTATCATTATTCTCAACTGAAGTAATAGACGGAGGTAAAGACTCGGAAATAGGAGCAGAATTCAACGCTTCAATCTTAGCAATAAGAAGATGAACTTTCAATAATTTGTCGCGAAGAATAACGTCTTCCACCTCATCTAAAAGACTAAGTTCAGGGGCGAACTTCTCATAAGTCGGAGAGAATAAATCAACATCGCCTTCATCGCCCGGAGGAGAAGGAGAAATTTCAAAAGTGAAATTCTCATAGCATGGAGAAAAATCATCATCATTAAGAGCGACCTCGTCCGTAGGCTCCACAAAATTCGATGCATCACAAACCTCATCAAATAATTTATCAAGACCAAAATCACTAATCTCACTCAATGTATCACAATCCTTAGACGCGTTTGGGATATCGAGAGAAGGGATGACAATTGCACTAGGACATTGAGCAACAAGATCATTCCAAGAAATAGTAGGCTCATCGTCATCATCATCATAATAGTATGGATACACCGGAGGAGGAGTATAAGTCTCGATATTCGATGTTTGCTCATGTCGTTGATCCTCTTGACATTTTTCGATGATCTTGTTGCAAGCTTCTTGAACTTTTTGAAAGTTGTCAAAAAGAGTGGCAATTTCCTCTGGAGGAAATGCAGAAGACGTTTGATGATCGAGGAAGTGTTGTGGGGGCTCAAAATGTTGAAAACCTGAAATATAGCATAGGTGTGGCTCATAGTAGTTCATCGGTTGAGAAGAATTAGAACACGGATTTGGTTCATAATAATCCATTGGTGAAGAAAACTGAGGACACAGATTTTGCTCATAATAATTCATTGGCTGACAATAAGAAGTATAGTGAGGGCCCCCACAATTTTGGCAACATGGGTATGGAGAAAAACCCGGTGCTTCTTGTAGATAGCTATTACCATTGTCATATTTGTAACCCAGTTCTTGCTCGCCAGGAGGCGGGTATCGAATTGGACACGAAATATGATAATGAGAATCGCTTCCACAATATATGCATGGGGGAATAGGAGGTGGATTAGAAAAGGACGAATTAGTCGAGTTGCACGATGGACAAAATCCCAATTGTGAATCGATTGAAATAGGAGGAAGGTCTTTTCCGCATTGCTCGCATGAACACCATTGACATGATTCGCACCCATATAATCGTCTCCCACACCCTACGCAATGGACATATGAATCCATGAAGAACAATAGATAAGCAAGAAGATTAGTTTTGGTGCAAAACTTTCGAAAAAGAAATGCTTTTATGATTTTTCAAATGTTTTTGGATTTTTGAATTTTTTTTGGCAAGAAAAATAACGCTCAAAAGCGAACGGATCCCAAAATCCAACGCGTCTCTCACAAAAAACCGTTAATCTTCACGAAAATCCCCGGCAGCGGCGCCATTTGAAAGTGGGTTTTACTTAGTTATGAAAGTTCGTTTTCTCGGTGTCTAATCGAATTGATTTCCAGTTCAAAGTGTGACTCAGTCATTTTTGGTTAACAAAAAGAAAGTTGATTATCTATAACTAATTAAAAAGTAAATGCGGAAAGTATTTAAAAGCAAATTAAAGACAGGTACAAATAATAAAAGTAAAACAAGGTGAAAAATTAAACTAGAAAATTACTAGAAAAACACTTAAATAAAATGCAATCTTAAAATAAAACTAAAATAAAAACAATTTAAAATAAAGTTTAAGAAAATGGCGGGAAATATAAAATTTTGATTTGAAAATAAAGACAAGACATAAAAACTAAGACTCCATCGGAATCCCAGATCGGAATCCCTGATCCGAATCCCAGATCCGAATACCAGATCCGAATCCCATATCCGAATAAGGGGGAGTATCACAATACTGATCGCAATGTAGAAACCCTTATGGTTTTTGTGATCGTAACAAGCAGCCGGAATCCTAATACCTCATTACGATGGACTGAAATTCGCAATAAGCAAAACCAATCAGCTAACTTGAATAAGCACAAATCAAAACTTTACCAAATCAATAATAATACGGATAAAATAAGACACAAATTTGAAGACCTTCAAGACACAAAATAAATAACTTTATAAAATAAACTTTAAAAAGATAAACTTTTAAGAAAACTTTAAAACAAATAAGCTACGTACAAAATAAGCCAATAAGATTGTCAAACTTAAAGCTTAAATCGTATACAAGCCTAGATGGAAAAAAAAGATGAACTTTTTAATCAAACATCAAAATTAAGCAAAAAGTATAAAACTTTCGGATTAAAGATAAGCAAAAGATCAAGAAATGTAGAATGAGAAAGATTGTAAAAAGCTTGAAATAAGATTAAGATTAAAGATTCAAAAGTACAAGATTAAAGATTAAAGATTAAAACTTGAAAGAAAAACTAGAGAGAGAAAGTGAAAAAACTAGAGAGAGAAAATTATCTACTCCTAAACTAATCTAACTACTCCTAAATGACTAACACCCTCCTAATGTGTCATTAGGAGGGTATATATAGGAAGTGAGGAGTGCATCTGTTGCTTCCTTCTTTCTTTCTCTTTCTCGTTCTCGTCTTTTAATTCTTTGTCTTTCTCGATGTTGTCTCGGGATTTGTCGATATAAATTGAACTTGTCTTATAATTTCTACAATAATTAGACTTGAGTTCTTTGACTTCATTAAACTTCCGTCTTTAGACTTTTTATTCGATAAATCTTTAGAATAGGCCTTGGACTTCCGTTCTTTTTGCACTCTTGATCTTTTGAGTTCGCCTTTTCTCGTTTTCTTTGATAAAAGCCCGTGAAAGCCCGTGTTTTCTTCCTTTTTCATCTTTTGGTCCTAAAACACAATAAAAACACAAACCACGCATAATTCCGACATTGACGACATAAAATACACGTTTTGGCTTGGTTATTATTATAAATAAGTGGTAAAACGATGGGTGTTTTCACACCTATCAAATAGTATTTGTATTAGTAGAACTCTACTAATACGTATTATCGGTTTTTTTTCATTTTTCTTGTGAAATTATTATTACTATATTGTATTAAGTATCACAACAAATACAAAATATCTCCAAAAGTGTGAAAACACAACTTTAATTGGGATTTGATCTTCTAATTATTGTATTCGAATCTCAAACAAAAAGAAAAAGGCAAAAATAGATAAATACTTTCGTGAAACTCTATTTTGAAAAATACAAACTATAAGGTGGGTATAAGGCGGGTATTATAAAATATACCCTAAGGAAAAAGGCTCTTAAGTGCTTCGCGCCCCCTCGTTTCCCCGCTTGCTTGTGAGTATTTTGAGATTGAAAGCTAATTGAGGGTTTTGCCGCCCAAAGTATTATTACGTATCATATATATTTGCTTGGTTTTCTTTGTGATTAAACCCTCTTGAACAATTTGGTTTTCACCAAAGTTCTAAAGTCATTCGAAGGCGTTCACTCCACGTGATCGTTTTCATTCTTTTGAGGCTTCTTTAATCAAGAGTTTGATTCGAGGAGAGATTTGGTAGATTGTTGTCTACGAAGATACACAAAATCCAAAAAAGTTAAAAACAATCAAAAACACAAAAAAATTGAAAATCCACAAAACACCAAAAAATAATCTTCTTTGCTCACCTCCCATTCTTCGTCAAGTTTATGCTAACTCGTAATAAGGCAAAACGAGCTCGTAAACATCGTCAAAGTCAAGGAAATCAAGAGCCTTTGATTGAAGAACAAACTCCAATTGTTGAAACCGTTGTAGAACCAATAGTCGCCATGGCTAATCGTACTACGATGGAGTTGCTTGAAGCACCCACCGAGGGTTTTGGAGAAGCTATTGTGATTCCCGCCATCCTTGCGGAGAATTTCGAGATTAAGACGGGTTTAATGTCGATGTTGCAAGAAAATAAGTTTAGAGGTCATGAGAAAGACAACCTGCATTACCACATAAGGAATCGTCTCACCACAACTAGCAAGTTTAAGGATGTTCCACATGACGCCATTAAGATGATGTTGTTTCCATACTCGTTAGATGGACCCGCTAAAATTTGGCTCGAGAAAGAACCGCCAAATTCGATTTTGACATGGGGTGATCTCGTTTCTAAGTTTGTGAACCAATTTTTTCCACCATCTAAAACAACACATTTGAAAAATGAGATTTCAAGGTTTACACAACGTAATAATGAAAGTTTTTCAATGTCATGGGAACGATTTAAGGAAATGTTACATGAATGTCCACACCATGATTTTTCAGAATTGCATCAAATAGATACTTTTTATAATGGGCTTAATGATCATGAACGAGATTATTTGAATGCCGCCGCGGGTGGTAATTTTTTGTGCAAAACGACCGATGAATCTTTAAAGATTACAGAGAATAGATCTAAGGTTTATAACCCTCGTAACACACCGAGTGTTGCCAATATGGGTTCGTCATCATCGTCATCGTCTCGTCACATTAATGCCTTACATGATGAAGCTAATGAGGAAAATCGGTTTTTCGATAGGTTTTCAAATCTTATGACTCATTGGAAAGCACAAGATGCTTTGAATTCCGCATCGGTTAAAGCGGTTGATAAGAGTTGTTTGTCTTGTGGTGGAGCTCATGATCTTTCCGAGTGCATTACCGCCGGTGGTAACACTTCGAGTGCTTACGTAGCAACGAGAACTTACAACCAAAATGGCCAAGGTTCCCGCCCAAATCAAGCTCCACCAAATCAAAATGCTAATAACTATCGAAACAACAATCAAAATGGTTGTTATCAAGGCAACTCACGTAACTAAAACAAAGGGAATTATCAAAGTCGGAATGGACAAGTTGCAAATCAAAACCAAAACCGTGATTTTCAAACTACTACACAAGGTTTTCAAAATGATCACACCAAAAATCTTCAAGGAGAATTTTTGAATTATGCTAAAGCAAACGATGCTAAGTTTGATAATATGCAACGTGAGATAGTTAGCTTAAGATCCGAGTTGAAAAACGAGCTTAAAAACGAACTTGCTAATGAACTTAAGACTCATGCTAACAAAATGGAAGGAAACGTTAAACGTCTTCAACAAAATCAAAAAAAGATGGAACAAGGACAACATGAGATTAAGCAAGAATTGTTAAAAGCGGATGCTAGGCAATCAAAATTTGAAGACCGAATGGCAAAAATGTTTGAAGCAATCATGTGTAAACCCTCTTCCTCGGGTGGTCTTCCTAGTGATACCATTGTAAACCCGAGGGGAGAAATGAAGGTTATTACTACTCGTAGTGGTAAAACTTTCAAAGAACCAATCTCTCGTCCAAGTACTTCTACGGAGAAGGAAAGCGAGAAAGAGCCCGAGGTGATGGTCGAAAAGGAGCATATTACAAGCCCACGAAGTACCGCTCATACCACACCTACGGTTGAACCAATACTAATCATGGAACCCGAGATTCCAAGGCCGTTGACTAATGTCCAACCCACACCACCCTTACCTTACCCTTCGAGACGTGACAAGGAAAAGGCACAAGAACGGAATAATTATCAATTTGAGCTATTTATGAAAATGTTTCGTGATATACATTATAACATAAGTTTTGCCGATGCTTTAATCATGATGCCTCGATTCGCCGCAAACTTCAAAAGTATGCTAAACAACAAAGAGAAGTTACAACAATCGTCTAGTTGTTCATCGGTTTTTCTTAGCCGCATACCACAAAAAGTCGGTGACCCTGGTTAATTTTTGATTCCGTGTGCAATACAAGATATGGAGGAATGCTACGCCTTGGACGATCTAGGTGCTAGTATTAATTTAATGCCTCTTGAGATTTTCAAATCGCTTTCGCTTCCGGCTCTTACTCCTTCGAACATGTCTATCGAGATGCCGATCATTCTACGATTTTAGCATGTGGAGTAGCCGATGACGTCTTCGTCAAAGTTGGAAAGTTCTACTATCATGTGGACTTTATCGTTGTAGACATTCCTATCGATCGAAAAGTTCCTCTCATTTTGGGTCGTTCATTTTTGGATACATCAAGAGCACTTATTGATGTTCATGCTCGAAAAATCACCCTTCGTTTCAATGAGGAAGAACTTGTCATCAATGCAACACAAAACTCCAATCTTTCTCATGTCTATTCTATTGCAACTTTAAACCATGGTGATTCAACCAATGTCGTTTGCAAAGAATTTTCACCAAGAGTTTTAGGAAATGTCGCCAAAAACAATTTACCATTTCCTCCGCCGATGGAGGTTATGAGTGTAAAGCCTACAAAGAAGAAATCGTCAATACTTGAATCGAAAAATCATTCGACTCACCTCGAACATTCATTCTTGAAAAGTGTTGATAAGTTTCCGGTTTCTACGGAAGATCTTTCGGATGACGAATATGTAGACCCCGATGGGGAGGTTTTCTTTGTCGACAAACGTTTTGAGAACTTACCACCACAAAAACCAAAACGGTTTTCAAATGTGAGAATTTTTAGTGTGACTAACATCGTCTTAGAAACACCAAATATTTTCGACATAATCAAAAATGGTTTTCATAAGGAGAGTTTAAAAGGTAAAAAAGGAAAAAAATTTAAATGTGATTTAATTTATTCTTCTACAAATCTAACTCTGTCATCACCATGTGTTTTGAGTGCTACAAGCTCGTCTACTCCTTTTGACGATGCTTTGTGTGGTTTTAGTATGGGGGAATCCCCTTATGTTCCCTCATCCTTGTCCATCGAGGACGAGATACTCGATCCCGGAATTTCATGTAATGGGAAATCTCGGTCTTCCACCGATGCAATAAATGGAAACTATATCTATTTGCTTGGTGTGAGTCTTCCTCGAGTAGCTCAAAAGTTTGTCTTACCAATTGTCCCACCCTTTTACTTCTCATCTCTTTTCTTCAAACTCTTTGAATTTATGGCACGTGTTGAAGTGGCGTTGATTTGTTTATCCAATGAAAACGAAGACGCCATCTTTGATCCCGGTATTTTGCATCATTAAAGGACTTAGTCCTTAATACCAGTTTCTTTTTGGGCCTTGTTTATCATGTAAGCCCCATCAAAAATTGACCATACCATGATTTTCCCTAAATGTTCACATCTTGAGGGGATCGATTCGAGCTCATGACTCGGTAATAAAAAATGAGGTGCCTCGTGGGGGACATCCCATGATTATCCTTTTTATGCTATCTAATAAATAATAAGAGGGGATTTGTGCCCTTCCAACTCGTTGTCTCGTGGTTGTTTGTGAATGTGTTATCTAGATCATCATCATCGCTATGATTGAAAACTCTCGTGTTCGTTTACGTGAGCCTCGATCGTTTTCTTGAAGAAGTTTTTCACGAATCCATGACATATCCTTTATTGTTCTAACAATTATCTTTTAGCATAATTAATAAACGGCTTTAGATATATTGTTGATTACCCTTTCCATGCTAGATCCTTAGCATTCGATTCTTCGTCTCTAGTATGGGGGTGCTCCACCTTTAGACTCGAAACATTGAGGACAATGTTTAATTTTAGTATGGGGGGGGGAGGTGAATAGATACTTTCTTTTCTACGCCCTCACATTTTCCAACTTTTAACGTTTTGTTTTGTTGCTAATAAGGCTAAAAATGGCTAAATTTTAAAATTTTTCTTAGTTTTAATAAGTGTTTTTAAGACACGGATGTATATTTTCTGATGGGTAGAATAAGAGCTAATTTTTGACTTGATGGCCATTTGGAGCCCTTTACATTCCATAACCCGCTCAATTCAAGTTTTGCTAGACTTTTATATAGGGAACTTTAAAACGCGAAAGTCTTAGCTCACTCGGGTTAAGAACAAGAACTTTTCGCAAGTTCCTATAATTGATCCTAGAAAGTCACTTATCAAGGGAACTATAAAATTCATTCTCTAAACTTGAAAAAAGTCTAAGAAAGTGCAAGATCCTATAGGTGGCTTGAAAACCCAAAACTTTGATTTGATATAGTCTTAATGAAAGCTAACCCAAATTTGGCTTAATTTTGACTTGCATGGCTAAGTATTCATGAGTCTCTTTAATTAGAGGTCTTTAAATAGTGAAGAACGAGAGATGATAGAGTTAGACAAGTGATCATGCTAAACGTAGAACATGAAAATGTTCTTTCAAAAACTCATATGTTTTTAATTGTGGCTTTTTCTCCCTTAAGATCAATGCATTAGGAATAAAAATAATTGCAATAAGTAAGGTCATACGATTTGAAAGGTTACTTAGCTTCTAGCACAAGATCGTTTAAAAGTTGCTCGGGGTTGAATAGAGTTCATAGCCAAGGCATAACTTATTGAAGCGGGACGCGAAGATTGGTGAAGATCCAAAAAGGCCCTAACAAGGCATGAGGATCTCTATTTTGTTGCTAAAGATCCAAGATGATGTGAAGTATCATTATTCCTAAATCAATATGAAGGATCGAGACACACGACGAACAACAATTACTCCCCTAAAGATCATGGAGAAAGTCTATCCAAAAAGACCCTTACAAGGTATGAGGATAAATATATCCAAGTCCTAAAAGGAGGCGGATCGTTGTATATCAAAGTCCAAAATAAAGATTGAAGAAAAATGATGAAATCGTGGTCCAAGTATGAAGAATCTCTCAAAAACGTCAAGTGAAGAAATTCCAAAATATGAAGAGAAGACCATAATTTCAAGAACGTCTTCCCAAGATTTGAAGTATGAAGTACATGCCAAATATCGGTCCGAGAAGGGTCTCAAATCGTGAAACGAGTTATGCCAAGATATGAACTTAAGGAGATACACGAGAAGCCGTTTTAAAAGATTTTGTCCTTCGGCTAACTATCGATTAAATCGTGCTACTTTACATTCGGACTAATAAATACTCAAATAATTCAATATGAATCACTTGTGATCCATGACAAATAGTTAAAAAATTCTAGAAACCCATTTCCTTTTATAATAACTAGGATTGCGGGGAGAAAAAGTATTACACAAATTGGACGTATGAGTAGTGTTAGCATTGTGACTTGTACCAAATTTACTCTTTGGGACATTTACTTGTTTCTATTCATTGACCCTAAAAGTCACACACGTGATGAAAATCATACATTATGTCTTTACACATCTTCGTAGTATGGTTGCAAGTCTTTTACTTTTCAATAAAGGGTAATAAAATTGAATTTTGGTGATGCTTAGATACTTTATTCTAGCTTTGCGTGAGGGCATGACAATGGCTTAGTATGGGGGAGTGATGAGATGGCATTTATACATGATCTCATCGTTCTTTTCGGGTTTTAAATACATAAAATGTCATAATATTACCATATATATGCTTGTATTTGTTTACTTGTGTGTTTTAGGTATGGATATCGTGAAAAAGACAAAAGATCACAAGAAACAAGGAAAAACGGACACGAGAAACGAAGCCGTATAAAGAACCGGGCCCTAGTTCATGATTTATCCAAGAAAAACCCTTGAAGACTTGAAGATGTACAAGATTGATCCTCAAATTATCAAGAAATGACACTTAAAACCCTTGTATATTCATACTTACAAGTTTGGTCCCTTAATTTTGTCAAAATTACAAAATGGTCCTTCAACTTTGAAGAATTGGCAAGTTTAGTCCCTCAACATTTCTAAATTTTCAAATATGGTCCCTCATGAAGTCAAAGATACAATGAAGACCTTTGAAGATTAAGAATGTCCAAGATCAGTCCTCAAACTATGCAAAAATGGCAAAAACAACCCTTGAAATACTTTTGCCAAAGTTTTGGGGCAAAAGTGTGAAGTTTGTAATTTGATTAACAAAGGAAAACAAGTTTAATGGCTGAAAAACACGTTTTACCCTTTTCACCAAAATACAAGGACTCATATTGCCATTTTGAAAGTTCAAATCTCACAAACACGCGCCAAACACAACCTTTCCTACAAAAACGGATCAAATGGTTTACTGTTTACCATGATGAACCCAGTTACCACTCCACTTAAAACAAAGGGTAAATCCCAATTACCTTGACACACGTTTAATTCACACACTCTAAATCCCATCCCACACCAAAAACACTCACTCCCACTCACCCAAGGACCCAACATTCAAACCCGTCCACCTATCACATCACACCTTAACCTCCAAGGAATGACATGTGGCCAAATCAACAGCCAACACTCGTTGCTTAACTAAAAAGCTAAAATGAACAGCCAGGATGCATTTGGACAGCTCTACAACACAATTCGTCTAGAAGATTCAAGGGGCATTTTAGGGACTTCATAGCTAGGGTTTTCACTTGTAATCTCAGTCCTTGTGGCCTATATAAGGACTCTTCAACTTGTGAGAGAACCTTGTTCCTGTTTTACTCTTTAAACATTGTAATTCCTTTTTTAAATTTATAAAAGTTGGTATTTTAAGAAAATTGTAATTCCTTTTTATGTTTTTGGAAGTTGGTGTTGTTTAAGGGTAATTCTGAGTTCCATTTGATGTTATAAGTGTGCTTAGATCTTGTGGTTTAAGTACGTTTATGTTTGGTAAGGTTTTCAAGTTTGAAATAAGCTTGAAAATAGGATTCTGATTTTGCTGTTTTACTTATACCAACCCTTATCCAAAAGCTATAAGCCCTAGCAAGCTTGTTGACACCAAGCTAGTGAAGGTTTATCAACCTTTGGATAGGTTGTTTGCTGTTTGTGTTGAAGACATAAAGCCCTTGAGGTTCTGCTTTGAACCATCAACCAAGGCACATCTCATCTCCTTTATTCAAGTACCTTGGTCTTGTTCTAGTTGTTGAACAAGGTCCAAGGAGCATTGTTGATCCCTCTAGGAAGTTGTGGGGGATAGGTATAATCTTATGTTAAGTTTCCTCTAAAAAATTCCATGTTATTGTCTAATTTATATTTTTCCATGTGATTTGTTGATTTTGTGTTTGTGCCTTGTGTTTTATTGTTGGTATCTGTTAGTTGTCACCTAGTTGAGGTATTTGAACCATAAAATCAGTAGGTTGTTTGTAGAAATAAAAAGTTTGTTTGAAAAAGGACTAAAACAAGCTTGTTTGGGATTATTGGATCATAAGGCCTTGTGGCCTTGTGCCCTTGGTTCTTAGGGTTTGGGGAATCTAATCAAGTCATATGCAACAAGTTTTAGTCACTGGTTAAGTTTAAAAAGGTTTGGAAAAAGGATTTTAAGTTTTGGAAAAATATGAAAAAAGAGGTTTGAAATTGGTCAAACACATCAGATACAATAAAATCTTTGTTTGTTAGATCTAAGGTCTGAAATCTGGTTTGGGAAGAGTTTAGGTGATAAGCTATCTGTGCATTATCTGTTTGTTGAATTTGGAGGCTTATTGTGGGTGCTAGAGCTTATCAAAGTTGGCTGAAGTGGTCATTTGCATCAGCAAAGTGACCACCACATCTTGGACTTGCATTTGTTATTCTAGTGTATTCCCTGCTTGTTTATTGCTTGGATCTTGTTATTGTGCTGCTTGTGAGTATATTTTTCTATTTGGTGTGCCTTATTGCTGGCTTATAAGTTAACTGGCTTATTAAGCCTTATTTGCCGAAATCTGTCATCAGTTGGTCAACTGACCTCTTGATTCACAAGGACTCCAACTTGAGTTCTTCACAAAAGTTGCTTATAACAAGCTTACAAACAATTCCTGAACAATTTGTGAAATTTGGAGGACTTTGACTTATGGTCAAATAAGCACAATTTGGCTTATTTTTAAGAACTGCTTATTGGTACATGCAACAACTTGGCTTTTGTAATAGGTGTCATTTTTTTAGCTTAATATCAAATATGGAAGGTTACAAGTCATTTGGTTAAGCTTTTGCTAGAAAACTAGCTTATTTGGCTTTTTCAGTCAGCTTAATTGCTCCTACAGCTTAGTCTACTTGGCTTTTTGTGATTTTTATGATTGATTAATCTTAGTTAAGCTATTTGTGAGCTTTTGCAAAAAGAATCAGCTTCTGAAACAACCTAGAACTCTAACCCGACTATTTTGTCTTTTAGTGAAATTCTTCTTTGCTTATTTCTGGCTTATTGAGTGTGCTTTTTCAAAATTTCTTTTCACAGATCTCTTACGCATCTCAAAATAAGGTTGTGTGTTTAAGCATAGCTTATGGCATTGGCTTATTGCTTAATGGCTTATTAGCCTAATAAGAATAAGTTGTTGACTATTTAAGCTTTGATAAGCTCAAAACCAGTTTTTGGGCCTTCAAACTTTTGTGTTTAGAATTAAATTTTGAGTCAGATAGGACTTTTTCAGGTTATTTGGGCCCAGTTTGACTTTTTGGGCCCATTAAGCCCATTAAGGTTGACTGTTTTGGTTTTTAGCCCATTTGGGGGCCCATTAGGGGAATTTGGTAATTTCACTTTCATTTTCTAATTATTTAGGTTAAAATAAACTAGTTTGCAAGTTTTTAGAATTTTTTATAATTTTTGGATTTTTAATATTATTTTAATATTATTTTATTATTAAATTTCAAATTTCACATTTTTGCACTTTTTATATTTTTCTTAGGTTAAATACATTAAAATAGGATTTTTGCAACTCTTAGATTAATTTTATCATCATTTTTCTAATTTCTAGAATTATTTTAAGTTTTTAATAGTTTTTAATCATTTTAAATAGTTTTAATTAGTTTAAAAATTTACAAAATAGTTTTTAGTCTTATTTGGTTTTTTAGAGGTTTACAAAGTGAAAAATCTTTGTTTGGGCTTTTTAATAACTATTTTGATTTTTAGGGCTTTAATTAGCATTTAAAAATTAATATTTATTTAATCAAAAGGTTTGAAAAAGTTTTGATCATTTGTAAACTCTTAGTTTAATTAATTTGATTTTTGGTTATTTTTGGGGAATTTTTAGAATTTATTTTTATTTTAGCCCTTTTTACGGTTTTAATTTTAGTCGTCGTAGTAATAATGTTCACGTCTTCGTCATTCTATTTTCTCATCCCCTTCTTTCATATTAATCTCAAATATCATTGCATTTTAGTCACACACATATACCTCCTTGGGAAACGAACTTAATTGGGTCAATAGTGTTTGATTTTCCTAAATCATCACTTAATACTTACCGCTCATTTACGCTCTTTTGTTTTCCTAAACAAGAGACGTAATTTACTACAATCATTTTGCTCCAAAACCCTCGGTGGAGAAGTGTGAGGAAACAAATAAGAAACAAAACATTCATAATATTACCAAGGATGTCGCCAGGAGGAATGCTACGCCTTGGCCGATCTATGTGCTAGTATTAATTTAATGCCTCTTGAGATTTTCAAATCGCTTTCGCTTCCGGCTCTTACTCCTTCGAACATGTCTATCGAGATGGCCGATCATTCTACGATTTAGCATGTGGAGTAGCGAGGACGTCTTCGTCAAAATTGGAAAGTTCTACTATCCCGTGGACTTTATCGTTGTAGACATTCCTATCAATCGAAAAGTTCCTCTCATTTTGGGTCGTTCATTTTTGGATACATCAAGAGCACTTATTGATGTTCATGCTCAAAAAATCACCCTTCGTTTCAATGAGGAAGAACTTGTCATCAATGCAACACAAAACTCCAATCTTTCTCATGTCTATTCTATTGCAACTTTAAACCATGGTGATTCAACCAATGTCGTTTGCAAAGAATTTTCACCAAGAGTTTTAGGAAATGTCGCCAAAAACAATTTACCATTTCCTCAGCCGGTGGAGGTTATGAGTGTAAAGCCAACAAAGAAGAAACTGTCAATACTTGAATCGAAAAATCCTTCGCCTCACCTCGAACATTCATACTTGAAAAGTGTTGATAAGTTACCGGTTTCTACGGAAGATCTTTCGGATGACGAATATGTAGACCCTGATGGGGAGGTTTTCTTTGTCGAAAAACGTTTTGAGAACTTACCACCACCAAAACCAAAACGGTTTTCAAATGTGAGAATTTTTAGTGTGACTAACATCGTCTTAGAAACACCAAATAATTTCGACATAATCAAAAAGGCTTTTCATAAGGAGAGTTTAAAAGGTAAAAAAGGAAAAAAATTTAAATGTGATTTAATTGATTTTTCTACAAATCTAACTCCGTCATCACCACGTGTTTTGAGTGCTACAAGCTCGTCTACTCCTTTTGACGATGCTTTGTGTGGTTTTAGTATGGGGGAAGCCCCTTATGTTCCCTCATCCTTGTCCACCGAGGACGAGATATTCGATCCCGGAATTTCATGTAAATGGAAATCTCGGTTTTCCACCGATGGAATAAATGGAAACTATATATATTTGCTTGGTGCGAGTCTCCCTCGAGTAGCTCAAAAGTTTGTCTTACCAATTGTCCAACCCTTCTAATTCTCAACTCTTTTCTTCAAACTCTTTGAGTTTATGGCACGTGTTGAAGTGGCGTTGATTTGTTTATCCAATGAAAACGAAGAAGCCATCTTCGATCCCGGTATTTTGCATCATTAAAGGACTTAGTCCTTAATACCGGTTTCTTTTTGGGCCTTGTTTATCATGTAAGCCCCATCAAAAATTGACCATACCATGATTTCCCCTAAATGTTCACATTTTGAGGGGATCGAGTCGAGCTCATGACTCGGTAATAAACAACGAGGTGCCTCGTGGGGGAGATCCCACGATTATCCTTTTTATGCTTTCTAATAAATAATGAGAGGGGATTTGTGCCCTTCCAACCTTTGTTTCGTGGTTGTTTGTGATATGTGGTTTTTAGATGATCATGATCTTCACGATTGGAGCCTCTCGTGTTCGTTTCATGGGAGCACTCGATCGTTTGCTTTGAAGAATTTCTCGATATCCATATGATATATCCTTAGATGTTCTAACCTTAGGTTTTTAGCACACTTCATAAACGGCTATTAATTTAACGGTTACACCCTTTCCATGCTAGATTAAGCATTCGACTACGTCTCTAGTATGGGGGTATCCTACCCTTAGACTCGAAACATTGAGGACAATGTGTAACTTTAGTATGGGGGGTTGAATAGATACTTGCCTTGCCAAACCATCACGCTTTCCAGAGTTTATCTTTTTGTTTATCGTTTTGTTGCAAAATAAGGCTAAAAATGACCAAATTTTAAATTTTTTCTCATAATTTATAAGTGTTTGAAGACACGAATGTAGGTTTTCCGATGGCGAGAATAAGAGTAATTTTTGACTCGACCGTGCGTGTTGTGCACTTAGCTTCGATTCCTTTACTTTTTAGGCTAAGTCTCTTAAATGAGGACGAGAAATGATAGAGTTATTTATAAGTCTCGTAATCTTTCACGATCTCATGTGTAGTAATTATTAGCTTATTCTCCCCACGCTTTTATAATAAATTGTTAATAAATATTGATTTAGCGGTTTAGTCACTATTGTTGGTGTCTAATTTGTTTTAGTAGCTTCCATGTAATCAAATTGGGAAAACATTAAGGTATCGCCAGCGTCTCAGTTTTGAAGTATTGGCAACCCGAATAATCGAAAGCTTCACTCAATAATAAGATTTCAAGTGCTCACCTAAATTAAGCAAAAATTTGAAGCTCACAAGGCCGAAAAATCTATGCCCAAATTGAAAGTGATCAAGCCTTAATCTTCGAAGCTTTAATGATCCAAAATTCGCTTTAGCGTGAGGATATACGTCAAGTCATAATAAAACCACCGATGATGGCGGATAATAAAAGACAAGGGCAAGACCAAAGTCATAATAAAAGCTTCATGGCGAAGTTGAATAAAAAATGGAGATAAACCATGATAATAAAACCACCTATGATGAGGCGGATAATAAAAGTCATGGTAATAAGTCTCATGTTCAAAACCGTTCTAAAATCTTGTTTATCGATCCTTCTTGTTGACTTAATTTTTTGACATCGTTGTCTATTAGGAGGGGTTATTAATTCGATGATTTTGGTTACACCATTAAATCTCTATATTTAGAACTAATCTCAATTCACGCATAAGTCAATGATGTATCCTCGTGATCATTAAGACAAAATAAAATATAAGAGATACCAAGTAGGAATAAGGGAGTTTAGGTATGTAATTAACACTCATGAGATATGATTGAGTTGCTAACTTATAATAACAATGATCTCGTTACACGCTTAACACGGAATTGGGTGAAAATAGAGGACGACGAAATTATTTCTAACGAAGCATTCATGTGTTCTTGTTCTATGATCTTGAAAGTCACTTTATCGTGATGAAAACAATACATTATGTCTAAAACACGTGTAGTAGTTTATTTAAATTTATGTCTTCAATAAATGTCACCTAAAAATGAATTTTGGATGTGCTACGATACTTAATTCTAGCATTGCGTGAGGGAACGGCAATGGTTTAGTATGGGGGAGTGATGAGACTGCAATTATACATAGTCACATCGTCCAAAACGTGCTTAAAATGCTAATATATATATCATAAAATACCATGAAATGTGCTTGTATTCGTTTGTTGTATGTTTTAGGTATGAATATCGAGAAAAAGACAAAAGATCACAAGAAACAAGCAAAAACGAACACGGGAGACGAAGCCGCATAATGAACCAGACCCGAATGATGATTTTGCAAAAATACCCTTAAAGTTTGAAGATTGTACATGTTTGGTCCCTCAAGAATTGAAGACTTGTCATTTAATACCCTTGTAAATCTCAAATTTTACATTTGGGTCCCATAAGTTTCAAGAAATATCATAATTAGTCCTTGAAGATCAAAGGAATTGCAAGATTGGTCCTTGTTGAAAGTTTCATACTCATTGTGCCAAATATGACAACTCCCTCAAAGTTGATATCAAAGGGAAATTATAAAAATTCAGCCAAGACTTGTTGTGAGCATAATTTGGAAGGTGAGGGAGTATTTCTGTCAAACACATAAACTCAACTCACCAATACCCAACTGCCATGTCAGAAACCCACTCACCCAACACAAATATTAATCTGACATTTTAAACAATGTTTTTTTATTACTAATCACTGGCGGGTAACACTCCATCTTTTCCCATAACAGATTCATAAACCTCACTATTCACGTTTCATCAATCCCCTAACCCTAAATACCCAAATACCTTATTACTTAAAATTAACTCACCCAGTACTCCAGATCATCAATTTGATAACCTCTTATCATAATCCCACCCTTTGTTTTGTCCTCACTCTACCAATGTGACCTCTTATACCATCCCTGACCCATCACCATCCCACAAAACCCAAAAAGGGGACAACATCAACGAATCACAACAAAAACTTGGTCCCCAATTCTTATTCAATGGCTAGGATGAACTTGGCAGTTGGCAAGCACATGTGAAGAAGACAGAGATCACAAGAGGCCACTTTGACAAAGAACAATATTCAAAAGGCAAGGGCAATTTCAGATTATCATACTTTAGGGTTTAGTTGTTCTCATTTTTCTAGAATCTTCATGTAGCCGTGTATATAAGGCAGTAGGGTTCTTCATTTTTTTTCTCTTGTTCCAGATTTTAGGCCTTATCTTGTAATTCCTTTTGATAAATAAAAGTTGGTTTTTTATGAATCGTAATCCATTTTTATATTATGAAAGTTGGTATATGAAAGGCTAAATTCTGAGTTCCATCTATCTACCTTTGTATTTTTGTTCAAAATTTGTCAAGTATAATACCTTTTTCAAAAAGTTGTTTGGAAAGTTTGTAATTTGAGATTTTGACCCAAAAGCCTTGTTTAAGCGGTGTTGTTGTGAATCCCGTTGAGGATTGGAAGTTTTCAAGTAGTAATTATGTTTTGAACAAGTTTTTGGTAAAAAGAAGTTTTGTGAAAAAGTTTAGGAAGAAATCAGTTGGTTATTGATATTGTGTTACGGTTCATGTTTGTTATTCTTAGCAAGGTAAAGGAAGCTTGTGACTGTTGTGCCGTCACATAAGCTCGATTTATCCAAGGCATGGATGTATGCCTTGGAGGTACACAACCCTTTTCCTCGTTCATGTTATGCTTTTGCTGAAATTTTTGCATGAGGATATATGTTCTTGTAGTTGAAGAGTGGGATTTGTGTTTTCAATTTGTTGTTTGAGGTTTATTTGGTTTGTGTCAGCAAAAAGATTGGTGAGCTGTGAAGTTTTAAAATAAAAAATCTTTGA
Organism: Glebionis coronaria; assembly: GCA_025667525.1. Lineage (NCBI taxonomy): Eukaryota > Viridiplantae > Streptophyta > Magnoliopsida > Asterales > Asteraceae > Glebionis > Glebionis coronaria. The sequence goes on from CM046878.1 coordinate 253,032,939, forward strand.
AAACATTGATTTCTACTTATATAGGGGTGTTTGGGACATGTTGTTTCTTGTGTGAGGATCGTCAACCAAGACAATTCTAAGCTCTGCACAACCTTAACGAGTTTAGGATAATTGATATTTGACAAAAGATTTGAGTTCATAGTTTGAAAATCTTGTTTTTGGTTATTGGTTAAAAATCTGTCGAAATTACAAGTGTTGCTGATCTTTTGATGATCTGTGAATTTTGAGGTGTTTTGAGATGGCATAATAGATTAATGTTAGTAAGATTAAGTTGTTATAAGGTTTAGACTTCATTAGTTTTAAAATTTGAGTGCTTGTTTAACTCAGTGTTAGAAGTAAACTCACCAAAAGTTGCTCACGTTTGTGTCAGATTATATTAAAACCTGCCTTAAGTAGACAATTTTAGGTTGCTGGTGTTGAAGTTTGTTGTATCCATGATGTATTTGGTACTGATTGATGTGGTCTCAAAGGCACAACAAGTTGGGTGATCAACTGCGTGACCATTGAACACTGAATCCTTCCAAGTGAATCAAGTGGTTTCAGCAATTGCAATGTATGAATTGCATCATTGAACCTTTGGCCATCACTTAGGTATTGAAGTAAGTCCGCAACTTGGCTATAAGTGGCAAAGTTCAAGCAAATAGTTCAGTTGTTGTTCACCTTTTTATGTAGCTAAAACAGTGGGATCTTAAATCCTATCCCTTCTGGTTATTGTTTTATGAATCTTCTTGGTTTGAGTGTTTTTATGTGTTCGTAATGGATGCTAGTTGTTTACGTTAGATAAATTGAACTAAGGCTCATAATCACTCACTCATAGTTTTTTTTTGTTCTTGGTTAATTAGACCAGCAGATTTTATAGTGATCATTGATAGGTTTTAGGAATTGCCTTTGAGTTTGCCAGTAGTTTAGATCATAGTCCTTATCTGTTTTAGGCCTGCTCTTGTTTTATATCATTTGAATTCAACTGTGTACAAGAATTGAGGCATGAGTTGCTGATTGTTAGATAGTACTCATCAGTGTTTGTGAAAACAAGCTGCTGCCAAAAAATAAAACTAATCAGAAAGTGTAGGCAGCAGGTATTGAACACCAGACTTTGCACTGGCACCAGACGCAGCTGCAAACCACCAAACCAACTGCTCTATTGAGCTTTTTGGTTAATACCCCCTTTTATTATTTTTCTATGCGTTTTTTTTACTTTCTGATAAAGAAAAAATAAATAATACAAAAGCACCACAAGGGGTTTCGAACCCCTGACCACCTGGAACCAATCAGACGCAACACCCTTCTACTTTACCATCTCCTCTCTGACAACCTTTTGTTTAACATTTCTTTTATTTCTTCTTTATACCGTTTTTATATTTTCGTATAATTTAAGCTAAACAACCTTTACAGCTTATTTCGAGCTTATTTTGGCTTATTTTTTTAGTTTTATTATTTTTCTTACATTTCTTGTTAGATTTTAGATTTTTTTGGAAAGTTTTATATTTTTCCCTTTTATAGTTTATTTTTATGCATTGTTCTTTTTAAATTAGTGTTTAGGCTTTTAAAAATAGAAAAAAAGTTTAGAAAAAATTCAAAAAAAATACTTTTTAGTTTTTAAATAATGTTTTTGAGGTTGACAAATAGAAAAAAAATGAATTTGTACTTTTTCTTAGTTACTTTTATTTTTAGGTTTTTATTTAACTTTTAAAATTAATGTAAATTAATTTAAACATTTTCAAAATTTTTGGTTTACATTTTCTTTTTAATTAGAGTTTTTAGAACTATTTAGTAATTTTTAGTTATTTTTTAGGTGAAAATTTTCGTTTGGTCACGTTTTCACGTTCGTACGTTGAAGCGTTTTCGATCGTTTTTAACGAAATTCGTCCCCTTTTTCTTTTCTTTTCGTCTTTCCAAAAACGTAATCACTCGAATAAATACGTATATACTTGTTGGCTAAACACCATACCTCCACCGAGAACGAACTCGATTGTCGATATTTACTTTTTCCTAAACGTTGATACTTATACTTACCGCGACTTTGGTTTTCTGCTTACTTTTTCCTAAAGGTAAGTAAAACGACTAAAAAAATACTACATCAAAAATGATTAACCCCCCCATACTAAAATTAAAATTGTCCTCAATGTTTCGAGTCTAAAGGTGGAGCACCCCCATACTAGAGACGAATAATCGAATGCTTAGGATCTAGCATGGAAAGGGTGATCAACAATATATCTAAAGCCGTTTATTAATTATGCTAAAAGATAATTGTTAGAGCAATAAAGGATATGTCATGGATTCGTGAAAAACTTCTTCAAGCAAACGATCGAGGCTCACGTAAACAAACACGAGAGTCTTTAATCGTAGCGATGATGATGATCTAGATAACACATTCACAAACAACCACGAGACAACGAGTTGGAAGGGCACAAATCCCCTCTCATTATTTATTAGAAAGCATAAAAAGGATAATCATGGGATCTCCCCCACGAGGCACCTCGTTTTTTATTACCGAGTCATGAGCTCGACTCGATCCCCTCAAAATGTGAACATTTAGGGAAAATCACGGTATGGCCAATTTTTGATGGGGCTTACATGATAAACAAGGCCCAAAAAGCAACCGGTATTAAGGACTAAGTCCTTTAATGATGCAAAATACCGGGATCGAAGATGGCGTCTTCGTTTTCATTGAATAAATAAATCAAAGCCACTTCAACACGTGCCATAAACTCAAAGAGTTTGAAGAAAAGAGATGAGAATTAGAAGGGTGGGACAATTGGTAAGACAAACTTTTGAGCTACTCGAGGTAGACTTGCATCAAGCAAATAGATATAGTTTCCATTTATTGCATCTGTGGAAGACCGAGATTTCCCTTTACATGAAATTCCGGGATCGAATATCTCGTCCTCGGTGGACAAGGATGAGGGAACATAAGGGGCTTCCCCCATACTAAAACCACACAAAGCATCGTCAAAAGGAGTAGACGAGCTTGTAGCACTCAAAACACGTGGTGATGACGGAGTTAGATTTGTAGAAAAATCAATTAAATCACATTTAAATTTTTGTCCTTTTTTACCTTTTAAACTCTCCTTATAAAAACCCTTTTTGATTATGTCGAAAATATTTGGTGTTTCTAAGACGATGTTAGTCACACTAAAAATTCTCACATTTGAAAACCGTTTTGGTTTTGGTGGTGGTAAGTTCTCAAAACGTTTGTTGACAAAGAAAACCTCCCCATCGGGGTCTACATATTCGTCATCCTTAAAGATCTTCCGTAGAAACCGGCAACTTATCAACACTTTTCAACACTTTTCTGTAGAAATGATTGTAGTAAACTACGTCTCTTGTTTAGGAAAACAAAAGAGCGTAAATGAGCGGTAAGTATTAAGTGATGATTTAGGAAAATCAAACACTAATGACCCAATTAAGTTCATTTCCCAAGGAGGTATATGTGTGTGACTAAAATACAATGATATTTGAGATTAATATGAAAGAAGGGGATGAGAAAATAGAATGACGAAGATGTGAAAATTATTATTACGACGACTAAAATTAAAACCGTAAAAAGGGCTAAAATAAAAATAAATTCTAAAAATTCCCCCAAAAATAGCAAAAATCAAATTAATTAAACTAAGAGTTTACAAATGATCAAAACTTTTTCAAATCTTTTAATTAATTAAATAATAATTTTTAAATGCTAATTAAAGCCCTAAAAATCAAAATTATTATTAAAAAGCCCAAATAAAGATTTTTCATTTTGTAAACCTCTAAAATAACCAAATAAGAGTAAAAACTATTTTTGTAAATTTTTAAACTAATTAAAACTATTTAAAATGATTAAAAACTATTAAAAACTTAAAATATTTCTAGAAATTAGAAAAATGATAACATTAATCTAAGAGTTGCAAAAATCCTATTTTAATGTATTTAACCTAAGAAAAATATAAAAAGTGCAAAAATGTGAAATTTGAAATTTAATAATAAAATAATATTAAAATAATATTAAAAATCCAAAAATTATAAAAAATTCTAAAAACTTACAAACTAGTTTATTTTAACCTAAATAATCAGAAAATGAAAGTTAAATTACCAAATTACCCCTAATGGGCCCCCAAATGGGCTAAAAACCAAAACAGTCAACCTTAATGGGCTTAATGGGCCCAAAAAGTCAAAATTGGCCCAAATGACCTGAAAAGGCCCTATCTGACTCAAAATTCAATTCTAAACACAAAAGTCTAAGGCCTAAAAGCTGGTTTTGAGCTTATCACAGCTTAAGTAGTCAACAACTTATTCTTATTGGGCCAATAAGCCCATTAAGCAATAAGCCAATGCCATAAGCTCTTCTTAAACACACAACCTTCTTTTGAGATGCCTAAGAGATCTGTGAAAAGAAATTTTGAAAAAGCACAATCAATAAGCCAGAAATAAGCAAAGAAGAATTTCACTAAAAGACAAAATAGTCGGGTTAGAGTTCTAGGCTGTTTCAAAAGCTGATTCTTTTTGCAAAAACTCACAAATAGCTTAACTAAGAATAATCAATCATAAAAATCACAAAAAGCCAAGTAGAATAAGCTGTAATAGCAAATAAGCTAGCTGAAAAAGCCAAATAAGCTAGTTTTCTAGCAAAAGCTTAACCAAATGAGTTGTAACCTTCCAGATTTGATATTAAGCTAAGAAAAATGACACCTATTACAAAAGCCAACTTGTTGCATGTACCAATAAGCATTTCTCAAAAATAAGCCAAAATGTGCTTATTTGACCAAAAGTCAAAGTCCTCCAAATTTCACCAAATGTTCAGGAATTGTTTGTAAGCTTGTTATAAGCAACTTTTGTGATGAACTCAAGGTGGAGTCCTTGTGAATCAATAGGTCAGTTGACCAATTGATGACAGATTTTGGCAACTAAGGCTTAATAAGCCAGTTAGCTTATAAGCCAGCAATAAGGCACACCAAATAGATAAATCTACTCACAAGCAGCACAATAACAAGATCCAAGCAATAAACAAGCAGGGCAAACACTAGAATAACAAATGCAAGTCCAAAATGAGGTTGTCACTTTGCTGATGCAAATGACCACTTCAGCCAACTTTGATAAGATCTAGCACCCACAATAAGCCACCAAATTCAACAAACAGATAATGCACATATAGCTTATCACTTAAACTCTTCCCAAACCAGATTTCAGACCATAGATCCAACAAACAAAGATTTTATTGGATCTGATGTGTTTGACCAATTTCAAGCCTCTTTTTTTAAGATTTTTCAAAAACTTGAAATCCTTTTTCTAAACCTTTTGAAACTTAACTAGTGACTAAAACTTGTTGAATATGACTTGTTTGACTCCCCAAACCCTAAGAACCAAGGCCACGAGGCCACAAAGTCCTTATGATCCAATAATCCCAAACAGCCTTGTTCTAGTCCTTTTTCAAACAAACTTTTTATTTCTACAAACAACCTACTGATTTTATGGTTCAAATACCTCAACTAGGTGACAACTAACAGATACCAACAATAAAACACAAGGCACAAACACAAAATCAACAAATCACATGGCAAAATATAAATCAGACAATAACATGGAATGTTTTATAGGAAACTTAACAAGAGATTATACCTATCCCCCAAAACTTCCTAGAGGGATCAGCAATGCTCCTTGGACCTTGTTCGACAACTAGAACAAGACCAAGGTACTTGAACAAAGGAGATGAGATGTGCCTTGGTTGATGTTTCAAAGCAGAATCTCAAGGACTTTATGTCTTCAACACAAACAGCAAACAACCTATCCAAAGGTTGATAAACCTTCACTAGCTTGGTGTCAACAAGCTTGCAAGGGCTTATAGCTTTTGGGTAAGGGTTAGTATAAGTAAAACAGCAAAATCAGAAGCATATTTTCAAGCTTATTTCAAACTTGAAAACCTTACCAAACATAAACGTACTTAAACCACAAGATCTTAGCACACTTATAACATCAAATTGAACTCAGAATTACCCTTAAACAACACCAACTTTCAAAAAATAAAAAGGAATTACAATTTTATTAAAATACCAAATTTTATAAATTTTAAAAAGGAATTACAATGTTTAAAGAGTAAAACTGGAACAAGGCTCTCTCACAAGTTGAGGAGTCCTTATATAGGCCACAAGGGCTGAGATTACAAGTGAAAACCCTAGCTATGAAGTCCCTAAAATGCTCCTTGAATCTTCTAGACGAATTGTGTTGTAGAGTTGTCCAAATGCATCCTGGCTGTTCATTTTAGCTTTGTAGTTAAGCAATGAGTGTTGGCTGTTGATTTGGCCACGTGTCATTCCTTGGAGGTTAAGGTGTGATGTGATAGGTGGACGGGTTTGAATGGTGGGGTCCTTGGGTGAGTGGGAGTGAGTGTTTTTGGTGTGGGATAGGATTTAGAGTGTGTGAATTAAACTTGTGTCAAGGTAATTGGGATTTACCCTTTGTTTTTAGTGGAGTGGTACTGGGTTCATCATGGTAAACAGTAAACCATTTGATCCGTTTTTATAGGAAAGGTTGTGTTTGGCGCTTGTTTGTGAGATTTGAACTTTCAGAATGGCAATATGAGTCCTTGTATTTTTGTGAAAAGGGTAAAACGTGTTTTTCAGCCATTAAACTTGTTTTCCTTTGTTAATCAAGTTACAAACTTCACACTTTTGCCCCAAAACTTTGGCAAAAGAATTTCAAGGGTTGTTTTTGCCATTTTTGCATAGTTTGAGGACTGATCTTGGACATTCCTGATCTTCAAAGGTCTTCATTGTATCTTTGACTTCATGAGGGACCATATTTGACAATTTAGGAATATTGAGGGACTAAACTTGCCAATTCTTCAAAGTTGAAGGACCATTTTGTAATTTTGACAAACTTAAGGGACCAAACTTGTAATTATGAATATACAAGGGTTTTAAGTGTCATTTATTCATAATTTTACTATCAATCTTGTACATCTTCAAGTCTTCAAGGGTTTTTCTTGGATAAATCATGAACTAGGGCCCGGTTCTTTGTACGGCTTCGTTTCTCGTATCCGTTTTTCCTTGTTTCTTGTGATCTTTTGTCTTTTTCATGATATCCATACCTAAAACACACAAGTAAAAAAATGCAAGCATACATATGGAAATATTATGACATTTTATGCATTTAGAGCCCGAAAAGAACGATGAGATCATGTTTAAATGCCATCTCATCACTCCCCCATACTAAGCCATTGTCGTGCCCTCACGCAATGCTAGAATAAAGTATCTAAACATCACAAAAATTCAATTTTATTACCCTTTATTGAAAAGTAAAAGACTTGCAATCATACTACAAAGATGTGTAAAGACATAATGTATGATTTTCAATATGTGTGTGACTTTTAGGGTCAATGAATAGAAACAAGTAAATGTCCCATAGAGTAAACTTCGTCATCCTTGATTGTCATACATTCCATGCTAAGTGCAAAAATGAGATCATTGTTGGTACAAGTCACAATGCTAACACTACTCATACGTCCAAATTGTGTAATACTTTTCTCCCCGCAATCCTAGTTATTATGAAAGGAAATGGTTTTCTAGCATTTTTTCTTTATTTTTCATGGATCACAAATGATTCATATTGACTTATTTGAGTATTTATTAGTCTGAAAGCAAAGTAGCACGATTTAATCGATAGTTAGCCGAAGGACAAAATCTTTTAAAACGGCTTCTCGTGTATCTCCTTAATTCATAACTTGGCATAACTCGTTTCACGATTTGAGACCTTTCTCGGACCGATATTTGACATGTAGTTCATACTTTAAATCTTGGGAAGACGTTCTTGAAATTATGGTCTTCTCTTCATATTTTAGAATTTCTTCACTTGACGTTTTTGAGAGATTTTTCATACTTGGACGACGACTTCATCATTTTTCTTCAATCTTTATTTTGGACTTTGATATACAACGATCTGCCTCCTTTTAGGACATGGATATATTTATCCTCATACCTTGTAAGTATCTTTTTGGATAGACTTTCTCCATGATCTTTAGTGGAGTAATTGCTTTTCGTCGTGTGTCTCGATCCTTCATATTGATTTAGGAAAAATGATACTTCACATCATCTTGGATCTTTAGCAACAAAATAGAGCTCCTCATGCCTTGTTAGGTCCTTTTTGAATCTTCACCAATCTTCGCATCCCGCTTCAATAAGATATGCCTTGGCTATGAACTCTATTCAACCCCGAGCAACTTTTAAACTATTTTGTGCTAGAATCTAAGTAACCTTTCAAATCGTACGACCTTACTTATTGCAATTATTTTTATTCCTAATGCATTGATCTTATGGGAGAAAAAGCCACAATTAAAAACACATGAGTTTTTGAAAGAACATTTTCATGTTCTACGTTTGGCATGATCACTTGTCTAACTCTGTCATCTCTCGTTCTTCACTATTTAAAGACCTCTAATTAAAGAGACGCGTGAATACTTAGCCATGCAAGTCAAAATTAAGCCAAATTTGGATTAGCTTTCATTAAGACTATATCAAATCGAAGTTTTGGGTATTCAAGCCACCTATAGGATCTTGCACTTTCTTAGACCTTTTCAAGTTAGAGAATGCATTTTATAGTTCCCTTGATAAGTGACTTTTTAGGATCAATTATAGGAACTTGCAAAAAGTTCTTGTTCTTAACCCGAATGAGCTAAGACTTTCGCGTTTTAAAGTTCCCTATATAAAAGTCTAGCAAAACTTGAATTGAGCGTGTTAAGGAATGTAAAGGGCTCCAAATGCCCATCAAGTCAAAAATTAGCTCTTATTCTACCCATCGGAAAATATACATTCGTGTCTTAAAAACACTTATTAAAACTAAGAAAAATTTTAAAAATTGGCCATTTTTAGCCTTATTAGCAACAAAATAAAACAAAACATTGAAAGTTGGAAAACGTGAGGGCGTAGCAAAGCAAGTATCTATTCACCCCCATACTAAAATTAAACATTGTCCTCAATGTTTCTAGTCTAAAGGTGGAGCACCCCCATACTAGAGACGAAGAGTCGAATGCTTAGGATCTGGCATGGAAAGGGTGATCAACAATATATCTAAAGCCGTTTATTAATTATGCTAAAAGATAATTGTTAGAACAATAAAGGATATGTCATGGATTCGTGAAAAACTTCTTCAAGCAAACGATCGAGGCTCACGTAAACGAACACGAGATCTTCAATCGTAGCGATGATGATGATCTAGATAACACAATCACAAACAACCGCGAGACTACGAGTTGGAAGGGCACAAATCCCCTCTCATTATTTATTAGAAAGCATAAAAAGGATAATCATGGGATCTCCCCCATGAGGCACCTCTTTTTTGATTACCGAGTCATGAGCTCGACCAACTTTTGAAATTTTATAAAAATTTACAAATCATTTCTTATTATGAGCTTGTTTTTGTTAATAAAATTTACAAAATTTACAATCATTTCTTATTATTTTTTTTATGATTTACCACTATACTAAAAAATTTGAAGATCGAATGGCAAAAATGTTGGAAGCAATCATGTGTAAACCCTCTTCCTCGGGTGGTCTTCCTAGTGATACCATTGCAAACCCGAGGGGAGAAATGAAGGTTATTACTACTCGTAATGGTAAAACATTCAAGGAACCAATCTCTCGTCCAAGTACTTCTACGAAGAAGGAAATCGAGAAAGTGCCCGAGGTGATGGTCGAAAAGGAGCATATTACAAGCCCACGAAGTACCGCTCATACCACACCTACGGTTGAACAAATACAAATCATGGAACCCGAGGTTCCAAGGCCGTTGCCTAATGTCCAACCCACACCACCCTTACCTTACCCTTCGAGACGTGACAAGGAAAAGGCACAAGAACGGCATAATTATCAGTTTGAGCTATTTATGAAAATGTTTCGTGATATACATTTTAACATAAGTTTTTCCGATGCTTTAAACATGATGCCTAGATTCGCCGCAAACTTCAAAAGTATGCTAAACAACAAAGAGAAGTTACAACAATCGTCTAGTTGTTCATCGGTTTTTCTTAGCCGCATACCACAAAAAGTCGGTGACCCTGGTAAGTTTTTGATTCCGTGTGCAATACAAGATATGGAGGAATGCTACGCCTTGGCCGATCTAGGTGCTAGTATTAATTTAATGCCTGTTGAGATTTTCAAATCGCTTTCGCTTCCGGCTCTTACTCCTTCGAACATGTCTATCGAGATGGCCGATCATTCTACGATTTTAGCATGTGGAGTAGCCGAGGACGTCTTCGTCAAAGTTGGAAAGTTCTACTATCCCGTGGACTTTATCGTTGTAGACATTCCTATCGATCGAAAATTTCCTCTCATTTTGGGTCGTTCATTTTTGGATACATCAAGAGCACTTATTGATGTTCATGCTCGAAAAATCACCCTTCGTTTCAATGAGGAAGAACTTGTCATCAATGCAACACAAAACTCCAATCTTTCTCATGTCTATTCTATTGCAACTTTAAACCATGGTGATTCAAGCAATGTAGGTTGCAAAGAATTTTCACCAAGAGTTTTAGGAAATGTCGCCAAAAACAATTTACCATTTCCTCCGCCGGTGGAGGTTATGAGTGTAAAGCCTACAAAGAAGAAACCGTCAATAATTGAATCGAAAAATCCTTCGCCTCACCTCGAACATTCATTCTTGAAAACTGTTGATAAGTTACCGGTTTCTACGGAAGATCTTTTGGATGACGAATATGTAGACCCTGATGGGGAGGTTTTCTTTGTCGACAAACGTTTTGAGAACTTACCACCACCAAAACCAAAACGGTTTTCAAATGTGAGAATTTTTAGTGTGACTAACATCGTGTTAGAAACACCAAATATTTTCGACATAATCAAAAAGGGTTTCCATAAGGAGCGCTTAAAAGGTAAAAAAGGAAAATTTTTTAAATGTGATTTAATTGATTTTTCTACGAATCTAACTCCGTCATCACCACGTGTTTTGAGTGCTACAAGCTCGTCTACTCCTTTTGACGATGCTTTGTGTGTTTTTAGTATGGGGGAAGCCCCTTATTTTCCCTCATCCTTGTCCACCGAGGACGAGATATTCGATCCTGGAATTTCATGTAAAAGGAAATCTCGGTCTTCCGCCGATGCAATAAATGGAAACTATATCTATTTGCTTGGTGCGAGTCTACCTCGAGTAGCTCAAAAGTTTGTCTTACCAATTATCCCACCCTTCTACTTCTCATCTCTTTTCTTCAAACTATTTAAGTTTATGGCACGTGTTGAAGTGTCGTTGATTTGTTTATCCAATGAAAACGAAGACGCCATCTTCGATCCTGGTATTTTTTATCATTAAAGGACTTAGTCCTTAATACCGGTTGCTTTTTGGGCCTTGTTTATCATGTAAGCCCCATAAAAAATTGACCATACCATGATTTTCCCTAAATGCTCACATTTTGAGGCGATCGAGTCGAGCTCATAACTCGATAATCAAAAACGAGGTGCCTCATGGGGGAGATCCCATGATTATCCTTTTTATGCTTTCTAATAAATAATGAGAGGGGATCTGTGCCCTTCCAACTCGTTGTCTCGTGGTTGTTTGTGAATGTGTTATCTAGATCATCATCATCGCTACGATTGAAGACTCTCGTGTTCGTTTACGTGAGCCTCGATCGTTTTCTTGAAGAAGTTTTTCACGAATCCATGAAATATCCTTTATTGTTCTAAAAATTATCTTTTAGCATAATTAATAAACGGCTTTAGATATATTGTTGATCACCCTTTCCATGCTAGATCCTAAGCACTCGATTCTTCGTCTCTAGTATGGGGGTGCTCCACCTTTAGACTCGAAACATTGATGACAATGTTTAATTTTAGTATGGGGATGAATAGATACTTGCTTTTCTACGCCCTAACGTTTTCCAACTTTCAACGTTTTGTTTTGTTGCTAATAAGGCTAAAAATGGCCAAATTTTAAAAAATTTCTTAGTTTTAATAAGTGTTTTTAAGACAAGAATGTATATTTTCCGATGGATAGAATAAGAGCTAATTTTTGACTTGATGGGCATTTGGAGCCCTTTACATTCCTTAACCCGCTCAATTCAAGTTTTGCTAGTTTTTTATATAGTGAACTTTAAAACGCGAAAGTCTTAGCTCATTCGGGTTAAGAACAAGAACTTTTCGCAAGTTCCTATTAAAGATCCTAGAAAGTCACTTATCAAGGGAACTATAAAATGCATTCTCTAAACTTGAAAAGTCTAAGAAAGTGCAAGATCCTATAGGTGGCTTGAAAACCCAAAACTTTGATTTGATATAGTCTTAATGAAAGCTAACCCAAATTTGGCTTTATTTTGACTTGCATGGCTAAGTATTCACGAGTCTCTTTAATTAGAGGTCTTTAAATAGTTAAGAACGCGAGATGATAGAGTAAGACAAGTGATTATGCTAAACGTAGAACATGAAAATGTTCTTTCAAAAACTCATATGTTTTTAATTGTGGCTTTTTCTCCCATAAGATCAATGCATTAGGAATAAAAATAATTGCAATAAGTAAGGTCGTACGATTTGAAAGGTTACTTAGCTTCTAGCACAAGATCGTTTAAAAGTTGCTCGGGGTTGAATAGAGTTCATAGCCAAGGCATAACTTATTTAAGCGGGACGCGAAGATTGGTGAAGATCCAAAAAGGCCCTAACAAGGCATGAGGAGCTCTATTTTGTTGCTAACGATCCAAGATGATGTGAAGTATCATTATTCCTAAATCAATATGAAGGATCGAGACACACGACGAAAAGCAATTACTCCCCTAAAGATCATGGAGAAAGTCTATCCAAAAATACCCTTACAAGGTATGAGGATAAATATATCCAAGTCCTAAAAGGAGGCGGATCGTTGTATATCAAAGTCCAAAATAAAGATTGAAGAAAAATGATGAAGTCGTGGTCCAAGTATGAAGAATCTCTCAAAAACGTCAAGTGAAGAAATTCCAAAATATGAAGAGAAGACCATTATTTCAAGAACGTCTTCCTAAGATTTGAAGTATGAAGTACATGCCAAATATCGGTCCAAGAAAGGTCTCAAATCATGAAACGAGTTATGCCAAGATATGAACTTAAGGATATACATAAGAAGCCGTTTTAAAAGATTTTGTCCTTCGGCTAACTGTCGATTAAATCGTGCTACTTTGCTTTCGGAATAATAAATACTAAAATAAGTCAATATGAATCACTTGTGATCCATGACAAGTAGTTAAAAAATTCTAGAAACCCATTTCCTTTTATAATAACTAGGATTGCGGGGAGAAAAAGTATTACACAATTTGGACGTATGAGTAGTGTTAGCATTGTGACTTGTACCAACAATGATCTCGATTTTGCACTTAGCATGGAATGTATGACAATCAAGGATGACGAAATTTACTCTATGGGACATTTACTTGTTTCTATTCATTGACCCTAAAAGTCACACACGTGATGAAAATCATACATTATGTCTTTACACATCTTTGTAGGTATGGTTGCAAGTCTTTTACTTTTCAATAAAGGGTAATAAAATTGAATTTTGGTGAAGCTTAGATACTTTATTCTAGCATTGCGTGAGGGCACGACAATGGCTTAGTATGGGGGAGTGATGAGATGGCGTTTATACATGATCTCATCGTTCTTTTCGGGCTTTAAATGCATAAAATGTCATAATATTACCATATATATGCTTGTATTTGTTTACTTGTGTGTTTTAGGTATGGATATCATGAAAAAGACAAAAGATCACAAGAAACAAGGAAAAACGGACACGAGAAACGAAGCCGTACAAAGAACTGAGCCCTAGTTCATGATTTATCCAAGAAAAACCCTTGAAGACTTGAAGATGTACAAGATTGATCCTCAAATTATGAAGAAATGACACTTTAAACCCTTGTATATTCATAATTACAAGTTTGGTCCCTTAAGTTTGTCAAAATTACAAAATGGTCCTTCAACTTTGAAGAATTGGCAAGTTTAGTCCCTCAGCATTTCTAAATTCTCAAATATGGTCCCTCATGAAGTCAAAGATACAATGAAGACCTTTGAAGATCAAGAATGTCCAAGATCAGTCCTCAAACTATGCAAAAATGGCAAAAATAACCCTTGAAATACTTTTGCCATAGTTTTGGGGCAAAAGTGAGAAGTTTGTTACTTGATTAACAAAGGAAAACAAGTTTAATGGCTGAAAAACACGTTTTACCCTTTTCACAAAAATACAAGGACTCATATTACCATTCTGAAAGTTCAAATCTCACAAACACGGGCCAAACACAACCTTTCCTACAAAAACGGATTAAATGGTTTACTGTTTACCATGATGAACCCAGTTACCACTCCACTTAAAACAAAGGGCAAATCCCAATTACCTTGACAAACGTTTAATTCACACACTCTAAATCCCATCCCACACCAAAAACACTCACTCCCACTCACCCAAGGACCCCACCATTCAAACCCGTCCACCTATCACATCACACCTTAACCTCCAAGGAATGACATGTGGCCAAATCAACAGCCAACACTCATTGCTTAACTACAAAGCTAAAATGAACAGCCAAGATCCATTTGGACACCTCTACAACACAATTCGTCTAGAAGATTCAAGGGGCATTTTAGGGACTTTATAGCTAGGGTTTTCACTTGTAATCTTATCCCTTGTAGCCTATATAAGGACTCCTCAACTTGTGAGAGAGCCTGGTTCTAGTTTTACTCTTTAAACATCGTAATTCCTTTTTAAAATTTATAAAAGTTGGTATTTTAAGAAAATTGTAATTCCTTTTTATGTTTTTGAAAGTTGGTGTTGTTTAAGGGTAATTCTGAGTTCCATTTGATGTTATAAGTGTGCTTAGATCTCGTGGTTTAAGCACATTTATGTTTGGTAAGGTTTTCAAGTTTGAAATAATCTTGAAAATAGGTTTCTGATTTTGATATTTTACTTGTACTAACCCTTTACCAAAAGCTATAAGCCCTTGCAAGCTTGTTGACACCAAGCTAGTGAAGGTTTATCAACCTTTGGATAGGTTGTTTGCTGTTTTTGTTGAAGACATAAAGCCCTTGAGGTTCTGCTTTGAACCATCAACCAAGGCACATCTCATCTCCTTTGTTCAAGTACCTTGGTCTTGTTCTAGTTGTTGAACAAGGTCCAAGGAGCATTGCTGATCCCTCTAGGAAGTTGTGGGGGATAGGTATAATCTCTTGTTAAGTTTCCTCTAAAAAATTCCATGTTATTGTCTGATTTATATTTTGCCATGTGATTTGTTGATTTTGTGTTTGTGTCCTTTGTTTTATTGTTGGTATCTGTTAGTTGTCACCTAGTTGAGGTATTTGAACCATTAAATCAGTAGGTTGTTTGTAGAAATAAAAAGTTTGTTTGAAAAAGGACTAAGACAAGGCTGTTCAGGATTATTGGATCATAAGGCCTTGTGGCCTTGTGCCCTTGGTTCTTAGGGCTTGGGGAATCTAAACAAGTCATATGCAACAAGTTTTAGTCACTGGTTAACTTTCACAAGGTTTGGAAAAAGGATTTCAAGTTTTGGAAAAATCTGAAAAAAGAGGTTTGAAATTGGTCAAACACATTAGATTTTGCTATTTGGTGTGCCTTATTGCTGGCTTATAAGCTAACTGGCTTATTAAGCCTTATTTGCCAAAATCTTTCATCAATTGGTCAACTGACCTCTTGATTCACAAGGACTCCAACTTGAGTTCTTCACAAAAGTTGCTTATAACAAGCTTACAAACAATTCCTAAACATTAGGTGAAATTTGGAGGACTTTGACTTTTGGTCAAATAAGCACATTTTGGCTTATTTTTGAGAACTGCTTATTGGTACATGCAACAACTTGGCTTTTGTAATAGGTGTCAGTTTTCTCAGCTTAACATCAAATCTGGAAGGTTACAAGTCATTTGGTTAAGCTTTTGCTAGAAAACTAGCTTATTTGGCTTTTCAGCAAGCTTATTTGCTCCTACAGCTTATTCTACTTGGCTTTTTGTGATTTTTATGATTGATTATTCTTAGTTAAGCTATTTGTGAGTTTTTGCAAAAAGAATCAGCTTCTGAAACAGCCTAGAACTCTAACCCGACTATTTTGTCTTTTAGTGAAATTATTCTTTGCTTATTTCTGGCTTATTGAGTGTGCTTTTTCAAAATTTCTTTTCACAGATCTCTTAGGCATCTCAAAAGAAGGTTGTGTGTTTAAGCAGAGCTTATGGCATTGGCTTATTGGCCCAATAAGAATAAGCCGTTGACTATTTAAGCTGTGATAAGCTCAAAACCAGCTTTTGGGCCTTCAGATTTTTGTGTTTAGAATTGATTTTTGAGTCAGATAGGGCTTTTTCAGGTCATTTGGTCCAAGTTTGACTTTTGGGCCTAATAACCCCATTAAGGTTGACTGTTTTGGTTTTTAGCCCATAAGGGATAATTTGGTAATTTCACTTTATTTTATGATTATTTAGGTTAAAATAAACTAGTTTGCAAGTTTTTAGAGTTTTTTAGAATTTTTGGATTTATAATATTATTTTAATATTATTTTATTATCAAATTTCAATTTTCATATTTTTACACTTTTTATATTTTTCTTAGGTTTAATACATTAAAATAGGATTTTTGCAACTCTTAGATTAATTTTATCATCATTTTTCTAATTTCTAGAATTACTTTAAGTTTTTAATAGTTTTTAATCATTTTAAATAGTTTTAATTTGTTTAAAAATTCATAAAAATAGTTTTTACTCTTTTTAGGTCATTTTAGAGGTTTACAAAGTGAAAAATCTTTATTTGGGCTTTTTAATAATTATTTGGATTTTAGGGCTTTAATTAGCATTTAAAAATTAATATTTAATTAATTAAAAGGTTTGAAAAAGTTTTGATCATTTGTAAACTCTTAGTTTATTTAATTTTATTTTTGGTAATTTTTTGAGAATTTTTAGAATTTATTTTTATTTTAGCTCTTTTTACGGTTTTAATTTTAGTCGTCGTAGTAATAATTTTCACGTCTTCGTCATTTTATTTTCTCATCCCCTTCTTTCAAATATTAATCTCAAATCGATTACGAATTAGTCACACACATATCCTCCTTGGGAAACGAACTTAATTGGGTCATTAGTGTTTGATTTTCCTAAATCATCACTTAATATTTTCCGCTCATTTACGCTCTTTTGTTTTCCTAAACAAGATACGTAATTTTCCTACAATCAGCGCCCTGCGGTGTTTTCTGTCGTAGTTAGAGGAGTCAGAGTCCTCAGTGGATGGGGGAGAGGCCCTTTTACGGCGGGGGTGGCGGTCGCTATGACTAGAGTCCGAGGAGCCTTCGCTCGAAGAATTCCTCTTGCGTCTCCTTTCAGTGCTCTTACTCCTTTCCTGAACTCGCAGATCCTGAGATTCGTCTCCTTCTAAGGGGCCTAGCCTTTTAAGGGCGCTTTGTCTACTAGTAGGGTTAGGCCGTAGTCTGTCCTTCACGCTTGTGCGCCGGTGGTCATTGACTGGTGTCATGAAACCATCCTCTTCTCCTGAGTCCCTAGAGCTATCTGAGGACGATGCGTCCTCAATGAGGGGCGCATCCGAAATGGATGCTAGTATCTCAGTCGCTTATTGCTTCCTTCGTTTCTCCTTTCTATCTTCCCTACTGGATCTTGAGCCTCCCTTAGACTTGAATTCTTTATTGAAGTCTAAACTGATCCGAAGGTCTTTTGCTGGATTCGCCCTAATTTGCGCCCTCATAAGCAGGATTAGCGCCTCATAGTTTTCAGCGACATAATCGCTCATACTTTGCTTCACCGAGGGGGAAATTTCTGTTTCCACCTGCGGATCTATCACCGCCCTTGCGTCCAGAGTCTCCTTGCGACCTTGATTAGGGATCTCCTGAGAGGACGATGCGGTTCCGGCCGTCTGTAGGGTCAGAGTGACCATCGGAGAGAAAGATACTTGCAGTCCTTTCCCCCTACGACTTGGGTTATTGGGCTCAAGGCTTGAGTAAGGACCTGTTGCCTTCTTAGATCCACCTTTGGGTGGGGGAGGGTTTGCGTCGTTTTTCGTCATTGGCTAGAGTTTAGTTTGGGGTCCCACGGATGGCGCCAACTTGTTGATACAAAAGTTGGGGTAGACCGAGCTTAACCCAAATTAGGCTTAATTTGGGGTCTTGTGGACTCCGGCTCTCGTACCAAGTGAAACTTGCTTTAGGACCCTGCGAACTAAACAGACACCATTAGGCTTACCGTGGGTTTGTGACCCACGATTAGACTCTCGCTTGAGAGTAAGTAATCGGTTTTGAGTATATTAGTGTTTAGGGTATTGTGTGTATCGTACCTTTGTGGAACCGAAGGGGTTCCTTTTATACTCGAGAGAATCTAGGCTGGGCTCCCTTTTCTTGCGGCCTAAGGAAGAGATAATGACTTGAAATAGGTTGATCTTCATTATCCAACTAAGGCAAGTGTATATCCCTTTTCCTTAGGCGAATATAACTATAATGTAAGTTATATTCGGTCTGATCCTGTCACACTGCGACGAGGACTTGGCTAAGTAATTAACCTCTTGTGCGACAGCGGCTTACCGGGCTTTATGGGCTATGTGCGCACATCGCACAAGTATCCAATCCACTCTTGATGGATGCGAGTAGTACCCGTGAGTCAGACAATCCAACCCGACTAGGGACTATACGTCATCAGTAGTTGTTGCCGATATTTGGATCGAATCTCGGGGACTATAGAATGAGTTTTGAAATGATTCAAGGACTGATATAAAAGTTTAAACCGTAAGTTGTGAGTCCATTTTCAAACCAAAGTGTCGGTTTTTTAAATGGAGTCGTTTGTAGAAGTTAAAATGGTTGTATGAGTCGATGACGTAAAACTGTCCGATTTTTGTAGTTCAAAGATGTGTCGGGCAGGGAATCTTAAAAGTAAAATCTTTTGACAAATTTTTGGGAGGACTTTCTATGGATAGTAAGTGAGTTCTCTGATTAGTATCATAAATTTTTGACATGTTTGAGTGGGGTAAATGGGCTTGTACAATTGGTATGTACCGGCAGATTTTTATCGAGTGTATTGTCTAATAAAGTAAACATATAGAAGGAAGTAATAGGTCACTTGTATTGTTTTTCTTTTGGGTTTGTTTTGATTTTATTATTTTGAGTTTGATATTATTAAGTATGGATTTTACTCGAGTTTATTATTAATGAACGCGCCTTATTTGATAGGTTGCGGTTTTTGTGTTTGTCGGGCATCAACTATCGTCGAAGATCGTCTTGCTACTTCTATTACTCAAGGTGAGTCTATAGCCTCGCTTTGCAATTGTTTTGAATGATTTTAAAACCCGCAAGAGGGATACAAGATATTTGAAAATAAAATAGAACACAAGTCATGAATAATTGTTTGGACCCGTATGTTGCTTTTGATCCCGAATGTTGCCTGAATTGTGTTGAGTACCTAGTTGTAGAAGGCCCTAAATTCATGAACCGTTAACTATTGTCTTTCCCTTGTGTGGGTTGTAAATAGCCGCTTAAACAATTGATAGTACTATCAGGGTTGACACCCCTATCCGAGACGAGAGTTAGTACGCTGAGTGCGCTGCTCGGACGGATAATTTGAATAAGAGACAAGGTAAAATTTACAACGATTACCTTACGAGGGGAAATGGTTCCACTTTTATCATGCCGGCCTTTTGGCGGATGATTGGTCATAACGGGTCGGTGTCATGAGCTTAAACACAATTGTATAGCTTTTGCAATAAGATGAAATGCCTGAATAATAGATTGTATTCGCACAATTCTATTAAACGATTATGATTGATTTTTCTCTTGTGTTCAAATGATGATTTGATAAACCTATAGAATTGCTCAACCATTGTGTTGATAATTCTAAGCATGTATTTCAGGTGATTGAAGTTGATAGATGGCGGAGCTTGTTGGAGAAGAAGTGTGGGTTGCTTTGTGGTGACTGGGTCTAAAACTGATTCTTTCCCTTTTGTTATAAAACTAATTATATATGGTCATGTATTTTGGTAAAATGTTTGTTGAATGGTTGAGATCTTTGGGAGACCGAAACGCTGCTCTGATTGTTAAACTTTTGTTTAAAATGGGATCGACGGTTTTAGACAATGGTTAAATTATTTCCTTTATATATTTCAAATATACCATTTTGGGATTGTTCAAAGTGTCTTGTGTAATGAAGTTTGAGTTTAGCACCTAAATGTGTATTTTCGCTGCGTAATGTATTTTGGGGGTGTTAAAAAAACCCGCATTAAAATACATGAATGCATTAAATACACGAAAACACGGATTAGTTAAAACTTTAAAATTATTTAATACACGACACATATCATGAATAATTAATGTTAAATACAAGTATTAGGTATATTATTATTTTTTAATTACAAGTATTTACGTATGATAATTGATACATGACAAGAATAAACATGAATGTAAAACATGAACCCATGTCATGAACTATAAAACACGACCATAATTAACACTGGTTTGAAACACGAACACATGTCATGAATTCTAAAATACGACACGTAAATTGAAACACGAAAAATGAAAATATATATACTATAGGGGTGTTTATGGCCGGATTTTTTCAAAAGAAAGAAAGCAAGGGCCCAAGGCCTGGCCCATGAGTAAAATTAAATCACATGAAAGACAAGTTTTCATCTCATTCATCAAGTTTTAATAAAAATTAATAAACCCTAGTATATGAGGGGTTGTAGCCGCTGGTTTTTGCAAAGAAAAGGGAAGGAAAAACAAAGCTTTTATCTTTCAAAAATTCTTAGGCTCGTGTTTATGTTCTTAATCCTTAATCATTTGTGCATTCGGTAATACCTTATTCGTGTTCTTTTATTATAAAAATTTATTAATGAATCTGTTGGATTAATTAACAAGAACACATAAATTAGATTGAGTAAAACATGTAATGATCAAGATTGTTCGGGTTTTAATTGGTTTTGGTTCGGGTGTACACGAAAACCGAGACGACTTAGGGTCTCGGTGGGGTTTTGGTTCGAACAGTCGAACCCCATAAGGGGTCGTTGGTGGTTTTACTTGATCAGCCGCAACATCACACCCCAAACAGGGGCACGTTTGGCCGGAACAGTGGCAAGTGAGTGCTGTAGCACTCGGCGGGTCTTTTTGGCACGACGGTGGGAACCGTTGGTCGAACAGTGGGAACCACCACATGAACAGTGGGATGAAACCACAGCTCGGTGGCTGTGGTGATGACGTTTAAGACGCCGAGACATGGGTGTCTTGGTGTGGCTCGATTCGGGCTCGGGTACACGAATAACACACATGGGTGTGTTTGGTTTAGAGTTTTGCTAATTAATATTTTGGACTTATGTTAATTTAATTAATTATTATGTCATGGCCATTTAATTAAATTAACTTAGGATGTATAAATTGTGTTATATAATTTAACATGGTACACTTATAATGTAACACCATACTTGGATAAGTGGACCGTTACGTGTATTTATGGCGTGTCATCAAAGCATAAGGTAAATGTCCTAAAATATTAACTGACCATAAAGGAAATACCAGAATCAAACATCGGTAATCCAAACATAAGCTCAAAACATGAACAGTCTGTTCTCGAGTTTTTTTTAAAGGAATGGAAAAGGAAAGGAAGGGAAATCACAAAAATTTTGTGTTCTTGAGTTTTTTTTAAGAAGGAAAAGCAGGGGACGGGAAGAGGAAAGGAATGAAAGGTATAAGCTTTTGTGTGTATTATGGATCACTCCAAAATTGGGATGATTAAGAGGGGAAGGAGGTGATTAACATTATAGGCTTTTGTTAAGTTACATTTATATCCTCTTTTAACAACTACTGTATATGTTAACAAAGTAGAAGATCACGCACCACCATATTTTACTCTTTTAACAATTATTTTTTTATAAGAACCATCCATAGTCTTGTTTAGAATTCACGGATCAATTTTATATATTCGAAAATAGATTCAGTCTATTTATCATTGTCAAATAAAAAAAAAGTTAATGCATCTCCGTAAAGAAAAAAAGAAGTGTGCCATTGAGTTTAAGATCATCTCATATATGAAAGGTTTAAGATCCCTTTAATTTGAAGATATTATCATGTTGACACACTGCATCTTTTGCTCACTGAAACTACTTTTTTCCATTGTCATTGGGTTGTTTAACAAACCTATAATGATAATGATGGACTTTGGTGTATTTTCAAAACTTTTTATAAATCCAAATTAAGAACTACACAGTGGATTATTTTACGATCGGAAATACATATATTGAAAATATTTGCATATGCACTTTATAAGGTAGAAGCAGAGGACGCTACAAAGATCATTTTGAGGGTATATTAGTAGTTTTGCTAATTTCCTTACCTTTTCTTTTCTCTTAAAAATACAAACTTGAGAACACAAATTGCAATAACTATTTTCCTCTCACAATCATCCCTTACTTTACCCTTCCCATCCCATCCTCTTCCATTCTTTAAAACTTAGACTCGAAAACAGAGTGGAAAAGTAAACTACTGAAGAAAAGGACTAAACAATGTCCAAATAAGCAGAATAATGTAAGAAGTGCATAAAGTAAGAAGTCCGGATAGCTTCCATTCAATGCACATGCTCTCAGAATCCTAAGAGCGTCCTGGCGTACCTGTCGTTAGAACATGAAAGAACTACGGCTGAGCATAACGCTGAGTGAACGGATATAAAGCATGATAAGGAATTACTGAAATGAAGCATATGATAAAATACTGGAGCTGCAAGACTGATAAGTAAAGTTGCAGCGGAAATCTGTGTATAATCTATAAAGTCTGATTTATAAATAATAAAGCTGAACTGTTATCTGTTAAATCAGAAAAACATGCATTTACTTTATTTTAATTGCCAGAGCTTATATAGGTTATGTGCTGTAATAACGGTGCATGAATAACTGGAGGGGTGACCTCGCCATGCTGTAGAGGGGTGACCTCTAAATGCTGTAGAGGGTGACCTCTAAATACTGTACTGGGTGGAGGGATCAGCTCCAATGTGAAGGATGTAGAGCACACACCACATTCACTTGATAAACTGTAAACTGATAAGCCTAGAATGCATCCATACGCCCTGATACAAGGTTTTACCTATTAAGAAAATTAAAGTTTTTTGTTGTGGTCTAATCGAATTGATCCTGGTTAACTATGCGACTCAGTCGTTCTTTGGTGGAAACAATAGTTGTGTCGTTGTAGTAATTAAAAAGTGCGAGACTTAAATGTAAAAGCAGGTAATTTAAATCTAATTCTAATTTAAAATAAATGGCAAGAATTTAAAAGCGTGACGGAAATTAAAAGACACTAAAAGTAAATAACGCAAACTTAAAACTATCTAAGGCAAACTTAAAACGCAACTAAAACTTAAACTAAGGCAAAGCTAAAATAAATCTAAGGCAAGTAAACTTAAAGTGCAACTAAGGAGAAAGGCGTGAAAAATAAAGCTTGAAAATTAAAACTTAAAAACTGAAACTAGAAAGAACATGAAAACAGCTCATTCGAAATAATATCCTCATTCAGAATAAACATTCATCCGGAATGTTACCTTCGTTCGGAATGTTTTTCTTTACTCGGAATATTTACCAAAGCCTTGATCCGGAATAAATTCTTTATTCGGAATATGTCACTTATCCGGAATAAACCCTTCACTCGGAATATAAGCCTTGATCCGGAATATTGCCTTGATCCGGAACTTCCACTGATCCGGAATGTTCCGAATGAAGCCTTCGTTCGGAATGATCTTGTTGACCCGGAATAAAATCTTGATTCGAAATAGATTCCGAATGAACAGCCTTGATCCGGAATGTACCTTGATTCGAAACTTCATTGATTCATAACTTCTGCTTGGTTCGGAATATATTCCAAATGAACTCAAAAACCTTGATTCGGAAAATGTTCCGAATGAACAAACCCTTGATTCGGAACAATAAATGCTCCGAATGAACAATCTTTATTCGGAATGTAAGTTGGTTCCGAATGAACTCCTTCACTCGGAATGTTCCGAATGAACAATCCTTGATCCGGAATGTCTTCTTTATTCGGAATACTCACAACAAAACACTGATCCGGAATAACCTTGGCTTGATTCGGAATATACCTGGGAAAACAAATAGACGCGAAGAACAAGGAATAAGAACAAAAATAATACAGATCTAAACAAAATCAATCACAATCAAACAAAAGATTAAATCAAACTAACCAAATAACATCTACTAATAATAAACAAACGATACAAATCAACAAAACTAACAATAATGATCAAATTAATCAAAACCCACTTAATCAATTTAACAAAAACTCAAGAACATGAACATGAACAATAAGCATAAAGATTAAAGATTAAAGAAAGGTAGATAGGAGATTGACAAGAAAAGTAAAGATTGAAAATAATTAAAAGGAAACTTACTTGAAATTAAATGTATTTAAGGTGCAAGACAATGTATTTAAATGGAAATGAATTTAAATGACAAGGTAATTAAATGGTGGAAGACTAATTGTCACACTTAGCCAACAAAATGAAATGTAAATCCTAATGTTCTATTTATAGGGGAGGATTAGGAGGTGCTTAGGAAGCTTCCTCCCCTCTTTCTTCTTTCTTTAATTGCATGCTTAAGTCCTTGTCTTCTTAATCTTTGACTTTAATGACTTCGTCTCGGGATTCTTTGAAACTCGTCTTGTAATTCTTCAATAAATTAGACTTGAGTTCTTCGGCTTTAAGTAAACTTCCGTCTTTTGACTTTTTCTTCGATAAATCTTCAGAATTGGTCTTGGACTTCCGTTCTTTTTGCACTCTTGATTTCTTGACTTCGTCTTTCGTCTTTTTCTTCGATAAAAGCCCGTGAATGCCCGTGTTTTCTCCCCTTTTCACCTTTTCGTCCTAAAGCACAACAAAAACACAAACCACGCATAATTCCGACATTTACGACATAAAATACACGTTTTGGCTCGGTTATTATTGTAATTAAGTGGTAAAAAGGATGGGTGTTTACACACCTATCACGCTCCACTAATAATACTGATAAAATGGCCAAGCTGAGCTGAGTGGGACGATGCAGGATATCACTCTCCTGCAT
Source organism: Glebionis coronaria (assembly GCA_025667525.1). Taxonomy (NCBI): domain Eukaryota; kingdom Viridiplantae; phylum Streptophyta; class Magnoliopsida; order Asterales; family Asteraceae; genus Glebionis; species Glebionis coronaria. Next base: position 253,057,949 of record CM046878.1, read on the forward strand.
GTGAGTCACGACACCGGTGCCTCTAGTGCCATGGTTACGGTACCTGCGTAACTAGTACATAAACTGGTCATGCTTGTATAAAATTCTCAGGCAATATCTTAGTTATTTAAATTATTTCTGATAATTTATAACATGTACTGGGAAAAACATTTGGCTGCAGACGAGAAATTCTAATCATGCATAGAAGGGAAATCCTTACTGAAAGGACGGAAAATCCGTACCTCTAGTCCAGTAACTGACTGAATGGAAGACTTAACGAATACTACCGGGCTTCACGGAAGCTACAATAATAATAGACGTGAATAAGTTACCTGATTATTATTTAATTTACTATTCTTATTTTTCTCATTTACTTATTTTATTTCTGAAGTTCTGCACGTATTTTACTGATAAATATGCTCTTTAATTATAATTCATTCTAATATATTAACGACCTACTATTATTACGATACAAACGTATTCTGACGTTAATTAAAATACTATAATAAGTAACTTGTTAAAATGTAAGGTTTCTAATTAGTAAGTTTCTAAAACAATTTAATTCGTATAATAGAATTATACCCTTTTAAAAATATTACAAACCTTTTATAATTTATTTTATTTAAAACAATACAATTAGAACATTTATAAAAACATAAGTAATATAAAGGTATAATTCAAAGTCTTTTTTTTATAACAATGCCCCGAGCCTACCGAGATACCACTTTCTCGGTCGCACTAAAACGATTAAACCAAATATATAAAATCTGTCTATTTAAAATAGTGACAGAAATCTGAGTCACTAAAAAGTGTCATTAAAACTGGATTTCAAAAACTGTCTAGAAAACTATCATGACCATTCTGCGACAGAAATTTGTGTCACAAAACTGTCACTAATCTCAAAATAAAAGTATTATTTTCTATCTAAATTTATCCCACCGATGAAACACTTTATTCCCACTGCTTCTATTCCGTTTCCCACTAATTTCATTATGGTTCCCCCGTTTTGCTATTGTTCCCGCTGCCATGGTTTTGTTCCCACTGCCATGGCAATCCCAAACACCCCTACTGAGAATTAGTCCCAAACACCCCTGCTGTGATGATTTTTTTACCCACTGTTATTAAACAAACACCCCCCTGATGAGTCGTTTTTCCCACTATATTTAATCCGAACACCCCTTTGCTAAAACAAACGTCCCCCTGGTGGTTTGTGTCTCGGCTGACAACAATGGCCACCACCGAGAGTCCTTGACTCTCGGTTGTTCAGTAACCAAACACAACCCGACACCCTGATTCTTTCCACATGGTTACCTTTTATTTACATTATTATTATTTTAATTTACATATGGAATATCGTGATTAATTTTAAGATAAGGAGAAGTAGGGATTACCTTCATGTGATCTGGGGTTGATGTAGTGATTTTACTACTCTTTAGAAAAAGAGGGCAAATAGGGCCAGTAATGAATACGACGATTTAGGAAAACCGTGTATTAATGGCCCTAAAATGAGTTGGTTCTCAAGGAGGCTAGTGTGTTATGTGTGTAATGAATTGGATTATCTTTGTGATTATATTTTTGAGAAAGAAAAAATAGAAATGAGATTAGAAGAGAATGACGGTTACGAAGACGGATTAAACTAAGTCGAAAAAGGTGTACACGTAAAACCGTAAAAAGTGCTAAAATCAAAATTTTACCCTAAAAATTCCTAAAAATTACCAAAAATCCAAACTTGCCAAAACCTTTTAATTAATTAGATAATGACTTTTTAATGCTAATTAAAGCCCTAAAAATCAAAATTAATTATTAAAAAGTCCCAAACAAGATTTTAAAGTTTGTAAACCTCAAAAATACCCTAATTAAGCTAAAAAGTATTTTTCAAAATTTTAAAACAACTAAAAACTATTTTTAAATAATTAAAAACTACTAAAATTAATTAAAACTTAAATTAATTCTAGAAAATAATTAAAAGACTCTAAAAATATTTGGAAAGTTGCAAAAATCCTAATTAAGTGTTTAGAACCTAGGAAAAATATAAAAACTTAGAAAATCAGACTTTTAATTTTTAACAATAAAATAATATTAAAATAATATTAAAAATCCAAAAATCATAAAAAATTCTAAAAACTTGCAAACTAGCTAAATTTAACCTAAATAACTCAAAAATGAAAGTGAAATTACCTAAATACCCCTAATGGGCCTAGAAAATGGGCTAAACCCAAATCAGAACCTTATTGGGCCAAATTTGGGCCCAATAATAAAAAGTATTCAAAATAAGCCCAAAAAGCACAGGTTGACTCAAAATTTGATTTTAAACAACTTTTTCCAAAGGACCAAAAGCTGAAAGTGGGAAATAAGCTAGCTTATGCCAAACAGCTTATTCTTAATGGGCTTTTTGGCCCATTAAGCTATAAGCCAATGCCATAAGCTAAAATTTGACACACAAGCTTCTTTTGACCTAAATAAGACTTCTGCAAAAAGAAATTTGAAATAAACCCAAGGAATAAGCCTGAAAATGCAATAAGCAATCTACAGAAAACGACAAAATAGTCGTTTTTGAGTTCTAGGCCACCCCAAGTGCTGATTCAAGTTTCTATAGCTTCTAAATGACTTAATTAAGCAAAATCAACAAAGAGTTTTCAAATAAGCTAACTCATTAAGCTGGAAAAAGCAAATAAGCACTTATGTAAAAGTCAAATAAGTTGGTTTTCTAGTAAAAAGTCAAAGTCAAAGTCCAATAAGCTCCAGTCTACTTAAATGGGTCAAATAATGAAGACCTATCACAAAAAATAAGTTGTTGCAAGTCTGGATAAGCTAGAATAGCTTATTGATAAGCTGAGTTCAAAATTACACTAGCAGGGGCTAGTTTTAGGTGTTGACAGTGGAAACTTTTTCCACTGCTTGACTTGTTTGACTTTTGTCTTTAGTGACTTTTTTGGAGATTCAGATTACACAAAGGCACCCAAATGATCTTTGGATCAAAAGGAGTCAAGAACAGTCAAAATATCACAATCACAAACACCCAATTGACACAGTTTAATCAATCAATCACCAGATATGATACAGACATGAACACTTAAGCAGTTAAGCACTTATGAGCAGTTTTAGCAAAAATCAGCCAGCCAAATTCAACCAAATGCATACACAAGCTATTATAAACTCCAATAAGCAAGTCTAAACAGGTTTCATGCAATGGTTCAAAGAATTAAGCAAGATTCAAGCCAATGAATGTTACTGATGAACACTAACACATGCAGTTTTCTACTTTGCTGATGTATTTGACCAATAAGCCAGTTTCAACACTCAATATCAATCAAATAAGTTATAATAATGATGTTCTAACAACTTTCAACCCTAAGCATGCACAAATACTAGATTTCACCAAAATCCTAGGTCAAAAACAGTTAAATTCACCAAGTTATAGCAGATTGTGTGATTTGAAGTTTCAAACCCAAAAACTTGCAGCAAAACACTCTCAACAAGGCATATATCAGATACCAAGCATAAACAACACAATCCAACAACACAATATCAAGTTGCAATCACAAACAGGTAGACCCAAACACCCCTTTATCTTTTCAAAATCAAAATTTTCAAAGGAAAAGTGAGATTCAAGGCTACCCAAGCATCAATTAACACAATAACAACTAAGATTAATAGATTCAAGCAAGTATAAGCAAGAAAATTCACAAGAACTAAAGCAACACTCAAATATCACAAAAATCCAAAGTATTATCAGATTTTGGGATTAAGGGTGTGTACCTCATGGATGTACATCCACACCCACGAATTTATGAGCTTATGTACTAGCAAGAACAAGTAAAAGCTTCCAATAACACCCCTGCTAAGAATCAACAAGGTTAGAAGCACAAGTATAAAAATCAGAAACTTGAAAAATCTTGATTAATGCAACCTTGTTACCCCACACTTGATTATCCCCAAGTTATAAGCCTCACCATACCTTAATCAACTCAATTAGGATGCTATAATCAGCCCTATAACCCAAGAATTCCAAGATAGAAACAAGAACTTAGCAAAATATCAAGAAAATGAGAAAATGTGCAAACTTTTGTACACTCCTCTTTTGAAAACAGGTTTTTAACTTCAAAATCAGTAAACTAAGAACATAAACAAGCAGAAATAAGATGACACTTGGTCTTTCTTCAAAACACTTAACTCAAATTCATTAAACTGAAAAGGAATTTACAAGTGCTTGAACAAAGGAAAAACCAAAAGCAAACGTCTATGTTGGACCCTATACCCTTTATATAGAGGGTGTACATGGTCAGTTTAAACCTAAAAACTTAAAACCCTAACTTGTAGAAGCCCAAAAATGCCCTTGAGGTTTTGTCTTCTTTGGAGAATCATGTGACTGAATTGGCAGTTTGTGTGAGGTGTCCAAGGTGAAAAAGCATCCAAAGGCTCACAATAAAGCTTAAGTTTGAAGCTGAATATGAGTGGTAGATTCCCTGGCACCATTTTAGCTTTTTCCCAAAGACGTGTGAAGAGGTTTAAACATGTGAGCAAGATAATGATGTGGCATGGCTTTTTAAGGTGGGGTTAAGGTTATTAGTCCCTTAATCTTAAATCTAGAAGAGATTAAGGGCTAATTTCAAGTGTTATGAAAATACCCAATTTTCATAAGAACACCAAGAACACCTCATTTGATCTGTTTTCATGTTTAAACATGTTGTTAGGTGCCATAATCTTTATTTAAATAAAGATTAGTTAATACGGGTGTGAGTGGGATGTGATGTGGCACCAGGGAGAGAGTTGATTGGTGGAGAGAGTGAGTGGGGCACGTGTCACCCCACCACTGGTCTAGGTTACTATGTTGTCTGGCCAGCATTAAACCCCCATCTTTCATCAACTTGCTACTTTGTAAATAATAGGCCAAAACTCAGTTTTCTTTGTTATGGAAGTTTTGGTTTTCTCACTTTTGCCCCAAAAAGTTTCATAAAGTAAATTCAGGGTTATTTCTTGCCAATTTGTGATTCTTCAAGGGCTGATTTGGCATTTTGTTCAATGATAATGGTCTTGACTTGCATAATTGATGTTTTAGAGGACTAAATTTGCCAAGTCATGTTTGATGAGGGACCATTTTTGCCAAATGTTGAAAGTTGAGGGTCCTTTTTGTAATTTTGAAATTTTTAAAGGACCAAACTTGTAATTTCTTGTACTTTGAAGGACTTCATGATGTCTTTGACTTTGTGGAGGATATTGGTTGACAATTTAGCTTTGTTGAGGGGCTAAACTTGCCAAATCTTCAAAGTGGAGGGCCCTTTTTGTAATTTTGACAAACTTTAGGGACCAAACTTGTAATTAAGAGGATACAAGGGTATAAAGTGTCAATTCTTCCCTATTGGAGGACCCTTCTTCATAATTCTTCATATCTTCAAGGGTTGATCTTGGGAAAGTCTTCATTAGGGCTTGGTTCATTGTGCGGCTTCGTTTCCCGTGTTCGTTTTTGTATGATTCTTGTGATCTTTTGTCATTTTCTCAATATCCGTACCTAAAATACACAAGCAACAAACACAAGCATATATATGGGTATTTTGATGATATATAATGCATTTTAAGCCCCATTTGGACGATGAGACTATGTATAAAAGCAGTCTCATCACTCCCCCATACTAAACCATTACCGTGCCCTCACGCAATGCTAGAATAAAGTATCGTAGCATCTCCAAAATTCATTTTTATTTACTTTATTGAACGATAAACTACACTACTACTATTGCTACTTCTACTTGCGTTTTAGAAATAATGTATGATTTTTCATCACAAAATGGGACGTTTAGGTTCATAGAATAAGAACTCGTGAATGCTTCGTTAGAAATAATTTCATCGTCCTCGATTTTCACCCCAATTCCATGCCAAGCGTGCAACGAGATCATTGTCATTATAAGTTAGTAATGCTAACACTACTCATATGCCCCAATCACGTACTTATCCTCCCATTATTCCTAAGTTGTATCTCTTATATTTTATATTGTCTTGAATGTTTCACGAGGATACATTGTTTGACTTATGCGATAATAGAGATTTAGGTCTAAAAATAGAGTCCTAACAGTGTAACCAAGACCATCAAATTAATAACCCCTCCCAATAGACAACGATGTCAAAAAATTAAGTTGACAAGAAGAATCGATAAACACGGTTTTATAACGGTTTTGAACATGAGACTTATTACCAAGACTTTTATACGCCCCCTAACGGAAGGGCCTTATTATCTTTGGTTTACCTCCATCTTTTATTCAACTTCGCCATGAAGCTTTTATTATGACTTCGGTCTTGCCTTGCCTTTTATTATCCACCTCATCGGTAGTTTTATTAGCCAAAGACGTATATCCTCATGCTAAGGCGAATTTTGGATCTTTAAAGCTTCGAAGATTAAGGCTTGATTCACTTTCAATTTTGCATAGATTTTTCGGCCTTGTGGGGCTTCAAATTGTTTGCTAGATTTAGGTGAGCACTTGAAATCCTATTATTGGGTGAAGCTTTTGATTATTCGGGTGCCAATACTTCAAAACCGTGACGCTGGCGATACCTTAATGTCTTCCTAATTTAATTACACGGAAGCTACTAGAAAATACTAGAAACCCAACAATCCCAACTAAACCGCTAAGTCAATATTTATTAAGCAAAAAATATTTACATGAGAAGGGAGAATAAGCAAACAACGAGAACACATGAGTTTTTGAAAGAATACGAGTACTCTACGTTTAGCATAGTAACTTAAAATTAACCCTATCATTTCTCGTCCTCATTTAAGAGACTTAGCCTAATGTGTAGTTAAGGAACCAAAGCTAAGTGCTCAACACGCATGGTCAAGTCAAAAATTACTCTTATTCTCGCCATCGGAAAACCTACATTCGTGTCTTCAAACACTTATAAAACATGAGGAAATTTTTAAAATTTGGCCATTTTTAGCCTTATTTTGCAACAAAAACGATAAACAAAAAGATAAACTTTGGAAAGCGTGAAGGTTTGGCAAGGCAAGTATCTATTCACCCCCATACTAAAGTTAAACATTGTCCTCAATGTTTCGAGTCTAGGGGTGCAAACACCCCCATACTAGAGACGTAGTCGAATCCCTAATCTAGCATGGAAAGGCTGTAAATCAATAAATTTATAGCCGTTTATGAAGTGTGCTAAAAACCTAAGGTTAGAACATCAAAAGGATATATCATGGATATTGAGAAAGTCTTCAAAGCAAACGATCGAGTGCTCCCATAAACGAACACGAGAGGCTCCAATCGTGAAGATCATGATCATCTAAAGTCTACAATTCACAAACAACCACGAAACAAAGGTTGGAAGGGCACAAATCCCCACACGTTAACTACATTAGAAAGCGATAATATGTACATAGGATAAGCATGGGACTCCCCCACGAGGCTCCTCGTTTATGATTACCGAGTCATGAGCTCAACTCGATCCCCTCAATACTAATTATCATTGGGGAAGGTGACTTGGTCGAGGTAGTTCAAGGATGGAACTTCCCCGCCAAAGTAGTGCTTCAACCTATGTCCATTCACCTTGAAGTTAGGACCATCATCTTGAGCTAGCTCGATGGTCCCATACGGAAACACTTGAGTCACGGTGAATGGACCGGACCAACGGGATTTCAACTTACCGGAAAAGATTTTCAAGCGAGAATTAAAAAGCAAAACTTGATCCCCAATGTTAAAAACCCGGTTTTTAATTTTAGAATCATGCAACTTTTTAGTTTTTTCTTTGTAAATCAATGAATTTTCATAAGCAATGTCTCTCAATTCATCCAATTCATTTAATTGCATTTTCCGGTGTTTTCCCGCGGTCTCCATATCATCATTACAATGCTTTAGGGCCCAATAAGCCTTGTGTTCTAACTCGATAGGCAAATGGCAATTCTTTCCATACACAAGCTTATAGGGAGTGCACCCAATGGGCGTCTTATAAGCGGTCCTAAAGGCCCATAAAGCATCGTCCAACTTATCCGACCACAATTGTCGGTTTTCCCCAACGGATCTCTCCAAGATCCTATTCAACGCTCGGTTTGAAACCTCGACTTGCCCACTCGTTTGTGGGTGATAAGCCGTAGAAAGCCGATGTGTAACCCCATATTTCCTTAGGACCCTTTCGAATTGGTCGTTACAAAAATGGGTTCCACGATCGCTTATGATCGCACGAGGGGTTCCAAACCGAGAAGACAAGCTTTTCAAGAACTTGACTACCACACGAGCATCATTGGTGGACATGGCTTTGGCCTCCACCCACTTAGATAGGTAGTCAACCGCAACGAGAATGTACTTATTACCACGAGATGATTGGAACGGCCCCATAAAGTCTATACCCCAAACGTCAAAGATCTCACACACTTGGATTATGTTTTGTGGCATTTCATCTTTTTGTGAGGCTTTTCCTTGTCGTTGGCATGCATCACACGACTTCACAAGATCTTTTGCATCTCGGTAAATAGTAGGCCAAAAGAAGCCGACATCAAACACCTTCTTAGCCGTGAGATTAGCACCGTGGTGACCACCCGTCGGTCCCTCATGGTAAGCCCTAAGGATGTTAGAAGCTTCGGTGCCAAATACACAACGTCGGATGATTTGATCCGCACAAGTTCGAAACAAGTAAGAGTCGTTCCAAAAGTAGAACTTGACGTCACGTAAGAATTTTCGTTTTTCTTGAGTCGTCATACCCTTAATGATGAAGTTACCCGCATGGTAATTTGCAAAGTCCGCAAACCATGGGGTGGAAGAATCAAGCTTAGAATTCACTACACCAAGTGTCTCGAGTGGAAATGTTTCGGTGATTTCCTTGGGCTCGTAAACACTTTGGTGAGGATCTTCCAAATGAGAAAGATGATCGGCCGCTAGATTCTCGGCTCCTTTTTTGTCAACGATGGTGTGATCAAATACTTGAAGGAGGAGAATCCAACGAAGTAATCTAGGCTTAGCATCTTGCTTTTCCATGAGATACTTGATAGCCGAATGATCCGTATACACTATGCATTTAGCTAAGACGAGGTAAGGTCGGAATTTCTCAAATGCATACACCACGGCAAGGAATTCCTTTTCCGTTGTAGTGTATTTTAGTTGAGCCTCGGTCATCGTCTTTCTAGCATAGTGAATAGGCAAGAAGTGCTTATCATGACGTTGCCCCAAAACGCCCCCAATGGCGTAATCACTAGCATCACACATGAGCTCAAAGGGGAGGTTCCAATTGGGAGCAACAAGAATGGGAGCTTCGGTAAGTTTCCTCTTAAGGATTTCAAAGGCTCGTACACAATCTTCGTCAAAGACAAAATGTGACTCTTTTTCAAGAAGATGTGTAATGGGTCGAGAGATCTTTGAAAAATCCTTGATGAATCGACGATAAAAGCCCGCGTGGCCTAGGAAACTACTAACTCCCTTAACGGTTTTGGGATGAGGTAATTTGGCGATGACGTCTACCTTAGCTTGATCTACCTCAATCCCCGCTTTCGAGACCTTGTGCCCTAAGACGATTCCACTCTTAACCATAAAATGACACTTTTCCCAATTGAGCACAAGGTTGGTTTCCTCACAACGTTTCAACATTCTCTCAAGATTCGACAAGCACGATGTGAACGAATTACCAAACACGGAAAAGTCATCCATGAAGACTTCCATCGTCTTCTCGATCATGTCATGAAAAATAGCCATCATGCACCTTTGAAAGGTTCCCGGTACATTGCAAAGTCCGAATGGCATTCTACGATAGGCAAACATTCCATATGGACACGTAAACGTAGTTTTTTCTTGATCACGAGGATTGATGGGAATTTGGAAGTAACCGGAAAAACCATCTAAAAAGCAATAGAAATCGTTTCCCGCAAGACGCTCCAAGATTTGGTCTATGAAGGGCAAGGGAAAATGGTCTTTTCGAGTGTCTTCATTCAACTTTCGATAGTCAATGCACACTCTCCATCCGGTCACGAGTCTAGTGGGAATTAACTCGTTGGCATCGTTTGGCACAACGGTCATCCCTCCCTTTTTAGGGACACAATGAATAGGACTCACCCAAGGGCTATCGGAAATAGGGTAAATCATTCCCGCGTCAAGGAGTTTAAGGACCTCCTTTTTGATGACGTCGTGAATTTTGGGGTTCACCCTCCTTTGACTTTGGATTGCGGGCTTGTAATCCTCCTCCATTAATATTTTGTGGGTACAAAACTTGGATCGATTCCCTTAATGTCGGATAACTTCCGCGCAACTGCCCCTTTGTGATCCTTTAGAACATCGACAAGTGAGGTTTTTTCATCATTCGAAAGTTCCTTCGCAATAATAACCAGCAACTTGTCGTCCTCCTCCAAATAGACATATTCGAGATGAGGAGGTAAATCTTTAAACTCGAGAATAGGTGGTTCCTCAAGTGAAGATTTGGGCTCGATACTCATAACCTCCTCGGGTGGAGGAAATGGGAAATCGTTAAGAAAATCCTTGATAATCGAGAAGTCCTCATCGTTGTCGAGGTCTTCGTTACAAGTACGTGGAACATCGAATTCTTCCAACGTAAAACCACCACCTTTAAATGGAGTGAAGGTTGGTGTCGAATTATCAAGAATTGGATCTAACATAGTGGGATTGCCATTAGTTTCTTCATCACCAAAACCTAGAACTTCTTGTGAGAATTCCTCGCAAACCACATCAATCATATCAACGAGGTTTATGGTTGCAACGGAATAAACATGAGAGATTTGAGAGTTTTGAGTTGCGTTTATAACAAGTTCCTCGTCGTTGAAACGTAAGGTGATCTTTCTAGCATGAACATCGATTAAAGCCATAGACGTATCTAAAAACGAACGACCTAATATGAGAGGAACTTGAGGATCCGTGGGGATATCAACAACGATAAAGTCTACGGGATAGTAGAACTTCCCCACTTTCACAAAAACGTCTTCCGCCAAACCACATGTGGGAATCGTGGAATGGTCGGCCAACTCGATAGACATTAGTGAAGGAGTAAGATTAGGAAGATTGAGCGACTTGAAGATTGCAAGTGGCATCAAGTTAATGCTAGCACCAAGATCGGCCAAGGCGAAGCATTCCTCCATATCTTGGATTGCACAAGGAATCAAGAATTTACCGGGATCACCGACTTTTTGAGGTATGCGATTAAGATAAACCGACGAACAACTAGACAATTGGTGCAATTTCTCCTTGTTGTTCAACTTACTCTTAAAGTTAGCGGCAAATCGAGGCATCATGACCAAAGCATCGGCGAAACTCACATTAAGGTGCAAATCACGAAACATTTTCATAAAAAGCTCAAATTGGTAATTGTCGCGCTCTTGACGTTTCTCCTTCCTAAGTCTCGATGGATAGGGCAAAGGTGGTGTGGGTTGAGGCATAGTAGGCATAGCCTTTGGAATCTCGGGTTCTAATGTTGGTAATGGGTCAACCGTAGGTGTGGCATGAGCGGTACTTCGTGGGATTGGGACATGCTCCTTTTGGACCACCACCTCGGGTTCTTCCTCAATTGCTTCCTCCGTAGGAGAAATTGGTTGAGGAGTCGGTTCCTTAAGTGTCTTACCACTACGTGTGGTAATCACTTTCATCTCACCCTTAGGGTTGGATACGGTGTTGCTAGGAAGACTACTCGAAGACGGTTTACACATTATTGCCTCAAACATAGATGAGATTTTATCTTCAAACACGGATTGCCTCTTCTCGGCTTTAATCATTTCTTGTTTAATCTCGTGTTGCCCTTGTTCCATTTTTTGTTGGTTTTGTTGTAACCTAGTGACATTTCCTTCCATCTTGTTGGTGTGGATTTTAAGTTCATTAGCTAACTCATTTTTCAACTCTTTCTTCAAGTCGTTCTTAAACTCGGATCTTAGGCTAATGATTTCTCTTTGAATATTGTCAAACCTAGCATCATTCCCACTAGCGTACTCAACAAACTCACTTGGAAGATCTTTCAATGTTTGCAAACCTTTGTTGTTGTTTTGAAAATCATTTTGATTCTTGTTTGAAACTTGATTATTAGCCCCTTGATTACCATAGTTTCCCTTGTTGTAATTGTTTTTGAAACCAACTTGATTGTTGCGATAGTTGTTGTTAGCATTTTGATTTGAACCAAAACCCGGTGGAGTCAATTGATTAGAGCGGGAAACTTGACCGTTTTGGTTGTAATTTCCCGTGGCCGCGAAGGCACTCGAAGTGTTACCACCGTTGGTAATGCACTCAGAGAAATCATGACCTCCACCACAATACATGCAAGAAACCTCAACCGCTTTAGCCATAGCGGGAGCACTTTGTTCACCAACTTTAAACTCAATCAAAAGTCCTTTTAGCTTATCAGAAATCTTGTTTTCCAAGTTCGCCTCAATTTGGCAAGCATCGATGGTAGTAGACAAAGAAGGTGAAGCCGAAGACGAAGCCTTACGAACACTAGACGTGCTACGAGGACTATACACCTTAGATCTATTCTCAATTATCACCAAAGCATCCTCAACCGTTTTACACAAAAAATTACCACCCGCGGCGGCATTCAAATAATACCTTTCATGATCATTAAGTCCATTGTAAAACGTGTCAATTTGATGCAAGTCGGAAAAACCGTGATGAGGACATTCATGTAACATTTCCTTAAACCTATTCCAAGCCGTTGAAAAACTTACATTAAACTCTTGTGAAAATTTTGAAATCTCGTTTTTCAAATGCGTAGTCTTAGAGGGCGGAAAAAATTGGTTCACAAACTTAGACACGAGATCCTTCCACGTCAATATAGAATTGGGTGGCTCTTTCTCTAACAAAATTTTAGCGGGCCCCGCTAAGGAATACGGAAAAAGCATCATCTTAATCGAGTCATTCGAGACATCCTTAAACTTGCAAGTGGCGGTAAGACGATTGAATTGGCGGATATGGTTGTGTGGATTGTCTTCTCATCACCACGGAATTTGTTGTTTTGGATCATCGACAACAAACCCGTTTTCACCTCAAAATTCTCCGCAAGGATAGCGGGAATCACAATAGCCTCTCCATAACCCTCGGTGGGTGCTTGAAGTAACTCCATCATAGTTCGATTCTCCATGGTTGGTGCTTCTCTTACAATGGGTTCGTCAATAGGAGACTCCTCACTAGAAAGATTGGGAGTGGGAGTTTTGTTCTTTCGTTTACGTGCACGTCTTGCTTGATTACGAGTTAGCATAAACGTCACGTACAACGAGGGGACGAGCAAAGAAGATTCTTTTTGGTGTTTTGTATTTTTCAATTTTTTTTTGTGGTTTTTGATTGTATTAACCTTTTTGGATTTTGGTGAATGTATTAAGTAGACTCAAATCTACAAATCTCCTCCTTAATCAAATCTCTTGATTAAAGAAGCCTCAAGGAATGAAAACGATCACGTGAAGTGAACGCCTTCGATGACTTTAGAACGTTGGTGGAACACCAAAACGTTCAAGAGGGTTTAATCAATGGAAACCAAGAAAATATATATGATACTTAGTAATACTTTGGGCGGCAAAACCCTCGATTAGCTCTCAAAATCAAATACTCACAAGCAAGCGGGGAAACGAGGCGGCGCGAAGCACTTAAGAGCCTTTTTCCTTAGGATATATTTTATAATATCCGCCTTATACCCAGCTTATAGTTTATATTTTTCAAGATTGAGCTTCACGAAAGTATTTATCTATTTTTGCCTTTTTCTTTGGTTTGAGATTCGAATACAATGATTGGGTAATGACCTCCCAAGTCAAGCTTGTGACTTCTCACGTATTTGGAGTACTTGTGAATTTATTGTTCTACGTATACACTATAGTAATAGTATTCACACAAAAACCAAAAACCGATAATACGTATTAGTAGAGTGCCACTAATACAAATACTATTTATGGTTAGTATATAAAAACAACAATTCCAATCAAAACACAACACGCCTCCCCGGCAGCGGCGCTAAAATGATGTAGTGATTTTACTACTCTTTAGGAAAAGAGAGCAAATAGGGCAAGTAATGAATACGACGATTTAGGAAAACCCCTAAAATGAGTTCGTTCTCAAGGAGGATAGTGTGTTATGTGTGTAATGAATTGGATTATCTTTGTGATTATATTTTTGAGAAAGAAAAATAGAAATGAGATTAGAAGATAATAACGGTTACGAAGACGGATTAAACTAAGTCGAAAAAGGTGTACACGTAAAACCGTTAAAAGTGCTAAAATTAAAATTTTACCCTAAAAATTCCTAAAAATTACCAAAAATCCACAATAATATTCTAAGAGTTTACAAAAAATCCAAACTTGCCAAAACCTTTTATTTAATTAGATAATGACTTTTAATGCTAATTAAAGCCCTAAAAATCAAAATTAATTATTAAAAAGTCCAAAAATAAGATTTTAAAGTTTGTAAACCTCAAAAATATCCTAATTAAGCTAAAAAGTATTTTTCAAAATTTTAAAACAACTAAAAATTATTTTTAAACAATTAAAACCTACTAAAATTAATTAAAACTTAAATTAATTCTAGAAAATAATTAAAAGACTCTAGAAATATTTGGAAAGTTGCAAAAATCCTAATTAAGTGTTTAGAACCTAGGAAAATATAAAAACTTAGAAAATCAGACTTTTAATTTTTAACAATAAAATAATATTAAAATAATATTAAAAATCCAAAAATCATAAAAAAATTCTAAAAACTTGAAAACTAGCTTAATTTAACCTAAATAACTCAGAAATGAAAGTGAAATTACCTAAATACCCCTAATGGGCCTAGAAAATGGGCTAAACCAAATCAGAACCTTATTGGGCCAAATTTGGGCCCAATAATAAAAAGTGTTCAAAATAAGCCCAAAAAGCACAGGTTGACTCAAAATTTGATTTTAAACAACTTTTTCCAAAGGCCCAAAAGCTGAAAGTGTGAAATAAGCTAGCTTATACCAAACAGCTTATTCTTAATGGGCTTTTTGGCCCATTAAGCTATAAGCCAATGCCATAAGCTAAAATTTAACACACAAGCTTCTTTTGACCTAAATAAGACTTCTGCAAAAAGAAATTTGAAATAAGCCCAAGGAATAAGCCTGAAAATGCAATAAGCAATCTACAGAAAACGACAAAATAGTCGTTTTTGAGTTCTAGGCCACCCCAAGTGCTGATTCAAGTTTCTATAGCTTCTAAATGACTTAATTAAGCAAAATCAACAAAGAGTTTTCAAATAAGCTGACTCAATAAGCTAGAAAAAGCAAATAAGCACTTATGTAAAAGTCAAATAAGTTGGTTTTCTAGTAAAAAGTCAAAGTCAAAGTCCAATAAGCTCCAGTCTACTTAAATGGGTCAAATAATGAAGACCTATCACAAAAAATAAGTTGTTGCAAGTCTGGATAAGCTAGAATAGTTTATTGATAAGCTGAGTTCGAAATTACACTAGCAGGGGCTAGTTTTAGGTGTTGAGTAGTGGAAACTTTTTCCACTGCTTGACTTGTTTGACTTTTTGTCTTTAGTGACTTTTTTGGAGATTCAGATTACATAAAGGCACCCAAATGATCTTTGGATCAAAAGGAGTCAAGAACAGTCAAAATATCACAATCACAAACACCCAATTGACACAGTTTAATCAATCAATCACCAGATATGATACAGACATGAACACTTAAGCAGTTAAGCACTTATGAGCAGTTTTAGCAAAAATCAGCCAGCCAAATTCAACCAAATGCATACACAAGCTATTATAAACTCCAATAAGCAAGTCTAAACAGGTTTCATGCAATGGTTCAAAGAATTAAGCAAGATTCAAGCCAATGAATGTTACTGATGAACACTAACACATGCAGTTTTCTACTTTGCTGATGTATTTGACCAATAAGCCAGATTCAACACTCAATATCAATCAAATAAGTTATAATAATGATGTTCTAACAACTTTCAACCCTAAGCATGCACAAATACTAGATTTCACAAAAATCTTAGGTCAAAAACAGTTAAATTCACCAAGTTATAGCAGATTGTGTGATTTGAAGTTTCAAACCCAAAAACTTGCAGCAAAACACTCTTAACAAGGCATATATCAGATACCAAGCATAAACAACACAATCCAACAACACAATATCAAGTTGCAATCACAAACAGGTAGACCCAAACACCCCTTTATCTTTTCAAAATCAAATTTTTCAAAGGAAAAGTGAGATCCAAGGCTACCCAAGCATCAATTAACACAATAACAACTAAGATTAACAGATTCAAGCAAGTATAAGCCACAAAATTCACAAGAACTAATGCAACACTCAAATATCACAAAAATCCAAAGTATTATCAGATTTTGGGATTAAGGGTGTGTACCTCATGGATGTACATCCACACCCACGAATTTATGAGCTTATGTACTAGCAAGAACAAGTACAAGCTTCCAATAACACCCCTGCTAAGAATCAACATGGTTAGAAGCACAAGTATAAAAATCATAAACTTGAAAAATCTTGATTAATGCAACCTTGTTACCCCACACTTGATTATCCCCAAGTTATAAGCCTCACCACACCTTAATCAACTCAATTAGGATGCTATGATCAGCCCTATAACCAAGAATTCCAAGATAGAAACAAGAACTTAGCAAAATATCAAGAAAATGAGAAAATGTGCAAACTTTTGCACACTCCTCTTTTGAAAAAAGGTTTTTAACTTCAAAATCATTAAACTAAGAACATAAACAAGCAGAAATAAGATGGCACTTGGTCTTTCTTCAAAACACTTAACTCAAATACATTAAACTGAAAAGGGATTTACAAGTGCTTGAACAAAGGAAAACCCAAAAGCATACGTCTATGTTGGACCCTATACCCTTTATATAGAGGGTGTACATGGGCAGTTTAAACCTAAAAACTTAAAACCCTAACTTGTAGAAGCCCAAAAATGCCCTTGAGGTTTTGTCTTCTTTGGAGAATCATGTGACTGAATTGGCAGTTTGTGTGAGGTGTCCAAGGTGAAAATGCATCCAAAGGCTCACAATGAAGCTTAAGTTTGAAGCTGAATATGAGTGGTAGATTCCCTGACACCATTTTGGCTTTTTCCCAAAGACGTGTGAAGAGGTTTAAACATGTGAGCAAGATAATGATGTGGCATGGCTTTTTAAGGTGGGGTTAAGGTTATTAGTCCCTTAATCTTAAATCTGGAAGAGATTAAGGGCTAATTTCAAGTGTTATGAAAATACCCAATTTTCATAAGAACACCAAGAACACCTCATTCGATCTGTTTTCATGTTTAAACATGTTGTTAGGCGCCATAATCTTTATTTAAATAAAGATTAGTTAATACGGGTGTGAGTGGGATGTGATGTGGCACCAGGGAGAGAGTTGATTGGTGGAGAGAGTGAGTGGGGCACGTGTCACCCCACCACTGGTCTAGGTTACTATGTTGTCTGGCCAGCATTAAATCCCCATCTTTCATCAACTTGCTACTTTGTAAATAATAGGCCAAAACTCAGTTTCCTTTGTTATGGAAGTTTTGGTTTTCACACTTTTGCCCCAAAAAGTTTCATAAAGTAAATTCAGGGGTATTTCTTGCCAATTTGTGATTCTTCAAGGGCTGATTTGGCATTTTGTTCAATGATAATGGTCTTGACTTGCATAACTGATGTTTTGGAGGACTGTATTTGCCAAGTCATGTTTGATGAGGGACCATTTTTGCCAAATGTTGAAAGTCCAGGGTCCTTTTTGTAATTTTGGAATTTTCAAAGGACCAAACTTGTAATTTCTTATACTTTGAAGGACTTCATGATGTATTTGACTTTGTGGAGGATATTGGTTGACAATTTAGCTTTGTTGAGGGGCTAAACTTGCCAAATCTTCAAAGTGGAGGCCCCTTTTTGTAATTTTGACAAATTTTAGGGACCAAACTTGTAATTATGAGGATACAAGGGTATAAAGTGTCAATTCTTCCATATTGGAGGACCCTTCTTCATAATTCTTCAAATCTTCAAGGGTTGATCTTGGGAAAGTCTTCATTAGGGCTTGGTTCATTGTGTGGCTTCGTTTCCCGTGTTCGTTTTTGTATGATTCTTGTGATCTTTTGTCATTTTCTCAATATCCGTACCTAAAATACACAAGCAACAAACACAAGCATATATATGGGTATTTTGATGATATTTAATGCATTTTAAGCCCCATTTGGATGATGAGACTATGTATAAAAGCAGTCTCATCAGGGGTACACACACGCGAAATCCATAAGAAAAGAAAATCTGCCACCCTATTGTTTCTATTCTGCCGGAGGTTCAAAACCAACACAAACCCTATTTATTTTATTTTTGTTTTGTTTACTGTTTGAGAAAAGGGGTGGGACTAAACCCCCGTTTGTTAATCTTTAGGGTTTGTTGGGCTAAAAGCCCAATTACCTTTCCCTCTTGTCCTAATTGCCGGCCCAACTTCACACATATCACTTTTATTTTCGTTTCGTGTTATAATATTAGAGGTTCGTGATCGTGTTTTGATTCCTGAACGAAATAATTTTTTCTGCGTTGTAATAATTACATAATACTGAATAACTTAATATTAAATATTTACAGGTATTAATTATTAATCTGAATAATTAAGTACGCCACGTTTTTAATTAGACTGAGACTGTATTCGTTTTAAGTTCTTGTATTTTAAATATGGGTTTTACAATTCTTCCCCTCTAAAAAAAAATAATTCGTCCTCGAATTAAAGATGCGATAATGTTGTGGTTTTACAATTCTTCCCCTCTAAAAAGGAGAAATTCGTCCTCGAATTAAAGGTAATAAGCTGATGAAGTTATCAGAACTGACAGAATACGTAAACAGAAAACACAATAAGCTAAAGAATAATTTGTCTTCTAATTAAGACATAATCGTGACATGGCTGAAGAGAACATGGAACGTGACATGACTGAAAGGACTTAACTGGATTTATTAAAGGAAAAGGAATGAGAGGTCCGGATGGACTCCTCTGTTTCGAGTGGCTTCCAGCTCGAAATGATTCCCTCAAGGGTCTAAACATAATGAACATCTTTGTCCCGGTGACCCTGTCCTGACGATGCTGAATAGTTTTTGGTTCCATATTTAAGATGGATTTTCTGAATCTAATAAACTGAATAATGATAACATGAAGGATACATGAAACGGTACGTATAAATATCCTGAAAGATAACATTTCTATATCTGAGCAAGCTGCTGGAAATATATAGGGTCGAACTACGTGAACAATTGTGAACGTGCTACGTGAGCAATTGTGAACGTGGTTCACGATCATCTGATGAATGCTGGGCATGGAATATGTCGTGAACCTGATCTATGGAACATATTGTGAACGTGATACTAGACATATCATGAACGTATGCTGACTTAGGAAGGAATCCCAGACGATACGGCCTGAGACTGAGACGTATGCCTGAGTATGGAAACGCTGTACCAAACTTGAGTCTAGTTCTTAAGCTTTCTATAACCGTATTCGGTAATCTGTGAAACGTGTATAGCGGAATGGAACACGAACTTGAACGTGAACAATATTATGAACGCAACCGTGAGCTTAAATCATGAGATGGCATAAAACATGAACTGAAACAGCATCATACTACGAATGAGACGTAAACGTGAAAGTGAAAATAATCATGAAAGTAAAGTGGACGTAAACATACACTTGATCGTGAACATGAATTATGTCTGATATGATGGTCGATGGAATGCCTCAAATTCGTACAATTTACTGCTAAATTTTTTGCAGGTCCGCTACTACGTAATCCTTCCTGATGCAAGAAAACGCGTAGGTTTAATATATGGTCGACAATGACTTAGATAGTATTATACTTTTTCTGAGTCTGTGGTAACTGATAACAATCTTCATGGAGTCTTGTCTCCTTTCGGTCCAGAATTTCTACTGGTAGTAGCATGTCGGTGTTCTATCTTGAACCTGAGGTATGTCAGGCATTAGATATGAACATAGCTGCCTCAACGTGTTATACTGTTTCTATCAAAATACTGCCTGGAATTTTGGTACATTCAGGTGGAATTTGGGTGAATAATCATGAAAGAATTTCGAGTCTGGGTAACATAGATCTCTCCTAGCGTAGGATCTTATGTGATGCAAAAAAAATAAAAAAATCTGTGTAGGTCCTCTCTTTTATGCGTAGGCTTAGTCATGGAAAGCTAATCGTGAGAACTGTAAGGGATTTCTATGGTAGTAGTTTTCTGAGTTCTAGAAATTTTGTATGTTTGTCACCGACGTCAGTCTTGACCATTTGGTGATGGCCTTCACCTTCGCAGGACTGTCTGAAATTTTTCCTACTGAAATAGTGTGGTTCAGAAATGCCATTTCGTTCAACTGGGATTCACATCTGGAATGCTGCGTATTTAATTTTCTCCTATCGGAGAATCTGCGGGGTCGTGAAAAGATGATTCTCATGTTCTCCTCTAGAATTTAGGAGATCAGAATGTTATCAATGAATGTACTGACGATTTTGTCTGAGAAATCATGGAAAAATTTTATTCATATATTCCATAATATAGCTAGAGCATTAGGGAGTTCAAAAGTATAACATCAAAATTTTTAGAGAGACTGTAATATGTGCAACAGCAGTCTGAAAAACATCATGTTCTTTCTCTCACCACAGACGATAGCATGATCGTAAATTGTCCTGGAAAATGTTTAAGACCTCGTAGCAGATCAGATAAACCTGCTATTTATGGAATGAACATTGATTAAGAATGGTGATCTTGTAGAAATTTTCAGTGATCGATACATGATCTCATGATACCAGCCTTCTTCCTACTAGACAGAAAGGGTACACCTCCTGGCGCTGCGCTAGGGCGAATAAAGCCTCGTACCGGTAACTCTTGCAGCTAAGGCTGCAATTCTTTTAACTTAGCTGAAGTCCTGCGATAAAGAGTTCTGAAAATAGGTTATGTCCTTGAGACAAGCCCTATGTTAAACTCTGTCTCGTGGTTAGGACGGAATTTCTTGAAAACTAATAAGTGTGAAAACACTTATCCTTTTACCACTTATTTCCAATAATAACAAGACCAAAACGTGTGATTTATGTCATAAAAGTCGGAATTATGCGTGGTTTGTGTTTTTATTGTGTTTTAGGACCAAAATATGGAAAAGGAAGAAAACACGGGCTTTCACGGGCTTTTATTGAAGAAAACGGGAAAAGACGAAGTCAAAAGATCAAGAGTGCAAAAAGAACGGAAGTCCAAGGCCTATTCTGAAGATTTATCGAAGAAAAAGTCAAAAGACGGAAGTTAACGAAGTCAAAGAACTTAAGTCTAATAGGAGAAGAAAATTAAAAAGACAAGTTCAAATCCCGAGACGACAAAGACGAAGAATTAAAGTCGAGTCGAGAAAACGTGAAGAGAGCAAGAAAGAAGATGCAACACATGCACTCCCTCCACCTTCCCTATAAATACCCTCCTAATAGTCATTAGGAGGGTGGTTAGATTTTTAGTAAATTTTTCATTTTTTTGTTTTCTCTAGTTTTTAGAGAGAGAAAGTCTTAAACTTTCTCTCACTTGTTCATCTCTTTCTTTTAATCTTTCAAGATTAACTCTTTGTATTGCTTATTTTTATTAATCAAGTTCTATTTTAAGCTTTTATCTCTTAATCTCATTTTACTTTTCTTTGATTTAAGATTGATTTTGGTGCGATTATCATGTGATCCGTGTTGTTCTAATTGATTTCGTGCTTAAAAGTTAATCTTTTGATCATTTTATAAGTTTTCATTTGATTAAGCTTTAAGACTTTTGTGCTTATTGGCTTATTTTTATGATTAGCTTATTTTTCTTATTAAAAAGTTTTATTAAAAAGTTTATGTTTTTATTGTTTGATCTAAAAAGTTGCTTGATTTCGAGTTAGATAAGTTGATTAAAGTGCTTATTTGATTCGGTTAAGTATTTGGATTTATAAGTTTTGGATATTAGCTTATTGAACTTAGCTTATTATCTAGCCTAAACAAATCCCTTTATTTTCGGAAAAGGGAGTTTAAATCCCCTTTCCGATTGAGTTTTCCGACCGGTGCACCTTCATAACCAATTTCCACGATTTTAGGAAAGGTTGCTAACTCCCCTTTCCGATCGGCCCCTTTTTCTGATCGACACCACTCTTCAATATTCCGATTGGTGGCTTTGTTAATATTCCGACGGTAGGGTTTTTACTTATTCCGATTGGGATTTGTCCCGTATTCCGATTTGTAGCCTTGTTGAACTTTCCGATTGGTAGCATTTTGTCAACATTCCGATCACAACCAAGCCTTGATATTCCGATTGGGACTTTCCCAGTATTCCGATTGTGTTGCACCACCTACATTCCGATCAACCGATCGGAAAACATTCCGATCGGGGGCCTTTTTGGTTTGTTTTGGTTTCTTTCGATATCACTTTCTTATAGTACTTTTTATTTTCTGAAAATTTTCAAAGTGTTAGTTTTATTTAGTGAATTAGTATTTTTCCATTGTCACCTTTACGTTTATATGCATTTGTTTTTACTCGTTATTCAAATTAATCTTTTAACTTCCATTTTACTCAACGACACTTTATTTACTTGCTAGTAGTTTAAAACAAACAAAACCAAACCATTCTCTTGATTCACCAAAAGACGATTGAGTCGCACTTAAGACCGGTTTTCAATTCGAAAAGATTCGGAACTAACGATAATATTTTATACCTAGCCAAAAGCAAAATATTAAATGGCGCCGCTGCCGGCTCTTTTCGTTAAGATAAACGGTTTCTAGTGAGAGACGCATTGAATTTTGGGATCCGTTCTTTGAACGTTATTTTCATTGCTATAAAAATTTCCAAAAATCCATAAAAAATATAAAACTCTTCAAAAATACAAAAACATTAAAAAACCTATAAAAACCAAAAAGATTATATAGATATTCTTTGTGTATATTTTTCTTCTGCAGGTGCATGCGTACTAGATCTTCCAACTATTCTGAGCTCGAGACTCTTGAAGATTTAGATATGGATGGTGTTAATAACAACAATAATCACCCACCTCAAAACAATTTGAATAATAACAACAACAACAACAACAATGTCCTTCTACCTGATTTACGAACCATGGAGGAATTGTGCAACCCACCATGAATGGACGCGGAGGCCCGATTCCGCCAATGCACGTCACGGCTCAGGAGTTTTCGTTGAAGCATCATATGATACAACAAGTGCAAACGAACCCATTTCGTGGAATTCCGGATGATGATGCCAACAAACACCTCGACAAATTCATTACCATGACCCAAAGCATGAAGTGCTCCGGTGTTTCTATGGATGACCTTCGCCTTCAACTTTTTCCACACTCGCTTTCTCACCATGCCGAAAAATGGTTTGACCGTCTTCCTAAGAATTCTATTCATACGTGGAATGACATGACTCAACGCTTTTTATCGCGCTACTTTCCCCCATCCATGGTCACTAGCCTTCGTAACCAAATCAGTGGATTTATGCAAGAGAATGATGAATCGCTTTTCGATGCTTGGGAACGTTACAATGATTTGATCGACCGCTGTCCTAATCACAATATGCTTCCCGTCACTCTCATTGACACCTTTTACAATGGTCTCACTTTTCGTGATCGTGACACGATCAATGCCGCCGCCGGTGGTACTTTTATGAAGAGGAGATCGGAGGAGTGTCGAGAGTTGATCGAAAACATGACTACTCACCACAAGAATTGGGATTCATCCGCATCCTCAAGATCTAACTCGAGAGTCAATGTTTCCTCTACTACCTCCAATCCTGAAATGTCTGAAATTTCTCGACAACTCGCTGAAATGAATAAGAATTTCATGGCCATGGCCACAAACCACTTTCAACAAGCTAAAGCCGTTGCTATTTCTTGTGACACATGTGGTGGCCCTCACTCTTATAATGATTGTCCTTCTACCCAAGGCAATTATTCTGAAAACGTTAACGCAGCTTACGGCACTTATCCCACGGGAGGCTACCAAGCTCGCCCTCAAGGAGACCGTGGCTTGCTAAGTTATCGTTCCAACAATTATCTTGCTCCTCCCGGTTTCCCTCCTGCAAACCAAAACCAACAACAAAGCTACAACCGAAACAACCAATCCCAACCTCGTGCTCAAAATCAATATCAATCCCACAGAAACCCATACCCAACTCAAGGAAATTCTCAAGCTCCACCTCTCAATCAACCGATGGCCGTAAACTAAGACGTCGAGACGTTCATGAAGACTAATCGTGAGATGGTGACGAATCTTCAGAGTCAATTTGTCAACTTGAAGAATGACATGGTGAAACAAGGGAGCGATATTCGAGCCGAGCTAAGGAATGACATGGCCAAACACAGCAATGATATTAATGCCAACATGCAAAACACTTTTAACAATCAAGCTCTTCACCTTCGTGATATGATTGGTTCGCTCATCCAAAGTAATCAACCCTCTTCTTCGGGTACTCTTCCGAGTAATACCGTTGCGAATCCAAGGGGGGAGATGAAAGCAATCACCACTCGTAGTGGAAAAGGTTATATGGAACCCGAGCTTCCTACACCTCCACCCGTGATTGTGAACAAGGAAACCGAGCAACTTTCCCCACCTCCTTCACCTTCTATCCCCATTTCCCCACCACCCGTGGTTGTGAGTGATCCTATTCCCTTAAAACCTTCTTCTTCATCCAATATACCTTATCCTTCAAGGTTGAGGAAAGAGAAGCAAAAGAGCAAGGATGATATTCAAGTTTCAAACTTTCTTAAAATGTTTAAACAACTGAATTTTAACATCTCCTTTGCCGAGGCTCTCGCTCACATGCCCAAATACGCTAAGATGTTTAAAGATCTTTTAAGTGATAAGGAAAATCTTCTGGACATTGCTCAGACCCACCTTAATGAGAATTGCTCCGCAGTGCTCTTAAGGAAATTGCCCACCAAACTTGGTGATCCGGGTCGCTTCTTGATTCCTTGCAACTTCCCGGGAGTAGAGAATTGCATGGCCTTAGCCGATCTAGGTGCTAGTATAAACTTAATGCCTTTAAGTGTTTGGAAGCAATTATCTCTCCCCGAGCTAGTCCCCACCAAAATGACTTTGGAATTAGCCAACCGTACGGTTGCTTATCCAGTGGGGATAGCCGAAGATGTCTTTGTTGGCGTTGACAAATTCACCTTCCCGGCGGATTTTGTTGTCGTTGATTACGAGATGGATCCCCGTGTTCCATTAATCGTTGGACGTCCATTTCTGAGGACCGGTCGCACTCTCATTGATGTTGCCGCAGGCGAAATAATCATGAGAGTTGGTGACGATAAAATTGTCTTCAACATGGGTAAGATTTCTAAGCAACCTTATTCGTATGAGAGTGTTAATGCTATTGATGTTCTCGATGAGGCTTGTGAAGAACATTTTCATGATGCTTGCAAAAGTACTCTTTCTTCTCTACCCAATGTTGAGACCGTTGCCTCAATTGCTCCAGCATTGACTCCTTTTGGAGAAAGTGACTTGGATGATTTCGAAGCTAGCTTGGGTCCTCTCGATATTAAGTATGATAATTTGTCCACCAATTGGGATGAAGATATTCGTACTATTGAGAGACTTCTCAATGAGGACCCGCTGTCTCCTCCTGCTCCTAAAGAGGTGACTAATGATGATCCATCGTTAGTTTCACCATGTATTGAGGATCCTCCTACTCTTGAGCTTAAGGACCTACCTCCTCATCTTGAGTACGTTTTCCTGGAAGACGACGAGAAGCTACCGGTCATCATCGCAAAGGATCTGAGAGAAGACGAAAAAGAACGCCTTGTCGTTGTCTTGAAGAAGCATAAACAAGCTATCGCTTGGAAAATCTCCGACATCCGTGGAATTGATCCTCGTTTCTGCACACATAAAATTCTCATGGAGGACGACTTTAAGCCCACAATTCAAAGCCAACGAAGGGTGAATCCTAAAATCCATGAAGTCATCAAAAAAGAGGTTATCAAACTTCTTGATGCGGGTATGATTTACCCTATTTCGGATTCACCATGGGTTAGTCCAGTCCATTGTGTGCCTAAGAAAGGCGGAATCACCGTTGTGCCCAATGCAAACAACGAGTTAATTCCTACCCGTCTCGTTACTGGGTGGAGAGTTTGTATAGACTACCGCAAACTCAATGATGCCACGAGAAAGGATCATTTCCCTCTACCTTTTATGGACCAAATGCTTGAACGTTTAGCTGGTAATGAATATTACTGCTTTCTTGATGGTTTCTCGGGTTATTTTCAAATACCCATCGATCCCCAAGATCAAGAGAAGACAACATTCACTTGTCCCTACGGCACATTTGCTTATAAAAGAATGCCTTTTGGCTTATGCAATGCCCCCGGGACTTTCCAAAGGTGCATGTTGGCTATCTTCCATGACATGGTTGAGCAAACCATGGAAGTCTTCATGGATGATTTCTCGGTCTTCGGGGATTCCTTCTCTTCTTGCCTTGCCAATTTGGAACGTATGCTTAAGCGGTGCGAAGACACTCGCCTTGTTCTGAATTGGGAAAAATGCCATTTTATGGTAAAAGAAGGCATTGTGCTAGGACATAAAATCTCTAAAGCCGGTCTTGAAGTCGACCGTGCTAAAGTAGATGTCATAGCCAAATTACCTCCACCTTCAACCGTGAAGGGTGTGAGAAGTTTTATGGGTCATGCGGGCTTCTATCGTAGATTCATTCAGGATTTCTCTAAAATCGCTCGCCCGATGACCCACCTCTTGGAAAAAGATACTCCTTTTATCTTTTCTAAAGAGTGTCTCGAAGCCTTCAATCTTCTCAAGGATAAGCTAACTAAGGCACCGGTCTTGGTTACCCCTAACTGGGAGCTGCCTTTTGAATTGATGTGCGATGCTAGCGACTTTGCTATTGGTGCGGTTTTGGGCCAAAGAGTGAATAAACACTTCCAACCAATCCACTACGCTAGCAAAACAATGACAGGGGCTCAATTGCATTATACGACAACCGAAAAAGAGCTTTTAGCTGTTGTCTATGCTTTTGAGAAATTTCGCCCCTATCTTGTTTTATCCACCACCATCGTATACACGGACCATTCCGCGTTGAAGTACTTGATGACTAAGAACGATTCTAAGCCAAGACTTCTTCGCTGGGTTTTGCTCCTTCAAGAATTCAACATTGAAATTCGTGACAAGAAGGGAGCCGAAAACCTGGCCGCGGATCATCTGAGCAGACTTGAGGATCCATATCAAGGGGATCATCCGAACAAAGAGATCAATGACTCTTTCCCCCTGGAGACTCTAATGTCTATAAACCTCAATCTTGATGGCACCCCGTGGTTTGCAGACATTGCAAACTACTTAGCGGGTGGTATTCTCATCCAAGGGTTAACATCCCAACAAAAGAAGAAGTTCTTGAATGATGTTAAGACTTACTTTTGGGATGACCCTTATCTATTCAAACAGTGTGCTGATCTGATCCTTCGTCGATGTGTTGACGGACCGGCAGCTTTCGACATCCTCCAAGCTTGCCACAAAGGACCCACCGGTGGTCACTTTGGTCCCAACTACACCGCTAAGAAAGTGTTTGATTCCGGATTCTACTGGCCCACCATTTATCGTGACGCTCACGAAATGGTTAAGCATTGTGATGCTTGCCAACGTCAAGGCAAGATCACACATAAGGATGAGATGCCTCAAAATTTCATACAGGAATGTGAAATCTTTGATGTATGGGGCATCGACTTTATGGGGCCATTTCCATCCTCCAAAGGGAACAAGTACATCCTCGTCGCCGTCGACTATGTCTCTAAATGGGTTGAAGCTAAGGCTCTTCCTACGAATGATGCGAGGGTGGTTGTGAACTTTTTGAAGCAGCTTTTCGCTCGATTTGGCGTTCCTCGTGCTATCATCAGTGACCGCGGGACTCATTTTTGCAACGATCAATTTGCAAGAGTCATGGCAAAGTATGGTGTCAATCACCGTCTTTCCACCGCCTATCATCCCCAAACCAATGGGCAAGCCGAAATTTCCAATCGTGGCTTGAAGAGAATTTTGGAGCGTACTGTGGGAGAGCATCGTGCCACGTGGGCCGATAAGTTAGATGATGCTCTGTGGGCTTTCCGTACTGCTTACAAGACCCCGATCGGTTGTACACCCTATCGTCTTGTGTACGGGAAAGCCTGCCACCTACCCATCGAGCTGGAACATAAGGCGCACTGGGCCTTGAAGTGGGCTAACTTCGACATCATCAAAGCCGGTGATCATCGCAAGGTTCAACTCAACGAGCTAAATGAACTGAGGAATGAAGCTTATGAGAACTCGCTGATCTACAAGGAGAAGACGAAGATGATCCACGATGCTAAAATCAAGAACCAAGAGTTCCACGTTGGTGATCAAGTCTTACTCTTTAACTCTCGGTTGAAGATCTTCTCTGGCAAGTTGAAGAGCCGCTGGACTGGTCCATTCACCGTCGCCAAAGTCTTTCCGTATGGGACTATTGAGCTTTCTCAGCCGAATGGGCCCAATTTCAAGGTGAATGGCCAGCGTCTGAAGCTGTACTTTGGTGAGGACATCTCTCAGGAGATGATTCCATCCCTCACCACGTTCCCCATGAACTAAAATTGGGTCGAGTCAGGCTCATGACTCGGTGAACAAAAACAAGCGCTTCTCGGGAGGCAACCCGTGTTCTATCCTTTACTGCTTTCATAATAAGTGTAGGGGGAACCCCGCATATGTTTGTTGTCTTGTTTCTTGTGCTGTGCAGGGATTTAAGCTTCAGAGAGCATCTTGATGACTTTTGACGAACCGTGATACCGTGTTTCCATCTTCCCGGTTCTATCCTAAACTCTTGAATTCACTTTAGTTGTCCTTTCCTTAGCAAGATTTAAACAAAGTTCACAATGTTCTAAGTGTGTGGGAGTTTACTCCCACATGCTTAAACATTGAGGACAATGTTTATCTCAAGTGTAGGGGGGACTTCTATCGAAGTAAGTGGTCTTTTCCATGAAATTGCCCTCATTTTAACCGGAAAATTTGATTTTTCGACATTTTTCAAAATTTTTAATCTATTTTGGCCTAATTGTATAGTTGTAATTGCCTTTGTTATGTTTCCGTTGCTAGAATAAATTTTTAATAAAGTGGTTTTAGATTTTTCTTAGTCGTGAATATTTTGACTCAACCCGAGTTTACTTACCTAAGTTTACTCTAGCTAGTATCCTTAACGTGTTTAAGTCGAGTTTTGCTAGGCTTTTATATAGGGAGCTATAAAACGCGAAAGTCTTAACTCTCACGGGTTAAGAACAAGAACTTTTCGCAAGTTCCTATAATTGATCCTAGAGAGTCGTTTATCAAGGGAACTTTAAAACGCGATTTCTAAACTTGAAAAAGTCTAAGAATTTGCAAGATCCTATAGGCGACTCGAAAACCCAAAACTTTGATTTAATAGGCTAAGCATCCACGAGTCTCATTCCTTGAGATTTTAAACTGTGGAGAACGAGAGATGATAGAGTCAATTATAAGTTCGGTATTCTTTCGTGAATTTATGTGAGTTAATTATGAGCCTATTCTCCCTCCGCTTGTTAATAAATTAATCTGCTAATAAATAAGGTTGTACGATTTAAAAGGTTACTTAGCTTCTAGCCCCAGATCGTTTAAAAGTTGCTCGGTAATGACGAGAGTTCATAGCCAAGGCATAACTTATGAAGCGGGGCGCGAAGATTGGCGAGTCCGAAAAGGCCCTAACAAGGCATGAGGGCTACATTTTGTTGCTAAAGATCCAAAAGTGATGTGAAGAATCATTTATCGAAAATCAATATGAAGGATCGAGACACACGATGAAAAGCAAGAACTCCCCAAAAGTCATGGAGAAGTCTATCCGAAAAGACCCTAACAAGGTATGAGGATAAATAGATCGAAGTCCTAAAAGGAGGCGGATCGTTGTATATCAAAGTCCAAAATAAAGATTGGAGAAAAATGAAGAAGTCGTGGTCCAAAGATGAAGAATTTCTCAAAAACTTCAAGTGAAGAAATTCCTATTATGAAGAGAAGACCATAATTTCAAGAACGTCTCTCGAAGATTCGAAGTATGAAGTCGCTGCCAAATATCGGCCCGAGAAAGGTCTCAAATCGCGAACCAAGTTATGCCAAGATATGAACTTTCTGATATCCCGAGAAGCAGTTTTAAAAGATTTGGTCCTTTAGCTAACTATTGATTAAATCGTTCACCTTATTTTCGGACTAAATAACTATCGAAATAAGTCAAACAATGCATCCTCGTGATCATTCAAGACAAAAATAAAATATAAGAGATACACCTAGGAATAAGGGAGTCTAAGTGAATAATTGGCCCACATGAGTTCGTGATAGTCTGCTAACTTATAATAACAATGATCTCGTTTTTAAGCTTGGTATGGGGAACGTGAAACTTGAGGATGATAAACGTTCATGGCCGCCAAAACCCAATGTAAGTTTTAAATTTCTTTACTTATTTCTATCTTTTATGTTTAGTGTTTAATAAAGGCCAAGGTGGTTATTTATGATGAAAAATGTAAACCGTGCTTTAAAATTAATGCATTGCATGAGGGCATTGCAATGGTCAAGTGTAGGGGATTTAATAAGTGTGAAAACAATTATCCTTTTACCACTTATTTCCAATAATAACAAGACCAAAACGTGTGATTTATGTCGAAAAAGTCGGAATTATGCGTGGTTTGTGTTTTTATTGTGTTTTAGGACCAAAATATGGAAAAGGAAGAAAACACGGGCTTTCACGGGCTTTTATTGAAGAAAACGGGAAAAGACGAAGTCAAAAGATCAAGAGTGCAAAAAGAACGGAAGTCCAAGGCCTATTCTGAAGATTTATCGAAGAAAAAGTCAAAAGACGGAAGTTAACGAAGTCAAAGAACTTAAGTCTAATAGGAGAAGAAAATTAAAAAGACAAGTTCAAATCCCGAGACGACAAAGACGAAGAATTAAAGTCGAGTCGAGAAAACGTGAAGAGAGCAAGAAAGAAGATGCAACACATGCACTCCCTCCACCTTCCCTATAAATACCCTCCTAATAGTCATTAGGAGGGTGGTTAGATTTTTAGTAAATTTTTCATTTTTTTGTTTTTCTCTAGTTTTTAGAGAGAGAAAGTCTTAAACTTTCTCTCACTTGTTCATCTCTTTCTTTTAATCTTTCAAGATTAACTCTTTGTATTGCTTATTTTTATTAATCAAGTTCTATTTTAAGCTTTTATCTCTTAATCTCATTCTACTTTTCTTTGATTTAAGATTGATTTTGGTGCGATTATCATGTGATCCGTGTTGTTCTAATTGATTTCGTGCTTAAAAGTTAATCTTTTGATCATTTTATAAGTTTTCATTTGATTAAGCTTTAAGACTTTTGTGCTTATTGGCTTATTTTTATGATTAGCTTATTTTTCTTATTAAAAAGTTTTATTAAAAAGTTTATGTTTTTATTGTTTGATCTAAAAAGTTGCTTGATTTCGAGTTAGATAAGTTGATTAAAGTGCTTATTTGATTCGGTTAAGTATTTGGATTTATAAGTTTTGGATATTAGCTTATTGAACTTAGCTTATTATCTAGCCTAAACAAATCCCTTTATTTTCGGAAAAGGGAGTTTAAATCCCCTTTCCGATTGAGTTTTCCGACCGGTGCACCTTCATAACCAATTTCCACAATTTTAGGAAAGGTTGCTAACTCCCCTTTCCGATCGGCCCCTTTTTCCGATCGACACCACTCTTCAATATTCCGATTGGTGGCTTTGTTAATATTCCGACGGTAGGGTTTTTACTTATTCCGATTGGGATTTGTCCCGTATTCCGATTTGTAGCCTTGTTGAACTTTCCGATTGGTAGCATTTTGTCAACATTCCGATCACAACCAAGCCTTGATATTCCGATTGGGACTTTCCCAGTATTCCGATTGTTTTGCTCCACCTACATTCCGATCAACCGATCGGAAAACATTCCGATCGGGGGCCTTTTTGGTTTGTTTTGGTTTCTTTCGATATCACTTTCTTATAGTACTTTTTATTTTCTGAAAATTTTCAAAGTGTTAGTTTTATTTAGTGAATTAGTATTTTTCCATTGTCACCTTTACGTTTATATGCATTTGTTTTTACTCGTTATTCAAATTAATCTTTTAACTTCCATTTTACTCAACGACACTTTATTTACTTGCTAGTAGTTTAAAACAAACAAAACCAAACCATTCTCTTGATTCACCAAAAGACGATTGAGTCACACTTAAGACCGGTTTTCAATTCGAAAAGATTCGGAACTAACGATAATATTTTATACCTAGCCAAAAGCAAAATATTAAAAACTTTCTGGAATGACCTTTGGAAACTTTGGGATAATCTGCTGGTCCTGAATATAAGGAATTTCAGAAGTTGATTTATAACTAGTATCTATTAGTCTCCGTAGCTTTGGACTGATAAGTTACGCGCTTGTAAGGTAGAAATAATTTGTACTGATTTTTCTGGCATAAAATATAATGAATATATTTGGGACTTAGTAAGACGGATCTTGTTGTTAACTGAAAGGATAACTTAAATAACCATGGGTTGTACTGTGGAGTCTTTTCTTGCTGGGAGGCAGGTAACTACCTGATTTAAGATAAAGCTGACATAGGAACACGTGAAGTAAACATGGAGACTTTTCACTGAATGTGTTCGTCTGTAACCTCATAGAATGAATACTGTGTGTTTAACCTGAATAATACTCTAGTGGTGGTGACTGAATTTTTAATGATCTGATTCATGCATGGCATAATAGAATAGGTATACCCCTTTCTAAAGGGTACCCTAAACTACTGAGGGCCTGGTTTAGAAAACATACTGGAGTTATGAGTTCTGACTCGTATTTTGAGAAGATACTCGTATGACGTGTACTATGACTGGTGTCCTGATGTGTGTCTTCCGAAATGATACATGAGACCCATGTCTTGACTGATGTCTTGATATGTGTTCTAGTGGATGAATCTGGACAAGGCTGAAAATTTTGGTAACTGCTAGGATTGGCGGACCGGTTAGACTGTTGACCTCTGTATTTCTGGTCATGTCCGTTCCGTAATTCCAATGGTTACTGACTGATTAATTATAATCACAGTGGTTGTCATTACCGCCTTGTCTGTCAATTTCCTGACGGTCCTTATCATGACCGTGATTCATGTAACTATTTCTGCTGAGTGACTGGCTGAGTTCCGGTTCTCACTCTTCTGAATGAACGGTTAGCTGAGTGAAGTGTGATATCTAGCTGAGAAGGAAGAAGTATGAAATGGAATGGTAGTGTCTGATGGTTGAAATTTATTCTGGTCAGAAATTTCAAATTTATAGTTTTCGTCCCTGCTCTTGAAGAGTCTTCATAGTATAAACAACATCAGCGTCTTGGGGAATCTCCAAAGTATCAGCAACATCAGCATTCGCGAGGTCTTCAAAGTGTTAGCAACATTAGCATTTGGTAAAATCTTCAAGTTGAATCGCCTGAGATGCTTGAGGATCGATTAGCAATATTTATGGAGTACGGTACCTGGAGTACACCTGGACTACTGTACATGAAGTACAAAATGAATACTGCACACGAAGTATATATGAGACACTGTACGTGGGGTACACATGAAATAATGTACATGAAGTATAACTGAGACAATGTACATGGGTACATATGGAATACTGTACATGGCACTGGTGGAAACTTTATGGAATGATAAATACTGGTGTCACTTGTCTGACATGATCAAGGATTAAATTGATTTAACTGGTTAGCAAACTGAACTGAAATGGTTAACATGATAGGCTGATAATTTCTACGTAGGCTTAATGCTGGTTGTATAGAGGCTGAAGAGTATGATTAAACGAAGTTTCATTAATGTCCAGTATGAAGACACGATTGATGAAAACCAAACATGATTTATTATGAAAACAGGATTTTACTGTAACCCTTCTGTATCTTCGCAAGAAACATCATTATT
This sequence comes from Glebionis coronaria, assembly GCA_025667525.1. Lineage (NCBI taxonomy): Eukaryota > Viridiplantae > Streptophyta > Magnoliopsida > Asterales > Asteraceae > Glebionis > Glebionis coronaria. Next base: position 253,091,780 of record CM046878.1, read on the forward strand.
TTGCTAAAACATAATCCTCGTAATGAGAGATGAAACTTATTCAGCATGAAAACGACCTTCACGTGAGAGCATGAATTTTGGATGTTACAAACAACATGAAAAGATAATCGACTGAAGTTTAACATCAACTGGTGTGGATGGCTATGGTTCAATCCAAAGAATTCAAGGAACAAAACATGTGACTAAGCATGGGCGATTCTGGTTCGATCCATACTTGTCGAAATTTCCGGAGACCTGTCATGTATAGAATTTACAATCTGGGATTAAATATGGATGGCTGTAGTCAAATTCATACTTGTCAAAACTTTATAAAATGTCTTGATATGAGCAAAGGTGAACATGTATGGTTCAGTTCACAAAACAATATTCGACTGAAAGCATGAAAATCTGACCTGAATAATGGTGAACGTTTATGGCTGGTTCACTAAGTAATGTTTGTCTGAAAACATGAATCTGACATGAGTAAGGGTAAACGCCTATGGGTCGGTTTAACAATACAAAATCTGAACGGCAAGGGTGAACGCCTATGGGTCGGTTCACCAAAACAAAATTCGCAGAAAAGCACATGCGACTAAATATGGCCAGTCCTGTACCAACCTTTTACTTAGTCAAAAACTTTAAGAAAACTGACTGATAAATGAAGAGAACTGACTAATAAATGCATGAGGAATATGAAAGATAACAACGCCAAAATCTAGAAAGTTCCTTGTGACTACCCACTAGTCACAGGTTAAGTTTTAGAGCCTGTAGGTCAAACCTTGCGGCTCTGATACCATAATTGTAACACCCCACTTGGATAAGTGGACCGTTACGTCTATTTATGGCGTGTCATCAAAGCATAAGGTAAATGTCCTAAAACATTAATTGACCATAAAGGAAATACCAGAATCAAACATCGGTAATCCAAACATAAGCTCAAAACATGAAAAGTAAACTACTGAAGAAAAGGACTAAACAATGTCCAAATAAGCAGAATAATGTAAGAAGTGCATAAAGTAAGAAGTACGGATAGCTTCCATTCAATGCACATGCTCTCAGAATCCTAAGAGCGTCCTGGTGTACCTGTCGTTAGAACATTAAAGAACTACGGCTGAGCATAACGCTCAGTGAACGGATATAAAGCATGATAAGGAATTACTGAAATGAAGTAGATGATAAAATACTGGAGCTGCAAGACTGATAAGTAAAGTTGCAGCGGAAATCTGTGTATAATCTATAAAGTCTGATTTATAAATAATAAAGCTGAATTGTTATCTGTTAAATCTAAAAAACATGCATTTACTGTATTTTAATTGTCATAGCTTATATAGGTCATGTGCTGTAACAACGGTGCATGAATAACTGGAGGGGTGACCTCTAAATGCTGTAGAGGGTGACCTCTAAATACTGTGCTGGGTGGAGGGATCAGCTCCAATGTAAAGGATGTAGAGCACACACCACATTCACCTGATAAACTGTAAACTGATAAGCTTAGGATGCATCCATACGCCCCACTAATAATACTGATAAAATGGCCAAGCTGAGCTGAGTGGGACGATGCAGGATATCACTCTCCTGCATGTGAGTCACGACACTGGTGCCTCTAGTGCCATGGTTACGGTACCTCCATAACTAGTACATAAACTGGTCATGCTTGTATAAAATGCTCAGGCAATATCTTAGTTATTTAAATAATTTCTGATAATTTATAACATGTACTGGGAAAAACATTTGGCTGCAGACGGGAAATTCTAATCATGCATAGAAGGGAAATCCTTACTGAAAGGACGAAAAATCCGTAACTCTAGTCCACTAACTGACTGAATGGAAGACTTAACGAATACTACCGGGCTTCACGGAAGCTACAATAATAATAGACGTGAATAAGTTACCTGATTATTATTTAATTTACTGTTCTTATTTTTCTCATTTACTTATTTTATTTCTGAAGTTCTGCACGTATTTTACTGATAAATATGCTATTTAATTATAATTCATTCTAATATATTAACGACCTACTATTATTACGATACAAACGTATTCTGACGTTAATTAAAATACTATAATAAGTAACTTGTTAAAATGTAAGGTTTCTAATTAGCAATTTCTAAAACAATTTAATTCATATAATAGAATTATACCCTTTTAAAAATATTACAAACCTTTTATAATTTAGTTTATTTAAAACAATACAATTAGAACATTTATAAAAACATAAGTAATATAAAGGTATAATTCAAAGTCTTTTTTTATAACAATGCCCCGAGCCTACCGAGATACCACTTTCTCGGTCGCACTAAAACGATTAAACCAAATATATAAAATCTGTATATTTAAATTAGTGACAGAAATCTGAGTCACTAAAAAGTGTCATTAAAATTGGATTTCAAAAACTGTCTAGAAAACTGTCATGACCATTCTACGACAGAAATTTGTGTCACAAAACTGTCACTAATCTCTAAATAAAAGTATTATTTTCTATCTAAATTTATCCCACCGATGAAAGACTTTATTCAAACTGCTTCTATTCCGTTTCCCACTAATTTCTTTATGGTTCCCCCGTTTTGCTATTGTTCCCGCTACCATGGTTTTGTTCCCACTACCATGGCAATCCCAAACACCCCTGCTGAGAATTAGTCCCAAACACCCCTGCTGTGATGATTTTTTATCCACTGTTATTAAACAAACACCCCCCTGATGAGGCGTTTTTCCCACTATATTAAATCCAAACACCCCCTTGCTGAAACAAACGTCCCCCTGGTGGTTTGTGTCTCGACTGAAGACAATGGCCACCACCGAGAGTCCTTGACTCTCGGTTGTTCAGTAACCAAACACAACCCGACACCCTGATTCTTTCCACATGAGTACCTTTTATTTACATTATTATTATTTTAATTTACATATCAAATATCGTGATTAATTGTAAGATAAGGAGAAGTAGGGATTACCTTCATGTGATCTGGGGTACACACACGCGAAATCCACAAGAAAAGAAAATCAAACCGCCACCCTATTGTCTCTATTCTGCCGGAGGTTCAAAACCAACACAAACCCTATTTATTTTATTTTTGTTTTGTTTACTGTTTGAGAAAAGGGGTGGGACTAAACCCCCGTTTGTTAATCTTTAGGGTTTGTTGGGCTAAAAGCCCAATTACCTTTACCTCTTGTCCTAACTGCCGGCCCAACTTCACATATATCACTTTTATTTTCGTTTCGTGTTATAATATTAGAGGTTCATGATCGTGTTCTGATTCCTGAATGAAATAATTTTTTCTGCGTAGTAATAATTACATAATACTGAATAACTTAATATTAAATATTTACAGGTATTAATTATTAATCTGAATAATTAATTACGCCACGTTTTTAATTAGACTGAGACTGTATTCATTTTAAGTTCTTGTATTTTAAATACGGGTTTTACATATAATAATTATTTTAAATAATTATTCATGATACATTATATGGCACATGTTGGTTTAATTAAGTAAAATAACCTTATAATAATTATACATATAATTATTCATGATAAGCTACATGTTATATTTATTTAATAAATAACTTAGAATAAGTATTTAATTACATGTTAATCGTGGTTAATTAAATAAATATCATACTTTAATTTAATTATACAATATCAAGTTATAGTAAAGTATTATTAATATATGTCAAGTTATATTATTAATTAAGAATTATTAATAAACCATGTATTATATTATTAATTAATATTTATCATGTTAAGCTAAAGTATTTATTAATTAATAAACTTTACTATATTATTTAATTAATCATGACTTATAAATAGAGCTATTAAGCTTTAGCTTATATCACCATCTTATTAAACAAGATTATTACTATTTTTGGAAACTTACTAATTATGGAAACCTTCTATTTTTGAAAACTTACTATTTATGGAAACTTACTATTCTTGAAAAGTTGCAATATATGGAAACCTGCTACTTTTTTAAAAGTTACTATATATAGAAACCTGATATTTTTAGAAAGTTACTCATTATGAAACATCAAGTATACTAACACATGAAACATGAAATACATTAATCAAGAAACACATGAAAATACTAAGAAATACATGATAACACATGACACAGTAAAACAAGTCAAGAACATGTAAAACAAGTCAAGAACATGTAAAACAAATCAAGAACAAGTAAACTAATAATCAATCAGTATACACGAACACACGACTTATTCACGTCCTTTATTTTGTAGCACTCGTGAAGTCGGAGTAGATTACCTTCCGCCTTTCATCTTCTTCGTTACTGGACATAAGGTACGGATATTCCGTCCTTCAGTATGGACATTCCTTTACTATGCATGATTAGGATTTCCTGTTTGCAGCCATCTGTTTTCCACAGTAGTGTACATGTTATAAACATTTCAGTAATTACCATGCCAGGATTTAAATTTCCTTCCGCGGTGAGAGTGATTGCTCATGGCGTCCCTTCACGTTTTGGCCAGTATTATTATTATTATCATGTGGAGCGAATGGGTGCATCCTAGTACATGTTTATTAGATTTTCACGGTGACTACGGTGTGTGCTATACATCCGTCACATGGAGCTGATCCCTCCACTCAGACTAATATAATTAGAGGCAACCCCTCTAATTGCATGACGAGATCACCCCTGTATGTATTCATGCACGTTGATACTTTTCATGACCTATATGGGATTTTGGCATTTAAAACACATTTTCATGATTAAACATAAGACTTTTCAGATATAAACCAGTTATAAACATGATTCCAGGTTTTCCACGAGTTACACTTATTGCGCCACAATTCAGATCTTTTAATTACGTTTTAGTTATTTTATTCATGTCATTATATAGGTTCACTGAGCGTATTGCTCAGCTGTATTTTCCTTTCCATGTCTCCTACGGCAGGTATCCAAGGACATACATAAGCTATTGAGAGTATGTGCATAGGATGGGAGCTACCTTCGACTTCTCTTCCTTTTGCACTTCATATATTTATGCTTGCTTGGACACTCATTTTAGTCCTTCTACTTCTTTTACTTTATGCATGTTTTAAGCTTATGTTTGGGAGCCGATGTTTGATTCCGGTTTTCCCTTTGCTCATGTATGTTTTAGGACATATTATCTTGCATGCTTTGATGACACGCCATAATTATCATGTAACGGTCTACTTATCAAAGTAGGGTGTTACAGTATGTTTCCATAATTAGCATGTTTCCAAAAATAAAATAAGCTTGTTTATTAATCATAGGATATAAGCTAAGGTTTAATAAGCATATTTTATAAGTCATGATTATTTAAATGTCATATTTAGTAAAGTTTATTAATAATAAATACTTTAGTCTTAACATAATAATTAATAATTAATAATATAATACATGATTTAAAATTGATTATTAATTAACAACATAACTTACTTTATATTAATAATACTTTCTCATAACTTGTTAATTGTAAAATTAAATTAAAGTATAATATTTTAAAAAATCCATGATTAAAATGAAATTAAATAATTGAGCTAAGTTATTAATTAAATTAATTAAATGTAACATGTAATTTATATCATGAATAATTATATTAATAATTATTATAAGTCTAGGATTAATTAAGTCAATGGTACCATGTTAATTTCATGCCAAATTATATAAAATAAGTATTTATATCCTAAGTCTTGATTTAATTAATTAATTATAACATGTTTCAATTAATATAATTAATTAATTAATGTTAATATAATTTAGCAAAAACTAAACCAAACACACCCTGGTGTTTTTCATGTATACCCGAGCCCCAATAGTGCCATCACCGAGACCCCAAGGTCTCGGCTTGGCTCAAACCACAAACCATCACCACAACCGCAAGGCTGTGGCTTTGCCACCGTCAGCCCAAAACATCCACCAGCCTAGCCGGGTCCCCCCTGTTGCGCCGCAGCTTCCTACCGAGAACCAAAGGCTCTCGGTTTCCACTGCTCAAGTCAAACACACCCCTGTTGGGGCTAGTGTTGCGACCAACTGAACCAAACAGCCACCAACCCGACAGTGGGGTTCGACTGGCCAATCAAAACACACACCGAGACCTAAGTGGTCTCGGTTCCCGTGACAATCAAACCAAAACCCTCGATACATGTTATATTATTCATACATGTGTTCTTATTATTAATTTTAATAAACTCATGAATTAATAATAATAAAGGAAAAGAATTTAAAGTGTTAGGGATATAGAAAGCGTAGTATTTGAGGACTTATAAACACGATCAATACCCGTAACCAAATCAAAGATCAAGCAAATTTTCCTTCCCCTTTTCTTGTGTGTAACCGGCAGCACCAAGGAAAGAACTAGGCAAGGGTTTTTAATTTTTTGACAAAACTAGTAAATGTGTTTTCTGGAATGTTTTTGTTAATAGTAAAAAATCATAACGGGTCGGGCCATGGGCCCTCTCTCCTTGTTCTTAAAACCGGGAAAACAACCCCTTTATGATTAGTTTTCGTTTTTTGTGGTTTAAATAATTCCCGTGTATTATTAATAGTAACGTGTGTTCGTGTTTTAACTTGCTTTAATTCTTGTCGTGTTTTCAGTATTATACGTAAATACTTGTCGTGTAATAATTTACATACGTAATACTTGTAGTAATCAATAATTAATACATGTAATGCTTGTACTTATTTATTTAATATTCATGATACATGTCGTGTATTAATTAGTAATAAAGATTTAATTAATCCGTGTTTTCATATAATTAGTTTTCTTATTCATTTTATGCGGGTTTTACACCATTTGTTATAATATTGTAAATCTTATATTTCTAGAGAGAGAAAGTAGAAAGATAGAGAGAGAGAGAGAGAGAGTTGCACACACACACTTTAGAAAGAGAAACTTGTGAGAGAAACACATGTAACTATGTTAAATAAAATGAGCAATCAACCCTCTCCAACTAGGTTCATATACCCAAGCCCACAAGATGTGCTTGGGCTTATACTTGGGCCGCCACCTATAATTATAGGTGGGCTTTGCCTTAGTTTACTTAACTTAGTATCTAGACTACAAGCTACTACTTAATATATTGTTGGAGTGACCGATCCTTCCTAAATACGTAAAAACGTATTCCCAACACAGATTTAGGAGGCAAAACCTTTATTTGTCCATCTGAATCTGTCGTAATGTTCACTGGACCATTTCCCTTATGTATGACTTCCCATATAGTATAATTTGTATGAATCAAGTTATGTTTCATATTCATGGCCCATATGCCACAATGACCTTTTACCATAACAGGAAGTTTTATGAAAGGCACGGTATGAGGGATTTATTATGTTGGTTTCTGTGGTGGTTGGTTTTTAGGTTGGTCACCATTGACATTATGTTCTACAGTATAGATATGAAAGATAAGGGATAAAAATGATTTTGTTTTTGTTCTTCTTATTCAACGTCTCTCAACTAGCTCTGATACCACTTGCTGGTTCAAAACTGAAAGATATTTCTAGCCTGTTAAGGATGATAGATAGTAAGGATATATCCAAACTAACTATAAGATAAACAAACACTAAGAACAATATAAGTTATACGAAAACTAGCTTATTTTGCTAAGAAGAACAATGAAAAACAATACTTGTATTACTATTAATTGTTGGTGTTACAGATTACTAACTATCAAATGAAATAAAAATGTGTTAAGACTTATGTCCCTAACTAATATTCGTAAGGTTCCTTTTTGTAAAACCCGAATGTTTTTACCATGAACAGTACACTTATAATCGTACGTACAAGATTAAAACTTTCCTTTTATAACATGAATATGTTTCAAGGATATAAATTACAAGAACTACATACGTGTTATTACACGATAAGTATTAAGTACGTATTAAGTCACGATAATTATTATCAATAATTATTATCAATAATTATTAAAATTACGAACATGAAATCATGAACGTAGAATCATGAACATATAATTGTGTATTTACGTGTATTATAATTACGATTACGTACAAGTATTTATAATAACACGAATATTTAATAATAACGTAACGTAAATACGAGCACACGAACACGTAAATAATTAGAACACGGAAAAGCTACGGGTTTCCCTTGGTGGGCCCTACAAGACGCGACAACAATGAGAAGAGGGGGCCCAACCCATTTGTTTTTACTAAATAAACAAATAAGGAAAAACATTATTCATTCACAAAAGAATTTTACAATAAGCAAAAACCCTAAAATCTTTCTCTCTCTCTTCTTGGCCAGCGACTACATCAAGAACAAGGGGTGTTTGGTTGGTTTTGATTAAAGAAATCTTAAGAACGTGTTCGTGTATTCATCCTCTATTTATTCCATGTGTTTTGGTAATCCGAAAACCTTTCTTTTTAAGTCTTTTTATGTTTTTATGCACATATGATCATGGAGGTTTAAAAACAAGATTAATAACATGCTAATAATCATGGTGGGAAAATTAATTAGGGTGTTTTCAGGCTTGGTTGTTCGGCTGCCATACAAACGGAGAGTCCCATGACTCTCGGTGTCATTTGGTTCGCACCACCACGCGAGACATATGTCTCGGTGTGGTTTAGGTTCTGTCGGTAGCAGATACAAGGCACCCCGACATGCGTCGGGGTGTCCTTGTGGTTTTGGGAGGTCTCGACAGCCACAGCCCCACCATCGGCTTAAGCCGGCGGCTATTTTTGGTAAGCAGGGGGGACCGCAGCAAGCAGGGGAAACCACCAACAGTAGCCGGTGGCAGTTTTCCGAGAGCAGGGGCAACCGGCTTAGGCCGGTTTGCCACTGTTTTCGGGTGGGTTTAGTTCGACCGGTTCACGGGTTCACGAGCCGGTTCATGACATATTTTAATAAAATAATACATGGGTTCGGTTTATTATTTTTACAAGTTTAATAGTTTTACAAGTATATTTATTTTATAAGTTAATTAAATTAATTTAACATGGCATATTATTAATTTACTAAAACAAGGACCTAGGTTTATTATTAATAATATTTAATAATACATGATTTTAACCTAAGTATTTATTTATGTAATCTAGACTATATTAATTAATTAATTATTAAAACATGATATATAATTAATTAATTATCATGACTTAGGTTATATTAATATAAAAATTAATACATGTTTAACCTAAGTATTTTATACACTTTAATTTAATTAAAGCATGATTATGTTGATCCCAAACTCAGATCTTAAACCTTAGCTTGTTTAAGGGTTGTGATAGAAAGAATAAATTCAATCTAACACTAGAGAAACTTTGCAACACAAAGTAACTAAACAAGATGCGGAATATAGTGTTTAGCACAAGAACAAATGTTTAAATCAAACGTTTTATATATCATAGATATACGAATACCCAATAATGGTATTAGGGTTACAAAACCTTAAAGTATGAAATGAAATGAACAGAGAAAGATGTGTTTTACATGACAACCTAGCGGGTCCTTTTATAGCACAAGGACCCACATACAAGATCACTACTAACAAACTAGGAAACTATCTTGGAGTAGTAACTGAAACGCGTTATAATCTCTTCCAAGTTTATCTTAGTAGAAGGGTCTTTGACTTCAGCAGGGGGACCAATCCCCCTGCCTTTGTTATTTAGCAGGGGGAACTTACTCTAGCAGGGGAAACTCTGACCAACTAGCAGGGGGAACTAACACTCTTATATATATTCCGAACAATCCTCCCCTAAACTTGTGCTTTAGCCTAAAGACAAGTTTCTTAATAAATTCTAGTTGATGAGGACGCTTACAAAGTTCCTTGCAAAAGTTGACTATACATTAACCTTACCAAATCATAAGCAACACGTGCTTTAGCATCCACAATCAAATTAGCATGTGCCAGCTTCTTCAAGGTCTCTTGAGTGAAAGGATAATAACGATGATTGAGCAAATAAACACTTACACCTTCCATGGCTACCTCATAAACCCAGAATTGGTAAACAACTTCCAATATAGCATATTTCCCCCATTTACTACATCAAAGATAGGATCAAACATCTCATGCTCATACATCCTGTGCATGCAGTCCCAAATCACCCAGTCCTTCTCTACACCATCCAAAGTAGGAGGGTTTGCAGCAAATGTCTTCTTCAAAAGTTTCCATAGATCATCTAAGTCCTCACTATCTAAAGTTTGAAATAGCAGATCTAACCTTAAAAATGTCTGTGCTGTATTGTCAGCTCTTGTAAGCTTCCACCAAGACATCCCCTTGTGTTCATAAATAGCATACTCTAGTATGGCATACTTCTTCCCAAACTCATTTGGTCGAATTTCATCATTCTATTGCACAATCAACTGCTTATCTATTTCTTCATTGGAGGGATGTTGAGTTTCCTTAGTAACTATACCAACCTTTTCCGTCCTTTTTAACCGTTTGGCTGCTCTCTATGCATTGAGAACAAATCTCTCAATTGTTGGAAAAGTTGCACCTGCTTGAGATGATGCACCTGCTTGGGATGATGCACCTGCTTTGGATGATGCACCTACTTGTGTTGTTTCCACTGCTACTCCTTCAGCCTTTCTTTTTCTAGACTCCCTAGCTTTCTGTATCACCTCATCTTTTCTCCTAAGATACTCTACCTCTTCAGGAGTGTTTACACCTATGAAGTCATCCACATTAGTCTCTCTTAGAACTAGCCTGACTGCCTTCTCCATATCCTCAATAGTCATGGTTTTGAAGTGAGCATCAGTCCACCTATTGTGTCTTTTGAGTATAACCTTGTAGTGTGCCATCCTCCCCTTTTCATACCTCAAATACTTTTCCTTATGAATCTGACTCATCCTTCTTTCCAGATATTCCTTTTGATAATTGAAAACCAAAAGAGTCAGTTCATACCTATCTTCTAAAGGAGCATTCACCAACTCCTTTTCCCCATTGGTCTAGAAATTCTTTCACATGAGGTACCCTTTAATCTAGTTCTCTATGCATGATTTCAACCTGTTTAAGCATTTCTCTGGGTCTCATTTGTTGCATTCTCTGTTCTTGCATGTGTAGCTCTTCTTCTTAAATTTTGAGAGCTACTTGTTCATCATGTTCTTCTTGAGCCCTTAGTTGTTCAGGCGTTTTGTACTTGTACTTTCTCTTGGGTTGTTCAAGCATCTTCCCCTTTCCTTTGTCTTTTGGATCCACTGCTGGTTTTGCTTTGGGTGCAGCTTCTCCAATTTTTATCCCCTTCTGAGCTGGTTGCCTTCTGTTCTTCCTAACAAATGTTTGAGTAATAGGTTTAGCAGTAGAAGGACTTACAGCAGGGGGTTCAAGTTTAGCAGGGGAAACTTTTGTAGAAGCAGGGGCTTCTTCTTGATTGCCCATAGTCAACAAGTTTTGGGCAATATCCTTTGTGGCACTCCCCTTATCACTTCCTTTCTCATCACTTGCCACCTTATCTTGTCCTAGATCATGTTCACCAGGATATGCATACCACTGAGTAGACCCTTCTGTTTGAGGAACTTCCTCCCCTTTAGAAGCATCCTCATCTATGGAGATAATAAGCTTAGGTATTCTCCTCCCCTCAAGTGTAGCAAGTCTGGTCTCCAAATTGTTGATAAGCAGACCTTTCTTTTTGACAGTTTGTACAAGTTTTGCATTTTTCTCTTGCAAGCTAATGCACATATTCGTCAATTCCAAGATGGATAGTGGTTTCAGTCTGCTCTCAACCCTAGGAGGAGATTGCTCCCCTCTTTGAGTATCATTGAGTGAGGGAGAGGACTTACTTATGGTGTCACTATCCTGCTCATCCCTTGGGGATAAGACAGTAGTGACAGCCAAATCCCTAGTGTGCTCCAACCTTTTGGAGACTCTCCTCTCTACTACTTTTGAAGATTCACCAGACAAGGGAGACCTGGCAAAGCTGGTTTTGGTTCTCCTTTCATGTTGTGGGTTTACAGGGGGTAGTTGACTGGCAGGGGTATCTCTAGTAGGGGTATCAACAAGAGGGGCTTGGGTTGTTCTTGGTTTAGAAGCAGTTTCTCTTCTGATCTGGTCCATCATGATTGGTGTAAGGGGAACTGCCCTGCCAGAAAATTATAGGGTAGGTGCTGTAAGAGTTAAGAATAATTTTGTTATATGAGGGTTAGCTTTAAAATAGTCCTTGTGACGAATTTTACCATGTGGTGTCATATCCAACAAAATTTCAAAAAACCTTGGATACATACAAAATTTTGAATGACTTGAAACATTTTAGACCATTCCTTCAAAAATCATTTGAGAAAAACAATATTTTCTACCTGTTGCCAAGCAAATCAGGACAGAAGCAACCCTGACTCCCAAATTCATTAAAAACAGTTGTTTTTGATGATAAGTATTGCAAAATGGTGTGAATTAAAAACTTCCAATAGGGTGCAAACTGGCCTTTAGCAAATTTACATTTTTATCAGCAGAAATGTTGTACCCCAAGCTTGTAAGACCCTAAAAAATTTCAGCCTCTTTGAAAGCAACCATCCCACCCTCATCATTCAAAACTAATTTGTCTTGAATGGAGGCAGGTGTAACCACCTTGGGATGGCCATCAACAAGGCTTTTAATTGTTACGTCTCCATTTACTGTTTCAACCTTGGCATTAGACCAAAACTGCTGAATATGTGAGTTGTAAATCCTAGGATTGGTGAGAAGTGCTACCCTGAAATAACAAGATTTTAGGAAAGCAACAACATCAGTAAATTCAGCAGGCTCTTGGGATAAAAGAGCAATCTGATTATGATTAGCAGCAATTTTGAGAGTCGAGGAAGACATTTTAAGAGTAAAAAGGTTTATGTTTGTGAAAACTTAGTGGGATTTGATCGAAAGAGTGAGTTAGGCCTGCTGGTTAGGGGAATTGAGTTTATATAGGCGAATTGAAGAGTTGTGATTGGACCAAATATTCAAATTGTAAAAATATCAGAAAGAAATCTTGATAAGAAAGTAATTTATTTGAAATAATAAAGAAAAGGTTACCAATCAGCGAAGAAAACGCCTTAAATATCTTTTGAAAAGAATAAAATATTCCCTAACCAAAAAGTTAGCAAGAAGGCCCAACGACTATAAGCAGGGCAACGGTATTGTTGGTCAACGGAAAACAGGGGAATGTTTGCAAAGCAGGGGAAAGTTGTATTAGCAGGGGTATCAAAAATGAAAGCAGGGGAAACTTTCCTAAGAATATTAGACTAATCCTGAGTAGATCAATGCTAAATAGCTCTGCTCTAATGCACACCCTTGTAAAAAGAAGTTAGATACATAGAAACTCAAGAGTCCTCCATTCAGAAAAGTTCTAAATAGAAAGAGTTAACACATGTGCAGTAATTCCAATGGCTTGGTAGTGGACATGCTTGTTTTTGACTTGCAAGAGGCTCTGTGTTGCTTCCCTTTCAGGCAAGCAGCACAAGTATGATCATTTGCAAAGGACTTGGAAGGAAGACCATGAATAAGATTATGCTTGACCAGCTTGTTCATATTCTTGAAGTTAAGATGACCAAGTCTTCTATGCCATTTCTTGCATTCATCAACTGATGCTTTGGCAATGAAAGAGTTCTCATTGTCTTGAAGAGAGATGTCCTTTAGATCAATTGTGTACATATTCTTCTATCTTTGATTTCTAAGCACAATAGGAATTTTTGGTGGTAAAACAAATTCCTTCCCCAACACAAGACGTTCAGTATCAGTAAACAGGACAAAATTGTTGTTATCAGTCATATGGGACACACTGGAGAGATTGTACTTTAGCTCTTTCACCAAGTAGACATCACCAAGTAAACATTATCTAGAGGGAAAAACTTTGCTAGCAGGGGATACCCTAGACTTAGCAGGGGAATACCTATGCTTAGCAAAGGGAACCCATCTTTTGTATTGGCCTCTATTGGTGTGTTGGTAGGGTCTATAAACAGATTTATATGTAGTATGAGGTACTGGTTTGGTCATGTAAGAGCTAGAATTGGGACATGCATCATTCACCTTTCTTAGTGCAGGAACTAAATACTTATCAGATACCTTGTTTCTCAAAGAAAGGGAAACATACTTAGCAGGGGAAAAAGATTTTTCCCCTGCATTCAAGAGAATGGATTTTGGTTGCATATCCTTTAAAGGATTTGTAGCCACCACTTCCATTGGTGCCTGATAGTCTTGATAAGTGTGATCAAAATTGCCACATGTGAAACAAGGTTTGGTGTTTATCACAAAGTCCTCTCCAAATTGATGAGACTTTTGGCCATTCCAATTCCTTTGATTACCTCTAATAGGCCTATACATACCAGCATATTTAAAAGTAGTCTTAGAGGGCTTTGATCCTGATTTAGATTTGCTGGAGGTTCTGGACGAACTACTCTTAGAAATTGAATCACTTCCAAATAGTCCTTCTGTTGAAAAGAGAACTGGTTTATCTTTTTTCCACTGTTTTAAAGCAATTAGTTCCTTTTCAAAGTCCCTAACAGCACTAGTTTTCACTAGTGGTTCTTTTGTTTCTAGATTATTTGGTATGTATGCATTTAAGTTAAATTCAATGTCTTCTTGCTTTTCGAAACAAGAAAGACCAGTCCAAGACAAATCTTTTCTAGGGAATGGTGCATGTATGTTGGTAGGTGGTGGTGGAATAGTAGCATGCTCATTTTTTACACCAAATCCTGTTTTGTCCCTAGGAGACTGCCCAATTTCAACTGCTTTGGTTAAATCTTTACAAGATTTTCCAAAATTTTCAACAGTTTGTTCATCAATCTTCTTGTTAGATCTAAAGACTTCTAATTCATCAGTTTATTTCTTAATGGAACCATTATTTTCTTTAGCATCTCTCTCTAATACGACAATATGATCTCTGTAATCGTTTTCTCTTTGTTTATACTCTCTATTAATGCAAGTGATGCCTAAAAACATTATTAGTGTTAACTAATCTTTCTTAGTTTTGATCACAACAAACTATACAACACATTTAGTGTAGAACACAAAACAAATTATTTAACTAACACTATCATCAAGGTAATAATCATATCACTAACTTTTCTTAATCATACTTAGTGATCATCAAAGTGATTATCCTTAAAACTAACTTTTGTTAATATGACAAAAGATTTTTTAATAAACTTTCTTTTTAAGAAAAAGTTTTATTAAAATGGAAAATGTAAATTTGAAAATGGCATATTCCATATGCCATAAGAATATCCTTTGAAGGTTTAAGAGCCTCAAATATTCCTATACCACTAAAAGACAAAAAAAGGAGCGGACTCTACTGGGCGGTACCTTAAATAGCTAGGCGGTTCTTTAGCGATATGGAACCGCCAGGCTAGTTAAGGAACCGCACCCAGCTAGCCGTTACACTTTGTCTTCTATAAATAGTGGATCAAATCTCATTTTCCAATAACCCTCTTGGACGTTTTTCTCAGCCCCCTTTCTCTTTTCTATAGCATAATCATTAGTAAATGATCACTTAATGTGTTAAGTATGTTTACATATGATTATCCTCTTGATCCCCTCCTTTACCTTGTCCAATGAGAAGATCACTCACTAACTAGTGTTGTGATAAAGATGAATCCATGAATTAGTCATGTTCATCATATTAGCCTTTTTTATTTTTGTTGATCCATTTGTATTTATGAAATACTTGGACTAGTTGTGTTCATCCAAGCTATTTGTGAATACTTGGATTTGTTGTGTACATCCATTGCATATGTGTTTGCTTGGATTTGTGTTGTGTAGATCCAAGCTACATGTGTGTACTTGGATATGTCGAGTTGAGTTGTAATAGATTGTGTAGTAATTCTCACTAAACTATAAAGTGATGTGGTTGTGTCTTATGAGTTCTCACTAAACTTGAAAGTGATTAGTAGTTGTGTTGTGTGAAGTTCTCACTTAGCTTCAAAGTGAAGAGTCGTAAAGATTGGTTCTAGCTTTGGATTAGAACTCGACATCTAGCCTTGTGTCGTAAAATGCTGAAGTAGGCAACATCGTGAAGATTGGTTCTACCTTGAGATTAGAACTCGACATCTAGCCTTGTGTCGTTAAAGTGTGAAGTAGGTAACGTTGTGTAGATTGGTCCTAGCTAAAGATTAGGTATCGACATTTAGCTTAGTGTCGGAAAATAATCTAAGCGACGATGTAAGGCTTTCTCCGCCAAGAAGGGAGCTTGTGGATATAGTGGAAATCTCGAGTAGGTGTACTCGAGGATTGGATTAGAAACGAGGATAGAGCCTCGTTGTCGAACCACTATAAATCTTGGTGTCTTGTCATTATGTTGCCTCTTTCCTTACTCTTTACTTATTTCATTATCATTATACTTACCTATTACCACTGGTAATGCATTTGAATTGAATCTAATCATTATGCAACTTAGCTTCAAGTGAAAGATAGTTTTGATACAAACCTAATTGAAAGTAATTTTAATTAGGTGACTAATCGAAGAGAAACTATTCAACCCCCCCCCCCTTCTAGTTTCTACAATTGGTATCAGAGCGATGGTCACTCAATATCTTTGAAGTATATTGTACTTTAAAACTTGGATCGATCCATTGTCTCCTCAAATTAGAAGGTCAAGTTGTACTAAAGTTTCTTTTTGGTCAAAACTATTTTTCTTGGAAAATAGGTCTTTTAATTGGTAATATTGGATCCCTCTTAGAATTAGTAGCTTTTATGCATTTTAGATCTACTCTTGAAATGTATCTACTAGTTTTCATCTTGCTTTGTGTAGGTACTCATGAAGATCAACCATTTAATTGGTTGTGGATTGAGTTACTTGCACTTGTAGAAGACTCATCTTCATTGATCTTCAACATCTTTGAATGATGATATCAAGATGATTGGGAATGATACTAGTCCTTGAAGACTTAGTACTCATCATAGTCATTGTTGGGCACTACATTTATTTCTTGATGGATTGGAATGCTCTTTGTGGCCAAGGTACGCTTTCTTTCTTCCACACGCCCTTTGATCATTCTTTTGATCATTACTTGACTAAGTGCTTGTTCTTGGCATCCTTGCCTTGACATTTTTTTGTGGTTTGTGATTCTTTTCTTTTATCCTCTCAAACCTTCATTGCTTGGATACTTGACTCACTATGGTGATGTAGAGTGAGTTAGTAGTAGCTTAAAGTATCAAGCATGATATCCATGGTTTGCACCCATACGGTTAGTAGGCCCTTTGTAGGAGAGAAAGTGAATTAATACCTTGCTCATATTTTGGTTTAGACTAAGACTATTATTGAAAGTGATCTTAGTCTATGAATCAATATTTTCTTTGTTTTTATTCATTACCAAAGCCGTTTAACACTTCGCTGGAAAGGCACGTCTTAAACCACTATATATTAAACAAGCTCTTCGTCTCCATGATTTGAAGATTGTCATTAATCCCATGAGCATTGATCTTAGTCTTGATTCACTTCCCTTGACTTCTCTCAACTTTGCTTTTTCGCTACGAGTAGTCGTTTGTCCGTTTCGGTTCTTTTCGATCTCGATTCAACTCGTAATCCTTTATTAAGGCATATTGCTTAGTGTTATGATAATCAAATGATATTCTAAAAGGTTAAGATATATTTTTAAGTATTTTATAAAACTTGGTTTTCAAAAATTTGGCGTATTTCTTTGATAAAAACCAGCCTCTGTAGGCGGATCTTTATCTCTTGCGGTTCAAACCCGCGGTTCTCTATCGATAAGGAACCGCGGGCAGTAAAACTTGTCAGAGCGCTAGTTTTATTAAATTAATCTTTTTCAAAATAAACCCTCTCTCTCTCCCAAAAACACACAGAAGACGGGTTCCACCTTTTCCACCATTGTTGAAGCTTCAAAAACCTTCAATCACTCAAATTAATTGATTCCAAGTTGTGGGTTTCACTCATCCTTCATCAAACATCAATTAATTGTAAGTACTTTCTTTCAATTTCATCTATTTTGTTCTAGGGTTTATCCTTTCATAATTGGGGGTTTTTAAAATTGAAATTGAATTAGAACCTTAATAGGAATATGGGTTGACATGGTTATTTTACTATGAAACCTTAGGTTCATATTCATTAAGATTTCACTAAAACTCACTTGTAGAACAAATCCGAATTTTGGCTAAATGATTTTGGTTAAAAGATGGAATTGATATGAACCCATGAAAAAATAGGTAATTGCATTGTTAATGCTTACCTAAAAACCTTGTTTTGAAAAACCAATGTTCTAGTCCATTGTTGATCCAACATAGTTCATATGTTCTTGGTTAATAATGGAAAAGATACATTGTGAACATGAGAATGATATGGATTCAATCCTTTGTTCGTCAAGAAATTGATATAACACATTCTTGTATTTTGATAGTTAATTATATTTTTCATATGAGTGATTGGAAAAATATTTTCTTGTGTTTATATTAGGTACTAATCATGCCTTCACAATACCAAAAGGATTATCAACTCACTAAACAGTATATGCCTAACCTTTCCGACTTTTGTCACTCAACTCATCTCGCCCATACTTATTCCTCCCTTCAATCCCGTTGTTTTCATGAGGGTAGAGTTGTCCAAAAGGATATTAAGGATTATATCTACATCAAATCTATGTTTGAAAACATTGGGTTTGATTGTTTGTTGCACATTAAGGAAGACATCTATCCTCGATTCCTATAGGAGTTCTTTAGCACATACTCCGTCATTGAAAACAATGATGGAATATTTGTTAGGTTCATCTTGAACGGTCAACTCATACAATACTCTCTCGAAGTCTTCGGTCAAATTCTTGATGTCCCATTTGTAGGCACTTGTCGCTTCACGGATAAATGGAAGCTTAGTGCTCTTCTTGAATCCAACAATTGTCCTCCAAATGATCATGCGGAAATTGATCTTGACTACATTGTGGACATTGTCTCCAAAAAGCGTAATCGACCCGTTAAAAGAAGCCTTCATACTAAGGTACGTTCGGTGAAACGTCATGAGGTTCTCTTAAGCGGCCTTAATGATAATATGGTCCAATAGACCAATATCCTTAGGGAAAATGTGTTTTGTCTTGGTGGAAACCTGGATCATGTTCCAGCGTGTTTAGTGCATATGTTATTTTGCATCTTTACCAACACCAATTACAATTTGGCATAATTTATCGCTCAACGAATCAATTATGCTATTCACAAGCCTAAAACAAACCTCCCTTACGCAATGCTTCTCACTGGCCTTTTTAAAAGGGTTGGCCGTGATTTTCCAAATCTTGATCTTTCTCATTTTCAATAGGTCAAACGGGTTATGCTACCTATTCAAGAGGTATATAAGAGAAAGACAAGATGTGATCGTAAATCCGACCAACAAGAGTCCAATGATGAGGACACGGACATGCCAACAAGTGATGGTGATGGCATTGGCACAAGTGCTCCCATTGGCTCTTCGAGTACTTCTCACCACTCCACAAATTTATTCGTGGACGGTTTAGATGACATTGTTTCCCCTGCTCATCATTCCTCTAGTGAAGTTCCTAATAATCTCAATATGAAGGGAACTTAACGTCAAAGTCTTCGAACCCAAGGTGATTTACATGAACATCAGGTTGAGTCAAGGAAGGGATTCAAGTACATGGGAAACATGATCAAGGGATTGGGCAAGAAAAAAGATGAAGACTTTGAATTGTTTCAATGTATACATGCTGGTAAACATGTAATGTGATGTTGAAAATTTTCTTCTTTTTACCTTATTTTGGTTGTGTATTAACTAATACTACTTGTTTGGATTATTTTTTTATCCTAATGAATATCTATGCCATCGGGTTTACGATTTGCATAGCCTTGTGCATCCTATGTGTTAGTTAGCTTCCTAGATTTTGGTCAGTAGTTAACTTTGGCTTGATAATCCTTTGGTAAAAATCTGGGCTAACCAAAGTTTGAGGAAGCACCATTTTTGAACACCTCTGGTCACGATTCCATATTGACCCGCGGTATCTTATTGATAAGGAACCGCCAACCCTAGATAAGGAACCGCCGGCTACTGTGTCCGACAGAATCTTTGCTTTACACTATTTTCCTTAATTTGTGTAAACCTTGCTTGATTCTTTGCAAAAACCTACACATTTCCTAAACTAGGTTACCTAAATTCATTATTCACATAAAATGTTTTTAACCCATTACTAGTTTGGATCATCCCCTCACCCTTTTAAACCCACCTTGTTAGCCATGTTCTTCACACATCAAACCATTCTTCCTTAACCCTTAAACCATTCATTACAACCATGGTTTCTACAAGAACCTCAAACTCATCCAAAACCGCCACTTCAAGGAAAAATCTTAAGATTAAGATTAAGTTGCCCAAACCTAACTCCTCACCCTTTTACACACCCAAAAATGAGATTGTCCCAAATCTCATCTCTTCATCAACCTACCCACCTCTTGCTCCATGCAAAACTACCTCAACCCATGGTACCAAACATTCTCATGGTTCTACCTCCTCTTCATTCCAATCTAGAATGAATGAGCTATCCTCACCCTTCACTCCAAGTAATCTCTTGGATGTGACTACCCAACCTCAACCCATCCAAAGCATTCCAATTGTGAATGACTTTGTTGATACCTTGGTGTCTTCACCATTTACCCCTCCAAACTCACCCATTTCACCCTTGGAGAGCATACCTCCACACTCACCCACATCAACCTTGGAGAACATACCTCCTCCACCTCCACCTCCCTCAAACACTACCATTTTGGGTGTTCCACTTCCCTTCTTTATGGGTGATCCTTACTTCCTTGGGTTCCTAGAAGCTCATGGTTCTCATTGTCCATGTTGCCTCTACAATAACTACATCATTCAAAACCTTAGGATGGAGATGTTTGGACTTCATATGAGGTTGCAAGATTTCTTGCTCACCTTGTTTAACATGCCTCCTCCTAGGAGATGAATGGTGATTTTCTTTAAAAATATTTTTCAAGAAAACCAAGCCAAGAAAGACTACTAATCAAGACCTAGTTTTAATTTATCTTTATTTTAGTTAATTGTCTTTCTTTATTTCCTTAATGTATCTCTTACCCTCCATGAGTGTTTTATGAGGATGAATTATGGACTTAGCTTTATGTGTTTCTATCTTTATGTGCACATTAATCAACTTTAATTCTAAATTAAAACTGAACCTAAATCTATCACAACCTCTAAAACTTGACTAAAATTGGTTCAAAATGCTATCCAAATATTTTGTCACCCTTTCTCAAGACATTCTTTGTGAATGTGTTGCTTTTATGCAACCCTAGCATAATTTAGTGCTAATAAAGGTAAAATTCCAAGATTTGCAATTTTTTGAGAAATTCTAAGTTTTTCTCAAAACCTTGGAAAATCATGGTTTCAAGTCCACTACACGCGGCTCATTAAAGTCGCGCGGTTCCTTAAGTGATTAGGAACCGCCGGTCCCTATAAGGTACCGCGGACAGAAAGCCAAGTTTTGGCTCGTTTTTAGTCTTTCTTCATCACCCTATCCCCTATCAAGATTCCATGTTTACTAAATTTGGCTAAACATTCCTTGACACTTTACATTTGATTTTCAAACCTTTTCCTTGTCTACTTTCTTCTTATACCCCAACCTTGAGATTTCATTCTCACACCTCAACAATGCCTAACTCTTCCTTTCATAACCTTGACATTTCATTGTCACAAACCTCCTCACCCAAAGCTTCTTCATCAAAGCTTTCTAAGAAACCGAAAATCTCGGTTCGACCTATTTGGATCAAGAAAAATGAACCCTCTTCATCCAAACCACCCAAGAACCACACCTTCTCTCCAATCAAGTATTGGAATGAGACCTACTCCATTAACCCCATCACCGGAGAAAAGGAAAATCTCCCCCACCACCAAAACCTTTTGACACCCCTCAACTCAATGACCTTTCAACCTTCCATAACCTCACAAGGCATTGTGAAAACATCTCCTACCCACTCTCCTCACCACCACCAAACCCTAGGTGTGATGGCCTTCCCCCATCATCCGAATTTATGTTGCATCATGGATCCTCGTGTGCTTGTTGTCGATTTCAACAAATTGAACTTGCTCATGTGTATGAGAAGTTAAATTTTCTTGAATTCCTCCTCACTCGACCTCCTCTAAAAGTTTTCGTTCCCGTAGACAAAACTTCGAATGATGCCTCGTCGTCTTATTTTTCCAACTAAAGGACTAAGCACTCTTGGAGTCAATAATACTTTAGTTGTTTTGGAGTCAATAACTTTTTAAGCAATCTTGGAAAATTATCACTATTAGAATAGCTTATGCTTTGTGGTTTATTTTCCATATCTTTTGCTTTAGATACTCATATTGTGTGTATGAATATCTACTTTGTTTGTCTCTTTCATATTTATGTAATATGAAATCTTTGTGTTGTGTTTGTTTTTCTTTGTTTGATCATTCTCTCTTCGCTTTGAGTTGATCGTGGTTAATCTTTACAATTGTTTATGGGTGATTTCATCAATTCTAAATTTTAACCCCTTGACAAATTTATCATCTTCATTGGTTGGATGTTTCTTTTCTACCTCCATTCCACCAATTGAACTTTGATTTTGTCATTTACCTCTTGGACATACTTAGCAAATACTTGCTTCTAATTTGAGATTTCTTCTCCTTCTCCTTCAAAAGTTACTTAGTAGGTAGTGATCATATATACATGGGTGTTTCTTTTCTTTCTAATAACCTTTGTGTAGCATGTCACCATAGCTCATACACTTGGTGCCCCAAGCAAGGGGGAGCAACCACCAAGGAGGAGCTACTAGCAAAGTCCGGTTCTCTTCAAAGACTTATGCTTACCTTATTGCTACGACAAAGGGGAAGAAATGATAGTGATAAACTCGTTAATAATTCGATATTTTGTGTTTCTACGTAAATGAGTTTATAGTTTGTCGTAATCAAAAAGGGGGAGATTGTTAATGCAAGTGATGCCTAAAAATATTATTAGTGTTAACTAATCTTTCTTAATTATGATCACAACAAACTATACAACACATTTAGTGTAAAACACAAAACGAATTATTTAACTAACACTATCATCAAGGTAATAATCATATCACTAACTTTTCTTAATCATACTTAGTGATCATCAAAGTGATTATCCTTAAAACTCACTTTTGTTAATATGACAAAAGGTTTTTTTAATAAACTTTCTTTTTAAGAAAATGTTTTATTAAAATGGAAAATATAAATTTGAAAATGGCATATTCCATATGCCATAAGAATATCCTTTGAAGGTTTAAAAAACCTCAGATATTCCTATCCTACTAAAAGATAAAAAAAGGAGCGGACTCTACTGGGCGGTACCTTAAATAGCTAGGCGGTTCTTTAGCGATATGGAACCACCGGGCTAGTTAAGGAACCGCGCCCAGCTATCCGTTATACTTTGTCTTCTATAAATAGTGGATCAAAACTCATTTTCTAATAACCCTCTTGGACGTTTTTGTCAGCCCCCTTTCTATTTTCTATAGCATAATCATTAGTAAATGATCACTTAATGTGTTAAGTATGTTTACATATGATTATCCTCTTGATCCCCTCCTTTACCTTGTCCAATGAGAAGATAACTCACTCACTAGTGTTGTGATAAAGATGAATCCATGAATTAGTCATGTTCATCATGTTAGCCTTTTTATTTTTGTTGATCCATTTGTATTTATGAAATACTTGGACTAGTTATGTTCATCCAAGCTATTTGTGAATACTTGGATTTGTTGTGTACATCCATTGCATATGTGTTTGCTTGGTTTTCTGTTGTGTAGATCCAAGCTACATGTGTGTACTTGGATATGTCGAGTTGAGTTGTAATAGATTGTATAGTAGTTCTCACTAAACTATAAAGTGATGTGGTTGTGTCTTCTGAGTTCTCACTAAACTTGAAATTGATTAGTAGTTGTGTTGTGTGAAGTTCTCACTTAGCTTCAAAGTGAAGAGTCGTAAAGATTGGTTCTAGCATTGGATTAGAACTCGATATCTAGCCTTGTGTCGTAAAATGGTGAAGTAGGCAACGTCGTGAAGATTGGTTCTACCTTGATATTAGAACTCAACATCTAGCCTTGTGTCGTTAAATTGTGAAGTAGGCAACATTGTGTAGATTGGTCCTAGCTAAAGATTAGGTCTCGACATTTATCTTAGTGTCGGAAAATAATGTAAGCGACGATGTAAGGCTTTCTCCACCAAGAAGGGAGCTTGTGGATATAGTGGAAATCTCGAGTAGGTGTACTCGAGGAGTGGAGTAGAAACGACGATAGAGCCTCGTTGTCGAACCACTATAAATCTTGGTGTCTTGTCATTAGGTTGCCTCTTTCCTTACTCTTTACTTATTTCATTATCATTATACTTACCTATTACCATTTTTAATAAATTTGAATTGAATCTAATCATTATGCAACTTAGCCTCAAGTAAAAGATAGTTTTGATACAAACCTAATTGAAAGTAATTTTAATTAGGTAACTAATCGAAGAGAAACTATTCAACCCCCCTTCTAGTTTCTACACTATCTTATATTGGACTCTAATTGTTCTCAGGCACGTTTGTAGTTATCAAGATCATTATCACAATTAATGTAATCAACTTTTAACTTTTTATTTGATCATTCAATGACTCAGTATTTTTTTCTACAAGCTTTAGTACAATATGAATCATCATATACCTCATTGTCTGAACTAGAGCTTGACATAGCCATAAGAGCAAAATCTTATTTTTTCTCTTCAACAACTAATGCTTGATTTCTTTCAACACTCTCTGTCATAGCACTCCAGTCCCATCCACATGCTCCATTTATCCCTTGCATGGCTACCATAGCCTTAACACCAGAATCATCATCCCTTCTTTCCTTCCTATAGCTGCTTCCATTCTTTGGCCCTCTACACTCCCTAGCAAAATGGCCTTTCTTGCCACAACTGAAGCATTCTACCTTTGTTTTGTCAAATCCAGCTACATCAGAAGGATTGATGGAAATCTTCTTCCCATACTTCTTGTAAAATCTGTTGGCTCTCATGCTGAGTAGAGCCATGTTCCACTTAATGTCCATCTCCTCTAGTCCTTGCTTGCTGATTTGATTCAGATCTTCATGTAACACAGTAGATCCTTGAGATGCTATGAAAGCACAAGCAGTATCAAGACTGAAGGTAGCAGGCCTTTCTTCATCATAAGATGGTCCACACCTTGCAGCAGGGGAATGGTTAGCAGGGGAAACTTCAATCCCACTGCCATTAGAGATCCCACTGCTGTGAGATATAAATACCATGTTAGCAGGGTGATCAACAGTTCCACTTGAATTTGTAGGAATAGTACCTAATGCCTTCATCTCATTCACCACATGCTCAAAGACCTTCAGGTTGTTGTAGATGTCATCAGTGTTCTTATCATCAATGTCATCTCTGTTTTGCCAAATGGCTTTGTATACAAACCATTCCTTTTGTAGGCTGTTAAGGAATCTAGCATTCACTTGTTCTCTAGACACCTCAATATCAAAGAATTCCAATTGAGCAACAAGATCTTGAAGCCTATTGTAGATTGAACCATATGCTTCATCACCATTTGATTTGAAAAAAACAAACTAGTCTATCATCTGATTCTTTTTCTTCTTCTTGGTTGCCTCATTTTCTTCCAAATGTATTACCAATAGCTTCCTAGAGTTCCTTATCCGTATTATACTTTCAGAACCTTAGCTGATGTCTATCAGGTAGAGCCAACAGCAAAGAACTGTGAGCCCTGACATCATGCCTTCTTGCTAGTATCTCCTTGTCAACAAGAGCAGCAGACTTCTTCTTGCTGTCACCTTTGGAGCTTTCACCTTTTTCTTCTCCCTTATCTTTTTCTTTAACTGGTATAGTCTTGGAAAATTGATCACCAAACTCTATGATCTCCCATAGAACATAGTGTTCCATCTTGAGGTATTGTTGAATCCTGAACTCTCATAATTCAATGTTTTCAGGATCCAGAATGGGTAGTTTGAGAGAGTTGTTGTTGGTTGAGGATGAATGAGAATCTTAAGACATGGTTGATGTTGGTTATGAGACATGTTTTGTTCTTGGTTTAATCAAAGTTTCTCAACAAGCTCTTATACCACTTGTTGATCCCAAACTCAGATCTTAAACCTTAGCTTGTTTAAGGGTTGTGATAGAAAGAATAAATTCAATCTAACACTAGAGAAACTTTGCAACACAAACAAGATGCGGAATATAGTGTTTAGCACAAGAACAAATGTTTAAATCAAACGTTGAACTTTAATATATCATAGATATGCGAATACCCAATAATGGTATTAGGGTTACAAAACCTTAAAGTATGAAATGAAATGAACAGAGAAAGATGTGTTTTTCATGACAACCTAGTGGTTCATTTTATAGCACAAGGACCCACGTACAAGATCACTACTAACAAACTAGGAAACTATCTTGGATTAGTAACTGAAACGCGTTATAATTTCTTCCAAGTTTATCTTAGTAGCAGGGTCTTTGACTTTAGCAGGGGGACCAATCCCCTGCCTTTGTTTTTCAGCAAGAGGAACTTACTCTAGCAGGGGAAACTCTGACAAACTAGAAGGGGGAACTAACACTCTTATATTTATTCCCAACATATTATTTTTAATAAAATCGTATAACATATAGTTTATTTAATTAACATGTTATAATTAATAAACTATATTATTAATCAAATGACTTAGTATATTTAATCAGTAAAACTTAAGTTTATTTTATTAGCTTGTTAATCAGCTTATTTCTAATTATGGAAACTTTCTATTTCAGGAAACTTAATATTTTTAGAAACTTTATATTTTTAGAAACTTATCTAATTTAAGAAGTTAATCTATTTTTGGAAACTTTCTGTTTTTGAAAACTTTCTATTTTTGGAAACTTTCTATTTTAGGAAACCTGCTATTTTTAGAAAGTTACTTATTACTACACAACAAGTATAATAATACAAGAAATACAAGTAATATTTAATCAAAATATACAGAATACATGATAAACACAGTATAACGTTAAAATCAGTAAAACAAGACATGAACATATAAAACAAGCTAAGACATGATATAAAACCAGTTACATACTCAGTAATCAGAATACTTATACACGTATACTATTTATGTAGCATTAGTGAGATCGAAGTAGGACTCTCTTCCGTTCGTCTTCTTCGTTCATTGGACACAAGGTACGGATTCTTCGTCCTTCAGTATGGACATTCTTTCCTTATTAGGATTTCCCCGTATGCAGCCAACTGTTTTCCCAAGATATGTTTTATATGTTTTGATTTGATTATGTTTAGTTTAAATGCCTAAGCCATATACATGCATGACCAGTTCCACCTAGTTATGGAGGTACCATAACCATAACACTGGAGGCACCAGTGTTATGACTTCACCACGGCGGAGTGATAGCTCGTGGCGTCCCTTTCAGCTTTTGGCCATATTATTATATTATCATGTGGGGCGTATGTGTGCATCCTAGGTTACATGTTTTAGCAGATTATTCAGGTGAATGTGGTGTGTTCCTTTCATCCTTCACAAGTAGTTGATCCCTCCTACCGAAACTTATATTAATTAGAGGCAACCCGTCTAATTGCATGATGAGGTCACCCCTCCAAGTATTCATGCACGTTGATATTTCATGACCTATATTGGCTTAATGGTTAACATGTTAAACAGTTTTAAAAGATAAACATCAGGCTTTTCAAACTATAAAACCAGTTTTACTAAGCTATACCAGGTTTTCCAGGACTTAATCAATTCCGCTGCTATATGTTGTTTATGCTTATGTTTTCATTCTATGCTTGTATATCCATGCACTGAGCGTTATGCTCAGCCGTTTTCCTTTCATGTTCCCAAACGGCAGGTACTCTGGGACGATCGTAGACTTTAAGCGTACGTGCATATGGATTGGAAGCTTTCTAGCCTTCATTAATTTATGCATTCTATCATACATTTTGCTACTTATTTCTATGGACATTTTTTAGTCCTTTTCCTTTACAATACTTATGTTTGTGTATGATGAGCTTATACTTTGGGGTACCGATGTTTGTTTCCGGTATTTCCTTTATGGTCATGTAATGTTTAAGACATTTTTCCTTGTATGCTTTGATGACACGCCATAATCACGCGTGACATTCCATTTACCAAAATGGGGTGTTAAAATTATGGTATCAGAGCCAAGGCTTCGACCTGTAGGCTCTCAAAACACGACATGTGATTAGTGGGTAGTCAATATGGTCTTCCTAGAACTGACAGTCGGTTTTCATGCATTCATTGTTTTCATGCATTCATATATATGTCAGTCGCAGGTTTATGACTAAGTAATGGTTGGTACAGGACTGACCCTATTTAGTCGCATGTGCTTTTATCGAAACTTTTAACTTTGGGACCGACCCATTGGCGCCCCCTCGCCATGTCTTTTGTTTTGGGTGAACTGACCATAGGCGTTCACTCTCGTGCATATAAAAGTTTTCATAAAACTGCATCATGCATTCATGTACTAGTTTTCCTGCATAAAATTTTTCTCATGATTTATTGGTATAAATTTTTTTCATGTGTATATTTTATGTTTGATCAGTTTAATCATGTATTTTGTTTGATACTGTCAGATGCTTCTCACACGCGAGCAAGAACAACTCAATGCAGCAGTCCAAGCTGTGATGCAAGCTTTGCTTCCTCAGCTGAGGAACGAAATCAGGGCTGAGGTGCAGGCTGCCAACAATCAGCAACAACACCCAGTACCTCCTCCTCCTCCTCCAGCAACATTGGTCACATGGCTGGAGAGAAACGTCCTCGATCCTTCGAGAGAACTGATAGCCCCAGTGAAGTTGAAAGCTGGTTGGCTTATATCGAGAAGATATTCGATGCAATGGGCTGTGACCCCGTATTCAAGTCGAGGTTGGCCTATTACAAGTTCGAAGGTGATGTGCTAGGATGGTGGAAGGCAGTTAAGCAGTCTGAGGGAGGTGACAATTGGGTGGCTGGTTTAACGTGGGCTCAGTTCAGGGAGTTAGTGATGGGACAGTTCTTCCCGAAGGCTGTGCAAGACAACTGAAGAGGGAGTACCATGGAATCAGGCAGAGAGCTGGGGGGAATAGCAACGAGTTCATGCAGCACTTTCTTCGTTTGGCTGGTTTTCTTGGCGCAGCAACAGGTACTGCCGAAGAGCAAGCATACCACTTCCGGTGGGCTCTTCGTACATCGGTCGCCAACAACTTGGTGTGTGCTACTATCAACATGGTGGCACAAGTTTCCGATGCAGCACGTAAGCTGGAGATGCTGCAAGAAAGAGAAGAGTTCGGGGAAGCAAAAAGACCCGAGAAGAGGTATTTATTCGTTATTCAGCGGTGACCATTCCGAATTCTTTCAGTATTATCCTATATTTATATCTCTTTAAACTGTATCTTTCAGGCAGAAGACTGGGGACCAGTCTCAACCGGCTACTCAGCAACAGCCTACTCAGCCCAAAGGTAACGGTCAGACTCAAGACCGTTCTGCTACGGATAGGCGTGGCGGTAATGATAATTACTGTAGCAACGCTGGAAACTCCAACAGCATCAGGTCCTTACACTTACTCATTTCCTTATGTTACATGTGATATTTCATAATTCTGACACATTAGCAATCTTCTACCATGAATCATGGTAACGGGAGGGACCAGAACAAAAGAGGTTTACAGCGTAGCCGTCCAGCTATCATTGGTATTACATCTTACGATTTTTCCACATTGTCCTTTTGTGCCTATAAACCATGTCTCATGTATACTCTTCTTAACAGGCTCCCAGCCAGCAAGGGCACCTGCTGGAGGGTATACTCACCCTCTTTGCACTACCTGCAACTGTAGGCACCCAGGGCCATTTCGCCGCGACAGCGACGCATGCTACAAGTGTGGCCTTACTGGTCAGCGCATGAAGGACCACCGCAAGGGCGAGATGGAGGGCACATCTGTACATGTTGATTCTAAGCCGCCTCATACTAGTGGACGCGTTTATACGACTTCTCGCGACCAGGCCAACAAGTCTATTGGTACCATCACTAGAATCTTGTATATGTATGGTCAAGCTGCATGTGTTTTATTTGACACGGGTGCTATCATTCGGTCATTTCTACTGCTTATACTAAGAATGTTAGGATATCCCCTATGGCATTAGAGAATGTACTAAACATTTCCACGCCTTTAAGAGACTTTGTACGCATAACCCATGTGTAGAAGAGCCTTCCCCTAGATTTTGACGACAAGATTCGTCCTGTTAACGCACTTCCTCTGGACATGAGTGATTTTGACATGATATTGGGCATGGACTGGCTATCCAAACATCACGCCACCATAGACTACCATACATATCGGGTCATCTTCGGTGATGTAAATGCACGAGAGTACATTCACAACAGGTTCATACCCGGAAGGTCTGTACAAATAATCTCGACTTTGCAAGCACGTGCATTACTTTCACATGGTTGCGAGGGCTATCTAGCTACTGTTCATGACATGGATGCTGAATCTACATCAATTCAGAATCAGCCAATAGTGTCAGAATTTCCTTATGTGTTTCTAGAAGAACTTTCGGGCATACCACCTGCACGTGAAGTGGAGTTTAATATTGAGCTCATCCCAGGAGCTAAGCCAATATCCTAGGCTCCTTATCGCATGGCTCCCATAGAGCTGAAGGAGTTAAAGGAACAACTGTAGGAACTGTTAGAACGCGGTTTCATTCGACCTAGTGCTTCTCCATAGGGCGCACCTGTTCTGTTCGTAAAGAAGAAGGACGACAGCATGCGTCTATGCATAGATTATCGTGAGCTTAACAAGATCACCATCATAAATAGGTATCCGCTGCTACGCATTGGTGACTTGTTTGACCAACTCCAAGGGGCCAAACATTTCTCCAAAATTTATCTGAGGTCGGGCTATCATCGGTTACGGGTTAAGGAGCAGGACATCGCCAAGACTACTTTCCGTACACGTTATGGGCACTATGAATTCGTAGTCATACCTTTTGGCCTTACCAATGCTCCAGTTGTTTTCATGGGTCTAATGAACCGTATCTTCCATGAGTTCCTGGACATGTTCGTCATTGTCTTCAATGACGATATCCTGATTTTCTCTAAGTCTAAGGAGGAACACGAAGACCATCTTCGTACAGTATTCTAGATTCTTCGCAAGAAGTAGTTGTATGCTAAATTCTCCAAGTGTGAGTTCTGGTTAGACAAGGTAGCGTTCTTAGGTCACATTGTATCAGCAGAAGGAATCACTATGGATCCAACAAAGGTTGAGGCTATTACCAAGTGGCCAAGACCGACATCAGCGACTGAAGTCCGCAGTTTCCTAGGCTTAGCTGGTTACTACCATAGGTTCATAGAGAACTTTTCCCGTTTAGCACTGCCATTGACCAAACTGATGCGGAAAGGGGAGAAATACATCTGGACGGAAGAAAGAGAGAAGAGCTTTGAAGACCTAAAGCAGAAGTTAGTATCTGCACGATTCTTACTCTCCCATCTGGTACAGGTGTATTTCAAATCTATAGTGATGCTTTAGGGAAGGGACTTGGCTATGTTCTCATACAACATGGGAAAGTGATTGCATACGCTTCACGGTAGCTTAAGCCTTATGAGGAAAATTATCCTACGCATGACTTGGAACTTGCAGCAGTCGTGTTTGCTTTGAAGATTTGGAGGCACTACTTGTATGGAGAATCATGTGACATCTTCACGGATCACAAGAGCCTGAAGTACATCTTCACTCAACGTGAACTGAATATGAGACAGAGGAGATGGTTAGAGCTGTTGAAGGATTATGTCATTAATCTGCAATATCATCCCGGCAAGGCGAATGTAGTGGCAGATGCACTTAGTATAAAGTCTAGTATGATAAACGACATTAAAATTGAGGAGGAAATTATAAGGGACTTAGAGCGACTAGACATCGAGATCATGGTACGTGGACAACACGGTTACTTGGCTAATCTTAGAGTGGAACCTGAGTTACTCCTCTAGGATCAAGGAAGCTCAGAAGGATGATGATGAAATTTGGGTGATCATTCAGAACTTAGAACAGCATACAGAATTTCGTGTAGACGAAGACGGTATCTTATGGCAGAGCACGAGACTTTGTGTTCCTAATGATCAAGAACTCCAGGAAGCATTGTTAGTTGAAGCTCATAGATCCCCATTCTCCATTCATCCTGGTTCGACCAAGATGTACCACGACATCAAGCTATACTTTTGGTGGAGTGGTATGAAACAGGATGTTGCGACTTACGTCTCCAAATGTCTTACCTGCTAGCAGGTTAAGATCGAGCATCAGCGGTCTAGTGGTTTACTACAACCGTTAGACATTCTAGAGTGGAAGTGGGAAAAAATCACCATGGATTTTGTTACCGGTCTTCCGCAAACAAAGAGGAGGCATGATGCGATTTGGGTTATCGTTGATCGACTTATTAAGTCAGCTCATTTCTTACCGATCCACAAGAATGATCCGGTCAGTAAACTCGCTGATACTTACAAGAAGGAGATCATGAGTCTTCATGGTGCTCCATCCAGCATCGTCTCGGATAGAGATCCTCGTTTCACTTCGCGATTCTGGAAGAGTCTGCAGAAAGCTTGAGGTACAAAACTTAAGCTTAGCACGACTTTTCATCCTCAAACAGACGGGCAATCGGAGCGAAAGATTCAGGCATTAGAAGACATGTTGAGGTCATGTGCATTGGAATGGATAGGAGATTGGGACGATTACATCAGTTTGGTAGGGTTTGCATACAACAAAAGTTGGCACGCTAGCATTAAGTGTGCTCCATTCGAGATGTTGTATGGCAGAAAGTGTCGCGCCCCAATCTGCTGGAATTAGGTTGGTGAGCGAACACTTGAAGGACCAGAAATGATAGAGTTGACCAACGAGAAGGTCGTTGTAGCTAAGCAGAAATTGCAAGAGGCACGTTCACGTCAGAAGAGTTATGCCGACAAGCATCGTAGGGACTTACATTTCAACGTAGGAGATCACGTCTTTCTTAAGGTATCGTCGGCACGTGGCGTTAAGCTTTTTGGAATCAAAGGGAAGCTCAGTCCTTGATTCATCGGACTGTTTGATGTCATTGAGCGAGTCGGTGAAGTATCTTATCGTTTAGAATTACCTCTACATCTTTCTCACGTTCACGACGTTTTCCATGTGTCCTTACTCATAGGGTACAAGTATCATCCCCTTCACATGGTTTAGTATCCACTGGAACAGATTCGTGAAGATCTTACCTTCATATTGGAACCCGAACGAGTTCTTGACAAGCAAGAACAAGTCATGAGGAAGAAGACGATCCCATTCGTCAAAATCCTTTGGATGGACCATACCGAGCGGGAAGCCACTTGGGATACCGAGGAGTCTATCCGTACTTCTTACCCTCATTTCAAGTTTTGAATTCGGGTATGTTCCTCTTTTCAGTTTATTTTATCTATAATTTGGGGACGAATTATTCTTTTTTGGGGGGAAGAGTTGTAAACCCGCATGCTTTTACCATGAACAGTACACTTATAACCGTACGTACAGGATTAAAACTTTCTGTTTATAACATGAATACGTTTCACGGATATAAATTACAAGAACTACGTACGTATTAAGGCACGATAATTATTATCAATAATTATTAAAATCACGAACATGAAATCATGAACGTAGAATCATGCACATATAATTATGTATTTACGTGTATTATTATTACGATTACGTACAAGTATTTATAATAACACGAATATTTAATAATAACGTAACGTAAATACGAACACACGAACACGTAAATAATTAGAACACGGAAAAGCTACGGGTTTCTCTTGGTGGGCCCTACAAGCTGCGGCAACAAGGAGAAGAGGGGGCCCAGCCCATTTGTTTTTACTAAATAAACAAATAAGGAAAAACATTATTCATTCACAGAAGAATTTTACAAAAAGCAAAAGCCCTAATGTTTCTCTCTCTCTTCTTGGCCGGAGGCTACATCAAGAACAAGGGGTGTTTGGTTGGTTTTGATTAAAGAGATCTGTTAGAAGTATTTAAAGTGATGGTCATATAATATACCGTTGCAAAGCTCGTGGAAAAAGCTACTTAATGGTGTTGAGAGTTCTATGTTATTGTTATGAATGTAACAGTAATTAGTCTCGAACACACAAATGAGGAAGGCCTCCTAATCTTGTAAGCCTTAGTATAAAAGGCATAACCATCCTCATTTGTGTAGGTGTCTCCTATAGTGCCTTTCCTTCCTTCTTGTGTTAGAGAGAGAAACTCTCCTTAGTTTCTCTCACTAGGAACACACTCCTTGTATCTTTCTCTTTCTTCTTCATCTAATCTAATATTCCATTCTTAGCTTTAATCGTGTTCTTCATCATCTCTATTTCTTGTTCTATATAGTTGTGTTCTTCATCAACTCTCCTCGAAAAGATATTCTAAATAAAATAGGGGAGTATATGAGCATACAGTTTTGAAATAGCTTGAAAAATTATGCTCAAAACCGAGAAAACTAAATTTCCCGTTGTTGAGGAAAAATGTACATAAATGAACATTTTCCTTGAGTTCATGAGCTTAAAACTTTGAATGTTTTAATATAAGGCCATGATCAAGAAAAAAATTAATTTCTCGTTGATGAGGATTAGTTATAGACTTTCCTTTCTTTGGGGACCGAGTGATAGTCTGACATGTGACTATTAGCCATTTTGTTGAGCTCAAAACTTTAAATGTTTTGTGACAAGCTCAACCCGTGATAGACTGCTCTACCCGTTATTAAGATAAGTTATCTTTAAAGATACACTATCCTTTATTTGAAGTTCGAGTTAAAGTCTGACATTTAACTATAAGTCGTTTTCATGAGCTTAAAAACATGGAATGGTTTTATTGAAAGCTCATGACCGAGAAAATTTGAGTTTCTTGTTGTTTAGGATAAGTTATCATCCGTGATTAACTTTCCCTTCTTTAAGGCACGAGTCACAATCTGAAGTAATTGCAAATCATTTGAAGAAAGATAGAAATGACATATTTTGAAAACATTTTAACTTTCATTCGAGCAATATGTACACACCCGTGTCGTTATTGAGCGACATTTCTAGGCACGTCCATATTATCGAAACTGAAAGACATGTCGAAAAGAATATTTTTTGTATTTTTGAAAGATTTTTCGTTTTTTATTTTGTTTTTATAGGTTTTATATTTTTGTATTTTGATTTTTTCAATGTTTTTCGAAAATAATACAAAATAGACCTTTGTACAGCAGAAGAAGGTGATGTCGAATGTACAGAATTGGAACTCTGTGAAGAAATGAATTCAGAATCCGCTAAAGAACCTGTAATGACTGAAGAAGAGTTTGCACAAATACTAGTGTTAGGAGTAACAAATTCATTTTCTACATTCAGACCACTCGTATTAGTGCTGGAGCAGGTTTCATCACTCATTTCGATGGGAATCCACTTAAGACCAATTTCCTTGAAGATCCTACCCATTGGTTTCCATTGAAGACTAGAGCGAGGAGAAGTGTTCTCTTGAACAACGGAAGACTTCTTTGGAGAGAAACTAGATCCTGCATTGATCCGCCTTGAAGCTTTCTTAACATTTCTGTTCTGTGTGACTGGTGTGGATCTCCTTGTTGTCTTATGGGATTCTGCATTCTTTCTCTGTGAGGAGGCACAAGAGTTTACGTTATAGAGGTATTGCAGAATGGAATGAGCATGGTTTCCATGGTGAATGCCCTTTTTGCACGTGGGGCATACATGGAGTTTGGGATTCTCAAAAGTCCTTGGGTACCTAGGTTTTGTTGTATGTTCAAGCACCTTGTTCGATACACGACTACTCATTGGTGGTTACCAATTCCTAGGTTGCTGGTAAGGGATCCTAGGTTTTGGTTGACTACCGTTAGGAGTGTGTTGAACTCTAGCTTAGGATCCTAGGTTTTGGTTACTAGGTGGTGAATACATAGTGTTTACTTTCTGAATATACCCTTTTGGCATACCCTTCCCTAGATTGTTGGGTTGAACAACATCATTTGACCCTTTAGATTCCTTTGTGGGCGTAAGAATCACATGCTTGGGAGTACTCTTAGGAGTAGTGGAAGGTGCATTCACATGGTTGGGTTTAGAAAAAAGTGGGTTTTCTAAATGGTGGAACATAGGGTGATATGGCTGGTTTTGGAACAATTGATTGCACATCGGTATTAGGGTGTAACCTAGAAACATTAGAAGGCGTTTTTCCTAAGATAGATGGCTTTGGTACTTTGTACACATTGGGTTGTCTAACAACTGATTTTACAACCTTAGGTTTCACAGTTTTTCCACCCATCTTTCCAACAAGTTTCATCAACTCACTGATTGCGATGTCTTTGTCTTGCAACTGAGCTTTGAGATCAGAAATATCCTTACTCTTTTCATTCAATTCACGAAATGATTCAGATAGTTTTACTTATAAATTACTGTTATCTGGAACTTTTACAAGTTTGTTTTGCAAAGCAAGTTCAAGAGAATGACAATGTTTCTAAAGAAAATCATATCGGTGTTGAAGAATCGTGAACTCTTTTTGATTAAAATTTGTTGAAGGCTTAATTTCACGACATTCACCTCCTAACTGAGCTTGCAGTTGTTAGATTTTTTGTTGCATCTCATTGTAAGCTTTATCATACGAAAGTTTTTCATCCTTACATTCATCACATTTTTTGACATATTTATTCCAAAGATCGGTGAATTCGTTGTCCTTTTTGATGACATAAGACTCCAGTTTCTCTTTCGTACAGTCAAGATCATTTTGGAGAGTTTCATTATCCGACACAGAGATATTAACCGCAACGGGGTTACTATCATCACAATCACCACTGTCACTTGCTTTCGAGAGACGTGCAAGGTCGCTTTCTAAAACTTTAATTCTATCAAGAGATTCATCAGCCTCCTTCGCCAAAGATTTAAAGTCTTCAGTAAATTTGGCTAGTTCTTTTAGAAAAGCGTTTTCAAGATTGCTTATCCTAGCATCAACTTGATTAATAATCGGATTGATTTCGGTATGAAGCCCTTTTTGTAACTCGACATGAATGGGTGATGTAAAATTTCCTCCAGTAATTTTAAAATTAACCACACGCTTAAGAATGACAAAATTATCTTTGAGCTCGTTTAGATAGCTTCGTGCAACACTCGGTTTAGGAGGATCATCCAACAATTCCTCACTTGGTATCAAAAGCATTTCAATAATCGTTTTAGATCGAACAAAAATAGTTGGAGGATTAACTTCTAGATAATAAATGGGTGTCACTTCTTTATCAAGCTTTTTCATTCTTAAACGAGCCTCTACTGCAAGTTCAGTAGTTTCCTCAGAATCATGCACACTAGGAGGATCATGCTCATCAGAAAAGAGCACACTACCATTATATAGAGTTTGATTTGTGGCCTGAACTTGCTTAAGATATCCGGGATTAGAAGGAAGAGGACAACCTATAGCCAGTTTGTATCGAGTGTAGTTCATCTCGTTCACTTTTGGTGCAAGCATATTTATCGTCTTCATAGTTTGACCACGTTTTACCAAAAGTTTGTCTAGTTCCCTAATCGTATCCTGAGCTTTGCAAAAATCCTCAAGAAGCCCACCTTCCAGAATTTTGAAATCATGTTTCATATTTTTTCGTTTTTCTTTTAAATCAAAAATAATAGATTTTTCAGTTGAAAGCTGTTTATTAAGAGAGGTGATTTCATCATTCAATTCACTTATCTTTTCAGAACTACTTAAATGTAAGGCATTTAATTTCTCAATGGTGCATTTTTCTTGATAAAAAGATGTAGCATGAGCTTGTTCAAGTTCCTTGATTTTAGCATGATGAATCTCAAAACTTTTCTCCCATTCCTTATATCCCGCAAGCTCAGTGGTCAATTTGGCATTAGTTTCTCTAAACTTATTATTAACCACATTTGCATGAGCAACACCCTTGGCAAGCTTATCAAATAATGATTTATAATACGCATGCGTCTCGTCAGGAAGGGTTGTAGGCTGGGCTACTTGATCTCCACTAAGGTCCACACTAGGCGCATTAGAAATAATATTGCTATTATTTGTTTGCACCCCGTGTGTCTCAGTGGAAGGCTCAAGTGACTTAGTATACTCTTCCTCCTGATTAGACATATTATATAACTCATTATCATTGAGACGTGGGTGTACCTCAGAGGAACCATCTGAATCATACACAGGAGCTCCGTCAGGTTGAATTACCGATGTTGATGATTGCTGCGAATTAGCCATCAAGATGGAGTCCGTAGCCACCTCTTCTTCCTCAACATATGCTGCTACAGATGCCATGAGATCAAACTCTTCAGCAAGAAGTGGAATTCATGCTTCTTCCTTTTGTGCTATAAGAAGCTGAGACTGGAAATGGGCATCATTCCTCTTCTTTCTTGCATGGCTATCACGATGCTCAATACCCGAAACATCACTATCTTGTTGATACGTCATAGTAGAAGTCGTGTGAAAGACAGGATCTCAATTCGTAGAAAGCGTGTTTTGGAGTCTCAACAAAACCAAACTTTGTCGAAATTTTCCAGACCGACAAAAATTACCTCAGTCCGATATAAAATAAACCGAAAAATTTTTGAATTACCAAATTTTGAATTCAAGTTAGAAATAGCCAATAACTAAAATTTTGAAAAAGAAAAATTTTTGTCAAAAATAAAACCGAAAAATGGCCTAAAAATTTGATTTTTTGGTCGAAAAAATTTTCGCATCGCCAAAATATGAAACCGAAGCTTAAATGGCCTAAAAATGGTCTAGGAAAAAGTAAATTTTACTTGGGTTTTCTTGCCACGTCTAGATAGTGGCTAAGTCTGAAAAATACTCAAACAAAATATCCATCGGACTGTCCATCAGAATACCATCGGAATGTTCTATCAGAATGTGGATCGGAATGTGTCATCGGAATGTTCTCTCGGAAAGGTATCGGAATATCTGTCGGAATAACTGAGTTCAACACCTATGGGAATCCGTATCGGAATGTGTATCGGAATAATAGCTTGCAACACTTATTGGAATCCTTAACGGAATATGTATCGTAATAATAAACCCTTATCCGATGGATTCTGTCGGAATATAGAAACCCTTTTCCGATGGATTCTGTCAGAATACGAGTACATTTCCGAGACTATAGGTAAAAAAAATGAGTTTTTTTACAAGAAATCCGTGGTTTTAACCAACCCAAAGCACCCAAAACTCTACCACAACTATGTAGAAGATATATGGATCACTTGGAATAACAAAGACACGAAAAAATTTGATCTAACGCTCACGAATTTCAAGAAAACAAGGACAATACCAAAGAGCTAACCACGAATCCCTTGGCGAATGATACCACTTGTAGGATTCATGCACACGACTATATAGAACAAGAAATAGAGATGATGAAGAACACGATTAAAGCTAAGAATGGAATATTAGATTAGATAAAGAAGAAAGAGAAAGATACCAAGAGTGCGTTCCTAGTGAGAGAAACTAAGAAGAGTTTCTCTCTCTAACACAAGAAGGAAGGAAAGGCACTATGGGAGACACCTACACAAATGAGGATGGTTATGCCTTTTATACTAAGGCTTACAAGATTAGGAGGCCTTCCTCATTTGTGTGTTCGGGACTAATTCCCATTACATACATAACAATAACATAGAACTCTCGACACCATTAAGTAGCTTTTTCCACGTTTTATCACTAGTTACACAAAAATTTCAATTTCATGCAATTTTTGAGGGGGAGAATAGTGATTAAAATGTGATCAAAATGTTTTACTTTGGATAAGATCTTTGAGATAAGTGCTTTCTCGTCCTAACATGTGCAAAATGTTCACTTAAATTCTTTCGCATTTTGATGCACATGTGTAGGGGGAGCGATTGTGGTGACTTGGAAAGTTTTTATGGTTACGATATATATACCTTCAACATAATTATTCACGACGATATTGGTGTCAAAAGGTGGTTAGGTAGTCGTCCTATGATCCAACCAGAACCGGAGGGATCTTCCCAGGGACAATCTATTAGAACTTATAAGTCCTTAGGAAAGATGGAGTAGTTGAGTGTACGGGAATAATGCCGACTAATGACTTAAGCTAGCACTGGAACAATCACAACAAGGTGCTAGTTATGACGTCTTGGTAAGCATTGAAGGAGTTGAAGAATGAAAAAGAAATGTAAGGATAAAGGGTGTAAAGAAACCAGCCCTCCATACAACCTAGGCAGAAACCGGGTCAATACATCTACTATCAGAATCACTTTGATAATTTCTGATACTGAAGACAAAGCATCATGGACCCAGTGATGCAATGCACAACCCCTCCCAGTCTACTTAACCTTCTCTTAAAAGAAGTTTGTTTTATTGTCACGCAGTTCATCTCATTTCTATCAACTTTCTCACTCCGAGATAGTAGATATTGAAAAGGTGGCAGTCTGCTCCAGCCTCTGATCACCAAATATCAATTGTTTTTCATCACTAGAACACATGCGATAATTTATAGAGTCCTACGCTCTATCCTTGTGATATTGCTAGAACATTCAGAGTGATGCTCATTAGTATTCATAGTGATGAATGGAAATCCTTCTAGTGTTAACATCAAATAGCACTTCGGTAGGTCATATGTAAGATTCACTTGAATTGAACATATGCTAACTAGAAAGCAACAGTGGTTTGATTCTTAATTGATTCAAACTCGTTCCAGGTCTCGACGCAATATCTTTATGATCTTGCCAGAACGTTCAGAGTAATACTTTTTAGTATTTACAGTGACGAATGGAAATCCTTCCAGTGTCATCATCCAACAGCACTGCGGTAGGTAACTTGTGTGATTCTATATGAATCAAACTTGTGTCAACTGGAAAGCAACGATGGTTTGATTCTTAATTGATTCAAACTTGTTCCAGGAAATTGAAATGACGACTTAATCAGCAGAATGGAACTGCATGATTCACTCCTTGCTATGAATTATCTTTTGATATATTCAAGTATTAAGAACGGCTACCACAGCCGGAAACCCTGTCAAGGAAGTTCTTTGAACTTACCTAATCACAGGTACAATATTCTTACTGTATAACGAGAAACCGGAGGAATGCAAACGGTGGAGTAACTTCAAGAGTCGTAATTCAAGACCACATGCTCATATAAATGAAGAAAGCTCAAGAACATCTAAAGACAAAGACTTCCGCTACTCTGATGATCAAGGTAGATTGTTAACAAGCTTTCAAGTCAACAAAGAACATGAGTATGTGGGAAAAAGACACAAGAACACAAGTTGGCAAAGTTTCAAGATCAAGGCAAGGCAAAGATCAAAGATCCAAGATCACAAGTCATGAAAGGAGCTATGAAAGAACTCTCAAGACAACGAGGTTCAAAGTCTGCAACATCAAAGAAGTGAAGTCACATATTACATGACCACCCCTTAGGGGGGATATTGTTAGCCGTATTTAAAGTGATGGTCATATAATATACCCTTTCGAAGCTCGTGAAAAATGCTATTCAACGGTGTACATAATTCTTAGTTATTATTGTTCATGTAACGGGAATTAGTCCCGAACACACAAATGAGGAAAGCCTCCTAAACATTTACTCTTTAGTATAAAAGGCAAATTCTCCTCGTTTGTGTGGTGTGCTTTTCCATTTAATTGTTTTAGAGAGAGAAAGTCGTGTGTATAAGTCTTACAAAACAAAACTTTCATATATCATCCAAAGATATTACAAGAGATTTTTAAAAAGACTGAGACAAGAAAAAAAGCTAAACTAAAACCCTAGTGCCTTTTATAGGCTTACAACGATGGTTCTAGAATAGTAATAACCCTAATGCTGAACTTCCCAATAAGCCCTTTGATTCCTTTTGAAGATTCGAATACTTTTGAATTTCAAACTTAGTCCATGTTGATTTCTGAGGTGCCATGTGATTTCTGAGGTTACCAAGCTGTACAAACGCATCCTATCCATCAAATAAATGTGGTCAACACGCCTTGAGATCCTCATCGTTCAAATCCCTGCCACACTTTGGTTTCTTGTGACTTGTGGGGCAGGGGAACCCCATGTGGGATTGCTGAGATATGTGGGGTTCGATTTATGGGTGGGAAAAGGATTAAGTGATGATAAATTTAAGATCTGGAAGAGGAATTAATATAATTCCTAAGATTAAAGGTTTTTTGAAATTTTAGGGTTTGAGTGGGATAAACACGATGTTTCAATCTGATTTAGGAAATAAGGATGTGTTAGGCGCCTAAATGGTAATAAAATATTTAGTGTAAAACTAATTATTTTAATAAAGTTGAGTTTGCGGGTTCTGAGCTGGCAAGTCAAAAGGGGCGGGTATTGAAATTGGGCAGGTCGGGTTATGGGTTTGGTGATTGGTGAGGTGGCGGGTCAGGGTGATGTGGCACCTTGTGAGTGGTGGTTTAAGTTTGTGTGTTTGACAGAAAATACCCCTGGACTCCTATGTTTTTGTCATAAGTAGTTTAAACAGCTTTCACACCTCATTTCTTTGATAACCAAGTTTTTCTTTTTATGTTTTTGCCACAAAAACTTTTCAAAAGTTTATCAAAGGACTTGTTTTGTAATTTGTTGATATTTGAAGGGCTGTTTTTGGCATGTCTTCAATCTTCAAGGTCTTGACTTGTAACTTTGTCTTCATGGAGGACTAAAAGTGACAAGTCTTTATATTTGAGGGACCATTCTTTCCAATTCTTCAAAGTTGAGGGTCCTTTTTGTAAATTTCACAAACTTTAGGGACCAAACTTGTAATTATGAATAAAAAAGGGTATAAAGTGTCAATTCATAAATAATGAAGGACCCTTCTTGGAAAATCTTCAATTCTTCAAAGACTTTTCTTGGAAAATCAACTCTAGGGCCCGGTTCATTGTGCGACTTCGTTTACCGTGTTCGTTTTTGATTGATTCTTGTGATCTTTTGTCATTTTCTCGATATCCGTACCTAAAATACACATTGAACAAACGTAAGCATATATTTAGCACTTTTTATGATATTTTAACAATTTTAAGCCCGATTTGAATGATAAGACTATGTATAAAAGCAGTGTCATCAGCGGGAAAAGCATGTCAACAAGCGTTGTGGATGAAATAAGCACTTGTCGACTATGACATCAAGTTGGAAGACATAAAAATCTTGTGTGACAACAAAGGGGCCATTGATCTCAGCAAAAATCCCGTGTTGCACTCTCGAACCAAACACATTGAATTCAGCATCAGTTTCTATGTGACAACGTACAAAAAAGGTAATATTTCCATTGAAAAGGTGTATTCGGAAGATAATATAGCCGACATTTTAACCAAACCACTTAAACGTGAGCCATTTAACCTTTTAATACTAGGTATAGGCTTAATAGAAATTTCTTGTTAAAACAAGAAACAGTTTGTCATCAACTCAGACGGAACTCGTCAGACCCTTTCCCCCAAGGGTCCGTGTAAGGGTCCGTCTGTCTGAGACGTTGAAAAATCAGCAAAACTATTAGACAAACACCCACAACAGAAACTCAAAACCACTCCTACTGTGAAAGACGAACCCAACCACAAAAAACTTATCTCCCTACCAGTCCTAAGGTGAATTTATATATTTTCGTTGTGCAAATCAATCACTGTAAGTATCTCTATCTTATTTACTTCTTAATATCATCACATTATCTTAATTTCGAGTCTAGGGTTCTTTTTAATTGCACAAAATTGAAATTAGGGATTCAATTAGGTTAGTGAAATTGACCAATGCATTGTTTGGTTATGTTAATAAAATACTTTGTATGCATAAACCCATTAACAAAATAACTAGGAGTCCCTAATTGCCTAAAGAATTTTCAAAAGATTATTCTCACTACTTAGGTCATGCCGAAATTCTTTTTTCAAGCATTGTAAATGGCAAACATCCAAAAACAAGTTTTAATTATATCATAAAGACTCATGAATGCTAATGGAATTGCATAATTCATATGCATTTTTGGGTACGTTCATTTGAAGCTACATTAAACATAAGGAGCGTTTG
Organism: Glebionis coronaria; assembly: GCA_025667525.1. Taxonomy (NCBI): domain Eukaryota; kingdom Viridiplantae; phylum Streptophyta; class Magnoliopsida; order Asterales; family Asteraceae; genus Glebionis; species Glebionis coronaria. The sequence continues at coordinate 253,135,594 of CM046878.1, forward strand.
GGTTATCTCAAAAATTACGCATTTCATAATCTTTCTAAAACAATTTTTGGGTCGAGATAGCCGCACATCTACATTTGTTGCATATAGGCACATACTAGGCACTCCCTAAAACGCTTTTCTTAATTTTGACTAATTTGGAAAATTTTGCCTTAGGATCAAAATGCCTCCTGCATGGACATATGACCACAAGGATACCGCTAGCTATATCCCAAAACACCATAGGTCAAAGTACTTCACCTCTACATAAAGAGAATTATGTAAGGAGTTACAAAACTGTACCTTCTACGAAGGTCGCCTTGTCCGCCACTCCTTTACGGATAACACCAACATCTATGAGGTGTTTTTTAGGATAAAATTTGATTGCCTCTTAGACATTGATGAACAAATTTTTCCCGAATTGGTTCTTGAATTCTATATGACCGTCAATGTCACCTTTGACGAAGACCACATTCTCCTAGTAAACTTTGAAACGAACGGTAATAGATATTCATACTCCTTAGATCATTTTGCTAATATTCTCAAAATACCTTGTGATAGATCATGTTTATACTCCAACATCCATTATCTCACAACACTTGAGAATACCAACATACCTAGAGGTGCTCAACTTAGGTATAGCAGTATGCTCGATGACAAGGATCTTGTTCGAGCAACACTCTTCAAACCTAAAGTCGAGGACACTAGAATCTCAAACACAAGTAGGGTAATTCACAAATACCCATATGGAATGGAGGCTAAAGAACTCAAAGAAAAGTATGAAAAATAGGAAAGGATTTTAAGATGCAATGTTATGAGCTTGGTAGGAAATATATATCACATAAATGTATGTGAAAGCTACATGCTCTATTGTATAGAAACTGAAAAACCGTTTAATCTCGCCTACTACATAGCCAATAGAATGTCCCATATTATGAATCTTGTCACATCCGTTCTTCCATATGGCATGTTGCTTACCCGCCTTTACCACTAAATAGCACCCATTCCACCTAGCCCAAATGCGCGTATATGTGTTTACCATCTTGTTGATCGGTCATGACCCCAATTAGTGATCAATGGATACCAAGACCCTTATCAAATGAATATAAGGGAAAAGGTACAAGAACTCAACACCCATCAAGTTCTTTATCCTCGGGTAGTGAAAATGATGGCCTTGCAAACTCTAGATTACCACCCTTAGAATATCTTAGCCAATTACTCGAGACACCCAATGCTTCTCCTGAGTTCAAGCAAACAAAAGGCATGTTCAAATGTCTCGTACGATTCCTTACCAAGATGGAAAAGAAGAAAAGAAAGTGAGGAATGGTGGTATGGATGGGTACAATGGACTTTGTTCCATGGTGATGTGTAAACCACTTTGACACTTATGATTGTACTTTATTACTTCTTATTACTCTAACTATTATTGTTGAATGATGTTAGGATTATCTGAGGTTGTTATGTTATACATGGATTATTGCTCGTGTTTGGAAAATCACGACTTGGATCGCAAAAAGGTACATTCCTTTATAAGTCAATTTACAGCCAAACTTGTGTGAAACTGTTACCCTCTTCATTCTCAATTTTGAAAACACCATGTCACGAGTCAAAAATCCTTCATTCGTCTCTCATAAAAAAATCTGGTTACAGACGAGTACGGAACCCGTCGGACCCTTCACCAAAGGGTCCGACTGGCTTCGTGTATTTCCCTCAAATTTTAAAATTTTGCTCGTTAATTGCCAGACCCCGTCGGACCCCTCCCCAAAGGGTCCGACCGGTTCCGTGAGTCTGTAGTTTCAAAAGTAAAACACCATCATTACAACTATTTAATTACTCTCCTATCAAAACCATTTTATTTTTTCAACTTCTTAACCTCATAACTGATTTTCTTTTCATTAAATCTTGCTTCCCCCTCTTCCAATAACATCAATCGTCATTTAATTCAAAGAACTCATCTTTACACTATTTATAGAAACCACATTTGTCTAAACTTTCAAACTCATTCATTCATTTTTCTAGCACAAACCACAACAAATTCACAATGACAAAAGGATTTTCTTCCTCTAGTAAACCTTTTAGATGAACGACACGCATAAGTGTTCGTCCTTCGTGCTTCGGTTTTCCTAAACCCTCACCTCCACCATCACCCTATCAAAACCCTCATGAATCACCTATACACCAAGAAATCTATCAAGAATTAGGAGATATCTTGAAAAACTCAAGGTCACCCACTCATCCACTGCTACTTCACCTATCACCATTTCCTCACCATCAAACACCTCTACCAACAACATACTTGTCTCATCCCCTCACCATCAATAGAAGTCCTTGACACACCACCAACATCTCCACTCCATTCACAAACTAATGTAGTCAATGCTACAAATGAATCATCCCTTCCTCAAATCCCTCCTCCATCAAATCCACCATCACTCTTCGCTCCTCCACAGTCACTCCCTGTACCAACCTTCTCCTTCACCACTACACCACCAATTTCATCCTTCATGGATCTAGTAGATTCACTATGGATCGAAGACCCATCCTTCCATCACTCATCATCACACTTATACCTAACTAGTGTTTTACCACCACCTACAACTCAAAATCAACGAAACTTTAATCAACAACAAGACTTTCATGACATGGTTCATAGGCATCTAAGAGAAAAAAACAACAAATTGCTCTTCATGGACCCTCACTAAACTCCTCCAATAAAGAAGTCCACCTGCACCCCACAAACCTTCAAATTTCTCTATAATGTGACCATTGTCGTTACACTCATTCTCTTGTCACAGATCTTCATCAAGAAATGCGTGTAGCCCTTCATAATGTCCTTGATCGCATTAATGCACTTTTACACCCCTTACTCAGTAGAACTCACTTCACAATACTCCCGGGCACCTACTGTTCCTTTAATTTTCTTTTTACCTCCATTCTACACGGACCCCGTCGGACCCTTTCCCTTATGGGTCCGGTACACTAAGGGGTCCGTGGATCTGACTGCTTTATTTTTTTTCTTTGTCAAATTGTAATCCATTTTCTTCCCAAATGTTTCACACGCTTTAAGCTATATTTTTACTTTGGGGCAAGATTAATGAACCCTTTATTCCAATTATGTTTTATACAAATATGACAAATATGTGTGAATGTTGTGTGCTCATACTTTATCTCGACTTTGGTCTCGAGAATACTAACTTTCTATTTCAGGAATTATACACACACGTGCATGAATCTAATGGGAGTCTTCTTAGATGTACTCAAATCTTCACGAGAATATTTACATATTTATTCTATTGTATAATGTGTAAATTCATCTAGTCCGATGTCGGGATACCTCATACAAAATGTAACAATGTTATGTATATCTCTAACCCTTTTCTTGCATGATTTTCGTAATCCATGGCTCTTGGTTTTCCAATTTTAGGGGGAGTTTGAACCGAGGGGGAGACATGGAATTTTTTTTTTGCTATCTATCTTTCTCATATAATGATAATGCAACATATCTCTCAAAATATAAGTCCATATTTCTAAAAAAGAACTTATATGTTGATGTAAACTCAAACTAAAAATTATGTTAATGTTTTGTCTTCAACAAAGAGGGGGAGATTGTAAATGCAAATATCGCACTAGAAACGATATTTACGTTTTAATCATACTTAACATTCTGTTAACGACGCAACATCATACATATTATTATGTTTGGATTTAAGAAACACATAAGTATTTTCAGTCCATGAACTTATACTTAAAGCTTTATGAAAGTATACACAACTTATGTAAACAAAATGAGAAAGTAAAATGGACTCCATATGTTGACTTTGACTTTTCTTGTCACATATATAAAGTCAAACTAGGCAAGATTTGATTCTTACTTGTGATGTTGGACAAACGTTTATGAGGCAACAAAAGTCAGACCTACCGGACCCTTTAGTGAAGGGTCTGATGGGTTCCGTGGGGGTCTGTCATGTGCCTATAAATAGAAACCTTGTCCAAGCTTAATCCTCACTCATTTTCTCTCTAATCTCTCTATAATCTTAGTACATTCTAACCTTCTAATTTATCTTGTCTATTCTCTTCTTACTTGTGAATTTAGATCTTTGTTCATATCAAGATCGATCACAAGAAATCTCAACTCTAAGCTTTGATCCTTCATGGCTTCACCTTGCGTGAATGTGTTAAGTGTTACCTACAAAAGCACCATTGTTGTACCCATTCATCCATCTACTTGGTGTAATATTATGGTTGTTTTTGTAAGCCACAAAGTATAGAAGTATATAAGGCGTTGTTGTGCCTTTGTAAAGAACGAGACATCTTAGCTTAAGTGTCGTTAAAGATTGTATGCTTAAGTGTGAAGGTTTCTACACCGGTGTAAAGGAAATTCATTTACTAGTGAAGTAGAACTTTTGAGTGGATACTCGAGGAGTGGAAGTAGGGGCAAGATAAGTGAGATCTTGCTAGGCCGAACCATTATAAATCATTATGCATTGTGGTTTGTTTCTTTATTGCTTCAAGTCTTTTACTTTACTAATTCACACTTCGTCTATATCTATTTACGATCACGAAAAAGTTTCTAAATAATTAAAAATAATCGGTAAAAACTATTCAACCCCCCTTCTAGTTTTCTACATGTTTTATTAAAAAGAAAATGGAAATTTAAATTTAGGATATTCCAAATGGATAAAGGATATTATCTTTTGGTAAATTATTCACCAGATGGACTTTCCCCACTAAAGGACAAAAGCGAGCAGAATCCAAAGCCCGAGGTTCATTAAATGTAACTATAAATAGTAGATCATTTTCAGCTTTTTAGTTAACCCTTTTTCACATTTCACTTAGTTTCTCAAACACCTAAGATCCTTGATTAGTTGGTAGATTAATCTTGTTTATGATGTGATTCTCTTTTCCAATCCTCTCATGCTCTCAAGTGCAAAGAGAAGAACACTTTCATCACTATGAAGTGATGGGTTTATAACATGATGAAGATCTCTCATTCTAGATCAAGTTATGATTATAGTTTTCCTACAATGTAAATCATCAAGATCCAAGTGGTGTGTACACTTGTACTTAAAGTATATGTAGTAGATCCAAGTGGTGGGTACACTTGGATGTGTTTGTAAGGGTAGTAGATCCAAGTGAGGGTATCCTTGGATTAGGTGTTAGGAGTGTAGATCCAAGTTATGTAAATACTCAGATATTGTGTTATAGACATAGATCTAAGTTATGTGTATTCTTAGATCTAGATAGTTTATGTGTATAGGCCCTAAAACACAAGGTTTGTTATGTTGGGCCATAAATAAATAACTAGTGATGTGATGGGTGTAGACTGGTTCTACCTAAGATCAGAACTCGACATCTAGCCTTGTGTCAGGAAATAGGAAGTAGGCGACGTGTGTAGATTGGTCCTACCTAAGATTAGGACTCAACAGCTAGCTTAGTGTCGGAATTGGTGTATGCAACTTTTATGGTTTTATCCGCCTTGAAAGGAGCTTGTTGATTAGTGAAGTAACTCTCGAGTTGGGTACTCGAGGAGTGGAGTAGGGCGAAGAGGAGCTTCATGACCGAACCACTATAAATCATCGTTTTGGTATTTTCCTTTACATTTATGTCTTTACTTTTATAGTTGCGTACTTTTGTTGTGTGTCTTTGTGTGCATCACATAATCTAAACATCTAAGTTACGGAAAAGCTAAGGCTTAGTACGTGTGTGCTTCATGTTTAGATTATGGTCAAGTGTGCATCCCTTAGTCTAAACATCTTAGTTGTAGAAAAGCTAAGGCTTAGTGCATGCATGCTTAATGTTTAGACTATTGCTTGATGTACTCTTGATTTGATGTGATTGTTTGTTTCTTTACTTATAGTCTTTATCTCCCACAAATACAACTCATATTGATGAGACTGCTTTTATACATAGTCTCATCTTCCAAATAGGGCTTAAAATGCATTAAATATCATCAAAATACCCAAATATATGCTTGTGTTTGTTGCTTGTGTATTTTAGGTACGGATATTAAGATAATGACAAAAGATCACAAGAATCATGCAAAAACGAACACGGGAAACGAAGCCGCACAATGAACCAAGCCCTAATGAAGACTTTCCAAAAGTTCAACCTTTGAAGATTTGAAGAATTATGAAGAAGGGTCCTCCAATTATGAAGAATTGACACTTTATACCCTTGTATCTTCATAATTACAAGTTTGGTCCCTAAAGTTTGTCAAAATTACAAAAAGAACCCTTAACTTTGAAGATTTGGCAAGTTTAGCCCCTCAACAAAGCTAAATTGTCAACCAATATCATCCACAAAGTCAAATACATCATGAAGTCCTTCAAAGTACAAGAAATGACAAGTTTGGTCCTTTAAAAAATCCAAAATTACAAAAAGGACCCTCAACTTTCAACATTTGGCAAAAATGGTCCCTCAATCATCAAGACTTGGCAATTTCAGTCCTCCAAATTATCAATATTGCAAGTTTAGACCATTATCATTGAATAAAATACCAATTCAGCCCTTGAAGAATTCAATTATGGCAAGAAATACCCCTGATTTCACTTTGCAAAAGTTTTTGGGCCAAAAGTGTAAAAAGGCAAAAGTTGACAAAGCTAAAACAAGCGTTGATAGAAGTTTGGAAGGGATTTGACAAGTTTTCAAAACATGGGGGTGTTAAGCTGGCAGACAAAGAAGTTACATAGACCACTCCCAAGCTGCCATGTGTCCCACTCACATTCTCCACCAATCACACTCCACCATTTTGCCATGTCACTTCCCACTCACAACTGGATTTAACTAATCTTTATTTAAATAAAGATTATGGCGCCTAACAACTTATTTAAATCCTTAAACAGATCAAATGGCTTGTTCTTCATGTTCTTAACAAAATTTGGGCTTTTGTTATTTACTCAAAATTAGACCTTAATTGTTTCCAGAATTATGATTAAGGATATTGTTAACTAAACCCAACCTTAATATATGCCACCTCATCAACCAAGGGTGCACATGAAAGGTGCCCTGCTACACACTTTTGGGGATACTGCCAAAACCAGCCAGAGAATCAACCATCCAGAAACAAGCTTACACCTTAAGCTTTGTTTGAGCCCTTGGATCAAATTTCAACAGCTATCTCCTTCACATACGTCCAAAGATCAGTCACATGAAGCATATGAGTTCAAATTCAAGAGGGCATTTTTGGAACTTCAACCATTAGGGTTTTTAGTTTTTAGTTGTAACTTAGCTCATTGTAAGGCTATATAAAGCCACTTAGGCCTTCACATTTCAGTTTGCTTTTGATTTTTCCTTGTTCAAGTTTCTGTAAATCCCATTTTCAAGTTTAATGAAATTGAGTTTGAAATCTTGAAGAAAAGTCATTGGCCACTCTTGTTTACTGCTTTCAATTGTTATATGCTTTGTAGTTCTTAAAGTTCAAAACCTGTTTTCAAAAGAGGAGTGTGCAAAAGTTTGCATATTTCCTCATTTTCTTGATATTTTGCTAAGTCTTGTTCCAATCTTGGAATTCTTGGGTTATAGGGCTGATCATAGCATCCTAACTGAGTTGGTTAAGGTGTGGTGAGGCTTATAACTTGGGGATAATCAAGTGTGGGGTAATAAGTTTGCATTAATCAAGTTTTTCCAAGTTTCTGATTTTTATGATATTGTGCTTAACCCTTGTTGAATCTTAGCAGGCTTATTGTGGAAGCTTGTGCTTGTTCTTGCTAGCACATAAGCTCAAAATTCGTGGGTGTGGATGTACATCCATGAGGTTTGCATACTTAATCTCCAAATCTGCTTAAATTGTGATTTTTGGTGATATTTGTATGAAACTGTTGTTCTTGTGAATTTTGTGGCTTGTTCTTGCTTGAATCTGTTTATTAGACTTGTTTTAGTGTTAATTGATGCTTGGTTGGCCTGAAATCTTGTTTTGCTTTTGAAAATTTTGATTTGAAAAAGTTAAAGGGGTGTTTGGGTCTACTGGTTTATGCTTGTAACTTGTTTTTGTGTTAAGGGAAGTTGTTGTTATTGCTTTGTATCTGCTATACCTTTGTTTGAGAGTGTTTTGCTGCAAGTTTTTGGGTTTGAACACTTGAATCAATCAATCTGTTGTATAGACCTTGTTTCTGCTTGTTTTGACCTAGGATTTTGGGAACACTTAGTGTGTATGCATGCTTAGGGATAAAAGTGGTTTAAAAAAAGTTAACATAACCTGTTTGAAAGATTTGAGGTGTTGAAATTGGCTTGTGTGTCAAATACATCAGCAAAAGTAGAAAACTGCATGTGTTAGTGTTCATCAGTAACTTTCATTGCTTGAATCTTGCTTAATTCTTTGAACCAGTGCATGAAACCTGTTTAGACTTGCTTATTGGAGTTTATTATAGCTTGTGTATGCATTTGGTTGAATTTGGCTGGCTGATTTGTGCTAAAATTGCTCTTGAATGCTAAACTGCTTATTGTTCATGTCTGTATCATGTCTGATGAATGATTGATTAAACTGTATCAATTGGGTGTTAGTGATTGTGTTATTTTGATTGTGATTGACTCCTTTTGATCCAAAGATCAATTGGGTGCCTTTGTGAAATCTGAATCCAAGAAAAAGTCACTAAAGACAAAAAGTCAAAATAGTCAAGCAGTGGAAAAAGTTTCCACTGCTCAACATCCAAAACTAGCCCCTGCTAGTGCAATTTTGTCATCAGCTTATCAATAAGCTATTCTAGCTTATTCTGACTTGCAACAACTTATTTTTTTTGTAATAGATCTTCATTATTTGACCCATTTAAGTGAACTGGAGCTTATGAGACTTTGACTTTGACTTTTTACTAGAAAACCAACTTGTTTGACTTTTAACATAAGTGCTTATTTGATTTTCCAGCTTATTGAGTGTGCTTATTTGAAAGGACTTTGGTTTTTAAGCTTAGTTTTGTCAAAAGAAACATTTTGCAACTTGAATCAGCTTCTGAGGTGGTCTAGATCATAAAAACGACTATTTTGTCGTTTTGTGGATAAGTTTGTGACTTGTTTCTGGCTTATTAAGTGGGCTTATTTGAAATTTCTTTTTGCAGAAGTCTTTGTTAGGTCAAAAGAAGGTTGTGTGTAAAATTTTAGCTTATGGCAACAGCTTATGGCTTAATGGGCCAAAAAGCCCATTAAGAATAAGCTGCTTATTATAAGTTAGCTTATTTCACATTTTCAGCTTTTGGGCCTTTGGAAAAAGTTGTTTAAAATCAAATTTTGAGTCAACCTGTGCTTTTTGAGCTTAATTTGAACACTTTTTCTTATTGGGCCTTAATTAAGCCCACTAAGGGACTGTTTTGGGTTTGGCCCATTTTCTAGGCCCAATAGGGGTATTTAGGTAATTTCACTTTCATTTCTGAGTTATTTAGGTTAAATTAAGCTAGTTTGCAAGTTTTTAGAATTTTTTAGAATTTTTGGATTTTTAATATTATTTTAATATTATTTTATTATTAAAAATTGAAAGTCTGATTTTCTACGTTTTTATATTTTTCCTAGGTTCCAAATACTTAATTAGGATTTTTGCAACTTTCCAATTATTTTTTAGGTCTTTTAATTATTTTCTATAATTAATTTAAGATTTAATTGATTTTAGGAGTTTTTAATTGTTTAAAAATAGTTTTAATTGGTTTTAAAATTTTGAAAAATAGTTTTTAGCTTAACTAGAGTATTTTTGAGGTTTACAAACTTGAAAATCTTGTTTAGGGCTTTTTAATAATTAATTTTGATTTTTAGGGCTTTAATTAGCATTAAAAAGTCATTATCTAATTAATTAAAAGGTTTTTGCAAGTTTTGATTTTTTGTAAACTCTTAGAATATTATTAGGGATTTTTGGTAATTTTTAGAAATTTTTAGGTTAAAATTTTAATTTTGGTGGTTTTTACGACTTTACGTGTACGCCTTTTCCGTCTTCATAACCGTCATTCTCTTCTAATCCCCTTTTCATTCTTCTTTTTCAAATATAATCACAAATTAATCCATATCATTACACACATAACACACTAGCCTCCTCGTGAACGAACTTGAACTTAATTGGTCATTAGTGCTTGGTTTTCCTAAACCGACACTTAATACTTGCCACTTTTGTCATCCTTTTCCTAAAGGGTAGCAAAACTACTACATCACATATCTAGTCAAGCTTAATCGGGAATTTGATACAAAGGATTGTTAAATTTTAACATGCAACAAAGGTTTCGTCCACTGTAGGTGGTTCCTTAAATGGACCCGCGGTTCTTTAGTGATAACAAACCGCGACCATGTTTATTGAGTCGAGGAAAATGGGTTATACCAAAAGTTTTGAAAACTTAAAGATAAACTATTCAAATCACCTTCTAGTTTGTACAATTGGTATCAGAGTGAGGTTATTCAAGATCTTTGAATTATATTGTGATTTAAAGCTTGGATCGATCTTTGGTCATGTTTTCAGAACAAATGGTTTTAAAGAAAATAGAGACTATATTTGTATCAAATTTCCCATGAAGAGTGATTACAAATGAAATATGTTTGTTGTCTCATTCGTACAAGTTTTGATGTTAAATAAAATTTTGTATAATAGCTTGATAATAAATATTTTCATGTTTAGAAGTATAAAAATATTTTATGTCATAATTAACTTCCAAAACACGAGTTCTATTTGTCAAGAATGATTTTTAGAGTCCTACGGCCTTCCATCAAGTCACCAAATGATTTTGTACCAAAAAACCCATTTTTGTCCACTGTCTGCGGATCATTAATTGTTCCCCGAGGTTCATTATCAATAATGAACCGGTCAGTCCGACACAGATTTTTGCAAACTTAGAAAAATCATATAAAATCAACCGTAAGTCCGTAGAAGTCGTGCCACCCGCCATCTAGAACGTGATTGAGTCTTCTTTCTTTTATGATTACTTCTAAACCTTTATTAAAACTTTAAAATGTGGATGTTTTCTAAGTTCTATTCTTCGTACAAAGAATTGAGTCTCGGTTTATTGTAACACTTATGTTTTACTCTTTTCTAATAAGTTGGACATCTCTTGTTGGTACATCTTTGAAAATTGATATATTTACAAAGGGTTGAACTTAATTAAATTGAATTAGGTCGAAAACTATCTTCAAATTAAGTCAAGCTATGTGTACTTTGTTGCATCTAACACTGAACCCACAAACGAATGCTTATATGTGTTTTCTTATGTATTTTGGACATCGTTAAGTGATAATTACTATTAGTAGTAGTATTAATTATTTGTATATTATTTAGTGCATTGTATATAGGATCAACATCTTTAGGCCTACATATGTTACATAAACATCTTGTATACCTCGTCATGTTTATTAACATTCCAAGGTTCGAAAGTTATGTAAGCTTGTCAAATCTATTGAGTGGGTCATATTACTAAATCATTGTGTTTTTAGTTCAAGTAGATAATGTCTCACTATACAAACATGAAACACTCTTTAAAAAAATCTTAATTGTTTTCTCTTAAAAGAGTGTTGTAGAGATCAAGAAAGATTTCAAATAAATATTAATTCATTATTCAAATTATGATTGATATAATTATCGAATCTAATTGACATGTTTTTGAGTGTAGACATGAATGTTGATTCTTAATAATATACATCGGATCATAACTCACACTTGTGTTGATGACGGTATAGTGAATCTAATTGTTCAAAATTGTTAGACATATTTGTTTAATAATTAAAGTACAAAATCGAGTCAGTTTGATTACTTGGATGTCTCATCCAAAACACTCAAGTAATTTACATTTTAATGCAATTGGTAAATGTGTCATTTTTGAAAGACCAATCAAGAGTGTTCTAACAAATTGTGTAAACTTTATTTATACAATTTTATGTTATTGGCCTCAAGATCTATTAAGGTAAATAACCTTAACTAGACTCTTTTTGACAAGATATGCAATGGTGCATTCTTAAACCCTATTAGGTCTAATAACTAGATTTTACTTAGTTATAAAGTTCGTTGAATCCGATCTTTTCGAATTGATTACTAGTTAAAAGTGCGACTCAGTCGTTCTTGGTGGAAAAATAAATGGTTTGGTTATCTATTGTAAACTAAAAGTAAATATGAAAATGTCGTTAAGTAAAATAAAAGCTTTAAAAATTAAACTAAAAATTACTAGAAAAACAATTGGTAAAAATAGAGATTTCGGGAAGCGTGCAATTTTTGTAAATTAAAACGTAATAAATTTAAAACTTAAAACTTTGTAAAACTTAAAAACTTAAACCATCGGAATGTAACAAGTGAATTCTGTCGGAATGTAGTGCAAACAAAACCATCGAAATATCAAACTAAATTCATCCGAATATCAAAGTAAAATCCATCGGAATATCAAAGTAAATTAACTCTATCGGAATGCAGTTCTGTCGGAATGTAAGTCTATCGGAATACACTATCTATCGGAATAATTCCTATCAGAATGTATAAAGAGGCTGCAATCGGAATAATGGAATACAAGTTCTACCGGAATATCAAATTTAGTATCGGAATAACAGTAAACACATTCTATCAGAATAAGGCTAACAAAAATTGGACAGAGTTTCGTCTTAATAAAACCTTAAGACCCGTCGCAATATACGATCGCAATGAGCGGTCGCAATCACGATCGGAATAAAGGGGAAAAGCACTTGATCGCAAAGTAAAACCCTAAGGGTTATTGCGATACAATGAAACCGTCTGAATGTGGCCGTCGGAATGTTAGAAGCCCTATTGTTGCGATGGAGCACAAATTAAACCGAAAAGGGAGATAAGCTACAAACTCAATAAGCACTAATTAAGCAAAGACGAATAAGCACTTCTAAAAAAATAACAATTGACAAAAACTCAACCAACTCAATAAACACAAATTTGAAAACTTTTAAAATACGAAATATGCAAACTTTATAATACAAACTTTAAAAACACTAAACTTTAAAGAAAACTAAAAAGTAATAAATAAGCTAAGTACCAAATAAGCCAATAAGCATAATAAGCTCAAAGCTCAATTTGCACAAAAACTTAGATATGATCAAAAAGATAAACTTTTTAATCACATAATCATTCAGATGAAACAAAATCAAAGATAATTTTCGGATCAAACAAGTAAAAATCAAGAAAGGTAGAAAGAGATTGAATAAGAAAAACTTAACTTGAACTTGTAGATTAAAAGATTCAAAAATACAAGATTGAATTAAAGCTTGAAAATGAAAGAAAGAAAAGATGAGGTTTTAGTGAGAGAAAGTTAAACACTTTCTCTCTCTAAAATGAAAACTACAAAAAAGAAACAAACTAGCTAACTTAACTAACACCCTCCTAATGTGTCATTAGGAGGGTATATATAGGAAGTGGGAAGGTGCATGTGTTTCTCATTCTTTCTTTCTTCTCGACTCGATTTAAATGCTTTGACTTTCTCGACGTCGTCTCGGGATTTGTCGTTACAAATTGTACTTGTCTTGTAATTTTCTTCTTCTATTAGACTTGAGTTCTTCGACTTCATTAAGCTTCCATCTTTAGACTTTTTCTTCGATAAATCTTTAGAATAGGCCTTGGACTTCCGTCCTTTTTGCACTCTTGACCTTTTGACTTCGTCTTTCCTCGTTTTCTTCGATAAAAGCCCGTGATAGCCCATGTTTTATTCCTTTTCCATCTTTTGGCCCTAAAACACAATAAAAACACAAACCACGCATAATTCCGACGTTTACGACATAAAATATACGTTCTGGTCTTGTTATTATCGGAAATAAGTGGTAAAAGGATAAGTGTTTTCACACTTATTAAATCCCCTACACTTGACCATTGCAATGCCCTCATGCAATGCATTAATTTCAAAGCACAGATTACATTTCCCATCATAAATAACCCACCGTGGCCTTTATTAAATACTAAATATTAAGGAAACTAAAAGAACAAAACAAGTAAATAAATCAAAGACTTACATTGGGGTTTTGGCCGTCATGAATGTTCATCATCCTCAAGTTTCACGTTCCCTATACCAAGCTTAAAAACGAGATCATTGTTATTATAAGTTAGCAAACTAACACGAACTCATGTGGCCCAATTATTCACTTAGACTCCCTTATTCCTAAGTGTATCTCTTATATTTTAATTTTGTCTTGAATGATCACGAGGATGCATTGTTTGACTTATTTCGATAGTTATTTAAGCTGAAAATAAAGTGGAACGATTTAATCAATAGTTAGATAAAGGACAAAATCTTTTAAAACTGCTTCTCGGGACCTCTTAAAGTTCATATCTTGGCATAACTCGCTTCAAGATTTGAGACCTTTCTCGGACCGATATTTGCCAGTGACTTCATACTTCAAATCTTGAGAGACGTTCTTGAAATTATGGTCTTCTCTTCATAATAGGAATTTCTTCACTTGAAGTTTTTGAGAGATTCTTCATATTTGGACCACGACTTCTTCATTTTTCTCCAATCTCTATTTTGGACTTTGATATACAAGGATCCGCCTCCTTTTTGGACTTGGATCTATTTATCCTCATACCTTGTTAGGGCTTTTTTGGATAGACTTCTCCATGATCTTTTGGGGAGTATTTGCTTTTCGTCGTGTGTCTCGATCCTTCATATTGATTTTTGATAAATGATTCTTCACATCACTTTTGGATCTTTAGCAACAAAATGTAGCCCTCATGCCTTAGTAGGGCCTTTTCGGACTCGCCAATCTTCGCATCCCGCTTCAATAAGTTATGCCTTGGCTATGAACTCTAATTAATACCGAGCAACTTTTAAACGATCTTGGGCTAGAAGCTAAGTAACCTTTCAGATCATACAACCTTATTTATTGTAAATAAATTTATTAGCAAGCGATGGGAGAATAAGCTCATAATTAACTCACATAAATTCATGAAAGAATACCTAACTTATAATTGACTCTATCATCTCTCGTTCTCCACAATTTAAAATCTCAAGGAATGAGACTCGTGGATGCTTAGCCAATTAAATCAAAGTTTTGGGTTTTCGAGTCATCTATAGGATCTTGCAAACTCTTAGACTTTTTCAAGTTTAGAATTCGCATTTTAAAGTTCCTTGATAAACGACTCTCTAGGATCAATTATAGGAACTTGCGAAAAGTTCTTGTTCTTAACCCGTGAGAGTTAAGACTTTCGCGTTTTAAAGTTCCCTATATAAAAGCCTAGAAAAACTTGACTTAAACACGTTAAGGATACTAGCTAGAGTAAACTTAGATAAGTAAACTCGGGTTGAGTCAAAATATTCACGACTTTGAAAAATTTAAAACCACTTTATTAAATTTTATTTTTAGCAGGGAAAGTAAATAACGATAACAAAGGAAAATACTACTATACTACTAGGCCAAAATAGATTAAAAATTTTTAAAATTGTCGAAAAATTAGATTTTCCGGTTAAAATGAGGACAAATTCATGGAAAAGGCCACTTACTTTGATAGAAGTCCCCGTACACTTGATATAAACAGTTTCCTCAATGTTTATGCATGTGGGAGTAAACTCCCCTACATTTAGGACATTGTGCACTTTGTTTAAATCTTGCTAAGAGAAGGACAACTATAGTGATTTCAATGTGAACATATAAGATATGAAATATTGAATCACGATAGTTTAGGATAAAACCGGGAAGACGGGAAGACGGGATCACGGTTCATCAAAATTCATCGAGAATGGATCTTTGAAGCTTTAATCCCTGCACATTAGAAGAAACAAGACAACAAACACATACAGGGCTCCCCCTACACTTATTATGAAAACGGTAAAGGATAGATCAACGGGTTGCCTCCCGAGAAGCACTTGTTTTTGTTAACCGAGTCACGAGCCTGACACGACCCAGAACTAATTCAAGGGAGACGTGGTGAGGGATGCAATCATCTCATGAGAGATGTCCTCACCGAAGTACAACTTCACGCGCTGGCCATTCACTTTAAAATTGGGCCCATTTGGCTGAGAAAGCTCAATGGTGCCGTAAGGGAAGACTTTGGCGACGGTGAATGGACCAGACCAACGGCTCTTCAGCTTGCCCGAGAAGATCTTCAACAGAGATTTAAAGAGTAAAACTTGATCACCAATGTGGAACTCTCGGTTCTTAATCCTTGCATCATGGATGATCTTGGTTTTCTCCTTGTAGATCAATGAGTTCTCATAAGCTTCATTCCTTAGTTCATTTAGCTCATTGAGTTGAATCTTCCGAAGATCGCCGGCTTTGTTGATGTCAAAGTTCGCCCACATCAAGGCCCAGTATGCCTTATGTTCCAGCTCGATAGGGAGGTGGCATGCCTTCCCGTATACAAGACGATAAGGTGTACAACCAATCGGGGTCTTATATGCGGTACGGAAAACCCACAAAGCATCGTCTAACTTATCGGCCCATGAGGCACGATGCTCTCCTACAGTACGCTCAAAAATTCTCTTCAATCCACGGTTAGATATCTCGGCTTGACCGTTTGTTTGGGGATGATAAGCGGTGGAAAGATGGTGATTGACACCATACTTATCCATGACTCGAGCAAATTGGTCATTGTAAAAGTGAGTCCCGCGGTCACTGATGATAGCACGAGGAACACTGAATCGAGCAAAAAGTTACTTTAGAAAGTTCACAACCACCCTCGCATCGTTCGTAGGGAGAGCCTTAGCTTCAACCCATTTGGATACGTAGTCAACGGCTACGAGGATGTACTTGTTCCCTTTAGATGATGGAAATGGCCCCATAAAGTCGATGCCCCATACATCAAACATTTCACCTTCCTGTATGAAATTTTGAGGCATCTCATCTTTATGTGTGATCTTGCCTTGTCGTTGGCAAGCATCACAATGCTTAACCATTTCGTGAGCGTCACGATAAACGGTGAGCCAATAAAATCCAGAGTCAAACACTTTCTGCGCGGTGTAGTTGGGACCAAAGTGACCACCGGTGGGTCCTTTATGGCAAGCTTCGAGAATGTCTAAAGCTGCGGGTCCGTCAACACACCGACGAATAATCAGATCAGCACATTCTTTGAAAAGGTAAGGGTCGTCCCAAAAATAGTGTTCAAGGTCTTTAAAGAACTTTTTCTTTTGTTGGGACGTTAACCCTTCCTTGAGAATTCTACCCGTTAAGTAGTTTGCAATGTCTGCAAACTACAGGGTGTCATCAAGATTGAATTGATAGGCATTAAGGCCTCAAGGGGAAAAGAGTCACTGATCTCGTAAGTTGGATGATCCCCTTGATAAGGATCCTCAAGTCTACTTAGATGATCCGCGGCTAGGTTTTCGGCTCCCTTCTTGTCACGAATTTAGATTTTAAATTCTTGAAGGAGAAAAACCCAACGAAGAAGTCTTGGCTTAGAATCTTGCTTAGTTAACAAGTACTTCAACATGAAATGGTCGGTATAGACAATGGTGGTGGATAGAACAAGATAGGGGCGGAACTTTTCAAAAGCATACACTACAGCTAAAAGCTCTTTTTCGGTAGTGGTATAATGCAATTGAGCCCCCGTCATTGTCTTGCTAGCATAATAGATTGGTTGGAAGTGTTTGTTCACTCTTTCTCCCAAAACCGCTCCAATAGCAAAGTCGCTAGCATCACACATCAATTCAAAAGGTAGCTCCCATTTAGGGGTAACCAAGACCAGTGCCTTAGTTAGCTTGTCCTTAAGAAGATTGAAGGAGTCAATACACTCTTTAGAAAAGATGAAAGGAGTATCTTTTTCCAAGAGGTGGGTCATCGGGCGAGCGATTTTAGAAAAGTCTTGAATGAATCGATGATAGAAGCCCGCATGACCAAGGAAACTTCTCACACCCTTCACGGTTGAAGGTGGAGGTAATTTGGCTATGACATCAACTTTATCACGGTCGACTTCAAGACTGGCTTTTGAGATTTTATGTCCAAGCACAATGCCTTCTTTTACCATGAAATGGCATTTTTCCTAATTTAGAACAAGGCGAGTGTCTTCACACCGCTTAAGCATGCATTCCAAATTTGCAAGGCAAGAAGAGAAGGAGTCACCATAGACCGAGAAATCATCCGTGAAGACTTCCATAGTTTCTTCAACCATGTCATGGAAGATAGCCATCATACACCTTTGGAAAGTCCCAGGAGCATTACATAAGCAGAAAGGCATTCTTTTGTAAGCAAATGTTCCAAAAGGACAAGTGAATATGGTTTTCTCTTGGTCTTTAGGATCGATGGGAATTTGAAAATATTCGGAGAAACCGTCTAAGTAGCAATAATAGTCATTACTCGCTAGACGTTCAAGCATTTGGTCCATAAAAGGAAGGGGAAAATGATCCTTTCTCGTAGCATCATTGAGTTTATGATAGTCTATACAAACTCTCCACCCTGTAACGAGACGAGTAGGAATCAACTCGTTGTTTTCATTGGGCACAACGGTGATTCCGCCTTTCTTAGGCACACATTGGACCGGACTAACCCATGGTGAAATAGAGATAGGGTAGATCATTCCCGCATCAAGAAGTTTGATAACCTCTTTTTTGATAACGTCATGGATCTTGGGATTCACCCTTCTTTTGTTTTGAATAGTGGGTTTAAAGTCGTTCTCCATGAGAATTTTATGTGTGCAAAAGTGAGGATCAATTCCACGAATATCGGAGATTTTCCAAGCAATCGCTTTCTTATGATTCTTCAGCACATTGATAAGTCGAGATTTCGTTTTCTTTCAAATCCTTTGCGATGATGACGGTTGACTTCTTATTGTCTTCAAGGAACACGTATTCGAGATGAGACGGTAGGTCCTTAAGCCTAAATCTGGAGGATTTTCGATGGAAGGCGTAGTCAAATTCGGATCATCGATACAGATATCCTTAGGAGATGGTGGAGAAATATGGTCCTCATTGAGAAGTTTCTCAATGGTACGAATGTGTTCATCCGAATCAGTGGGAGAATCGTCATATTTTAAGTCCACATCTCCGAAAGTTGCTTCAAATTCTTTGAAAAGGAAATCACTTTCTCCAAATGGAGTTAGTGATGGAGCAATAGAGGCAACGGTCTCAACAATGGGAAGGGAAGAAGAACCACTTTTACAAGCGTCTTTGAAATGTTCTTCACAAGCCTCATCAAGAACGTCAATGAAATTAACACTCTCGTTTTCAAAAGGCTGCTTAGAAAGTTTACCCATGTTGAAGACGATTTTATCGTCACCAACTCTCATTATTAATTCGCCCGCGGCTACATCAATGAGAGTGCGACTGGTCCTCAAGAATGGACGTCCAACGATTAATGGAACAAGGGGGTCCATCTCGTAGTCAACGACAATAAAATCCGCCGGAAAGATGAATTTGTCAACACCGACGAAGACGTCTTCGGCTATCCCCACCGGACAAGCAACCGTACGGTTAGCTAATTCCAAAGTCATTTGTGTGGGGACTAGCTCGGGTAGAGACAATTGTTTCCAAACACTTAATGGCGTTAAGTTTATACTAGCACCTAGATCGGCTAGGGCCATACAATTCTCTATCCCGGGGAAGTTCCAAGGAATGAGAAAGCGACCCGGATCACCAAGTTTGGTGGGTAATTTCCTTAAGAGCACTACGGAGCAATTCTCGTTAAGTTGGGTCTGAGCGATATCAAGAAGTTTCTCCTTATCACTGAGAAGATCTTTAAACATTTTAGCATATTTCAGCATGTGAGCGAGAGCCTCAGCAAAAGAGATGTTGAAGTTCAATTGTTTAAACATTTTAAGTAAGTTCAAAACCTGAATATCATCCTTGTTCTTCAACTTCTCTTTCCTTAACCTTGAGGGATAAGGTATATTGGGTTGAGATGAAGGCTGTGGAATGGAATTCTCACTCACATCCTTGGGTGATGGAGGGGTGGAAGTAGAAGGTGGAGGAATTGGTGAAGTAGAAGGTGGAGGAATTGGAGAAGGGGATTCGTTTTCCTTTGTCACAAACACCGGTGTAGGTGTAGGAAGCTCGGGTTCCTTTAAACCTTTTCCACTTCGAGTCGTGATTGCTTTCATCTCCCCTCTTGGATTAGCAACGGTGTTACTCGGAAGAGAACCCGAACCAGAGGCTTGATTACTTTGGAAGAAACTAGCCATCATATCCCTTAAGTCATTCGTTTGACTGGTCAAAGAGTTTCGCATATCAGCTCAAAGATCATTCCCTTGTTTCACCATATCTCCTTTCAAGTTGGCCATTTGCCGCTGAAGATTCTACACTATCGCATCATTAGTCCTCATGTAAGTGTCAACCTCTTGATGAAATGCGGTGGGTTCGGTGGGAGGAAGAGCATGGTAGGAAAGTGGTTGATAAGCGGGTTGTTGGTGAACTTGATTGTTTCCTTGAGGTGGATATGGGTTTCTTTGGGTTTGATATTGATTTGGAGCTCGTGGTTGATTTTGATTGTTGCGGTTGAGGTTGTTTGGGTTTTGAGGGTAAAACCGGGTGGTGAAAGAAAGTTGTTTGAACGATAACTGAGCAAATTGCGGTCACCTTGAGGACGTGCTTGATAGCCTCCCGTAGAAAAGTTACCGTTGGCGGCATACACATTTTCCGGATTGTCATGAGTCTAAGGACAATCAGTCTATGAATGAGATCCCCCGCATATTTCACATGACTGACTCATAGCATTAACTTGTGCATTGATGGCTTTGGTATTGTTAGCGGTTTGGAGAGCAAGTGTTTCAACAAGCGAAGTAAGCTTATCAATTCTCTTGTCGCTGTCACTAGTACTAGCACTAGCCACATTAGTCCGAACACTCTTAGTTTACACTCTAGACTTATTCTTAATAATATCCCATGCGACATTATAACACTTAACTAAAATATTACCCCCCGAGGCACTATTTAGTGAATCTTGGTCATTCATGCTTAAACCAATGTAAAAAGTATTAATTTGATGTACTTTTGTGAAACCATGTTGTGGACACTTTCTTAAAAGTTCCTTAAAACGGTCCCAAGATTCACTAAATGTCCCACCGTACTTTGGTTCAAAGGTAATGATTTCATTCCGCAAAGCGGTAGTACGTGAGGGTGTGAAAAAGTAGTTGATGAATTTAGTCTCTAAATCCGTCCACGTAAGAATACTTTGTGGCGGTTCCTTATCAAGCCAATGTCGGGCTTGTCCCTCTAAGGAGAAAGGAAAAAGTTGCAAGCGAATAACCTCTTGTGAAACTCCATTATACTTGACCGTATTAGTGAGTTGAAGAAACCTTTTGATATGGTCGTGAGGATCATCAAGTGTACGCCCCAAGAATGGTTGAGTAGAGACCATTTGAATGAAACCGGATTTGAGTTCAAAGTTGTTAGCTCCAATCTCGGGTATGACAATAGCATCGGTGTTGCCCTCTACTTGCGATTGCAAAAGCTCGATCATTGGTTGATTGTCTGTGGTGACAATAGGTGGAGTAATGAATTCGGCTTGAGCTACTTTCTTCTTATGAGCACGAGTACGCATGCACACCTACAAAAGGAAAAGAAAAATAGACAAGAAATATTTTTGGTTTTTTATGTTTTTCTATATTTTTTGAATTTTTGAAAATTTTATAATTTTTATGGATTTTTGAAAATTTTTGGCAAGAAAAATAACGTTCAAAAGTGAACGGATCCCAAAATCCAACGCGTCTCTCACTAAAAACCGTTAATCATAACGAAAAGAGCCGGCAGCGGCGCCATTTAATAACTAGATTTTACTTAGTTATAAAGTTCGTTGAATCCGATCTTTTCGAATTGATTACTAGTTAATAGTGCGACTCAGTCGTTCTTGGTGGAAAAATAAATGGTTTGGTTATCTATTTTAAACTAAAAGTAAATATGAAAATGTCGTTGAGTAAAATAAAAGCTTTAAAAATTGAACTAAAAATTACTAGAAAAACACATGGTAAAAATAGAGATTTCGGGAAGCGTGCAATTTTTGGAAATTAAAACGTAATGAATTTAAGACTTAAAAGTTTGTAAAACTTAAAAACTTAAACCATCGGAATGTAACAAGTGAATTCTGTCGGAATGTAGTGCAAACAAAACCATCGGAATATCAAACTAAATCCATCGGAATATCAAAGTAAAATCCATCAGAATATCAAAGTAAATTAACTCTATCGGAATGCAGTTCTGTCGGAATGTAAGTCTATCGGAATACACTATCTATCCGAATAATTCCTATCGGAATGTATAAAGAGGCTGAAATCAGAATAATGGAATACAAGTTCTATCGGAATGTCAAATTTAGTATCGGAATAACAGTAAACACATTCTATCAGAATAAGGCTAACAAAAATTGGACAGAGTTACGTCTTAATAAAACCTTAAGACCCGTCGCAATATACGATCGCAATGAGCGATCGCAATCACGACCGGAATAAGGGGGAAATGCACTTGATCGCAAAGTAAAACCCTAAGGGTTATTGCGATACAATGAAACCGTCTGAATGTGGCTGTCGGAATGTTAGAAGCCCTATTGTTGCGATGGAGCACAAATTAATCCGAAAAGGGAGATAAGCTACAAACTCAATAAGCACTAATTAAGCAAAGACGAATAAGCACTTCTAAAAAAGAACAATTGACAAAAACTCAACCAACTCAATAAACACAAATTTGAAAACTTTTAAAATACGAAATATGCAAACTTTATAAAACAAACTTTAAAAACACTAAACTTTTAAGAAAACTAAAAAGTAATAAATAAGCTAAGTACCAAATAAGCCAATAAGCATAATAAGCTCAAAGCTCAATTTGCACAAAAACTTAGATATGATCAAAAATATAAACTTTTTAACCACATAATCATCAAGATGAAACAAAATCAAAGATAATTTTCGAATCAAACAAGTAAAAATCAAGAAAGGTAGAAAGAGATTGAATAAGAAAAATTTAACTTGAACTTGTAGATTAAAAGATTCAAAAATACAAGATTGAATTAAAGCTTGAAAATGAAAGAAAGAAAAGATGAAGTTTTAGTGAGAGAAAGTTAAACACTCTCTCTCTCTAAAATGAAAACTACAAAAAAGAAATAAACTAGCTAACTTAATTAACACCCTTCTGATAGGTGTGTAAACACCCATCCTTTTTACCACTTAATTACAATAATAACCGAGCCAAAACGTGTATTTTATGTCTTTTATGTCGGAATTATGCGTGATTTGTGTTTTTGTTGTGATTTAGGACGAAATTGTGAAAAGTGGAAAATACACGGCATTCACGGGCTTTTATTGAAGAAAAAGATGAAAGATGAAGTCGAGAAGTCAAGAGTGCAAAAAGAACGGAAGTCAGAGACCAATTCTGAAGATTTATCGAAGAAAAAGTCGAAAGACGGAAGTTTACTTAAAGCCGAAGAACTCAAGTCTATTTTATTGAAGAATTAAAAGACGAGTTCAAAGAAATCCCGAGCCAAAAGTCATTAAAGTCCAAGATTAAAGAAGATTTAAAGGCTTAAGGACTAATGGTGCAATTAACAAATATATTAAGAAGGAAGGGCCTTATGATGCAATTAAGAGAAAATGAAGGAGTGGAGGAAGCTTCCTAAGCATTCTTTAATCCTCCCCTATATATAGATTAGTTCTTAATCATTTTCATTTTGTTGGCTAATAGTGACAATTAGTTCTTCCACTTTTAATTACCTTGTCATTTAAATACTTGTCAAATTTAAATACTTGTCTTGCACTTTAATTACCATTTAATTTCAAGTAAGTTTTTCTTTTAATTCTTGTTAATCTTTATCTTTATTGTTTGATCTCATCCTACCTTTCTTTAATCTTTATGTTGATTTGTTCATGTTCTTGTTCTTGAGTTTTTGTCAAATTTATTAAGTGGGTTTTGATTATCTTGATCTTTATTGTTAGTTTTATTGTTTCGAATTGATTGTTTATGCTTAATAGATGTTTATTCATTAGTTTGATTTAGTCTTTTGTTTTATTTAGCTTTGTTTTGATTAAATTCGTGCATATCTTGTTCCTTGTTCTTCGGTTTTTCTTGTTACTGATCTTTCCCAGGATCTTCCCTGTTATTCCGGATCAAGGTTCTAGTCAAGAGGGTTATTCGGAATATTCAGTTATTCCGAGTAGACCAGGGATATTCCGTATAGGGGAAGTATTCCGAGTAAAGGATTTTTTCCGCATAGGGGGTTTATTCCGTATAGCCATGGTATTCCGAATAGAGCTTAGTATTCCGAATAGAGGGAATATTCAGAATAGGCTTGGATATTCCGCATAGAACTTTATTCGAATAGACCTACGTTCCGCATAGGAAGCTTATTCCGCATAGGCTGACTATTCCGAATAGGCCTGGATATTCCGCATAGAGTTCTTATTCCGAATAGGGTGATATTCCGGATAGGTGACATATTCCGAGTAAGCCTAATATTCCGAATAGGGTATTTATTCCGAATAGGGAATTTTCAGTTTCTTTAATTTCAGTTTTTAATTTTCTGCTTTTTAATTTCGAGCCTTATTTTTCCCGCCTTTTTAATTAGTTGCACTTTAAATTTACTTGCCTTAGATTTATTTTAGCCTTGCCTTAGTTTTAAGTTTTAGTTAGTTTTAAGTTTGCGTTATTTACTTTTAGTGCCCTTTAATTTTAGCCACGCTTTTAAATACTTGCACCTTTTATTTTAATTAAACTTAGATTTACTTTAAAGTCTTTTACTTTAATTGTTTTTGCACTTTTATTTTAAATACTACAACGACACACTTTTGTTTCACCAAAGAACGATTGAGTCGCACATAAAATCCGGTTTTCAATTCGAAGAGATTGGTTAAACGAACTAATTTTTATACGGGCCAAAAGCCTTGTATCAAATGGCGCCGCTGCCGGCTCTTTTCGTAAAGATTAACGGTTTTCTGTTAGAGACGCGTTGCTTTTTGGGATCCGTTCACTTGTGAGCGTTATTTTCTTGCTTAAAAAATTCAAAAAATCATAAAAACTAAAAATTGTTAAAAATCCATAAAAATTAAAAATTTCTAAAATCTAAAAAGATTTTATTTTTATTGTGTATATATATTCTCTTTGCGTTTGGTATTGTTTTCTTTTGCCTTTGTAGGTGTATGCGTACTAGATCTTATAATTATCAAGAGCCCGAGACTCGAGAAGATTTAAGTATGGCATGTGTTAACAACAACAATAATCCACCGCACCTCAACAATAACAACAATGTTCTTCCGCAGCCCGATCTTCGGACAATGGAGGAACTTTGTCAACCTACCATGTTTGGACGAGGAGGACCGATTGCGCCGATGCAAATCAACGCTCCGGAGTTTTCGTTGAAGCACCACATGATTCAGAAAGTGCAAACAAATCCTTTTAGAGGAATGCCTGATGATGATGCCAACAAACACCTCGACAAGTTCATTACAATCACTCAAAGCATGAAGTTGCCCGATGCCACAATGGATGTTCTTCGCCTACAACTCTTTCCACATACTTTATCACATCACGCCGAGAAATGGTTTGATCGTCTCCCGAAGAATTCCATTCATAATTGGGATGACATGACTCAACGCTTTTTGTCGCGCTACTTTCCACCATCCATGGTCACGAGCCTTCGCAATCAAATCAGCGGTTTCATGCAAGAACCCGATGAATCTCTTTTTGATGCTTGGGAAAGATATAATGTCTTGATTGATCGTTGTCCAAACCACAACATGCTTCCCGTAACCTTAATTGATACTTTCTACAACGGATTGACTTTTCGTGATCGTGATACGATTAATGCAGCCGCCGGTGGCACATTTATGAAAAGGAGACCCGAGGAGTGTAGAGAGTTAATTGAGAACATGACTACTCACCACAAAAACTAGGATTCCTCTGCTTCTTCAAGGAACAACCCGAGAGTCAATGTTTCTTCCACCTCAGCAAACCGTTATATGACCGAACTCTCCCGCATGATGACTGAAATGAGCAAATGTATCACGCTTCTCGCTTCAAACCAACAACAACAACAAGTTAAAGCGGTTGCACCTTCTTGTGAAACATGCGGCGGTCCTCACTCATACACCGATTGTCCTTCTACACAAGGAAATCCGGAAAATGTGTATGCAACTTATGGTAATTATTCACCGGAAAATTATCAAGCTCGACCTCAAGGGGATAGAAATTTGCTGAGTTACCGGTCCAACAACTACCTTTCACCCGGTTTTTCTCCTCAAAACCAAAACCCCGCCAATAACTACAATAGAATCAACCAAATCCCACCAAGAGATTCTAATCCTTATCACCCACCCGCCCAACAAACCCCACCCATTAACCCCGATGTTGAAGCCATAATGAGAACCCAAGGTGAGCAAATCAAGAATATGCAGAGCCAAATTATCAATCTTAAAGGAGATATCACAAAGCAAGGAAAGGAGATTAGATCCGAGCTTCGAGATAATATTCAATCCTCCTTCAGCAATCAAACCAATGATTTGAAGAATATGCTTGCTAGTTTCTTGCCCGCTGCTCAACCCTCTTCTTCGAGTTCTCTACCTTCAAACACCGTCACCAATCCGCGAGCAAATGTGAGTGCTATTACTACCCGTAGTGGAATTACCATTGTCGATCCACCGATCCCGCCCCCATCATCTACACCTCCTCCACCACCATTTATCCCTACTCCTCCTACACCTAGTATTAGTGCACCATTACCGTCTCCGCTTCGTCATGACGATGTACATAGGAAGGACCCTTCAACATCTCAACCTTTACCTGCTACACCTGCACCTTCACCACCCAAACCCAATATCCCTTATCCTTCTCGTTTAAGCAAGACCAAAATGCTAACCAAGGATGACTCTGAAGTGTCACGCTATGTGAAGATGATCTCTCAGATGAACTTCAACATTAGCTTTCTTGAAGCACTTGTACACATGCCCAAATTTGTTAAAGCATTTAAGGAATTGCTTAACAAGAAGGAAAAGTTAATTGAGCTCGCCAACACACGCTTAAATGAAAACTGCTCTGCGGTTATTCTTAAAGAACTTCCGGAAAAGCTTGGAGATCCCGGTCATTTTGTGTTGCCTTGCGTTTTCAACAAAACTGAAGAATTTACTGCCCTAGCTGATCTCGGGGCTAGTATTAATCTTATGCCTTTGAGTGTTTGGAAAACACTATCATTACCCGACCTCACTCCAACAAAGATGACTCTTGAACTTGCAAATCGCACTCTCGCTTACCCCGTTGGTATTGCCGAAGACGTGTTCATTAAAGTTGGCACATTTACTTTCCCGGTCGATTTTGTCGTCGTTGATTATGAAATGGACCCTCGTATTCCTTTAATACTTGGTCGGCCATTCTTGAGAACCGGACGAGCTTTAGTTGATGTTGCCGAAGGTGAGTTAATCTTAAGAGTCGGGGATGATGCAAAAGTTTTTAAAATGGGAAAGCTTACAAGTAAATCCTTTGGAGGCCGAGAATCAGTGAATATGATTAATGTGCTTGATGATTTTGTCGTCTACAACAATCCTCTATTCGATTTTTCCATTGATAATCCACTTTTTCAAGATGATGTGGATGATTCTCTCTCAAATTTGGAACCTTCTCCCATTTATGATTCTCCACCGATCTTCGATGCTTATGATGATTATTCTTGCTCAAATTCGGATGATTATGATGACCTTACTTCTGAGTATTCCGATCTGCCCACATATGATGATTTTGATGAGGCTGATACTCTTTCGAGCGATTCTTCTCATGATGAAGATCCTCCGCCATCACTCGATCCTACTTTGGACGATTACTCATTTGAGGAAGACTTCTCTACGTTTCTCAACACTTACTTCCCTCATGAGAGTGATGCTCCTCCTTATGATTTTGAAGATTATCGTCTTGATCCTACTTTGGATTTGAGGAACATTCTTTCGAAGGAGAAGAAACCGGTCGACACCAATATCCGCAGGACGTATGAGTTAACACCTCTTTTTCCACCTTCTGAGGACGAGGTTGTGCTTCTTCGCGGATCTTCTTCACATTCTGTTGAGCCTGAGTGCTATTTTCCCCTAAAGGAAAAGGTGTTCGACCTCGGTATCGATATTCTACAGCCATCTCAGTATCCAACTGATGAAATAAAAGGAAATATCTTTGGAACTTATGGAAATCTGCTTGCACCACTTCACCCTTGCTTCCACCGTGCTCCATCGCTGCTTAAGGGAACCTTGCCTACTCTTCTTTGGCTTGCATTTTTCGCCTTAAGCTTGTGCTATTTGATGGACGAAAACTATGTCTTTGATCCTGGTGGATATGTTTCATGCTTCTTCCTATGATGATCAAGGTCGAGTCAGGCTCACGACTCGGTTAACAAAAATCAAGCGCTTCTTGGGAGGCAACCCATGTATCTATCTTTTCGCTTTCTTTATCCTAAGTGTAGGGGAGACCCTTTGGTTTGCTATTTCCTCTCCTCTCTTAATCAGGGATTTGAGCGCTCAATGATCCACTCTTGATGATTCTTGACGACCCGTGATTCCGTGTCCGATTTTCCCGGTTCTATCCTAAACTCTTTTCGATTCACTATTTTATATTTTCTCAATATTAAAATAGGAATCTCGTTAGTTGTCTTTTCCTTAGCGAGATTTAAACAAAGTGCACAATGTCCTAAGTGTAGGGGAGTTTACTCCCACATGCTTAAACATTGAGGACAATGTTTATGTTAAGTGTAGGGGGACTTCTATCGAAGTTAAGTGGTATTTTCCTTGTATTAGTCCTCATTTTAACCGGAAAATAAATTTTTCGATATTTTTCCAAATTTTTGATCTATTTTGGCCTATTAGTTTTTCCTTTTGTATAGTTATTTTCTTTCTTTGTTAGAATAAATCTTTAATAATGTGGTTTTAATTTTCAAAACGTTGTGAATCTTTTGACTCAACCCGAGTTTACTTGTCTAAGTTACTCTAGCTAGTATCCTTAACGTGTTTAAGTCAAGTTTTGCTAGGATTTTATATAGGGAGCTATAAAACGCGAAAGTCTTAATTATCACGGGTTAAGAACAAGAACTTTTCGCAAGTTCCTATAATTGATCCTAGAGAGTCGTTTATCACGGGAACTTTAAAATGCGATTTCTAAACTTGAAAGAGTCTAAGAGTTTGCAAGATCCTATAGGCGACTCGAAAACCCAAAACTTTGATTTAATAGGCTAAGCATCCACGAGTCTCATTCCTTGAGATTTTAAACTGTGGAGAACGAGAGATGATAGAGCCAATTATAAGTTTGGTATTCTTTCGTGAATTTATGTGAGTTAATTATGAGCCTATTCTTCCATCGCTTGCTAATAAATTTATCTGCAATAAATAAGGTTGTACGATTTGAAAAGTTACTTAGCTTCTAGCCCAATATCGTTTAAAAGTTGCTCGGTATGGATTAGAGTTCATAGCCAAGGCATAACTTATTGAAGCGGGATGCGAAGATTGGCGAGTCCAAAAAGGTCCTAACAAGACATGAGGGCTATATTTTGTTGCTAAAGATCCAAAGTGATGTGAAGAATCATTTATCGAAAATCAATATGAAGGATCGAGACACACGACGAAAAGCAAAAACTCCCCAAAAGTCATGAAGAAGTGTATCCGAAAAGACCCTGGCAAGGTATGAGGATAAATAGATCCAAGTCATAAAAGGAGGTGGATCGTTGTATATCAAAGTCCAAAATAATGATTGGAGAAAAATGAAGAAGTCGTGGTCCAAGTATGAATCTCTCAAAACTTCAAGTGAAGAAAATCCTATTATGAAGAGAAGACCATAATTTCATGAACGTCTCTCAAGGTTTGAAGTATGAAGTCGCTGCCAAATATCGGTCCGAGAAAGGTCTCAAATCGCGAAGCGAGTTATGCCAAGATATGAACTTTATGAGGTCCCGAGAAGCAGTTTTAAAAGATTTTGTCCTTTAGCTAACTATTGATTAAATCGTTCACTTTGTTTTCGGACTAAATAACTATCGAATGCATCTTCGTGATCATTCAAGACAAAATAAAATATAAGAGATACACCTAGGAATAAGGGAGTCTAAGTGAATAATTGGCCCACATGAGTTCGTGTTAGTTTGCTAACTTATAATAACAATGATCTCGTTTCTAAGCTTGGTTTGGAGAAAGTGAAAACTTGAGGATGATGATTATTCATGACATTTCCAAAACCCAAGGTATTTTTTGATTTCTTTACTTTGTATGTTTTTAATTTTCTATCTCTTTAATAAAGGCCAACGTGGATTGATTATGATGAAAAATGAAATCTTTCTTTGTAACTAATGCATTGCATGAGGACATTGCAATGGTCAAGTTTAGGGGATTTGATAGGTGTGTAAACACCCATCCTTTTTACCACTTAATTACAATAATAACCGAGCCAAAACGTGTATTTTATGTCTTTTATGTCGGAATTATTCGTGGTTTGTGTTTTTATTGTGATTTAGGACGAAATTGTGAAAAGTGGAGAACACACGGCATTCACGGGCTTTTATTGAAGAAAAAGATGAAAGATGAAGTCGAGAAGTCAAGAGTGCAAAAAGAACGGAAGTTCAAGACCAATTCTGAAGATTTATCGAAGAAAAAGTCGAAAGACGGAAGTTTACTTAAAGCCGAAGAACTCAAGTCTATTTTATTGAAGAATTAAAAGACGAGTTCAAAGAAATCCCGAGCTAAAAGTCATTAAAGTCCAAGATTAAAGAAGATTTAAAGGCTTAAAGACTAATGGTGCAATTAACAAAGAGATTAAGAAGGAAGGGCCTAATGATGCAATTAAGAGAAAATGAAGGAGGGGAGGAAGCTTCCTAAGCATTCTTTAATCCTCCCCTATATATAGATTAGTTCTTAATCATTTTCATTTTGTTGGCTAATAGTGACAATTAGTTCTTCCACTTTTAATTACCTTGTCATTTAAATACTTGTCAAATTTAAATACTTGTCTTGCACCTTAATTACCATTTAATTTCAAGTAAGTTTTTCTTTCAATTCTTGTTAATCTTTATCTTTATTGTTTGATCTCATCCTACCTTTCTTTAATCTTTATGTTGATTTGTTCATGTTCTTGTTCTTGAGTTTTTGTCAAATTTATTAAGTGGGTTTTGATTATCTTGATCTTTATTGTTAGTTTTATTGTTTCGAATTGATTGTTTATGCTTAATAAATGATTATTCATTAGTTTGATTTAGTCTTGTGTTTTATTTAGCTTTGTTTTGATTAAATTCGTGCATATCTTGTTCCTTGTTCTTTGGTTTTTCTTGTTACTGATCTTTCCCAGGATCTTCCCTGTTATTCCGGATCAAGGATCTAGTCTAGAGGGTTATTCGGAATATTCAGTTATTCCGAGTAGACCAGGGATATTCCGTATAGGGGAAGTATTCCGAGTAAGGGAGTTATTCCGCATAGGGGGTTTCTTCCGTATAGCCCTGGTATTCCGAATAGATCTTAGTATTCTGAATAGAGGGAATATTCAGAATAGGCTTGGATATTCCGCACAGAACTTTATTCCGAATAGACCTACATTCCGCATAGGAAGCTTATTCCGCAAAGGCTGACTATTCCGAATAGGCCTGGATATTCCGCATAGAGTTCTTATTCCGAATAGGGTGATATTCCGGATAGGTGACATATTCCGAGTAAGCCTAATATTCCGAATAGGGTATTTATTCCGAATAGGGAATTTTCAGTTTCTTTAATTTCAGTTTTTAATTTTCTGCTTTTTAATTTCGAGCCTTATTTTTCTCGCCTTTTTAATTAGTTGCACTTTAAATTTACTTGCCTTAGATTTATTTTAGTCTTGCCTTAGTTTTAAGTTTTAGTTAGTTTTAAGTTTGCGTTATTTACTTTTAGTGCCCTTTAATTTTTGCCTCGCTTTTAAATACTTGCACCTTTTATTTTAATTAAACTTAGATTTACTTTAAAGTCTTTTACTTTAATTGTTTTTTCACTTTTATTTTAAATACTACAACGACACACTTTTGTTTCACCAAAGAACGATTGAGTCGCACATAAAATCCGGTTTTCAATTCGAAGAGATTGGTTAAACAAACTAATTTTTATACGGGCCAAAAGCCTTGTATCACCTCCTAATGTGTCATTAGGAGGGTATATATAGGAGGTGGGAAGGTGCATGTGTTGCTCCTTCTTTCTTTCTTCTCGACTCAATTTAAATGCTTTGTCTTTCTCGAAGTTGTCTCGGGATTTGTCGATACAAATTGAACTTGTCTTATAATTTTCTTCTTCTATTAGACTTGAGTTCTTCGACTTCATTAAACTTCCGTCTTTAGACTTTTTATTCGATAAATCTTCAGAATAGGCCTTGGACTTCCGTTCTTTTTGCACTCTTGACCTTTTGACTTCGTCTTTTCTCGTTTTCTTCGATAAAAGCCCGTGATAGCCCATGTTTTCTTCCTTTTTCATCTTTTGGCCCTAAAACACAATAAAAACACAAACCACGCATAATTCCGACATTTACGACATAAAATACACGTTTTGGTCTTGTTATTATTGGAAATAAGTGGTAAAAGGATAAGTGTTTTTACACTTATTAAGGTCATGCATTGTGTGGTTATATAAATTTCATCTTTGCTACACTTCATTAGGCAAATGTATGAATTACATTTTTCTAACTTGAGAATGATTACTAGAGAACCTATTGCAGTAGAAACTCA
Source organism: Glebionis coronaria (assembly GCA_025667525.1). NCBI lineage: Eukaryota > Viridiplantae > Streptophyta > Magnoliopsida > Asterales > Asteraceae > Glebionis > Glebionis coronaria. The sequence continues at coordinate 253,168,054 of CM046878.1, forward strand.
ATTTGACCTAACGGTTGAATTACTTGCATGTGAGAAGTTGAGTTAGTGTATAACTCGTAAAAATGGCCGTGATTAACCTTAATTGAGCACCTCTAGAGATAGTCTCATACTCATTCTCTAAATTGATTAAAAGGCTCTTCCTAAATATGACTAATGATAGTTTACTCCGATGAACTTTGTATGTCATTAGGTGTCTTTTCATTTGTAGCCGTTAGGTTTTTCTTAGCTTTCTTCCTACGTGCTAATCGAACCTATGTGTTTTTCCTTTGTGTGTGTTCTAGCTCTTATTGCTCTTTAGCATAACTTTATGATAAGTTAGAATAGAACTTTAGGATTTGCTGAATTGCAAAATTTCTTTTATCCTCCAAAATACACCTTCTGCAGGCGGATCATTATATGTCAGGCAACTCAATATATTTATTGAACCGCAGGCACAATTAATGAGCCGCGGATAGAAGCTTTCAAAAATGTATTTTCTGAAACTCTGAAATTGTTCCAACATTTTTTGGAATCTTTGTTTCAAACCCTTGACCCCTCCCAAAACATCTTGTGATTTTGTTTACTTAACCTAAAGCATATTTGCATCTCTTTCACACCAAAGCAAAATCTCTTATTCACCAAATGAAAGTCTTGATTCTGCTCCATCTTCTCTTCAACCCAAATTCACCAAAAAACACACCAAGTCAAATCTCTTCTCCTTCTAAGGAAATTGATTTTGGAAACTCTCCTTTTCCACCACTTCCCTTTTGTGTCCTTCCTCCATTACATGATAATGTCATGCATCATGGAAGATATTGTATTTGTTGTCAATATCAACATCTTGCCATGTCTCATATCTATGATGAGTTGAATTACAAGATAATCACCAAGCCTTCTCCACCAAATTCCGGTACCTCATGTCTTCTAATTAAGCAAGTGTCTTGCTTATTAATAAGACATCTAATTTAAGCAAATCCTAGGATTCTAGTGTAACTAGGATTAACATTATGCTTAAGTTTTAGGCTTGTGTTTCATACATCTTTGTAAGATCTTTATTTTCTTATATTTCTTCTCATTTTTTCAACATGATTTATCTATGGGTCTTAGATCTCGTTGTTCTTGTGTTCTTTCTTTTATTTTTTAATTTCTCACTCGGTTGTCAAGGAAGGTTAGATTCTAATCTAATTACCCTCTATGTAAGATTGACAACTTAAATATTTCTCTCGAAATACTCAAGTAATTTTAACTTGCAATTGGAAATGTTAAAACTCATATCCGAAACTTGAAATTCAAGCCATTTAGCAACTTATGTTAAATTGTTTGATCAAGTGATTTTCTTTAGGGTCTTGAATCATTTTTGGACACCCATTGTCCACGGTTCCTCAACCAAACTTGCGGATCATTATTGATAAGGAACCGCGGCCCTATTTAACGAACCATGGTTAGTGAGTCCCTTTGTTCATTTTTGGTCTATCTCTCTTTTTGACAGTTTTTCTAGAAGATTCCTTCTTTTCTTTTCTTTTGAGTTTCTTCTCTCATTTTCTTTCAAGATTTCACTATCACCTACTAGGGTATAGTATTCTTTAATTATCTTGTGAAGTTATCCTTAACTTCTTTGTTGGGTCTCTCTCGCTTTTCTTCTATTTCTTTGAATCATGCCATTCTAAGTCGAGTCTCTCTTATCTCTCTTATATTCTGTCTAAACTATGTCGAGTCGAGCCCCACCATTTCCTTGTCATGTAATTGTTCTTTGAACATTCACAATGATTGAGAAAAGCTACAAAACTTTGGGCATGTAGTTTATCGTTTCCTTAACACCATCCATCTTGATTTTCCTTTTCTTTGGCTTCTTTGATCTCTTTGTCTAAATCAAGGAGTCATCTTCTTGTGTTAAAATTCATAAGCATCCTTGCCTATTGTTGATACAAAAGCTGGATGGACCGCGCTTGACCTGAATTAGGCTTAATTCGGGTGTTTGAGGACTCCGTATCTTGCACCAAGTTAACTTGTTACGAAGACCCTACACACTAAATAACAAACCCCGTTAGGCTTACCGTGGGAATGTATCCCATGATTAGACTCCGTCGTAAGAGTAAGTAATCGATTTAAGTAATCGTTAAGGGTTTAGAGTATCGTGTGTTTCGTACCTTTGTGGAACCTCTGGGGTTCCTTTTATACCCGGTGCAACCCTAATTGGGCTTCCCTATTCTTGCGGCCTAAGCAAGAGATAATTACCATACACAACATGATCCTTATCGTGTAAATAAGGAGAGTGTATATCCTCTTAGCTTAGGTGAATCATGATCATAACTAGATTATGTTTCTGTCTTACCCGGTCCGCGTGCGGCCAGGACATGGTTGAGATGGAACCATGTGCGACAATGACCTACTAGGCCACATAGGCTTCAGCGTTGTCTATCCATGAACCATACATAATGGATACGGGTAGTACCCGTGGGTCGGGCTGCACAGTCCGACTTGGGACTATACGTCATCATGTCTCCCTAGTCTAGTAGTCGCACGACGTGCCGTGGCTACTAGACTATAAATAACTTAGTCGCACTTGAAATTAAAAATTAGTAGGATAAAATCTGAAAGAGTAATAAAGAAGTTTCAAACATTCTCGCCAAAACAGGCACATTCATCCCCCCTTTTGCCTACCTCTTCGGGAATCGAAAAAGTGGTTGCCACAGCATATCGGTTCATCTTCCACCGTTAGATCGTGCAAGTGGATCACACATGGCAATCACCCATTCATAACAACAGTAACCCTAGGAGTATATATATTCGATTTTCCTTTTAACCATGATTCTCATAGTAAGAACACACTAGCTGCCATTAATGAATCTTCGTCCCTCAACGCGAATCAAGCAATTTAAGAAAGGTAATTTGCACTGCAAACTTGTTTCTTGTTAATTAGTAATCCCCAAGATAGTAAAACAACTACAGGGTGTCACCTCTCTTATTTTCTCAGCATGGATTGCTCCAATTTACCTCCGAATACCATATCCCTATGAACCTTCATCCAGAAGGCCCACATCCTCGAGCAAATATAGGAGATTTACCAGATGGGAAAGTAGGGGTATACAAGAAATTATTTGAGTTTACCAACAACCGTATCGCTCTTTCGCGCTTCCTTGTTAATGCTCTTGCTTACCATGAAATCCACATATTCCAACTAAACTGTACTGGTGCAGCCAAAATATCCAATTTTGAAATAAACTTTCGTACACTAGGAATAGACCCTACTGTGAACTTATTTTGCACGTTCTACACACCCGCATGTGCCAATGGGTGGGTTTCTTTCTCGAAACGCGTTGGAAATCTCCAATTTTAGGAAGAAAAATTAGATTCACTAAAACAGTGAAACAACAAGTTTTTCTGGATCGACGTCATAATTTTCTGCATGATTTTCCATTCGTGACCCAAGAGATGCTTAGGAGAGATCCAAAGCCTGACCCTGGTTCACATAGCGAAGCGGATGCCGAAGTGATAAATGCAAACCACATACTTATCCATCCTTACCCTGAGGCGTTCTTGTACTTGATTGGCTTAAGACATGCGCCCATAGTAGGCAAGGGTGAAATCCCCCAATTTACGACCGTGACGGACAGGGTTAGTGACCATCTCTCCCCCTTGTTACATTGTAAGTACTTCAATTCTTTGCGGTTTAACTAACTTGCTTCTCTCGCTCTTCTCTTCGCAGAAACGAATATACTTAACATAGTCAGGAGTCGGGCACCAAGGGATCTCAACATGCATCCCCATCCCCTAGAGGAGGGTGAACCACCGGTGAGTGTGGCCATAGCTGGACACACACTTGCCATGGAGGTTGTAAAACCCATATAAAATACATGAAGCATTATATACACGAAAACACGGATTAATTAAAAATTTATAATTAATTAACACACGACAAGTGTCATGAACATTAAATGGATAAATACAAGTATTACGTATATTAATTAATTATTTACGATAAGTATTACGTATGTTATTTATTACACGACAAATACTTATGTATATTAAATATATCGTAAAACGATAAAACACGAACACCCGTCACTAATATTAATACACGAGAAATAAATAAAACTCGAACACGAAATGTATATTATAAAAGGGTTGTTTGGCCGGCTATAATAGAAAGAAAAGACAAGAGCCCAAGGCTCGGCCCATGATTAAAGTTAACTTACAGGAAACAACAATTTTTTTTTTCATTTTGCAAGTCTAAAAAAAATAAACTAGGGTTGTTGCTTTGGGTGGAGCCACCGGCAGAAAACAAAGAAAAAGGGAGGAGAACGATTTTGGATCATTAATACGGGTTGTGTGTTCGGGTTTGGTTGTTCTTAATACGCAAGGATTCGGTAACCCTTAATCTTTTTCTTTTCTTCATGGTTATAAATTGACTTACGAATCCCTTAATTAAAACATTAGAACATATGTTATGAAAGGATTAAACACAAGATTATGTTCGGGTTGGTTGTCGTTAGACACGAAAAATGAGACCATGGAGGTCTCAGTGTAAATCCTAAACCCACCAGCGCCGGCCAAGGGTGGCTCAGTGGCTGGGCTCCACTATCAGTCGTAAGCAGCAAGATCCCGACAAGGGGTGTTTGTTCATAAGCAGTGGCGACCGACAACATTTCTCTCGGTGGGAATCTTTGTACCGCCAGGGGAATCGGCTACAACCGGTGGGTAATTCATCCGGCCAGTGGCAAGATGCCACAATCGGCGGCAAAATGGAACACAACAGGGGGTTGTGGTAAGGTTTGTTTAAGGGGGTGTTTGGTTCAGGGTTTAATGGAACATTATGGGGTGTTTGGGTTTATATTTTATTAATTTAATCATGGAATTTTAATAATTAATATATATAATTATTCATGAAACTAACATGGTACATTAATTTAATTAATTGTACACTTATAATAATTATTTTATATATTATTCATGATATAAAACATGGCATATTTAATTAACTTAATTAAGGACTTAGCCTAATTATTTAATTACATTTCATCCATGGTATAATTAAATTAATTATAACACTTAGTTAATTCTACAATAATCAAGTTTATGTAAAGTTTTATTAATGTTAAATCAAGTTATATTATTAATTAATAATCACTTATTAATCATGTATTACATTATTAATTAATAATTATCATGTTAGACTAAAGTATTTATTTATTAATAAACTTTACTATATTATAACATTTAATAAACCATAACTTATAAAATATATTCATTAAGCTTTAGCTTATATCACATGCTTATTAAACAAGCTTATTACTATTTATGGGAACATATTATTTATGGAATCATGCTATTTATGAAAACATACTATTTATGGAAACATGCTATTTATGAAAACATACTAATTTATGGAAACTTTCGATTTTTGGAAACTTACTAATTATGTAAACTTTCTATTTTTGGAAACTTACTATTTATAGAAACTTGCTATTTTTAGAATGTTACTATATATAGAATCCTGCTAATTTTAGAAAGTTACTTGTTATGAAACATCAAGTATAATAACACATGAAACACGTAATACGTTAATCAAGAACACATGAAACACTAAGAAATACATGATAAAACATGAAACAGTAAAACAAGACATGAACAAGTAAAACAATACATGAACGAGTAAAACAAGACATGAACAAGTAAGACAAGTCAAGAAAAAGTAAAGTAAGCTAAGAATTAATAAGTTATACATTAACATACAACTCATTCACGTCCTTTATTATGTAGCACTCGTGAAGTCGGAGTAGCATCTTCCGCCTTTCATTTTATTTCGTTACTGGAATAAGGTACGGATATTCCGTCCATCAGTATGGACATCTCTTTCAATGAATTATTAGGGTTCCCCGTTTGCTGCCATCTGTTTACCATAGTAGGTTACATGTCTTAAAACTTTTCAGTAATTACCATATTATCATTTTAATTACCTGACCTTTATACATACATGACCACGTTCACCTAGTTACGGATGTACCATAACCATTTGTAGGATATTGTAAATCTATGTATATTCTAGAGGGAAAAAGAGATAGAAAGAGGGTAAGAACACACACACACACTTAGTGGGAGAAAGTGTAGAAAAGCACACTTTAACTATGTGAAAAATATGTGAACCAACACCCTCTCCATCTAAGGAGAGGGTTTATATACCCAAGCCCATGAGATGGGCTTGGGCTTACATTGGGTCGCCGGCCTACACAAGTTGTAGGCTTGGCTTGACCTTGTTTGTTTACTATTTAGATAACTAAACTACGAGCTACTATTTAGACTATTGTTGGAGTGACCGATCCTTTCTAATACGTAAAACATATTTCCAACAATCTCCCTCTAAAGGAGGTCACTCCAAACAAGGGCGTTACCCGAGTTACAATAATAAAATAAACCTAGTATTCTATGCTTGTCTTGAGCTCGTAGTCTTCGTCTTTCTTTTACTTCTCTTTTCTGGTGAACATGTTGATGTGATCTTAGATATCAATCTTGAGCATTAATCTCTTGCCTTGATCTTGTGAATCCATCACTTGTGATCTGCGCCTCTTCGTGACTTCACGTCCCACATACTTATACCTTTGTATTTCTTGAAAGCTTTAGAGTTTGATACAATGGAAGACTTTAATATTAGGATTTATTGAATTTGTTAAGGTAGAAAATATAAGCATGTGGGGACAACTTCATCTCAGAATCCGCAACACCACCGTCTTCAAATGCCGCAACATAAGTAGACACGAACGAAATGGCTCTGAACATTTCATTCTAATTCGGTAGCTTTTTACCTCCGGTCGATGAAGACCGTTGGACGATATAAAATATCGTACTTGTGGCAGGTAGATTTAATTAAAAATCTCCTTGACAAGATTTTGCAAGTAAACCCGTTCTCTTTACTCCACCGTCCAAAGCTGACTGCGAACGTAAAGAGTGAATCATTTCGATAGAATTATCTGTATGATTGAAGCCATCAATTCATGTTCCTAGAACAAGTGAAATTCAATTAAGAATCACACCATCGTTGCTTTCTAGTTGTCACGAGCTTGATTCGTATAGAATCTTACAAGTTACCTACCAAGTGCTGTTTGAGGTTAACACTAGAAGGATTTCCACTCATCACTGTGAACATTAAGGTATCACTCTGAGTGTTCTAGCAATATCACTAAGAAACTGCATAGAGTCCTGGAACGTGTTTAAATTTAGTTAAGAATTAAACCACTGTTGCTTTCCTGTTATCACAAGTTTGATTCATAAAGAATCGTACAAGTCACCTACCCTGAGCTTTTTGATATTTGCTCAATAAGGATTTCCATCTTCATTGTAAATACTTGCGTATTACTCGGATGTTCAGGCAAGATCATGAATATTTTGCGTAGGACTCTTAATATTTTTCTTACTTTTCACAGAGTGTGAATAAGCAAGGAATTATGGAAGTGTGTCCTAATGAGATATTTGATGATCTCAAATGGCTCTAGACTCGATCGTTCATTTTGGATTTTTAGTGATCGGAGGCTGGAGAGGAGTGCCACCTTTTCAATATCAATATATTCAGAGTGAAGAAATAGATAGATAATGCGTTGTCTATGTGTGAATAAAACAAATACCTTTTGAGAGATATCTGAGTTAGCTGGGATGGGTTGTGTATTGCATCACTGGGTCCATGATGTCTATCTTCAATATCGAGCATCATTAAAATGATCTCAATAGCATATGTGTTGACCCGGTTTCTGACTAAGGTTGTAAGGAGGGCTTCTTTCTTTACACCCTTTATCTTTACAATTCTTTTCATTCTTCAACCCTTCAATGCTTACCAATTCTTTTCATTGTTCCAGGTTTAACTTAAGTATTTGGTCGGCATTCAGCTACATTCACAATCTTTCTCCATCTTTCGTAAGGACTAGTATTTCTAGCTATGGAATGTCCTTGGGAAGATTCCTCCAGTTTTGGAAGAATCATTGGACTTAACCTATCCTACCATCCTCATGACACCACAATCTTCATCATCGTGAAATAGATGGGTTGAGGGTAAGTATAAATCACCATGAAATCCATTTTGATATAGAAAATCCATTTTGCTCCCCCTTAACATATGCCACGATATCCAAAAACATTTCGCACATGTCGGGATGAGCTATCACATTAAGTCAAACCATTTGTGATTAATCATTTCCCATATTAAATAAAATTTTCGCCCCCATATTAAAAATATTAGCCCAATCGATGTTTTTAATATCAATTGATCTAATGTAGTTTTAACAAAGTTTTTGGGAAGAAAAATGAAAATCCATTTTATCTTCATGATACCAAATGTTGAGATATGTTACCGATTAGTGAAATGATCACAGATTCACCATATTATAATAAGTTGACAAGGTTGGACCTGATTGAGGAGAATATCATATGATAAGATCAAATGGTTCTTGTCGGAAAATGTTGGTCGCCTCGTCGTGTCTGAAGTCATCTCTTGGCACCACATGTACGATTGGTATTGTTGTCTTGACACCAATTAGTGAACTTGGCACTCTCGGCATCGAAGATTATGAAAGCTTGACAATTGCTCCCCCTGAATTGTTGACCCGTGTTCTATTGAAAGAGCTGTAGTTGTCGTTTGAGTATTCGCATCGTCGAGTATGTAGATACCAATTTTAGATTGCTATGGTTATATAGATGATAGCTTCATAAAAACAAGATTTCTCTTGTTTTAACAAATAAATGCACTTATGCGTACATATATCCGTGTTAGATTGTGTTATAATGTAAACACAATCCCATACATGGTTATATAGTAAACCATGCCCGAGAAAATTAATTCCCGTTGTTGAGCTAAAGTTTTAATAAGAAATACTTGACTTTAATATGAAAAACGGGGTGCAGTCTGAAATAACTACAAGCCATATAGGCATGTTTTATGAAATATTTACAACTTTTGTACGAACTCTATTTATGGCGCCGTGTCAATATTAATCTACATTTCTAAGGCCGTAAATATTATTGTACCAAAAGACATGCCTTTGAAAAATAAAGTAAAAAATATTTTTGGATTTTTCTGAATATTTCAATTTTTATGGTTTTTATATTGTTATATATTTTTGTATTTTGCTTTTGTGGAAAAAATATAAACAATATATACAGATGATTACCAAGGATACGGAGAATAGTTTACCACCACTATTCTTTCGCTTCATCTGCCAATTCCTTTAGAGTCTCAGGCGAGAAAGTTCTCAATCCTAGCTTGTCGGCCAAAAATTCCATTCGAGCGCGATCTAAAGCCTTCGTGAAAATATCCGCCAATTGATACTCAGATCGGATAAAGTAAAGCTCGATCACTCCATTTTCCACTTGCTCCTTGATGAAGTGGTAGCGAATGTCAATATGCTTCGACCAGGAGAACTGAACGTTGTTGCAGCATAAGGTAATTGCACTTTTTTTGTCGTAGTACATCAGAATCTTGTTGAAACCTAGACCATAGTCGGTTAATTGCGATCTCATCCGAAGAATTTGAGCACATTAACCAGACATAGCTATGTATTCTGCTTCCATACTATAAATTGTCGCGCTTTTCTGCCTTTTCGATGCCTAACTGATTAGTTGATCTCCTGGTAGTTGCAAAGTTCCACTTGTGCTACGTCGTGTATCTTGACAACCCGCGTGATCCGCATCTGCATATGCCATAAGTGCAATCGAAGAGTCCTTAGAATACCAAAGTCCCCGATTAATGGTTCCTTTAAGATACCGGAAGATCCGTTCAACAGTATCTTAGTGTAACTCAGTAGGCTGAGTTTGATACCGAGCACACATACATATAGAAAACTGAAGATCAGGTCGACTAGCTGTGATATACAGAAGGGTGCCGATCATTCGACGATAAAGTGTCGGATCAACGACAACTCCATGTGGATCTTGTTAGAAATACGTTTTTACGTATATTAGAGGTATCGGTCACTCCACAATATTATTTATGTTGTAATAGCTCGTAGTTAACAAATAGTCACTAGTTGCTTATTAAGTTAAGTAAGAACCGGTCCATGGGCTTGTCATGGACCGGCCCAAGCCCATGTAGCTTGGAAGTATAAATACCCCTTTCCACCATGGAAAGGGGTTGGTTGTTGTCACTTTTCTAGTTTCATTTATTGAAATAACAAATAGTTTCTCTCACTTTCTCTCTCTAACTTTATCTCTCTAGAAATCAACAAACCCCTTTATAGATTCATAGGTTATCAATATTCTACATTTGGTATCAAGAGCTATGGGGTGATTTAAGGTAGTGATTTGTGTGGTTTTTTAGTTTTTGATTGTATTAGTGTTCTTTAAGAAGATTCATCTTGATTCTTGGTGTTTTTGGTGTTTTTGTGATTGGGATTAGTGGATAAGTATTAGTTTTTACTTATTATTGTTGAAATCACAAAACTTTTTGGGTCATTTGGTCAAAATCTGGGTTTAATCTTCATATTAGTGGTCGACTGTTCATCGGTAAAAAGTTTCTGATTACCCAGCAAAAGTTCCGAATCAACAAGTTCCGGATCAACCAAGGAAAGTTCCGAACCAAGAACTTCCGAACCAAGAAGTTCCGGATCAAGAAGTTCCGGATCATGAACTTCCGAACCAAGAAGTTCCGGATCAAGAAGTTCCGGATCAAGAAGTTCCGGACCAAGAACTTCCGAACCAAGAACTTCCGAACCAAGAAGTTCCGGATCAAGAAGTTCCGGATCAAGAAGTTCCGAACCAAGAACTTCCGGATCAAGAAGTTCCGGATCAAGAAGTTCCGAACCAAGAACTTCCGAACCAAGAAGTTCCGGATCAAGCCAAAAGTTCCAAACCAAGAAGTTCCGAACCAAGAAGTTCTGGATCAAGCCAAAAGTTCCGAATCAAGGTAATTCCAAGCCAAATCTTCCGAATCAACAAAAAGTTCCGAATCAAGGGTTATTTTGCTAGTTTTTTCGACGATTTTTTAGAGGATTTAATCTTGGTTTCTTACAACAAAAACACAACACAATTCACAAGCTTTACTTCACTGCTCGATCAACCGATAATCTTTGTTTCTTTGAAGTTAACAAAATGAATCCGAATTCAGTAATGCCTCAGATGACATCACTTACGGATATTTCCGTCATTACGGGAACGGATAATCGCCCGCCAATGCTCATCAAAGAAGTTTTTGAAGCATGGCAAGGCTGGATGATGTCTTATCTTAAGGGAAAACCGGTTTATGGGAGGCTTATGGTTAAGTCAATCTTAAATGGTCCACTTGACTATGGTACCATCGTGGCTAACAATGTGTCTCGACCAAGAGAATTTGAAGAACTTACACCAGCTCAACAACTTGTTGCCGATGCAGACGAGAAAGCTCTTCAAACAATTCTCCAAGCTCTTCCCCATGACATCTATAGGATGGTAAGTCAGTATACGGTGGCAAAGGATTTATGGGAACGTCTTAAGGTGTTGCTACAAGGCACGTCTCTCACCAAACAGGAAAGGGAATGTCAGTTGTATGACCTGTTTGACAGATTCACTTACAACCCAGGGGAAACGCTTCACGATTATTACTTCAGATTCACCACACTCATGAATGATCTGAATGTATACAATCTGGTGATTGCTCCATTCCAGGTTAACACCAAAGTCTTGAATACTTTACCTCAAGCTGAATGGGGTGAGTATATTACCGATGTTAAGTTAACCAGGGATCTGCATAAGTGCAATTTGGATCAACTATATGCTTTTCTTCAGCAACATGAGAAACATGTGATCATGCACCGTTCTCCACGAGGTATGTACCCTGATTCATTAGCTTTGATGGCGAATCAACCAAGCTTGTCTCACAACAACACTCCTTATATTTTGGGACATCAAGCCTATCATCCATCACCTTACATGACACCAACCTTTCCCCAATACTCAATTTTACCACAACCACCCACCTCACATCAGCAACAATATCGGTTCAGTGCACCTTCATCACAATATGCTACACAACCTCACCCACCAAGTATTGCACCTTATGCTCAATCTTCATATTCTTCTTATCAAGAGAATGCAGCATATCCATCAAGCTACCCTGATCAAATGAGTATTCCTTCTAGTGATTATGCAGCTTATCAAGACCAAGCAATGTACTGTGATGATGAGGAAGTCCCCGTTCCTGTATTTAAACAAGGTGCTGACCCAGTTGAAGTGTTAACCACTATGTCTGCTTATCTCACAAGGACTTTAAGCAAACGAGGATTTAGGGGATCAGCTCCTACCAACAATCAGTTGAGGAATTCATCCAATTCTCGCCAACAAGCTACTATTGAGAATGGCAGGGTAATGGTTCAGCCTATTCAACCATATCAGGGGAGACCTTCCACATCAACTACCAATGCTCGAACGGTCAATCCTGCTCCTGCTCCAATGGTCAACAATCCTCCACGGGCTAATACAGGCAAGTTGAGAATGATTACTTGCTACAACTGCAAGGAAGAGGGTCACATGTCCAGGGATTGTAAGAAACCCAAGAGGAGAAGGGATGGACAATGGTTTGCAGAAAAGATCTATCTGGTAAATGCTCAGGCACATGGAAGGGAACTTGATGAAGAGGAGCTTGCATTTCTTGTTGATCCAGGGATTGCTGAACAAGACACGGTCACCATACAGAATGCAGCATACCAAGCAGATGATCTCGATGCGTATGACTCAGACTGTGATGACTTTCAATCTGCAAAGGCTGCTCTCATGGCAACTATCTCCAGCTTAGGGACAGAAAAGAGATCTGAGGTACTTATTAATACCACCAATAATACCACTGATGCTAGTGTTCAACCACATCAAGTTGTGCAAGAGAGTGCTGATTCGAATGAATCTTCGGTGGTGAGTCTTTCAAATGAGGAGACAAACAATGATAGCAATATCAATGTGAGTCCCCAGACTTTGAGTGAATCACAACCGGGACCCATTTCGCATACGCCTACTCCTGCTCAACAAGATTTGGTCATGGTTCCTGCTACATTACTTAGCCAAATGAATGCTGCACTCTTAGAAACCTTAGCTAAGAATAAGAATTTGTCTGATGAGCTTCCCTTAAGCAATGAGAAAGTTCAAACCTTGGAATTAATGCCTTCGTCTAGTGTTCTAACTAATTCCGAATATGATCATTTTAGAAACAAACAAATGGGTCACTTGCAAGAAATTGAAAACTTAAGAGCAAATCTGTCTAATGAACTTAAAGAAAAGGAGTTAGTGGTTACTAATTTTCAAAAACTTCAAACGGATTTTGAATCACTTGAGTCTAAGAAGAATGAAATGGAGATTAATGCCACTAATAAGATTAGAAGTCTAGATTACTTGCTGTTAAGACAATACGCTGCTTCTCAACTAGTGCACTTATTTGATGCTTCGTTTAGAGAATTTAACTTATCTCGTCAAAAAGGCCTTCCCCCTAATCCACGATATGCAAAACAAGCTTTAAGACATAGTCCTAGACTTTATAATGCAACTCAATTAGGATTGGCCTTAGACCCGATTGTTTTTCCCGATGATCGAACAAGTAAGGATCTAGTTGATGAGGATCGGTCATACAATTCTACCAAATATCCCGAGTGTGATTATTTTAAATTGAATAAGGAGCTTGCAAAAACGGATTTTAGAATTCGCTTCCATATGGACAAAGATCTCATAACAGCACCGACCTACATATTAGATGAAGAAAACCCTAGTACATTTCCTACACTTGTCAATATGGAAGGTCCTAAGGAAATTCCAAAGGATCTTCCACCTGTTAGCACTGTATGGTTAAACTTACAAGAGATTAATCAATACTTTACTAATTTTGACAAGGTCATTTTGGATTGTACGACTTCAAATGGCTTAAATGCCGGAGAATGGGCTTTCGAACATATGAACGAGGTGTTTAAAAATGAGATCAATCCGTTTGTCGCAAGTCTAAAAGGAATTTTTGCATCTCTTAAGGAAAATCTTGTGTTTGAAATTGGTGAAGTTCAAAAAGTGTTTTATGAAATGGACACCGCTTACGAACTACAACTAATTGAAAAAGAAAAGATTTTAACCGAATATGACCGATTCTTGTCTGTAGTAATCTCGTGTGATGTGCTTACTACTGTAAATGTTAATTATTCGAATGAGCTTACATCCGCTATGATTAATTGTGATGATGTGCATATATGTGATGATGTTTGTGATCTCTCTGTAAATGTTGCTGATACTGTAAATGAGGTAGATAATCATTCTTGTCACGAATCTAACGCTGAGTTTTTAAAGCTACAAGATTCTTACAATTTACTTTCAAAACGCTTTAATCAACTAGAACAACATTGTATATCTTTAGAATTAAAACAACAAACTCAAAATGAGGATCTTTTGATATCAAATGGTTGTGAAAACGGTGTTGAGACTAGTGACAAGATGATTGCAATTGTTAAGACATTAGAGGAAGAAATCATGAGATTGAAGAGAGAGGTGTCATCAAAGGAAACATTAAAATTGGAACTAGAGGCTGCAGAGTCTAAAAACCAGGTCTTAGAAATTAGACTTTCGTCTGTTCTAGGGGAGATGGATCGGACAAGACAGGGACTATCCGCTTTTTATGGTTCACTAGAAGAACGCTTCGCTTTTAATGCGGCACAGCAACAATCTTATGTTGAACAACTGAACCAAAAGTGCGAGGAAATCTCTGACTTGAACATCCTGCTCATTGACAAAAATATGGTTTTGGCTGAGTTAAAAGAGACACTTCTTCTCACCCGACAAGAAGTTGTTGATAACTAAGCTACCGACTCTACACCGTCCACTAGTGCTCCAACAACCAAGTCAGTAGTGCTTTATAAGAACCCACTTCATAAGAGAAACCCAGTTACCTATGATGATTATATGAGGAATGCCATTAAGCATGTCGATCTTCTTAGGGATATTTTAGACGATCTTTATGCCTTAGATCCCTCAAGTAGCGACTATTATTCGGCTCATGAATATATTAAGCGAGTTCAATATTGCTTAGCATATTTGCAATACATAGGTACACCAGGTTCGGCACTACTTAATAATAGGCCCATTGCTGTCACTCCATTTAATAAGACTCCAGGAGCGAAACCGTCATTGGCACAATCAAGTAAGACACCTTTAAAATCTGTTGCTAATATTCCCACTTTGCCTTCTACAGGATTAAAAGAGACTACTAAGGCTAAAGGATCGCCACTCAAGAAAGATAAGATCAAGCCCTCCACTAGTAGTGCCACAAAGAAGAAAGTAGAAGTTCACAATAGGAATGCTAGTTCAGTTTTAAATAAAAAGAATCATGTTAAGACTAAAAGCTCTGCGCCTGTACAGCAGCAAACCATTCGTGAATTCTGATTTAAATTGTTGGAATTGTAATGAATGTATGTTTTCCCAACGTCATGATTTGTGTCTGATTGATCACGTGAATGAAATGAATGCTATTAAGATTGGTCTTGAATGGAAGCCAACGGGTAGAACTCGTGCCTAAGTTGGCTGGCAATGGCGTCCCACTGGTAGGACCTTTACATTAGATGGAACAATGTGCCCTTTAACTAGGAATGCATCCATTGAGGTTAGGTCTGAGCGTCCTTTAGTTAGGAACACTCGCACTCAAGTATGGAAACAGCGCCCTTTAATTAGGTCAGCCCCCATTATAGTGCCTATCAGTGAAGAAATACCTCAGGATTTAAGCCAACTAGAATCTACACCACCTATTAAGAAAAAGAAGGCTAGGAAATCTAAGAAACCTAGAGTTAGCAAATCTAAGATTATTAAATCTGTACCTGCTAATAACAAGGAACACTCAGATTCCGATACCTCTACATTGTCTTCGTGTGGTGATATTTTCAGGTGGTCCAAATCATCCTGTGGTATTTGGACTCCGGTTGTTCAAAACATATGACCGGAAATCGCTCGATGCTCCGAAATTTCGTCAGCAAGTTTCTTGGTACGGTTAAATTCGGGAATGATCATATAGCAAAGATAATGGGGTATGGTGAATATCAGATTGGAAATGTGACGATTTCAAGGGTATACTATGTAGAAGGTCTTGGTCATAATTTATTCTCAGTAGGACAGTTTTGTGATTCCAACCTTGAGGTTGCTTTTCGACAACACACTTGTTTCATCCGCAACTTGGAAGGAAAAGATTTGTTGAAGGGATCTCGTGGTGCAAATCTCTATACCTTGTCCTTACAAGACATGATGGCCGCCTCTCTAGTATGTCTTCTCTCTAAAGCATCTAAGACCAAGTCATGGTTATGGCATCGCAGATTATCTCATCTTAACTTTGATGCTATTAATCATCTGGCTAAAAACGATTTAGTTCGTGGTCTTCCAAAGCTTAAATTTCACAAGGACCATTTATGTTCCGCGTGTTCAAGGGGGAAAAGTACCAAGAAATCTCACAAGCCCAAAGCTGAAGACACCAATCAAGAAAAACTTCATCTTTTGCATATGGATCTTTGTGGACCAATGAGAACTGAAAGTGTGAGCGGTAAGAAATTCATTCTGGTTATTGTGGATGATTTCTATAGGTTTACATGGGTTAGATTTCTACGTACAAAGGATGAAGCACCGAAGGCTATCATCACTTTTCTGAAATTCATTCAGGTACGTTTGAATACTACTGTCCGCCGTATTCGTACAGACAATGGTACAGAGTTCGTCAACCAGACTCTTCGTGATTATTATGAAGGAGTTGGTATATCACATGAAACATCCGCTGCACGCACTCCACAACAAAACGGTGTCGTTGAAAGACGGAATCATACACTTATGGAAGCTGCTAGGACCATGCTTATTTATGCGAACGCTCCATTGTTCTTGTGGGCAGAGGCTATTTCTACCGCATGTTTCACCCAAAACCGTTCTATCATTCGGAAACGCCATGGAAAAACACCTTATGAGCTTCTACATGACCGTAAACCCGATGTTTCATTTTTTCATGTGTTTGGTGCTCTTTGTTATCCAAACATTAATAGTGAGAACTTGGGTAAGCTTCAACCGAAAGCCGATATAGGTATTTTCATTGGTTACTCACCGTCCAAGAGAGCATACCGAATCTATAACCGTCGTCTTGGCAAGATTGTAGAAACTATGGACGCAGATTTCGATGAGCTGACAGCGATGGCTTCTGAGCAACACAGCTCTGAACCCGCGCTTCATGAGATGGGAACCGGTGCTATTAGTTCCGGATTAGTTCCCAATAATCCTACTTCTACATCATTTTTACCACCAACAAGGCCCGAGTGGGATAAACTGTTTCAACCGTTGTTTGATGAATTCTTCGATCCCCCGACTGATGAAGTTCCAGCATCTGTAGTAATCGCTCCAATCCCTGAATTGGTTGCTCAAGCTAATGAACCTTTATCTAATGCATCTACAATACACATTGAACCGGATGCACCTTCACCAAGTGATTCTCAAACTACACCTGAATCATCACCCCTACTTGTGCCTAATGATGTGGAAGAGGATTCTATTGATCACGAATTGGAATATGCTCACCTGCAAGAGCTTCCTTTCTTTGGTGTAGTGATACCTGAAAACCCTTCAGCCGCGTCTACCTCAGAAGAAGCTCCTTCTATTGTTCACTCCAGACCACCTAGGATTGAAAACCATAGCACTAAATGGACAAAAGATCACCCAATTAGGAATGTTATTGGAGATCTAGATCGACCAGTCTCTACACGCCATCAATTACAAGAGAGTGCACTTTATTGCTACTTTGATGCATTTCTCTCTGAAGTTGAACCTAAAAATTGGCAGCAGGCTATGACCCAATCATCTTGGATTGAAGCTATGCAGGAGGAACTAAATGAATTCCAACAACTTGAAGTATGGGAATTGGTTCCTCTCCCTGACAAGGTCAACATCCTTACTTTGTTATGGGTTTATAAGGTTAAACTTGATGAGATGGGTGCGGTATTGAAGAATAAGGCTAGATTGGTCGCTAGAGGATATAAACAAGCCTTGGGTATAGACTTTGAAGAATCTTTTGCTCCTGTGGCGAGATTGGAGGCTATTAGACTATTCCTTGCGTATGCTGCTCATATGAACATGATCGTCTATCAAATGGATGTGAAGACGGCATTTTTAAACGGTGAACTAAGGTAAGAAGTCTATGTTAGTCAGCCGGATGGGTTCGTCAGTACGGAGTTTCCTAATCATGTGTACAAGCTTAAGAAGGCTCTCTATGGGTTGAAACAAGCTCCACGTGCGTGGTACGATCTCCTGTCAACATATCTCATTTCGGAAGGCTTCTCCAAAGGCAAGGTGGACCCCACTCTATTCACTCTCAAGGAAGGCAACGACATGATTCTGGTACAAATTTATGTTGATGATATAATATTTGCTGCCACTAACATAGAATTGTCAAATCGATTTGAGAAGATAATGTCCACACGCTTTCAGATGTCGATGATGGGAAAAATTTCATTTTTCTTAGGATTACAGATTTCTCAGAATCCCAGAGGCATCTTTATTAATCAATCCAAATATGCTCTAGAATCTCTTAAGAAATATAACTTTGAAAATTGTGACCCCGTGGACACTCCAATGGTGGAGAAATCCAAGTTAGATGAAGATAGGAATGGGACTATTGTCGATCCAAAACTTTACCGTGGGATGATCGGCACCCTTCTTTATCTGACTGCTAGCAGGCCTGATTTGCAATTTGCTGTATGCATGTGTGCCCGGTATCAGGCTCAGCCTACCGAAAAGCACCTACATGTTGTGAAAAGGATCTTTCGGTACCTAAAAGGAACACTTCATCGTGGTCTATGGTATCCGAAAGACTCCTCTATTGCTTTAATATCATACGCAGATGCCGATCATGCTGGATGTCAAGACACGAGGCGTAGCACGTCTGGATCTGTGCAACTCCTTGGAGATAGATTGATCAGTTGGTCTTCAAAAAGGCAGAAAAGCGCTGCAATATCAAGCATGGAGGCTGAATACATCGCCATGTCCGGTTGTTGTGCTCAAGTCCTTTGGATGAGATCACAATTAACTGACTACGGTTTGGGATTCAACAAAATCCCGATGTATTGTGACAACAAGAGCGCCATTGCCCTTTGCTGCAACTATGTTCAACACTCCCGGGCCAAGCACATAGACATTCACTACCATTTCATTAAAGAGCAGGTGGAGAACGGAGTGATCGAGCTGTATTTTGTCACTATTGAGTACCAGCTGGCAGATATGTTCACCAAAGCCTTAGATCGAGGACGAATCGAGTTTTTGATCGACAAGCTTGGCATGAAATCATTCACTCCAGCGACTCTCAAAGAGTTGGCAGAAGAATCAGCTGAATAGTCGTGGTAAACTATTCAGAGTATCCTTTGTTCGTGATCATGTATATTATCGTAAATATATAAACCACAAAAGAAAAATACAAAAATATAAAACCAACAAAAATCATAAAAAATATAAAACCTAGAAAAACCATAAAAATTATAAAATCAAGAAAAACCAAAAATATTTTTCGTTTTGAAATCGGGCATGTCTTTTAGTACGGTAATATTTACGGCCTTAGAAATGTCGATCAATATTGACACGGTGCCATAAATAGAGTCCGTATAAAAGTTGTACATTTTTAAAACATGCCCATTATGGCTTGTAGTTATTTCTAACTACAACCCGGTTTTCATATTAAAGTCACGTATTTCCTTGGAAAACGTTGGCTCAGAACGGGAATTAATTTTCTCGGGCGTGATTTACAAGCCAAATCATGCAAAGGGATCAAGTTTACTTTACAACTTGGTCTAACACGAATTTGTGTACGTCTCAGTGCATTAATTTGTTAAAATAAGATAAATCTTATTGACACCACGAATCAAACTTTTTCAAGATATAAATTGGAAATGCTTTCATCAATATTTGACTCTTTAAACAATGACTACAGCTCTTTAAATAGAAAACGGGTCATCGTTTAAGGGGGAGAAAATATTAAAATCATCTTCGTCATTAAATTGAATTTCAAAAGTGATTGTGGAAAATTAAGGGCTAAATGGTAATTGAGTGGTTTTGCTTTAGAATACGACTTGTGTTTGTTCAATGTGATAGGAATGGCTTTAAGATCTTGGAGTTTTTGCTTATAGATCGATACTTAAGTTGTGTGAGATTGTCGAGTTTAGTTTAACTAAGCAAAATTAAGTGAACTAAGTTTATCAATGGAAAGGTAAAATGAAATGAAAAAGTTAGAAACAAAAAGGAAAAGAATAGATAAATAGAGGGACTTAAGGTGATATTTATTGGAACTAGTCAAAAACTTGATCTAAGTCAAAACAAAACCCCCGCCTCTCACTATTCTTATTCACTGTTTATTTTCATCTTTGCCGCCATTGTTAAATCTCACACACAAGCTCTTAAAAACATCTCGCTTATTCATCCGATCCTGTTCATTCGATAAATAAGGTAATTACATCAATATCTAACTTATAATTCGTTACAATCATCATCTAATCTTGTTAAATTGATTCAGGTAGTAAACTTTACCAGATCTAGGGTTTATTTGCCAAATATAGGATTAATTGTTTCAGATTTGTGGTGGGTTTTGTGCGGATTAGCATGATATGATGTTTAAATGCCTTAGATTGCCTTAGAAATTCACAAACGCGTTTAGAATTAATCCTCTTAGACTGTGTTTTGATGTTCCGGATGAACAAGGATAAAAACTTCCGAATGAAGGACATTTTGAACAAAACTTCCGAATGAAGGGAATTTTCTGAAAAACTTCCGAATGAGGAAGTTCCGAATGAAGGACTTCCGAATGAAGGAAGTTCCGAATGAAGGACTTCCGAATGAAGGAAGTTCCGAATGAAGGACTTCCGAATGAAGGAAGTTCCGAATGAAGAACTTCCGGATGAAGGAAGTTCCGAATGAAGAACTTCCGGATGAAGGAAGTTCCGAATGAAGAACTTCCGGATGAAGGAAGTTCCGAATGAAGAACTTCCGGATGAAGGAAGTTCCGAATGAAGAACTTCCGGATGAAGGAAGTTCCGAATGAAGAACTTCCGGATGAAGGAAGTTCCGAATGAAGAACTTCCGGATGAAGGAAGTTCCGAATGAAGAACTTCCGGATGAAGGAAGTTCCGAATGAAGAACTTCCGGATGAAGGAAGTTCCGAATGAAGGAATGTTCCGGATGAAGAAGTTCCGAATGAGGAAAAGTTCCGGATGAAGAGTTGTTTGATTATTATTGTTTGCATGTTATATGTACTTGTTGTATTATGTTATGAAATGTGTTATGCTTAGAAGTAAGAATGATATATAGCTATATGTTTTTGTGCATCAACCTTTCATGTCTTATCTTAAGCAGATACAATGACTAATCCAACAGTACAAGCAATCCAAGACTCTAGAGAAGCCGATATTGCTAAAGCACGAACCCTTAAGTTTATACCCAACAACTACCGGCTGAAGCAAATCTCAAAATCCACTCACCATGGATTTAAAGTAGCCATTGCGATCCTTGATCAATCCCATTTTAAGAATGCTTTAAGAAGTAGTGCCTCGGTGCCTTATGATTATATGTATGAATTTTGGGCTACCAAGGAAATCACTTCAAACAAGATCACCTTCACCATCGACAACAAGCAGCAGACGCTCACAGTTTCAGACTTCCGTAAGATTTTTGGTATACGGGATACACCCAAAGGCATGTCATTCTCGAGGGATCCTACTAAAGATGAACTCATAGAGTTATTTGACGCTCTTGGATGTCCGGAAATACGAGTTGCGTCTGAGTTTACCACTGCTAAAGTAGGACAACCTTGGAGAGCATTGTTGGGTATCCTCAGTAGATGTCTTACACCAAAAATAAGTGGCCATGATGCTTTGCGTAGTCCTATAATAAACCTCTTCTATGGCATGTACAAAGCTGCAAATGCAGATTATGCATTGTTGATATGGGAAGAATTCACCTTTCAACTCTTCTATAACAAGAAGTTGAAGACAAACTTCTTTCCTTATCCTCGGTTTATCAAGCTTATCATTAATTATTTTATGAAGAGTGATGCTACTATTGATAGGCGTGCAGCAAGTCGTTATCACACTGAAGAAGCTGATGATACTGTGGATCTGAGGCATGAAGGATCGTCTATTGGTGTGATTCCGGGTCCTATTCCCGATTATCTTCTGACGGAGAAAATCAAAGGGTCTGCTGATTACAAGCTACTGCAGATAGAAATCAAGAAGCTGAAAGCAAACCTTCAGACTAGAGAAGACTCGTCTACAACGGTCAAGAGTAAAGGTAAACGCAAACAACCAGCTGCGTTACCTGAACCCGAAACCAAGAAGAAGAAGACTGAGGGTAAGAAGGAAAAGGGTAAGGCTGATGAGTTACGTCTACGTGACGAAGAAGATGTTGTTGATCCTGCTCTTGACAAAACAGAGAAACAAATGATGAAGATAGCAATTCAAAGGAGTAGGAAAGATACTGGCGGTAGTGGTTCAGGTGCAAGGGTAAATGTTGAAGAGGAGTACCAGGAACCAGATGATGTTTATGAGTTTGGGTCACCTGAACATTATTCCACTTTGAAGGAGCCATCGATCCCTATTTCAGCAAGTGTAGAAAAGGAGTCTGTTGCTCCTACGATCATAGTGTCAACTCAACCTTTAACAACTCAACCTCCACCAATACAACCCCTACCAACCAGACCGGCTTCAACACCATTTCTTCCACCACCTATAACTCCCATCCTTAGTACCGCAGTAACAACCGAGCCTCTTCTATCAACCCAGAGCAGCTCTGCAACATCTACAATGGCTGCATTGGTGATGGCCGAAATGTTGGATAAACATGTGGATAATCACAAACGAGAAATGGATGAACTTCGCCAAGAGTTACAAAGACGAGCTCAAAGTGAAGAAGCATCTAGGAGAGCCCAAGAGGAGATGATTGATAGGTTCGCTGCAGATATGGAGTTGACTCGAAAAGCACATGCAGAAGAATTAGCTCGGGTTAAGCAGGCTGAGGCTGATAAGCATGCTGTAAGTATCACCAGACTTCAAGCGATGAGGGATAAATATAAAGAGCAAAAAGAAGCACTTGAAGCCTCTGTGGAAGAAAGAGTGCAAGAATCCGTTGAATCCATTATGCCTAAACTGCGTGATGAGTTGAAGACGCTAGCAGCTGATAACTTGTTGATCAAGTCATCCAATCCTTCAGAATCCGCCTACAAGATTGCTTATGAATTGACGGATTTTGAATTGAAGAAGATCCTTAAGGCTCGTATGGTGGAACTTGGATCGTTTGATAAGTCTAGGATTCAACGGGCTCTATACAAATCCCTGAATGACGCTATCATGGAGGATGATAGGTTATTCAAAATGTTTGGGAGTGTGGTACCTTATCACATTCTACCTGAGGAGGATAAAGATGATAGTGAGCAGGAAGAGGGCACTGGTGAAGAGGAAGAGGAAGAAGAAGGAGAAGAAGAGGAAAAGGATGACGATGATGGTGATGATGAGGATAAGGATGAGGATGATGATGACGATGATGATGATGATGATGATGATGGCGATGATGGTGGTGATGGGAATGAGGAGAGTGCTAGGGGGAGTAACGGGGATAACAATGAGGATGATGATGGGGGTGAACAGCCTAAAGAGGGAGACAAGGTTACCAGCTCCAAGAAAACTGCTAAGACTGGAACCAAGTCCAAGAAAGATGCAGCACAGAAGGACAAATCAACATCATAGGAATCAAGACGATCTAAGTGGCGCCACGATGTGAATGCTACTACAGCGTCTTCGGTTCCTGGTACCTCTATTGCTGTATCTTTACCTATTACCACTAACCCCATTAGTTCTGTTGTTGTTGCTCCTGTGATTGCAGAATCAGTAACGGAACCCGAAGCTACACAACACTCACCCGTTCACGACACTGCCGAAATGCCTGAATCAAAACCAGCAGATGTTCGCACTTCTACTCCTCTACAACAAGCACAACAATCTACGGTTCCTGAACCAAGCACACGAGACTGGGCAGACACGTTGGAGATAGACGAGACTGCACCACCACAGGCTTGGATCACGGCAGCAGCACAATATGATCCGATCACAGACGCTGACAAAGATGTGTTGTATCTTCGTATCCGCAGTCCGATTGACTTATGTGCATTTCTTGCTCATGAGTATAAGACTTCGGTTACTCCATCCTTGGTGAAGAAAGCGTTGAAGGATAAGAGACTTCGTGCCAAAACTCGGTTAACCCGAATGGAGTTCGAGTATTATGCCGATGAGATCCTGAAGGCTCTGAATACCGTTCAACGGCCAGGACTTCATGAATCAGAAAGAGCTCCACCTCCAATGGATCCTTCTCAAGATAATCAGATTGCTCTGGACTTCTTCGTCACCAATGATCTTGTGTATCTTCTGAAGGGGTCATCAAAGTACGCAACCTCCCTGACCTTGCTGAAAGCTACCAACTGGGGGACAATACCCTTTATCGAGGAAAAGGTAAACCGACTCTGGGTCCCAAAGATAAATCGCAATTATGATATGTATGCTGTCATAGGTGCATCTCATTGGGATGAACGAGTCCGAAGGGCGTACAGGGGTTGCTGCCTAGTCAATTCTGGAAGTATCGTTAGATCCGATATCCGCATCTCCAGCATTTTAGGGTTGAAAACTGAATCCAAGAACGGCTATTATCATGTGACGGAGATTCGTTTGAAGAGGGAGGATGACAGGGAATACAAAATCCAGCAGGGAGATTTTTCCATCATTCGCCTTGAGGATATCGAAGATATGCTGCTTCTAATGACCCGAGATCAACTCACACATATTCCTCGTGAAGACCTCATTGCTTTGAATACAGCACTTCGTATGTTCACACGAAGCGTTGTCATCAAGACACGAGTTGAAGATCTTCAGTTGGGAGTCGAAAGCTATCAAAGGAAGCTTAACCTAACCCGTCCAGTTAATCAAGTGCTACCTCAACATGTAGAAAGATGTCCCTATACCGGCATTTCTGTCCCAAATTACGGCATTTTCTACTTGAACAGTCGAGGTTTAATGAAGTTTATGAGGGTGGGTGAGCTCCATAAGTACAGTGATGGGACTCTTCTACAAGTCAGAGGAAAGTTGGAGCATCTGAACTCGGGTGGGACTTTGCCAGAAATGACGGAGGATTGGCATCCGGGTTACCGGCAGCTGGCGAAGTACGTGATCAAGAAGATTGATCAAAAGCTCCGTGAACGTAGATTGATGAGGAGCTTGGAAAGATTCGTTGGTGGAAGACCATATCTAGTGCACCACAAGCTACTGCAACGATCCATCTAATGGGTCGTACATTTCAGGTCCACTTTATATTGGTTTTCAATTGTGAATATGTATATTTGTGAATATTGTGCTTTTGCGGCTTGATGTAGTGTTAAGGTGTGATAATTTTTCAAGAATTTCTCACGAGATTCTAAATCTTTCAAAATATATCACACTAAAGCACTACAAATATCCCTTATTAAATTAAGGGGGAGCAATAACTTGTTCTATGGCCAAACATCAATTTCATTTTTACCCAAAGACCGGTTAATCCATTCAATATCCCAAATATTAATGGTTAACATTTTGGATAAGGGGAGAAGATGGGATTAAGGAGACGTAAGTGATACTTGGCTAAAAGATGAAAAAGACTTAACGATTATCCAACTTAATATGTGTAAAGCACGTGTTAAGGTGGAGCGTTTTTTATGAACAAAACACCTAAGGTACAAAACTTTTGATTTCAATATCACAAGTACCTTAGGTGATTTTCAATGATTTTTCATGGTGGCAATTCCTTCCCAAAACACGCTTAATTCACGACGGATGTGGTGACAAAAGGGTGGTAGGAATAGGTTTAGTCCAATGATTCATCAAAGCCGATGGAATCTTCCCAAGGACAATTCCCTAGATAGAATTAGAAGTCCTAGGAAAGATGGAGAAAGAATGTGAACGTAGCTGAATGCCGACCAAGTACTTAAGCTAGCACTGGAACAATCACAACAAGGTGCTAGTGATGACGTATTGGTAAGCATTGAAGGGGTTGAAGAATGAAAAAGAATTGTAAAGATAAAGGGTGTAAAGAAAGAAGCCCTCCTTACAACTTTAGGCAGAAACCGGGTCCATACATATGCTATTGAGGTTATTTTTGCTAATGATCCTCGGTATTGAAGAAAGACATCATGGACCCAGTGATGCATTGCACAACCCTTCCCAGCTAACTCAAATATCTCTCAAAAGGTATTTGTTTTAATCACACGGAGATCAACACGTTATCTATTGGTTTATTCACTCCGAATAGACTGGTATTGAAAAGGTGGCACTCCTCTCCAGCCATCGCTCACTAAATCAAAACTCACAATCGAGTCTAGAGCCAAGAGATCATCAAAAGTCTCATTAGGACACTTCCCATTTATTCCTTGCTTTCTCACACACTGTGAAAAGTAAGAGATCTTCATGAGTCCTACGCAGTATTCCTGTAATATTGCCAGAACATCCGAGTAATACGTAAGTATTACAATGAAGATGGAAATCCTGCTTGAGCCAACATCAAACAAGCTCATGGTAGGTTACACGTGCGGTTCTTTTAGAACCAATCTTGTGAAAAACTGGAAGGTAACAGTGGTTTAATTCTTAATTGAACTTAAACTCGTTCCAGGCCTCTTCGCATTATCATATGATCTTGCCAGAACACTCAGAGTGACTCTTTATTGACCACAGTGACGAGTGGAAATCCTTCTAGTGTTAACATCAAACAGCACTTGGTAGGTGACGTGCAAGATTCTTTATGAATTGAGCTCGTGACAACTGGAAAGCAACGATGGTGAAAATCTTAATTGAAATTCACTTGTTCCAGGTTTCATGAATTGACGGCTTCAAATCACAAGGATAATTTATCCAAGTGATTCACTCTTTATGTTCGCAGTCAGCTTTGGACGGTCGAATAAAGAGAACGGGTTTACCCGCGAAATCCTGTCAGGAAGTTACTTAATTGAAACTATCCGTCACGGGTACGATATCTAATATCGTCCAACGGTCTTCACCGACCGGAGGTAAAATGCTACCGAATCAGAATAAAATGTTCAAAGCCATTTTATTCGTGTCGTTGCTGTGTACCTGTTAAAGACGGTGGCGTTGCTGTGTACCTGTTGAAGACGGTGGCGTTGCTGTGTACCAGTGAAGACGGTGGTGTTGCGGTGTACCTGTAGAAGTCGTTCCCACATGCTTATGTTTTTCTGCATCAAAGTTTAGCAAAAATTCAAGAAAGTACAAGATAAAGTCTTCCGCTGTACCAAACTCTGAAACTTTCGAGAATTCAACAAAAAGACATAAGTGTGTGGAACATGGAGTCACGAGGAGGAAAATTCACAAGAGAGGCAAAGATCGCACGTGAAAGGCCAAAGAACAATGCTCTCAAGCCAAAGCCAAAAAGATCAAACCAACATATTCACAACAAAAGAAAGAAAAGAAGAAAAGACTACGAGCTAAAGAACGAAGACTTAGTATAGTATGCTAGGTTTAGAATTTTGTAACGTGGAGTGACCTCCCTTAGGGGGAGATTGTTAGAAATACGTTTTTACGTATATTAGAAGTATCGGTCACTCCACAATATTATTTATGTTGTAATAGCTCGTAGTTAACAAATAGTCACTAGTTGCTTATTAAGTTAAGTAAGAACCGGTCCATGGGCTTGTCATGGACCGGCCCAAGCCCATGTAGCTTGGAAGTATAAATACCCCTTTCCACCATGGAAAGGGGTTGGTTGTTGTCACTTTTCTAGTTTCATTTATTGAAATAACACATAGTTTCTCTCACTTTCTCTCTCTAACTTTGTCTCTCTAGAAATCAACAAACCCCTTCATAGATTCATAGGTTATCAATATTCTACAGATCTGCATCAAGCTTAGTTGGTTCCACCATTGGAGTATCCACGGGGTCACAGGATTCCATCTTATATTTCTTAAGAGATTTAAGGGCATACTTGGATTGATTGATAAAGATGCCTCTGGGACTCTGAAATATCTGAATTCCTAAGAAGAATGATACCTTACCTATCATTGACATCTTAAACTTAGAAGACATGAGTGTCCCAAACTCATCGGATAAGGTTTGGGTCGAGGCAACAAATATAATATCATCAACATATATTTGTACCATAATCATATCTTTACCACATTTCTGAATGAACAGCGTGGGATCTACCTTGCTTTTAGCGAAGCCTCACAAAATAAGGAATTGTGACAATAGATCATACCATGCGCGTGGATCTTGATTTAACCCATAGAGAGCCTTCTTAAGCTTGTACACATGATTAGGATATTTAGGATTCACAAAACCATCCGGCTGTTGAACATAGACCTCTTCCTTGATCTCACCATTAAGAAATGCCTTCTTCACATCCATCTGATAGACGATCATATTCATGTGGGCTGCATAAGCAAGGAATAGTCTAATAGCTTCCAAACGGGCAACAGGTGAAAAGGATTCCATAAAGTCGATGCCTAATAATTGCTTGTATCCACGAGCTACTAGTCGAGGTTTGTTCTTCAATATTCCGCCTAACTCGTCGAGTTTCACCTTGTAAACCCATTTCAATTTGAGTAACTGCACTTAATCCGAGCATGGGACAAGTTCCCATACATCAAGACGTATAAATTCATTAAGTTCTTCTTGCATAGCTTCTATCCAACAGGATTGGGTAAAAGCTTGTTGCCACGTCTTAGGTTCAACCTCACTAAGAAAAGCATCAAAATGACAAAACATTGCACTTTCTTGTAACTAACTTCGTGTGGATACCGGATGATTAGGGCCACCAATAATAGAATCTATAGGATGATCCTTTGTCCACTTGCTGTCATGTTCACAAATCCGTGGATTGGAGTAGACCGTAGTAGGAGCTTCCTCTGAGGTGGACGAACTGGCTTGATTAGAGTCGGGAATTGGTACACCAAAGAATGGAAGTTCAAGCATTTGAGCGAATTCCAAATCGTGATCATCACTATCCTCTTCATCATCAATAGGTGTGACATGGGTAGTTGATACATGTGTTGGTTGAGAATTACTCGTTGAAGGTATATCTTGACCACTTGTAGGTGTAGACGTATTTGATTGTGCTTCGGTTGTTGGAGCGACAACTTCGTTGACCAGAGCTATTACTTCAGGTTCTAGAGAAACAATACTTGGAGGAGTAAAAAATTCATCAAAGAACTGTTGAAACAATGTATCCCATTCATTCCTAGAAGGTGGTGTAAATGATGATGAAGAAGGGTTGTTTGGGACAAGACCAGAGCTAATGTTACTGGGTCCCATTTCATGAATTGCGGGTTCAGAGCTGCTTTGCTCAGAAGCCATAGCCACCAGCTCATCAAAATTGACATTCATAGTTTTAAGGATCTTGCGAGAATTACGATTGTAGATTCGGTATGCCTTCTTTGTGGGTGCGTAGCCAATGAAAATACCAATATCAGCCTTGGGTTGAAGTTTTCCCAAATTGTCACCATCATTATTTGGATAGCAAAGAGAACCAAATACATGAAGATATGATAAATATGGTACTTTTCCATGTAGAAGCTCATAAGGTGTTTTACCATGGCGTTTACGAATTAGTGACCGGTTTTAGGTGTACACTGCTGTAGATACTGCTTCTTCTCATAAAAATAATGGAGCCTTTGCGTAAATTAACATCGTACGAGCAGCTTCCATAAGTGTGTGATTTCGCCTATCAACGACACCGTTTTGTTGTGGAGTGCGAGCAAGGGATGTTTCATGAGATATGCCAACTTCGTCATAATACTTACGTAAAGTTTGATTCCCAAATTCGGTTCCATTATCTGTATGGATGCGTCGGACAGTAGTGTTGAGACGCACTTGAATCATCTTGATAACATCGATGACGGCTTTAGGTGCCTCGTCTTTTGTTGCAAGAAATTTCACCCATGTAAACCGAGAGTAATCATCCACCATGACGAGGATGTACTTTTTACCACCAAGACATTCAACACGCATTGGCCCACAAAGATCCATATGCAACAAATAAAGTTTCTCTTGGTTGGTGTCTTCGGTCTTGGGTTTGTATGATTTCATAGTGCTTTTCCCCATTGTACACGCGGAACACAAATGATCCCTGTGAAATGTAAGTTTAGGAAGACCACGAACAAGTTCGTTTTTCACCAAATGATTAATAGCGTCAATGTTAAGATGAGATAACCGTCGATGCCATAACCATGACTTTGTCTTTGATGCTTTGGAGAGAAGACATACAGGAGAAGCGGCCATCATATTTTGTAGAGACAAAGTGTACAAATTATTCCCTTGAGTACCTTTCAATAAGTCAACCCCTTCCAAATTACGAATGAAGCAGGTATGCTCTCGAAAAGCAACTTCTAGGTTTGCATAACAGAATTGTCCCATAGAAAATAAGTTGTGACTGAGACCTTCCACATAATACACTCTTGAAATTATAACATTCCCAATATGATATTCACCGTAACCCATTATTTTTGCAATATGATCATTTCCAAATCGAAACGTACCAAGAAACTTGCTGACGAAATTTTTGAGCTGAGAGCGATCTCCGGTAATATGCTTGGAGCAACCAGAGTCCAAATACCAGAGAACAATTTGGACCACCTGTTTTCAATAACAACAGTAGACAATGCATTGGAAACTATTTGTTCCAGAGTGTTAGCAGATACAGATATGATATTATCAGAATTGCTAACATTTGTGTTATCCTTAGATTTTTTGCGTTTTCTAATGTGAGTTTTACCATTAATAGGTTTTATAATTCCAAATTTCTGAGGTTTTGGAGTATTAGCGGGCACTACAGTGGGAGTAGACCTATTTAAAGGGCACTTGGTTCCTACAGTAGTGTCGGTGTTCCTAGTTAAAGGACACGCTTATGTTTTGGTAGCCTTGGTACTCCTAGTTAAAGGGCATGCTTTCTTCGCTTTAGTGGGAGTGATCCTAGTTAAAGGGCACACATTTCCTACTATAGTGAAAGTTCTACCAGTGGGGCGTCACAACCAACCAACTTGGGTTAACACTTTCCCAGTCGGTTTCCATTCTAAACCATTTTTCTGGGCATTCATCTCATTCACATGGTCAATAAGGCAAGAATCATGACGACTAGAGAACATACATTCATTTCAATTCCAACATTTCAAATTAGAATTCACAGTAGGCTTAGAACGCTACACAACCGCAGAACCTTTAAGTTCAACTACATGATTCTTTTTATTTAAAACAAAAATAACATTCCTAGGGTGGGCTTCTACTTTCTTCTTCACTTGACTACTAGATGAGGGCAAGATCCTATCATTCTTCTTGTTTCTTTTAGGCTTAGATCTTTGAGCCTTAGTAGTGGTGTTTACTCCTATAGAAGGCAACACGGGGATATTAGTAGCTGGTTTCGATTTTGCTTTATCTTTAATGACCAATGTTTGAGATGGTTTAGTCCTAGGTCCCTTGTTAAGTGGTGTGACGGCGATGAGGTTCTTTTTTATTGCACTAGGGGACGATGCTGAGACAATGGCTGCGTTATCCAAGACATTCTTACCTTTTAGGGTACGAAGTGTTTCCTTTAACTACGCCATAGCCAAATTTTTATCATAAATTTGTTCCCTCAAATCAGATATTTCCACTGACTTTCGATTCAATCGTTCAATCAAAGATTTATTCTGTGCAATGGTATTAGCACATGCGAGCTTTACTGAATCAAAGAGTTGTGTATTTTTCTGTTTTAAGTTATCAACTTTGGACAAAATCTTGGAAACTTGATTATCTAGATCAAGTTTAATATTCTCAGCGGCCTCAAGTACGTTCACAAAGTTAATCTCCTTAGATTTCTCTATGTCTATCGGCAATGATTTAGCAACCTTGTCACTTGGCTGACGCTGTTTTGGTTGTAAAGTCAAGCGAAAATTCTTTTGAAAATTTACATCATCAATTAATGTATATTCTAGAGAGAGAAAGAGATAGAAAGATGGTAAGAACACACACACTTAGTGAGAGAAAGTATAGAAAAGCACACTTTAACTATGTGAAAAATATGTGAACCAACACCCTCTCCAACTAAGAAGAGGGTTTATATACCCAAGCCCATGAGATGGGCTTGGGCTTACATTGGGTCGCCGACCTACACAAGTTGTAGGCTTGGCTTGGCCTTGTTTGTTTACTATTTAGATAACTAAACTACGAGCTACTATAGACCATTGTTGGAGTGACCGATCCTTTCTAATATGTAAAACGTATTTCCAACAATATTACACTTGAGGCACCGGTTTTATGACTCTTCCGCGACGAGAGTGATTTCTCGCGACGTCCCTTTCAGTAATTTAGCCGTTATTATTATTATCATGTGGGGCGTATGGGTGCATCCTAGTACATGTTTTTGCATATTTACACGGTGACTGTGGTGTGTGCTTTACATCCGTCACATTAGAGTTGATCCTTCCACCCAGACTAATATAATCAGAGGTCACCCCTCTAATTGCATGACAAGGTCACCCCTCTATGTATTCATGCACGTTGATACCTTTTATGACCTATATGAGCTCTTTGGAATTTATATTAGACATACATGTTTAAAAATAAGACTTTTCAGATATAAACCAGTTTATAAAACATGTTCTAAGTTTTGTAGGACTTACACATTTTCCGCTGCATTTTATGTATTTTACTTATGTTTCAGTTATTCATATCATGTCACTATATCCGTTCACTGAGCGTATTGCTCAGCCATATTTTCTTTCCATGTCCCATACGACAGGTATCCAAGGACATACATAAGCTATTGAGAGTACGTGCATAGGATGGAGGCTACCTTAGACTTCTTTCCATTATGCAATTTACATACTTCTGCTTAGTTGGACACTGTTTTAGTCCTTTCCACTTCATTTACTTTATGCATGTTTTGAGCTTATGTTTGAGAGCCGATGTTTGATTCCGATTTTCCTTTTTGGTCATGTATCTTCTAAGATATATTATCTTGCATGCTTTGATGACACGCCATAATTATCATGTAACGGTCTACTTATCAAAGTTGGGTGTTACAATTATGGTATCAGAGCCAGGTTTCAACCTGTAGGCTCTAAAACTCGACCTGTGACTAGTGGGTAGTCACCAAGCTCTTCCTAAAACTACATTTGTTTCATTCCATGTAATGATATTTTCTGAGTATTATTGATCCTTACTCACGATGTTTTCGTTGAAGTTTTGACTAGTATGGATTGGACCACGACCATCCATATTTAGTCCCATGTTATTAATTTCTATCCACCATGTTTTCTCTTGAAAATTTTGACAAGTATGGATTGAACCATAACCGTCCATACTTAGTCACATGTCTTTTCTTCGAATTTTGTGGATTGGACCATAGTTGTCCACACCAGTCAATATTAAACCTCTGTTGATTATGTTTTTATGTTCTTTATGACAATCATGTTTTCATACTCTCATGTTGATTACGTTTTCATGCTGATTATGTTTTCATGCTCTCTTATGTTGATTATGTTTTCATGTTTCTTCATGTTGATTATGTTTTCACGCTAGGCATTGATGGATTACATTTAATCATGCTTTCATGATAATCATGGTTGGTTTTCATTAATCATATTTTCATGCTGGCCATTATTCGATTCCGTTTAATCATGTTTTTGTGCTTCTTATGCAACTAGAATTTTGTCTACGCTGAGATAGCTAGGCTATCATGAAGTTTCCTACAGTGTAGTCTTTTAACCGTTTAATCAGTTATCTTCCTTTGATCATGTCAAATGGTTGACACCTGTATCGATCATCTCATGTGAATTCCATGTGTACTCTATGTATCGAATTCCATGTGTACTCCATATACAGAATTCCATGTGTACTCCATGTACCGAATTCCATGTGTACTCCATGTACCGAATTCCATGTGTACTCCATGTACCGTATTCCATGTGTATTCCATGTGTACTCCACGTACTATATTCCATGAGTATTACACTTACTGTACTTCATGTGTATTGCTAATCGATTCTCAATCATCTCAGGCGTGTTCTACTTACTGATGTTGCTTAAGTGATGATGTTGCTCGCAACTTGGAGATGCTAAAGAACAAGGACGAAGGCGATAGATCAGAACGACTAGACAAGAAACATACTTCATCCACCAGACGTTGCCATTTCATTTCATGTCTTTGTCTTCTCAGTTATATGTTACGTGCCATTCAGTTGTCTTTTCAAGCATATGAGTGGGAACCGTACCAACCGGCCACTCGGCTGAATAGTTGCATGAATCACGGTCATATCTTATGACCGTCATGGAGCTGACAGGAAAGGCGATAATGACAACTACCATAACAACAACTATTTTGGAAATAACGACAGAAACTCTGGTAACGGACGTGACAAGAATACAAAGGGTCAACAGTCCAACCGATCCGCCAATTTTGGCATTTGCACCTAAAAGTTTTAATTTTTATTCATTTTCACATCTTGAGACTCATGTCAAGACACCCGTCAAGACACATGTCTTACGTATATTTTCTGAAGACACATGTCAAGACATCAGTCAAGACGCATGTCTCACGTATATTTTTTGAAGGCACATGTCAAGACATTAGTCAAGATACATGTCTCACGTATATTTTATGAGGACACATGTCAAGAAACCAGTCAAGATACATGTCATACGTATATTTTCACAAGACACGAGTCAATATACATAACTCACGTACATCTGTACCAGGCCCCCAGTAATTCAGGATACCCTCCAAGGGGTACATCCATTATGTTGTGTCAAGTGTGAATCAGACCACTAGAATTTCAGGTACCATCACTAACGCATTGTTCATGTTTGGACACATAGTGTTCACTCTGTTTAATACTAGCGAAACACATTCAGTGAGATTCACCAAGTTGACTTCATGTATTGACTTGGCACCTTCCTTTCTTGATCATGTATTACTTATATCCATGCCCAGAAAAGACTCCGTTCGTATCACCAGGTATACAAAATTTCTTTTACTTTGACGATAAGATCCATTCTACTAACGCACTTCCTTTGGGACATGTGCAAGTTCGATATGATTTTGATTATGTACTGGTTAGAGCAGCCGTGCTACGATTGATTGCATTCATTTCGAGTCATATTCGGCGATATTCAGGCTCCCGAATACATTCTTCATGTTTTACTACCAGGAGAATATGTACAAATTGTTTCTGCTCTACAATCATGTTCTTTATTATTCTATGGCTACGAAGATTTTCCAACTATCATTTATGACGTGATTTCTGAAGTTCTTAAACCCATAATCAGCCGATTGTTTTAGAATTTCCAGATGTATTTCCAGAAGAATTTCCAGGTATACCAACCGTTCTTGAAGTAGAGTTTGGCATTGAGCTCATTCTAGGAGCTGAACCTACCTCTAAGGCTCCTTATCACATGATTTCCATTGATCCCAATGAGTTGAAGGAACAACTGCAAGAGTTGTTGGAATGAGGTTTTATTGGCCGAGTTTATCACCACGGGGTGCACCGGTTCTGCTTATTAAAGAAGAAGGACGGTAACATAAGATTATGTATCAACTACCGTAAAGTGAACAAGATCACCATTCGTCATCGTTATCCCCTTTCACGTTTTGATAACATGTTTAATAAACTACAGGGTACTAAGCATATTTCCAAGATCGATTTACGATCAGAATACCAATAGTTGCTAGTGAAAGAGTAGGACAATTCCAAGACTGCTTTTCGCACATGTTATGGTCATTATGAATTCGTGTTATGCATTTTGGGTCTCACGAATGCCCCAGCTGTGATTATGGACTTGATAAATCGAATTTTCAAGAACTCTTAGACAAGTTCGTCATTAGGTTCATTAGTAACATTCTGACCTTTTCCAAGTCTAGAGAAGAGCACGGAGATCATCTTCCCACTATGTTACAAATTCTACACAAAAGAAATCGTTCACTAAAATTTCAAGTACGAATTTTGGTTGATTACATTGACACTCTGAATCACATTGGTTCTCACGGTTAGTTTACCATGACTAAGCTTACACGTAAAGGAGAGAATCCTACACTATATTATGTGTTCCAGAGGACCCTAAGCTAAGAGAGGTGTAATTTTCCGAGAATCATAGTTTTTCCAACTTCTATGTATCCAGGTTCAACAAAATGTACCATAACCTCAAACAACATTTGGTGGAGCGGTGCGAAACAAGATGCAGTTACGTTCATACCTAAATGTCGGCCATGCCAGCAGGTTAAGATAGAACGCCGGCATGCTAATAGTTATTTCAGCTATTAGGAAACTGCTGAATTGAAGTGGGACAAGATCTCCATGGATATTATTACCATACTACCACAAATTCAGAGGAGGCATGATGCTATCGGAGTTGCTGTCGATCGTTGACAAGCCTGTACATTTCCTCCTTATCTGTAAGAATTATGCAGTCAACCAGTTAAGAGAGATATTTCAACATGAAATCGTATGATTTCAAGGTGTTCCATCAACAACCATATCATACAGAAATTTACGTTCACGTTTACGCTCACATTTACGTCTCACGATCGCGGTCACGACTTTTTTCGTGTTCATGTCCTCGTTTAATTTCACGATTTGATTTTCACATTCACGTTCATTACATTGTTCACATTCATGATCGTATTTTATCTCACAATTTATGTTTCACCTTTTGTTCTAGGAAGGGTTGTAGGAAGTTTGGGAGACCAGACTCAAGTTTAGCACATCGTTCCATCCTAAGACAGACACTTCACATCACACTTTACGTTTCATCTCGTATCGTTTGACGTTACCCCCTCAGTAATCACACGTTCACGATATGTTTCACATATCACGCTTACGATATGTTTCACGTATCACGTTCACGATATGTTTCGTGTATCACGTTCACGATATGTTTCACGTATCACATTCACCATACGTTTCACATAATACATTCACTATATGTCCACGTATCACGTTCATAATTTTTCACGTATCACGCTCACAATTGTTCACGTACTACGTACACAATATGTCTCTCGTATCACTGCTAAGTGGTTACTAGTATCATTCTTTCATGTTATTTCATATCGTATCATTTCATCTATCTTCTTCACGTTATTTATTATCCACTCGATTAGACTCATGAGGATCTATGTTACGTTGAGGGACCAGAAACTTTCCTTATCGTCTAGACATGGTCATGAATACAAAGGTTATTCTTTTCGTCAAGATCCTTTGGAGGAACCATCCAGAGCGGGAATCCACTTGGGAAATGGAGGAGTCCATCTGTATTTCTTATCCTCATTCGGTTCCATAATTCGGGTATGTCCTTTTTATCCACGTCACGTTCCATGTTTCCTTCAGCCACGTCACGTTCCATATTCTTTTAAGCCATGTCACGTCCATGTTCTTTTCAACTTATCATATCTCTAATTAGAGGACGAATTATTCTTTTTAGAGGGAAGAGTTGTAATACCCGCAAAAAATACATGAAGCATTAAATACACGAAAACACGGATGAATTAAACTTTATAATTAATTAACACACGACAAGTGTCATGAACATTAAATGAATAAATACAAGTATTACGTATATTAATTAATTATTTACGACAAGTATTACATATTTTATTTATTACACGACAAGTACTTATGTATATTAAATATATCATAACACGATAAAACATGAACACCCGTCACGAATTTAATAAACAAGAAATAAATTAAACTCGAACACGAAATGTATACTATAAAAGGGTTGTTTGGCCAGCTATAATAGAAAGAAAAGACAAGGTCCCAAGGCCCGGCCCATGATTAAAGTTAACTTACAGGAAACAACAATTTTTTTTTCATTTTGCAAGTCCAAAAAAAAAAAAACTGTGGTTGTTGCTTTGGGTGGAGCCGCCGGTAGAAAACAAAGAAAAAGGGAGGAGAACGATTTTGGTTCATTGATACGGGTTGTGTGTTCGGGTTTGGTTGTTCTTAATTCGCAAGGATTCGGTAACCCTTAATCTTTTTCTTTTCTTCATTGTTATAAATTGACTTACGAATCCCTTAATTAAAACATTAGAACATATGTTAGGAAAGGATTAAACATAAGATTTTGTTTGGGTTGGTTGTCGTTAGACGCAATAACCGAGACCATGTAAGTCTAGGTGTAAATCCTAAACCCACCAGCACCGGCCAAGGGTGGCTCTGTGGCTGGGCTCCACTCTCGGCCGCAGGTAGCAAGACCCCGACATGGGGTGTTTGTTCATAAGCAGTGGCAACTGAGAGCATTGCTCTCGGTGGGAATCTTTGTATCGCTAGGGGAACCGGCTATAGGTGGTGGGTAATTCACCCGGCTAGTGGCAAGATGTAGAACAATGATAATCTTATGAATCAAGAGGGTTGATGTTTTTTCTAGAGAGAGAAAGTTAGAGAGAGAAGTGAAAGAAAACTTGTATATTGAAATGAGAGAAATGAACAACCAACACCTCTTTCCATGGTAGAAAGAGGTTTAAATACCCCAAGTCCTTAAAGGACTTGGGCTTCCGGCCCATGAACATGCTCATGGGTCGGGCTATGTAATAAATGATACTTAACTTAACTACGAGCCTATAACTACATTGTTGGAGTGACCGAGACTTTCTAAATGCGTAAAACGTATTTCCAACAATCTCCCCCAAAGGGAGGCCACTCCAAATTTACAAAGTCCTAATCTAGCATGTTAGATCTTGTTCTTGAACTCGTAGTCTTCTTTTCTTTCTTTTTCTTTACTTTTGTGAATATGTGTTGAATGATATCAGCCTTTTTGCTTGGAACATGTTCTTTTGGCCTTTCACGTGCAGCCTTTACTTTTCTTGTGAGGTTCGCCTCTTTGTGACTTCATGTCCCACACACTTATCCTTTGTTGAATTCTTGAAAGTTTCTGAGTCGATACAGAGGAAGACATTTAGGTCATACTTTCTTGAATTTTCAGGAGTATTTGTTGCTAAAGGAATAAGCATGTGAGGACGTCTTCATCAGGTACACCGCAACGCCACCGTCTTCAACTGGTACACAGCAACGCCACCGTCTTCAACAGGTACACAGCAACGCCACCGTCTTTAACAGGTACACAGCAACGACACGAATAAAATGGCTTTGACATTTTATTCTAATTCGGTAGCATTTTACCTCCGGTCGGTGAAGACCGTTGGACGATATTAGATATCGTACCCGTGACGGATAGTTTCAATTAAGTAACTTCCTGACAGGATTTCGCGGGTAGACCCGTTCCCTTTATTCGACTGTCCAAAGCTGACTGCGAACATAAAGAGTGAATCATTTGGATTAAAAATCCTTATGATTGAAGCCGTCAATTCATGAAACCTGGAACAAGTGAATTTCAATTAAGATATTCACCATCGTTGCTTTCCAGTTGTCACAAACTTGATTCAAATTGAATCTTGCTTGCTACCTACCAAGTGCTGTTTGATGTTAACACTAGAAGGATTTCCACTCGTCACTGTGATCAATAAAGAGTCACTCTGAGTGTTCTGGCAAGATCATATGATAATGCGTAGAGGCCTGGAACGAGTTTAAGTTCAATTAAGAATTAAACCACTGTTTCTTTCCAGTTTTTCACAAGATTGGTTCTAGAAGAACCGCACGTGTAACCTACCATGATCTTGTTTGATGTTGGCTCAAGCAGGATTTCCATATTCATTGTAATACTTGCGTATTACTCGGATGTTCTGGCAATATTACAGGAATACTGCGTACGACTCATAAAAATCTCTTACTTTTCACAGTGTGTGAGAAAGCAAGCAATAAATGGAAAGTGTCCTAATGAGACTTTTGATGATCTCTTGGCTCTAGACTCGATAGTGCGTTTTGATTTAGTGAGCGATGGCTGGAGAGGAGTGCCACCTTTTCAATATCAATCTATTCGGAGTAAATAAACCAATAGATAACGTGTTAATCTCCGTGTGATTAAAACAAATACCTTTTGAGAGATATTTGAGTTAGTTGGGAAGGGTTGTGCATTGCATCACTGGGTCCATGATGTCTTTCTTCAATACCGAGAATCATTAACAAAAATGATCTCAATAGCATATGTATTGACCCGGTTTCTGCCTAAAGTTGTAAGGAGGGCTTCTTTCTTTACACCCTTTATCTTTACATTTCTTTTTCATTCTTCAACCCCTTCAATGCTTACCAATACGTCATAACTAGCACCTTGTTGTGATTGTTCCAGTGCTAACTTAAGTACTTGGTCGGCATTCAGCTACGTTCACAATCTTTCTCCAACTTTCCTAGGACTTCTAATTCTATCTAGGGAATTGTCCTTGGGAAGATTCCATCGGATCTGCTGAATCATTGGACTAAACCTATTCCTACCACCCTTTTGTCACCACATTCGTCGTGAATTAAGCGTGTTTTGGGGAAAGTATAGCCACCATGAAAAATCCTTGAAAATCACCTAAGGTACTTGTGATATTGAAATCAAAAGTTTTGTACCTTAGGTGTTTTGTTCATCAAAAACGCTCCCCCTTAACACGTGCTTTGCACATATTAAGTTGGATTATCATTAAATCTTTTTCATCTTTTAGCCAAGTATTATTTAAGTCTCCTTAATCCCATTTTCTCCCCTTATCCAAAATGTTAACCATTAATATTTGGGATATTGAATGGATTAACCGGTCTTCGGGTAAAAATGAAATCGATGTTTGGCCATAGAACATGTTAATGCTCCCCCTCAAAATAATGAGGGTAAGTTGTAGTGCTTGAGTATGATTTGTTTGAAAGATTTAGAATCTCGAGAGAAATTCTTGAAAAAAAAAATATCATACTTTTACACTACAATAAGCCACAAAAGCTGATAAAGTAAAAGATAACATATTCACAATAATGTACATATGGAGTTGACCTGTAATGAGACGAACCAAAATTACTTGGTTCGTTCCATGAACCGATGGTGAGCTCCATATGGTCGTCCACCGACGAATCGTTCTATGCTTCAAAGCAACCAGCGCTTCCTGAGAAGTTCTTCAATCTTCTTGATTGCATACTTTGATCCCCTGATGCATTGGCTTGTCCAGGTGTAGGTGACTGCTGGAAGCGGTTGTTTGGCATTGAGAACCGTCAGATCATCCCGAACTTGCTTAAGCGTGCCATCGCTGAATTTGTGCATTTCAGAGAATCGCATATACTGCATGGTGCCAGTTTCATTTGGGTAGAAGATGCCTGCTTCTGGTGTGGTTGTCCCCATGTATACCTTCTTGTTCTTATGGAAATTGCTGAGTGGATTCGTATGGGGACGTTCCAGGTTTAGATTCTTTTGATAACTTTCTACACCAAGTTGAAAGTCTTCCACCCGGTTATGAATGACGATTTTCCTAGCAAATTGGAGAAAGTTGGAACTCAAGGAAATGACAATATCAGGTGATAAGTGGTCAACTTTTTCTTGAGCCAATAGCAGCAGGAGATCTTCGATGTCTTCCAGTTGAAGGTACTGAAGATCACTTTCATCAATTCGGTACTCTTTCTCATCAATACGTTTGAAGATGATTACGTTCAAGTAATCATAACCGAAGACCGTCTGAGTGGTTGCTCCTTGAATACTTTTGATCCTGTGTGTTGATACAATGGGAGAGCCTCTCTTAGGACGGTGGAAATGGTTGTAGGCAAGTTTTTTCTTCGCATTCCAGTGAGAAATACCAAGTGCTGCATAAGTGTCATAGAATTGGAGCACTTTCTTTCTCCATATGGTTCCAGGTACTTTATCCTCTATCCATGGAATATTCTC
This sequence comes from Glebionis coronaria, assembly GCA_025667525.1. Classification (NCBI taxonomy): domain Eukaryota; kingdom Viridiplantae; phylum Streptophyta; class Magnoliopsida; order Asterales; family Asteraceae; genus Glebionis; species Glebionis coronaria. The sequence goes on from CM046878.1 coordinate 253,209,783, forward strand.
CAAGTTAATCGCCTTAACCATGGTGAGTGACGTGGCATATTTCGTTGCTCCATTCTCCAGGTATTCAAGGTCGTGAGACACAAAGTGTTCTATTGGGATTGTTGCAGAACCGGCAATGACCGTTGGTGTAAGAGGTCGCAATACGGGAGTTTGAATTCCTGTAGTTGTCGCTCTCATTGCTTTGGTAAGCTCGTTAAAATGATATTCTGCTTCATTATGGCTGATCTTCAAGGTATCGAAGAAGTCCACGTTTGCAGCTGCCATTTTGATCAAATCTGGAGTCATTGTCGATTTCCCATGAGAATACCGTAGAAAGGCCGAGAAATCGATAGGGTTATTGAGGAATTGAGTCATCTCCATTTCAGTTGTAGTGGCAAAAGGATGTTGTGGTGCTGCATCGGTTAGCCAAAGTTGCTCCTGTAGCGTGTCATCAACGATTAAAGATTTAGCAAACGTTGGTTCTGGTACATTTAGATCTTCAACTTCCATGTCACTGTTGTGTGGATCTTCAACTGTTGTGGAAGGTTGATATTTGCATTACCGGTATGTCACCGTGAGGTTCTTCTTCAATCATTGGCTGTATCGGTTCTTCTGCTTGCATATATTCTATGGATTCATTGTGAGAATCAGTAGTAAGAGCTGGTGCAGTAGATATACCTGTATCGATTTGCCGAGTTTCTGGTACGGTAGACTCGATTGTCTTTTCAACGGTTTCAGCAATGTTTTCTACAGCTTCCTCTAAACCCTTCTCAGTAGCTTTGTCACCGGCATCCTTATTCGGCTCTTCGACATTAGTACCGGTTTCGTCATTCTGATTACCCTTGGTAGTTCCATTACCGTCGTCATTATCATCATCGTCATCCTCATCGTCGCCTGTATCTTTGTCCTTATCTTCATCGTCATCCTTATCCTCTTCTTCTTCATCCTTTTCTTCCTCCTCATCTCCTTCCTTATCTTCTTCCTCATTTTGTTCATTGTCACCATCATCCTCCTTGTCGTTACCCTCATCTTCTTCCTCCTCTAATACGTCTTCATCGTCAGACTCAGAGTCGGTAGTGTCTGCAGGATTCTCTTCAAGAATTGCTTTGTTGAGATATTGCAGAACTTTGCGTTTGTATTTCGATTTATGAGCGCCCATATCTAGTAGACGTTTCTGTAGCAATGTCATTAGCTGAAGAGTAGATAGACCATTACCGACAAGATGTGGTAGTTGTTGATCAACATAAGACTTGACTTCACGTCGAATGATCGCGGTCATCTGCTCGTCAATTGACCCGAGAAAAGCAGCATTTTCTTTATCCTGAGTTTTCTTCTCTTTAATAAATGATTTATGTTTTGCTTTAAGTCTAGACACTCTTTCTATTAATTTCTGAAGTGTAGGCTCATCATGTTGTGGTTCCTTGGGAGGATTGGTGATCCTTTCAGTCAATGTAGCTATTTGTGTAGCTTGAGCCTCCAGCTGTTGTTGAAGAGACTGGATCAGTGGGTCATTGACTGTGAGGAAGGGATTGGATGTGGATGATACTTGTTGTGCTTCTAGTGAAGGTGTAACCATAACTGTTAACGTGGTGGTGGATGATACTGGTTGTTGTAGAATAGGTGTTGATGTAGATACAGTGATTGGGGCGGTGGTTGATACAAGTTGTTCCGCTGCGGATGACGGTGTAGATTCAGTGGTGATGATGATGGTTGATGCTGGTTGTACATCGGGTGCCGGGGTGATAGCTGGGGTAATGACCTCACTGATGATCAGGGTGGATAATGGTGGAGTGGTGGTGGATGTAATAGTAGTTATGGGAACATCCACCATGGTTTCGTTTGTTGACGGGTCAGTGTTTGTGACCTCAACGCCTTCCCCTTCCAGATTGAGATATTTTAAAACATCATCAGAACCAGAAGTAGACTTACTTTGAAGTTGAGTTTCTGGTATGAGAGTTGCATGAGCATCTTCGTTTAACACCATGTGAGTTGATTCTGGTAAAGAAGTGGTAATATTTGCGTCTCGATACATCATACTTGTATCTGTGTCTGCACTACTCTCACGTTCTTCACTTGGCTCACGACTTTCAACGAGGTAGTTACCAGCATCTTCATAAATATCTTCATCAAGAGGATCGTCATAAAATGCCAAGTCATCATCAGGATTGCCGAATTCTGCTAGGTCCTCAAACATTTTAGAACCTGAGCCTGTGGAAAAAGCTTCCTGTCTGCTTTGTTGAAGAACAATACGCAGTTGTTTGGCTTCAGAACTTTGTTGTTGAGCAGGTTCTTCGGAAGCAACACTTTTACCCTTCGTCTGCTTTGCTTTCTTTGTCTTTCGAAGTGGTATTTCTTCCTGTTCTTCCTCTTTTTGGGTCATCTCAGCATCTTCAGCCTCTTCATCAACTAAATGCTCTTTACTTGTGCCTTTGTCTTTTGATGAAACGGGCGATACGCGCTTGGAAATTCTTTTCTTTCGTTTTCCTTTTTGCGTCTCTGCTTGTTTTTCGGAAGGATCTGCATTTGCTCGTATAAACTGTGCATCAATATCTTTAAGCATCTCTCTGTAATGATCACTTTCCCTTATAACGTCATTCATCATGATTGCAGGCACTTGAGCTGGTCTGAGTTTATATTTTGTAAATTGATTATCCGCAGTCATAGTGTCTAACACATCGTCATCATCTTGAGTATGATAGAAGAAGTTCCCGCGATGATCAATATCTGGGTCACTCTTCATGAAGTGATTAATGATGAGTTTTGTGAACCTTGGAAATGGAAGATGTACTGCTTTTCTTTTGGAACTTGTGAATTGATGACAAAATTCTTCCCAAAGTTGTAAAGCATAATCCACTTTAGATCCGGTATAGAGACCCCAAAAGATGATTGCCTGAGCGGGTCGCATTGCATCTGATCCACGAATCTTGGAAGTAAGACACTTCACTAAAGTGATGACAATTGCTTTCCAAGGTTGTCCAATATGTGATGTGTTAAACTGAGAAAGAAAACCAATTTCACCCTCATAGTTCAACTCTCGGATTACTCTAAGTAGTTCTTCTGCATCTGGATCAGGCACAAAGTGTTCCCCTTTTGCAAGCTTTGGAAGCTTAAATAATTGCCTAAACTGAAGCAGATCAAATGTCAATGCTTTGTTGTTCAGAGTAAAGGAGATTATCTTCTTTGACAGTTGCTTTGCTTGTGTGATTGAGGCAGTTGCCCAAAATTCATGCATGTATACTTCTGGAACCGATGCAGTGACACGTAATGCATCCTTTATTGGTGAACAATCTAGGATATCTGTTGCGATTTTGAATGCCGCCAAAGAAGGATCAAAATCGTCTCTTAGACGAAAATTATTTGGTGCATGTTGCATTCGAGCATTGAGTGGAACAAGGGTAAGGTCTAATTGTTTTTGTTCTTCTTCGGTTATCGACATTTTCCTGCTTATAGATAAATACAAGCACAGTAGATATATAAAAACATGTAAATTCTAAGCATTGGATATAAATCACAACAAAGTATCACTACGTAAGTTTGAGTAGCAAAGACAAGTATAGAGCATATGGACCAAAGTCATATATTCAGAATCACGTAACGAGATATAAAAGGCAAAGACATGGCAAAACTAAGTATAGTGCAACACATATCTTAACACTTAGCAATTGTGTTCCATCGTAGTGAATTCATTGTATCTAACTCTATCCATCGTGCTCAGACATCTCACTCTACTTATCTCATTCAATCCCATCGCATCATATCCATCGTATCAAATCCATCGTATCCTACCCATCGTATCCTATGCATCGTATCCTATCCCATCGTATCCTACCCATCGTATCAAATCCATCGTATCCTACCCATCGTATCCTATGCATCGTATCCTATCCCATCGCATCCTACGCCATCGCATGGGAGTCATCGCATCAGACCCATCGCAACGATCCATCTTGACAGACCATCGCAACGAACCATCATAACTTGACAATTTTTTGACCAGTGATATAGATTTGGACCAGTGAAAACAATGTAACCGTTTGGACAAAAAGTAATACGTGACAAAAAAATTTTTTACAAATCAGACAAAAACAATGATATAACGAGACACAAAGAAAGATTAGACCACCAAATCGAATATATAAACACGATCCAAGGATGGAACCGTGGCTCTGATACCAAATGTAGAAAAGCTAAATATGATCCGGTGGTCTAATGTGGTGGTAAATGGTGGTGGAAGACATTGATGGTTTAGAGAGAGAGAAAGAGAGGTTGAGAGTAAAAGTGTGTGTATTCCCAAATGAACAAATGACAATCAACACCCCTCCTTGGAAGCTAAGGAGGGGTATATATAGTCACGCACACAACCTAAACTTTACAACGAACCTAGTCTAGTCTAAATGTGCATGACTATGATAACTAACGGGAATTCTTAAATGTCGTCACATAAAGTGAGTTTCCAACAATCTTCCCCCATGGGACGACGTGTAGAATTCCTTAAAATATTCTTCCTAACAAGTACAAAATAATTAAGAATAAGAGCTTTCTTGAAGCATCCAATGCTGATGAAGTCTTCTGAGGCCTTCGTCTTCAAAACGACTCATCTTTAAAGTAACTTGTAGAAGAAATACTGTAACGGCACGAGCTAAGTAACCCATACACTTCTGGTTAAGGAGAAGCTTCTGAATTAGCTTCCCCCTAATTCATGCCACATAAACTTGATGTAGAAGCATTTTAAATAGCTTCCCCCTAAACCAACAATCCTCGTAAGCAACTTCAAAGCTTTCAATAAAGCTTAGAATGATTAAGCGCACAGCGGAATCTAACTAGAAAATCCCATCATATAACATGATAATGTTGCTAAGAGGGATTGAAAGTTTGGGGTACACCAAGTAGATCACCAACTTTTCATCTCACGCTTGAATAATTCTTCTGAATTTTTCTTCCCCTTGAGAGTTCAAGTTATGCATACCAGAAAGAATCAAGACACTTCTTCCCCCACATAGTTGAAGAAGGTAAATCAATCCCAATTATGAAGCTCAAATACTGAAGTGGACACTTTATCCCATTCATGAAGTTGACATCGTAACACCAGAGTCAATCAAGTCCCGGAAATGCACATATCTTCTTCCGGAGATGCACCAGAGTCAATTAAGTCCCGGGAATGCATATAGGATAATGATGATGTTTAATTGCAACAATCAAACAATTAAACCTCGAATCAGTAGTGTACCGTTTGGAGATTGATAACGACACGAGTTAAAACACTGATTTTCTTTGCGGCTATGACAAATGTCATCCCGGAATATCTTCAAATCAAAAGAAGGTATGAAGTTCATCACGTGTACTCGTTGTGCGTTCAATGTGTCTGCTTCTTCCCCCTTGATGGTTTCGAAACTCGGAACCATCAATAAATTGTATGCACATGAACCTGAAATCTCGCAAGTAGAAACCCCAATGGTTTATGCAAACATAGAGTTAGATCGTATCCCTAAAAACGCTCCGAGACTTAAGATCACCAAGAAAGAAAGGATTTTTACCTTGAAAAACGTGATTCTAACCAAACGAATATCACCAAATCGTTACTAGAACTATTTAGAAGATATGTAAATCACTTGGAATCAAAGAACACGAAAAAATTTTGTAGCTTTTGGAAAAATCAATCAAAAACACATGAACACACTTAAAAAAGTATGAACAACACAAAACCAATCTTTATTTCATCCCATGGCTCTTGATACCAATTGTAGAACAATGATAATCTTATGAATCAAGAGGGTTGATGTTTATTCTAGAGAGAGAAAGTTAGAGAGAGAAGTGAAAGAAAACTTGTATATTGAAATGAGAGAAATGAACAACCAACACCTCTTTCCATGGTGGAAAGAGGTTTAAATACCCCAAGTCCTTAAAGGACTTGGGCTTTAGGCCCATGAACATGCTCATGGGTCGGGCTATGTAATAAATGATACTTAACTTAACTACGAGCCTATAACTACATTGTTGGAGTGACCGAGACTTTCTAAATGCGTAAAACGTATTTCCAACACAAGATGCCATAGCCGGTGGCAAAATAGAACACATCATGGGGGTTGTGGTAAGGTTTGTTTAAGGGGGTGTTTGGTTAAGGGTTTAAGGGACCATTATTGGGTGTTTTGTTTTATATTTTATTTATTTAATCATGGGCTTTTAATAATTAATATATATAATTATTCATGAAATTGACATGGTACATAAATTTAATTAATTATACACTTATAATAATTATCTTATATAATTATTCATGATATAAAACATGGCACATTTAATTATTTAATTAAGGACTTAGCCTAATTATTAAATTACATTTTATCCATGGTATATGATGAGATGGCATTTATACATGATCTCATCGTTCTTTTTGGGCTTTAAATGCATAAAAATGTCATAAAATACCATATATATGCTTGTGTTTGTTTACTTGTGTATTTTAGGTATGGATATCATGAAAAAGACAAAAGATCACAAGATGCAAGGAAAAACGGACACGAGAAACAAAGCCGTACAAAGAACCGGGCCCTAGATCATGGAATATTCAACATTTATCCTTGAAGACTTAAAGATGTGCAAGTTTGATCCTCAATAAATGAAGAAATGACACTTAAAACCCTTGTATATTGATAATTACAAGTTTGGTCCCCTAAGTTTGTCAAAATTACACAAAAGGTCCTTCTACTTTGAAGAAATGGCAAGATTAGTCCCTCAACAATTCCACATTGTCAATTATGATCCCTCATGAAGCCAAAGATACATTGAAGACCTTTGAAGATCAACATTGTCCAAGATCAGCCCTTGAAAAATCTCAAAATGGCAAAAACAACCCTTTGAAACCTTTTTCCAATGTTTTGTGCCAAAACTACCGAAGTGTGAAAGTTATTTGCAAAGGGAATAGAGTTTTGTTGCTGAAAAATGTGTTATATACTTTTTACCAAAATACAAGGACCAAATGTGTGAACTGAAACATTGAAATACACAAAATGCGCCAAACACATTTCTTTCCCCCAATTTCGGATCAAACACACTACTATTCACCTTTTCACCACCCAGAATTACCTCACTTAAAACAAAGGGTAATTTTCAATTACCCTGGCACATGTGTGATTAACACATGCAGAAACACATCCCACACACAAAACCCTCACTCCCACTCACAATGGACCCCAACCCCAAATACCCGTTTACCTATCATGTGACTACTTGCCCTCCAAGTCATCCAACGTGGCAAAATCAACAGCTAAGACTCATTGCTTCATCACAAAGCTAAAATGAACGTTTGGGATCATTTTGGACATCTCATCAACAACAAACGCCCTCAAGGACTCAAGGGCATTTTAGAGAATTCACTGCTAGGGTTTGTGAATAGTGTAGCCAGGCATTTGCCTATAAAAGGAGACCTCAACATGTGAGAGTCCCTTTGTTTCAGTTTTAGGCTATTAAATCTTTTTAATTCCTTTTTAATTAATAAAATTTGATTTTCTGAATTTTGAAAAATCTCTTTTATATTTTGTTAAAAGTTGGTGTTAGAATAGCCTGATTCTGAGTTCCATATTCATGTTTGAAGGTTTTTGAGGCAAGGTCTTAAGTGATAAGGCTTGTGCTTCAAAAATCAGAAAGTTTTGTGTTATTTGATCTCACTTTGTGGTTTGTTCTTCTTAGCAGCTTGGAAGCTGGTACTTGTTCTGCTAGTACCTCAGCTCAAACAATCCAAGGCCTGGATGTAGGTCTTGGAGGTTTGCACCTTCTTCCCTTTTCATTTCCTCTTTAAGTTTCTGATTATTTGTGATTTTTGTTGATTTGTTCTTGAATCTGTGATATTGTGGTTGATTGTTGTTAATTTGGCTTGGTTTGATGTTATTGAAGTGTTGTTAACTGGTTTTGTGGTTTGAATCTGGATAATACTTTGAAAATTTGTGAAAACAGGTTTTTAAGGGGTGTTTGGGTTAACTGTTTGAGAAGGATTTGTGGTTTATTAAGTGTTGGATTTGTGTTATTATCTGTTGGTATATGCTTTGCGGGTATACTTGGTCATTTATCTGCAATATTTGTGGTTTGAAACACTTTGATTCACAAATAGGGTATAAAATCTTGAATACTTGGTAAAATTGGCTAGGATTTTGAGGACACCTAGATCTAAACTTAGGCTAGGGCTAACAAGTGCTAAACCTTAGTTAATTACACCAGGGAAAGAGATTTGACTGCTTGAAATTAGATCTAGTGTCAAATAGATCAGCAAACTTGTTTCTGCATATGCACTTTGTTCATTAGTAACTTTTTGAGCTTTGATCTTGTTGATTACTTTGATTCAGTGTTTGATTCAAGTTGCTTTGTGTTTATTCATAGTTTATATATCTTGTGTATGCATCCTATTAAGTTTGGTTGGCTTATTCTTGCTAAATCTGCTTATTAAGTGCATAACTGCTTCTTTTCATGTCTGTGTGGTATCTGGTGACTGTTTGATCATTTGTGGCTTATTGTGTGAACCAAATTTGGATTTTCTTGTTGCTATTGACTCCTTGTGGTTCACTGATCACAAGGGTGCCCTTGTTTCCAATTGAATCCAACTAGAATTCTCTAAAAAGCTTAGTCAAATAGTCAAAGCAGTGGGAACTCCTTTCCCCTGCTGGTTGCCACTGCTAGTGTAAAATTGGGTTCAGCTTATCAATAAGCTATAATAGCTTATTTTAACCAGCAACAACTTGGATTTTGTAATAGGTGCTCATTATTTGACCCATTTGTTCATATTGGAGCATTTGGTGGGTTGACTTTAGGGTTTGACTAGAAAACCAACTTAATTGACTTTTTCATAAGTGCTTATTGGCTTATTCTGGCTTATTGGTTTTGCTTATTGGAATTTTGTTGATTGTTTTGGCTTATTGAGTCCATTTGTGATCTTTTGCAAGTTGAATCAAGTCCTGAGGTTCCTTATTTCTCAAAAACGACTATTTTGTCTTTTAGTAAAATTTTACTTTGCTTATTTCTGGCTTATTGAGTGTGCTTTTTCAAAATTTCTTTTTACAGATCTCATAAGCATCCCAAAAGAAGGTTTTGTGTCAAATTAGAGCTTATGTCATTGTCTTATTGCTTAATGGGCTAAAAAGCCCAATAAGAATAAGCTGTTTGCTTATTAAGTTGTGATAAGCTCACATTCAGCTTTTGGGCCTTAGAGTTTTGTTCTTAGAATTAAATTTTGAGTCAGATAGGGCTTTTCCAAGTCAATTGGGCCAAGTTGACTTTTTGGGCCAAAAAGCCCATTAAAGGTTGACTGTTTTTGGTTTTGGCCCATTTGAGGGCCCAATAGGGATATTCTGGTCATTTCACTTTGATTTTCTAATTATTTAGGTTAAAATAAACTAGTTTGCAAGTTTTTAGAATTTTTATAAATTTTTGATTTTTAATATTATTTTAATATTATTTTATTATTATTTTTCAAATTTCACATTTTCCAACTTTTTACATTTTTCTGAGCATTAATACATTAAAATAGGATTTTAGCAACTTTTAGAATAATTTTATCACTTTTAGATTAATTTTTATAATTATTTTAAGTTTTAATAGTTTTTAAATCATTTTAAATAGTTTTTATGAGTTAAAAAATTTCTAAAAATAGTTTTTAATCTTTTTAGGTCATTTTAGAGGTTTACCAATTGAAAAATCTTTATTTGGGCTTTTTGATAATTTATTTGATTTTTAGGGCTTTAATTAGCATTTAAAAATTGAATATTTAATTATCTAAAAGGTTTGAAAAAGTTTTGATTATTGGTAAACTCTTAGTTTATTTATTTTGATTTTTGGTGAATTTTTGGTAATTTTTAGAATTAATTTTTATTTTTGTAGTTTTTACGGTTTTACGTTTTGTCGTCGTAGTATTATTTTCACGTCTTCGTCATCTTCTTTTCTCATCCCCTTCTAAACCAATCATTAATCACAAACATTTAACAAGTTTTTCACACACATATACCTCCTTGGGAAACGAACTTGGAACTTCATCTAGGGTCATTAACACTTGGTTTTTCCTAAAATCATTTGTTTAATACTTTCCGCTTTTACGCTCCTTTTCCTAAAGGACGTATTTTACCACAATCATTTTGGCACCGCTGCCGGGGAGGTGTGTCGTGATTAATTTGCATTGTTGTTTTTAATATTAACCAAAAATAGTATTTGTATTAGTAGAAATCTACTAATACGTATTATCGGTTTTCTTGGTTTTTCTTGTGAAAATATTATTACTATATTGTATTAAGTATCACAACAAATAAACAATATCTCCAAAAGTATGAAAACACAACCTTAATTGGGATTTGATCTCCGAATTATTGTATTCGAATCTCAAACAAAAAGAAAAAGGCAAAAATAGATAAATACTTTCGTGAAGCTCGATTTTGAAAAATACAAACTATAAGGTGGGTATAAGGCGGGTATTATAAAATATACCCTAAGGAAAAAGGCTCTTAAGTGCTTCGCGCCGCCTCATTTCCCCGCTTGCTTGTGAGTATTTTGAGATTGAAGGCTAATCGAGGGTTTTGCCGCCCAAAGTATTATTACGTATAATATATTTGCTTGGTTTCTTTGTGATTAAAACCTCTTGAACAATTTGGTTTTCACCAAAGTTCTAAAGTCATTCGAAGGCGTTCACTCCACGTGATCGTTTTCATTCCTTTGAGGCTTCTTTAATCAAGAGTTTGATTCGAGGAGAGATTTTGTAGATTGTTGTCTACGAAGATACAACCAAAAATCCAAAAAAATTAAATACAATCAAAAACACAAAAAAAATTGAAAATCCACAAAACACCCAAAAAGAATCTTCTTTGCTCACCTCCCATTCTTCATGAAGTTTATGATCACTCGTAATCAAGCAAAACGAGCTCGTAAACGTCTTCAAAAGCAAGCTAATCAAGAGACGTTGATTGAGGAACAACCTCCAATTGTTGAACCTATTGTAGAACAAGAAGTCGTCATGGCTAATCGTACTATGATGGAGTTGCTACAAGCACCCACCGAGGGTTTTAGAGAGGCTATTGTTATTCCCGCCATCCTTGCGGAGAATTTCGAGATTAAGACGGGTTTAATGTCGATGTTGCAAGCAAATAAGTTTAGAGGTCATGAGAAAGACAACCCGCACTATCACATTAGGAATTTTAACCGTCTCACCGCTACTAGCAAGTTTAAGGATGTTCCACATGACTCCATTAAGATGATGTTGTTTCCATACTCGTTAGATGGACCCGCAAAATTTGGCTTGAGAAAGAACCGCCAAATTCGATTTTGACATGGGGTGATCTCGTTTCTAAGTTTGTGAACAAGTTTTTTCCACCATCTAAAACAACACATTTGAAAAATGAGATTTCACGATTTGTGCAAAGAAATAATGAAAGTTTTTCAATGGCATGGGAACGCTTTAAAGAAATGTTACATGAATGTCCACACCATGATTTTACGGAATTACATCAAGTTGATACTTTTTATAATGGGCTTAATGATCATGAACGAGATTATTTGAATGCCGCCGCGGGTGGTAATTTTTTGTGCAAGACGACAAATGAGGCTTTACAAATCATCGAGAATAGATCTAAGGTTTATAGCCCTCGTAACACACCGAGTGTTGCCAATCTGGGTTCGTCATCATCGTCATCGTCTCGTAGCATTAATGCCTTACATGATGAAGCTAATGAGGAAAATCGGTTTTTTGATAGATTTGCTAATCTAATGTCCCATTGGAAAGCTCAAGAAGCTCCAAATTCCGCTTCGGTTAAAGCGGTTGCTAAGAGTTGTTTGTCTTGTGGTGGAGCTCACGATCTTTCCGAGTGCATTACCGCGGATGGTAACACTTCGAGTGCTTATGTAGGAATGGGAACTTACAACCAAAACGGTCAAGGTTCCCGCCCAAATCAAGCTCCACCAAATCAAAATGCTAATAACTATCGAAACAACAATCAAGGTGGTAATTACCAAGGCAATTCACGTAACTACAACAAGGGGAATTATCAAAATGGGAATGGACAAGTCAATAATCAAAACCAAAACCGTGATTTTCAAAACACTACACAAGGTTTTCAAAATGCTCACACTAAAAATCTTCAAGGAGAATTTTTGGATTATGCTAAAGCAAATGATGCTAAATTTGATAACATGCAACGTGAGATGATTAGCTTAAGATCCGAGTTGAAAAAACGAGCTTAAAAATGAACTTGCTAATGAACTTAAAACTCATGCAAATAAAATGGAAGGAAATGTCCAACGTCTTCAACAAAATCAACAAAAGATGGAATTAGGACAACATGAGATTAAGCAAGAGTTATTAAAAGCAGATGCTAGGCAATCAAAATTTGAGGACCGAATGGCTAAGATGTTTGAAGCAATCATGTGTAAACCCTCTTCCTCGGGTGGTGTTCCTAGTGATACCATTGCTAACCCGAAGAGAGAAATGAAGGTTATTACTACACGAAGTGGTAAAACTTTCAAGGAACCAATCTCTCGTCCAAGTACTTCTACGGAGAAGGAAATCGAGAAAGAACCCGAGGTGATGGTCGAAAAGGAGCACATTACAATCCCACGAAGTACCTCTCAAACCACACCTACGGTTGAACCAATACCAATTGTGGAACCCGAGTTTCCAAGGCCGTTGCCTAATGACCAACCCACACCACCTTTACCCTACCCTTCGAGACAAAACAAAAAGAAATTGTAAGAACGTAACAAACAACAAATCGATCTTTTTATAAAAATGTTTAAACAAGTGCATTTTGATGTAAGTTTAGCCGACGCGTTGTTGTATATGCCTCGTTTCGCTTCCACTTTTAAAAGTATGATGAGCGATAAGGAAAAGCTTTCAAAGCTTGCTAATTGTTCTTCGGTTTATCTTAACCGCATACCGGAAAAAGTTGGTGACCCCGGAAAGTTTCTCATTCCTTGTGACATACAAGATATGAAAGAATGCCTCGCCTTGGCCGATCTTGGTGCGAGCATTAATTTGATGCCATTTTCCATTTGGAAATCGCTTTCGATTCCGGCTCTTATTCCTTCGAACATGTCAATCGAGATGGCCAATCATTCTACGATTTTAGCATGTGGAGTAGCCGAAGATGTTTTCGTGAAAGTGGGGAAGTTCTACTATCCCGTTGATTTTATAGTAGTTGACATCCCCGTGGATCCTCAAGTTCCTCTAATTTTAGGTCGTTCATTTTTAGATACTTCGAGATCGCTTATCGATGTTCATGCGAGAACTATCACTTTGAGATTCAACGAAGAGGAACTTGTTATAAACGCTACTCAAAACTCGAAACCTTCTCATGTTTATGCAATCGCTACCATCAATCACATTGACATCGTTGATGTGGTTTGCGATGAATTTTCACAAGAAGTGTTAGGTTTTTCCGATAGCTCGTCAAGTGGCAATCCCACTATTTTGGATCCAATTCTTGCTAATTCCACACCAAATCTCACTTCATTCCAAGGAGGCGATCTCACTTAAAATGAAATCGACAATGAAGATGAGGTGTTGATTAGTAATGATACTTCTATTCCACCATTTCTTCCGCCGATGGAAGTTATGAGTGTTGAACCAAAATCTTCAATCGAGGAACCACCTATCCTTGAATTGAAAGATCTTCTTTCTCACCTTGAATACGCATTCTTGGAAGGTGATGACAAGTTGCCGGTTATTATTGCAAAAGGTCTTGCTAATGATGAAAAAACCGAGCTCTTGAAAGTTCTTAAGGCTCATAAAGGGGCAATTGCGTGGAAAATATCTGACATTAAGGGTATTGACCCAAAATTTTGTACTCACAAGATTTTAATGGAGGAGGACTACAAACCCGCAATTCAAAGTCAAAGAAGGGTGAATCCCAAAATTCACGATGTCATTAAAAAGGAGGTCCTTAAACTCCTTGACGCGGGAATGATTTATCCTATATCCGATAGCCCATGGGTAAGCCCAATCCATTGTGTCCCTAAAAAGGGAGGAATGACCGTTGTGCCTAATGAAAACAACGAGTTAATTCCCACTCGTGTTGTGACCGGTTGGAGGGTGTGTATTGACTACCGAAAGTTAAATGACGCCACTCGTAAAGACCACTTTCCTTTGCCCTTCATGGATCAAATGTTGGAGCGACTTGCGGGAAATGAATTCTATTGCTTTTTAGATGATTTTTCCAGTTACTTTCAAATCCCTATCGACCCTCGTCATCAAGAGAAGACTACTTTTGCGTGTTCTTATGGAACGTTCGCTTATCGTAGGATGCCTTTCGGACTTTGTAATGCACCGGGTACGTTTCAACAGTGTATGATGGCGATTTTTCACGATATGATCGAGAAGTCGATGGAAGTGTTTATGGATGACTTCTCGGTGTTTGGCAATTCGTTCACGTCATGTTTATCTAATCTCGAGCAAATGTTAAAACGTTATGAAGAAACCAATCTTGTGCTTAATTGGGAAAAATGTCATTTTATGTGTAAACAAGGAATCGTCTTAGGACATAAGGTGTCGAAAGCGGGGATTGAGGTCGATAAAGCTAAGGTAGACGTCATCGCCAAGTTACCTCATCCCAAAACCGTTAAGGGAGTTAGGAGTTTCCTAGGCCACGCGGGCTTTTATCGTCGTTTCATCAAGGACTTTTCGAAAATCTCTCGACCTATGACACACCTTCTCGAGAAGGATGCTCCTTTTAACTTCAATGAGGATTGTGTTAGAGCTTTCGAAACTCTTAAAAGGAAACTTACCGAAGATCCCATTCTTGTTGCTCCTAATTGGGAATTACCCTTTGAAATCATGTGCGATGCAAGTGATTATGCTATAGGGGCCGTCTTAGGGCAACGTTATGACAAGCATTTCCGTCCTATCCACTATGCTAGTAAGACGATGACCGAGGCTCAATTAAAGTACACCACAACGAAAAGGAATTCCTTGCCGTCGTATATGCTTTTGAGAAATTCCGACCTTATCTCGTCTTGACTAAAAGCATCGTGTATACCGACCATTCGGCTATCAAGTATCTCTTAGCTAAGCAAGATGCTAAGCCGAGATTGCTTCGTTGGATGCTCCCCCTCCAAGAATTTGATGTCACCGTGCTTGACAAAAAAGGAGCCGAGAATCTAGCGGCCGATCATCTCTCTCGTCTAGAAGATCCTCACAAAGATGTTTTCGAGAACAAGGAAATCACTGAAACATTTCCTCTTGAGACTCTCGGTGTAGTGAATTCTAAAGACACCACCCCATGGTTTGCCGACATTGCAAATTACCATGCGGGCAATTTCATAATCAAGGGTATGACGACACAACAAAAACGAAAATTCTTTCGTGACGTCAAGTTCTATTTTTGGGACGACCCTTATCTCTTTTGGGTTTGTGCGGATCAACTCGTTCGACGTTGTGTTTTTGGTGCCGAAGCTTCTAATATCCTTAGAGCTTGTCACGAGGGACCCACGGGTGGTCACCACGGTGCTAATCTCACGGCTAAGAAAGTGTTCGATGCCGACTTCTTTTGGCCTTCTATCTATCGTGATGCACACGCACTTGTGAAGTCGTGTGATTCGTGCCAACGTCAAGGAAAATCGTCTCAACGTGATGAAATGCCGCAAAACATAATTCAAGTTTGTGAGATTTTAGACATATGGGGAATAGACTTTATGGGGCCGTTCCCATCGTCTCATGGCAACAAATATATCCTCGTCGCGGTGGACTACCTTTCTAAGTGGGTGGAAGCTAAGGCTTTACCCACTAATGATGCTCTTGTGGTAGTGAAGTTTTTGAAGCAACTATTCTCTCGGTTCGGAACCCCTCGTGCTATTATAAGCGATCGTGGAACCCATTTTTGTAATGACCAATTCGAAAAGGTTCTAAAGAAATATGGAGTTACTCATCGTCTTTCTACGGCTTATCACCCGCAAACGAGTGGGCAAGTCGAGGTTTCGAACCGAGCTTTGAAGAGGATTTTAGAGAGGTCAATTGGAGAAAACCGTGCTTCATGGTCCGACAAACTCGATGACGCTTTATGGGCCTTTAGGACCGCTTATAAGACACCTATCGGTTGCACTCCTTATAAGTTAGTCTATGGGAAGAATTGTCATTTGCCCATTGAGTTGGAGCACAAGGCATATTGGGCCCTTAAGCATGCAAACTTTGACTTGAAGACCGCGGGAGATCACCGGAAAATACAATTGAATGAATTGGATGAATTAAGAGATAATGCTTATGAAAATTCATTAATTTTTAAAGAAAAGACTAAAAAGTTTCATGATTCAAAGATTAAAAACCGGGTTTTTAACGTTGGTGATCAAGTGTTACTTTTTAACTCTCGACTTAAGATGTTTTCCGGGAAATTGAAATCTCGTTGGTCGGGTCCTTTCACCATTACACAAGTGTTTCCTTATGGGACCATCGAGCTAGCTCAAGATGATGGTCCTAATTTCAAGGTTAATGGACATAGGCTTAAGCACTACTTTGGTGGGGAAATTCCTTCAATGGTTGCCCTCGACCAAGTCACCTTCCCTAATGATAATTAGCATTGAGGGGATCGAGTCGAGCTCATGACTCGGTAATCAAAAACGATGTGCCTCGTGGGGGAGATCCCATGCTTATCCTTTATGCTTACTATTCACTAATAAGGGGACTTGTACCCTTTCAACTCGTTGTCTCGTGGTTGTTTGTGATTGTGTTATCTAGATCATCATCGTCATCAACGATTGAAGACTCTTGCGTTCGTTTACGTGAGCCTCCATCGTTTGCTTGAAGAAGTTTTTCACGAATCCATGACATATCCTTTATTGTTCTAACAATTATCTTTTAGCATACTTAATAAACGGCTTTAGATATATTGTTGGGTGATCCACCTTTAGACTCGAAACATTGAGGACAATGTTTACTTTTAGTATGGAGGGGGTGAATAGGTACTTGCTTTGCTACGCCCTCACGCTCTCCAACTTTCAATGTTTTGTTTTGTTGCTAATAAGGCTTAAAATGGCCAAATTTTAAAATTTTTCTTAGTTTTCATAAGTGTTTTTTAAGACACGAATGTATATTTTCCGATGGGTAGAATAAGAGGTAATTTTTGACTTGATGGGCATTTGGAGCCATTTACATTCCTTAACCCGCTCAATTCAAGTTTTGCTAGACTTTTATATAGGGAGCTTTATAACGCGAAAGTCTTAGCTCATTCGGGTTAAGAACAAGAACTTTTCGCAAGTTCCTATAATTGATCCTAGAAAGTCACTTATCAAGGGAACTTTAAAACGCATTCTATAAACTTAAAAAAGTCCAAGAAAGTGCAAGATCCTATAGGTGGCTTGAAAACCCAAAACTTTGATTTGATATAGTCTTAATGAAAGCTAATCCAAATTTGGCTTAATTCTGACTTGCATGGCTAAGTATTCACGAGTCTCTTTAATTAGAGGTCTTTATATAGTTAAGAACGAGAGATGATAGAGTTAGACAAGTGATCATGCTAAACGTAGAACATGAAAATGTTCTTTCAAAAACTCATATGTTTTTAATTGTGGCTTTTTCTTCCCATAAGATCAATGCATTAGGAATAAATCATAATTGCAATAAGTAAGGTCGTACGATTTGAAAGGTTACTTAGCCTCTAGCGCAAGATCGTTTAAAAGTTGCTCGGGGTTGAATAGAGTTCATAGCCAAGGCATAACTTATTGAAGCGGGACGCGAAGATTGGCGAGCATCCAAAAAGGCCCTAACAAGGCATGAGGAGCTCTATTTTTGCTAAATATCCAAGATGATGTGAAGTATCATTATTCCTAAATCAATATGAAGGATCGAGACACACGACGAAAAGCAATTACTCCCCTAAAGATCATGGAGAAAGTCTATCCAAAAAAACCCTTACAAGGTATGAGGATAAATGTATCCAAGTCCGAAAAGGAGGCGGATCGTTGTACATCAAAATCCAAAGTAAAGATTGAAGAAAAATGATGAAGTCGTGGTCCAAATATGAAGAATCTCTCAAAAACGTCAAGTGAAGAAATTCCAAATATATGAACAGAAGACCATAATTTCAAGAACGTCTTCCCAAGATTTGAAGTATGAAGTACATGCCAAATATCGGTCCGAGAAAGGTCTCAAATCGTGAAACGAGTTATGCCAAGATATGAACTTAAGGAGATACACGAGAAGCCGTTTTAAAAGATTTTGTCCTTCGGCTAACTATCGATTAAATCGTGCTACTTTGCTTTCGGACTAATAACTACTCAAATAAGTCAATATGAATCACTTGTGATCCTTGACAAATAGTTAAAAAGTGCTAGTAACCCATTTCCTTTTATAATAACTAGGATTGCGGGGAGAAAAAGTATTACACAATTTGGACGTATGAGTAGTGTTAGCATTGTGACTTGTGCCAACAATGATCTCGTTTTTGCACTTAGCATGGAATGTATGACAATCAAGGATGACGAAGTTTACTCTAAGGGACATTTGCTTGTTTCTATTCTTTGACCCTAAAAGTCACTCTCGTGATGAAAATCATACATTATGTCTTTACACATCTTCGTAGTATGTTACAAGTCTTTTACTCTTCAATAAAGGTTAATAAAATTGAACTTTGGTGATGCTTAGATACTTTATCCTAGCATTGCGTGAGGGCACGACAATGGCTTAGTATGGGGGAGTGATGAGATGGCATTTATACATGATCTCATCATTCTTTTCGGGCTTTAAATGCATAAAAATGTCATAAAATACCATATATATGCTTGTGTTTGTTTACTTGTGTATTTTAGGTATGGATATCGTGAAAAAGACAAAAGATCACAAGATACAAGGAAAAACGGACACGAGAAACAAAGCCGTACAAAGAACCGGGCCCTAGATCATGGAATATTCAACATTTATCCTTGAAGACTTAAAGATGTGCAAGTTTGATCCTCAATAAATGAAGAAATGACACTTAAAACCCTTGTATATTGATAATTACAAGTTTGGTCCCTTAAGTTTGTCAAAATTACACAAAAGGTCCTTCTACTTTGAAGAAATGGCAAGATTAGTCCCTCAACAATTCCACATTGTCAATTATGATCCCTCATGAAGCCAAAGATACATTGAAGACCTTTGAAGATCAACATCGTCCAAGATCAGCCCTTGAAAAATCTCAAAATGGCAAAAACAACCCTTTGAAACCTTTTTCCAAAGTTTTGTGCCAAAACTGCCAAAGTGTGAAAGTTCTTTGCAAAGGGAATAGAGTTTTGTTGCTGAAAAACGTGTTATACACTTTTTACCAAAATATAAGGACCAAATGTGTGCACTGAAACATTGAAATGCATAAAATGCACCAAACACTTTTCTTTCCCCCAATTTCGGATCAAACATAATACTATTCACCTTTTCACCACCCATAATTACCTCACTTAAAACAAAGGGTAATTTTCAATTACCCTGGCACATGTGTGATTCACACATGCAGAAACACATCCCACACACAAAACCCTCACTCCCACTCACAATGGACCCCACCCCCAAATACCCGTTTACCTATCATGTGACTACTTGCCCTCCAAGTCATCCAACGTGGCAAAATCAACAGCTAAGACTCATTGCTTCATCACAAAGCTAAAATGAACGTTTGGGATCATTTTGGACAGCTCATCAACAACAAACGCCCTCAAGGACTCAAGGGCATTTTAGAGAATTCACTGCTAGGGTTTGTGAATAGTGTAACCAGGCATTTGCCTATAAAAGGAGACCTCAACATGTGAGAGTCCCTTTGTTCCAGTTTTAGTTTATTAAATCTTTGTAATTCCTTTTTAATTAATAAAATTTGATTTTCTGAATTTTGAAAAATCTCTTTTATATTTTTTTAAAAGTTGGTGTTAGAATAGCCTGATTCTGAGTTCCATATTCATGTTTGAAGGTTTTTGAGGCAAGGTTTTAAGTGATAAGGCTTGTGCTTCAAAAATCAGAAAGTTTGGTGTTATTTGATCTCACTTTGTGGTTTGTTCTTCTTAGCAGCTTGGATGTAGGTCTTGGAGGTTTGCACCTTCTTCCCTTTTCATTTCCTCTTTAAGTTTCTGATTATTTGTTATTTTTGTTGATTTGTTCTTGAATCTGTGATATTTTGGTTGATTGTTGTTAATCTGGCTTGGTTTGATGTTATTGAAGTGTTGTTAACTGGTTTTGTGGTTTGAATCTGGATAATACTTTGAAAATTTGTAAAATCAGGTTTTTAAGGGGTGTTTGGGTTAACTGTTTGAGAAGGATTTGTGGTTTGTTAAGTGTTGGATTTGTGTTATTATCTGTTGTTATATGCTTTGCTGGTATACTTGGTCATTTATCTGCAATATTTGTGGTTTGATTCACAAATAGGGTATAAAATCTTGAATACTTGGTAAAATTGGCTAAGATTTTGAGGACACCTAGATCTAAACTTAGGCTAGGGCTAACAAGCGCTAAACCTTAGTTAATTACACCAGGGAATGAGATTTGACTGCTTGAAATTGGATCTAGTGTCAAATAGATCACCAAACTTGTTTCTGCATATGCACTTTGTTCATTAGTAACTTTTAGAGCTTTGATCTTGTTGATTACTTTGATTCAGTGTTTGATTCAAGTTGCTTTGTGTTTATTCATAGTTTATATAGCTTGTGTATGTATCCTGTTAAGTTTGGTTGGCTTATTCTTGCTAAATCTGTTTATTAAGTGAATAACTGCTTATTTTCATGTCTATGTGGTATCTGGTGACTGTTTGATCATTTGTGGCTTATTGTGTGAACCAAATTTGGATTTTCTTGTTGCTATTGACTCCTTGTGGTTCACTGATCACAAGGGTGCCTTGTTTCCAATTGAATCCAACTAGAACTCTCTAAAAAGCTCAGTCAAATAGTCAAAGCAGTGGGAACTCCTTTCCCCTGCTGGTTGCCACTTCTAGTGTAAAATTGGGTTCAGCTTATCAATAAGCTATAATAGCTTATTTTAACCAGCAACAACTTGGATTTTGTAATAGTTGCTCATTATTTGACCCATTTGTTCATACTGGAGCATTTGGTGGGTTGACTTTAGGGTTTGACTAGAAAACCAACTTAATTGACTTTTTCATAAGTGCTTATTGGCTTATTATGGCTTATTGGTTTTGCTTATTGGAATTTTGTTGATTGTTTTGGCTTATTGAGTCCATTTGTGATCTTTTGCAAGTTGAATCAAGTCCTGAGGTGCCTTATTTCTCAAAAACGACTATTTTGTCTTTTAGTGAAATTTTACTTTGCTTATTTCTGGCTTTATTGAGTGTGCTTTTTTAAAATCTCTTTTTACAGATCTCATAAGCATCCTAAAAGAAGGTTGTGTGTCAAATTAGAGCTTATGTCATTGGCTTATTGCTTAATGGGCTAAAAAGCCCAATAAGAATAAGCTGTTTGCTTATTAAGCTGTGATAAGCTTACATTCAGCTTTTGGGCCTTTAGAGTTTTCTTCTTAGAATTAAATTTTGAGTCAGATAGGGCTTTTCCAAGTCAATTGGGCCAAGTTTGACTTTTTGGGCCAAAAAGCCCATTAAGGGTTGACTGTTTTTGGTTTTGGCCCATTTGAGGGCCCAATAGGGGTATTCTGGTCATTTCACTTTGATTTTCTGATTATTTAGGTTAAAATAAACTAGTTTGCAAGTTTTTAGAATTTTTTATAATTTTTGGATTTTTAATATTATTTTATTATTATTATTCAAATTTCACATTTTCCAACTTTTTACATTTTTCTGAGCTTTAATACATTAAAATAGGATTTTAGCAACTTTTAGAATAATTTTATCACTTTTAGATTAATTTTTATAATTATTATAAATTTTAATAGTTTTTAAATCATTTTAAATAGTTTTTATGAGTTTAAAAATTTCTAAAAATAGTTTTTAATCTTATTAGGTCATTTTAGAGGTTTACCAATTGAAAAATCTTTATTTGGGCTTTTTGATAATTTATTTGATTTTTAGGGCTTTAATTAGCATTTAAAAATTGAATATTTAATTATCTAAAAGGTTTGAAAAAGTTTTGATTATTGGTAAACTCTTAGTTTATTTATTTTGATTTTTGGTGAATATTTGGTAATTTTTAGAATTAATTTTTATTTGTGTAGTTTTTACGGTTTTACGTTTTGTCGTCGTAGTATTATTTTCACGTCTTCGTCATCTTCTTTTCTCATCCCCTTCTAAACCAATCATTAATCACAAACATTTAACAAGTTTTTCACACACATATACCTACTTGGGAAACGAACTTGGAACTTCATCTAGGGTCATTAACACTTGGTTTTTCCTAAAATCATTTGTTTAATACTTTCCGCTTTTACGCTCCTTTTCCTAAAGGACGTATTTTACCACAATCAGTATAATTAAATTAATTATAACATTTAGTTAATTATACAATAATCAAGTTAGGGTAAAGTTTTACTAATGTTAAATCAAGTTATATTATTAATTAATAATCACTTATAAATCATGTATAATATTATTAATTAATAATTATCATGTTAGACTAAAGTATTTATTTCTTAATAAACTTTACTATATTATGACATTTAATAAACCATCACTTATAAAACATATTCATTAAGCTTTAGCTTATATCACATGCTTATTAAACAAGCTTATTACTATTTATGGAAACATACTATTTATGCAAACATGCTATTTATGGAAACATACAATTTATGGAAACATGCTATTAATGGAAACATACTAATTATAGAAACTTTATATTTTTGGAAATTTACTAATTATGGAAAATTTCTATTTTTGGAAACTTACTGTTTATGGAAACCTGCTATTTTTGGAAAGTTACAATATATAGAAACCTGCTATTTTTAGAAAGTTACTTATTATGAAACATCAAGTATAATAACACATGAAACACGTAATAAGTTAATGAAGAACACGTGAAACAATAAGAAATACATGATAAAACATGAAATAGTAAAACAAGACATTAACAAGTAAAATAAGACACGAACAAGTGAAACAATACATGAACAAGTAAGACAAGTCAAGTGCAAGTAAGATAAGTCAAGAACAAGTAAAGTAAGCTAAGAATCAGTAAGTTATACATGAACATACAACTCATTCACTTCCTTTATTATGTAGCACTCGTGAAGTCAAAGTAGTATCTTCCTCCTTTCATCTTCTTTCGTTACTGGACATAAGGTATGGATATTCCGTCCTTTAGTATGGACATCTCATTCTATGCTTGATTAGGATTCCCTGTTTGCTGTCATCTGTTTTCCCCAGTAGGTTACATGTCTTAAAACTTTTTAGTAATGACCATGTTATCATTTTAATTGCCTGAGATTTATACATGCATGACCACGTTCACCTAGTTATGGAGGTACCATAACCATGACACTTGAGGCCCCGGTGTTATGACTCTTCCGCAACAAGAGTGATTTCTCGCGGCATCCCTTTCAGTTATTGACCATTATTATTATTATCATGTGGGGCGTATGGGTGCATCCTAGTATATGTTTTTGTAGATTTACACGGTGACTATGGTATGTGCTCTACATCCGTTACATTGGAGCTGATTCCTCCACCCAGACTAATATAATTAGAGGTCACCCCTCTAATTGCATGACTAGGTCATCCCTCTATGTATTCATGCACGTTGATACCTTTCATGACCTATATGAGCTCTTTGGTATTTAAATTAGATTTTCATGTTTAAACATAAGACTTTTCAGATATAAACCAGTTTATAAAACATGTTCCAGGTTTTCTACGAC
This sequence comes from Glebionis coronaria, assembly GCA_025667525.1. Classification (NCBI taxonomy): domain Eukaryota; kingdom Viridiplantae; phylum Streptophyta; class Magnoliopsida; order Asterales; family Asteraceae; genus Glebionis; species Glebionis coronaria. The sequence goes on from CM046878.1 coordinate 253,233,487, forward strand.
TTACACATTTTTTGCTACATTATATGTATCTTACTTATGTTTCAGTTATTCATATCATGTCACTATATCCGTTTACAAAGCGTATTGCCCAGTCGTATTATCTTTCCATGTCCCATACTGCAGGTACCCAAGGACAGACATAAGCTATTAAGAGTACGTGCATAGGAGGGAGGCTACCTTAGACTTCTTTCCCTTATGAACTTTACATACTTATGCTTGGTTGGATACTGTTTTAGTCCTTTCTACTTCATTTACTTTATGCATGTTTTGAGCTTATGTTTGGGAGCCGATGTTTGATTCCGGTTTTCCTTTTTAGTCATGTATGTTTTAAGACATATTACCTTGCATGCTTTGATGACACGCCATAATTATCATGTAACGATCTACTTATCAAAGTCGGGTGTTACAGAGGTAGAAGGGTCTTCCTCCATACAAGCTCGGGAAATCCCAACCCTACACCTCTACAAAGTGTAGCAGCACAACATCAGTCGCACCCTCAAGAAAGCAGTGTAAACCTTCTTCCCTGAATATAACCGAGGGTGCAGATATTATTATGGAAGAGTATGAGACTAAAGAGGAAGCCACCTCTGGTCTAACAAGAAAAATACGCAGAGACTCTCTTGAAGCTTCAAATAAATCCCCACGGATCGAGGTAGGACAGCCATCCGTCGTCGCTCCTACTCCAGAAAAAGATTCGAGACCCGAGCGTATAACAAAAGAAGACTTTGGAGAGAACTTCCTTGAATCCTCCCCAAAAACTCCACCAGTAACCACCGGACCAAGGTAAACACATAATCTTGTAACTTTCTTATGATATCTAACACAAACTATTAAGAAAATGAATTGTGATCATGTTTTGGAAAGCCATGAGATCAAGAGGCCCAGCCCGTCAGCGACCATCATACCAAGCCCCTTCACAGCCACTCCGAGTGTGGAGAAGCCTTCGCCAGTTGTGAATGAGGGAGGCACCATGATGAGACTGCAATTATACATAGTCCCATCGTCCAAATCGGGCTTAAAATGTACAAAAATATCATAAAATCCGTGCAAAACCCTTGGTATTTGTTCATTGTTTGTGTTTGTAGGTTCGGATATCGTGAAATTGCCAAAAGATAACAAGGATCAAGCAAAAAAATAAGACGGGAAATGAAGCCACACAAAGAACCGAACCCGAGCATTGATTTTCCAAGAAAAGTACCTCATGTTTGAAGATTATACGAGTTTGGTCCCTACACTTTGAAGACTTGTCACTTTAGGCCCTTATAAAACTCAAAAATTGCAAGAGTGTCCTTAAAGTTTCAAGAGTAGTCACAATCAGCCATTGAAGATCTCCAAATTGCATTAATAGTCCTTATCCTAGTTTACAAAGTTTAAAGGACTAATATTGCAAATAGGGCAAAGATGTTTAACAAAGAAAAAGCCCTAAAAGCTATTTACAAATATTTGGGAGAGAAATGACAAAGAATGTAAACCTAAGGGGTCAATCCTGCCTAAATCAAACCCATTCCCATATAAAACCCGACCAGCCTAACCTTTTCACCCAAAATCCCAAAACCAAAACCCCTAACCCGACCCAACCAGCTAACCCAACTAGCTAACCCAACCCCATTATATTAATTACTTTTAAAACAAGTTTTTAATAATAAAAAGGGGCCGGTAACATTCATTTTTTACCCTAAAACAATCAAACCCCCTTTTATCAACCCACAAACCATAATCAAACCAAACATTTAATCCTAACAATTACTCTATTGCTTTTCTAAAATGCTAATTACACCTCCCCTCAGCATATCCTCATACTTAAACCCTTCACCACAACACCCACATGTGTTGTGGGACCCTCCCCTACACCAAACCCCCCCTAATATAGCAAAGTATGAAACATGTATAGAGAGATCAACGACTCACAACTAATGACTTGTTCTCTAATGGTCGTTCAATGGTTTAGATGCATTTACACCAGCTGGCTATTACATCAACACATCAGAATCTTCACATGCGTCAATTTGGCTAGATCTAAATTTTTCAACAAAGCGCACTTTCGAATTCTCATAGCTAGGGTTTACAATGTTTTGGTTATTCCAGAATAGTCCTTAGATCACTATAAAAAGACCATTCGACCTATGAATGGCTTTTGTTCCAGATTTTGTAAAGAACTTTATAAAATTAATATTTAGAGTGTTTTGTTAAATCTTGCAAAGTTGTGTTCCATTAATTTTTCTACCATTTATTTTCTTGAAATTTTTTATTTTTATGCCATTTAGTTAAGACTCATCAAAGTGTTTTACAAAATCTATTTGGACTTTGAGACCCTTGTGTTTATTGGATAAGCTCCACAAGAGACTTGACGAAACTCCTGTGAAGCTTGAGTATAAGCTCAAGTTTAATTCCTGTTTGGTTACATACTTTTCTTTGGAAAACATTCTCTTCCTATAATTTTGGTGAAAATCAGTAGATTTGTTTTATCCTTGTTTGGACTTACTGTTTAATAAGCAAACCCACAAGCTCTTTATACTAGCTTGTGGGCTTAGCTTTTGAAGCTTGGATTTTTTGTTTCTTTGTGGTGTGTTGAAGAATACATAAGAGATTGGTTGTGGATTTTAGTAGGTTTCATGGTGGATTTTTGAAGATATTTAGCCCATCTCTTTCACTAGCATCCATAAACTCTAATTCAATAAGCCATTCCTTTGTTAAATGGTTAAGTTGGGGCATCAAGGTGGTTTTCTTGGGCTAAACAAGTCAACGAGAGGTATCCCTTTTGAACTCCCATCTATTTCTAGCTAAGTAAATCTGGTTCATGAGACTTGTGGATTTGTGACGGTCCTGTGTATGATATTGGTAATCTGAGTTACTTTATTGTTAGTTTGAAGTTTCTAAGGGTTAAAAAGGTTTTGTGGTTTGATTAGCTAAAAAGTCTTTGTTAAGTTTTGATATTAATCAGATTATGGGGTGTTTGGGTAAAGGTGTTTAAAGCTTTTTGGGTTACAAAAAAGATTACTTCTTTGCCTGTACTTTTTATCTTGTTTAGTTAATTAAATTGTGGTGCTTGTTTAGTCAGTGTAGTGTTTAGTCAAGGTTTACAAGTTTTTTGTTAAAAATAGCTAGAAACCCATCAGTAGGATTTGCGGTTTTGATTTTAGGGTATATCCTTAGAGCTCTTGAATTTGTTTATTAATATGCTTGCCTAGGTCTATTTAGTATAATCTTTTTGTTAGCTTTTAAGCTTATTTGAATTTCATCAAAAAGGTGTTCATATGTAACTGTCTGAGATCCCCCTTTTTGTGTTGTCCGATATCAGACAAGACGCCTTGCTTTCTTGCCCGATATCTGACACAAGGGTAGTGTTTGTTGCTTATTGGTTTTGTGAATCGTATGATATTTTTGCTTATTTAGGGCTCTTAGTGCATTATTTTAGCTTATATTTGACTCCCCAATAGAAGAAAGCTATTAGGGGTGCCTTTGCTCCAAGAAACCATCAAGAAAATAATAAAGCTTAAAAAGGTCACAACCCAGTATCCATCCCTTGACCTATCGAGTAAGAGTCGGGGAGCTTATGAGTGTGTTGTGCCTTGTATCTTGTCAAGGTGTCACACTGGCTAATATTTAAGTAGTCTTTTAATTTCAGATTAATAAAAAACGCCGTGAGCAATAAGCTACATTTTGGCTTATTCGGTTTGAGTTTTGGCTTGTTTTTGTTTTTTTAGACTTTTAGCTTAAGTTTTAGATTTTTCCAAGTTGGTTTTGTATTTTTCCCTTTCTTCAGTTATTTTTTATCATTATTTCTATTTTTGTTTTGATAAATTCATTAAAATATAGTAAAAGTTTATTTTAATTTTTTGAAAAATACTATATAGTCTTAGATAAATATAATAAAGGTTTACAAATAATAAAATCATTGCTTGGGCTTTTTCTTGATTATTTTCAATTTTAGGGCTTTTAATTAGCATTTCAAATTTAATAAATAATTTAATAAAAAGTTTCAAGAAGTTTTACTTATTTTCCCACCTTAGTTATATTTAATAGGATTTATTTATGATTTTTATAAATTTTTTAATTAAGTTTTATTTTTACGTCACATTTTACGTTTTTACGTTTTACGTCATAGTTTAATTTTAGCGTAATCCGTTCTTTCCTTTTCTCTCTTTTCAACACCAAAAAACATACTAATCCAAATTACGTTTTTATAATATTGACACATAAAACAATACCCTCATCAAGAAGGAACTGTCTTTCAAGCATTTACATTTTTTCTAAAACGTGATTGTTTAACGCTTACCGTTTGTACTTGTTTTTCCTAAGACAAATATAAAAATGCTACATCAACTTTGGCGCAACTGCCGGGGAGGTGTGTTTGAGTGTCATATTATTATCTTGTTTGTTTGTTTGAGTAGTACGTTTTTGATCTTCTATTTTTGGGAAGTGTATATATCGTACATACTCGTTTTTATTTTTCTACTACTATTAGCCATATAAATAAATCGTGTTAAATTGAAATCAATTAATACAAAATCATATTTTGTTTTTCTTGTGAATAATATATTGTATTTACGTAGCACAATTAATAAACAATATTTATCCAAATACGCGTGAAACCGCACCTCATTAATCGGCGTTCCGGTGATTAGTGATTGTATCGATCAAAGAAAGAAAAAGGGAAAATAGATAAATGCTCTTAATTGGTTTAATCTTAATTAATAAAAACTATAAGGTGGGTATAAGGCGGTTGTATTTCACGACCTAAAGAAAAAAGCTCTTAAGTGCTTTGCGTTGCCTCGTTTCTCCGCTCGCTTGTGCGCATTAAGAAAGTGACGATTAATTAAGGTTTGCCACCTCAAGTATTAATAATCTTATTTTTGTCCTTATATTATTGAACCCTCGAAACGTTTTGGTATTCAACCAACGTTTCAAAGTCGAACGAAGGTTTTTACTTGACGCAATTAATTTTCATTCCTTTGTATTCATTAATCGATACTTTGTTTAGTGGATAGATTTTGTGGATTTAAGTATCTATGTAATACACAAAAAAATCCAAAAAAACAATTTTTTAAAAAAAACTATCAAAAACCAAAAAAAATTTAAAAGTTTAAAAAACCCCAAAAATAATCTTCTTTGCTACCCTATTCTATGTTTAGTGCATGCGCACTCGATCGATTATTTGAATTATAACAACGTGTCGAATCAACGTAATTGAAATCGAAGGAATTGACAACGAAGACAAAATTTAGAAACTCACGTTCCTAATATCGTTGTTGAAACCGTAGACGAGATGGCCTAGCATCGTACGATGATGGACTTACTCCAAGCACCCACCGATGGTTATGGAGACGCGATCGTAATTCCCGCTATCGAAGGGAGAATTTTGAAATCAAATCGGGAATGTTATCTTTGATACAAGCGACAAAGTTTAAGGGTCGTGAGGTGGATAATCCTCACGACCACATTCGGAATTTTAATCCTCTTTCAGCTGCGAGCAAGTTTAAGAACGTTGACATTGATTTCATTAAGCTTATGGTTATTCCTAACTCGCTCGATGGCTCCACCAAGGATTGGTACGAGAAAGAACCACCTAATTCTATAGTTAAGTGGGACGATCTCGTTTCTAAAATCGTTAATCATTTTTTCCACCGTCTAAGGCTACGTTTTTCAAAAATGAGATTACGAGGTTTGAACAAAAGCCGAATGAGTCGTTCAGAGATGCGTGGGATCGTTTTAAGGAATTGCTTAGGCAATGTACTCATCATGGATTTTACGAGTTACACCAAATCGATACTTTTTATAACGGTCTTAATCTTTACGAGCCAGATTCGTTAAATTCCGTCGTCGGCGGTAAATTTTTGTGTAAAACTCCGAAAGATGCGTTAATGATTATCGAGAATAGATCTAAGGTTTTTCAACTCCGTAGCACACCGATTGTTTCCAATCTCGCCAATGTTAGCCATGCTAATCATGATATTTAGAGGGTTGACGCGAAAGTCAATAAATTGACGAATGTGTTTATGTCGTTCGTGATTGAGATGCAAATGAAAGACCCTCCCGCTACGGTGAAAGCGGTTGAGGTTTCGTGTATGTTTTGTGGTAGACCTCATAATTATTACGAGTGTGCGGCTATGGATGACCAAACGTTGTTGGGAATAAATGTATGAGTATTAGTTCCCCCTGCTGGTTGGTCAGAGTTCCCCCTGCTAGAGTAAGTTCCCCCTGCTGAATAACAAAGGCAGGGGGATTGGTCCCCCTGCTAGAAGTCAATGGCCCTGCTACAAAGATAAACTTGGAAGAGATATTAGCGCGTTTCTGTTACTACTCTAGAATAGTTTCCAAGTTTGTTAGTATTGATCATGTACATGAGTCCTTGTGCTATAAAAGGACTCATTAGGTTTTGATGTTTAATATCTCTTTCTGTTCATTTTGTTTCATACTTTAAGGTTGTAGAACCCTAATACCATTATTGGGTATTCGTATATCTTTGATATTTTAAAGTTTAACGTTTGATTTATACACTTGTTCTTGTGCTAAACATTATTTTCTGAATCTTGTTTAGTTACTTTATACTTGGCAAAGTTTCTCTAGTGTTAGTTTGAATTCATTCTTTCTATCACAATCCATAAACAAGCTAAGGTTTAAGATCTAAGTTTGGGATTAACAAGTGGTATCAGAGGTTGTTGAGAAACTTTGATTAAACCAAGAACAAAACATTCGTTACAACCATCATCAACCATGTCTTTAGATTCTCATTCATCCTCAAACAACAATGCCCTCAAAATTCCCATTCTGGATCCTGAAAACTTTAAAATATGGGAATTCAGGATTCAACAATATCTCAAGATGGAACACTATGTTCTATGAGAGGTCATAGAGCTTGGTTATCAATTCACCAAAACAGTAGCAGTTGAAGATAAGAACATAGATAAGGCAGAAATTGGTGAAAGCTCCAAAAGTGATAAAGCCAAGTATGCTGTTGTTGCAGACAAAGAGATTCAGACAAGAAGGCATGATGTTAGAGTTCACAGCTCTTTGCTGTTGGCTCTACCTGATAGACATCAACAAGGTTCAGAAAGTATAAGACTGCTAAGGAGCTTTGGGAAGCAATTGGTAACACATTTGGAGGGAATGAGGCCACCAAGAAGAAGAAAAAGAATCAGATGATAGACGAGTTTGCTTCTTTTAAAGCAAATGGTGATGAATCAATTGGTTCCATCTACAATAGGCTTCAAGATCTGGTTGCTCAACTGGAATTCTTTGATATAGAGGTGTCAAGAGAACAGGTGAATGCAAGATTCCTCAACAGTCTTCAAAAAGAATGGTTTGTCTACAAAGCCATTTGGCAAAATAGAGATGACATTGATGATAAGAACATTGATGACATCTACGACAAACTGAAGGTTTTTGAGCCTGTGGTCAATGAGATGAAGGCATCGGGAACCATTCCCACTAATTTAAGTGGAACTGCTGATTCCCCTACTAATATGGCATTTATTTCTCATAGTAGTGGAATCTCTAAAGGCAGTGGGATTGAAGTTTCCCCTGCTACACATTCCCCTACTACACATTCTCCTGCTTCAAGGTCAGGACCATCAAATGATGAAGAGAGGCCTGCAACATTTAGCCTTTACACTACTTGTGCTTTCATTGCATCACAAGGGTCTCGGGGATTTACTGTGCTACATGAAGATATGAATCAAATCAGTAAGCAAGCACGGGAGGAGATGGATATCAAGTGGAACATGGCTCTACTCAGCATGAGAGCCAACAGATTTTATAAAAAATATGGGAAAAAGATTTCCATTAATCCTTCTGATGTGGCTGGGTTTGATATATCAAAGGTGGAAAGCTACAATTATGGCAAGAAAGGACACTTTGCTAGGGAGTACATTTAACACCCCCAAATTTACACGCAACGGAATACATCTTTGGGTGCTAAACAATGATACAACAACACATAATTTATAAAGAACGACTCGAAAAGAGACGTTTTAGATTTATCGTTCCCAAAACATTCATCAGAGTAGCGTAGTCCCAAGTAATCGTTACCAAAAGATAAGTTAAAACAACATATTAGTTTGTTTTAAAAATGGAACGATAAATAAATCAAAAAGTTTGAACAACATAGCTGTGCACAACATCATTCCCGTGACCTCCAAGCTTCCACTTCTTGATTACCTGAAATACATGTGAGTAAAACAATCAGCAAAAATGCCGAGTAAATCTATAGGTTTATGTAATCAATTTGAACACAAGCAAAGATTATAAGTTTGTGGCATGCTTATAAGCATCAAATAATATTTTGCATCAACAATGATAATTGTATATAGCATAAATTGCAATAAGCTCATGGAACCGAGACCTTAAACACTCCTTTTAGAGGTCTGATAAGACAGGAGATTTATTAATTGTCGGTTACCTCTAGATTTTTGGTACATTGTCGTATACCTGACTTCTCAATACAATATGTCCAAACAGTGTGGAGGTCGGGCCTAAGCTTCTATGACAAGTCCACAAAAACTGAACCGGGGCGGCTTCCCCCATAGATCTATTAATTGTACTAGCGGTTAACCCATCATAGGTTAATTAACGGTCCATAATTGAGGTTTTAACAAAGGCAATCACTTAATGCAATTTAAAGGCAACCACGGGTCCATTCATAGAGGGACAAAGCATACCATAAAAATCTTGTGTTCTAAGTTTATAAAACATGTATTCCCCCTCGCGGGTTTAAAATCATTTAATAACTAGTATAAAGCGAGGCTATAGACTCACCTTAGCCAATAGTGGTAATGAGACGATCGCCGACGATAGATGATGGCTTTCAAACACGAGAACCGCAACCTATCAAATGAGGTGCGTTCATTAATAATAGACTCAAGAAATCAACCATACATAAGAATGTAAAACTCGACTCATAAAATCACGACAAACTCGAGAGGAAACGATACAAGTGATACTATTACACTCTCCTATATATTCATTTTATTGTTCTATGCCTTTAACTAAAAGCTGCCGGAACATACCAAATGTCCAAGCCGTTTTCCCATACTTAGACACATCAACTTTTTATGATACTACTTAGAGAACTTACTTACTATATTTATAAAGTCCTCCCAAGAGCCCATCAAAAGATTTTACTTCTAAAGTTTCCTGCCCGACTCATCTTTGAATCACAAAATCCGGACAGTTTAGCGACCTTGACTTACGAAACCATTTTGACCATTCTAAACAACTCCATTTGTAAAACCGCCACTTGATTCTAAAAATAGACTCAAAATGCTAAACTTGGAGCCTGAGAAAAGCCCTTGAATCATTTTGAAACTCATTTTATAGTCCCCGAGATTCGATCCAAATATCGACAACAATTTTCGGATTGTGTCGACACTCGTCTCCCGGTACACGAAAATCAAACTAGTGTATCTTCCACCTCGTTTGCAGTCACTACAAGAAAAAGGGGCTTATAGGATGCCTATTAGCGTCCTATAAAGTTTGTTTATAAGACCTTTTGCCTAAAAGGACCAAAATAAAAGTGTCCCATAGGAAGGGGTTGTAATAGGTATTTAGGACATTTATCGACGTCCTAATAGACTCAAACATTTTAAAACTAGTTCTTTAGTCTCGTAAAAAGGCTTATGCAACCAAATTGGTGTCCTAATATACCACATTATAGGATGTAATCCTGTGTTCTAATACATGTTTATCCTTCCATTATGTTTTAGGACACTTTTACACGTCCTAACACACATTTTTAGGGAACGAATACATAATCAATGAAGTCTTATTTTAGTGCCAAAAAAGGGTCCTTATACATACGGGTGCTTTGTTAGGACCAAATTTGTTGCTATGAAAAATATTTTGTCATTGCATTAGTGTTCTAATAAGTGATACCATAGAACACTTCATATCTAGCCAACATATTTAACGTTACTTAATTAAAAAAAGACACAAAACAATTAATTGAACTAAACTTTAAGCAAAGTAAACTGAAAGAATATAATTCAATAAGCAATAAAAGATTTTATTTCAATTGTAGAAGCTTTGAACCAAGTTATAATAACAGTGAAGATAAAATCCTACTCCGTACAAAATTCAACATAAATACCAAGAAATAAAGAGTAATATGAACAAATAAAGATAGTCATTAAAAAAGCCAAGCCAAGCAACTGGTACGGCAATAGCATTTTCAATTTTGACAAACAGCTAATAGTTCCTCACCAAATATAAATCTTTTATTATAGCGACTTGAACATCTCGCACCATTTTGGTCCAAATTCTTCACTCCCAACTATCTCATTCGGATCCCAACTCCGGCCTTGTCCATCCATTTGCTACAACCTGATAGTTTAAAATTCTCTTAGGTAAACTTGAAGTCCAACCTACAATTATATTTTTTCATAAATATGTTATACAGTAATTTTTATTGGTCAAGAAAAAGGAGATATAACTATATAAGTGTCGTAGTTTAACAAGTAAGAGCACATATTTTTATCAAATAAGCAAAAGCATGAGCCCTAAGTTTTCAAAGAGACGCAAATGGCAAGCAACCTACTTCTGCGCGAGTAAAGCTTCTAGCCAAACAAATGCAAGCAGCTCAAATATATGCGCTGAAGGTTGATCTGAAATCTCATATAACATAATAGTCTACGTATAATGTTTTTCTTTTGTATTAAATATAGTATTTTATGTTTGGTTATACTTTAAGTCAAATGTAGTTTACATTGTCTCAAGTCCACATTGTACCTTTTCATGTCGTATAAATAAAACAAAAAAGGCAGCAATGGTGATGGCTAAAACTAATCGCAAAAAACCAGCAATGGCGATGCTGTATAAATGCGTTAAATGTCTTCATTAATGGCAAAAATACATAGTGTGCTAAATCTACTACAATATATATACAAGGACCAGTTCATATTGCGAATTCAATAAGGACCTTGCTTATATATGCTAATGTCATTATATTGCAATTTTCTAATTTCTAAAGCAATAATGAACACGGAGCATATTGCTTATTCAATACTTGTCTTTAATTTTTGCTCTACATGCTTCCCTTCATACGGTCATACCTAAAATATGATATATTTGTTGGGAAAAAGTTTGTATATTATGTCATTAATTAACTTCCAACCCGACTAACCCACAACGCGATAGACCCAGAACCAATAAACCTGATTTCTTATAGTTATAGGGTCGAGTTGGGGTTAGTTTTTATTTTCTGAATAAGCCATCAACCCGACCCGATAACCCGTTTGACACCCCCAAATAACAACTATTTATATACAATATTCAATAACAATCATTTCAAAAACAAGAATTAACTCAACAGCCAGAATGTTTCAATCCAAATAACATTACAGACCATACCTCAACATAGAAAACAAAATGCAGATCACTGAAGAAAATCATATTCCCATTCAGATGTTTATAAGCGCAACAACAATGACATTACCCTGAAAAAACAAAAGAACTCTATCAGCAAGGCAATGTGCTAATGTACGAGGAACATTTGTGAAATCAAAACCGCAATACTATATATGCAAATCAATAATACCAAAAATAAAAATAAAAAGTGATACAATCTCAATTGTTCTTCGCCAAGGGCTCTTTTGTTTTTGCTTTAATAACCCAGTAATCGTACTTCATAATACTTGCCCCTTTCACATGATTTCGATATGTGTACGGTTAGAGATTCACCATTCATAAAAACTGAAAGTAGCCCATATCGACAGTTATGTGAGAGTGGGCAACAATTAAATGTGTCAGATGGATATGTGAGAGGAGACGTGACAGATTTAATGGAGGGAGATTAAAAAATTTGGGAGGCATCTAGCGGGAACCAATTTTAGGCGAGAGGGAGTGATTAAAAAATTGAAAACTGTCAATAAGATTGGAATTTTATTCTTAGAGCAAAGATACGCTCAATGTTTTGAAACCCGGGTCAACTGATTGACCCGGTTTCGGTCGAAAAAACGAGTCATATTGACCCGGGTTTTGCGGGTTTGGGGTGACCCGGGTCAACCCGGTTTTCGAGACCGGGCCGGGTTTTGATTTTTTCGGGTTTTTAAAAAAAAGTTTTTAATTTTACGTATTTCCGACAGAATTTTATTTTTAATATTCTGTTGGTTGGTAAACAATTTATATTTTTAATATACGAGAACTTTTTTGGTTTTTATATATAATTTTTGTTAATTATTAAAAAAGTAATTTTTTTATAAAACCGGGTTAACCCGAGTTGACCCGGATCGAACCGGACCCGGTGACTCGACCGGGTCGATTTGAAACCCGGGTTTCAAAACATTGGGTACACTTAATTCATCGTGCTCTTTTAGGATGTGTACGGTTCGATTTGGGTCGGTTTTTTGCTAAAACCGATGGCGAAACGAAAATTTTGTTTTTTATAAAACCAAAACCGTTTGGTTTTAGGAGATTCGATTTTTCGGTATATAATCGGTTTCGGCTTGGTTTTTCGGGTTTTCCGGTTTAAAACCCGTTTATATTTATGTACGACCAATTTAGATTAACAAACTTCTTTTAAGTGAAAATTTGGTTATTTTACTTTTTTTTTGTCAATATTAACCTAATAATGTTCATTCTAAATTTCTATAAGTACACACATATAAATAAGATATATACACATGAACGATTATTGTAATATATATAATCATATATTATCAAGTAAAGACCGTACATAACGAACACGAATATAAATATTAAAAAATACACCTATTTCACTCACAAAATGAATATTAATGAATTTAGATTTGTTATTTATTTATATTATATTATATACATTTTTTATTAAATAAATGGTTCGGTTCGATTTTTACGGTTTGGTTTTGGATGAAAACGGAACTAAAGAAAGTTTTCGGTTTTTGAAAAATCAAAAACCAAATCGGTTTCTAGTTTTGGTCGGATTTTTCGGTTCGATTTCAGTTTCTTTAGTTTTTTTACTCACCCCTAACGCTCGTGCCGTAGTGAAAAGTAGTGTCAAATCACTATTTTCTTCTCGTAACACCTAACACCACCATGAAACCAAAGAGTGATTCCCTAATATAGTTGACGCATTTTCACAAAAAAAAGTGCATGACGGCGCGAGAAAACAAAAACCAGGGGTGGGTACAGTGCCTCGTGCAGTGAAGTCGCGTCTTCGAGGATCATTTGAGCTGGCTAGTATGACTCGAGCGACGAAAACTCAGATTACTATATGATTTCTCGTGTTTTATGTGGCGACGTGGGAAAATGCTTCCCATGGCGCATTGTTTTAGTACCTGAACAAGGATATCTCTCCATCTACGCATACATGTGCTTGTATGCGGATGTTGTACGTATCTACAAGGACGAAACCATGACCAAATATAACTGATGCACATATTCTTTTGACCTATAACACTCGTAAAACATTTCGATGGACGACCTGCATTTAGGAAAAATCGATGTTTTTTAGAAAAATTATATTAAGTCGGAAAAATCCATCTCGAACATCTACGGGAACCCCTTTGTGTTGTCCCTACGCATCCGACATGTATTTCATATCAATATGTGTACATGTTTATTGAAACACAGCTATGAACAAGAGAAGCCTTAATTAATAGTTTAATCACTACTCCATATTATGTGTAAGAACATAAATTTCTTAAAGAGCATGTACTTATTTGCAAGGACGAAACCATGACCAAATATAAATGGGCTCACGTTGATATATTTTTTACACCCTTACATATTGATAGGTCAGAATTCCTTATGCCTTCCAAATTTTGTTTAACTTTTGTGTATCGAGAAAGCTGAATCTATTTTCATATCCAATAACTGTATGTGGAACTGTCTTAAGTCTAACTTTTGTGTATCGAGAAAGCTGAATCTATTTTCATATCCAATAACTGTATGTGGAACTGTCCTCCATACATAAAATCGACTATTTGATTATTGGTCTCATTTTAGTGTAATATTTGAAAGTGTTACAATGTAACAATGTAGCAAAAACCTTGAATCGGTAGCAAAGCGGTCAACATCCTTGTAGCTTGTAATCAGTGTATTCATGATAAACCATTATTCATCAGGTTGTCATTTTTGGCATGTTTTTAGTATTTCTACAGAGTTTTATGTATTTCGGCAAGATTTTTCATAAAACCTAACTTATAGTACATATAAACAACTATCCTAAGTGATTAAAACATGTTTGGGACGATTTTTAAGTATTTTTATTAAGATTTACATGTTTCCAGTAAGTTTGACTACCATTGGTCTACTTTGACCATCATTAACCAGGGTTGACTTATTGTTTGACCGATTAATCAGTCAGTTGAAGGTTGATGACCCTGTAGCCCCTAGACGGTGATTAATCGGACTTGTAAACCTTATTTTGCAACACTCACAAATAAGTAATAGGACCACATGTCTACAAAGTGTCCTATAATACGTAATTTAATAGGACACGTATATCCGGTGACTTATTAGTTTATATCAAAATAGAACTTTAATGGATAAAAGTCCTATAAAGTGAATCTTATAGGACCTACCTATCAAGTGTCTTATTATGTTTTATTTTAATAAAACCTCTATGAACAAACGTCCTATAGGACATACAAGTAAAGTGTTCTATTAAAATATATTTTATACGAACTAAGAAAATAAAGGATCCTAAAAGTATATTCTGATAGAACCAATTTAAATAGTGTATTATCAATTTGATCATAAAAGAACTAAAAAACTAATGCGTCATGATAAATTTGTTATTAGGACCCTTTAGTAAAAAAGGTCCCACAAAAAGGTCCTAATAGCCTGGTTTTGTTGTAGTGAGTTGGAAGGCCTACTTTATATCAAATCGAAGCTAACGAAATTCTCTACGACATAATTCCATAATAACAACCTATATTCAGACTTAAGATTTCTGAAAATGACCTCAAACCTACTGCCCAAAATTGACTATTAAAATCTCTTACAAAATCATGTTTTTGATCCATTCCAACAACTTTTGTCATCAACCTAAGCCCCTAATATCATCATAAACCAATCCTAACACTTGTATCATCCTAAAAATCAAAAACCCAAAAATTAAAAATTAACTTTTTAACAAAAACATAGCATGAAAATCTTTTGATCATCACTACTAACACATGCATACAACAAATTTGGATCAAACATCACCAACTTTTCTTGAAAAAATTAATATGGTTGCATGTTGATAAAAATGGTACCAAAATACTCACAAGATGATTTTAGGATAGGGACTTTGCTTGGTTTTTATTGAATCAAATTAGATAATAAAATTTTTGATGATTTTTGGTGTGGGGGTTTATAGTGTATGGTAAGAACAAGGAAGAAGGGAAGGAGAAAATGAATTTTTTTGATAAAAAAAATTGTATAGGTGGTAGTGGAGAGTTTATATATAGTTTAAGGTTAGGGTTGTTTTTGCCAATTTGTGATAGTTTTGGTCCAAAATGTAATAAAATAGTTTAAAAGGGTAGAAAATATAAATTGTAAATTTTGAAATATTTACGAGGCTCGGGTTTCGTAAAAATATATTTTTTTTAAAGTTTAAACGCACACGAAAAATAATAATATAACGACTCGATACATAATTAAAACGATATCGTCAAAAGTATTAAATATCGAAACGATCGATAATAAAATATAAAAATTTTGGCATCCGTCGGTATACCGATCACTAGTAGTCTTCGTTGCTCGTCAATATATTAAAATATAATATTCAATATCGGTTTCAACTTAAACCGTTAAACATAATAATATTTAACGTTATAAAATACTTCAAAATAATTGAAAATAGAATTAAATTATGACCTTATTTTTACGGGTTTTATAGTACAAATGACTAAAGAATCAAAGCAACTATAGGAAGGAAAGCAGGGATGAGGATTATAAGGCTAAGGCTATGGTAGCCATGCAAGGAATAGATGGGGTAGTTGGATGGGACTAGAGCGCTATGACAGAAGGTGTTGAAAGAAATCAAGCTCTAGTTGCTGAAGAGAAGGAGGAAGAATTTGCTCTTATGGCTATGTAAACATCTAGTTCGAACAATGAGGTATATGATGAATCCTATTGTACCAAAGCATATAGAAAAAATATTGAGTCTTTAAATGATCAAATAAGAAAACTGAATGTTGATTACATAAATTGTGATAATGATTTAGACATCTACCCGCGTGCTTTAGAACAACTGTAATCCACCATAAGAGAATATAAACAAAGAGAAAATGATTATAGAGATCACATTGGCATATTAGAAAGAGATGCTAGGGAAAAAGATGATTCCATTAAGGAATTAACTGCTGAAATAGAAGTCTTTAGATCTAATAAAAAGATAGATGAGCAAACAGTTGAAAATTTTGGAAAAGCTTCTAAAGATCTCACTAAGTCAGTTGAAATTGGACAATCTCCAAGAGATAAATCATGTTTTGGAGTAAAAATGAACATGCTACAATTCCACCACCACCTGCTAATGCACATGGACCCATTCCCACGAAAGATCTAACTTGGACAGGACTTCCTTGTTTTAAAAAGCAGGAAGACATTGAGTTTGACTTAAATGCCTACATTCCAAAGCATCTAGAAACAGAGGAACCTCTAGTGAAAACTAGTGTTGTTAGGGATTTTGAAAAGGAACAAATTGCTTTAAAACAGTGGAAAATAGATAACCCTGTTCTCTTTTCTAGAGAAGGATTATTTGGTAGTGACTCAAGTTCTAAAAGTAGTTCAGAACCTCTAGCAGACTTGATTCAGCACCAACTAGTCCAAAACCTTTTAAAACCATTGTTAAATATGTAGGCATGTATAGACCTATTAGAGGTAATCAAAGGAACTAGAACAACCAAAAGTCTCATCAATTAGGAAAGGACTTTGTGAAAAACACCAAACCTTGTTTCACTTGTGGCAGTTTTGATCATATATATCAAGACTGTCAAGCACCTATGGAAATGGTGGCTGCAAATCCTTTAAAGGAAATGCAACCACAAGCCATTCTATTGACTGCAGGGGTAAAACCTTTTTCCCCTGCTAAATATGTTCCCCCTGCTTTGAGAAATAAGTTTTCTGATAAGTATGTTGTTCCTGGTTTAAGAAAGGTAAATGACGCATGTCCCAAATCTAGCTCTCATGTTACCAAACCAACACTTCATACTGCATGTAAATCTGAATATAGACCTTACCAACACACCCATAGAGGCCAAAACAAAATATGGTTCCCCTCTGTTAAGCATAGGGATTCCCTTGCTAAGTCTAGGGTATCCCCTACTGGCAAAGTTTTATCCTCTAAAAACACGGGTGGATGGGGAAAAGCTGTGAAAACCTCAGCTCGTTGGGTTTGGGTACCCAAAAGGGGTACTCAAACCAATGGTGTATCTTTAGCCTTTGACAAATTATCTTACATTGATACACGAGGTAGATCCAAGTCAGTAATGGCTTGGGTCCCCAAAAGAAACTAAATTGTTTTTCTTTTTGCAGGTAACAAAGCATACTAAGAATGACAAAGCTTACTGGAATAGTGGATGTTCAAGGAGCATGACTGGTCAGAAAGCATATCTGTCAAACTTTGTTTCCCTGCATGATAATGATGGTTTCTCATTTGGTGATGGACATGGGACAATCAATGGGAAAGGGACCATTGTGACTAATGGGATGACATCTGATAATGTCTATTTGGTAAAAGAATTAAAGTACAACCTCTTCAGTGTGTCTTAGATGACTGATAACAACAACTTTGTTATTTTTACTGACACTGAGTGTCTAGTGATGGGTAAGGAGTTTGTTCTACCATCAAACACTCCCATTGTACTAAGAACACCAAGGCAGAGGAACATGTACACCGTTAACCTAAAGGACATTGCTCTTCAAGACAATAAGAACTGATTCATTGCCAAAGCCTCAGTAGATGAATGCAAGAAATGGCATAGAAGACTTGGTCACTTAAACTTTAAAAATATGAACAAATTGGTTAAGTTCAATCTTGTTCATGGTCTGCCTTCTAAGACATTCAATAATGACCATACATGTGTTGCTTGTTTGAAGGGAAAGCAACATAGAGCTTCTTGCAAATCAAAAGTTGCCCTCTCCACCACTAAGCCATTGGAATTACTTCACATAGATCTCTTTGGTCCTACATCTGTGGTGTATGAAAAAGAACTGGTACTGTCTAGTAGTTACTAATGACTACTCAAGGTTCACATGAACTTTCTTTCTGTTTGGAAAGAAAGATAAAGTAGAAGTACTCAAAGACTTTCACTCAGATTGAGCTTCAAAAGAGTATGAAGGTGGTGACTATTAGGTCTGACAATGGTGGAGAGTTTAGGAACAAAGAGCTGGACAAATTTTTCACCAGTAAAGGGATCAAGAGGGAATACAGCATAGCCAGGACACCTCAACAAAATGGAGTTGCAAAAAGAAAAAATAGAACACTCATTGAAGTTGTAAGGACCATGCTATCTGATTCCAAGCTTCCAGTTATCTTTTAGGATGAAGCTGTAGCCACTGCTTGTTATGTTCAAAACAGGGCCTTGGTGGTAAAGGCTCACAATAAGACCCCTTATCAGCTATTCAGTGGAAGACCTCCTTTGATTGAATTTTTCAAACCTTTTGGGTGTCATGTAGTAATACTCAACACTCTTGATCACTTGGTAAAGTTCAATGAAAAGGGGGATGATGGATACTTTGTTGGTTATTCACTGGCAAGTAAGGGATAAAGGGTCTTTAACAAGAAAACAAGCAAAGTGACTGAGAACTTACATGTGGACTTTCTTGAAGACAAGCCTGAAGATGTACAAACAGGTCCCAATTGGTTCTTTGATATTGATGTACTTTCTAAGTCTATGAATTATGTGCCTGTTGTTTTGGAAAATACTAACATTTCAGGTACCAAAGAACCAACTGCTATGGAGAGTTCACCATTGAGGTACATGACTGTACCTTCATTGTTTCCTGATAATAAGGCTGTCAAAGAAACTGATAAAGAAGACCTCTCTCAAAAGGATGGACAACCTATCTCTTCCCCTGCTAAGTCAAAACATGGAAGCAGTGGGATGTATAAAAGCAGTGGAATCTTGGATTCCCCTGCTGGACCAAATGTTCCTCTGCTGTTAAAGAACCAGTTGTAAATGATGTTAATGATGAAGAAAGAGAATCCCCACTAATTTTTACATCCTCATAAATTACATCATCAAGCAATAGAAGCAGAATCATTAGACATGGAGGTCCAAGTTATTCAGAGCTGCATTCATCTCACAAGCATCCATCCCTCAGCCATGCAGTATCATTTGGAAGCTCTTTTACAGATTTCTTTCCCAATCAAGATAGCACTATAGATCTTGATTTGGGAAATGATGAAACTAAGGTAATCATGAACATGCAACCTACCTAAAGAATCAATAAAGATCACCCACAATCCCAAATCATTGGTGATCTTGATACTCCCAGACAAACAAGGTATTCAGCAAAGGAACATAGCTTCATTGCCAACATCACTATAAAGTTCAATCATGACAATATGCAATGTTGTCTATTTACTGCCTATTTGTCACAAGAAGAGCCAAAGAATATTTTTTAAGCCCTAAATGATCCAAGCTGGGTTGAAGCTATGAAGGAAGAGCTCTTGCAATTTGATATTTAAGAAGTGTGGATTATGGTGGACTGTCCAAAATGGGAAAGACCTATTGGGACAAAGTGGGTGCTTAGAAACAAAAAGGATGAGAGGGGCATTATGGTTAGAAACAAAGCCAGACTGGTAGCACAAGGATATACTCAGGAAGAAGGTATTGATTATGATGAGGTCTTTGCTCCAGTTACTAGAATTGAAGCCATCAGATTGTTTTTGGCCTATGATTCTTTCATGGACTTCACAGTATATCAGTTGGATGTTACGAGTGCCTTTTTATATGGAACCATTGATGAGGAAGTCTATGTGATGCAACCTCCAGGTTTTGATGATCCAGAAAATCCAGACAACGTTTACAAGGTGAAGAAGGCTATGAATGGGCTTCATCAAGCCCCTAGAGCCTGGTATGGGACTCTCTCTCTAAATACTTGTTGGATAATGGCTTTAACAGGGGGAAGATTGACCATACCCTCTTTATCAAGAAACACAAAGGTGAATTTCTTTTGGTGTAAGTGTATGTGGATGACATCATTTTTGGATCCACAAACTCTCTGCTTAACAAAGAGTTTTCCAAGTTGATGCAGGATAAATTACAAATGAGTGCCATGGGTGAACTTAACTTTTTCCTGGGGTTACAAGTTCAGCAGAGGAAAGATAGGATCTTCATATCACAAGACAAGTATGTTGCTGAAATTGTGAAGAAGTTTGGAATGTGTGAAGGAAAGAAAGTCTCCACTCCCATGGATAAAGATAATCCTTGGTGAAAATATGGCCTAGGAAAATCCATTGATGTTAGACCTATAGGTTCATGATTGGATCTCTCATGTACCTTACAGCTTCAAGACCTGACATCATGTTTGCAGTCTGCTTATGTGTAAGATACCAAGTGACACCCACAGAGTGTCATCTATTTGCTGTGAAGAGAATATTTAGGTATCTGAAGTGTCATCCAACTTTAGGACTTTGGTATCCTAAGGAGTCACCATTTGAGCTAGTGGACTATTCAGATAGTGACTATGCTGGTGACAACAATGATAGGAAGTCTACAATAGGTGGATGTCAGTTTTTGGGAAGCAGGCTTATATCTTGGCAGTGTAAAAAGCAGACTATTCTGGCAACTTCCACAACTAAAGCTGAATATGTGGCAGCTGCTACATGTTGTGGACAAGTTCTTTGGATTCAGAATCAGCTGCTTGATTATGAGTTCAATTTTCTTAAAACCAAGATCTTCATTGATAATAACAGCACTATCTGCATAATTAAAAATCCTATTTTCACTCCCTAAAATTCGACGTCTGAAATGTCTTGTGTATTTAGGATTGTATTATTGCCGTTGTTGTACATGTGTTAGTCACTTATTCCATTATTCTTCATTCCACTTCTTTTAAACAAAGTTTCCCCTGCTAGGATTAATCCCCCTACTAAGGAAATTTCTCTCCTAAGACTTTTTTGCTTGTTTGGGTTTGTTCTTTTTAAGTGGTTCTATGTGGTTTCAGACTAACAATGTAGAGATCCTAATGGAGCATAATATATTATGGGAGAATCAGGTATATGCTCTATGTTTTAGGGGAGGTTAGGTCACACCTTTAGGACTCAGGGTATTCTTAGGATACTCATATATGATTCTAGATCATATCCACTAGTGAGTAGGGGTTTGGAACAATGAAGACTTGCTGCGAAGCTTGTTGGAGTTCTGAAACCTTGAGGCACTGTAATGTGTACTTAAAATGCTTGATTGAGCAGTTTGCTGCCTAATCTAAGACTTTGAGTGCATATTGCCAAGACCAATTGACCATAGAAAGGAAATGGTAGCGATGGAGTCCTGGGTATGCTTATTTTATTTGGTTGACCAGGTGTAGGGGTGCTTATATGTTAACTTTTTCTATTTGGAACTTTCTGAATGGAGGACTCTTGAGATTCTATGTATCTAGCTTGTTTATGCAAGTGTGTGCATTAGAGCAGAGCTGTTTAGCATTGATCTATTTAGCTTAAGTCTAATACCCTTAGGAAAGTTTCCCCTTCTTTTATTTTTGATACCCTTGCTAGTACAACTTTCCCCTGCTTTGCAAATCATTCCCATGTTTAACCGTTGACCGACAATACCGTTGCCCTGTTTATAGCTGTTGGGCCTGCTTGCTAACTTTTTGGTTAGGGAATATTTTATTAATTTCAAAAGATATTTAAGGCGCTTTCTTCGCTGACTGGTAACCTTTTTATTATTATTTCAAATAAGTTACTTTCTTAACAAGATTTATTTCTGATCTTTTTTCAAATTGATAATTTGGTCCAATCACATTACTTAAATTCGCCTATATAAACTCAATTCCCTTAACCAGCAGGCCTATCTCACCCTATCGATTGTATCCCACTACTTTTTCAAAAATATAAACCTTTCAATTCTTAACATGTCTTCCACGACTCTCAAAATTGCTCCTAACCATAACCAAATTGCTATTTTATCTAAGGAGCCTGTTGAATTCACTAATGTTGTTGCTTACCCCCAAATCTAGCTATTTCAGGTTAGCTCTTATGCTCAGTCCTAGGATATACACATCACACATCCAACAATTTTGGTCTAATGCTATGACTACAACAGTAGATGAGGTAACAGTTAAGATCCTGGTTGATGGTCATCCCAAGGTGGTTACACTTGCCTCCATTCGAGACAAATTAATCTTGAATGATGATGGTGGGGTGGTTACCTGATGTGTGGGAAACGTGTCGTGGTATTTTAATATAATACGTTATAGAGAAAATTAAGAAAATTACCTTTAGGAAAAATTAATAGTCTAAATAAGCTAAAGACGGATTAATTAAACACGAGAGTGATCCCGGTTCGTTGTACACGAAGAAATTGTGAATTTGAGACTTTCGTTTTGAATTGGACAATTAATTTGAATAGGTTTTGGTTTTTATCTAAATTAATTCTACAAATTAATTAAAAGTGCATGAATCGCTATCCAAAAATAAATCTAAAAGACGAAATTAAATCTATATATTTTTTACTTTTTATTTTTACAAAATAATTTCAACAATATTAAATTTAAAAGTAATTAACTATTTTTTTTAAACTTTATTTATTTATTTATTTTTTATTTAAACTAATTAATTGTGACAAATTTTAAATAAACAATTTTGTTAATATAACTAATTAATATATTTTTTCTACTTTTAAACTAAACAATTTGAAAAGAAACGTTTACTAAAACTGACAGTCCAAAAAGTCAAGACGTATATTAAATCCTAATAGAAATGTTAAACTAAAGAAACCAACTAGCTCAGTTGGTTAGTGCATTTGGCTGTGAACTGTGAGGTCACTAGTTCGAGTCCTATGGGGGACAAATTTTTGCAATATATTTATTTTATGAAAAGTAAAACAAATATAAATCAAATTACAGTGAATTTTAATCAACAGTTATTATGTAATAATATAATTAAGGTGATATGAGTAAAACTACTCATATCATTTATATCATTAAATGAGCCTATAATGATTAAAACATATGAATATGGCCATGTATGTGCAATGTTTTCTTGTTTCATGTGTGTAGGTACCATGATCACAAAAATCGGCAAAACTGACATGGAGTTTGAAGATTATATCAAGACCACAAGAAAAGTCGTTTTTATTTAGGGATTCACGAATTTATCAAAGTTAAATGGGCCAAGTGGGACCCACATGTGCCTATTGGGCCTAAAAGCCCAATAATAGAAGTATGAAGTTTATTTGGGTCAAAGGCCCAATACAAGCCCAAGATACTTAACAAAATAGACGACATGTTTAAAACCTTGGATTATAAGCCCAATTAGTCAAAGACGAATGAAGTTTATATTAAATTGAGTCAAAGCCCAATTTGACAAAAAGTGACGGGTGGAATATTACATAATTTTGGGTCCAATTCTCAACCAAAAGCCCATGTACACAATCATAAAGAAACGGTGGAGGAAAAGTAATATATACTTTTTACCTTGGTCAAATAAAGAACAATGAAAACAAAATAAAAGAGAAATAAAAGACGAGAGAGAGAAACAAATTGGGGATGAACACACCTTCAGTCAAAAACCCTAATTTAGGGTAACCAATTGAAGATCACGCGCTTATATTAATTCCCAAGAATAAAGGAGATCAAGGGCGCGTCTATTCACAGAGGTGCTGACACCAAGGCTACACGTGGCACCTCGATGCGTTAGTCCTTCTTTCCTATTGGCTGTTACACCTGCAAATCAATGAAGATCCAATCACATCAAGCCAAGTAAGAAACAAAGAAGCACAACTAGCACAACTACGTGACACGAGGGCAATCCGCGTGAAAGAAGGTGTTTTACAGCCCTTGGATGAAAAGAGAAAGAGAAAAGAAGATCCAAAGGCCAAGAATCGCCTCATCTCCAACAAACCCTCACCCCTCATCCCTCTCAGTTTCCTATAAAAACCCTCAATTTTATTCAGTAATATATCCCTCTTTTACTTTAAAGTTATGATGTTAAATTGTAATTATGAAATTGTATTTTTCTTTCTTAAATAATGTAATGAATTTTTGTTTTAATGAAAAGTTGATTTTCGGTATTAATCTCTTGCATTTTCTCTCGTTTATTTTACTGTTGAATTTCTTGCATCTCCTAATTTTACAAATTGATATTATAAGAAATAATCATTCATATAAGCGTAATTAATAGCTTATGTGAGAGATTAGAGTGAAATAGGGAAAACTTGTTTTATCCCATTGGATAAACAATATAAAATAGGTTGTTGGTTCGAGTAAAATTTATGTTTCGTGAGCTTGTTCGAGATTCGGATGGTGTTTTATAGTGTTCTTTGTTCGTGATCTTTATTAACGGAGATTGGTGGTGTCAAATCGAATAATAAGGTGGCTCAGCGCCATTCCTTCTACATCAAAGGATCGTCACATAAAAGGGTTTAGCTCGATTTATCTTTAAAGTTTTTGTTTATCTACTTTAGTTTGATTATATATGATGTTAGTTTGAATTAGTGGTAATCTAGATTTATAAGATAGAACTGTCAGTTTGAATCTGTTTGGCCTTATTGCTTTATGAATTGCTGATATGGTTATTACGTGTTCTAGGATTGATTGGATCTGCTTATATACTTTTCTTTTCTTTATTTGTTTTTAATAAGTATTGTGGCATCTTGTTTTAACTTAAAGGATTTGCTGAATGAGTTTATCTATTGAATTTCTTTGATACTATTGGTCCTTGTCATTTGTATTTGCTGTCTAGTTATTTTAGTGTTTTGAGATCTGTTTGAATATAGGTTTAAGATTTTATCTGATTTCATAGTCTGCTGATTAGTTTTTTTATTCACGGTTAAGTTTTTTTATCGTTGTAAAACATGGCATAGTGATTATTGCTGTTTTTGTTTAGTTTGATTTACTGCCATGTTTGTGTTTTACTTATTTTGATTCTACTGTTTGTTTAATCTTACTGTTGATAGATTTAAAATCTATCTCTCTTCTAATCTTGTTTTAATTTAAGTAATTTGCTTGATATTGTTAAGTTTGAAGTAACTGAATGTTATTGTATTGTACTATGATATCTGCTTTGTATTATCATGTTGGGTAATTGGGCTTAATAAGTCTGTTGTCATTCTATTTCTTTTCATTATTGTTACAAGAGATAGTGTTGATCCCTTTGGTTAGATCTGTGTTCTATTAAGAATTAGTATAGTAGTTTGTAATCAAACTAAAACACTTTGAGCACTCTTACTAACACTAAATAAGTTATTCGAAATCTAACTTATAAAGCACAGAAGAACAGAATTACTTTTAGCTATTCGATTCTCTTATTAACGACTTGAATGAGGTACATGAAAGACATTGTACCTATGTTCCTTTTATAGAGTAAGGAACCCTAGAAACCTTAGAATATTCTATAAAGATAACTATATCACAGACGATATATTATCAATATTCTAACTATTTAGGTATATCACATAAGATATACTATAACTATAACTATGACATATCTTATAGAAAGATATATTCGTCCTAATCATCATAGCAGTACTTACTTTATAAGTAGCAGTACTTACTATGTACCGCGTTAATACTAACGGTACTTACATAACACTAACAGTACTTGGAATACACTAACGGTACTTGACACTTAACAAATAATTCCCAACAATCCTCCCCTAAACAATAAATGATAACTTGTTGTCTTCTTGTTTCTCTTGTACTGGATGTATTAAAATACATTTCTTCAGTCTTTCCTTCATCCTTAGATTGAACTTGGTAATTTGTATTTGTATCCAACTGAATGTAGCCAGACACTTCAAATGTAGATCTTCTTCTGATAAGATAATCTTCAAACATCATGTAACACCCCACTTGGATAAGTGGACCGTTACGTGTATTTATGGCGTGTCATCAAAGCATAAGGTAAATGTCCTAAAACATTAACTGACCATAAAGGAAATACCGGAATCAAACATCGGCAATCCAAACATAAGCCCAAAACATGAAAAATAAAATACTGAATGAAAGGACCAAACAATGTCCAAATAAGCAGAATAATACAAGAATGCATAAAGTAAGAAGTCTGGATAGCTCCCATCCAAATGCACATGCTCTTAGAATCCTAAAAGCATCCTGATGTACCTGCCGTTAGAAAATGAAAGGAACTACGGCTGAGCATAACGCTCAGTGAACGGATATAAAGCATGATAGGGAATTACTAAAATAAAACAGATGATAAAATACTGGAGCTGTAATACTGATAAGTAAAGATTGCAGCGGAAATCTATGTATAAATCTGTAAAGCCTGATTTATAAATAATAAAGCTGAACTATTATCTGTTAAATCTGAAAACATGCATTTTCTGTAATTTTATTGCCAGAGCTTATATAGGTTATGTGTTGTAACAACGTTGCATGAATAACTGGAGGGGTGACCTTGTCATGCTATAGAGGGGTGACCTCTAAATAACTGTGTTGGGTGGAGGGATCAGCTCCAATGTGAAGGATGTAGAGCACACACCACATTCAGCTGCTAAACTGTAAACTGTAGCCTAGGATGCATCCATACGCCCCACTAATAATACTGATAAAATGGCCAAGCTGAGCTGAGTGGAACGATGCAGGATATCACTCTCCTGCATGTGAGTCACGACACCGGTGCCTCTAGTGCCGTGGTTACGGTACCTCCGTAACTAGTACATAAACTAATCATGCTTGTATATAATGCTCAGGCAATTTATTTAATTCTTAACATGATTACTGATAAATTTAAACATATACTGGGGAAAACATTTGACTGCAGATGGGGAATCCTAATCATGCATAGAAAAGAAATCCTTACTGAAAGGACGGAAAATCCGTACCTCGTGTCCCGAAATGAAACAAGACTGAAAGCTGAAGATCTACTCCGACTTCACGGTTACTACATAAATTAACGGACGCGTAAATAAGTTGACTGATGTTTATTTATTTTACTGCTCTTGACTGTTTTCGTTGGATTAAAGTTCTTGAAATAATTACCGTATACAATCTGATAAGTTCTTATTGTTTGAAACATTGCAGATTAAACATATTATGTGCTCCTGATTACTGTGTAATATCTGTCTAATAAAATAATATTACTATAAATAGTAACCTGCTTTAAATAGCTTTAAATAGAAAGTTTCTAAATTTAGGAAGGTCTACAAATTCGTTTCTTTTAAAAATATTAATTAAATCACGTTTTAAAAATAATACAAGGTAAAACAATATCGATTTAATTTTACTAAATAAATTAATAAAATTAACTATTAAATAAATCTTTAATCAAGCTCCTTGTAAAATGATTTAATTATAATAATAATTTTCTCACGTTTATAATTACAAGCTATCTCGAAAACCCGTGCTAAAACTCTCCCGAGACACCCACGTCTCGGTTTATCCAAAACGACTCTATACGTGACCCCCTTAATATTCATATATTTCCCACTGTTAATATAATGTTCCCACTGTTAATATAATGTTCCCACTGTTTTCACTGTTAGTTCCCCCTGCTGGTCGAGTTCCCCCCGCTAGTGCAGTGGTTACCACTGCTAATGCAGTGGTTCCCACTGCTTTCACTTCTGGCAGACCCAAACGCCCCCTTATTGCCTGATAATCCCAAACAGCCCCTTGTTGCTGCGTCTTTCTCACTGTTTTCGTTAACCAAACCCCCTGGTGGGTTCCTTAATGTGTTGGAACAAGAGTGACACACCGAGACACTAGTGTGTCTCGGCTTCCGTGCAAACCCACCAAAACCGACCCTGAAACTAACCATTTCGATTAATATATTTTCCTTTTTAATTAAAACAGTTTTTATTACATTACATAATACATGTTTTCGTGTTCTAGATAAATGAACAAAAAGGAAGAATTACCTTGATAAGTGATTAGGGAGAGAATCCCGACTGCCCACGATTTACAAGCTACAACCGATTTTTTTTTCTTTTTTTTTTTTGAACTGGCGGCATACAAACAACAAAACCCTACTTGGTTTTCTGTTACTGTTCGTGAGAAAAAGAAAGGGGGGGTTACCCCGTTTGTTTTATTTATTGAAATGGGCCTAAGCCCAAATTTTCTTTTTCTTTGTGTTCTTTTAAACCGGCCTAAGCCCTTTTATACTCTTTCGCGTTTTCGTTTCACTTCGTTAATACACATTTAATTTGCGTGTTCGTCTTTTTTTTTAAATCTCGTCATGTATTTATTTATTATACTGAAAATAATTTACATACGTAATACTGAATAATTGTTACTTACATAATACTTGACTAATTACTATTAATTATTTTTCTGAAATAAATAACTACGTAACGTTTTAAATAAGACTGAGGCTGCGTAATTGCGTTTAATTATTTCTGTATAATAACAATACATACGTAATATTTTCTGGAACTTAATAATTATTTTCTGAATAAACTGTAATATTTATAGTATTTAAATAAACTGGGATTGCGTATTTAATTTCTGCGTTTATATCTCCGTCTAATAATTAATACCTATATAGTTTATTAAAATTAAACTGCGTAGTTAAATATTCTGATTTTTAAATACGGGTTTTACAATTCTTCCCCTCTCAAAACAATAATTCGTCCCCGAATTAAAGATACGACTATACTGGGTTTTACAATTCTTCCCCTCTAAAATGGGGGAATTCGTCCTCGAATTAAAGGTAATAAGCTGATGAAGTTATAAGAACTGAAAGAACACGTAGACTGAAAAGACAATTAAGCTGAAAGATAAATTGTCTTCTAATTAAGACATAATGCTACTGATAGGTATAAACCTGACATGACTGAAAGAACATAACTGAATTTATTGAAGAAATAATGAGAGGTCCAGATGGACTCCTTCGTTTCGAGTGGCCTCCCGCTCGAAACGATTCCTTCAAAGGTCTAACATAGTAAATAAAATCTTGGTCCTGATGACCCTGTCCTGATGATGCTGAAAAGCTTCTGGTTCCATATTATAAGATGGGTTTTCTGAATCTGATAGACTGAATAACTATAGCATGTATGATACATGAAACGGTACGTGTAAATATTCTGAAAATATAACATTCATAACTCTGAGCAAGCTGCTGAAATATATAGGGATGATGTGACAATCCGTCAATTTATGGTCAATATTTTATTCTCAATATTTATTTGAAAATATTATTTTATGAACTCACTTATCTTTGGGAAGAAATTTGGATTTACGTCTTGGAGTAGCATCGACTACGTCTAAACCGGAGGATTCAACGTTACGTGCTTACGTTTACATACACCGTCTTTGGTGACAGTCCGACATTTCAGAAAATAAATTTATCCGTGAATATTATTTTGGAGTTTTAAATTTGTGTTGGTTCATAAACTCACAAATTTACGAAAAGAGATTAGGACTTACGATTTTATTTTAACGTCCTTTACGACTAAACCGGAAACCCTAGGATTACGTATTTACGTTTTCGAACTCCGTTTTTGATGAGACAATTTTTATTGGATTTGTTTTCTGACGTTGATTCATAATTTATAAAAACGTTTTTCATAAAACGACCCGAGGGCACGCGAATCGAGAAAACTAGAATCGAGGAATACCCGTAAACTAGTGAGATGGGACAAAATACATTGTCCCACCCCACTAGCTTAAATGGGACGGCAACCTTGTGTACAACACACCAATTTGGTGGCAATTTTCTAAGTTAATAACTTACACATGTCCTTTGCTTACAACTTAAGCTTACCATCCAACAAAACTAGCTACCAAAACCACACTTTCTCATTTCACCATGCAAACCACTCACACACACTCTCTCCCTCTTGCCATTGCCGTCCCACTTTTCTCCCACAAACACCCTTTGATCTTGATTCAACCATGAAATCCTATGTTATACTTGCATATGTTGAAGCCCTTTTGAAACCCTATTGATTGGTGGTACTTATAACATCCAAGGAGGAGTATTCATGGTGTCTTGGGGC
The DNA here is from genome assembly GCA_025667525.1 of Glebionis coronaria. Classification (NCBI taxonomy): domain Eukaryota; kingdom Viridiplantae; phylum Streptophyta; class Magnoliopsida; order Asterales; family Asteraceae; genus Glebionis; species Glebionis coronaria. The sequence continues at coordinate 253,263,513 of CM046878.1, forward strand.
TGATTTTCCACAAGGAGTATATGAAGAATGGTGGTCTTGAAGATGGTCTTGGTGCATCACAAGTTTCTCCATCAAAAATCCATGTTTTGATCAACCTACATCATCATGGTGGTATAAAGATTGTCCTCCTCATCTTCTTGTTATTTTGATTATGTAAACATGTATTTTATTTCCTATTGTATATATTTATGATGATTATATGATGATAAAAATGTTATGTGGGGATTTGGTGTTGATAAACATGATTAAAAAGGTGAAAACCCATAAAAAACAAGGTTAAAATCTTGGTTAAAAATGTTGGCTGTATAAAACAGTAAAGAAACAGGTCATGGACTGATAAAATGATGAAGTAGAATCCATTTACAGTAAGCTATATGTCTTGTACACATGTGAGAGTTGGCCATGCAATGGAATCATTGAAATGAGTGAGATATGATCAAAACAAGTTTAAGGTACAAATCTGAGTTCACTGTTTTGGACGATTTTTAGAAACTACTTAGAAGATGATTCAACAGTAGCTATAGAAGAGTTAAATGTATAAAATATCATTTAGTTTATGTGATAAAAATTTGAGCTTCTATCTCCATATAGAACTCAAGATATGGCAGTTTTGGTGAAAGTGAAGATAAAAATCAGATTTTTGGAAATTAAAGTATAATACTATTATATAAGCACTCAAAATTTAATAGTATAAAATATAAATTAAAACCCACTAACTTATATAATACATTTATATAAATATGTACAATGGTAAATAAGTGGACATTTTATAAAAATGGTAACTTGTTAAGTTTTATAAGTGATAAAACTATAAACTTGATTTTTACGACTTTTTCGGCTATCGCCGTAAAATTAACGTTTTTCGCCAAATAAAACTTAGACGACCAAACCCGTCTAATGTAAAGTTTATAAAAATCATATACTGATATATATAAGTATCTAATACAAGTAAAAACCGATAAAACCCGAACTATAAGAAATACGGACATTTACGAGCTAATTAAGCATATTGGACTAATAATTGGACTAAATAAGATAAAAACTTGTAAAAAGAACTTATTGGGCTTAACCGATTTGGGCCCAACATGGAAATTATACATACTGATAAAACAAGTATAACAAGGATTAAAACAAGCTAAAGAACTTATAATAAGTTTATAGGACTTAAAACGTGTAAATAAGTAAAACTAGTAAACTAGTATAAAAGTTATCGACATATAACACTAAAATGAGTAAACGAGAATATGTAAACCCACTTGATCATCATATATATATCATCATCATATGTATAAATAATTTTTATTTTTATAAAGTCATTGGACATGAGTCTAAGACGAGTATTATTTGTCTAGGTTTCCGTGATTGAAGCACGTACCGTACGTCCGAATTGCCGATAACCCGCCTTCCCACATCAACGTAAGTTCATAGCCTCGCACTCTTTTAAAGGTTTTTATAAATGTTTTATAAACCCGCGAGGGAGATAACATGTTAGTTTTTATAAAATTAGGACACCATTTGTCCCGATTGTTTGTTTATTGATTTTGGACCCGAATGATTGAATGACCCGATTGTATGACCCGATAAATGATTAATGGACCCGATAGATGAAATCAAATGGATTATTAAAGTTAGGTTATGTCACTAAAAGTCCCATTAGCATGAATTGTGAACTACCGGGATTTGGTAGACGCTTATGCATTTAATAGTACTATTTGGGGACGATCACCCCAGTTCGCGCCTTGACGGTTGATCCCCGTCGTGCCACATTGATTGGTAAGCGAATTTATGTATGAGAAGATTTTCATAGCGTGACCTTTGTGACGACACGCTTCTTTAGATGGGCAAATTGAGTATCGGGTTAGCTACCCGTTGTTTGTTTTAGTAAGGTAACAATGTCATGCGGCTTATAATAATCCAAAACTAACGAAATACTACTAGACGCTCCGAATTACGATGTATTGCCTGACTAGCAATACTGGGTCATACTATTGATATTATGTTTGTGTTTTGGTTTTCATAACCATATTCATATAACGGTTTTTATTTTCATACAACGTCATAAGACGTATTGTATGACGTTTTTACGACATTGGCTCGTATATTGATTTTTAAGGCAAACGCCTATATTATGATTTTGATAAAGATTTGTATAAAATGATTTTGGCTATTTTATGGCCTATTACAATGATTTGTACGAAATGATTTTGGTACTAATTTCATACCAAAGTTATATTGATGGAATTTATTAAACTCTATGAATTCACTCGGCGTTATCGCTGACCTTTTCTTATAACATGTTTTGTCTCAGGTACTTGAAGGTAATTCTCGGGAAGACGACAAGAATTCATGGCCCGCACTTAAACAATATTTTCCATTCAAATTCTTTGTAAAACTTGTATGAAATAATATGACTTGGGACCTATGTAACTTTGATATTTATGAATGGAAATGCTTTAATTAATAAACGACGCGATTTTTATGCGTTGTCTATGATGTGAGTAATGTGCTATCCCGTAACACCAACGAGTCTTCCGCTGTATTGAGTTGTATAAATTTGGGGGTGTTACAGTTTGGTACCAGAGCTCTCGTTATAGAGAACGAAAGATTTTTAAAACCAAGGTTTTGAATAAAACATTTCAAAATCTTTTAACTATAAACATTTTTCTAAAAATGTCTAAAAATCTTTTGACTATAACGGTGCCGAAGAATTCCCGAGTTACCGACAAGGCCAGACTGAGAAGTGTTATTTTAATATATATATAACTTGGATTATATATATACATATGATGTAATTTTATTACATAATTGTTTGGTGATTATTTTGATATTTATACGAGGTATTTATACGACGTAGATTGTCATAAGAAACCCTAAATCCCCTAGTAAATTAATCGAAGCTATTCTCGTAGGAATTCTAGCTATCCTAGATCTAAACAAAGTTGTGGATATTTATGATCCCAACAAATGGTTTATATTTATAGAAATGTAGATATTAGTCGATTGCGATATTGAAGAAGAATTGGCGAGATTAAATCTGATATCGATGTCATGACGATCTTTCCATATAGAGTGGAGTTTGACAAAACAATACCACCTAGAAAGATGTCATCTGATTCGTTGTCACCCAATTCTTAAATTTGAAATCGAAAGGATGAATGTTGCACTTGAGGCTGTCATTGGAACCATTACCCAAAAGCCTCATGCCACTAGTACCTTTCCGAGAAATCTGATTGAATGTGTGAGTCATCTCATACTAGTGACTCATTTGATAATTGTTGTTGTAAGAGCTATAGGATTGGAAATTAAGTGTTGATCATATCAAGCTTTTATTGCCCTTTTAAGATCTAAGAATAAGGTTGAAAATATTGGAAAATGAGGTAGGATATCGAATTGAGTATAAGTCGATTGAAACTTGAATGAAGTAAAATTTAACTTGTATGGAATATGAGATTGTTAAGAGGAAGTCGTTAAGTTCTGTGATTGAATTATAAAGTTTTGATTGATTGGTAGTTCATGTTAAGGGTTGTTCCTAGGCCGTTGTCCACTAATGAGGATGCCCAGTGTCCAAGAAATTAATTGAAGAAATCTTCTTCTAAATTGGGACCGATGGATCTTCCGGGATAGGTGGGACACCTAATGACTCTTGTAGATTAGTATTCATTGTGGTATCTTTTAAAAATAATCCCTAACTTAACTGAGACATCAGTTGGTAGGATGAGTTTAGTGAATTGTATGACATAGTGACACGTAATGTGTTACGGTACAATTTGACTTGTTTGTGATTAATGAAAAGACTACCTTTGATTGCTAAATTCTACATGTATCGATGTTATCTATCTCTTATTGCTTCATCCTAGTGTTCGCATTAGTGATGCAACCATTGAGCAAGTACTCATCTTGAATTAAGTTACGTTGTGGATTATTCTTTTGAGTGCCATCGAGATCATAAACCTCATGATTAATTGGCTAAGCTCATTTCCTATCATATTGTAGTTAAGTTCTTGGTGAACAACTCTTCATCACTCTTTTGCAGATCACACATTGTCTTTATAAAGTTAAAACGATATCCTTTGAGAAAATTTAATTTTCATCACAATAAGGATTATTCAAAGTGAGATTTATAAGTGATTGATATCAAAATGAAGTTGTTTATGAGACGCTTTGGAAACTTAATTATTTCCATAACAAAGAAAACCTTTGTAAATATATTTTTGATTCTTATTTAAGAATTAAGCATGAAAATGTTTTTATTATAAACATGATGATAAAATTTTGACGAACTGAGTATTGCATCGTTAATCTTGAAATTGTATATAGTTGTGCGCCTACATACAATTTGGAATGGACCATGCAAGACTGATTAGTAGTCACCATAAAACTAATGAATAAACACTACATTTTCTTTGAAGATTGTGAAAGATTAAAATTTTATGAGATCTGCAAAAAGTGAAAAACAAGGACATAGTGTTAGGGACACCTACATATGTGCCTGTAGCATCTATTCTTCTGAGTCGAATTTATTCATCTGTGGAAGTTGTCTTATTTGACAATTGACAATTCTTTCTTGTCCAATTCTCCCGTAGTGAGATTCTTAGGAAAAGTGTTTGATTACCGAGTGTTGATACCCGACTGGATGTATTGACGTTCTTATCATTTCTTATGATTTGATTTCATTTGAATGACTTGGGTAACGATCCGAGGAGCTTTCGAATGCGTACTCAAATTATGAAAACATGGAATATATTCATATTCGTTAAGTGTTTTCGTCTGTATCTGATTTGAAATTATCTCGCGTAGATTATGCGTTGATCTTACTCTTTTAAGGTTAGTTATGTCTCCTAATATCCTTGAATTTGCGAAGGATTATGAATTATCATTAGTCTTTTGAGAAGTTCACATCTTATCGACGGCAATAAAACTGAAAAGTTGATAGTGCCAGTAGAATGGATTGATTGATTATGACATGACGACATTGTCTTAATTGATGGAAACTCGAGTAGAATTTCCCTAAAAAGATAAGATGTTGATTATAAAAAGTGATCTAAATAATTCTTGATGGATGATTATATCCTGCATTTAGACTTGAAATTTATACCATGAATAATTGTGAATTAGTTATAAATATTATAATCTAGAAAGAACTTAAACTAAAATTATTAAAAGATGTTTCCTTATGTGAAACTTTAGGAGGTATTTGTTGATGAATTAACTAGACTTTTGCCATTAAGGCAAGTAGAATTTGGTATTTGATTATATTCTTGGTGCTGCACCTGTGGCTTGTGTACTGTACGTCAGCACCATCTAAATTAAAGGAATTATCGTACAACTAAGAGAGTTGTCAGAGAAAGACTTTATTATACCAAGCCTGTCATCATAAACAGCTATGGTGTTATCATTCCTTATATTTATAGATTACTGTGAACTGAGTAAATTGACAATCGAAAACAATATCCATAACTCGAAATGGAAGATTTGTTCGATCATTTACAAGGTTCTAGCGTATGTTTTAAAGATTTGATCTACGACATGGTTATTATCAACTTCGCGTCCGCGAAGAAGATTATTTATTCCAATCACTACATCCGGTACTTGTAATGAACATTATGAGTTTCACGTGATGTCGTTTGGATTGACTAACACACATGTAGCATTCTTAAATTTGGTGAATCACGTGTGTAGGCTGTGATTTGATAAATTCATGCTCGTGATCATTAAGGACTATTTGTTTGTTTATAAGAATAAGAATGAGTTAATAATTAATTATAGATTGCCCTGAATTGGCCGAACAATTAAAACCTGTATCTTGAATATTTAACATGAGATTTAAGACTTAATCATTTATATGATTTAACCGTGTGATTAATAGATAATGGAATATAAATTGACTCTCTAAAATTTAGAAGTCATTTAAGACATTGACTTATACTAAAAAGAAAGTGCAAATATATTTTGACAAATGTTTTAACAAAGGATTTTTAAGGGATTATTCCCTTATACACAAACCATTTAACTAAACTTCTTTTTAGGGGTAAATGTTTGTGTATACCTCAAGATAACCTAAAAGGGATTGAGGAAACCATTTGAACCATGACTTGAAATTTGAAACGATAATTTACGCTTTTCAAACTAAGAAAATTTTGACCACAGTATAACCAAAGATTATTTTTCGAACATTTACGAATCCTATTAATTATTTTCGATAAATCAACAAAAATCGTGTTAATTAAATTCAAATTTGTTTTTGAACATTTTATATAATTGGTCGAACTAAGAAATTTAAAATTTTTACGTTTACGCTTCATAAAAATTAACTAATAATTATTTAATTAATTATAATAATTATCGACGCTTTAGACGACGGATTGAGTAAAACAGATAAAGATAATAGTAAAGACGAAACTGAAACATAGAAGATATGAAGAAATAATTTTGAATAAATACGGTTATGATATTTATTTCATCAGGGAAGTGAACGTAATTACTGACACGTTATGTATAAAAGATAAAGAACCAATTAGGACATATTCCTTAATAATGAAGGTGCAAAATAAATTTCCGAACAATTTAAAGTATAGCCGATGCTTATAAAAAGGATAATATAGATAATAAAAAGGGGGTTCGCGGCTAATGTGAACCATTAGAAATCAGGAGCCGATGGCGTTAAATGATTAAAGGTCCATTTGTGAATGTCTAAATAGGGAAGATTGTGAGATATAGTTATGTTGGAGTCTTGTAAGTATAAGTATTCTATTTATGTCATTTTTGACTAAAAGTATCTTTGTCTGAAGAAGTTGTACTAATGACAAATTATGAAGGCAGACATCGCCTCATACATTAGTAAACGTCTAGCTATTTCAAAGGTCATCATCTGAATTTGATTCGATTTGGGTCATCGTCGACAGACTGACCAAATCTGCTAATATCATTCCTGTTAATGATAGAATCTTGATGAAGAAAATGACTCTTTTGTATTTAAAGGAGTTGTGTAAACATGGTGTGCCTGTATCGATCATCTCTATCAAGATCCTCGCTTCGCATCGAATTTCTAGAGATTTGCTCAGAAGTCATTGAGAACGAACCTTGATGAGAGTACTATGTACCACCCCAATCGAAGGGACGAGGTAAAGTAACGATACAAAATACTATAAACGCTGTTCTATGTTTGAATGATTGACCCTTGGTAATAGACCGTATAATCGCGTTCCTTTGAAAGGATTATCATTGATAACCATCGTGTTAGGATTAAGATCGAATCTTGTTAGGATCTAAATATTAGAGCATCTGTAAGCAGGAGTTGAGATAAAGACACCCGACATACACCCATTGTGAGTTGGACATGTCTTTTAGGTTTAAGGTTTCCTATGATGGCGAACCTAACCTTACAAAATACTCGACCCGCGAGACCTGAAATGATTGTTGAAATTAGGATCTAATTACTAACTGCCGGTAGTGGGCAGGAGATTATGTGAATGTGAAATGTAGATCTTGAAGTGCCAAATGGGTAGCGAAGTTATGCCACAATTTTTAACCTTGGGAAAAATGAATTCATGATCTGACAAATCATGGGATATAAGTCCCCGTTGTATGGGACCATTGAGATGATGTAAAAGTTGGGATTGAAAGGCATACAAGCTGGATCTACCCTAGGACTTCAAGAATTGCATGAATTATGTTTCGTAAATCGAACTTGATGGAATATCTATCAAGTGAAAATCTGATTGTTCTTAGTAAAGCTTAGATCGGTGAAAAGTTGCATTCATCAGAAACCCGTGAACATCATGGATAGAGAAAGTAAGTCAACATTTAGCCTGATCTTATTCCCGTAGTTATGTTTGATAGAACTCGCGTATTGTAACGAATTACACTTGTGAGAAAAGACCGAATGTGGAGGAAATCCCCCACATGGCTTTAACTCTATAAGAAGCGAGTAGTAAGGTAAGATGATCTTTGAGGACAAAGATCCTGTTTAGGGGTAAATGCTATGACAATCCGTCAATTTATGGTCAATATTTTATTCTCAATATTTATTTGAAAATATTATTTTATGAACTCACTTATCTTTGGGAAGAAATTTGGATTTACGTCTTGGAGTAGCATCGGCTACGTCTAAACCGGAGGATTCAACGTTACGTGCTTACGTTTACATACACCGTCTTTGGTGACAGTCCGACATTTCAGAAAATAAATTTATCTGTGAATATTATTTTGGAGTTTTAAATTTGTGTTGGTTCATAAACTCACAAATTTACGAGAAGAGATTAGGACTTACGATTTTATTTTAACGTCCTTTACGACTAAACCGGAAACCCTAGGATTACGTATTTACGTTTTCGAACTCCGTTTTTGATGAGACAATTTTTATTGGATTCGTTTTGTGACGTTGATTCATAATTTATAAAAATGTTTTTCGTAAAACGACCCGAGGGCACGCGAATCGAGAAAACTAGACTCGAGGAATACCCGTAAACTAGTGAGATGGGACAAAATACATTGTCCCACCCCACTAGCTTAAATGGGACGGCAACCTTGTGTACAACACACCAATTTGGTGGCAATTTTCTAAGTTAATAACTTACACATGTCCTTTGCTTACAACTTAAGCTTACCATCCAACAAAACTAGCTACCAAAACCACACTTTCTCATTTCACCATGCAAACCACTCACACACACTCTCTCCCTCTTGCCATTGCCGTCCCACTTTTCTCCCACAAACACCCTTTGATCTTGATTCAACCATGAAATCCTATGTTATACTTGCATATGTTGAAGCCCTTTTGAAACCCTATTGATTGGTGATACTTATAACATCCAAGGAGGAGTATTCATGGTGTCTTGGGGCTGATTTTCCACAAGGAGTATATGAAGAATGGTGGTCTTGAAGATGGTCTTGGTGCATCACAAGTTTCTCCATCAAAAATCCATGTTTTGATCAACCTACATCATCATGGTGGTATAAAGATTGTCCTCCTCATCTTCTTGTTATTTTGATTATGTAAACATGTATTTTATTTCCTATTGTATATATTTATGATGATTATATGATGATAAAAATGTTATGTGGGGATTTGGTGTTGATAAACATGATTAAAAAGGTGAAAACCCATAAGAAACAAGGTTAAAATCTTGGTTAAAAATGTTGGCTGTATAAAACAGTAAAGAAACAGGTCATGGACTGATAAAATGATGAAGTAGAATCCATTTACAGTAAGCTATATGTCTTGTACACATGTGAGAGTTGGTCATGCAATGGAATCATTGAAATGAGTGAGATATGATCAAAACAAGTTTAAGGTACAAATCTGAGTTCACTGTTTTGGACGATTTTTAGAAACTACTTAGAAGATGATTCAACAGTAGCTATAGAAGAGTTAAATGTATAAAATATCATGTAGTTTATGTGATAAAAATTTGAGCTTCTATCTCCATATAGAACTCAAGATATGGCAGTTTTGGTGAAAGTGAAGATAAAAATCAGATTTTTGGAAATTAAAGTATAATACTATTATATAAGCACTCAAAATTTAATAGTATAAAATATAAATTAAAACCCACTAACTTATATAATACATTTATATAAATATGTACAATGGTAAATAAGTGGACATTTTATAAAAATGGTAACTTGTTAAGTTTTATAAGTGATAAAACTATAAACTTGATTTTTACGACTTTTTCGGCTATCGCCGTAAAATTAACGTTTTTCGCCAAATAAAACTTAGACGACCAAACCCGTCTAATTTAAAGTTTATAAAAATCATATACTAATATATATAAGTATCTAATACAAGTAAAAACCGATAAAACCCGAACTATAAGAAATACGGACATTTACGAGCTAATTAAGCATATTGGACTAATAATTGGACTAAATAAGATAAAAACTTGTAAAAAGAACTTATTGGGCTTAACCCATTTGGGCCCAACATGGAAAGTATACATACTGATAAAACAAGTATAACAAGGATTAAAACAAGCTAAAGAACTTATAATAAGTTTATAGGACTTAAAACGTGTAAATAAGTAAAACTAGTAAACTAGTAAACTAGTATAAAAGTTATCGACATATAACACTAAAATGAGTAAACGAGAATATGTAAACCCACTTGATCATCATATATATATAATCATCATATGTATAAATAATTTTTATTTTTATAAAGTCATTGGACATGAGTCTAAGACGAGTATTATTTGTCTAGGTTTCCGTGATTGAAGCACGTACCGTACGTCCGAATTGCCGATAACCCGCCTTCCCACATCAACGTAAGTTCATAGCCTCACACTCTTTTAAAGGTTTTTATAAATGTTTTATAAACCCGCGAGGGAGATAACATGTTAGTTTTTATAAAATTAGGACACCATTTGTCCCGATTGTTTGTTTATTGATTTTGGACCCGAATGATTGAATGACCCGATTGTATGACCCGATAAATGATTAATGGACCCGATAGATGAAATCAAATGGATTATTAAAGTTAGGTTATGTCACTAAAAGTCCCATTAGCATGAATTGTGAACTACCGGGATTTGGTAGACGCTTATGCATTTAATAGTACTATTTGGGGACGATCACCCCAGTTCGCGCCTTGACGGTTGATCCCGGTCGTGCCACATGGATTGGTAAGTGAATTTATGTATGAGAAGATTTTCATAGCGTGACCTTTGTGACGACACGCTTCTTTAGATGGGCAAATTGAGTATCGGGTTAGCTACCCGTTGTTTGTTTTAGTAAGGTAACAATGTCATGCGGCTTATAATAATCCAAAACTAACGAAATACTACTAGACGCTCCGAATTATGATGTATTGCCTGACTAGCAATACTGGTTCATACTATTGATATTATGTTTGTGTTTTGGTTTTCATAACCATATTCATATAACGGTTTTTATTTTCATACAACGTCATAAGACGTATTGTATGACGTTTTTACGACATTGGCTCGTATATTGATTTTTAAGGCAAACGCCTATACTATGATTTTGATAAAGATTTGTATAAAATGATTTTGGCTATTTTATGGCCTATTACAATGATTTGTACGAAATGATTTTGGTACTAATTTCATACCAAAGTTATATTGATGGAATTTATTAAACTCTATGAATTCACTCGGCGTTATCGCTGACCTTTTCTTTTAACATGTTTTGTCTCAGGTACTTGAAGGTAATTCTCGGGAAGACGACAAGAATTCATGGCCCGCACTTAAACAATATTTTCCATTCAAATTCTTTGTAAAACTTGTATGAAATAATATGACTTGGGACCTATTTAACTTTGATATTTATGAATTGAAATGCTTTAATTAATAAACGACGTGATTTTTATGCGTTGTCTATGATGTGAGTAATGTGCTATCCCGTAACACCAACGAGTCTTCCGCTGTATTGAGTTGTATAAATTTGGGGGTGTTACAAATGAACTATGTGAACAATTGTGAACGTGCTACGTGAGCAATTGTGAACGTGGTTCATAATTATATGAGAAGCGCTGGCATGGAATATATCATGAATGTGATACGTGAATCATACTGTGAACGTGTTACTAGAACATATCATGAACGTATGATGACTGATGAATGAATGCCAAACGATACGGCCTGAGATGTGAAACGTCTGCCTGGTTATGGAATAGTTGTGCTAAATTTGAGTCTGGTCTCTCAAGCTTCCTGTAACCTTAGTCGGTAATAACCTAAGAAACGTGTATCGTGAAATGGCACCCGAACTTGAACGTGAACAATGTTATGAACACAAACGTGAGCTTAAATCACGAAGTAGCATAAAAGATGACTGAAACAACATCATACTGCGAATGAGACGTAAACGTGAAAGTGAAAATAAACATGAACTTAAAGTGGACGTAAACATACACTTGATCGTGAACATGAATTCTGTCTGATATGATGGTCGATGGAATGCCTTGAATTCGTACGATTTACTGCTGAATTTCTAAATTTTCTGCAGATCTGCTGCTACGTGATCCTTTCGGATGAAAGAAATGCGCAGGCTGATTACATGGTTGATGATAACTTAGATAGTATCATACTTTCTCTGAGCCTGTGGTGGCTGATAACGATTTCATGGAATTTCGTCTCATTTCTGTTCAGAAATTTCCAAGGGTTGTAGTAACTCACTAACATGACGGCGTTCTATCTTGAACCTGCAGTAGGTCAGGCATCTAGATATGAACATAGCTGCATTAATGTGTGATGCGGATTCTATTAAAGTTTTGTCTGGGATTATGGAGCATTCTGGTGGAAATCTGGTTGAACAGTCATAAAACATTTTAATGAGATTTATCGGTAATTTTCTGCGGTAGTAGTCAATTGAGTTCTAGAAAGTTGTACTTCGTTCACAGGCGTCAGTCGGGACCATCAGGTGATGGCCTTCACCTTCGCAGCATTGTTTGAAATTTCTTTCTGCTAAGGTAGAATGGCTCAGAAATGCCACTTTGTTCAATTGGAATTCATGTCTGGAAAGCTGTAAATAAAATTTTCTCCTATCGAAGATTCTGTATAACAGTGAGGAGATGATTATCGTGTTCTTTGATACAAGGCTTTTGCCCGTATAAAAAGTTAGAAAGATTCGTTTAAGTATGTCTAATCGAATTGATCTTAGTTCTCTATGTGGCTTCGTTTTATTTTGGTGGAAACAAAGATGTGTCGTTGTAGTGTTTAAAGTAAAATGTGCAAAACAATTAAAGTAATTGTGCTCTTAAAGTAAATCTAAGTCTAATTAAAGTAAAGGTGCAAGTATTTAAAGCGAGACTGAAACTAAAGGGCACTAAGGTAAATGACGTAAACTTAAATCTATCCAAGGCAAACTTAAAGTGCGACTAAAACTAAGACAAGTCTAAAATAAAACTAAGGCAAATAATCTTAAAGTGCGATTAAATAAAAGGCAGGAAAAATAAAGCTTGAAAATAAAAATCAAAGACAAAAGCTAATAAGAACCTGAATACAGCTCATTCGGAATTATCCTTCGTTTGGAACAATCACTCGTCCTAAATGTCACCTTCGGTTGAAATGATTCTTCTTTACTTGGACTATTACCAAAATCCTTGATCCGGAACAAATTGATCTGAATATGTCACTTATCCAAAACAATGCTTCGTTCGGAACTTACTGATTCGGAACTCTCACTTGTTGCCTTGATTCGGAACAAATTGGTCACCCTTGATTCGGAAGTTGTAAAATTTGCCTTGATCCGGAACTTCTTATCAACCCTTGATTCGGAAGATTCCGAATGAACCTCCTTGATTCAGAAGTTCACACTTCCGAATGAACAATCACTGAATCAGAACTAACTCTTCGTTCGGAAGTTTCGTTCGGAAGTTCGTTCGGAACTTTCGTTCGGAACTTCGTTCGGAAGTGTTGATTCGGAACTTTTGAAAGTTCCGAATGAATTGCTTGATCCGGAACTTTTTAAGTTCCGAATGAAGGTCTTGATTCGGAAGTTTTAAAGTTCCGAATGAACAGTAGCTGACTCGGAAGTTTTCCTTCGTCCGGAACTTTGAATGTTCCGGATGAACAACTTGACTCGGAACTTTTGTTGATCCCAAATCTTCCGAGTGAACACTTGATTCGGAACTTTGGAAGTTCCGAATGAACAAACTCCCTTCCTTGGTTCGGAAGTTTTCACCCTGAAAGATCAGAAACACAAACAACTTTCCCGAAGAACAAGGGAAACAGTAACAGCAGAAATAATCACAAATTAATCAAAATCAAACACACGGATAAATATAAACAAAAACGAATCAACAAATAAACATCAACAAACAATTAAAAACATGAAATCAAACAACTTTATCCACAATAATCAAAAACCACTTGGATCAAAATAAAAGCATGAACATGAACATAACATAAACACATGAATCTAAGAATAAGAAAGGTAGATAAGAGATTGACAAGATAAAATAAAGATTTGACAATAATTAAAGTGAAAACTTACTTGGAATTAAATGGTAATTAAGGTGCATAACATGAATTTAAATTGACAAGTAATGTAAATGACAAGATAAGTAAATGGTGGAAGGTCTAATTGTCACTATTAGCCAACAAGAGTGAAAAATGACTAATCCTAATCTATTTATAGGGGAGGATTAAGGAAGCTTCCTCCCTTCCTTCCTTTCTTGTTAATTGCAAGATTAAGTCCCTTTCTTCTTAATTCTTCATTAATTGCGTCATTAGTCATTTTCTTCTAATCTTCTTTAAACTTGGACTTAAGGGACTTTTGGCTTCGGGATTTCTTTGAACTCGTCTTTAAATTCTTCAATAAAATAGACTTGAATTCTTCGGCTTTTGATAAACTTCCGTCTTTTGACTTTTTCTTCGATAACTCTTCAGAATTGGTCGTGGACTTCCGTTCTTTTTGCACTCTTGACTTCTTGACTTCGTCTTTCATTCTTTTCTTCAATAAAAGTCCGTAAATGCCCGTGAATGTCCGTGTTTTCTCCACTTTTCACCTTTTCATCCTAAATCAAAACAAAAACACAAACCACGCATAATTCCGACATAAAAGACATAAAATACACGTTTTGGTCCGGTTATTTTTGTAATTAAGTGGTAGAAAAGATGGGTGTTTACACACCTATCAAATCCCCCACACTTGACCATTGCAATGTCCTCATGCAATGCATTAGTTACAAAGCAAGATTACACTTTTCATCCTAATCGATCCACGTTGGCCTTTATTAAAGAGATAGAAAATTAGAGACATATAAAATAAAGAAATCAAAAGCATACCTTGGGTTTTGAAAATGTTATGAATAATCATCATCCTCAAGTTTTCACTTTCTCCAAACCAAGCTTAAAAACGAGATCATTGTTATTATAAGTTAGTAGACTATCACGAACTCATGTGGGTCAATTACTCACTTAGACTCCCTTATTCCTAGGTGTATCTCTTATATTTTATTTATGTCTTGAATGATCACGAGGATGCATTGTTTGACTTATTTCGATAGTTATTTAGTCTGAAAATAAAGTGCACGATTTAATCAATAGTTAGCTAAAGGACCAAATCTTTTAAAACTGCTTCTCGGGACCTCATAAAGTTCATATCTTGGCATAACTCGCTTCGCGATTTGAGACCTTTCTCGGACCGATATTTGGCAGCGACTTCATACTTCAAACCTTGAGAGACGTTCATGAAATAATGGTCTTCTCTTCATAATGGGAATTCTTCACTTTGAAGTTTTGAGAGATTTATACTTGGACCACGACTTCTTCATTTTTCTCCAATCTTTGTTTTGGACTTTGATATACAACGATCCGCCTCCTTTTATGACTTGGATCTATTTATCCTCATACCTTGTTAGGGTCTTTTCGGATACACTTCTCCATGACTTTTGGGGAGTTTATCTTTACGTCGTGTGTCTCGATCCTTCATATTGATTTTCGATAAATGATTCTTCACATCACTTTGGATCTTTAGCAACAAAACATAGCCCTCATGCCTTGTTAGGGCCTTTTCGGACTTGCCAATCTTCGCGTCCCGCTTCAATAAGTTATGCCTTGGCTATGAACTCTAATCCATACCGAGCAACTTTTAAACGATCTGGGGCTAGAAGCTAAGTAACTTTTCAAATCGTACAACCTTATTTATTAGCAGATAAATTTATTAGCAAGCGATGGGAGAATAGGCTCATAATTTACTCACATAAATTCACGAAAGAATACCGAACTTATAATTGGCATTATCATCTCTCGTTCTCCACAGTTTAAAATCTCAAGTAATGAGACTCGTGGATGCTTAGCCTATTAAATCAAAGTTTTGGGTTTTCGAGTCGCCTATAGGATCTTGCAAATTCTTAGACTTTTTCAAGTTTAGAAATCGCATCTTAAAGTTCCCTTGATAAACGACTCTCTAGGATCAGTTATAGGAACTTGCGAAAAGTTCTTGTTCTTAACCCGTGAGAGTTAAGACTTTCGCGTTTTATAGCTCCCTATATAAAAG
The DNA here is from genome assembly GCA_025667525.1 of Glebionis coronaria. Taxonomy (NCBI): domain Eukaryota; kingdom Viridiplantae; phylum Streptophyta; class Magnoliopsida; order Asterales; family Asteraceae; genus Glebionis; species Glebionis coronaria. The sequence continues at coordinate 253,279,473 of CM046878.1, forward strand.
CCTAGCAAAACTTGACTTAAACACGTTAAGGATACTAGCTAGAGTAAACTCGGATTGAGTCAAAAGATTCACAACGTTTGAAAATTAAAACCACTTATTAAACATTTATTCTAATAAGGAAAGAAAATAACTATACAAAGGGAAAAACTAATAAGCCAAAATAGATCAAAAATTTTGAAAAATGTCGGAAAAAAATTGATTTTCCGGTTAAAATGAGGACAAATACAAGGAAAAGACCACTTAACTTCGATAGAAGTCCCCCCTACACTTAAGATAAACATTGTCCTCAATGTTTAAGCATGTGGGAGTAAACTCCCCTACACTTAGGACATTGTGCACGTTGTTTAAATTTCGCTAAGGAAAAGACAACTAAAGAGATTCCTATTTTAATATTGAGAAAATATAAAATAGTGAATCGAAAAGAGTTTAGGATAGAACCGGGAAGAAGTAGAACACGGAATCACGGGTCGTCAAGAATCATCAAGAGTGGATCATTGAAGCTCGAATCCCTGATTAAGAAGTGAGGAGAGGAAAGCAAACCAAAGGGTCCCCCTACACTTATGGTAAAGAAAGCGAAAAGATAGATGCATGGGTTGCCTCCCAAGAAGCGCTTGGTTTTTGTTAACCGAGTCGTGAGCCTGACTCGACCTTGATCATCAACGGAAGAAGCGTGAAACATATCCACCAGGATCAAAGACATAGTTTTCATCCATCAATAAGCAAGAGCTTAAGGCGAACAAGGCAAGCCAAAGAAGAGTAGGCAGGGTTCCCTTAAGCAGTGATGGAGCACAGTAGAAGCAAGGATGAAGTGGTGCAAGCATGTCTTCAATGGTTCCAAAGATTTTTCCTTTTATTTCATCAGGTGGATCTTCTTCACACTCGGCTGAGCCTGAGTGCTATTTTCCCCTGAAGGAAAAGGTGTTCGACCCCGGTATTGAAGTCTTTAAGCCATCTCAGTATCCCGCAAAGAAGCACAACCTCGTCCTCAGAAGGAAGACAAAGAGGTGTCAAATCATAAGTGCAACGGATTTCGGTGTCGACCGGTTTCTTCTCCTTTGACAAAATGCTCTTCAAATCCAAAGTAGGATCAAGGCGATAATCTTCAAAGTCCAAAGGAGGAGCATCACTCTCATGAGGGAAATATGTGTTGAGAAATTCAGAGAAATCTTCCTCAAATGAATAATCGTCCAAAGTAGGATCGAGTGATGGCGGAGGATCTTCATCATGTGAAGAATCGCTCGAGAGAGTATCAACCTCATCAAAATCATCGAAAGTGGGCAGCTCGGGATACTCAGAAGTACAATCAAAATCATCCGAGTCTGAGCTAGAATCATCATCATAAGCATCAAAGACCGGTTGAGAATCATAAATGGGAGAAGCGTCCAAAGTAGAGTGAGAATCATCCACATTATCTTCAAAGAGTGGATTATCAGTGGAAGACTCGAATAGAGGATTGTCATAGACGGTAAAGTCATCGAGCACATTTATCATATTCACTGATTCTCGGCCTCCAAAGGATTTGCCTGTAAGCTTCCCAATTTTAAAAACTTTTGAATCATCCCCGACTCGTAAGATTAACTCACCTTCGACCACATCTACTAAAGCACGTCCGGTTCTCAAGAATGGCCGACCAAGTATTAAAGGAATACGAGGGTCCATTTCATAATCAACTACGACAAAATCGACCGGGAAAGTAAATGTGCCAACTTTGATAAACACATCTTCGGCTATACCAACGGGGTAAGCGAGAGTGCGGTTTGCAAGTTCGAGAGTCATCTTTGTTGGAATGAGATCGGGTAATGATAGTGTTTTCCAAACACTTAGTGGCATCAAATTAATACTAGCCCCGAGATCAGCAAGGGCAGTAAATTCTTCAGTTTTGTTGAACACGCAAGGCAACACAAAACGACTGGGATCTCCAAGCTTTTCCGGAAGTTCTCTAAGAAGAACTGCAGGAGGAGTTTTCATTTAATCGTGTGTTGGCGAGTTCAATCAGCTTCTCCTTCTTGCTAAGCAATTCTTTGAATGCTTTGACAAATTTCGGCATGTGGCAAAGTGCTTCAACAAGGCTAATGTTGATGGTCATTTTAGATAGCATATCCACATATTTCGATACTTGACAGTCATTCTTGGTTAGCTCGTTGGTCTTGCCTATGCGAGAAGGGTATGGGATTCTGGGTTGATAAGGGTTAGGTGAAGGTGTAGTTGGTGAAGGTTGTGATGATGAAGGGTCCTTCCGAGATACATCGTCATTACGAGGCGGAGACGGTAATGGTGTACTAATACTAGGTGTAGGTGGAGTAGGGATACATGATGGTGGAGGAGGTGTAAATGATGGTGGTGGGATAGGTGGATCGACAATGGTAATTCCACTACGCGTAGTTATAGCACTCACATTAGCTCTCGGATTAGTGACGGTGTTTGAAGGTAGAGAACCCGAAGAAGAAGAAGGTTGAGCTTCGGGCAAGAAACTAGCCAACAGATTCTTTAATTCAGTTGTTTGAGTGATGAAGGAGGATTGAAGATTATCACGAACCTCGGTTCTGATGTCATTACCTTGCTTCAAGATATCTCCTTTCAAATTGATTATTTGGCTCTATAGATTCTTGATTTGCTCACCTTGAGTCGAAGGACAATCGGAGTATGAGTGAGGACCGCCACATGTTTCACAAGGATTAGCAACCGCTTTAACTTGTTGTTGTTGTTGGTTTGAAGCGAGAAGCGTAATACTTTTGCTCATTTCGGCCATCATGCGGGTGAGTTCGGTCATCTCAGGGTTTGCTGAGGTAGAAGAAACATTGACTCTCGGGTTGTTCCTAGAAGAAGCAGAGGAATCCCAGTTCTTGTGGTGAGTAGTCATGTTCTCTATTAACTCTCTACACTCCTCGGGTCTCCTTTTCATGTATGTGCCACCGGCGGCTGCATTGATCGTATCACGATCTCGAAAAGTCAATCCGTTGTAGAAAGTATCGATTAAGGTGACGGGAAGCATGTTGTGGTTTGGACAACGGTCGATCAAGACATTATATCTCTCCCAAGCATCAAAAAGAGATTCATCAGGGTCTTGCATGAAACCGCTGATCTGATTGTGAAGGCTTGTGACCATGGATGGTGGAAAGTAGCGCGACAAAAAGCGTTGAGTCATATCATCCCAAGTGTGAATAGAATTCTTCGGGAGACGATCAAACCATTTCTCGGCATGATGCGATAAAGTATGTGGAAAGAGTTGTAGGCGGAGAACATCCATTGTGGCACCAGGCAACTTCATGCTTTGGGTGATTGTAATGAACTTGTCGAGGTGTTTGTTGGCATCATCATCAGGCAATCCTCTAAATGGGTTTGTTTGTACTTGCTGAATCATGTGGTGCTTCAACGAAAACTCAGGAGCGTTGATTTGCATCGGCGCAATCGGTCCTCCTCGTCCAAACATGGTTGGTTGACAAAGTTCCTCCATGATCCGAAGATCGGGCTGTGGAAGAGCATTGTTGTTACTGTTGAGGTGCGGTAGTTGATTATTGTTGTTAACACCTGCCATACTTAAATCTTCTTGAGGCTCGGGCTCTTGATAATTAGAAGATCTAGTACGCATACACTTGAAAATGCAAAAGAAAACAAAACCAAACACAAAAACAATATATATACACAATAAAGATAAAATCCTTTTGGATTTTTGAAAATTTTAATTTTTTATGGATTTTTATCAATTTTTAATTTTTTATGATTTTTTTGAATTTTTTATGCAAGAAAAATAACGTTCACAAGTGAACGGATCCCAAAAAGCAACGTGTCTCTCACAGAAAACTGTTGATCTTAACGAAAAGAGCCGGCAGCGGCGCCATTTGATACAAGGCTTTTGCCCGTATAAAAAGTTAGAAAGATTCGTTTAAGTATGTCTAATCGAATTGATCTTAGTTCTCTATGTGGCTTCGTTTTATTTTGGTGGAAACAAAGATGTGTCGTTGTAGTGTTTAAAGTAAAATGTGCAAAACAATTAAAGTAAATGTGCTCTTAAAGTAAATCTAAGTCTAATTAAAGTAAAGGTGCAAGTATTTAAAGCGAGACTGAAACTAAAGGGCACTAAGGTAAATGACGTAAACTTAAATCTATCTAAGGCAAACTTAAAGTGCGACTAAAACTAAGACAAGTCTAAAATAAAACTAAGGCAAATAATCTTAAAGTGCGATTAAATAAAAGGCAGGAAAAATAAAGCTTGAAAATAAAAATCAAAGACAAAAGCTAATAAGAACCTGAATACAGCTCATTCGGAATTATCCTTCGTTTGGAACAATCACTCGTCCTAAATGTCATCTTCGGTTGAAATGATTCTTCTTTACTTGGAATATTACCAAAATCCTTGATCCGGAACAAATTGATCTGAATATGTCACTTATCCAAAACAATGCTTCGTTCGGAACTTACTGATTCAGAACTCTCACTTGTTGCCTTGATTCGGAACAAATTGGTCACCCTTGATTCGGAAGTTGTAAAATTTGCTTTGATCCGGAACTTCTTATCAACCCTTGATTCGGAAGATTCCGAATGAACCTCCTTGATTCGGAAGTTCAGACTTCCGAATGAACAATCACTGAATCGGAACTAACTCTTCGTTCGGAAGTTTCGTTCGGAAGTTCGTTCGGAACTTTCGTTCGGAACTTCGTTCGGAAGTGTTGGTTCGGAACTTTTGAAAGTTCCGAATGAATTGCTTGATCCGGAACTTTTTAAGTTCCGAATGAAGGTCTTGATTCGGAAGTTTTAAAGTTCCGAATGAACAGTAGGTGACTCGGAAGTTTTCCTTCGTCCGGAACTTTGAATGTTCCGGATGAACAGCTTGACTCGGAACTTTTGTTGATCCCAAATCTTCCGAGTGAACACTTGATTCGGAACTTTGGAAGTTCCGAATGAACAAACTCCCTTCCTTGGTTCGGAAGTTTTCACCCTGAAAGATCAGAAACACAAACAACTTTCCCGAAGAACAAGGGAAACAGTAACAGCAGAAATAATCACAAATTAATCAAAATCAAACACACAGATAAATATAAACAAAAACGAATCAACAAATAAACATCAACAAACAATTAAAAACATGAAATCAAACAACTTTATCCACAATAATCAAAAACCACTTGGATCAAAATAAAAGCATGAACATGAACATAACATAAACACATGAATCTAAGAATAAGAAAGGTAGATAAGAGATTGACAAGATAAAATAAAGATTTGACAATAATTAAAGTGAAAACTTACTTGGAATTAAATGGTAATTAAGGTGCATAACATGAATTTAAATTGACAAGTAATGTAAATGACAAGATAAGTAAATGGTGGAAGGTCTAATTGTCACTATTAGCCAACAAGAGTGAAAAATGACTAATCCTAATCTATTTATAGGGGAGGATTAAGGAAGCTTCCTCCCTTCCTTCCTTTCTTGTTAATTGCAAGATTAAGTCCCTTTCTTCTTAATTCTTCATTAATTGCAGTGCTGTTTGATGTTAACACTGGAAGGATTTCCACTCATCATTGTGAATACTAAGTAGTATCACTCTGAGTGTTCTAGCAATATCGCAAGGATATAGCGTAGGACTCTCTTGATCTTCATCCATGTGTCCTAACGAGATTTGATTGATCTCTTGGCTCTAGACTCGATTTGTGCACTTTTAGTGGTCGGAGGCTCGAGCAGATGCCACCTATTCAATATCAACTATCTCGGAGTGAGAAAGTCAATAGAAGTCGTGTTGATCTCCGTGACAATAAAACAAACTTCTTTTGAGAGAAGCCTGAGTAGCTAGGAAAGGGTTGTGCTTCACATCACTGGGTCCATGATGAGTTGTCTTCATGATGTGTTGACCCGGTTTCTTCCTAAGTTGTATGGAGGGCTTCTTTCTTTACACCCTTTATCCTTACATTTCTTTTTCATTCTTCAACCCCTTCAATGCTTACCAAGACATCATTAATAGCACCTTGTTGTGATTGTTCCAGTGCTATCATCAGTACTTAGTCGGCATTCAGCTACGTTCACATTCTACTCCATCTTTCCTAAGGACTTCTAATAATCTATTGGATTGTCACTGGGAAGATCCCTCCGGTTCTGGTTGGATCATAGGACTTAAACCTAACCACCCTTTTGACACCAATAACGTCGTGAATTAAAGATGTTGTGGGTATTTGATCGTAACCATGAAAACCACTTTAAATTCTAACAAAGTTTTTGAAAACATTTAACACCTTGCTAGTTTTGTCGTTTCAGAAATGCTCCCCCTTCACATGTGCATCGATAATCGAAAGTGTTTCGCACATGTAGGTAAGAGTTAAAGTGCTTGAGTCTTATTTAAGATCACATTTTAATCACATTTTCTCCCCTATCTCTAATATATAAAATCTTTTGATATTAGAGATACCAAATTTGATTAAAATATATTTTGAAAAATAGTCTTGAAAATCTTCGGGAGAAAGATGTGTTAATCTTTTGCATGAAGTTTAATTGCTCACCCTCAAAAATTGATCCAATGGAATTGTCATTACGAGGATTTGATCCACATTAAACTTTTGAGGATAGGAGTTGTTGAACACACAATTTTTGAAAGATTTTGAATATCATTGAGAAATTCTTGAAAAAAAAATTGTGTTCAACGCTTTTTGAAAAATCAATTCTTTTTGACGAAAAGGTTTTTCTAAAGCATAAACTTGAGTTCATAGACTTTGAATGTCTTGACGAATCCACTCAAGTGTAAGAAGATTTAACTTCTTTTGCTAAGGGTAAGAGTACAAAAGCGTACACTCCCCGGTGAATTTAGATCCGGGTTGCAATCTAAAAGTGATTACAAGCCATTGTGTTGAGCTCAAAACGTTGAATGTTTTGTGACAAGCTCAACCCGAGATAGATTGCTCTACCCGTTGTTGGAAATATTGTCCAAAATAGACAATTTCCTTTTGAAAAGATAGAAATGACATGTTTTGAAAAATATTTACAACTTTCATTCGAGCTTTATGTACACACCCGTGTCGTTGTTGAGCGATATTTCTAGGTACGTCCATATTATCGATACTGAAAGACATGTCGAGAAGAATATTTTTGGATTATCAAAGATTTTTTAATTTTGTATTTTTCTTTTTGCATTAATATTTACAGGTAGATGTTTGATAGATGAATCAAGCGGGCTTCTTTGCCAGAACCTCCAGTTCTGCTGGAGTCAAACATCTCATACCAATTTGCCTAACTAGATACGCAAACCTCTCTTTCGAAAGAGATTTTGTAAACAAGTCAGCTAATTGGTAATCAGTTCCAACAAAGTATAATTCAACAATACCTCTTTCAACTTGTTCCTTAATGAAGTGATATCTGACATCGATGTGCTTCGTGCGGGAATGCTGTACCGGGTTGCAGGAGATGGATATGGCCGACTTTGAGTCACAGTACATAGGTACTTTATCAAAATGGAAGCCATAATCCGTGAGTTGTGTTCTCATCCAAAGAACTTGAGCACAACACGCAGATAGAGACACATACTCCGTTTCGGCTGATGAAAGTGACGTGCAATCCTGCTTCTTGGAAGACCATCCCACAAGCTTGTCTTGACCTAGAAATTGTGCACCACCAGAAGTACTTTTACGTGTATCAAGACACCCTGCATGATCAGAATCTGAATAGGCCGTTAGAAAGAAACCGGTTTCCCTCGGATACCAGAGTCCCATGTGAATGGTATTCTTAAGGTACCGAAAGATCCGTTTAACCTCCTTGAGGTGCTTTTCAGTGGGTCGTGCTTGATATCGTGCACAATAACATGTAGCATGATGAATATCAGGTCTGCTTGCTGTCAAGTACATGAGGGACCCGATCATGGAACGATATCTCGTTTGATCTATGGGTAATCCCTCCAAATCAGCATCTAGGGATGTGGTTGATAATAGTGTCCCAACGGGGTCACATGATGTCATACCATGCTTTTTGATTATCTCTTGACAATACGTAGCTTGGTTAATAAAGATACCACTTGGGGATTGGTGAACTTGAATTCCTAGAAAGAATTTTAGTTCGCCCATCATAGACATTTCAAATTTGCTGTGCATTACTTTTTCAAACCATTTTTAGAGTTTTGGGTTTGTAGACCCGAAAATAATGTCATAAACATAAATTTGCACAAGCAAAATGTCATCCGCATATTTATAAGTAAACAAAGTTAAATCAATGGAACCTTTTGAGAAACCTTTGGAGACCAGAAATTTCGAGAGTTCGTCGTACCACGCCCTTGGAGCTTGCTTGAGTCCATAAAGTGCTTTGTGAAGACGTTACACCTTGTCAGGATAATGAGGATTGACGAATCCTTCCGGCTGCGTGACATAAACTTCTTCCTTCAAAGGACCATTAAGAAACGTCGTCTTTACGTCCATTTGATAAACGATGAATCCCTTATGTGCAGCATAAGCGAGGAAAATCCTGACCGCTTCCATTCGAGCTACTAGTGCAAATGATTCTTCAAAATAAATACCTTCTTTCTGTCCATACCCTTTAGCCACTAGCCTAGATTTATTCTTGATGATCGTGTTCTCTTCATCCATCTTGTTTTTCCAAATCCATCGAAGATTTAATGGTGTTACATCGTATGGTCTGTCAACAAGTTCCCAGACTTTAAGTCTGTCAAATTGTTGAAGTTCATCCGTCATCGATTCAATCCAAGCATGATCAACTAATGCTTCTTTGATGTTTTTCGGTTCAGCTGAACTCACGGCGAGTGCGAACATACAAACATCGGCATCGGTGTTAAGCTGTCGTCTTGTGCGAACGGGCTGTGAAGGGTTTCCAATGACATGAACCAAAGGATGATCTCGGGTCCAATGATGTGTTGAAGGATGTCGTTGGTAGAACGTGTGCATATTTGACGGATCAACATGGCGAGTAGAAGACTCTCCAGTTTCGTGTACCGGTGTACCGAATGGGTTGATGAATTCGTCTTCGTCAAATAATGCATTGTCTGCTTGATTTGTGTTCTCTGGAGAAATGACAGTAGTTGTGGATGTTGTAGGATCGATTGTTGAAGTGATATTCTGAGGAGGTAAATCTGCAGCAACCCGTGTTGAAGTAGATGAAGTTGTATCCGGTTGTTGACGATGATCGGTATCATCATTCTTATCATGAGTGACAGCGGAAGACTTCGATACAACTTGTTTCTCCCCCGTGAAATATTCATCATACATTGGTCCATATAACATTTTCAACTCTTCAATGGTCGTGTCGACTGTCATATCAGCTCTAGGAACATTCTCTGGAACCAACGTTGAACTTGACGGCTCATTGCTGTGGTCTTGAGTTCCGAGTTCCGTGCGGTTGTGAACGGAAGTCGTTTGTTGTTGTGGGTCGGGACTTAAACTGTTTTGTTCAAGTGCCATTTCTTATAATTCATCAAATCGGATGTGAATAGTCTCGACTATCAATTTTGTTCTCTTGTTGTACACTCTATATCCCTTAGACTGAGTTGCATATCCCACAAGAATACATGCATCACCTTTTTCTTTCATCTTATCCAAGTTTTCACCATCTCGAATGATGTAACAAGTACATCAAAAAACATGAAGGTGTTTGAGTGAAGGTTTTCGACCATGAATTATGTGATATGGTGTCTTTTCGTGTCTTGGGATAATTAAGGATCGGTTTTGTGTGTAGCATGCGGTTGACACGGCTTCGGCCCAAAAATATAGTGGAAGTTTTGAAGCGGATAATAATGTTCGAGCAGCTTCAACCAAAGTACGGTTTCGTCTTTCAACAACGCCGTTTTGTTCGGGTGTTCGAGCAATAGATGTTTCATGTTCAATCCCTTCGGCTTCAAAATACTTCCTCAGTGTTGAATTCAAAAATTCTGTACCTCTGTCAGTACGAACCACTTTAACTTGAGCCTAAAGACCACGTTGTATCAATTTAAGGAAGCTGATGAGAACTTCAGGTGTTTCATCCTTGGACCTCAAGAAGTGAGTCCATGTGTACCTTGAGTAATCATCGACAATTACCAGAATATATTTCTTTCCATTGATACTCTGAACACGCATGGGACCACACAAATCCATGTGAAGAAGATCTAACCGTTCTTTAGAGCTTGGTGTGGTCTTTGTTTTAAAGCTACTTCGTTTAGCTTTACAAAGTTCACAAGAAGAACAAAGATGATCTTTGATGAATTTCAAGCTTGGAAGGCCTCTCACAATATCTTTCTTGGAAAGCAAGTTAATGGTATCAAAGTTGAGATGAGAAAGACGTTGATGCCATAACCATGCCTGAGTCGTTGAAGCTTTTGCCATGAAGCAAATTGGAGTTGATGAAGTTGTGTCTTGAAGTGAAATTGTGTAAAGATCAGTACCCCGTGTACCGGTAAGTAAGTCATTCCCATCATAATCACGAACAAAACATGTCTTCTTTCTGAAAGCAACTTCCAAATCCACATCACAGAATTGACCAACCGAGAAAAGATTGTGATTGAGCCCTTCGACGTAGTATACCCTTTTAATCGTGATATTCCCCTGAACCAAATCTCCATATCCTAGGATCGGTGCAAATTGATCATTTCTGAATCGGACCGTACCCAGGAACTTCTCCACGAAGTTAATTAGAAGTTTGAGATTCCTCGTCATGTGCTTCGTGCATCCGGAGTCTAGTATGAAGAGAATTATTTGTATCACCTGTAGCAGAGTTAGAACACGATGTAACATTTGCTAAATTGGATACCACAGTAGTTGTGATAGTAGAATCATTAGTGTCCTTATCAACATTTAAAGGAAAACTAACACTCGTTTTCACATTTTCTGTCCTAACTTTAGGCATCCATTTATATCTGGGAGGACATTGATTAGCAAACCACCATTTCCAAGACTTACTGGCAGACTCATATAATTCCTTAATTTTGCTTCTAGGATTCCTAGTGGTGGAGTCTGATGCATTACTTTTCTTAGTGGGGGTTGCACCAGAATGGTTCACTTTGCGTTTGGGTTTACTAGCTCTAATAGGCATTGCAACTTGCTTCTTAGTTCTAGTATCTACGCCTTTGACTTTATTTATAGCACACATAGAATGATTAGCATTAGCACACTTTCCACATTTGACACAAACAAATTTCACATTCATAGCATTCAAATCATTCACAGCATTCAAATCGTCATTACACGCGATTATAGACTTTTTATTCTTAAAAACGTTCAAATTCCTAGGGTGTTCTTCTACTTCCTGCATCTCCCCTTGATTCTTGTGTTTCCAGACCTTATCATTCACTTGAGTGCGCTTAAGCTGAGGTCGGCTAACACTAGTAGTGGAGACTATTCCTGTAGTAGAAGACACACGAATATTAGTGTTTCTAGAAGTCTGAGGCGAGTGAGTATCTTCGTTTGTGGGCTTCGTGGACATTCTATACATCCCTGGTTTAATCACATTATTGTGCTTAACGCTTGGTGCTATAGGAGTCCTTATGGGTTGAGCTTGTGGTAACCTTTCCTTTCCGTCCATCTTGGGGGCAAACACAGGTTTTGCAAACGAGGAATTAGATAAAGCAGATGGTTTTCCCAAGATAGAGGATCTATTCTCTTTAGAGACATTGGGTTGTCTAACAACATTTTTCTTAAGGCTAGGTTCCACAAATTTCCCACCCATTTTAGCAATGAGTTTCTGCAACTCTGCTATCGCTCTGTCCCTGTCTTGTAACTGAGCTTTCAACCCTTTAATTTCCAAATTCTGTTCATTCATTTCTCGAAATGTTTGGGAAAGTTTTTCTTGCAATTTATTATCGTGTGGAAAACTACCAACGTCTTTTTGCAAAGCAAGTTCAAGTGAATGACAATGTTTTTGAAGGAAATTATTTTTGTGTTGAAGTAACTCAAAAGCCTTTTTGTCAACATTTTCTTTACGTTTCGAAAGCTCAATTTCAAGACGTTCACATTCTTTGCTTTTATCAAGATATTGGCATGCAACTTCAGAATATTCATCAATATCAGCACAAGATGTAAAATAAGCACACATAACATCTTTAGAAATGCATTCTTGCAAGAGTAAATCATATTCATCTGAGAAATCAGACTTCTCCATTTGAAGATCATCAATGTGTTTCTCAATAGATTCAACATATTTTAAATCATCAAACATTTCAGTTCGAATGAACTCCTCAAGTTGAAGAACAGTTTCTTTAATCAACGTCGTGTTTGGAATTAAGAGTTCTTTGACAAGCAAGGTAATATCGTGAGGAATCGGACGTGTCCACTCAACATTTTCACGTTTTGCCCAGTCTCTTTCAACAATAGATTTAACATTATCTATGTGATGTTTAAGAATACCTAATGTTTTCCTACTCTTGCTTTTAGATTCATCTAGAGGGAGGTAGTTTATGTATTTGTAAACATTAGATTTCTTACGGGCAAATGCTTTCTTCCATTGAATTCTCTTTTGTTTGCATTCAAGGAACACTTCCTCACGAGTTTTCTGAGTTTGTTTATTGAAAAGGCCATAAAGACTATTCTCATAAGCATAATTATATGGTTTCACAAACTCCTTATTAACAAGTGGTTGACTATCATCATCCCAAAGGGCAGTCTCTTCACTATCGGCACTTACAGGCATGCAATCAAGATCTGTCCTTTCAGTCTCATCAAGATAAAGACACGGGTTCGCAGCTTGAGCTTTGGCAAGGTACTCAGGACTTGCAAAGCTAGCTTGACCCTTAAACATCGATGGAGGTGCTAGCATTCTTACGGATTGAATAGAATCATGCGTTTTATAAACAACGTTCTTCAAAAAGTCGACTTGTGCTTCTAGTTTTGTAACTTTTTCGGTTCTTTATCATATCTACTTTTGAAGTCTTGTTTTAACGCATCTACCTCTTGTTTCTTATCCTCTAGAATTTTAGCAGAATCAGTAGTGGTCATAGAGAGCTTTTGTTCAAGTTCATTAACTTTGGTATTGGCAAGGTACGTTTTTTGACGTTCATCCATTAAGAAAACATTATATTGACGCTTCTCTTTAGCTAATAACTCAAGAGTTGTATTATATTTGTTTTCAAAATCGTCCTTTTGATTTTTTAACGCACTTCCCTTGTACCCCTCAAGCTCTTTGGTTTTCTGAAGGAGCTCATCTCTACAGGTTTCAGTCATCTCAGTAGATTTGATAAGAGCAGCTTTGCATTCTTCAAAGCTTTGAGTGAGCGTAACGTTTGTCTTCTTTAATTGATTTTGACTCTTTTTATTTTAAGTGACATCTTTTTGTAAAGTAGCAATTAAATTAGCAAGCGCAATACGTTCCTCTTCATCATATTCATTTGCATGTTGATCATCCTCAGACTCATTATTGCACATGTCTGATGAATCGGGTGTGGTATTGCTATCAACCGTTTCCATCATACATGTGTCATTAATGGCATTGGGTAGATCACTATGCTCAGGAATATCACCAAACACATTATATTCATCAGTAGTGTGTACCTTATCGAGTGGCTCAGTGTCAAAGATAGGGCCATTGTCATCTTCAGTCACTTTGAGAACTTCTTCAACCTTTGCCATGTACGAGTAATGTGCTTCGAGCTCTTGATCAGAATCTTCATCATCAGTATCATCAAGCATTGCTCCTTCCTCAGCTGACAATTTAACCCCTGCTTCCATCTTTTTGCATAGAAACATCTTTTCCTTGTGATAGCTGGAGTCTCTAACCCTTTTCGGCTTCCTACATTCCTTTGCCATATGCCCATAACCTTGGAAATTAAAACATTGAATCCCACTCTGCTGAACCACTTGACTTCCAACCGTTTCCCTATTCCCGGTAGCAGCAGCAATCCTCTGAGTATCATACTTTGCAGTTTGTCGATTATATCTTGCAGAACCCTCAACATGCGTTGGATTATGTCGATCATACCTAGAAGGACTTTCACCACGTCGACGTGTGTCATACCTTGGAGGACTCTCAACATATCGGTTCTTTGTGTTAGATGATGTGCGAAGATTGCTGTTGGTGGGTTTGTAGATTTTCTTGTAAGTCTTCATTATGTAAGCAATTTGTTGTTTCATCTCTCGGTTCTTTTGAGCTTGGTCTTCATCACTATCTTCTTCAGATGATGACTCAGATGGTGGTGATGGTGCTCTTGGCGCTTTACCTTGAGATTTTGTGGAAGATGAAGACTTAGATGATGTGGAATATCATGGTGAAGATGATGTATTGGAGTATGGATTAGGAGCACGAGAGTGATGATCGTGAACATGTTGTGTGGTAGTCACCAAAGCAAGTGGATTAGCCGTCTTGGCAACACGTTCAGTTCGAATCTCATTTGCTTCATTCTGAAATTGCTTCAAGATGTCAAAGAGTCGATGATATGAGACCTCGTCTAACTTTTCTTGTTGTTTCACTAAAGTGACGAATCGTGTCCACTCGGGTTGAAGTTGTTGAAGAAATTGAACATTGACTTGCATGGTGGAGACTTGCAGATTATTTCTTGTCATGTCATTCATCATCTTATAAAACCTGGAGTAGTAAGAGTCAATTGATTCTCCATCCCTTGAAGTAAACTTGCCAAAATTCCAAAACAAGTTTGTTTTGACATCTTGTTTGTTGAGTGATTCTCCTTGTTACAAGCGTTCAATAGCAGTCCACATTTCATGTGCTGTCGGGCATGCATCAACCGTAGAGTAAATATCATCTCCAATCCCCACTTAAAACCATATAGATGGCTTCCTTCTCCGCATCATGCCAAGCACAATTTTCAGGTGTGAGATCAGCTCTTGTTTCATCACGTTCACTTGCAGGTATTGGATCAGTAGTATCTGTGGCTGCTCTTGGAGGAACTGAGATCTTCTTAAATATATATGGTCCATGAGTAATACATTTCCTCAAGGCATCACCATTAGGTCTTGTATCAAGATATCGTATGAAACGTGATTGCCATTGAGCATACCGACCATATACAAGCATCGGTGGTCTCTCTTTGTTACCCGCCACCATTATGTTGTTGTTTGTCACACGATCTTCGGCAGTAGAATCCATCTCAATATTCTCTGAAATGATGAAGTGAATATGGATCTTAAGTAGATTTGTTGTGATTATTGTTGTGGTTTAAATTCTGAAAATTGCAATTTTTTTCCAGGCCGACAATAAATTCTCCAGTCCGACAAAACGGTAGACCAAAAAAATTTTGTAATCGCCAAAATTTGAAATCGAGCTAGAAATGTCCTAAAACTAGTATGGAAAAAATTTGAATTTACTTGCCGAAAAAATTTTAACTCTTTTTTTTTTTTTTTTGATCTTCGTGGAAACGATATTCCGAAACTAGTCTAGATGGTGGCTAAGTCTAAAAAATACTCAAACAAAATTTAGCAAAACACATCATCGGAATCACTTCGTCGGAATGTCTAATCGAAATGTCCAATCGGAATGTCTTATAGGAATATCTAATCGGAATGTCTAATCGGAATGATGATCGGAACGACCTTGTCGGAATACCAAATCGGAATGATGATCGGAAAGAGCTTGTCGGAATACGAAATCGGAATGATGATCGGAAAGACCTTGTCGGAATACCAAATCGGAATGATATCGGAAAGTTGGTCGGAATGTTGAAACCCTTTTCCGATGCTACTGATCGGAATCCCAATCGGAATCTATAATCCCTTTTCCGATTACACCAATCGGAATAATAGTGCTGTTACGAGATTTTGGGGTAAAAAATGAATTTTTCGACAAGAAATCCGCGATTTTAACCAACCAAATGCGACCAAATCCCTACCACAGCTATGTAGAAGATTTATATCAAGATTTAGAGTATAGAGACACAAAAAGAATCTTGAATTCGAGATGATTATAAGAGAAAATCACACGAACCAAGTAAAATCAACAACGAATCACAAAACTACCCCATAGCGATTGATACCAAATGTTGTCCCATAAATTTGTGATTGATTAAGCAATGAAGAAAGAAACAAAATAGATGAAGAAGAGATGATAACCTAGAGAGAGAAAGTAGTGAGAGATGATTAACTTGGTGAGATTAGATTAGAGAAAAGAATTTGTTACAAATGACCATCCACCCTCCTAACATGCTAGGAGGGTAGTATATATAGTCCATCCACATGCGGGCTTTAATGGACTATATTGGGCCGGGCTTGTCTTTTGGACTTTAATTAGTTTAAATCCAAGCCCGTAAACCACGACTAATTAACTATATATTACAACGTTCTAACTAATGTTACAATAATAACCTATGACCGAGCATTATTTTTTGACTCAATATTTTGAGGCTAACAATAAACTCTAACAAGAAATCAGAGGTACCAGCTTTACCTAGACTCGCTGGTGCTATCCCATCTGATTCCTTGATTGGCCCAAAACCTCTAACCAAAATCCCAGGGAATTCAATTCCCAAAGTCACTGATAAAGCGCATAAAAAGGTTTTCGTGGCCAAGGACTCCAACAAACCCACTCCTCCCCTGAAGAGCTTTCACCCACCAAACAACTTCTCCCCACCTTGATGGAAGAAGTAAAGGGGTTGAAAGAACAAATCAACCCCAGAGTTAACAGTCCATCTGTTAACTCTCTTGGTGAAGGATCTAGTAGCTCTAAGGGGAGATCCGTTTTCAGGCCTTGCAAGCATTGCGGTTTCAAAAATCATTCTTTTGAGGACTGCTCAAAGAAACCAAAATGTATCACATGCGAGTCTACTGAACACATCTCTAGAGAGCATGAGGAAATTATTGCTGTTCAAAGAACCAGAACTCAATTAAGATCTAAAACTCCTCACATGCCTTCTAGAAGAGTTGAGCCCAAACCCAGAGACAATTCTCAGGGTTACAGACCAAATCCCTCATGCAAGTACTGTGGCTTCTTTGACCATCACTCTTATGAGTGTGAGCAGTATCCCGGATGTGACATATGTGGAAGTATGCATCATGAACCCAGAGACTACAACCAAAGAGGGGGAGATAGAAACCAGAGAAGACCAAATGTCGCTGTTCAGCGACAGCATGGACCCACTGGAAAGTGGGTTCATCATCGAAACTAATCTGGCTTTGTTATATCTATGCAGGAATATCTGAAGAAATCTGTTTGGTATCTGGATAGTGGGTGCTCCAGACATATGACATGGGTTAAACAATATCTGCATAGATATAAGAAGGAGTCTAGTCCAAAAGTAGTCTTTGGAGATGACTCCTCAGGGGCTACTGAGGGTTATGGCTCAGTGGATTGCAACGGAATAACCTTCACAAGGGTCGCTTATGTCAATGGACTGAAGCACAACTTAATCAGCATTAGTCAACTCTGCGATGCTGGTTTCAAAGTTCTGTTCACTAAGACCCAAGGAACAATCTTCAATCAAAATGATGATGTTGTTCTAATTTTACCCAGAAGAAGGGATGTGTATGTCATTGACATGACATCATGTCCAGAAGGAATGAACACCTGTCTCTATGCCAAAGCATCTGATAGTGAAAACTGGCTATGGCATAAGAGACTCTCCCACCTCAACTTCAAGAAGATCAACAAACTGGCCAAGAATGATTTAGTGGCGGGCCTTCCCTCTCTGACCTTCACCAAAGACAGACCCTGCTCAGCCTGCGAGAAAGGGAAGCACCACAGAGCCTCATTTAAGACAAAACAATCATTCCCCATAAATAAGTGCCTCCATCTTCTTCACATGGACTTATTTGGACCAGTAAAACCTCAATCCCTTAATCACAACAAGTATACACTAGTTATTATAGATGAATTCTCCAGATTAACATGGGTATTCTTTCTCAAAAGAAAGAGTGATGCTGCTGAAAGAATAATGTCGTTCATCAGAGAAATAGAGAATTTCAATGACTGCAGAGTTAAGGCTATCAGAAGTGGCAATGGCACTAAATTCAAGAACATGCCATGAAAACCTTTTGTGAAGTAAAGGGAATATCACAGAAATTTTCTAACCCAGGCACCCCTGAACAAAATGGTGTCGCTGAAAGAAGAAACAGAACACTCATAGAGGCTGCTAGAACCATGCTCAGTGAATCAAGACTTCCAAAACAATTTTGGGGTGAAGCTGTGAACACAGCTTGTTACACACAAAACAGATCTATTATTGTGAAGAGACACGGGAAGACCTCTTATGAAGTGTATAGGAAGAGAGCCCCTGATGTAAGCTACTTCTATGTCTTTGGTTGCCCTGTTTTCATTCACAACTACAGAGATCATCTGGGAAAATTTGATGCAAAGTCAGATGATGGATTCTTTGTTGGCTACTCTCCCACCTCCAGAGCCTTTAGAGTATTGATACACTGGTTTTGGATTGGTTCTAATTTCTCGGAATCTTCTCGAATTGATCTCGGCCTTAAGTGGAATGATTTGTTCTTGGTTAATAAAAAGTGGTTGGTTTGTTTATCTATTTTAAACTAATGACAAGAAATTAAGTGTCGAAGAGTAAAATTTAAACTTTGAAAGATTAAAATTGAAGTATGAAATATAAATAGTGACATAAAAGTAAAGAAACAGATAAACAGTATAAACAGTAAAACAGAAACACTAACAAGAAATTGATTCGGAAGTTTTAACCTTCATTCGGAAGTTTTGACAAAGAGATTGATTCGGAACTTAAGTACTCATCCGGAACTTTGCCTTCATTCGAAAGTTGTAGACTCATCCGGAACTTACTGATTCGGAAGTGTTGCTTCGTCCGGAACTTACTGATTCAGAAGTTACTGTTCACTCGTTCGGAACTTTTGATAAAGAAATTGGTTCGGAACTTTTCAAGAAATTGATTCGGAAGAGATTGGTTCGGAAGTTTTTGGCTTCGTTCGGAACTTTGGCTTCGTTCGGAACTTTTGAAAACAGAACTCACTCGGAACTTTTTAAACTGATTCGGAACTTAATGCTTCATTCGGAACTTTTCCTTGGTTCGGAAGTTTTAGCTTGGTTCGGAAGTCTGGAAACCCAGATACAGTAACAGTTCCCGAAGAACAAGGAAAATCGTTTTAATCCAAAAATCACCAAATTTTTAACCAAATCTTAAATAAAACTACACACAAAGCATCTACTAACCATGAACTACAAATCCCACTAACAAAAACACAAATCCCAACAACTTTTGAAGATCAAATCAAGAAAATAAAAACTTAAGAACTTGAAGAAAAAGATGAAGATGAACAAGATTAAATGGAAAGATTTAAACAAAGAACTTATATTGAATGATTAATGTTTTAACAAGATCAAACAAAGATTAAAACAACAAGATTTGAAAAACAAAGATTAAAATCACCAATCACCCTAGTGGTGATGGTGATGCTACGAACAAGAAAGGAGAAAAAAAGGGAGGAGAGAAAAACTACAGATTAACTAAAAACTTGTGTGAGGGGACTCCTTTTATAGGCTTGTCCTTTGGTTGGTGAGTGGCCTTTCTCCCGTTCTTCTTGTCTTTTCGTCTTTTCAGAAAAGTTTCTGTTTTCGATTCTGATTCGGGATTTGTTGTCGATTAATTTTAACTCGTCTTTTAATTTCTTCGTTTAATAGACTTGAGTTTCTTCGACTTGTGTAAATCTTCCATCTTTGGTCCTTTTCTTCGATAAATCTTCGAATAGGCCCAGTGACTTCAAATCTTTTGCATCTCTTGGACAATAGACTTTATCTTGAGTCTTTTTCTTCAGTAAAACCCGTGCAATCCCATGTTTTCTTCAATATTCATCCGGTTGGCTCTGAAAACACAATAAACACAAAAACCACGCATAATTCCAAACAAATGATATTAAATACGTGTTTTGGTCTCGTTTTAGCCCAAATTAAGTGGTAAAAGGATGGGTGTTTACACACCTATCAAATCCCCTACACTTAACCATTTCCATGCCCTCATGCAATGCTTAGTGATAAAGCAAGTTTACACTTTTCTCATAATTAATCAACCTTGGCCTTATTAAAATACTACTAAACAAAAATTAAAGTACTAAAGGAGATTAAGATTTGAAGGAAACAAAAGGATAGAAAACCATTTTCACTTGAAAATAGCTATATGGAAATAACTTGCAAAGAAATCGATGACTTACATTAGGGCTTTGGTGCTGCGAAGATTTATCACCCTCAAGTTTCACGTTCCCCATACTAAGCTTAAAAACGAGATCATTGTTATTATAAGTTAGCAATTCAAACACTTACACACATGGCTTAATTAAATGCTTAAACTCCCTTATTCCTAGGTGTATCTCTTATATTTTATTTTTGTCTTAGAATGATCATGAAGATGCATTTTTGGACTTATTTCGATAGTTTATTAGGGCTGAAAGCAAAGTAGGACGATTTGATCAATAGTTAGCTAAAGGACAAAATCTCTTAAAACTGCTTCTCGGGATATCAAAAAGTTCATATCTTGGCATAACTTGGTTCACGATTTGAGACCTTTCTCGGGCCGATATTTGGCATGTACTTCATACTTCATATCTTCGAGAGACGTTCTTGAGATAATGGTCTTCTCATCATAATAGAGTTTCTTCACTTGGAGACTTTTGAGGGGTACTCCAACTTTGTTGACCACGACTTCATGATTATTTCTTCAATCTCTAATTGGGATTTTGAGATACAACGATCCGCCTCCTTTTCGGACTTGGATCTATTTATCCTCATACCTTGTTAGGGTCTTTTCGGATAGACTTCTCCATGATCTTTATGGGAGTTGATTGCTTTTCGTCGTGAGTCTTGATCCTTCGTATTGATTTTAGGAATAATGCTTTTCACATCACTTGGATCTTCAGCAATAAAATGGAATCCTCATGCCTTGTTAGGGCCTTTTCGGACTCGCCAATCTTCGCGCCCCGCTTCATAAGTTATGCCTTGGCTATGAACTCTTATCATTACCGAGCAACTTTTAAACGATCTTGGGCTAGAAGCTAAGTAACTTTTCAAATCGTACGACCTTACTTATTGCAGATAAATTATTAGCAAGTGATGGGAGAATAGGCAAATAATTACACCAAGTGAGCTTGCGCAAGAATACCGACTTATAATTGACTCTATCATTTCTCGTCCTCCACAATTTAAAATCTCAAGTAATGAGACTCGTGGACACTTAGCCTAATAAACCAATTTAAGGTTTACATGGTTAAGGATACTAGCTAGAATAAACTTGGATAAGTCTATTCGGGTTGAGTCAAAATAAACGCAACGGGCCTAATATGTCAAAGATTTCTAAACTAGCTGCACCACTTTATTTAAATTTTTGACTTATTTGCGGGATATATACATATGAAAGCAAAGATAAAAATTTAATAATTACGACTAAGTGGCCAAAGTTAATAAAAAATTTGAAAAATGTTGAAAAATATGATTTTCCGGTTAATTGAAGGCATTTTCATGGAAAAGTCCACTTAAAACTTCGATAGAAGTCCCCCCCTACACTTAAGATAAACATTGTCCTCAATGTTTAAGTATGTGGGAAAAGTTTCCCCTACACTTATGACATTGTGCACGTTGGTTAACTCAAGCTAAGGAAGAGACGACTAACGTGATCAATTTCAAATGTGAGTATGAAGAAAATTGAATCACGATAGTTGAGAGATAGAACCGGATTTCGGATAACACGGGAGCACGGTTCTTCAAAGCTTCCAAGAGTGCACTTATCCCTGTAGTCACACCACACAAAGGCAAACACGTATAGAAGTCCCCCCTACACTTAGGGGATTAAAACATAAAAGGATAGATACTCGGGCTGCCTCCCGAGGAGCGCTTGTTTTTGATAACCGAGTCACGAGCCTGACTCGACCCAAAATTAGTTCATGGGGAACGTGGTGAGGGATGGAATCACCTCCTGAGAGGTGTCCTCACCGAAGTACAACTTCACTCGTTGGCCATTCACCTTAAAATTAGGTCCATTAGGTTGAGCGAGCTCGAGAGTACCATATGGAAAAATTTGGGCAATGGTGAATGGGCCGGACCAACGAGATTTGAGCTTTCCCGAGAAGATTTTCAACCGAGAGTTAAAAAGTAAGACTTTGTCTCCAACATGGAACTCTCGGTTTTTGATCTTGGAGTCGTGGATGAGCTTAGTTCTTTCCTTATAGATTAAAGAATTTTCATAAGCCTCATTCCGAAGTTCATTGAGCTCATTGAGTTGGATCTTGCGTAGCTCACCGGCTTTGTTTATATCAAAATTAGCCCACTTCAAGGCCCAGTAAGCCTTGTGCTCCAACTCAATGGGGAGGTGGCACGCTTTCCCGTACACAAGACAATAAGGCGTACAACCGATCCGGGGTCTTGTAAGCAGTACGTAAAGCCCACAAAGCATCATCAAGTTTATCAGCCCATGAGGCACGATGCTCTCCCACGGTTCTTTCAAGAATTCGCTTCAGTCCTCGGTTGGATATTTCAGCCTGGCCATTAGTTTGTGGGTGGTAGGCTGTGGAAAGACGATGGTTTACACCGTACTTAGCCATGACTCTAGCAAATTGGTCATTGCAGAAATGAGTCCCACGATCACTAATAATGGCACGAGGCACACCGAATCTAGCGAAAAGAGCTTTCAAAAAGTGACAAACCACCCTTGCGTCATTAGTAGGTAAAGCTTTGGCTTCAACCCACTTTGAAACGTAGTCAACGGCGACAAGGATGTATTTGTTTCCTTTAGAAGAAGGGAATGGCCCCATAAAGTCGATACCCCAAACATCAAAGATTTCACATTCTTGTATGAAATTCTAAGGCATCTCGTCTTTATGTGTGATTTTGCCTTGCTTTTGGCAAACATCACATCGTTTGACCATATCGTGAGTGTCACGGTATATGGAGGGCCAATAAAATCCCGAGTCAAACACTTTTTTAGCGGTGTAGTTGGGACCAAAGTGACCACCGGTGGGTCCTTTGTGGCAAGCATCAAGGATTTCAGACGCTGCCGGTCCATCAACACATCGGCGAATAATCAGGTCGGCACATTGTTTGAATAGGAAAGGGTCGTCCCAAAAGTAAGTCTTAATGTCGGTGAAGAACTTTTTCTTTTGTTGGGACGTCAACCCTTCCTTGAGAATTCCACCCGCCAAGTAGTTTGCAAAGTCCGCAAACCACGGGGTTTCATTCGGCTTCGAGTTTATAGACATTAAGGTCTCCAAGGGAAAAGAATCATTGATTTCTTTAGTCGGATGATCCCCTTGGTAAGGATCCTCAAGTTTGCTGAGATGGTCCGCGGCTAGGTTTTCAGCTCCTTTTTTTATCGCGAATTTCGATTTTAAATTCCTGGAGCAGCAAAACCCAGCGAAGAAGTCTTGGTTTGGAATCTTGCTTTGTCAACAAGTACTTCAGCGCGGAATGATCGGTGTACACAATGGTGGTAGAAAGGACAAGATAGGGGCGAAATTTTTCAAAGGCATAGACAACAGCTAAAAGCTCTTTTTCGGTTGTCGTATAATGCAATTGTGCCCCAGTCATTGTCTTGCTAGCATAATGGATCGGTTGGAAGTGTTTATTCACTCGTTGTCCAAGAACCGCTCCAATAGCAAAATCACTAGCATCGCACATCAACTCAAAGGGTAGCTCCCAATTAGGGGTAACCAAGACGGGTGCCTTAGTTAGCTTATCCTTAAGCGAGTTGAAGGCTTCAAGACACTCTTTGGAGAAGATAAAAGGAGTATCTTTTTCCAAGAGGTGGGTCATCGGGCGAGCGATTTGAGAAAAATCTTTGATGAATCGACGGTAGAAACCCGCATGACCCAAGAAACTTCTCACACCCTTCACGGTTGAAGGTGGAGGCAACTTTGCGATAACATCGACTTTAGAACGGTCTACTTCAAGACCGGCTTTCGAGATCTTATGTCCAAGCACGACGCCTTCTTTTACCATAAAATAGCATTTTTCCCAATTCAGAACAAGGCGAGTGTCTTCGCACCGCTTTAGCATACGTTCTAAATTGGCAAGGCAAGAAGAGAAAGAATCCCCGAAGACCGAGAAATCATCCATGAAGACTTCCATGGTTTGTTCAACCATGTCATGGAAGATAGCTAACTGATGATCCCTATGATCGTTTGACTCAATGGTTAGGAACCATATATCTAGGTTTGATCATCGTTCATATGATAACATAGCAGAAAAGAACAATGATCATGACAAGGTGTTTAGACACATAAAGACACGAATTAAACAAATGGGGATGTTCATTATATTAATAACAAACATCCACTAGACGTGTATACATTGAATCCCACGTCTAGTGCGACACACACTTTAGGTTTACATTGTGAATGATTAATATGATAAAACCTACGTCTATGTTTTCTTTATATACTAGAAAACATAGCTTACAAAGAAAGCTAAAGTAATAAAAAGACTCCAACGGCTTGTTCTTTTGCAACTTGTACTTTTTAGCCCTTGTCTTCTTATTTTGTTGTGTTTTGACTTATCAACTTAATAACTGGACCCAACAATCTTCCCCTAGTTGATGATGTCAAAACACTCCTCTTAAGCATGAATCCTTTGTATGTAGTACATGATCTCCAAGAAGCTTCCCCTTAAGTATAGCACATATTCTTCCCCTTTTTGACACATCAATAGGGAATATGTGAAAGTATGCAATCTTGAAAATTCTCCAAAAGTAGCTCTATGTAATGATTCTGAAGAAAAATAAATAAAGTAGTCTTGATGCAGAAGTAGAATACCACAAACCTATGTTCCATGTCTTGTTTATCCATGTGATGAAGAACTTATACCTGAAGAAAAATATAAGTAGACCTCGATCCCTTGTCAATATTCTCATCCTTTGTGAGACACTGAGCACGATAATGTAACTCCTTCAAGTGTTTATGACAAGTCTTCGTCACCAACTATGTAAGCACGAACAAGTTACCTTTAAAGTCAGTGGCTGGAAGTGCATGACTTTAAGATATGATAGAACACAAACTCGCGAAAATCTTCTTCAATCATCAAACTTCCCATAAGAATTCTTCCCCTTAAGCTAACACTTCTTCATGATGAATTTGAATGAAATAACATTGTCATACCATATGTAAAAGTGTAATGCTGAATAACTCTTTTGCAAGGCTATCCCGATTACATAGTTTAAATATCCATCAAATTCCCACGAATAATTGCTAACTCACTTTAAAATCATTAATCCTTTTAAAAATATCCGAGCCATAAATATCATAATGATATTCTGAATTAAACGGAGATTCCATGTACCTTTTGTGTGTCTTTCCCTTCTTTTTGTGTGCTTAAAACGTACCCATTTTCTCTAACAGCAGCAATCAGTGTGTTACCCGAGATCTTTCTTTGTCCAATATCCTCCATGTGTATTGCCCGATATCGGACAACACGTATCAGCGTTTGAAACCATATCTCGGACAACACTGTCAACCTAACAGTGTTGACTTATTCCTTGTCAGCGTCGAAACTCTTCCTGTCAGCGCCCAAATAACAAACGTCAGCGCCAACCAAAAAATCCTGTCAGCGTTCAAATTCCTATCAGCGTTGCACTTTAGATTTGTCAGCGTTTATACACTTGCTGACGTCATCTCACATCCAAAAATACTTCATCGTGTGAACACTTGCTTTTAGGGTTTATAAATTTGCTTTTGCACTCTTCATGTGAACACAGTAGATATAAACCAATCAAAAAATTCAAATCGTGTGAACACACCACCCTTTATAACCGTGTGAAAGCAATGTTATCCACCAATCAGAATCAAGCTCTTCGTGTGAACACCATAATCCTCCACCAATGAGAGCTAGGACTCACGGTAATATCACGAATTAGCATGCATGGGATCACAAACTATAACGAATATTAGGGTTTGTTTTAGCTGTGTGAATGCATCTTTTATCCAATCATCATTAAGCAACCGTGTGAACACACAATCTTTTGTCCAATGAAAACCTTGTAACCGTGTGAATATAGAACTCTCCACCAATGAGGAACAAAGGACTTGTATCCTCATATGAAGAACAGTAGACGAGCATGTAGGAGATCCAAAGCTAGATAACAAATTAGGGTTTTTAATCCTTCACGTCTGTAACAACGAATCTGCATTAACGATCTAGGGTTTGGAGTTTTGAGCGCTGAAACCCTAATTAGGGTTTATGAATAACCTAAGATCATATATCTTCACACGAATTAACAGCCACCAATCTCCAAAATTCTGCTTTTTATGTAGATCTAGGGTTTGAAGAAACCCTAGTTCATGATTTTATGTGAAAACAGAAAAACTGAAAATCACCTCTGCTGCCAACTTCGACGCTTAATAACTTTTTCCTGGGGATAAAACTCGACAATCCCTCCGGTGGATGTTTAGATCTATGTATGTAGAACACACATCTAAAATTTCGTGACGATCCAACGGTTAGATCAAAAGTTATGACCTTCTGAATACTGCTGCGCACACAAAAACGTCCAGAAAAATTCAATACGAATTTTTCTTCTTCACCATACACGAACACCTCGTCGGACCTAGATATCTAGAGCCTTAGGCTCTGATACCAATTGATGATCCCTATGATCGTTTGACTCAATGGTTAGGAACCATATATCTAGGTTTGATCATCGTTCATATGATAACATAGCGGAAAAGAACAATGATCATGACAAGGTGTTTAGACACATAAAGACACGAATTAAACAAATGGGGATGTTCATTATATTAATAACAAACATCCACTAGACGTGTATACATTGAATCCCACGTCTAGTGCGACACACACTTTAGGTTTACATTGTGAATGATTAATATGATAAAACCTACGTCTATGTTTTCTTTATATACTAGAAAACATAGCTTACAAAGAAAGCTAAAGTAATAAAAAGACTCCAACGGCTTGTTCTTTTGCAACTTGTACTTTTTAGCCCTTGTCTTCTTATTTTGTTGTGTTTTGACTTATCAACTTAATAACTGGACCCAACACTAACATGCACCTTTGGAAAGTCCCGGGCGCATTACATAAGCCAAAAGGCATTCGTTTGTAAGCAAATGTGCCATAGGGACAAGTGAATGTAGTTTTCTCTTGATCTTGGGGATCGATGGGTATTTGGAAATAACCCGAGAAACCATCAAGAAAGCAGTAATATTCATTACCGGCTAAGCGTTCAAGCATTTGGTCCATAAAAGGTAGAGGGAAATGATCCTTTCTCGTGGCATCATTGAGTTTGCGGTAGTCTATACAAACTCTCCACCCAGTAACGAGACGAGTGGGAATCAACTCGTTGTGTTCATTGGGAACAACGGTTATTCCGCCCTTCTTGGGCACACAATGGATTGGACTAACCCATGGGGAATCCGAAATAGGGTAAATCATACCCGCATCAAGAAGTTTGAGAACCTCAGTTTTGATGACTTCATGTATTTTTGGATTCACCCTTCGTTGGCTTTGAATTGTAGGCTTGAAGTCGTCCTCCATGAGAATTTTGTGGGTGCAGAAGTGAGGATCAATTCCACGAATATCCGAAATCTTCCAAGCAATAGCCTTCTTATGATCTTTCAACACAGCGACAAGTCGGGCTTTCTCTTCATCCTTCAAATCCTTAGCAATGATGACTGGCGACTTCTTCTCTTCATCAAGGAATACATACTCGAGATGGGGCGGCAACTCCTTAAGTTCTAAATCCGGAGGATTTTCGACGGGAGGCGTATTCGAAGTCGGAGTATCGATAGCAATGACCGTGGGAGATGGAGGCGAAGGATTGTCTTCGGTGAGAAGATTGTCAAAGAAATTCATGTCTTCCTCCCCATCGATAGGAGAATCATTAGTAGCTAAATTCGCATCTCCCATGGTATCTTCAAGATTGTTCCAGAATAAATCAGTATCTCCAAATAGAGACAACGATGAATCAATGGAGGACATGGTCTCAACAGTGGGAAGATAGGTAGGAATACTTTTGCAAGCATCATTAAAGTGTTCTTCACAAGCCTCATCAAGAACGTCAATACAATTAACGCTCTCATATGAATAAGGCTGTTTAGACAACTTTCCCATGTTGAAGACTACTTTATCGTCACCCACTCTCATGATAAGCTCACCGGCTTCAACATCAATGAGAGTGCGACCGGTCCTAAGGAATGGACGACCAACAATTAGTGGTACACGGGGGTCCATCTCGTAGTCGACGACAACAAAATCAACAGGGAAAGTGAATTTGTCGACTCCTACAATGACGTCTTCGGCTATCCCCACTGGATAAGCAACCGTACGATTAGCTAATTCCAACGTCATTTTGGTGGGGACTAGCTCTAGGAGAGATAATTGCTTCCAAACACTTAGAGGCATGAGATTAATACTGGCACCTAGATCGGCTAGGGCCATGCAATTCTCTACTCCCGGGAAATTGCAAGGGATAAGAAAACGACCCGGATCACCAAGCTTGGTTGGCAATTTCCTTAAGAGTACTGCAGAGCAGTTCTCATTAAGTTGGGTGTTGGCAATATCGAGGAGCTTTTCCTTGTCGCTCAGAAGATCTTTAAACATTTTTGCATACTTGGGCATGTGAGCGAGAGCCTCAGCGAAGGAGATATTGAAATTCAGTTGTTTGAACATTTTTAGGAAGTTCGAAACCTGAATATCATCCTTGCTCTTTTGCTTCTCTTTCCTCAACCTTGAAGGATAAGGTATATTGGAAGAAGAGGAAGGCTTTAAGGGAATAGGATCACTCACAACCACGGGTGGAGGAGGGGTAGAAGGAAGAGGTGGAGAATCTGGGGAAGGAGAAGGATGAGGAATAGGAGCAGGTGACTCGTTCTCCTTAGTCACAACCACCGGTGGAGGTATAGGAAGCTCGGGTTCCTTGGTACCTTTACCACTTCGAGTAGTGATTGCTTTCATCTCCCCTCTTGGGTTCGCAACGGTGTTACTCGGAAGAGTACCCGAAGAAGAGGGTTGATTACCTTGGAAGAAACTAGCCATCATGTTCCTCAGATCATTAGTTTGGCTATCCAACGTGTTTCTCATGTCGGCTCTCAAATCGTTTCCTTGCTTGACCAAGTCTGCTTTCAAATTGCACACTTCCTCTTGGAGATTTCCCACTATCACATCATTGGTTCTCATGTAGGTTGCAACCTCTTGGTGTAATGCAGTGGTGGTTTGGTTGGGAGGAGCATTGTATGCAGGTGGTTGGTAAGCAGGTTGTTGGTAGACTTGATTGTTACGTTGAGGTGGTTGTTGTTGCTTGTGAGGTGGGATGTATGGTTGTCGAGGTTGTTGTTGTTTTTGAGGAGGGCGATTAAGGTTTTGTTGTTGGTTTGGGTTGGTAGGAGGGAAACCAGGTGGTGAAAGATAGTTGTTGGATCGATAGCTAAGCAAGTTACGGTCACCTTGAGGTCTGGCTTGATAAGCAGGTTGAGGATAGGTGCCATATGCCGCATTCACATTCTCAGCAGGGTAATCTTGGGTGGCGGTACAAGTTGTGTAAGAGTGAGGACCACCGCATATCTCACAAGGTTGGCTGACAGCGTTCACTTGAGCGTTTTTGGCGTTCTTGCTGTTGTTGTTGCTGACGGTGTGGGTGACAAGCGATTCAAGAAGCGTAGTGATTTTGTCCAATCGCTTGTCGCTGTCACTTGTGCTAGCACTAGCGACATTGGTCCGAACACTCTTGGTTTGCACACGAGATTTGTTCTCAATGATGTCCCAAGCAGTATTGGAAGTCTTAGCCAATAGATTACCCCCGAGGCACTGTTAAGTGAATCTTGGTCACTCATGCTTAAACCATTGTAAAAAGTATTGATTTGATGTACTTTGGTAAAACCATGTTGTGGGCATTTTCTTAAAAGATCTTTAAAGCGATCCCAAGATTCACTGAATGACTCATCGTACTTTTGTTCAAAATTTATGATTTCATTCCGCAATGCGGTAGTACGAGAGGGTGGAAAAAAGTAATTGATAAACTTTGTTTCCAAATCCGTCCACGAGAGAATACTCTGTGGCGGTTCCTTAGCAAGCCAATGCCGGGCTTGTCCCTCTAAAGAAAAGGGAAAAAGTTGTAACCTTATAACCTCTTGTGGAACGCCATTGAACTTGACCGTGTTGGTGAGTTGCAAGAATCTCTTGATATGGTCATGTGGGTCATCAATGGTTCGTCCCAAGAATGGTTGAGCGGAGACCATCTGGATAAAGCCTGATTTTAGCTCGAAATTGTTGGCGGCAATTGGTGGTATAACAATTGGATCCGTGTTGCCATCTACATGAGCTTGCAGCAATTCAATCATCGGGCGATTATCCGGAAGGGGCTCATTGTGGTTGTTATTGTTCATGTTGTTGAAAGGTGGGTTGTTGTTGTTATTATTGTTTGGAGGTGGTACACTGGCCATGTCTAAGTGATCGAGAGGCTCGGGCTCTTGATAAGACGTGGATCGAGTGCGCATACACCTGCAAAAGAATGAACAAAGAAAAACAAAGCAAAAATATTTTTGGTTTTTATGTTTTTTAATTTTTTTTTTGTATTTTTGAAAGTTTTATATTTATTTAGGATTTTTTTTTTTTCTGAAATTTTTTATGAAAAAGTAACGTTCACGGGGAACGGATCCCAAAATCCAAGTTCTCACAAAAAACTTTTGATCTTAACGAGAAGAGCCGGCAGCGGCGCCATTTGATACACTGGTTTTGGATTGGTTCTAATTTCTCGGAATCTTCTCGAATTGATCTCGGCCTTAAGTGGAATGATTTGTTCTTGGTTAATAAAAAGTGGTTGGTTTGTTTATCTATTTTAAACTAATGACAAGAAATTAAGTGTCGAAGAGTAAAATTTAAACTTTGAAAGATTAAAATTGAAGTATGAAATATAAATAGTGACATAAAAGTAAAGAAACAGATAAACAGTATAAACAGTAAAACAGAAACACTAACAAGAAATTGATTCGGAGGTTTTAACCTTCATTCGGAAGTTTTGACAAAGAGATTGATTCGGAACTTAAGTACTCATCCGGAACTTTGCCTTCATTCGGAAGTTGTAGACTCATCCGGAACTTACTGATTCGGAAGTGTTGCTTCGTCCGGAACTTACTGATTCGGAAGTTACTGTTCACTCGTTCGGAACTTTTGATAAAGAAATTTGTTCGGAACTTTTCAAGAAATTGATTCGGAAGAGATTGGTTCGGAAGTTTTTGGCTTCGTTCGGAACTTTGGCTTCGTTCGGAACTTTTGAAAACAGAACTCACTCGGAACTTTTTAAACTGATTCGGAACTTAATGCTTCATTCGGAACTTTTCCTTGGTTCGGAAGTTTTAGCTTGGTTCGGAAGTTTGGAAACCCAGATACAGTAACAGTTCTCGAAGAACAAGGAAAATCGTTTTAATCCAAAAATCACCAAATTTTTAACCAAATCATAAATAAAACTACACACAAAGCATCTACTAACCATGAACTACAAATCCCACTAACAAAAACACAAATCCCAACAACTTTTGAAGATCAAATCAAGAAAATAAAAACTTAAGAACTTGAAGAAAAAGATGAAGATGAACAAGATTAAATGGAAAGATTTAAACAAAGAACTTGTATTGAATGATTAATGTTTTAACAAGATCAAACAAAGATTAAAACAACAAGATTTGAAAAACAAAGATTAAAATCACCAATCACCCTAGTGGTGATGGTGATGCTACGAACAAGAAAGGAGAAAAAAAGGGAGGAGAGAAAAACTCCAGATTAACTAAAAACTTGTGTGAGGGGACTCCTTTTATAGGCTTGTCCTTTGGTTGGTGAGTGGCCTTTCTCCCGTTCTTCTTGTCTTTTCGTCTTTTCAGAAAAGTTTCCGTTTTCGATTCTGATTCGGGATTTGTTGTCGATTAATTTTAACTCGTCTTTTAATTTCTTCGTTTAATAGACTTGAGTTTCTTCGACTTGTGTAAATCTTCCATCTTTGGTCCTTTTCTTCGATAAATCTTCGAATAGGCCCAGTGACTTCAAATCTTTTGCATATCTTGGACAATAGACTTTATCTTGAGTCTTTTTCTTCAGTAAAACCCGTGCAATCCCATGTTTTCTTCAATATTCATCCGGTTGGCTCTGAAAACACAATAAACACAAAAACCACGCATAATTCCAAACAAATGATATTAAATACGTGTTTTGGTCTCGTTTTAGCCCAAATTAAGTGGTAAAAGGATGGGTGTTTACACACCTATCAAGTATTCAACATTCACAGGCAAGAACTAGAAGAATCCATCCATGTCACCTTTAATGAAGCAGATGCTGTCATTACTCACACCAACATAGAAGAATGTGACATTGATTTCAATAAAGTCAAATCATATCCAGAGGATGATTTCTCATATCCCAAGGAATCATCTCAGGCATGTCACAAGAACTTTCCTTATGTTCATGCATTTGATCCACACTCAATCTCTGACATCACTCCAGAGGCTGAAAATGCTGAACCTATCACTCCACCCACTGAAGTGACTGATGATCTTATCGATCCAATATCTCACCTTGATGAAGAGATTATGGATGCAGAAATAACATCTGAAGATCCCCTAGCATTCATTAATCCTGTAGTGACTCCTGAACCCATAGAAACTCCTGCTCCTCAATCCAAATAGAGCAGGAACCAAGATATTCTTCTGGTGAATATTCTTGGTGAACCCTCTGAGGCAGTCACCACCAGAGGCAAATTGAGATCTCTGGAAACAGCCTCAGCGAATGAATTCCTTTTCGCTGATTTTCTCTCTGAAGATGAACCTAAGAATGTGGCTGCTGCGCTTCTAGATGAAGGGTGGGTTGTTGCCATGCAAGATGAGTTGAATCAGATCAAGAGAAACAAGGTGTGGACTCTAGTAAACGCTCAACTAGAAAACAAGTGCTTGCAACTAAGTGGGTCTACAGAAACAAGAGGGATGAAGCTGGCATGATTGTTAAAAACAAGGCTAGGCTTGTGGTGTTGGGGTACAATCAATCTGAGGGTATTGACTATGATGAAACGTTTACACCAGTAGCCAGATTGTAAGCTATCAGAATCTTCCTAGCCTTTGAAGCTTATATGGGGTTTACTGTATACCAGATGGATGTGAAGAGTGCTTTTCTAAATGGTAAGCTTGTAGAGGGAGTATATGTCTCTTGATGAGATGGCATTTATACATGATCTCATCGTTCTTTTCGGGCTTTAAATGCATAAAATGTCATAATATTACCATATATATGCTTGTATTTGTTTACTTGTGTGTTTTAGGTATGGATATCGTGAAAAAGACAAAAGATCACAAGAAACAAGGAAAAACGGACACGAGAAACGAAGCCGTACAAAGAACCGGGCCCTAGTTTATGATTTATCCCAGAAAAACCCTTGAAGACTTGAAGATGTACAAGATTGATCCTCAAATTATGAAGAAATGACACTTAAAACCCTTGTAAATTTATAATTACAAGTTTGGTCCCTTAAGTCTGTCAAAATTACAAAATGATCCTTTAACTTTGAAGGATTGGCAATTTTAGTCCCTCAACATTTCTAAATTTTCAAATATGGTCCCTCATGAATTCAAATATACAATGAAGACCTTTAAAGATCAAGAATGTCCAAGATCAGTCCTCAAACTATGCAAAAATGGCAAAAACAACCTTTGAAATACTTTTGTCAAAGTTTTGGGGCAAAAGTGTGAAGGTTCTAACTTGATTAACAAAGGAAAACAAGTTTAATGGCTGAAAAACACGTTTAACCCTTTTCACCAAAATACAAGGAATCATATTGCCATTCTGAAAGTTCAAATCTCACAATCACGTGCCAAACACAACCTTTCCTACAAAAACGGATCAAATGGTTTACTGTTTAGCATGATGAACCCAGTTACCACTCCACTTAAAACAAAGGGTAAATCCCAATTACCTTGACACACGTTTAATTCACACACTCTAAATCCCATCCCATACCAAAAACACTCACTCCCACTCACCCAAGGACCCCACCATTCAAACCTGTCAACCTATCACATCACACCTTAACGTCCAAGGAATGACACGTGGCCAAATCAATAGCCAACACTCATTGCTTAACTACAAAGCTAAAATGAACAGCCATGATGCATTTAGACAGCTCTACAACACAATTCGTCTAGAAGATTCAAGGGGCATTTTAGGGACTTCATAGCTAGGGTTTTCACTTGTAATCTCAGCCCTTGTAGCCTATATAAGGACTCCTCACTTGTGAGAGAGCCTTGTTTCAGTTTTACTCTTTAAACATTGTAATTCCTTTTTAAAATTTATAAAAGTTTGTATTTTAAGAAAATTGTAATTCCTTTTTATGTATTTGAAAGTTGGTGTTGTTTAAGGGTAATTATGAGTTCCATTTGATGTTATAAGTGTGCTTAGATCTTGTGGTTTAAGCACGTTTATGTTTGGTAAGGTTTTTAAGTTTGAAATAAGCTTGAAAATAGGTTTCTGATTTTGATATTTTACTTATAATAACCCTCATCCAAAGCTATAAGCCCTTGCAAGCTTGTTGACACCAAGCTAGTGAAGGTTTATCAACCTTTGGATAGGTTGTTTGCTGTTTGTGTTGAAGGCATAAAGCCCTTGAGGTTCTGCTTTGAACCATCAACCAAGGAACATCTCATCTCCTTTGTTCAAGTACCTTGGTCTTGTTCTAGTTGTTGAACAAGGTCCAAGGAGCATTGCCGATCCCTCTAGGAAGTTGTGGGGGATAGGTATAATCTCTTGTTAAGTTTCCTCTAAAAAATTCCATGTTATTGTCTGATTTATATTTTGCCATGTGATTTGTTGATTTTATGTTTGTGCCTTGTGTTTTATTGTTGGTATTGGTTAGTTGTCACCTAGTTGAGGTATTTGAACCATAAAATCAGTAGGTTGTTTGTAGAAATAAAAAGTTTGTTTGGAAAAGGACTAAAACAAGGCTGTTTGGGATTAGTGGATCATAAGGCCTTGTGGCCTTGTGCCCTTGGTTCTTAGGGTTTGGGGAGTCTAAACAAGTCATATTCAAAAAGTTTTAGTCACTGGTTAAGTTTCAAAAGGTTTGGAAAAA
The DNA here is from genome assembly GCA_025667525.1 of Glebionis coronaria. Classification (NCBI taxonomy): domain Eukaryota; kingdom Viridiplantae; phylum Streptophyta; class Magnoliopsida; order Asterales; family Asteraceae; genus Glebionis; species Glebionis coronaria. The sequence goes on from CM046878.1 coordinate 253,314,356, forward strand.
GGATTTCAAGTTTTGTAAAAATCTGAAAAAAGAGGTTTGAAATTGGTAAAACACATCAGATCTAATAAAATCTTTGTTTGTTGGATCTAAGGTCCGAATCTGGTTTGGGAAGATTTTAGGTGATAAGCTATCTGTGCATTATCTGTTTGTTGAATTTGGTGGCTTATTGTGGGGGCTAGAGCTTATCAAAGTTGGCTGAAGTGGTCATTTGCATCAGCAAAGTGACCACCTCATTTTGGACTTGCATTTGTTATTCTAGTGTATGCCCTGCTTGTTTATTGCTTGAATCTTGTTATTTTGCTGCTTGTGAGTAGATTTTTCTATTTGGTGTGCCTTATTGCTGGCTTATAAGCTAACTGGCTTATTAAGCCTCATTTGCCAAAATCTATCATCAATTGGTCAACTGACCTCTTGATTCACAAGGACTCCACCTTGAGTTCTTCACAAAAGTTTCTTATAGCAAGCTTACAAACAATTCTTGAACATTTGGTGAAATTTGGAGGACTTTGACTTTTGGTCAAATAAGCACATTTTGGCTTATTTTTTAGAACTGCTTATTGGTACATGCAACAACTTGGCCTTTGTAATAGGTGTCATTTTTCTCAGCTTAATATCAAATCTGGAAGGTTACAAGTCATTTGGTTAAGCTTTTGCTAGAAAACTAGCTTATTTGGCTTTTTTAGCCAGCTTATTTGCTCCTACAGCTTATTCTACTTGGTTTTTTTTTATTTTTATGATTTATTATTCTTAGTTAATCTATTTGTGAGTTTTTGCAAAAATAATCAGCTTCTGAAACAGCCTAGAACTCTAACCCGACTATTTTGACTTTTAGTGAAATTCTTCTTTGCTTATTTCTGGCTTATTGAGTGTGCTTTTTCAAAATTTCTTTTCACAGATCTCTTAGGCATCTCAAAAGAAGGTTGTGTGTTTAAGTAGAGCTTATGGCATTGGCTTATTGCTTAATGGGCTTATTGGCCCAATAAGAATAAGTTGTTGACTATTTAAGCTGTGAGCTCAAAACCAGCTTTTGGGCCTTCAGACTTTTGTGTTTAGAATTGAATTTTGAGTCAGATAGGGCTTTTTCAGGTCATTTGGGCCAAGTTTGACTTTTTGGGCCCATTAAGCCCATTAAGGTTGACTGTTTTGGTTTTTAGCCCATTTGGGGACCCATTAGGGGTAATTTGGTAATTTTACTTCCATTTTCTGATTATTTAGGTTAAAATAAACTAGTTTGTAAGTTTGTAGAATTTTTTATAATTTTTGGATTTTTAATATTATTTTAATATTATTATTAAATTTCAAATTTCACATTTTTGCACATTTTACAATTTTCTTAGGTTAAATACATTAAAATAGGATTTTTGCATCTCTTAGATTAATTTTATCATCATTTTCTAATTTCTAGAATTATTTTAAGTTTTTAATAGTTTTTAATCATTTTAAATTGTTTTAATTAGTTTAAAAATTTACAAAAATAGTTTTTAGTCTTATTTGGTTATTTAAGAGGTTTACAAAGTGAAACATATTTGTTTGGGCTTTTTAATAATTCTTTTCATTTTTAGGGCTTTAATTAGCATTTAAAAATTAATATTTAATTAATTAAAAGGTTTGAAAAAGTTTTGATTATTTGTAAACTCTTAGTTTAAATAATTTGATTTTTGGTAATTTTTAGGGAATTTTTAGAATTTATTTTTATTTTAGCCCTTTTTACGGTTTTAATTTTAGTCGACATAGTAATAATTTTCATGTCTTCGTCATTCTATTTTCTCATCCCCTTCTTTCATATTAATCTCAAATATCATTGCATTTTAGTCACACACATATACCTCCATGGGAAACGAACTTAATTGGGTTATTAGTGTTTGATTTTCCTAAATCATCAATTAATACTTACCGCTCATTTACGCTCTTTTGTTTTCCTAAACAAGAGACGTAATTTACTACAATCATTTTGGCGCCCCTGCCGGGGATCGAACCCGGGTCACTCGCGTGATAGGCGGGAATACTTACCACTATACTACAACGACCGAATTAAGGTTATTACTACTCTTCCTCGGGTTTATTTTATGTCATTCTTTTATAAATAAAATTTACCACTATAAAAACGTTCAAATTTTTAGTGGTAAATTTTATGTATAAAAAATGATTTAATAATTAAAAATTTACAAAATTTTATAAAATTTTATAAATTTTGTAAATTTTGTAAATTTTTATAATAAAAATGATTTTATAATAAAAAAATTTGTAAATTTTGTAAATTTTTATAGTGGTAAATTTTATAGTTTTCCAACTTTCAACGTTTTTTATACATAAAAAATTTCAAAGGATAATCATTTTTGCCATTCGGGCTTAGTATGGGAGAGTGATGAGATGGCATTTATACATGATCTCATCGTTCTTTTCGGTCTTTAAATGCATAAAATGTGATAATATTACCATATATATGCTTGTATTTGTTTACTTGTGTGTTTTAGGTATGGATATCGTGAAAAAGACAAAAGATCACAAGAACTAAGAAAAACAGACACGAGAAACGAAGCCGTACAAAGAACCGGGCCCTATTTCATGATTTATCCAAGAAAAACCCTTGAAGACTTGAAGATATACAAGATTGATCCTCAATTTATAAAGAAATGACACTTAAAACCCTTGTATATTCATAATTACAAGTTTGGTCCCTTAAGTTTGTCAAAATTACAAAAAGGTCCTTCAACTTTGAAGAATTGGCAAGTTTATTTCCTCATCAATTCTAAATTGTCAATAATTGTCCCTCATGAAGTCAAAGATACAAAGAAGACCTTTGAAGATAAAAAATGTCCAAGTTCAGTCCTTCAAATATTCAAAAGTGGCAAAAACAACCCTTGAAACCCTTATTGCAAAATTTGGTGGCCAAAGTGTGAAAATCAGAAGTTTATTAACAAAGGAAAACCAAGTTTTTGGCTGAAAAATGTTTAATTCAACCTTTCCCAAAACACAAGGACTACTAATGTCGTTTCCCAAACATCAAATGACACAAACACGCGCCAAACAACTCCACCCCCAAAAATCGGATCAAAACTTACTACTATTCACCCACACGAACCCAGTTAAAATCCCACTTAAATCAAAGGGTAAAAACAAATTACCTAGGCACATGCTTGATCCACATGCCCAGAAACCAATCCCACACCAAAAACCCTCAATCCCACTCACCCAAGGACCCCACCATTCAAACCCGTCCACCTATCACAACATTCCTTCACCTCCAAGGATTGCCACGTGGCCAAATCAACAACCAACACTCATTGCTTAACTACAAAGCTAAAATGAACATCCAGGATGCATTTGGACAGCTCTACAACACAATTCGTCTAGAAGATTCAAGGGGCATTTTAGGGACTTCATAGCTAGGGTTTTCACTTGTAATCTCAGCCCTTGTGGCCTATATAAGGACTCCTCAACTTGTGAGAGAGCCTTGTTCCAGTTTTACTCTTTAAACATTGTAATTACTTTTTAAATTTTATAAAAGTTGGTATTTTAAGAAAATTGTAATTCCTTTTTATGTTTTTGAAAGTTGGTGTTGTTTAAGGGTAATTCTGAGTTCCATTTGATGTTATAAGTGTGCTTAGATCTTGTGGTTTAAGTACGTTTATGTTTGGTAAGGTTTTCAAGTTTGAACAAAGCTTGAAAATAGGCTTCTGATTTTGCTGTTTTACTTATACTAACCCTTATCCAAAAGCTATAAGCCCTTGCAAGCTTGTTGACACCAAGCTAGTGAAGGTTTATCAACCTTTGGATAGGTTGTTTGCTGTTTGTGTTGAAGACATAAAGCCCTTGAGTTTCTGCTTTGAAACATCAACCAAGGCACATATCATCTCCTTTGTTCAAGTACCTTGGTCTTATTCTAGCTGTTGAACAAGGTCCAAGGAGCATAGCTGATCCTCCTAGGAAGTTGTGGGAGATAGGTATAACCTCTTATTAAGTTTCCTCTAAAAAATTCCATGTTATTGTCTGATTTATATTTTTCCATGTGATTTGTTGATTTTGTGTTTGTGCCTTGTGTTATATTGTTGGTATTCGTTAGTTGTTACCTAGTTGAGGTATTTGAACCATAAAATCAGTAGGTTGTTTGTAGAAATAAAAAGTTTGTTTGAAAAAGGACTAAAACAAGGCTGTTTGGGATTATTGGATTATAAGGCCTTGTGGCCTTGGTTCTTAGGGTTTGAGGAGTCTAAACAATTCATATGCAACAAGTTTTAGTCACTGGTTAAGTTTCAAAAGGTTTGGAAAAAGGATTTCAAGTTTCGGAAAAATCTGAAAAAAGAGGTTTGAAATTGGTCAAACACATCAGATCCAATAAAATCTTTGTTTGTTGCATCTAAGGTCTGAAATCTGGTTTGGGAAGAGTTTAGGTGATAAGCTATCTGTGCATTATCTGTTTGTTGAATTTGGTGGCTTATTATGGGTGCTAGAGCTTATCAAAGTTGGCTGAAGTGGTCATTTGCATCAACAAAGTGACCACCTCATTTTGGACTTGCATTTGTTATTCTAGTGAATGCCCTGCTTGTTTATTGCTTGGAGCTTGTTATTGTGCTGTTTGTGAGTAGATTTTGCTATTTGGTGTGCCTTATTGTTGGCTTATAAGCTAACTGGCTTATTAAGCCTTTTTTTGCCAAAATCTGTCATAAATTGGTCAACTGACCTCTTGATTCACAAGGACTCCACCTTGAGTTCTTCACAAAGTTGCTTATAACAAGCTTACAAACAATTCCTGAACATTTGGTGAAATTTGGAGGACTTTGACTTTTGGTCAAATAAGCACAATTTGGCTTATTTTTTAGAACTACTTATTGGTACATGCAACAACTTGGATTTTGTAATAGGTGTTACTTTTTTCAGCTTAATATCAAATCTGGAAGGTTACAAGTCATTTGGTTAAGCTTTGCTAGAAAACTAGCTTATTTGGCTTTTTCAGCCAGCTTATTTGCTCCTACAACTTAATCTACTTGGCTTTTTGTGATTTTTATGATTGATTATTCTTAGTTAAGCTATTTGTGAGTTTTTGCAAAAAGAATCAGCTTCTGAAACACCCTAGAACTCTACCCCGACTATTTTGTCTTTTAGTGAAATTCTTCTTTGCTTATTTCTGGCTTATTGAGTGTGCTTTTTCAAAATTTCTTTTCACAGATCTCTTAGGCATCCTAAAAGAAGGTTGTGTGTTTAATCAGAGCTTATGGCATTGGCTTATTGCTTAATGGGCTTATTGGCCCAATAAGAATAAGTTGTTGACTATTTAAGCTATGATAAGCTCAAAACCAGCTTTTGGGCCTTCAGACTTTTGTGTTTAGAATTGAATTTTGAGTAAGATAGGGCTTTTTCAGGTCATTTGGGTCAAGTTTGACTTTTTGGGCCCATTAAGCCCATTAAGGTTGATTGTTTTGTTTTTTAGCCCATTTGGGGGCCCATTAGGGGTAATTTGGTAATTTCACTTTCATTTTCTGATTATTTAGGTTAAAATAAACTAGTTTGCAAGTTTTTAGAATTTTTATGATTTTTGGATTTTTAATATTATTTTAAAATTATTTTATTATTAAATTTCAAATTTCACATTTTTACACTTTTTATATTTTTCTTAGGTTTAATACATTAAAATAGGATTTTTGCAACTCTTAGATTAATTTTATCATCATTTTCCTAATTTCTAGAATTATTTTAAGTTTTTAATAGTTTTTAATCATTTTAAATAGTTTTAATTATTTTTAAAATTTACAAAAATAGTTTTTAGTCTTATTTGGTAATTTTAGAGGTTTACAAAGTGAAAAATCTTTATTTGGGCTTTTTAATAATTATTTTGATTTTTAGGGCTTTAATTAGCATTTAAAAAATTAATATTTAATTAATTAAATGGTTTGAAAACGTTTTGATCATTTGTAAACTCTTAGTTTAATTAATTTGATTTTTGGTAATTTTTGGCGAATTTTTAGAATTTATTTTTATTTTAGCCCTTTTTACGGTTTTAATTTTAGTTGTCGTAGTAATAATTTTCACGTCTTCGTCATTCTATTTTCTCATTCCCTTCTTTCATATTAATCTCAAATAAATTACGAATTAGTCACACACATATACCTCCTTGGGAAACGAACTTAATTGGGTCATTAGTGTTAGATTTTCCTAAATCATCACTTAATATTTTCCGCTCATTTACGCTCTTTTGTTTTCCTAAACAAGAGACATAATTTTCCTACAATCATTTTGGCACCGCTGCCGGGGAGGTGTGTCGTGATTAATTTGTCATTTTTTTTAATATTAACCATAAATAGTATTTGTATTAGTAGAACTCTACTAATACGTATTATCGGTTTTTTTTTCGTTTTTCTTGTGAAATTATTATTACTATATTGTATTAAGTATCACAACAAATACAAAATATCTCCAAAAGTGTGAAAACACAACCTTAATTGGGATTTGATCTCCTAATTATTGTATTTGAATCTCAAACAAAAAGAAAAAGGCAAAAATAGATAAATACTTTCGTGAAGCTCGATTTTGAAAAATACAAACTATAAGGTGGGTATAAGGAGGGTATTATAAAATATACCCTAAGGAAAAAGGCTCTTAAGTGCTTCGCGCCGCCTCGTTTCCCCGCTTGCTTGTGAGTATTTTGATATTGAAAGCTAATCGAGGGTTTTGCCGCCCAAAGTATTATTACGTATCATATATATTTGCTTGGTTTTCTTTGTGATTAAACCCTCTTGAACAATTTGGTTTTCACCAAAATTCTAAAGTCATTCGAAGGCGTTCACTCCACGTGATCGTTTTCATTCGTTTGAGACTTCTTTAATCAAGAGTTTGATTCGAGGAGAGATTTGGTAGATTGTTGTCTACGAAGATACACAAAATCCAAAAAAATTAAAAACAATCAAAAAACACAAAAAAAATTGAAAATACACAAGACACCCAAAAAGAATCTTCTTTGCTCACCTCCCATTCTTCGCCAAGTTTATGCTAACTCGTAATCAAGAAAAACGAGCTCGTAAATGTAAAACCCGCGTGCTTTTACCATGAATAATACCCTTAAGATCGTACGTACCAGATTAAAACTTTCCTTTTATAGTATGATTACGTTCACGTGTTAGAATTTTTACGTATTACGTACGTGTTAGAACATGATAAGTATTTATTACGTATGAACACACAATAATTATTTTAAACAATAATTAATCACGAACATGCGATCATGAAATCATGAACGTAAATTAATCACGAGCTAATATTAATTACATATATATATTTATTACGAGCACGAATAAATATATTAAGTCACGGTTAATAATTAACGAGAACACATAAAACACGAACACGATAAAACACGAACGAACATTAAAATAATTAGACTCGGAAAAAGGTACTGGTACCCCCCTATGGGGCCCCCTACTCGCGGCTACACCAAAGGGATGGGCCAAGCCCATCAAACTTTTACTAACAAGGGGTTATGGTAAAAACCTTTAGTCATTTTTCACATTACAGTAAAATAACAAAAACCCTAAAAAGATTTTCTCCTTCTCCTTGCTCTCTCTTTGGCCGCCGGATATAAAGACACAAAAGGGGGGGGGGGGGTTCGTTTGATTTTGATCTTGAATTTTGTGCAAGCATTCGTGTGTGTTCATCCTCGTTTGATCCACACATTCGGTATACCTTTTTAATCCTTTTCTTTTATGTTTTGAATTAATAAATTAAATAAGATCATGATGTTTTTAAAAAGCTAATTAAAAACATTAACTAAACATGTAAATGGTTATGGGGTAAATCAAAACAAAGGATTTAGGGGTGTTGTTGTGGCCGGCGCCTAAACCGAACCCCCAAGGGGTCTCGGTTTGGCTTGTGAACCACCACCGAGACCTCATGGTCTCGGTTTGGTGGTGTGGGTCCCACGGCAGCAGCAAACAGGGGAGAACCCCGAAGTGGTTCGGGGTATGGTGTTGATTACGGGTCCGGTTCATGTTTTCTAGTCACGACCCGGTTCATTGATTATATTAAGATTATGATTTTAATAGTTATATGTTAAAAGATTAATTAATAAAATATGACATGATTAATTTAATTAACATGACTTAGGTTATAATTTAATTATTAGATCATGGATTTTTTTAACCTAAGTATTTATATTTTCTAGACTTTATAATTAATTAATTATTAAAAACCATGGCTATAATTAATTAATTAACATGACTTAGGTTATATTATTAATGATTAATAATACATGTTTTAACCTAAGTATTTAACTTTATTTAATTAAAAACATGATATATTTAATTAAATACTTTTAACCTATAGTTTATTTAAATTACATGTAATAATTAATAAACTATACCTTATATCAATATGACTTAGAAAAATAATCAGAAAACACTTAAGCTCATATAATTAGCTTATTTAACCAGCTTATATCTAATTATGGAAACTTTCTATTTTTAGAAATATATTTAATTAAGGCAGCTAATCTATTTATGGAAACTTTCTATATTTAGAAACTTATCTATTTTAAGCAGTAATTCTATTTTTGGAAACTTTCTATTTTTGGAAACTTTCTACTTTTGGAAACTTTCTATTTTTGGAAACTTTCTATTTTTGGAAACTTTCTATTTTTGGTAACTTTCTATTTTTGGAAACTTTCTATTTTAGGAAACCTGCTATTTTTAGAAAGTTACTTATTATTACACAGTAAGTATAATCATACATGAAATATAAGTAATACTTAATAAGAATAGACAGAATATAAGATAAACACAGTTTAAAGCTTAAAACAGTAAAACATGACATGAACGTATAAAATAAGCTAAGATAAGACATAAAACCAGTTACGTATGTAGTAATCAGATACTTATACATGTATGTATTTATGTAGCATTAGTGGTACCGAAGTAGGACTCTCTTCAGTTCGTCTTCTTCGTTCACTGGACATAAGGTACGGATTCCCGTCCTATCAGTATGGACATTCTTCCTTATTAGGATTCCCCGTATGCAGCCAACTGTTTTCCCATAGTATACGTTTATATGTTTGATTTGCTTATGTTTAATTTAGAATACCTATAGCCATATACATGCATGACCAGTTTCACCTAGTTATGGAGGTACCATAACCATAACATTAGAGGCACTGGTGTTATGACTTCCCCACGGCGGAGTGATTGCTCGTGGCGTCCCTTCAGCTTTTGGCCATTTTATTATATTTATCATGTGGGGCGTATGGGTGCATCCTAGTTACATGTTTTCAGCAGATTACTTAGTGTGAATGTGGTGTGTGCCTTGCATCCTTCACAAGGAGCTGATCCCTCTTACCCAAACCAGTATATTAAATTAGAGGCAGCCCCTCTAATTTGCATGACGAGGTCACCCCTCCAAGTATTCATGCACGGTGGATTTTCATGACCTATATTGGCTAATGGTAGAATATGTTAAACAGTTTTTATAAGATAAACATAAGGCTTTTCGAACTATAAAACCAGTTTTACCAAGACTTAACCGGGTTATTCGGGACTTAGTTTCTTCCGCTGTTATATGCTTATATGCTTATATTATTCATGCTTTATTGTACATCCGTGCACTGAGCGTATTGCTCAGCCGTTTTCCTTTTCTATGTTCACAAAACGGCAGGTACTCAGGGACGCTCGTACACTTTAAGCGTACGTGCATATGGACTGGAAGCTTTCTATCCTTTCTTTACTTTATGCATTATCTTTACTTTGATACTCTTGCCATGGACATTGTTTAGTCCTTTCATTTACAGTACTTATGTTTGTGTGTGATGAGCTTTACTTTTGGACTACCGATGTTTGATTCCGGTATCTTTCCTTTATGGTCATGTAATGTTTTAGACATTTATCCTTGTATGCTATGATGACACACCATAGTTACGCGTGACATTCCATTATCAAAATGGGGTGTTACAATTATGGTATCAGAGCCAAGGCTTTGACCTGTAGGCTCTCAAAATATGACCTGTGATTAGTGGGTAGTCACTATGGTCTTCCTAGAACTGACAGTCGTTTTTCATGCATTCATCATTTTTATGCATACATATGTATGTCATTGTCGCAGGTTTATGACCAAGTAATGGTTGGTACAGGACTGGCCCTATTTAGTCGCATGTGTTTTATCGAAACTTTTAAATTTGGGACCGACCCATATGCGTCCCCTCGCCATGTCTTTTATTTTGGGTGAACTGACCATAGGCGTTCACTCTCGAGCATACAAAAGTTTTCATAAAACTGCATCATGCATTCATACACAAATTTTCTTGCATAAAATTTTTCTCTAGATTTATTGGTATAATTTTTTTTTCATATATATATATATTTTATGTTTTGATCTGTTTAATCATATGTTTTATGTTATACTGTCAGATGGTTCTCACACGCGAACAGGAACAACTCAATGCAGCAATCCAAGCTGCAATGCAAGATTTGCTTCCTCAACTGAGGAATGACATCAGGGCTGAGGTTCAAGCTACCAACAATCAGCAGCATAACCAAGCACCTCCTCCTCTTCCTCCAGTGACATTGGCAGTATGGCTGGAGAGATTCAACAAGCTCCGTCCTCGAGCTTTCGAGAAAACAGATAGCCCCAGTAACGCTGAAAGCTGGTTGGCTCACATTGAGAAGATTTTCAATGCTATGGGTTGTGACCCCGTGTACAAGGCGAGGTTGGCATGCTACCGGTTCGAAGGCGATGTGTTAAATTGGTGGTTAGCATTAATGCAGTCTGAGGGAGGTGACGATTGGGTGGTTGGTTTGACATGGGCTCAGTTCAAAGATAGGGCGATGGAGCAGTTCTTTCCCAAGGCTGAGCAAGACAAGCTCAAAAGGGAATACCATGGGATCCGACAGAGAGCTGGGGAGAATAGCAATGAGTTTATGCAGCGCTTTCTTCGCTTAGCTGGTTTCCTTGGTGCAGCAGCAGGTACTCCTGAAGAGCAGGCACACCACTTTAGGTGGGCTCTTCGCACATCGGTCGCAAACAATCTAGTGTGTGCTACGTTCAACACTGTAGCACAAGTGGCCGATGCGGCACGTAAGCTGGAGATGCTGCATGAGAGAGATGAGTTCGGGGAAGCTGAGAAAACCGACAAGAGGTAAACATTCGCATTCAAGCGGTGACCAATCCGTATTCTTTCCATATATGTCAATTATTCATCTCTTTAAATTGTACCTTCCAGGCAGAAAACTGGGGACCGGTCTCAGCCGGCTACTCAGCAGCAGCCTCATCAGTCCAAGGGAAACGGTCAGACTAACGATCGTTCTGCTATGGATAGGCGTGGCGGTAATGATAATTACCGTAACAACGCTGGACACTGCAACGGCAGCAGGTCCTAATACTTACGCATTTTCTTATGATTTCATGTTATAACTCATATTCTGACACTTTAGCAAATCTTCTACCAGGAACCATGGAAACGGTAGGGACCAGAACCAGAGAGGTTCACAGTCTAGCCGTCCAGCTATCACTGGTATTCAATCTTACGATTATCCGCATTGTCCTTTATACCCTATTATCATGTCTTATGTAAAATGTTTTATCAGGTCCTCAGCCAGCCAGAGCACCTGCTGGAGGATATACTCATCCTCTTTGCTCTACTTGCCACCGTAGGCACCCAGGGCCATGTCGTCGTAACACTGACGCATTCTTCAAGAGTGGTCTTCCTGGCCATATCATGAAGGATTGCCGTAAGGGCGAGATGGAGGGCACTTCGGGACATGCTGATACCAAGCCGCCTCTTACCACTGGACGTGTCTACACGACATCTCGAGACCAGGCCAACAAGTCTACAGGTACCATCACTGGAATATTGTATATGTATGGTCAAGCTGCGTGTGTTCTTTTCGATACGGGTGCTACTCACTCGGTCATTTCTGCTGCTTATGCTAAGAACATTAGGATGCTCCCCATGCCACTAGAGAATAGACTTACTATTTCCACGCCTTTGAAGGACTCTGTATTAATCACCCATGTATACAAGAGTCTTCCCCTAGAATTTGACGATAAGGTTCATCCTGTTGACGCACTTCCGCTGGACATGAATGACTTCGACATGATTTTGGGCATGGATTGGCTATCCAAGCATCATGCTACCATAGACTTCCATTCATATCGAGTTATCTTTAGTGATGTTAATGCACCAGAGTACATTCATAACGGGTTCGTACCCAGACGGTCTATACAAATCATATCTACCCTGCAAGCGCGTGCACTACTGTCACATGGCTGCAAGGGTTATCTAGCTACGGTTCACGACATGGATGCTGAATCTCCATCAATTCAGGATCAACCAATAGTGTCGGAATTTCAAGATGTATTTCCAGCAGAACTTCCGGGCATACCACCTGCACGAGAAGTGGAATTCAATATCGAGCTTATTCTAGGAGCTGAACCAATCTCCAAGGCTCTTTATCGCATGGCTCCCACAGAGCTGAAGGATCAACTACAAGAACTTCTAGAACGAGGTTTCATTCGACCGAGCGCATCTCCATGGGGCGCACCGGTCTTATTTGTTAAGAAGAAGGACGGTAGTATGCGTCTTTCCATAGACTATCGCGAGCTCAACAAGATTACTATCCGGAATAGGTATCCACTACCGCGTATAGACGATCTATTTGACCAACTCCAAGGGGCCAAACACTTCTCCAAGATTGATCTTAGGTCAGGCTATCATCAGCTATGGGTTAAGGAGCAGGACATCGCCAAGACTGCTTTTCGTACCCTCTATGGCCACTACGAATTTGTAGTTATGCCATTTGGCCTGACAAATGCTCCAGCAGTGTTCATGGACTTGATGAACAGAATCTTCCATGAATTTCTGGACAAGTTCGTCATTGTCTTCATCGATGACATCCTGATTTTCTCAAAGTCCAAGGAGGAACACGAAGACCATCTTCGTATAGTACTACAGATTCTTTGCTAGAAGCAGCTGTATGCTAAATTCTCCAAGTGTGAGTTCTGGTTAGACAAGGTGGCATTCTTAGGTCACATTGTATCAGCAGAAGGAATCACTATGGATCCAGCGAAGGTTGAGGCCATTACTAAGTGGCCGAGGCCGACATCAGCAACGGAAGTCCGCAGTTTCTTAGGCATAGCTGGCTATTACTGTAGGTTCATGGAAAACTTTTCCCGCTTAGCACTACCATTGACCAAACTGATGCGGAAAGGGGAGAAATTCGTCTGGACTGAAGAACGAGAGAAGAGCTTTGAAGACCTGAAGCAGACGCTAGTATCTGTACCTATTCCTACTCTCCCATCTGGTACGAGTGGATTTCAAATCTACAGTGATGCATCGGGGAAGGGACTTGGCTGTGTTCTCATGCAACATGGGAAAGTGATCCCGTACGCTTCACGACAGCTTAAGCCTTATGAAAAAAATTACCCTACGCATGACTTGGAACTTGCTGCAGTCGTGTTTGCATTGAAGATAGGGAGGCACTACTTATATGGAGAATCATGTGACATTTTCACGGACCACAAGAGTTTGAAGTGTATCTTCACTCAACGTGAATTGAACATGAGACAGAGGAGATGGTTAGAGCTGTTGAAGGATTATGACATTAATCTACAGTATCATCCCAGAAAGGCGAATGTAGTAGCAGATGCACTTAGCAGGAAGTCCAGAATGATCAACGGCATTAAAATTGAGGAGGAAATCATAAGAGACTTGGAGCGACTAGACATAGAGATCATGGTACGTGGACAACACGGTTACTGGGCTAATCTTAGAGTAGAACCCGAGCTACTCTCTAAGATCAAGGAAGCTCAGAAGGATGATGGAGAAATCTGGGCGATAATTCAAAATTTGGAGAAACAGACGGAATTCAGAGTAGATGCAGATGGTATCGTATGGCAGGGCACGAGATTTTGTGTTCCTGATGATCAAGAACTCCGGGAAGCTTTGTTAGCTGAAGCTCATAGCTCCCCATTCTCTATACATCCTGGTTCGACTAAGATGTACCATGACATCAAGCAGTACTTTTGGTGGAGTGGTATGAAACAGGATGTGGCCACTTATGTCTCCAAATGTCTTACCTGCCAGCAGGTTAAGATCGAGCATCAGCGATCTGGCGGTCTCCTTCAACCGTTAGATATTCTAGAGTGGAAGTGGGACAAAATCACCATGGATTTTGTTACTGGTCTTCCGCCTACCAAGAGGAAGCACGATGGAATTTGGGTTATCGTAGATCGACTTACCAAATCAGATCATTTCTTACCGATCCGCAAGGAAGATCCGGTAAGTAAACTCGCCGATACGTATAGAAGAGAGATCATGAGACTCCACGGTGCTCCATCCAGCATCGTCTCAGACAGAGATCCTTGTTTCACTTCGTGATTTTGGAAAGGTCTGCAGAAGGCTTGGGGTACACAACTTAAGCTTAGCACGACTTTTCATCCTCAAACAGACGGACAGTCGGAGCGAACGATTCAAACATTGGAAGACATGTTGAGGTCATGTGCGTTGGAATGGACATGTGATTGGGACGATTATATCTGTTTGGTGGAGTTTGCATACAACAACAGTTGGCACGCAAGTATCAAGTGTGCTCTTTTCGAGATGTTGTATGGCAAAAAGTGTCGCGCCCCAATCTGCTGGGATCAGGTTGGCGAGCGAACACTTGTAGGACCAGAAGATAACAATAGCTAAGCAGAAACTTCAGGAAGTACGGTCACGTCAGAAGAGTTACGCCGATAAGCATCGTAGAGACATACATTTTAACGTAGGAGATCACGTCTTCCTTAAGGTTTCGCCAGCACGTGGTGTTAGACGCTTCGGGATTAAAGGGAAGCTCAGTCCTCGTTTCATCGGACCGTTTGATATCATTGAACGAGTCGGTGAAGTATCTTACCGGTTAGCGTTACCTCTGCAGCTTTCGCATGTACAAAATGTGTTTCATGTGTCCTTACTCAGAGGGTACCAGTATCATCCCCTTCACATGGTTCAGTATCCACTGGAACAGATACGTGAAGATCTCACCTTCATAGAAGAACCCGAACGAGTTCTTGACAGACAAGAACGAGTCATGAGAAGGAAGACGATTCCATTCGTCAAAATCCTTTGGAGGGATCATACCGAGCGGGAAGCCACTTGGGAAACAGAGGAGTCTATCCGGGCTTCTTACCCTCATTTTGTATTTTGAATTCGGGTATGTTCTTCTTTTCCAGTTTACTTTATCTATAATTCGGGGACGAATTATTCTTTTTAGGGGGGAAGAGTTGTAAAACCCGCATGCTTTTACCATGAATAGTACCCTTAAGATCGTACGTACAAGATTAAAACTTTCCTTTTTATAGTATGATTACGTTCAAGTGTCAGAATTTTTACGTATTACGTACGTGTTAGAACATGATAAGTATTTATTACGTATGAACACACAATAATTATTTTAAACAATAATTAATCACGAACATGCGATCATGAAATCATGAACATAAATTAATCACGAGCTAATATTAATTACGTATACATATTTATTACGAGCACGAATAAATATATTAAGTCACGGTTAATAATTAAAGAGAACACATAAAACACGAACACGATAAAACACGAACGAACACTAAAATAATTAGACTCAGAAAAAGGTACGGGTACCCCCATGTTGGCCCCCTACCCGTGGCTACACCAAAGGGATGGGCCAAGCCCATCAAACTTTTACTAACAAGGGGTTATGGTAAAAACCTTTAGTCATTTTTCACATCACAGTAAAATAACAAAAACCCTAAAAAGATTTTCTCCTTCTCATTGCTCTCTCATTGGCCGCTGGATATAAAGACACAAAAGGGAGGTGTTCGTTTGATTTTGATCTTGAATTTTGTGCAAGCATTCGTGTGTGTTCATCCTCGTTTGATCCACGCATTCAGTATACCTTTTTAATCCTTTTCTTTTATGTTTTGATTTAATAAATTAAATAAGATCATGATGTTTTTAAAAAGCTAATTAAAAACATTAACTAAACATGTAAATGGTTATGGGGTAAATCAAAACAAAGGATTTAGGGGTGTTGTTGTGGCCGGCGCCTAAACCGAACCCCCAAGGGGTCTCGGTTTGGCTTGTGAACCACCACCGAGACCTCATGGTCTCGGTTTGGTGGTGTAGGTCCCACGGCAGCAGCAAACATAGGAGAACCCCGAAGTGGTTTGGGGTATGGTGTTGATTACGGGTCCAGTTCATGGTTTCTAGTCACGATCTGGTTCATTGATTATGTTAAGATTATGATTTTAATAGTTATATGTTAAAAAATTAAATTAATAAAATATGACATGATTAATTTAATTAACATGACTTAGGTTATAATTTAATTATTAGATTATGGATTTTTTTTAACCTAAGTATTTATATTTTCTAGACTTTATAATTAATTAATTATTAAAAACCATGGCTATAATTAATTAAGTAACATGACTTAGGTTATATTATTAATAATTAATAATACATGTTTTAACCTAAGTATTTAACTTTATTTAATTAAAAACATGATATATTTAGTTAGCTACTTTTAACCTATAGTTTATTTAAATTACATGTAATAATTAATAAACTATACCTTATATCAATATGACTTAGAAAAATAATCAGAAAATACTTAAGCTTATATAATTTGCTTATTTAACCAGCTTATATCTAATTATGGAAACTTTATATTTTGAGAAACTTATTTAATTAAGGCAGCTAATCTATTTATGGAAACTTTCTATTTTTAGAAACTTATATATTTTAAGCAGTAATTCTATTTTTGGAAACTTTCTATTTTTGGAAACTTTCTATTTTGGAAACTTTCTATTTTGGAAACTTTCTATTTTTGGAAACTTTCTATTTTTGGTAACTTTCTATTTTTGGAAACTTTCTATTTTAGGAAACCTGCTATTTTTAGAAAGTTACTTGTTATTACACAATAAGTATAATCATACATGAAATACAAGTAATACTTAATCAGAATAGACAGAATATAAGATAAACACAGTTTAATGCTTAAAACAGTAAAACATGACATGAACGTATAAAATAAGCTAAGACAAGACATAAAACCAGTTACGTATGTAGTAATAAGATACTTATACATGTATGTATTTATGTAGCATTAGAGGTACCGAAGTAGGACTCTCTTCAGTTCGTCTTCTTCGTTCATTGGACATAAGGTACGGACTCCCGTCCTTTCAGGATGGACATTCTTCCTTATTAGGATTCCCCGTATGTAGCCAACTGTTTTCTCGTAGTATAAGTTTATATGTTTGATTTGCTTATGCTTAATTTAGAATACCTATAGCCATATACATGCATGACCAGTTTCACCTAGTTATGGATGTACCATAACCATAACATTAGAGGCACTGGTGTTATGACTTCCCCACTGCAGAGTGATTGCTCGTGGCGTCCCTTCAGCTTTTGGCCATTTTATTATATTTATCATGTGGGGCGTATGGGTGCATCCTAGTTACATGTTTTCAGCAGATTACTCAGTGTGAATGTGGTGTGTGCCTTGCATCCTTTACAAGGAGCTGATCTCTCATACACAAACCAGTATATTAAATTAGAGGCAGCCCCTCTAATTTGCATGATGAGGTCACCCCTCCAAGTATTCATGCAAGGTGTACTTTCATGACCTATATTGGCTAATGGTAGAATATGTTAAACAGTTTTTATACGATAAACATAAGGCTTTTCAAACTATAAAACCAGTTTTACCAAGACTTAACCGGGTTATTCGGGACTTAGTTTCTTCCGCTGTTATATGCTTATATGCTTATATTATTCATGCTTTATTGTACATCCGTGCACTGAGCGTATTGCTCAGCCATTTTCCTTTTCTATGTTCCCAAAATGGCAGGTACTTAGGGACGCTTGTAGACTTTAAGCGTACGTGCATATGGACTGGAAGCTTTCTAGCATTTCTTTACTTTATGCATTATCTTTACTTTGATACTCTTGCCATGGACATTGTTTAGTCCTTTCATTTACAGTACTTATGTTTGTGTGTGATGAGCTTTACGTTTGGACTACCGATGTTTGATTCCGGTATTTTTCCTTTATGGTCATGTAATGTTTTAGACATTTATTCTTGTATGCTTTGATAAAACGCCATAGTTACGCGTGACATTCAGTTATCAAAATGGGGTGTTACAGTAAACGTCGTCAAAGTCAAGGAAATCAAGAGCCTTTGATTGAAGAACAAACTCCAATTGTTGAACCCGTTGTAGAACCAATAGTCGCCATGGCTAATCGTACTATGATAGAGTTGCTTCAAGCACCCACCGAGGGTTTTGGAGAAGCTATTGTGATTCCCGCCATCCTTGCGGAGAATTTTGAGATTAAGACGGGTTTAATGTCGATGTTGCAAGCAAATAAGTTTAGAGGTCATGAGAAAGACAACCCGCATTACCACATAAGGAATTTTAATCGTCTCACCGCAACTAGCAAGTTTAAGGATTTTCCACATGACGCTATTAATATGATGTTGTTTCCATACTCGTTAGATGGACCCGCTAAAATTTGGCTCGCGAAAGAACCGCCAAATTCGATTTTGACATGGGGTGATCTCGTTTCTAAGTTTGTGAATCAATTTTTTCCACCATCTAAAACAACACATTTGAAAAATGAGATTTCAAGGTTTACACAACGTAATAATGAAAGTTTTTCAATGGCAGGGGAACGATTTAAGGAAATGTTATATGAATGTCCACACCATGATTTTTTGGAATTGCATCAAATAGATACTTTTTATAATGGGCTTAATGATCATGAACGAGATTATTTGAATGCCGCCGCGGGTGGTAATTTTTTGTGCAAAACGACCTATGAAGCTTTTAAGATTATCGAGAATAGATCTAAGGTTTATAACCCTTGTAACACACCGATTATTGCCAATATGGGTTCGTCATCGTCGTCATCGTCTCGTCACATTAATGCCTTACATGATGAAGCTAATGAGAAAAATCGGTTTTTCAATAGGTTTTCAAATCTTATGACTCATTGGAAAGCACAAGATGCTTTGAATTCCGCATCGGTTAAAGCGGTTGAAAAGAGTTGTTTGTATTGTGGTGGAGCTCATTATCTCGAGTACATAACCGCCGGTGGTAACACTTCGAGTGCTTACGTAGCAACGGGAACTTACAACCAAAACGGCCAAGGTTCCCGCCCAAATCAAGCTCCACCAAATCAAAATGCTAATAACTATCGAAACAACAATCAAAATGGTGTTTATCAAGGCAATTCACGTAACTAAAACAAAGGGAATTATCAAAGTGGGAATGGACAAGTTTCAAATCAAAACCAAAACCGTGATTTTCAAACTACTACACAAGGTTTTCAAAATGATCACACCAAAAATCTTCAAGGAGAATTTTTGAATTATGCTAAAGCAAACGATGCTAAGTTTGATAATATGCAACGTGATATGGTTAGCTTAAGATCCGAGTTGAAAAACGAGCTTAAAAACGAACTTGCTAATGAACTTAAGACTCATGCTAATAAAATGGAATGAAACGTTCAACGTCTTCAACAAAATCAACAAAAGATGGAACAAGGAGAACATGAGATTAAGCAAGAATTATTAAAAGCAGATGCTAGGCAATCAAAATTTGAAGACCGAGTGGAAAAATGTTTGAAGCAATCATGTGTAAACCCTCTTCCTCGGGTGGTCTTCCTAGTGATACCATTGCAAACCCGAGGGGACAAATGAAGGTTATTACTACTCGTAGTGGTAAAACTTTCAAGGAACCAATCTCTCGTCCAAGTACTTAAACGGAGAAGGAAATCGAGAAAGAGCCCGAGGTGATGGTCGAAAAGGAGCATATCATAAGCCCACGAAGTACCGCTCAAACCACACCTGCAGTTGAACCAATACCAATCATGGAACCCGATATTCCAAGTCCGTTGCCTAATGTCCAACCCACACCAACCTTACCTTACCCTTCGAGACGAAACAAAGAGAAATTGCATGAACGTAACAAACAACAAATCGAGCTTTTTATAAAAATGTTTCAACAAGTTCATTTTGATGTAAGTTTAGCCGACGCGTTGTTATATATGCCTCGTTTCGCTTCCACTTTTAAAATTATGATGAATGATAAGGAAAAGCTTTCAAAGCTTGCTAATTGTTTTTCGATTTATCTTATCCGCATACCATAAAAAGTTGGTGACCCTAGAAAGTTTCTCATTCCTTGTGATATACAAGATATGAAAGAATGCCTCGCCTTGGCCGATCTTGGTGCGAGCATTAATTTGATGCCATTTTCCATTTGGAAATCGCTTTCGCTTCCGGCTCTTACTCCTTCGAACATGTCTATCGAGATGGCCGATCATTCTACGATTTTAGCATGTGGAGTAGCCGAGGATGTTTTCGTGAAAGTGGGGAAGTTCTACTATCCTGTTGATTTTATAGTAGTTAACATCCCCGCGGATCCTCAAGTTCCTCTAATTTTAGGTCGTCCATTTTTAGACACCTCGAGATCGTTTATCGACGTTCATGCAAGAACTATTACTTTGAGATTCAACGAAGAGGAACTTGTTATAAACGCTACCCAAAACTCGACACCTTCTCATGTTTATGCAATCTCTACCATCAATCACATTGACTTAATTGATGTGGTTTGCGATGAGTTTTTAGAAGAATTGTTAGGTTTTTTTGATAGTTCGTCAAGTGGAAATCCCACTATTTTGGATCCGATTCTTGCTAATTCTACACTAAATCTCACTCCATTCCAAGGAGGCGATTTTACTTCAAATGAAAACGACAATGAAGATGAGGTGATTATTAGTGATGATACTTCTATTCCACCATTTCTTCCGCCGATGGAAGTTATGAGTGTTGAGCAAAAATCTTCAATCAAGGAACCACCTATCCTTGAATTGAAAGATCTTCCATCTCACCTTGAATACGCCTTCTTGGAAGGTGATGACAAATTGCCAGTTATTATTGCAAGAGGTCTTGCTAATGATGAAAAAACCGCGCTCTTGAAAGTTCTTAAAGCTCATAAAGGGGCAATTGCGTGGAAAATTTCCGACATTAAGGGTATTGACCCAAAATTTTGTACTCACAAGATTTTAATGGAGGAGGACTACAAACCCGCAATTCAAAGTCGAAGAAGGGTAAACCCCAAAAATCATGATGTCATAAAAAAGGAAGTTTTAAAACTCCTTGACGCGGGAATGATTTATCCTATCTCCGATAGCCCAAGGGTGAGCCCAATCCATTGTTTCCCTAAAAAGGGAGGAATGACCGTGGTGCCCAATGAAAACAACGAGTTAATTCCCACTCGTGTTGTGACCGGTTGGAGGGTGTGTATTGACTACCGAAAGTTAAATGACGCCACTCGTAAAGACCACTTTCCTTTGCCCTTCATGGATCAAATGTTGGAGCGACTCGCGGGAAATGAATTCTATTGCTTTTTCGATGGTTTTTCCGATTACTTTCAAATCCCTATCGACCCTCGTGATCAAGAGAAGACTACGTTTACGTGTCCTTATGGAATGTAGGATGCCTTTCGGACTTTGTAATGCACCGGGTACGTTCAACGGTGTATGATGGCTATTTTTCACGATATGATCGTGAAGTCGATAGAAGTGTTTATGGATGAATTTTCGGTGTTTGCCAATTCGTTCACGTCGTGTTTATCTAATCTCGAGAAAATGTTAAAACGTTGTGAAGAAACCAACCTTGTGCTTAATTGGGAAAAATGTCATTTTATGTGTAAACAAGGAATCGTCTTAGGACATAAGGTCTCGAAAGCGGGGATTAAGGTCGATAAAGCTAAGGTAGACGTCATCGCCAAGTTACCTCATCCCAAAGCCGTTAAGGGAGTTAGGAGTTTCCTAGGCCACGTGGGATTTTATCGTCGTTTCATCAAAGACTTTTCGAAAATCTCTCGACCTATGACACACCTTCTCGAGAAGGATGCTCCTTTTAATTTCAATAAGGATTGTGTTAGAGCTTTCGAAACTCTCAAAAGGAAACTTACCGAAGCTCCCATTCTTGTTGCTCCTAATTGGGAATTACCCTTTGAAATCATGTGCGATGCAAGTGATTATGCTATAGGGGCTGTCTTAGGGCAACGTTATGAAAAGCATTTCCGTCCTATCCATTATGCTAGTAAGACGATGACCGAGGCTCAATTAAAGTACACTACAACGGAAAAGTAATTCCTTGCCGTGGTCTATGCTTTTGAGAAATTCCGACCTTATCTTGTCTTAACTAAAAGCATCATGTATACCAACCATTCGGCTATCAAGTATCTCTTAGCTAAGCATGATGCTAAGCCGAGATTGTTTCGTTGGATGCTCCTACTCCAAGAATTTGATGTCACCGTGCTTGACAAAAAAGGAGCCGAGAATCTAGCGGCCGATCATCTCGCTCGTCTAGAAGATCCTCACAAAGATGTTTTCGAGAACAAGGAAATCACCTAAACATTTCCTCTCGAGACTCTTGGTGTAGTGAATTCTAAAGACACCACCCCATGGTTTGCCGACATTGCAAATTACCATGTGGGCAATTTCATAATCAAGGGTATGACGACACAACAAAAGCGAAAATTCTTTCGTGACGTCAAGTTCTATTTTTGGGACGACCCTTATCTCTTTCGGGTTTGTGCGGATCAACTCGTTCGACGTTGTGTTTTTGGTGCCGAAGCTTCTAACATCCTTAGAGCTTGTCACGAGGGACCCACGGGTGGTCACCACGGTGTTAATCTCACGGCTAAGAAAGTGTTCGATGCCGGCTTCTTTTTCCCTTCTATCTATCGTGATGCACACGCACTTGTGAAGTCGTGTGATTCGTGCCAACGTCAAGGAAAATCGTCTCAACGTGATGAAATGCCGCAAAACATAATTCAAGTGTGTGAAATTTTTGACATTTAGGGCATAGACTTTATGGGACCGTTCCCATCGTCTCATGGTAACAAGTATATCCTCGTCGCCGTCGACTACCTCTTTAAGTGGGTGGAAGCTAAGGCTTTAGCTACTAATGATGCTCGTGTGGTAGTGAAGTTTTTGAAGCAACTATTCTCTCGATTCGGAACCCCTCGTGCTATTATAAGCGATCGTGGAACCTATTTTTGTAATGACCAATTCGATAAGGTCTTAAAGAAATATGGAGTTACTCATCATCTTTCTACGGCTTATCACCCGCAAACGAGTGGGCAAGTCAAGGTTTCAAACCGAGCTTTGAAGAGGATTTTAGAGAGCTTGATTGGAGAAAACCGTGCTTCATGGTCCGACAAACTCGATGACGCTTTATGGGCCTTTAGGACCGCTTATAAGACACCTATCGGTTGTACTCCTTATAAGTTAGTCTATGGGAAGAATTGTCATTTGCCCATTGAATTGGAGCATAAGGCATATTGGACCCTTAAGCATGCTAATTTTGACTTGAAGACCACGGGGGATCACCAGAAAATACAATTGAATGAATTGGATGAATTAAGAGATAATGCTTATAAAAATTCATTGATTTTCAAAGAAAATACTAAAAATTTTCATGATGCAAAGATTAAAAACCGGGTTTTTAACGTTGGTGATCAAGTGTTACTTTTTAACTCTCGACTAAAGATATTTTCCGGGAAATTGAAATCTCGTTGGTCGGGTCCTTTCACCATTATACAAGTGTTTCCTTATGGGACCATCGAGCGCTCAAAATGATGGTCCTAATTTTAAGGTGAATGGACATAGGCTTAAGCACTACTTTGGTGGGGAAGTTCCTTCATTGGATGACCTCGACCAAGTCACCTTCCCCAATGATAATTAGCATTGAGGGGATCGAGTCGAGATCATGACTCGGTAATAAAAAACGAGGTGCCTCGTGGGGGAGATCCCATGATTATCCTTTTTATGCTTTCTAATAAATAATGAGAGGGGATTTGTGTCCTTCCAACTCGTTGTCTCGTGGTTTTTTGTGATTGTGTTATCTAGATCATCATCATCGCTACCATTGAAGACTCTCGTGTTCGTTTATGTGAGCCTCGATCGTTTGCTTGAAGAAGTTTTTCACGAATCCATGACATATCCTTTATTGTTCTAAAAGTTATCTTTTAGCATAATTAATAAACGGCTTTAGATATATTGTTGATCACCCTTTCCATGCTAGATCCTAAGCATTCGATTCTTCGTCTCTAGTATGGGGGTGCTCCACCTTTAGACTCGAAACATTGAGGACAATGTTTAATTTTAGTATGGGGGGGTGAATAGATACTTGCTTTGCTACGCCCTCACGTTTTCCAACTTTCAACGTTTTGTTTTGTAGCTAATAAGGCTAAACAAGGCCAAATTTTAAAATTTTTCTTAGTTTTAATAAGTGTTTTTAAGACAGGAATGTATATTTTCCGATGGGTAGAATAAGAGCTAATTTTTTACTTGATGGGTATTTGGAGCCCTTTACATTCCTTAACCCGCTCAATTCAAGTTTTGCTAGACTTTTATATAGAGAACTTTAAAACACGAAAGTCTTAGCTCATTCGGGTTAAGAACAAGAGCTTTTCGCAAGTTCCTATAATTGATCCTAGAAAGTCACTTATCAAGGGAACTATAAAATGCATTCTCTAAACTTGAAAAGGACTAAGAAAGTGCAAGATCCTATAGGTGGCTTGAAAACCCAAAACTTCGATTTGATATAGTTTTAATGAAAGCTAATCCAAATTTGGCTTAATTTTGACTTGCATGGCTAAGTATTCACGAGTCTCTTTAATTAGAGGTCTTTAAATAGTGAAGAACGAGAGATGATAGAGTTAGACAAGTGATCATGCTAAACGTAGAACATGAAAATGTTCTTTCAAAAACTCATATGTTTTTAATTGTGGCTTTTTCTCCCATAAGATCAATGCATTAGGAATAAAAATAATTGCAATAAGTAAGGTCATACGATTTGAAAGGTTACTTAGCTTCTAGCACAAGATCGTTTAAAAGTTGCTCGGGGTTGAATAGAGTTCATAGCCAAGGCATAACTTATTGAAGCGGGATGCGAAGATTGGTGAAGATCCAAAAAGGCCCTAACAAGGCATGAGGAGCTCTATTTTGTTGCTAAAGATCCAAGATGATGTGAAGTATCATTATTCCTAAATCAATATGAAGGATTGAGACACACGACGAAAAGCAATTACTCCCCTAAAGATCATGGAGAAAGTATATCCAAAAAGACCCTTACAAGGTATGAGGATAAATATATCCAAGTCCTAAAAGGAGGCGGATCGTTGTATATCAAAGTCCAAAATAAAGATTGAAGAAAAATGATGAAGTTGTGGTCCAAGTATGAAGAATCTCTCAAAAACGTCAAGTGAAGAAATTCCAAAATATAAAGAGAAGACCATAATTTCAAGAACGTCTTCCCAAGATTTGAAGTATGAAGTACATGCCAAATATCGGTCCGAGAAAGGTCTCAAATCGTGAAACAAGTTATGCCAAGATATGAACTTAAGGAGATACACGAGAAGCCATTTTAAAAGATTTTGTCCTTTGGCTAACTATCGATTAAATCGTGCTACTTTGCTTTCGGACTAATAAATACTCAAAAAGTCAATATGAATCACTTGTGATCCATGAAAAGTAGTTAAAAAATTCTAGAAACCCATTTTCTTTTATAATAACTAGGATTGCGGGGAGAAAAAGTATTACACAATTTGGACGTCTGAGTAGTGTTAGCATTGTGACTTGTACCAACAATGATATCGTTTTTGTACTTAGCATGGAATGTATGACAATAAAGGATGACGAAATTTACTCTATGGGACATTTACTTGTTTCTATTCAGTGACCCTAAAAGTCACACACGTGATGAAAATCATACATTATGTCTTTACACATCTTCGTAGTATGGTTGCAAGTATTTTACTTTTCAATAAAGGGTAATAAAATTGAATTTTGGTGATGCTTAGATACTTTATTCTAGCATTGTGTGAGGGCACGAAAATGGCTTTGTATGGGGGAGTGATGAGATGGCATTTATACATGATCTCATCGTTCTTTTCAGGCTTTAAATGCATAAAATGCATAAAATGTCATAATATTACCATATATATGCTTGTATTTGTTTACTTGTGTGTTTTAGGTATGGATATCGTGAAAAAGACAAAAGATCACAAGAAACAAGGAAAAACGGACACGAGAAACGAAGCCGTACAAAGAACCAAGCCCTAGTTTATGATTTATCCAAGAAAAACCCTTGAAGACGTACAAGATTGATCCTCAATTTATGGATAAATGACACTTAAAACCCTTGTATATTCATAATTACAAGTTTGGTCCCTTAAGTTTGTCAAAATTACAAAAAGGTCCTTCAACTTTGAAGAATTGGCAAGTTTAGTCCCTCATCAATTCTAAATTGTCAATAATGGTCCCTCATGAAGTCAAAGATACAAAGAAGACCTTTGAAGATAAAAAAATGTCCAAGTTCAGTCCTTCAAATATTCAAAAGTGGCAAAAACAATCCTTGAAACCCTTATTGCAAAATTTGGTGGCCAAAGTGTGAAAATCAGAAGTTTATTAACAAAGGAAAACCAAGTTTTTGGCTGAAAAACGTTTACTTCAACCTTTGCCAAAACACAAGGACTACTAATGTCATTTCCCAAAATTCAAATGACACAAACACGCACCAAACAACTCCACCCCCAAAAATCGGATCAAAACTTAATACTATTCACCCACATGAACCCAGTTACCATCCCACTTAAATCAAAGGGTAAAAACAAATTACCTAGGTACATGCTTGATTCACATGCCCAGAAACCCATCCCACACCAAAAACCCTCAATATCACTCACCCAAGGACCCCACCATTCAAACCCGTCCACCTATCACATCATTCCTTCACCTCCAAGGATTGCCATATGGCCAAATCAACAACCAACACTCATTTCTTAACTACAAAGCTAAAATGAACAGCCAGGATGCATTTGGACAGCTCTACAACATAATTCGTCTAGAAGATTCAAGGGGCATTTTAGGGACTTCATAGCTAGGGTTTTCACTTGTAATCTCAGCCCTTGTGGCCTATATAAGGACTCCTCAACTTGTGAGAGAGCCTTGTTCCAGTTTTACTCTTTAAACATTGTAATTCCTTTTTAAAATTTATAAAATTTGGTATTTTAAGAAAATTGTAATTCCTTTTTATGTTTTTGAAAGTTGGGGTTGTTTAAGTGTAATTCTGAGTTCCATTTGATGTTATAAGTATGCTTAGATCTTGTGGTTTAAGTACGTTTATGTTTGGTAAGGTTTTCAAGTTTGAAATAAGCTTGAAAATAGGCTTCTGATTTTGCTGTTTTACTTATACTAACCCTTATCCAAAAGCTATAAGCCCTTGCAAGCTTGTTGACACCAAGCTAGTGAAGGTTTATCAACCTTTGGATAGGTTGTTTGCTGTTTGTGCTGAAGACATAAAGCCCTTGAGTTTCTGCTTTGAAACATCAACCAAGGCACATATCATCTCTTTTGTTTAAGTACCTTGGTCTTGTTCTAGCTGTTGAACAACGTCCAAGGAGCATAGTTGAACCTCCTAGGAAGTTATGGGGGATAGGTATAACCTCTTGTTAAGTTTCCTCTAAAAAATTCCATGTTATTGTCTGATTTATATTTTGCCATGTGATATGTTGATTTTGTGTTTGTTCCTTGTCTTTTATTGTTGGTATTTGTTAGTTGTCACCTAGTTGAGGTATTTGAACCATAAAATCAATAGGTTGTTTGTAGAAATAAAAAGTTTGTTTGAAATAGGACTAAAACAAGGTTGTTTGGGATTATTGAATCATAAGGCCTTGTGGCATTGTGCCCTTGGTTCTTAGGGTTTGGGGAGTCTAAACAAGTCATATGCAACAAGTTTTAGTCACTGGTTATGTTTGAAAAGGTTTGGAAAAAAGATTTCAAGTTTTGGAAAAATCTGAAAAAGAGGTTTGAAATTGGTCAAACACATCAGATACAATAAAATCTTTGTTTGTTAGATCTATGGTCTGAAATCTGGTTTGGGAAGAGTTTAGGTGATAAGCTATCTGTGCATTATCTGTTTGTTGAATTTGGTGGCTTATTGTGGGTGCTAGAGCTTATCAAAGTTGGCTGAAGTGGTCATTTGCATCAGCAAAGTGACCACCTCATCTTGGACTTGCATTTGTTATTCTAGTGTATGCCCTGCTTGTTTATTGCTTGGATCTTGTTATTGTGCCGCTTGTGAGTAGATTTTGCTATTTGGTGTGCCTTATTGCTGGCTTATAAGCTAACTGGCTTATTAAGCCTTATTTGCCAAAATCTGTCATCAATTCGTCAACTGACCTCTTGATTCACAAGGACTCCACCTTTAGTTCTTCACAAAAGTTGCTTATAACAAGCTTACAAACAATTCCTAAACATTTGGTGAAATTTGGAGGACTTTGACTTTTGGTCAAATAAGCACAATTTAGCGTATTTTTGAGAACTGCTTATTGGTACATGCAACAACTTGGCTTTTGTAACAGGTGTCATTTTTTTTAGCTTAATATCAAATCTGGAAGGTTACAAGTCATTTGGTTAAGCTTTTGCTAGAAAACTAGCTTATTTAGCTTTTTTCATACAGCTTATTTACTCCTACAGCTTATTCTACTTGGCTTTTTGTGATTTTTATGATTGATTATTCTTAGTTAAGCTATTTGTGAGTTTTTGCAAAAAGAATCAGCTTCTGAAACAGCCTAGAACTCTAACCCGACTATTTTGTCTTTTAGTGAAATTCTTCTTTGCTTATTTCTGGCTTATTGAGTGTGCTTTTTCAAAATTTCTTTTCATAGATCTCTTAGGCATCTCAAAAGAAGGTTGTGTGTTTATGCAGAGCTTATGGCATTGGCTTATTGCTTAATGGGCTTATTGGCCTAATAAGAATAAGCTATTGACTATTTAAGCTGTGATAAGCTCAAAACCAGCTTTTGGGCATTCAGACTTTTGTGTTTAGAATTGAGTTTTGAGTCAGATAGGGCTTTTCAGGTCATCTGGGCCATGTTTGACTTTTTGGGCCCATTAAGCCCATTAAGGTTGACTATTTTGGTTTTTAGCCCATTTGGGGCCCATTAGGGGTAATTTGGTAATTTCACTTTCATTTTCTGATTATTTAGTTTAAAATAAACTAATTTGCAAGTTTTTAAATTTTTTTATGATTTTTGGATTTCTAATATTATTTTAATATTATTTTATTATTAAATTTCTAATTTCACATTTTTACACTTTTTATATTTTTCTTTGGTTTAATACATTTAAATAGGATTTTTGCAAATCTTAGATTAATTTTATCATCACTTTCCTAATTCTTAGAATTATTTTAAGTATTTAATAGTTTTTATTCATTTTGATTTTTAAGCATTTAATTAGCATTTAAAAATTAGTATTTAATTAATTAAAAGGTTTGAAAAAGTTTTGATCATTTGTAAACTCTTAGTTTAATTAATTTGATTTTTGGTAATTTTTGGGGAATTTTTAGAATTTATTTTCATTTTAGCCCTTTTTACGGTTTCAATTTTAGTCGTCGTAGTAATAATTTTCACGTCTTCGTTATTCTATTTTCTCATCCCCTTCTTTCATATTAATCTCAAATATCATTTCATTTTAGTCACACACATATACCTCCTAGGGAAACGAACTTAATTGGGTCATTAGTGTTTGATTTTCCTAAATCATCACTTAATACTTACCGCTCATTTACGCTCTTTTGTTTTCCTAAACAAGAGACGTAATTTACTACAATCATTTTGACCCAATTAAGTTCCTTTATTTTGACCCAATTAAGGTAGGTGAGAGCATAAAATAATTACAATGTTTAAAGAGTAAAATAATAAAAAAAAAGAATCCATGACATATCCTTTATTGTTCTAACAATTATCTTTTAGCATAATTAATAAACGACTTTAGATATATTGTTGATCACCCTTTCCATGCTAGATCCTAAGCATTCGATTCTTCGTCTCTAGTATGGGGGTGCTCCACCTTTAGACTCGAAACATTGAGGACAATGTTTAATTTTAGTATGGGGGGGGTGAATAGATACTTGCTTTGCTACGCCCTCACGTTTTCCAACTTTTAATGTTTTGTTATATTTTGTTGCTAATAAGGCTAAAAATGGCCAAATTTTAAACTATTAATAACAGTTTTAGTGATGAGATGGCATGTATACATGATCTCATCGTTCTTTTTGGGTTTTAAATGCATAAAATGTTATAATATTACCATATATATGCTTGTATTTGTTTACTTGTGTGTTTTAGGTATGGATATCGTGAAAAAGACAAAAGATCACAAGAAACAAGGAAAAACAGACACGAGAAACGAAGCCGTACAAAAAACCGGGCCCTAGTTCATGATTTATCCAAGAAAAACCCTTGAAGACTTGAAGATGTACAAGATTGATCCTCAAATTATGAAGAAATGACACTTAAAACCCTTGTATATTCATAATTACAAGTTTGGTCCCTTAAGTTTGTCAAAATTACAAAATGGTCCTTCAACTTTGAAGAATTGGCAAGTTTAGTCCATTAACATTTCTAAATTTTCAAATGTGGTCCCTCATGAAGTCAAAGATACAATGAAGACCTTTAAAGATCAAGAATGTCCAAGATCAGTCCTCAAACTATGCAAAAATGGCAAAAACAACCCTTGAAATACTTTTGCCAAAGTTTTGGGGAAAAAATGGGAAGTTTGTAACTTGATTAAGAAAGGAAAACAAGTTTAATGGCTGAAAAACACGTTTTACCCTTTTCACCAAAATACAAGGACTCATATTGCCATTCTGAAAGTTCAAATCTCACAAACACGCGCCAAACACAACCTTTCCTACAAAAACAGATCAAATGGTTTACTGTTTACCATGATGAACCCAGTTACCACTCCACTTAAAACAAAGGGTAAATCCCAATTACCTTGACACACGATTAATTCACACACTCTAAATCTCATCCCCCATCAAAGCAGTCACTCCCACTCACCCAAGGACCCCACTATTCAAACCCGTACACCTATCACATCACACCTTAACCTCCAAGGAAAGACACGTGGCCCAACAGCCAACACTCACTTCTTAACTACAAAGTTAAAATGAACAGCCAGGATGCATTTGGACAGCTCTACAACACAATTCGTCTAGAAGATTCAAGGGGCATTTTAGGGACTTCATAGCTAGGGTTTTCACTTGTAATCTCAGCCCTTGTGGCCTATATAAGGACTCCTCAACTTGTGAGAGAGCCTAGTTCCAGTTTTACTCTTTAAACATCGTAATTCCTTTTTAAAATTTTTAAAAGTTGGTATTTTAAGAAAATTGTAATTCCTTTTTATGTTTTTGAAAGTTGGTGTTGTTTAAGGGTAATTCTGAGTTCCATTTGATGTTATAAGTGTGCTTAGATCTTGTGGTTTAAGTACGTTTATGTTTGGTAAGGTTTTCAAGTTTGAAATAAGCTTGAAAATAGGCTTCTGATTTTGTTGTTTTACTTATACTAACCCTTATCCAAAAGCTATAAGCCCTTGCAAGCTTGTTGACACCAAGCTAGTGAAGGTTTATCAACCTTTGGATAGGTTGTTTGCGGTTTGTGTTGAAGACATAAAGCCCTTGAGGTTCTGCTTTGAACCATCAACCAAGGCACATCTCATCTCCTTTGTTCAAGTACCTTGGTCTTGTTCTAGTTGTTGAACAAGGTCCAAGGAGCATTGCTGATCCCTCTAAGAAGTTGTGGGGACAGGTATAATCTCTTGTTAATTTTCCTCTAAAAAATTCCATGTTATTGTCTGATTTATATTTTGCCATGTGATTTGTTGATTTTGTGTTTGTTCCTTGTGTTTAATGGTTGGTATATGTTTAGTTTTCACCTAGTTGAGGTATTTGAACCATAAAATCAGTAGGTTGTTTGTAGAAATAAAAAGTTTGTTTCAAAAAGGACAAAAACAAGGCTGTTTGGGATTATTGGATCATAAGGCCTTGTGGCCTTGTGCCCTTGGTTCTTAGGGTTTGGGGAGTCTAAACAAGTCATATGCAACAAGTTTTAGTCATTGGTTAAGTTTCAAAAGGTTTGGAAAAAGGATTTCAAGTTTTGGAAAAATCTGAAAAAAGAGGTTTGAAATTGGTCAAACACGTCAGATCCAATAAAATCTTTGTTTGTTGGATCTAAGGTCTGAAATTTGGTTTGGGAAGAGTTTAGGTGATAAGCTATCTATGCATTATCTATTTGTTGAATTTGGTGGCTTATTGTGGGTGCTAGAGCTTATCAAAGTTGGCTGAAGTGGTCATTTGCATCATCAAAGTGACCACCTCATTTTGGACTTGCATTTGTTATTCTAGTGTATGCCCTGCTTGTTTATTGCTTGGATCTTGTTATTGTGCTGCATGTGAGTAGATTTTGCTATTTGGTGTGCCTTATTGCTGGCTTATAAGCTAACTGGCTTATTAAGCATTATTTTCCAAAATCTGTCATCAATTGGTCAACTGACCTCTTGATTCACAAGGACTCCACCTTGAGTTCTTCACAAAAGTTGCTTATAACAAGCTTACAAACAATTCCTGAACATTTGGTGAAATTTGGAGGACTTTGACTTTTTGTCAAATAAGCACAATTTGGCTTATTTTTGAGAACGGCTTATTGGTACATGCAACAACTTGGCTTTTGTAATAGGTGTCATTTTTTTCAGCTTAATATCAAATCTGGAAGGTTACAAGTCATTTGGTTAAGCTTTTGCTAGAAAACTAGCTTATTTGGCTTTTTCAGTCAGCTTATTTGCTCCTACAGCTTATTCTACTTGGCTTTTTTTGGTTTTTATGATTGATTATTTTTAGTTAAGTTATTTGTGAGCTTTTGCAAAAAGAATCAGCTTCTGAAACAGCCTAGAACTCTAACCCGACTATTTTGTCTTTTAGTGAAATTCTTCTTTGCTTATTTCGGTCTTATTGAGTGTGATTTTTCAAAATTTATTTTCACAGATCTCTTAGGCATCTCAAAAGAAGGTTGTGTGTTTAAGTAGAGCTTATGGCATTGGCTTATTTCTTAATGGGCTTATTGGCCCAATAAGAATAAGCTGTTGACTATTTAAGCTGTGATAAGCTCAAAACCAGCTTTTGGGCCTTCATACTTTTGTGTTTAGAATCGAATTTTGAGTCAGATTGGGCTTTTTCAGGTCATTTGGGCCAAGTTTGACTTTTTGGGCCCATTAAGCCCATTAAGGTTGACTGGTTTTGTTTTTAGCCCATTTACGGGCCCATTAGGGGTAATTTGGTAATTTCACTTTCATTTTATGATTATTTAGGTTAAAGTAAACTAGTTTGCAAGTTTTTAGAATTTTTTATAATTTTTGGATTTTTAATATTATTTTAATATTATTTTAATATTAAATTTCAAATTTCACATTTTTGCACTTTTTATATTTTTCTTAGGTTAAATACATTAAAATAGGATTTTTGCAACTCTTAGATTAATTTTATCATCATTTTTCTAATTTCTAGAATTATTTTAAGTTTTTAATAGTTTTTAATCATTTTAAATAGTTTTAATTAGTTTAAAAATTTACAAAAATAGTTTTTAGTCTTATTTGGTTATTTTAAAGGTTTACAAAGTGAAAAATCTTTGTTTGGGCTTTTTAATAATTAATTTGATTTTTAGGGCTTTACTTAGCATTTAAAAATTAATATTTAATTAATTAAAAAGTTTGAAAAAGTTTTGATCATTTGTATACTCTTAGTTTAATTAATTTAATTTTTGATAATTTTTGAGGAATTTTTAGAATTTATTTTTATTTTAGCCCTTTTTACGGTTTTAATTTTAGTCGTCGTAGTAATAATTTTCACGTCTTCGTCATTCTATTTTCTCATCCCTTCTTTCATATTAATCTCAAATATCATTGCATTTTAGTCACACACATATACCTCCTTGGGAAACGAACTTAATTGGGTCATTAGTGTTTGATTTTCCTAAATCATCACTTAATACTTACCGGTCATTTACGCTCTTTTGTTTTCCTAAACAAGAGACGTAATTTACTACAATCATTTTGGCGCCGCTGCCGGGGAGGTGTGTCATGATTAATTTGTCATTTTGTTTTTAATATTAACCATAAATAGTGAAATTAGGTTTTTGCTAGTTAAAAAAGTTCGTTTTCTCGGTGTCTAATCGAATTGATTTCCGGTTCAAAGTGTGACTCAGTCGTTTTTGGTTAACAAAAAGAAAGTTGATTATCTATAACTAATTAAAAAGTAAATGCGGAAAGTATTTAAAAGCAAATTAAAGACAGGTACAAATAATAAAAGTAAAACAAGGTGAAAAATTAAACTAAAAAATTACTAGAAAAACAATTAAATAAAATGCAATCTTAAAATAAAACTAAAATGAAAACAATTTAAAATAAAGTTTAAGAAAATGGCGAGAAATATAAAATTTTGATTTGAAAATAAAGACAAGACATAAAAACTAAGACTCCATCGGAATCCCAGATCGGAATCCCAAATCCGAATCCCAGATACGAATCCCAGATCTGAATCCCAGATCCGAATCCCAGATCCGAATAAGGGAAAGTATCACAATACCGATCGCAATGTAGAAACCCTTGTGGTTTTTGCGATCGTAACAAGCAGCCGGAATCCTAATACCTCATTCCGATGGACTGAAATTCGCAATAAGCAAAACCAATAAGCTAACTTGAATAAGCACAAATCAAAACTTTACCAAATCAATAATAATACGGATAAAATAAGACACAAATTTGAAGACTTTCAAGACACAAAATAAATAACTTTATAAAATAAACTTTAAAAAGATAAACTTTTAAGAAAACTTTAAAACAAATAAGCTACGTACAAAATAAGCCAATAAGATTGTCAAACTTATAGCTTAAATCGTATACAAGCCTAGATGGAAACAAAAAGATGAACTTTTTAATCAAACATCAAAATTAAGCAAAAAGTATAAAACTTTCGAATTAAAGATAAGCAAAAGATCAAGAAATGTAGAATGAGAAAGATTGTAAAAAGCTTGAAATAAGATTAAGATTAAAGATTCTAAAGT
This sequence comes from Glebionis coronaria, assembly GCA_025667525.1. Classification (NCBI taxonomy): domain Eukaryota; kingdom Viridiplantae; phylum Streptophyta; class Magnoliopsida; order Asterales; family Asteraceae; genus Glebionis; species Glebionis coronaria. The sequence continues at coordinate 253,349,330 of CM046878.1, forward strand.
ACACGATTAAAGATTAAAGATTAATACTTGAAAGAAAAACTAGAGAGAGAAAGTGAAAAAATTAGAGAGAGAAAATTACCTACTCCTAAACTAATCCATCTACTCCTAAATGACTAACACCCTCCTAATGTGTCATTAGGAGGGTATATATAGGAAGTGAGGAGTGCATGTGTTGCTTCCTTCTTTCTTTCTCTTTCTCGTTCTCGTCTTTTAATTCTTTTACTTTCTCGACGCCGTCTCGGGATTTGTCGATATAAATTGAACTTGTCTTATAATTTCTTCAATAATTAGACTTGAGTTCTTCGACTTCATTAAACTTCCGTCTTTAGACTTTTTCTTCGATAAATCTTCAGAATAGGCCTTGGACTTCCGTTCTTTTTGCACTCTTGATCTTTTGACTTCGCCTTTTCTCGTTTTCTTCAATAAAAGCCCGTGAAAGCCCGTGTTTTCTTCCTTTTTCATCTTTTGGTCCTAAAACCCAATAAAAACACAAACCACGCATAATTCCGACGTTTACGACATAAAATACACGTTTTGGCTTGGTTATTATTATAATTAAGTGGTAAAACGATGGGTGTTTTCACACCTATCAAATCCTTTACACTTGACCATTGCAATGCCCTCATGCAATGCATTAATTACAAAGCAAGTGTTACATTTTCCATCACAATCAATCCACATTGGCCTTTATGAAAGAGACAAAATATTTAAAGGAAGAAAACAAGTAAAAAGATCAAAAACTTACCTTAGGGTTTTGGAATGTCATGAATGATTATCACCCTCAAGTTTCACGTTCCCCATACCAAGCTTAAAAACGAGATCATTGTTATTATAAGTTAGTAAACTAACACGAACTCATGTGGCCCAATTATTCACTTAGACTCCCTTATTCCTAGGTGTATCTCTTATATTTTATTATTGTCTTGAATGATCACGAGGATGCATTGGTGACTTATTTCGATAGTTATTTAGGCTGAAAATAAAGTAGGACGATTTAATCAATAGTTAGCTAAAGGACAAAATCTTTTAAAACTGCTTCTCGGGACCTCATAAAGTTCATATCTTTGCATAACTTGCTTCACGATTTTAGACCTTTCTCGGACCGATATTTGGTAGCGACTTCATACTTCGAATCTTGAGAGACGTTCTTGAAATTATGGTCTTCTCTTCATAATAGGAATTTCTTCACTTGAAGTTTTTGAGAGATTCTTCAATTTTGGACCACGACTTCTTCATTTTTCTCCAATCTTTATTTTGGACTTTGATATACAACGATCCGCCTCGTTTTAGGACTTGGATCTATTTATCCTCATACCTTGTTAGGGTCTTTTCGGATAGACTTCTCCATGATCTTTTGGGGAGTATTTGCTTTTCGTCGTGTGTCTCGATCCTTCATATTGATTTTGGATAAATGATTCTTCACATCACTTGGGATCTTTAGCAACAAAATGTAGCCCTCATGCCTTGTTAGGGCCTTTTCAGACTCGCCAATCTTCGCATCCCGCTTCAATAAGTTATTCCTTGGCTATGAACTCTGATTAATACCAAGCAACTTTTAAACGATCTTGTGCTAGAAGCTAAGTAACTTTTCAAATCGTACGACCTTACTTATTGCAAATATATTTATTAACAAGCGATGGGAGAAAAAGCTTATAATCAACTCACATAAATTCACGAAAGAATACCAAACTTATAATTGACTCTATCATTTCTCGTCCTCCACAGTTTAAAATCTCAAGGAATGAGACTCGTGGATGCTTAGCCAATTAAATCAAAGTTTTGGGTTTTTGAGTCATCTATAGGATCTTGCATCTTCTTAGACTTTTTCAAGTTTAGAATTTGCGTTTTAAAGTTCCTTTGATAAACGACTCTCTAGGATCAATTATAGGAACTTGCGAAAAGTTCTTGTTCTTAACCCGGGAGAGTTAAGACTTTCGCGTTTTAAAGTTCCCTATATAAAAGCCTAGCAAAACTTGACCTAAACACGTTAAGGATACTAGCTAGAGTAAACTTAGATAAGTAAACTCGGGTTGAGTCAAAATATTCACGACTTTGAAAAATTAAAACTACTTTATTGAAAATTTATTCTAGCAAAGAAAGTAAATAACGATAACAAAGGAAAACTACAACGCCAAAATAGATTAAAAATTTTGAAAAATGTCGAAAAATCAAATTTTCTGGTTAAAATGAGGGCAAATTCATGGAAAAGATCACTTACTTCGATAGAAGTCCCCCTACACTTGATATAAACATTGTCCTCAATATTTAAGCATGTGGGAGTAAACTCCCTTACACTTAGGACGTTGTGCACTTTGTTTAAATCTTGCTAAGGGAAGGACAACTATAGTGATTCCTATTTTAATATTGAAAAATATAAAATAGAGAATCAAAAGAGTTTAGGATAGAACCGGGAAGACGGGTACACGGAATCACGGGTCGTCAAAAGTCATCAAGAATGGATCTTTGAAAGCTTGAATCCATGCACATGATAAGAAAGAAGACAACAAACACATACTAGGGTCGCCCCCTACACTTATTAGAAAAACAGAATAAAAGGATAGATAATTGGGTTGCCTCCCGAAAAGCGCTTGTTTTTGTTAACAGAGTCACGAGCCTGACTCGTCCCCGAATTAAATGGTCCACGGGGAAGCCTCAAATGTAATACCGGGATCAAAGACCTTGTCCTCGTTCCCGGAGGAAAATACAACAGGGGAGGCTGGAGGATAAGTCTTGAAGGGTAGAAAAGTCCTTTCAACCTACGAAAAGTATGTGAAATCATGATCCATGGGAGGTGGGTGGGTAAAGTAAGCAGATTGTCATCCCCCAAAGACAATTAATGCTCAGAAAGCGGCAAATCCGTAAGGTTATCAATCATAAAATAATCAATGGCACCTCCCGGGTCAAAGCACTCATCCTCCGTAATGGTCTATAATGGAGTGGATGAAAGGTGCTCGGGAGGGGGACCTGGGACAATACCTTCCTGCAACAAATTATCAAAAGTAATATCCCCCTCCGTGTCATCATCATCAATACCAGGAGGTATTGAGAGAATGTCGATTTCCTCCATAGCTGTATCATTATTCTCAACTGAAGTAATAGACGGAGGTAAAGACTCGGAAATAGGAGCAGAATTCAACGCTTCAATCTTAGCAATAAGAAGATGAACTTTCAATAATTTGTCTCGAAGAATAACGTCTTCCACCTCATCTAAAAGACTAAGTTCAGGGGCGAACTTCTCATAAGTCGGAGAGAATAAATCAACATCGCCTTCATCGCCCGGAGGAGAAGGAGAAATTTCAAAAGTGAAATTCTCATAGCATGGAGAAAAATCATCATCATTAAGAGCGACCTCGTCCGTAGGCTCCACAAAATTCGATGCATCACAAACCTCATCAAATAATTTATCAAGACCAAAATCACTAATCTCACTCAATGTATCACAATCCTTAGACGCGTTTGGGATATCGAGAGAAGGGATGACAATTGCACTAGGACATTGAGCAACAAGATCATTCCAAGAAATAGTAGGCTCATCGTCATCATCATCATAATAGTATGGATACACAGGAGGAGGAGTATAAGTCTCGATATTCGATGTTTGCTCATGTCGTTGATCCTCTTGACATTTTTCGATGATCTTGTTGCAAGCTTCTTGAACTTTTTGAAAGTTGTCAAAAAGAGTGGCAATTTCCTCTGGAGGAAATGCAGAAGACGTTTGATGATCGAGGAAGTGTTGTGGGGGCTCAAAATGTTGAAAACCTGAAATATAGCATAGGTGTGGCTCATAGTAGTTCATCGGTTGAGAAGAATTAGAACACGGATTTGGTTCATAATAATCCATTGGTGAAGAAAACTGAGGACACAGATTTTGCTCATAATAATTCATTGGCTGACAATAAGAAGTATAGTGAGGGCCCCCACAATTTTGGCAACATGGGTATGGAGAAAAACCCGGTGCTTCTTGTAGATAGCTATTACCATTGTCATAATTGTAACCCAGTTCTTGCTCGCCAGGAGGCGGGTATCGAATTGGACACGAAACATGATAATGAGAATCGCTTCCACAATATATGCATGGGGGAATAGGAGGTGGATTAGAAAAGGACGAATTAGTCGAGTTGCACGATGGACAAAATCCCAATTGTGAATCGATTGAAATAGGAGGAAGGTCTTTTCCGCATTGCTCGCATGAACACCATTGACATGATTCGCACCCATATAATCGTCTCCCACACCCTACGCAATGGACATATGAATCCATGAAGAACAATAGATAAGCAAGAAGATTAGTTTTGGTGCAAAACTTTCGAAAAAGAAATGCTTTTATGATTTTTCAAATGTTTTTGGATTTTTGAATTTTTTTTGGCAAGAAAAATAACGTTCAAAAGCGAACGGATCCCAAAATCCAACGCGTCTCTCACAAAAAACCGTTAATCTTCACGAAAATCCCCGGCAGCGGCGCCATTTGAAAGTGGGTTTTACTTAGTTATGAAAGTTCGTTTTCTCGGTGTCTAATCGAATTGATTTCCAGTTCAAAGTGTGACTCAGTCATTTTTGGTTAACAAAAAGAAAGTTGATTATCTATAACTAATTAAAAAGTAAATGCGGAAAGTATTTAAAAGCAAATTAAAGACAGGTACAAATAATAAAAGTAAAACAAGGTGAAAAATTAAACTAGAAAATTACTAGAAAAACACTTAAATAAAATGCAATCTTAAAATAAAACTAAAATAAAAAAAAATTAAAATAAAGTTTAAGAAAATGGCGGGAAATATAAAATTTTGATTTGAAAATAAAGACAAGACATAAAAACTAAGACTCCATCGGAATCCCAGATCGGAATCCCTGATCCGAATCCCATATCCGAATAAGGGGGAGTATCACAATACTGATCGCAATGTAGAAACCCTTATGGTTTTTGTGATCGTAACAAGCAGCCGGAATCCTAATACCTCATTACGATGGACTGAAATTCGCAATAAGCAAAACCAATCAGCTAACTTGAATAAGCACAAATCAAAACTTTACCAAATCAATAATAATACGGATAAAATAAGACACAAATTTGAAGACCTTCAAGACACAAAATAAATAACTTTACAAAATAAACTTTAAAAAGATAAACTTTTAAGAAAACTTTAAAACAAATAAGCTACGTACAAAATAAGCCAATAAGATTGTCAAACTTAAAGCTTAAATCGTATACAAGCCTAGATGGAAAAAAAAGATGAACTTTTTAATCAAACATCAAAATTAAGCAAAAAGTATAAAACTTTCGGATTAAAGATAAGCAAAAGATCAAGAAATGTAGAATGAGAAAGATTGTAAAAAGCTTGAAATAAGATTAAGATTAAAGATTCAAAAGTACAAGATTAAAGATTAAAGATTAAAACTTGAAAGAAAAACTAGAGAGAGAAAGTGAAAAAACTAGAGAGAGAAAATTACCTACTCCTAAACTAATCTAACTACTCCTAAATGACTAACACCCTCCTAATGTGTCATTAGGAGGGTATATATAGGAAGTGAGGAGTGCATCTGTTGCTTCCTTCTTTCTTTCTCTTTCTCGTTCTCGTCTTTTAATTCTTTGTCTTTCTCGATGTCGTCTCGGGATTTGTCGATATAAATTGAACTTGTCTTATAATTTCTACAATAATTAGACTTGAGTTCTTCGACTTCATTAAACTTCCGTCTTTAGACTTTTTATTCGATAAATCTTCAGAATAGGCCTTGGACTTCCGTTCTTTTTGCACTCTTGATCTTTTGAGTTCGCCTTTTCTCGTTTTCTTTGATAAAAGCCCGTGAAAGCCCGTGTTTTCTTCCTTTTTCATCTTTTGGTCCTAAAACACAATAAAAACACAAACCACGCATAATTCCGACATTGACGACATAAAATACACGTTTTGGCTTGGTTATTATTATAAATAAGTGGTAAAACGATGGGTGTTTTCACACCTATCAAATAGTATTTGTATTAGTAGAACTCTACTAATACGTATTATCGGTTTTTTTTCATTTTTCTTGTGAAATTATTATTACTATATTGTATTAAGTATCACAACAAATACAAAATATCTCCAAAAGTGTGAAAACACAACTTTAATTGGGATTTTATCTTCTAATTATTGTATTCGAATCTTAAACAAAAAGAAAAAGGCAAAAATAGATAAATACTTTCGTGAAACTCTATTTTGAAAAATACAAACTATAAGGTGGGTATAAGGAGGGTATTATAAAATATACCCTAAGGAAAAAGGCTCTTAAGTGCTTCGCGCCCCCTCGTTTCCCCGCTTGCTTGTGAGTATTTTGAGATTGAAAGCTAATCGAGGGTTTTGCCGCCCAAAGTATTATTACGTATCATATATATTTGCTTGGTTTTCTTTGTGATTAAACCCTCTTGAACAATTTGGTTTTCACCAAAGTTCTAAAGTCATTCGAAGGCGTTCACTCCACGTGATCGTTTTCATTCTTTTGAGGCTTCTTTAATCAAGAGTTTGATTCGAGGAGAGATTTGGTAGATTGTTGTCTACGAAGATACACAAAATCCAAAAAAGTTAAAAACAATCAAAAACACAAAAAAATTGAAAATCCACAAAACACCAAAAAATAATCTTCTTTGCTCACCTCCCGTTCTTCGTCAAGTTTATGCTAACTCGTAATAAGGCAAAACGAGCTCGTAAACATCGTCAAAGTCAAGGAAATCAAGAGCCTTTGATTGAAGAACAAACTCCAATTGTTGAAACCGTTGTAGAACCAATAGTCGCCATGGCTAATCGTACTACGATGGAGTTGCTTGAAGCACCCACCGAGGGTTTTGGAGAAGCTATTGTGATTCCCGCCATCCTTGCGGAGAATTTCGAGATTAAGACGGGTTTAATGTCGATGTTGCAAGAAAATAAGTTTAGAGGTCATGAGAAAGACAACCTGCATTACCACATAAGGAATCGTCTCACCACAACTAGCAAGTTTAAGGATGTTCCACATGACGCCATTAAGATGATGTTGTTTCCATACTCGTTAGATGGACCCGCTAAAATTTGGCTCGAGAAAGAACCGCCAAATTCGATTTTGACATGGGGTGATCTCGTTTCTAAGTTTGTGAACCAATTTTTTCCACCATCTAAAACAACACATTTGAAAAATGAGATTTCAAGGTTTACACAACGTAATAATGAAAGTTTTTCAATGTCATGGGAACGATTTAAGGAAATGTTACATGAATGTCCACACCATGATTTTTCAGAATTGCATCAAATAGATACTTTTTATAATGGGCTTAATGATCATGAACGAGATTATTTGAATGCCGTCGCGGGTGGTAATTTTTTGTGCAAAACGACCGATGAATCTTTAAAGATTACTGAGAATAGATCTAAGGTTTATAACCCTCGTAACACACCGAGTGTTGCCAATATGGGTTCGTCATCATCGTCATCGTCTCGTCACATTAATGCCTTACATGATGAAGCTAATGAGGAAAATCGGTTTTTCGATAGGTTTTCAAATCTTATGACTCATTGGAAAGCACAAGATGCTTTGAATTCCGCATCGGTTAAAGCGGTTGATAAGAGTTGTTTGTCTTGTGGTGGAGCTCATGATCTTTCCGAGTGCATTACCGCCGGTGGTAACACTTCGAGTGCTTACGTAGCAACGAGAACTTACAACCAAAATGGCCAAGGTTCCCGCCCAAATCAAGCTCCACCAAATCAAAATGCTAATAACTATCTAAACAACAATCAAAATGGTTGTTATCAAGGCAACTCACGTAACTAAAACAAAGGGAATTATCAAAGTCGGAATGGACAAGTTGCAAATCAAAACCAAAACCGTGATTTTCAAACTACTACACAAGGTTTTCAAAATGATCACACCAAAAATCTTCAAGGAGAATTTTTGAATTATGCTAAAGCAAACGATGCTAAGTTTGATAATATGCAACGTGAGATAGTTAGCTTAAGATCCGAGTTGAAAAACGAGCTTAAAAACGAACTTGCTAATGAACTTAAGACTCATGCTAACAAAATGGAAGGAAACGTTAAACGTCTTCAACAAAATCAAAAAAAGATGGAACAAGGACAACATGAGATTAAGCAAGATTGTTAAAAGCGGATGCTAGGCAATCAAAATTTGAAGACCGAATGGCAAAAATGTTTGAAGCAATCATGTGTAAACCCTCTTCCTCGGGTGGTCTTCCTAGTGATACCATTGCAAACCCGAGGGGAGAAATGAAGGTTATTACTACTCGTAGTGGTAAAACTTTCAAAGAACCAATCTCTCGTCCAAGTACTTCTACGGAGAAGGAAAGCGAGAAAGAGCCCGAGGTGATGGTCGAAAAGGAGCATATTACAAGCCCACGAAGTACCGCTCATACCACACCTACGGTTGAACCAATACTAATCATGGAACCCGAGATTCCAAGGCCGTTGACTAATGTCCAACCCACACCACCCTTACCTTACCCTTCGAGACGTGACAAGGAAAAGGCACAAGAACGGAATAATTATCAATTTGAGCTATTTATGAAAATGTTTCGTGATATACATTATAACATAAGTTTTGCCGATGCTTTAATCATGATGCCTCGATTCGCCGCAAACTTCAAAAGTATGCTAAACAACAAAGAGAAGTTACAACAATCGTCTAGTTGTTCATCGGTTTTTCTTAGCCGCATACCACAAAAAGTCGGTGACCCTGGTTAATTTTTGATTCCGTGTGCAATACAAGATATGGAGGAATGCTACGCCTTGGACGATCTAGGTGCTAGTATTAATTTAATGCCTCTTGAGATTTTCAAATCGCTTTCGCTTCCGGCTCTTACTCCTTCGAACATGTCTATCGAGATGCCGATCATTCTACGATTTTAGCATGTGGAGTAGCCGATGACGTCTTCGTCAAAGTTGGAAAGTTCTACTATCATGTGGACTTTATCGTTGTAGACATTCCTATCGATCGAAAAGTTCCTCTCATTTTGGGTCGTTCATTTTTGGATACATCAAGAGCACTTATTGATGTTCATGCTCGAAAAATCACCCTTCGTTTCAATGAGGAAGAACTTGTCATCAATGCAACACAAAACTCCAATCTTTCTCATGTCTATTCTATTGCAACTTTAAACCATGGTGATTCAACCAATGTCGTTTGCAAAGAATTTTCACCAAGAGTTTTAGGAAATGTCGCCAAAAACAATTTACCATTTCCTCCGCCGATGGAGGTTATGAGTGTAAAGCCTACAAAGAAGAAACCGTCAATACTTGAATCGAAAAATCATTCGACTCACCTCGAACATTCATTCTTGAAAAGTGTTGATAAGTTTCCGGTTTCTACGGAAGATCTTTCGGATGACGAATATGTAGACCCCGATGGGGAGGTTTTCTTTGTCGACAAACGTTTTGAGAACTTACCACCACAAAAACCAAAACGGTTTTCAAATGTGAGAATTTTTAGTGTGACTAACATCGTCTTAGAAACACCAAATATTTTCGACATAATCAAAAATGGTTTTCATAAGGAGAGTTTAAAAGGTAAAAAAGGAAAAAATTTTAAATGTGATTTAATTTATTCTTCTACAAATCTAACTCTGTCATCACCATGTGTTTTGAGTGCTACAAGCTCGTCTACTCCTTTTGACGATGCTTTGTGTGGTTTTAGTATGGGGGAATCCCCTTATGTTCCCTCATCCTTGTCCATCGAGGACGAGATACTCGATCCCGGAATTTCATGTAATGGGAAATCTCGGTCTTCCACCGATGCAATAAATGGAAACTATATCTATTTGCTTGGTGTGAGTCTTCCTCGAGTAGCTCAAAAGTTTGTCTTACCAATTGTCCCACCCTTTTACTTCTCATCTCTTTTCTTCAAACTCTTTGAATTTATGGCACGTGTTGAAGTGGCGTTGATTTGTTTATCCAATGAAAACGAAGACGCCATCTTTGATCCCGGTATTTTGCATCATTAAAGGACTTAGTCCTTAATACCAGTTTCTTTTTGGGCCTTGTTTATCATGTAAGCCCCATCAAAAATTGACCATACCATGATTTTCCCTAAATGTTCACATCTTGAGGGGATCGATTCGAGCTCATGACTCGGTAATAAAAAATGAGGTGCCTCGTGGGGGACATCCCATGATTATCCTTTTTATGCTTTCTAATAAATAATAAGAGGGGATTTGTGCCCTTCCAACTCGTTGTCTCGTGGTTGTTTGTGAATGTGTTATCTAGATCATCATCATCGCTATGATTGAAAACTCTCGTGTTCGTTTACGTGAGCCTCGATCGTTTTCTTGAAGAAGTTTTTCACGAATCCATGACATATCCTTTATTGTTCTAACAATTATCTTTTAGCATAATTAATAAACGGCTTTAGATATATTGTTGATTACCCTTTCCATGCTAGATCCTTAGCATTCGATTCTTCGTCTCTAGTATGGGGGTGCTCCACCTTTAGACTCGAAACATTGAGGACAATGTTTAATTTTAGTATGGGGGGGGGGGGGGAGGTGAATAGATACTTGCTTTTCTACGCCCTCACATTTTCCAACTTTTAACGTTTTGTTTTGTTGCTAATAAGGCTAAAAATGGCTAAATTTTAAAAATTTTCTTAGTTTTAATAAGTGTTTTTAAGACACGGATGTATATTTTCTGATGGGTAGAATAAGAGCTAATTTTTGACTTGATGGCCATTTGGAGCCCTTTACATTCCTTAACCCGCTCAATTCAAGTTTTGCTAGACTTTTATATAGGGAACTTTAAAACGCGAAAGTCTTAGCTCACTCGGGTTAAGAACAAGAACTTTTCGCAAGTTCCTATAATTGATCCTAGAAAGTCACTTATCAAGGGAACTATAAAATTCATTCTCTAAACTTGAAAAAAGTCTAAGAAAGTGCAAGATCCTATAGGTGGCTTGAAAACCCAAAACTTTGATTTGATATAGTCTTAATGAAAGCTAACCCAAATTTGGCTTAATTTTGACTTGCATGGCTAAGTATTCATGAGTTTCTTTAATTAGAGGTCTTTAAATAGTGAAGAACGAGAGATGATAGAGTTAGACAAGTGATCATGCTAAACGTAGAACATGAAAATGTTCTTTCAAAAACTCATATGTTTTTAATTGTGGCTTTTTCTCCCTTAAGATCAATGCATTAGGAATAAAAATAATTGCAATAAGTAAGGTCATACGATTTGAAAGGTTACTTAGCTTCTAGCACAAGATCGTTTAAAAGTTGCTCGGGGTTGAATAGAGTTCATAGCCAAGGCATAACTTATTGAAGCGGGACGCGAAGATTGGTGAAGATCCAAAAAGGCCCTAACAAGGCATGAGGATCTCTATTTTGTTGCTAAAGATCCAAGATGATGTGAAGTATCATTATTCCTAAATCAATATGAAGGATCGAGACACACGACGAACAGCAATTACTCCCCTAAAGATCATGGAGAAAGTCTATCCAAAAAGACCCTTACAAGGTATGAGGATAAATATATCCAAGTCCTAAAAGGAGGCGGATCGTTGTATATCAAAGTCCAAAATAAAGATTGAAGAAAAATGATGAAATCGTGGTCCAAGTATGAAGAATCTCTCAAAAACGTCAAGTGAAGAAATTCCAAAATATGAAGAGAAGACCATAATTTCAAGAACGTCTTCCCAAGATTTGAAGTATGAAGTACATGCCAAATATCGGTCCGAGAAGGGTCTCAAATCGTGAAACGAGTTATGCCAAGATATGAACTTAAGGAGATACACGAGAAGCCGTTTTAAAAGATTTTGTCCTTCGGCTAACTATCGATTAAATCGTGCTACTTTACATTCGGACTAATAAATACTCAAATAATTCAATATGAATCACTTGTGATCCATGACAAATAGTTAAAAAATTCTAGAAACCCATTTCCTTTTATAATAACTAGGATTGCGGGGAGAAAAAGTATTACACAAATTGGACGTATGAGTAGTGTTAGCATTGTGACTTGTACCAAATTTACTCTTTGGGACATTTACTTGTTTCTATTCATTGACCCTAAAAGTCACACACGTGATGAAAATCATACATTATGTCTTTACACATCTTCGTAGTATGGTTGCAAGTCTTTTACTTTTCAATAAAGGGTAATAAAATTGAATTTTGGTGATGCTTAGATACTTTATTCTAGCATTGCGTGAGGGCATGACAATGGCTTAGTATGGGGGAGTGATGAGATGGCATTTATACATGATCTCATCGTTCTTTTCGGGTTTTAAATACATAAAATGTCATAATATTACCATATATATGCTTGTATTTGTTTACTTGTGTGTTTTAGGTATGGATATCGTGAAAAAGACAAAAGATCACAAGAAACAAGGAAAAACGGACACGAGAAACGAAGCCGTACAAAGAACCGGGCCCTAGTTCATGATTTATCCAAGAAAAACCCTTGAAGACTTGAAGATGTACAAGATTGATCCTCAAATTATCAAGAAATGACACTTAAAACCCTTGTATATTCATACTTACAAGTTTGGTCCCTTAATTTTGTCAAAATTACAAAATGGTCCTTCAACTTTGAAGAATTGGCAAGTTTAGTCCCTCAACATTTCTAAATTTTCAAATATGGTCCCTCATGAAGTCAAAGATACAATGAAGACCTTTGAAGATCAAGAATGTCCAAGATCAGTCCTCAAACTATGCAAAAATGGCAAAAACAACCCTTGAAATACTTTTGCCAAAGTTTTGGGGCAAAAGTGTGAAGTTTGTAATTTGATTAACAAAGGAAAACAAGTTTAATGGCTGAAAAACACGTTTTACCCTTTTCACCAAAATACAAGGACTCATATTGCCATTCTGAAAGTTCAAATCTCACAAACACGCGCCAAACACAACCTTTCCTACAAAAACGGGTCAAATGGTTTACTGTTTACCATGATGAACCCAGTTACCACTCCACTTAAAACAAAGGGTAAATCCCAATTACCTTGACACACGTTTAATTCACACACTCTAAATCCCATCCCACACCAAAAACACTCACTCCCACTCACCCAAGGACCCAACATTCAAACCCGTCCACCTATCACATCACACCTTAACCTCCAAGGAATGACATGTGGCCAAATCAACAGCCAACACTCGTTGCTTAACTAAAAAGCTAAAATGAACAGCCAGGATGCATTTAGACAGCTCTACAACACAATTCGTCTAGAAGATTCAAGGGGCATTTTAGGGACTTCATAGCTAGGGTTTTCACTTGTAATCTCAGCCCTTGTGGCCTATATAAGGACTCTTCAACTTGTGAGAGAACCTTGTTCCTGTTTTACTCTTTAAACATTGTAATTCCTTTTTTAAATTTATAAAAGTTGGTATTTTAAGAAAATTGTAATTCCTTTTTATGTTTTTGGAAGTTGGTGTTGTTTAAGGGTAATTCTGAGTTCCATTTGATGTTATAAGTGTGCTTAGATCTTGTGGTTTAAGTACGTTTATGTTTGGTAAGGTTTTCAAGTTTGAAATAAGCTTGATAATAGGATTCTGATTTTGCTGTTTTACTTATACCAACCCTTATCCAAAAGCTATAAGCCCTAGCAAGCTTGTTGACACCAAGCTAGTGAAGGTTTATCAACCTTTGGATAGGTTGTTTGCTGTTTGTGTTGAAGACATAAAGCCCTTGAGGTTCTGCTTTGAACCATCAACCAAGGCACATCTCATCTCCTTTATTCAAGTACCTTGGTCTTGTTCTAGTTGTTGAACAAGGTCCAAGGAGCATTGTTGATCCCTCTAGGAAGTTGTGGGGGATAGGTATAATCTTATGTTAAGTTTCCTCTAAAAAATTCCATGTTATTGTCTAATTTATATTTTTCCATGTGATTTGTTGATTTTGTGTTTGTGCCTTGTGTTTTATTGTTGGTATCTGTTAGTTGTCACCTAGTTGAGGTATTTGAACCATAAAATCAGTAGGTTGTTTGTAGAAATAAAAAGTTTGTTTGAAAAAGGACTAAAACAAGCTTGTTTGGGATTATTGGATCATAAGGCCTTGTGGCCTTGTGCCCTTGGTTCTTAGGGTTTGGGGAATCTAATCAAGTCATATGCAACAAGTTTTAGTCACTGGTTAAGTTTAAAAAGGTTTGGAAAAAGGATTTTAAGTTTTGTAAAAATATGAAAAAAGAGGTTTGAAATTGGTCAAACACATCAGATCCAATAAAATCTTTGTTTGTTAGATCTAAGGTCTGAAATCTGGTTTGGGAAGAGTTTAGGTGATAAGCTATCTGTGCATTATCTGTTTGTTGAATTTGGAGGCCTATTGTGGGTGCTAGAGCTTATCAAAGTTGGCTGAAGTGGTCATTTGCATCAGCAAAGTGACCACCACATCTTGGACTTGCATTTGTTATTCTAGTGTATTCCCTGCTTGTTTATTGCTTGGATCTTGTTATTGTGTTGCTTGTGAGTAGATTTTTCTATTTGGTGTGCCTTATTGCTGGCTTATAAGTTAACTGGCTTATTAAGCCTTATTTGCCGAAATTTGTCATCAGTTGGTCAACTGACCTCTTGATTCACAAGGACTCCAACTAGAGTTCTTCACAAAAGTTGCTTATAACAAGCTTACAAACAATTCCTGAACAATTTGTGAAATTTGGAGGACTTTGACTTATGGTCAAATAAGCACAATTTGGCTTATTTTTAAGAACTGCTTATTGGTACATGCAACAACTAGCTTATTTGGTTACAAGTCATTTGGTTAAGCTTTTGCTAGAAAACTAGCTTATTTGGCTTTTTCAGTCAGCTTAATTGCTCCTACAGCTTAGTCTACTTGGCTTTTTGTGATTTTTATGATTGATTAATCTTAGTTAAGCTATTTGTGAGCTTTTGCAAAAAGAATCAGGTTCTGAAACAACCTAGAACTCTAACCCGACTATTTTGTCTTTTAGTGAAATTCTTCTTTGCTTATTTCTGGCTTATTGAGTGTGCTTTTTCAAAATTTCTTTTCACAGATCTCTTACGCATCTCAAAATAAGGTTGTGTGTTTAAGCATAGCATATGGCATTGGCTTATTGCTTAATGGCTTATTAGCCTAATAAGAATAAGTTGTTGACTATTTAAGCTTTGATAAGCTCAAAACCAGTTTTTGGGCCTTCAAACTTTTGTGTTTAGAATTAAATTTTGAGTCAGATAGGACTTTTTCAGGTTATTTGGGCCCAGTTTGACTTTTTGGGCCCATTAAGCCCATTAAGGTTGACTGTTTTGGTTTTTAGCCCATTTGGGGGCCCATTAGGGGAATTTGGTAATTTCACTTTCATTTTCTAATTATTTAGGTTAAAATAAACTAGTTTGCAAGTTTTTAGAATTTTTTATAATTTTTGGATTTTTAATATTATTTTAATATTATTTTATTATTAAATTTCAAATTTCACATTTTTGCACTTTTTATATTTTTCTTAGGTTAAATACATTAAAATAGGATTTTTGCAACTCTTAGATTAATTTTATCATCATTTTTCTAATTTCTAGAATTATTTTAAGTTTTTAATAGTTTTTAATCATTTTAAATAGTTTTAATTAGTTTAAAAATTTACAAAATAGTTTTTAGTCTTATTTGGTTTTTTAGAGGTTTACAAAGTGAAAAATCTTTGTTTGGGCTTTTTAATAACTATTTTGATTTTTAGGGCTTTAATTAGCATTTAAAAATTAATATTTATTTAATCAAAAGGTTTGAAAAAGTTTTGATCATTTGTAAACTCTTAGTTTAATTAATTTGATTTTTGGTTATTTTTGGGGAATTTTTAGAATTTATTTTTATTTTAGCCCTTTTTACGGTTTTAATTTTAGTCGTCGTAGTAATAATGTTCACGTCTTCGTCATTCTATTTTCTCATCCCCTTCTTTCATATTAATCTCAAATATCATTGCATTTTAGTCACACACATATACCTCCTTAAGAAACGAACTTAATTGGGTCAATAGTGTTTGATTTTCCTAAATCATCACTTAATACTTACCGCTCATTTACGCTCTTTTGTTTTCCTAAACAAGAGACGTAATTTACTACAATCATTTTGCTCCAAAACCCTCGGTGGAGAAGTGTGAGGAAACAAATAAGAAACAAAACATTCATAATATTACCAAGGATGTCGCCAGGAGGAATGCTACGCCTTGGCCGATCTATGTGCTAGTATTAATTTAATGCCTCTTGAGATTTTCAAATCGCTTTCGCTTCCGGCTCTTACTCCTTCGAACATGTCTATCGAGATGGCCGATCATTCTACGATTTAGCATGTGGAGTAGCGAGGACGTCTTCGTCAAAATTGGAAAGTTCTACTATCCCATGGACTTTATCGTTGTAGACATTCCTATCAATCGAAAAGTTCCTCTCATTTTGGGTCGTTCATTTTTGGATACATCAAGAGCACTTATTGATGTTCATGCTCAAAAAATCACCCTTCGTTTCAATGAGGAAGAACTTGTCATCAATGCAACACAAAACTCCAATCTTTCTCATGTCTATTCTATTGCAACTTTAAACCATGGTGATTCAACCAATGTCGTTTGCAAAGAATTTTCACCAAGAGTTTTAGGAAATGTCGCCAAAAACAATTTACCATTTCCTCAGCCGGTGGAGGTTATGAGTGTAAAGCCAACAAAGAAGAAACTGTCAATACTTGAATCGAAAAATCCTTCGCCTCACCTCGAACATTCATACTTGAAAAGTGTTGATAAGTTACCGGTTTATACGGAAGATCTTTCGGATGACGAATATGTAGACCCTGATGGGGAGGTTTTCTTTGTCGAAAAACGTTTTGAGAACTTACCACCACCAAAACCAAAACGGTTTTCAAATGTGAGAATTTTTAGTGTGACTAACATCGTCTTAGAAACACCAAATAATTTCGACATAATCAAAAAGGCTTTTCATAAGGAGAGTTTAAAAGGTAAAAAAGGAAAAAAATTTAAATGTGATTTAATTGATTTTTCTACAAATCTAACTCCGTCATCACCACGTGTTTTGAATGCTACAAGCTCGTCTACTCCTTTTGACGATGCTTTGTGTGGTTTTAGTATGGGGGAAGCCCCTTATGTTCCCTCATCCTTGTCCACCGAGGACGAGATATTCGATCCCGGAATTTCATGTAAATGGAAATCTCGGTTTTCCACCGATGGAATAAATGGAAACTATATATATTTGCTTGGTGCGAGTCTCCCTCGAGTAGCTCAAAAGTTTGTCTTACCAATTGTCCAACCCTTCTAAATGGAAACTATATATATTTGCTTGGCACGTGTTGAAGTGGCGTTGATTTGTTTATCCAATGAAAACGAAGAAGCCATCTTCGATCCCGGTATTTTGCATCATTAAAGGACTTAGTCCTTAATACCGGTTTCTTTTTGGGCCTTGTTTATCATGTAAGCCCCATCAAAAATTGACCATACCATGATTTCCCCTAAATGTTCACATTTTGAGGGGATCGAGTCGAGCTCATGACTCGGTAATAAACAACGAGGTGCCTCGTGGGGGAGATCCCATGATTATCCTTTTTATGCTTTCTAATAAATAATGAGAGGGGATTTGTGCCCTTCCAACCTTTGTTTCGTGGTTGTTTGTGATATGTGGTTTTTAGATGATCATGATCTTCACGATTGGAGCCTCTCGTGTTCGTTTCATGGGAGCACTCGATCGTTTGCTTTGAAGAATTTCTCGATATCCGTATGATATATCCTTAGATGTTCTAACCTTAGGTTTTTAGCACACTTCATAAACGGCTATTAATTTAACGGTTACACCCTTTCCATGCTAGATTATGCATTCGACTACGTCTCTAGTATGGGGGTATCCTACCCTTAGACTCGAAACATTGAGGACAATGTGTAACTTTAGTATGGGGGGTTGAATAGATACTTGCCTTGCCAAACCATCACGCTTTCCAGAGTTTATCTTTTTGTTTATCGTTTTGTTGCAAAATAAGGCTAAAAATGACCAAATTTTAAATTTTTTCTCATAATTTATAAGTGTTTGAAGACACGAATGTAGGTTTTCTGATGGCGAGAATAAGAGTAATTTTTGACTCGACCGTGCGTGTTGTGCACTTAGCTTCGATTCCTTTACTTTTTAGGCTAAGTCTCTTAAATGAGGACGAGAAATGATAGAGTTATTTATAAGTCTCGTAATCTTTCACGATCTCATGTGTAGTAATTATTAGCTTATTCTCCCCACGCTTTTATAATAAATTGTTAATAAATATTGATTTAGCGGTTTAGTCACTATTGTTGGTGTCTAATTTGTTTTAGTAGCTTCCATGTAATCAAATTGGGAAAAGATTAAGGTATCGCCAGCGTCTCAGTTTTGAAGTACTGGCAACCCGAATAATCGAAAGCTTCACTCAATAATAAGATTTCAAGTGCTCACCTAAATTAAGCAAAAATTTGAAGCTCACAAGGCCGAAAAATCTATGCCCAAATTGAAAGTGATCAAGCCTTAATCTTCGAAGCTTTAATGATCCAAAATTCGCTTTAGCGTGAGGATATACGTCAAGTCATAATAAAACCACCGATGATGGCGGATAATAAAAGACAAGGGCAAGACCAAAGTCATAATAAAAGCTTCATGGCGAAGTTGAATAAAAAATGGAGATAAACCATGATAATAAAACCACCTATGATGAGGCGGATAATAAAAGTCATGGTAATAAGTCTCATGTTCAAAACCGTTCTAAAATCTTGTTTATCGATCCTTCTTGTTGACTTAATTTTTTGACATCGTTGTCTATTAGGAGGGGTTATTAATTCGATGATTTTGGTTACACCATTAAATCTCTATTTTTAGAACTAATCTCAATTCACGCATAAGTCAATGATGTATCCTCGTGATCATTAAGACAAAATAAAATATAAGAGATACCAAGTAGGAATAAGGGAGTTTAGGTATGTAATTAACACTCATGAGATATGATTGAGTTGCTAACTTATAATAACAATGATCTCGTTACACGCTTAACACGGAATTGGGTGAAAATAGAGGACGACGAAATTATTTCTAACGAAGCATTCACGTGTTCTTGTTCTATGATCTTGAAAGTCACTTTATCGTGATGAAAACAATACATTATGTCTAAAACACGTGTAGTAGTTTATTTAAATTTATGTCTTCAATAAATGTCACCTAAAAATGAATTTTGGATGTGCTACGATACTTAATTCTAGCATTGCGTGAGGGAACGGCAATGGTTTAGTATGGGGGAGTGATGAGACTGCAATTATACATAGTCACATCGTCCAAAACGTGCTTAAAATGCTAATATATATATCATAAAATACCATGAAATGTGCTTGTATTCGTTTGTTGTATGTTTTAGGTATGAATATCGAGAAAAAGACAAAAGATCACAAGAAACAAGCAAAAACGAACACGGGAGACGAAGCCGCACAATGAACCAGACCCGAATGATGATTTTGCAAAAATACCCTTAAAGTTTGAAGATTGTACATGTTTGGTCCCTCAAGAATTGAAGACTTGTCATTTAATACCCTTGTAAATCTCAAATTTTACATTTGGGTCCCATAAGTTTCAAGAAATATCATAATTAGTCCTTGAAGATCAAAGGAATTGCAAGATTGGTCCTTGTTGAAAGTTTCATACTCATTGTGCCAAATATGACAACTCCCTCAAAGTTGATATCAAAGGGAAATTATAAAAATTCAGCCAAGACTTGTTGTGAGCATTATTTGGAAGGTGAGGGAGTATTTCTGTCAAACACATAAACTCAACTCACCAATACCCAACTGCCATGTCAGAAACCCACTCACCCAACACAAATATTAATCTGACATTTTAAACAATGTTTTTTTATTACTAATCACTGGCGGGTAACACTCCATCTTTTCCCATAACAGATTCATAAACCTCACTATTCACGTTTCATCAATCCCCTAACCCTAAATACCCAAATACCTTATTACTTAAAATTAACTCACCCAGTACTCCAGATCATCAATTTGATAACCTCTTATCATAATCCCACCCTTTGTTTTGTTCTCACTCTACCAATGTGACCTCTTATACCATCCCTGACCCATCACCATCCCACAAAACCCAAAAAGGGGACAACATCAACGAATCACAACAAAAACTTGGTCCCCAATTCTTATTCAATGGCTAGGATGAACTTGGCAGTTGGCAAGCACATGTGAAGAAGACAGAGATCACAAGAGGCCACTTTGACAAAGAACAATATTCAAAAGGCAAGGGCAATTTCAGATTATCATACTTTAGGGTTTAGTTGTTCTCATTTTTCTAGAATCTTCATGTAGCCGTGTATATAAGGCAGTAGGGTTCTTCATTTTTTTTCTCTTGTTCCAGATTTTAGGCCTTATCTTGTAATTCCTTTTGATAAATAAAAGTTGGTTTTTTATGAATCGTAATCCATTTTTATATTATGAAAGTTGGTATATGAAAGGCTAAATTCTGAGTTCCATCTATCTACCTTTGTATTTTTGTTCAAAATTTGTCAAGTATAATACCTTTTTCAAAAAGTTGTTTGGAAAGTTTGTAATTTGAGATTTTGACCCAAAAGCCTTGTTTAAGCGGTGTTGTTGTGAATCCCGTTGAGGATTGGAAGTTTTCAAGTAGTAATTATGTTTTGAACAAGTTTTTGGTAAAAAGAAGTTTTGTGAAAAAGTTTAGGAAGAAATCAGTTGGTTATTGATATTGTGTTACGGTTCATGTTTGTTATTCTTAGCAAGGTAAAGGAAGCTTGTGACTGTTGTGCCGTCACATAAGCTCGATTTATCCAAGGCATGGATGTATGCCTTGGAGGTACACAACCCTTTTCCTCGTTCATGTTATGCTTTTGCTGAAATTTTTGCATGAGGATATATGTTCTTGTAGTTGAAGAGTGGGATTTGTGTTTTCAATTTGTTGTTTGAGGTTTATTTGGTTTGTGTCAGCAAAAAGATTGGGGAGCTGTGAAGTTTTAAAATAAAAAATCTTTGAAAACATTGATTTCTACTTATATAGGGGTGTTTGGGACATGTTGTTTCTTGTGTGAGGATCGTCAACCAAGACAATTCTAAGCTCTGCACAACCTTAACGAGTTTAGGATAATTGATATTTGACAAAAGATTTGAGTTCATAGTTTGAAAATCTTGTTTTTGGTTATTGGTTAAAAATCTGTCGAAATTACAAGTGTTGCTGATCTTTTGATGATCTGTGAATTTTGAGGTGTTTTGAGATGGCATAATAGATTAATGTTAGTAAGATTAAGTTGTTATAAGGTTTAGACTTCATTAGTTTTAAAATTTGAGTGCTTGTTTAACTCAGTGTTAGAAGTAAACTCACCAAAAGTTGCTCACGTTTGTGTCAGATTATATTAAAACCTGCCTTAAGTAGACAATTTTAGGTTGCTGGTGTTGAAGTTTGTTGTATCCATGATGTATTTGGTACTGATTGATGTGGTCTCAAAGGCACAACAAGTTGGGTGATCAACTGCGTGACCATTGAACACTGAATCCTTCCAAGTGAATCAAGTGGTTTCAGCAATTGCAACGTATGAATTGCATCATTGAACCTTTGGCCATCACTTAGGTATTGAAGTAAGTCTGCAACTTGGCTATAAGTGGCAAAGTTCAAGCAAATAGTTCAGTTGTTGTTCACCTTTTTATGTAGCTAAAACAGTGGGATCTTAAATCCTATCCCTTCTGGTTATTGTTTTATGAATCTTCTTGGTTTGAGTGTTTTTATGTGTTCGTAATGGATGCTAGTTGTTTACGTTAGATAAATTGAACTAAGGCTCATAATCACTCACTCATAGTTTTTTTTTGTTCTTGATTAATTAGACCAGCAGATTTTATAGTGATCATTGATAGGTTTTAGGAATTGCCTTTGAGTTTGCCAGTAGTTTAGATCATAGTCCTTATCTGTTTTAGGCCTGCTCTTGTTTTATATCATTTGAATTCAACTGTGTACAAGAATTGAGGCATGAGTTGCTGATTGTTAGATAGTACTCATCAGTGTTTGTGAAAACAAGCTGCTGCCAAAAAATAAAACTAATCAGAAAGTGTAGGCAGCAGGTATTGAACACCAGACTTTGCACTGCCACCAGACGCAGCTGCAAACCACCAAACCAACTGCTCTATTGAGCTTTTTGGTTAATACCCCCTTTTATTATTTTTCTATGCGTTTTTTTTTTACTTTCTGATAAAGAAAAAATAAATAATACAAAAGCACCACAGGGGGTTTCGAACCCCTGACCACCTGGAACCAATCAGACGCAACACCCTTCTACTTTACCATCTCCTCTCTGACAACCTTTTGTTTAACATTTCTTTTATTTCTTCTTTATACCGTTTTTATATTTTCGTATAATTTAAGCTAAACAACCTTTACAGCTTATTTCGAGCTTATTTTGGCTTATTTTTTTAGTTTTATTATTTTTCTTACATTTCTTGTTAGATTTTAGATTTTTTTGGAAAGTTTTATATTTTTCCCTTTTATAGTTTATTTTTATGCATTGTTCTTTTTAAATTAGTGTTTAGGCTTTTAAAAATAGAAAAAAAGTTTAGAAAAAATTCAAAAAAAAATACTTTTTAGTTTTTAAATAATGTTTTTGAGGTTGACAAATAGAAAAAAAATGAATTTGTACTTTTTCTTAGTTACTTTTATTTTTAGGTTTTTATTTAACTTTAAAAATTAATGTAAATTAATTTAAACATTTTCAAAATTTTTGGTTTACATTTTCTTTTTAATTAGAGTTTTTAGAACTATTTAGTAATTTTTAGTTATTTTTTAGGTGAAAATTTTCGTTTGGTCACGTTTTCACGTTCGTACGTTGAAGCGTTTTCGATCGTTTTTAACGAAATTCGTCCCCTTTTTCTTTTCTTTTCGTCTTTCCAAAAACGTAATCACTCGAATAAATACGTATATACTTGTTGGCTAAACACCATACCTCCACCGAGAACGAACTCGATTGTCGGTATTTACTTTTTCCTAAAAGTTGATACTTATACTTACCGCGACTTTGGTTTTCTGCTTACTTTTTCCTAAAGGTAAGTAAAACGACTAAAAAAATACTACATCAAAAATGATTAACCCCCCCATACTAAAATTAAAATTGTCCTCAATGTTTCGAGTCTAAAGGTGGAGCACCCCCATACTAGAGACGAATAATCGAATGCTTAGGATCTAGCATGGAAAGGGTGATCAACAATATATCTAAAGCCGTTTATTAATTATGCTAAAAGATAATTGTTAGAGCAATAAAGGATATGTCATGGATTCGTGAAAAACTTCTTCAAGCAAACGATCGAGGCTCACGTAAACAAACACGAGAGTCTTTAATCGTAGCGATGATGATGATCTAGATAACACATTCACAAACAACCACGAGACAACGAGTTGGAAGGGCACAAATCCCCTCTCATTATTTATTAGAAAGCCTAAAAAGGATAATAATGGGATCTCCCCCACGAGGCACCTCGTTTTTTATTACCGAGTCATGAGCTCGACTCGATCCCCTCAAAATGTGAACATTTAGGGAAAATCAAGGTATGGCCAATTTTTGATGGGGCTTACATGATAAACAAGGCCCAAAAAGCAACCGGTATTAAGGACTAAGTCCTTTAATGATGCAAAATACCGGGATCGAAGATGGCGTCTTCGTTTTCATTGAATAAATAAATCAAAGCCACTTCAACACGTGCCATAAACTCAAAGAGTTTGAAGAAAAGAGATGAGAATTAGAAGGGTGGGACAATTGGTAAGACAAACTTTTGAGCTACTCGAGGTAGACTTGCATCAAGCAAATAGATATAGTTTCCATTTATTGCATCTGTGGAAGACCGAGATTTCCCTTTACATGAAATTCCGGGATCGAATATCTCGTCCTCGGTGGACAAGGATGAGGGAACATAAGGGGCTTCCCCCATACTAAAACCACACAAAGCATCGTCAAAAGGAGTAGACGAGCTTGTAGCACTCAAAACACGTGGTGATGACGGAGTTAGATTTGTAGAAAAATCAATTAAATCACATTTAAATTTTTGTCCTTTTTTACCTTTTAAACTCTCCTTATAAAAACCCTTTTTGATTATGTCGAAAATATTTGGTGTTTCTAAGACGATGTTAGTCACACTAAAAATTCTCACATTTGAAAACCGTTTTGGTTTTGGTGGTGGTAAGTTCTCAAAACGTTTGTTGACAAAGAAAACCTCCCCATCGGGGTCTACATATTCGTCATCCTTAAAGATCTTCCGTAGAAACCGGCAACTTATCAACACTTTTCAACACTTTTCTGTAGAAATGATTGTAGTAAACTACGTCTCTTGTTTAGGAAAACAAAAGAGCGTAAATGAGCGGTAAGTATTAAGTGATGATTTAGGAAAATCAAACACTAATGACCCAATTAAGTTCATTTCCCAAGGAGGTATATGTGTGTGACTAAAATACAATGATATTTGAGATTAATATGAAAGAAGGGGATGAGAAAATAGAATGACGAAGATGTGAAAATTATTACTACGACGACTAAAATTAAAACCGTAAAAAGGGCTAAAATAAAAATAAATTCTAAAAATTCCCCCAAAAATAGCAAAAATCAAATTAATTAAACTAAGAGTTTACAAATGATCAAAACTTTTTCAAATCTTTTAATTAATTAAATAATAATTTTTAAATGCTAATTAAAGCCCTAAAAATCAAAATTATTATTAAAAAGCCCAAATAAAGATTTTTCATTTTGTAAACCTCTAAAATAACCAAATAAGAGTAAAAACTATTTTTGTAAATTTTTAAACTAATTAAAACTATTTAAAATGATTAAAAACTATTAAAAACTTAAAATATTTCTAGAAATTAGAAAATGATGATAACATTAATCTAAGAGTTGCAAAAATCCTATTTTAATGTATTTAACCTAAGAAAAATATAAAAAGTGCAAAAATGTGAAATTTGAAATTTAATAATAAAATAATATTAAAATAATATTAAAAATCCAAAAATTATAAAAAATTCTAAAAACTTACAAACTAGTTTATTTTAACCTAAATAATCAGAAAATGAAAGTGAAATTACCAAATTACCCCTAATGGGCCCCCAAATGGGCTAAAAACCAAAACAGTCAACCTTAATGGGCTTAATGGGCCCAAAAAGTCAAAATTGGCCCAAATGACCTGAAAAGGCCCTATCTGACTCAAAATTCAATTCTAAACACAAAAGTCTAAAGGCCTAAAAGCTGGTTTTGAGCTTATCACAGCTTAAGTAGTCAACAACTTATTCTTATTGGGCCAATAAGCCCATTAAGCAATAAGCCAATGCCATAAGCTCTTCTTAAACACACAACCTTCTTTTGAGATGCCTAAGAGATCTGTGAAAAGAAATTTTGAAAAAGCACAATCAATAAGCTAGAAATAAGCAAAGAAGAATTTCACTAAAAGACAAAATAGTCGGGTTAGAGTTCTAGGCTGTTTCAAAAGCTGATTCTTTTTGCAAAAACTCACAAATAGCTTAACTAAGATTAATCAATCATAAAAATCACAAAAAGCCAAGTAGAATAAGCTGTAATAGCAAATAAGCTAGCTGAAAAAGCCAAATAAGCTAGTTTTCTAGCAAAAGCTTAACCAAATGAGTTGTAACCTTCCAGATTTGATATTAAGCTAAGAAAAATGACACCTATTACAAAAGCCAACTTGTTGCATGTACCAATAAGCATTTCTCAAAAATAAGCCAAAATGTGCTTATTTGACCAAAAGTCAAAGTCCTCCAAATTTCACCAAATGTTCAGGAATTGTTTGTAAGCTTGTTATAAGCAACTTTTGTGAAGAACTCAAGGTGGAGTCCTTGTGAATCAATAGGTCAGTTGACCAATTGATGACAGATTTTGGCAACTAAGGCTTAATAAGCCAGTTAGCTTATAAGCCAGCAATAAGGCACACCAAATAGATAAATCTACTCACAAGCAGCACAATAACAAGATCCAAGCAATAAACAAGCAGGGCAAACACTAGAATAACAAATGCAAGTCCAAAATGAGGTGGTCACTTTGCTGATGCAAATGACCACTTCAGCCAACTTTGATAAGATCTAGCACCCACAATAAGGCACCAAATTCAACAAACAGATAATGCACATATAGCTTATCACTTAAACTCTTCCCAAACCAGATTTCAGACCATAGATCCAACAAACAAAGATTTTATTGGATCTGATGTGTTTGACCAATTTCAAGCCTCTTTTTTTAAGATTTTTCAAAAACTTGAAATCCTTTTTCTAAACCTTTTGAAACTTAACTAGTGACTAAAACTTGTTGAATATGACTTGTTTGACTCCCCAAACCCTAAGAACCAAGGCCACGAGGCCACAAAGTCCTTATGATCCAATAATCCCAAACAGCCTTGTTCTAGTCCTTTTTCAAACAAACTTTTTATTTCTACAAACAACCTACTGATTTTATGGTTCAAATACCTCAACTAGGTGACAACTAACAGATACCAACAATAAAACACAAGGCACAAACACAAAATCAACAAATCACATGGCAAAATATAAATCAGACAATAACATGGAATGTTTTATAGGAAACTTAACAAAAGATTATACCTATCCCCCAAAACTTCCTAGAGGGATCAGCAATGCTCCTTGGACCTTGTTCGACAACTAGAACAAGACCAAGGTACTTGAACAAAGGAGATGAGATGTGCCTTGGTTGATGTTTCAAAGCAGAATCTCAAGGACTTTATGTCTTCAACACAAACAGCAAACAACCTATCCAAAGGTTGATAAACCTTCACTAGCTTGGTGTCAACAAGCTTGCAAGGGCTTATAGCTTTTGGGTAAGGGTTAGTATAAGTAAAACAGCAAAATCAGAAGCATATTTTCAAGCTTATTTCAAACTTGAAAACCTTACCAAACATAAACGTACTTAAACCACAAGATCTTAGCACACTTATAACATCAAATTGAACTCAGAATTACCCTTAAACAACACCAACTTTCAAAAACATAAAAAGGAATTACAATTTTCTTAAAATACCAAATTTTATAAATTTTAAAAAGGAATTACAATGTTTAAAGAGTAAAACTGGAACAAGGGTCTCTCACAAGTTGAGGAGTCCTTATATAGGCCACAAGGGCTGAGATTACAAGTGAAAACCCTAGCTATGAAGTCCCTAAAATGCTCCTTGAATATTCTAGACGAATTGTGTTGTAGAGCTGTCCAAATGCATCCTGGCTGTTCATTTTAGCTTTGTAGTTAAGCAATGAGTGTTGGCTGTTGATTTGGCCACGTGTCATTCCTTGGAGGTTAAGGTGTGATGTGATAGGTGGACGGGTTTGAATGGTGGGGTCCTTGGGTGAGTGGGAGTGAGTGTTTTTGGTGTGGGATAGGATTTAGAGTGTGTGAATTAAACTTGTGTCAAGGTAATTGGGATTTACCCTTTGTTTTTAGTGGAGTGGTACTGGGTTCATCATGGTAAACAGTAAACCATTTGATCCGTTTTTATAGGAAAG
The DNA here is from genome assembly GCA_025667525.1 of Glebionis coronaria. Lineage (NCBI taxonomy): Eukaryota > Viridiplantae > Streptophyta > Magnoliopsida > Asterales > Asteraceae > Glebionis > Glebionis coronaria. Next base: position 253,376,772 of record CM046878.1, read on the forward strand.
GTTGTGTTTGGCGCTTGTTTGTGAGATTTGAACTTTCAGAATGGCAATATGAGTCCTTGTATTTTTGTGAAAAGGGTAAAACGTGTTTTTCAGCCATTAAACTTGTTTTCCTTTGTTAATCAAGTTACAAACTTCACACTTTTGCCCTAAAACTTTGGCAAAAGAATTTCAAGGGTTGTTTTTGCCATTTTTGCATAGTTTGAGGACTGATCTTGGACATTCCTGATCTTCAAAGGTCTTCATTGTATCTTTGACTTCATGAGGGACCATATTTGACAATTTAGGAATATTGAGGGACTAAACTTGCCAATTCTTCAAAGTTGAAGGACCATTTTGTAATTTTGACAAACTTAAGGGACCAAACTTGTAATTATGAATATACAAGGGTTTTAAGTGTCATTTATTCATAATTTTACTATCAATCTTGTACATCTTCAAGTCTTCAAGGGTTTTTCTTGGATAAATCATGAACTAGGGCCCGGTTCTTTGTACGGCTTCGTTTCTCGTATCCGTTTTTCCTTGTTTCTTGTGATCTTTTGTCTTTTTCACGATATCCATACCTAAAACACACAAGTAAACAAATGCAAGCATACATATGGAAATATTATGACATTTTATGCATTTAGAGCCCGAAAAGAACGATGAGATCATGTTTAAATGCCATCTCATCACTCCCCCATACTAAGCCATTGTCGTGCCCTCACGCAATGCTAGAATAAAGTATCTAAACATCACACAAATTCAATTTTATTACCCTTTATTGAAAAGTAAAAGACTTGCAATCATACTACAAAGATGTGTAAAGACATAATGTATGATTTTCAATATGTGTGTGACTTTTAGGGTCAATGAATAGAAACAAGTAAATGTCCCATAGAGTAAACTTCGTCATCCTTGATTGTCATACATTCCATGCTAAGTGCAAAAATGAGATCATTGTTGGTACAAGTCACAATGCTAACACTACTCATACGTCCAAATTGTGTAATACTTTTCTCCCCGCAATCCTAGTTATTATGAAAGGAAATGGTTTTCTAGCATTTTTTCTTTATTTTTCATGGATCACAAATGATTCATATTGACTTATTTGAGTATTTATTAGTCTGAAAGCAAAGTAGCACGATTTAATCGATAGTTAGCCGAAGGACAAAATCTTTTAAAACGGCTTCTCGTGTATCTCCTTAATTCATAACTTGGCATAACTCGTTTCACGATTTGAGACCTTTCTTGGACCGATATTTGACATGTAGTTCATACTTTAAATCTTGGGAAGACGTTCTTGAAATTATGGTCTTCTCTTCATATTTTAGAATTTCTTCACTTGACGTTTTTGAGAGATTTTTCATACTTGGACGACGACTTCATCATTTTTCTTCAATATTTATTTTGGACTTTGATATACAACGATCCGCCTCCTTTTAGGACATGGATATATTTATCCTCATACCTTGTAAGTATCTTTTTGGATAGACTTTCTCCATGATCTTTAGTGGAGTAATTGCTTTTCGTCGTGTGTCTCGATCCTTCATATTGATTTAGGAAAAATGATACTTCACATCATCTTGGATCTTTAGCAACAAAATAGAGCTCCTCATGCCTTGTTAGGTCCTTTTTGAATCTTCACCAATCTTTGCATCCCGCTTCAATAAGATATGCCTTGGCTATGAACTCTATTCAACCCCGAGCAACTTTTAAACTATTTTGTGCTAGAAGCTAAGTAACCTTTCAAATCGTACGACCTTACTTATTGCAATTATTTTTATTCCTAATGCATTGATCTTATGGGAGAAAAAGCCACAATTAAAAACACATGAGTTTTTGAAAGAACATTTTCATGTTCTACGTTTGGCATGATCACTTGTCTAACTCTGTCATCTCTCGTTCTTCACTATTTAAAGACCTCTAATTAAAGAGACGCGTGAATACTTAGCCATGCAAGTCAAAATTAAGCCAAATTTGGATTAGCTTTCATTAAGACTATATCAAATCGAAGTTTTGGGTATTCAAGCCACCTATAGGATCTTGCACTTTCTTAGACCTTTTCAAGTTAGAGAATGCATTTTATAGTTCCCTTGATAAGTGACTTTTTAGGATCAATTATAGGAACTTGCAAAAAGTTCTTGTTCTTAACCCGAATGAGCTAAGACTTTCGCGTTTTAAAGTTCCCTATATAAAAGTCTAGCAAAACTTGAATTGAGCGTGTTAAGGAATGTAAAGGGCTCCAAATGCCCATCAAGTCAAAAATTAGCTCTTATTCTACCAATCGGAAAATATACATTCGTGTCTTAAAAACACTTATTAAAACTAAGAAAAATTTTAAAAATTGGCCATTTTTAGCCTTATTAGCAACAAAATAAAACAAAACATTGAAAGTTGGAAAACGTGAGGGCGTAGCAAAGCAAGTATCTATTCACCCCCATACTAAAATTAAACATTGTCCTCAATGTTTCTAGTCTAAAGGTGGAGCACCCCCATACTAGAGACGAAGAGTCGAATGCTTAGGATCTGGCATGGAAAGGGTGATCAACAATATATCTAAAGCCGTTTATTAATTATGCTAAAAGATAATTGTTAGAACAATAAAGGATATGTCATGGATTCGTGAAAAACTTCTTCAAGCAAACGATCGAGGCTCACGTAAACGAACACGAGATCTTCAATCGTAGCGATGATGATGATCTAGATAACACAATCACAAACAACCGCGAGACTACGAGTTGGAAGGGCACAAATCCCCTCTCATTATTTATTAGAAAGCATAAAAAGGATAATCATGGGATCTCCCCCATGAGGCACCTCTTTTTTGATTACCGAGTCATGAGCTCGACCAACTTTTGAAATTTTATAAAAATTTACAAATCATTTCTTATTATGAGCTTGTTTTTGTTAATAAAATTTACAAAATTTACAATCATTTCTTATTATTTTTTTTATGATTTACCACTATACTAAAAAATTTGAAGATCGAATGGCAAAAATGTTGGAAGCAATCATGTGTAAACCCTCTTCCTCGGGTGGTCTTCCTAGTGATACCATTGCAAACCCGAGGGGAGAAATGAAGGTTATTACTACTCGTAATGGTAAAACATTCAAGGAACCAATCTCTCGTCCAAGTACTTCTACGGAGAAGGAAATCGAGAAAGAGCCCGAGGTGATGGTCGAAAAGGAGCATATTACAAGCCCACGAAGTACCGCTCATACCACACCTACGGTTGAACAAATACAAATCATGGAACCCGAGGTTCCAAGGCCGTTGCCTAATGTCCAACCCACACCACCCTTACCTTACCCTTCGAGACGTGACAAGGAAAAGGCACAAGAACGGAATAATTATCAGTTTGAGCTATTTATGAAAATGTTTCGTGATATACATTTTAACATAAGTTTTTCCGATGCTTTAAACATGATGCCTAGATTCGCCGCAAACTTCAAAAGTATGCTAAACAACAAAGAGAAGTTACAACAATCGTCTAGTTGTTCATCGGTTTTTCTTAGCCGCATACCACAAAAAGTCGGTGACCCTGGTAAGTTTTTGATTCCGTGTGCAATACAAGATATGGAGGAATGCTACGCCTTGGCCGATCTAGGTGCTAGTATTAATTTAATGCCTCTTGAGATTTTCAAATCGCTTTCGCTTCCGGCTCTTACTCCTTCGAACATGTCTATCGAGATGGCCGATCATTCTACGATTTTAGCATGTGGAGTAGCCGAGGACGTCTTCGTCAAAGTTGGAAAGTTCTACTATCCCGTGGACTTTATCGTTGTAGACATTCCTATCGATCGAAAATTTCCTCTCATTTTGGGTCGTTCATTTTTGGATACATCAAGAGCACTTATTGATGTTCATGCTCGAAAAATCACCCTTCGTTTCAATGAGGAAGAACTTGTCATCAATGCAACACAAAACTCCAATCTTTCTCATGTCTATTCTATTGCAACTTTAAACCATGGTGATTCAAGCAATGTAGGTTGCAAAGAATTTTCACCAAGAGTTTTAGGAAATGTCGCCAAAAACAATTTACCATTTCCTCCGCCGGTGGAGGTTATGAGTGTAAAGCCTACAAAGAAGAAACCGTCAATAATTGAATCGAAAAATCCTTCGCCTCACCTCGAACATTCATTCTTGAAAACTGTTGATAAGTTGCCGGTTTCTACAGAAGATCTTTCGGATGACGAATATGTAGACCCCGATGGGGAGGTTTTCTTTGTCGACAAACATTTTGAGAACTTACCACCACCAAAACTAAAACGGTTTTAAAATGTGAGAATTTTTAGTGTGACTAACATCGTGTTAGAAACACCAAATATTTTCGACATAATCAAAAAGGGTTTCCATAAGGAGCGCTTAAAAGGTAAAAAAGGAAAATTTTTTAAATGTGATTTAATTGATTTTTCTACGAATCTAACTCCGTCATCACCACGTGTTTTGAGTGCTACAAGCTCGTCTACTCCTTTTGACGATGCTTTGTGTGTTTTTAGTATGGGGGAAGCCCCTTATTTTCCCTCATCCTTGTCCACCGAGGACGAGATATTCGATCCTGGAATTTCATGTAAAAGGAAATCTCGGTCTTCCGCCGATGCAATAAATGGAAACTATATCTATTTGCTTGGTGCGAGTCTACCTCGAGTAGCTCAAAAGTTTGTCTTACCAATTATCCCACCCTTCTACTTCTCATCTCTTTTCTTCAAACTATTTAAGTTTATGGCACGTGTTGAAGTGTCGTTGATTTGTTTATCCAATGAAAACGAAGACGCCATCTTCGATCCTGGTATTTTTTATCATTAAAGGACTTAGTCCTTAATACCGGTTGCTTTTTGGGCCTTGTTTATCATGTAAGCCCCATCAAAAATTGACCATACCATGATTTTCCCTAAATGCTCACATTTTGAGGCGATCGAGTCGAGCTCATAACTCGATAATCAAAAACGAGGTGCCTCATGGGGGAGATCCCATGATTATCCTTTTTATGCTTTCTAATAAATAATGAGAGGGGATCTGTGCCCTTCCAACTCGTTGTCTCGTGGTTGTTTGTGAATGTGTTATCTAGATCATCATCATCGCTACGACTGAAGACTCTCGTGTTCGTTTACGTGAGCCTCGATCGTTTTCTTGAAGAAGTTTTTCACGAATCCATGAAATATCCTTTATTGTTCTAAAAATTATCTTTTAGCATAATTAATAAACGGCTTTAGATATATTGTTGATCACCCTTTCCATGCTAGATCCTAAGCACTCGATTCTTCGTCTCTAGTATGGGGGTGCTCCACCTTTAGACTCGAAACATTGAGGACAATGTTTAATTTTAGTATGGGGATGAATAGATACTTGCTTTTCTACGCCCTAACGTTTTCCAACTTTCAACGTTTTGTTTTGTTGCTAATAAGGCTAAAAATGGCCAAATTTTAAAAAATTTCTTAGTTTTAATAAGTGTTTTTAAGACAAGAATGTATATTTTCCGATGGATAGAATAAGAGCTAATTTTTGACTTGATGGGCATTTGGAGCCCTTTACATTCCTTAACCCGCTCAATTCAAGTTTTGCTAGTTTTTTATATAGTGAACTTTAAAACGCGAAAGTCTTAGCTCATTCGGGTTAAGAACAAGAACTTTTCGCAAGTTCCTATTAAAGATCCTAGAAAGTCACTTATCAAGGGAACTATAAAATGCATTCTCTAAACTTGAAAAGTCTAAGAAAGTGCAAGATCCTATAGGTGGCTTGAAAACCCAAAACTTTGATTTGATATAGTCTTAATGAAAGCTAACCCAAATTTGGCTTTATTTTGACTTGCATGGCTAAGTATTCACGAGTCTCTTTAATTAGAGGTCTTTAAATAGTTAAGAACGCGAGATGATAGAGTAAGACAAGTGATTATGCTAAACGTAGAACATGAAAATGTTCTTTCAAAAACTCATATGTTTTTAATTGTGGCTTTTTCTCCCATAAGATCAATGCATTAGGAATAAAAATAATTGCAATAAGTAAGGTCGTACGATTTGAAAGGTTACTTAGCTTCTAGCACAAGATCGTTTAAAAGTTGCTCGGGGTTGAATAGAGTTCATAGCCAAGGCATAACTTATTTAAGCGGGACGCGAAGATTGGTGAAGATCCAAAAAGGCCCTAACAAGGCATGAGGAGCTCTATTTTGTTGCTAACGATCCAAGATGATGTGAAGTATCATTATTCCTAAATCAATATGAAGGATCGAGACACACGACGAAAAGCAATTACTCCCCTAAAGATCATGGAGAAAGTCTATCCAAAAATACCCTTACAAGGTATGAGGATAAATATATCCAAGTCCTAAAAGGAGGCGGATCATTGTATATCAAAGTCCAAAATAAAGATTGAAGAAAAATGATGAAGTCGTGGTCCAAGTATGAAGAATCTCTCAAAAACGTCAAGTGAAGAAATTCCAAAATATGAAGAGAAGACCATTATTTCAAGAACGTCTTCCTAAGATTTGAAGTATGAAGTACATGCCAAATATCGGTCCAAGAAAGGTCTCAAATCATGAAACGAGTTATGCCAAGATATGAACTTAAGGATATACATAAGAAGCCGTTTTAAAAGATTTTGTCCTTCGGCTAACTGTCGATTAAATCGTGCTACTTTGCTTTCGGAATAATAAATACTAAAATAAGTCAATATGAATCACTTGTGATCCATGACAAGTAGTTAAAAAATTCTAGAAACCCATTTCCTTTTATAATAACTAGGATTGCGGGGAGAAAAAGTATTACACAATTTGGACGTATGAGTAGTGTTAGCATTGTGACTTGTACCAACAATGATCTCGATTTTGCACTTAGCATGGAATGTATGACAATCAAGGATGACGAAATTTACTCTATGGGACATTTACTTGTTTCTATTCATTGACCCTAAAAGTCACACACGTGATGAAAATCATACATTATGTCTTTACACATCTTTGTAGGTATGGTTGCAAGTCTTTTACTTTTCAATAAAGGGTAATAAAATTGAATTTTGGTGAAGCTTAGATACTTTATTCTAGCATTGCGTGAGGGCACGACAATGGCTTAGTATGGGGGAGTGATGAGATGGCGTTTATACATGATCTCATCGTTCTTTTCGGGCTTTAAATGCATAAAATGTCATAATATTACCATATATATGCTTGTATTTGTTTACTTGTGTGTTTTAGGTATGGATATCATGAAAAAGACAAAAGATCACAAGAAACAAGGAAAAACGGACACGAGAAACGAAGCCGTACAAAGAACTGAGCCCTAGTTCATGATTTATCCAAGAAAAACCCTTGAAGACTTGAAGATGTACAAGATTGATCCTCAAATTATGAAGAAATGACACTTTAAACCCTTGTATATTCATAATTACAAGTTTGGTCCCTTAAGTTTGTCAAAATTACAAAATGGTCCTTCAACTTTGAAGAATTGGCAAGTTTAGTCCCTCAGCATTTCTAAATTCTCAAATATGGTCCCTCATGAAGTCAAAGATACAATGAAGACCTTTGAAGATCAAGAATGTCCAAGATCAGTCCTCAAACTATGCAAAAATGGCAAAAATAACCCTTGAAATACTTTTGCCATAGTTTTGGGGCAAAAGTGAGAAGTTTGTTATTTGATTAGCAAAGGAAAACAAGTTTAATGGCTGAAAAACACGTTTTACCCTTTTCACAAAAATACAAGGACTCATATTACCATTCTGAAAGTTCAAATCTCACAAACACGGGCCAAACACAACCTTTCCTACAAAAACGGATTAAATGGTTTACTGTTTACCATGATGAACCTAGTTACCACTCCACTTAAAACAAAGGGCAAATCCCAATTACCTTGACAAACGTTTAATTCACACACTCTAAATCCCATCCCACACCAAAAACACTCACTCCCACTCACCCAAGGACCCCACCATTCAAACCCGTCCACCTATCACATCACACCTTAACCTCCAAGGAATGACATGTGGCCAAATCAACAGCCAACACTCATTGCTTAACTACAAAGCTAAAATGAACAGCCAAGATCCATTTGGACACCTCTACAACACAATTCGTCTAGAAGATTCAAGGGGCATTTTAGGGACTTCATAGCTAGGGTTTTCACTTGTAATCTTATCCCTTGTAGCCTATATAAGGACTCCTCAACTTGTGAGAGAGCCTGGTTCTAGTTTTACTCTTTAAACATTGTAATTCCTTTTTAAAATTTATAAAAGTTGGTATTTTAAGAAAATTGTAATTCCTTTTTATGTTTTTGAAAGTTGGTGTTGTTTAAGGGTAATTCTGAGTTCCATTTGATGTTATAAGTGTGCTTAGATCTCGTGGTTTAAGCACATTTATGTTTGGTAAGGTTTTCAAGTTTGAAATAATCTTGAAAATAGGTTTCTGATTTTGATATTTTACTTGTACTAACCCTGTACCAAAAGCTATAAGCCCTTGCAAGCTTGTTGACACCAAGCTAGTGAAGGTTTATCAACCTTTGGATAGGTTGTTTGCTGTTTTTGTTGAAGACATAAAGCCCTTGAGGTTCTGCTTTGAACCATCAACCAAGGCACATCTCATCTCCTTTGTTCAAGTACCTTGGTCTTGTTCTAGTTGTTGAACAAGGTCCAAGGAGCATTGCTGATCCCTCTAGGAAGTTGTGGGGGATAGGTATAATCTCTTGTTAAGTTTCCTCTAAAAAAATCCATGTTATTGTCTGATTTATATTTTGCCATGTGATTTGTTGATTTTGTGTTTGTGTCCTTTGTTTTATTGTTGGTATCTGTTAGTTGTCACCTAGTTGAGGTATTTGAACCATTAAATCAGTAGGTTGTTTGTAGAAATAAAAAGTTTATTTGAAAAAGGACTAAGACAAGGATGTTCAGGATTATTGGATCATAAGGCCTTGTGGCCTTGTGCCCTTGGTTCTTAGGGCTTGGGGAATCTAAACAAGTCATAAGCAACAAGTTTTAGTCACTGGTTAACTTTCACAAGGTTTGGAAAAAGGATTTCAAGTTTTGGAAAAATCTGAAAAAAGAGGTTTGAAATTGGTCAAACACATTAGATCCAATAAAATATTTGTTTGTTGGATCTAAAGTCTGAAATCTGGTTTGGGAAGAGTTTAGGTGATAAGCTATCTGTGCATTATCTGTTTGTTGAATTTGGTGGCTTATTGTGGGTGCTAGAGCTTATCAAAGTTGGCTGAAGTGGTCATTTGCATCATCAAAGTGACCACCTCATTTTGGACTTGTAGTTGTTATTCTAGTGTATGCCCTGCTTGTTTATTGCTTGGATCTTGTTATTGTGCTGCATGTGAGTAGATTTTGCTATTTGGTGTGCCTTATTGCTGGCTTATAAGCTAACTGGCTTATTAAGCCTTATTTGCCAAAATCTTTCATCAATTGGTCAACTGACCTCTTGATTCACAAGGACTCCAACTTGAGTTCTTCACAAAAGTTGCTTATAACAAGCTTACAAACAATTCCTAAACATTAGGTGAAATTTGGAGGACTTTGACTTTTGGTCAAATAAGCACATTTTGGCTTATTTTTGAGAACTGCTTATTGGTACATGCAACAACTTGGCTTTTGTAATAGGTGTCAGTTTTCTCAGCTTAACATCAAATCTGGAAGGTTACAAGTCATTTGGTTAAGCTTTTGCTAGAAAACTAGCTTATTTGGCTTTTCAGCAAGCTTATTTGCTCCTACAGCTTATTCTACTTGGCTTTTTGTGATTTTTATGATTGATTATTCTTAGTTAAGCTATTTGTGAGTTTTTGCAAAAAGAATCAGCTTCTGAAACAGCCTAGAACTCTAACCCGACTATTTTGTCTTTTAGTGAAATTATTCTTTGCTTATTTCTGGCTTATTGAGTGTGCTTTTTCAAAATTTCTTTTCACAGATCTCTTAGGCATCTCAAAAGAAGGTTGTGTGTTTAAGCAGAGCTTATGGCATTGGCTTATTGGCCCAATAAGAATAAGCCGTTGACTATTTAAGCTGTGATAAGCTCAAAACCAGCTTTTGGGCCTTCAGATTTTTGTGTTTAGAATTGATTTTTGAGTCAGATAGGGCTTTTTCAGGTCATTTGGTCCAAGTTTGACTTTTGGGCCCAATAACCCCATTAAGGTTGACTGTTTTGGTTTTTAGCCCATAAGGGATAATTTGGTAATTTCACTTTATTTTATGATTATTTAGGTTAAAATAAACTAGTTTGCAAGTTTTTAGAGTTTTTTAGAATTTTTTGATTTATAATATTATTTTAATATTATTTTATTATCAAATTTCAATTTTCATATTTTTACACTTTTTATATTTTTCTTAGGTTTAATACATTAAAATAGGATTTTTGCAACTCTTAGATTAATTTTATCATCATTTTTCTAATTTCTAGAATTACTTTAAGTTTTTAATAGTTTTTAATCATTTTAAATAGTTTTAATTTGTTTAAAAATTCATAAAAATAGTTTTTACTCTTTTTAGGTCATTTTAGAGGTTTGCAAAGTGAAAAATCTTTATTTGGGCTTTTTAATAATTATTTGGATTTTAGGGCTTTAATTAGCATTTAAAAATTAATATTTAATTAATTAAAAGGTTTGAAAAAGTTTTGATCATTTGTAAACTCTTAGTTTATTTAATTTTATTTTTGGTAATTTTTTGAGAATTTTTAGAATTTATTTTTATTTTAACTCTTTTTACGGTTTTAATTTTAGTCGTCGTAGTAATAATTTTCACGTCTTCGTCATTTTATTTTCTCATCCCCTTCTTTCAAATATTAATCTCAAATCGATTACGAATTAGTCACACACATATCCTCCTTGGGAAACGAACTTAACTAGGTCATTAGTGTTTGATTTTCCTAAATCATCACTTAATATATTCTCCGCTCATTTACGCTCTTTTGTTTACCTAAACAAGATACGTAACTTTCCTACAATCAGCGCCCTGCGGTGTTTTCTGTCGTAGTTAGAGGAGTCAGAGTCCTCAGTGGATGGGGGAGAGGCCCTTTTACGGCGGGGGTGGCGGTCGCTATGACTAGAGTCCGAGGAGCCTTCGCTCGAAGAATTCCTCTTGCGTCTCCTTTCAGTGCTCTTACTCCTTTCCTGAACTCGCAGATCCTGAGATTCGTCTCCTTCTAAGGGGCCTAGCCTTTTAAGGGCGCTTTGTCTACTAGTAGGGTTAGGCCGTAGTCTGTCCTTCACGCTTGTGCGCCGGTGGTCATTGACTGGTGTCATGAAACCATCCTCTTCTCCTGAGTCCCTAGAGCTATCTGAGGACGATGCGTCCTCAATGAGGGGCGCATCCGAAATGGATGCTAGGATCTCAGTCGCTTATTGCTTCCTTCGTTTCTCCTTTCTATCTTCCCTACTGGATCTTGAGCCTCCCTTAGACTTGAATTCTTTATTGAAGTCTAAACTGATCCGAAGGTCTTTTGCTGGATTCGCCCTAATTTGCGCCCTCATAAGCAGGATTAGCGCCTCATAGTTTTCAGCGACATAATCGCTCATACTTTGCTTCACCGAGGGGGAAATTTTTGTTTCCACCTGCGGATCTATCACCGCCCTTGCGTCCAGAGTCTCCTTGCGACCTTGATTAGGGATCTCCTGAGAGGACGATGCGGTTCCGGCCGTCTGTAGGGTCAGAGTGACCATCGGAGAGAAAGATACTTGCAGTCCTTTCCCCCTACGACTTGGGTTATTGGGCTCAAGGCTTGAGTAAGGACCTGTTGCCTTCTTAGATCCACCTTTGGGTGGGGGAGGGTTTGCGTCGTTTTTCGTCATTGGCTAGAGTTTAGTTTGGGGTCCCACGGATGGCGCCAACTTGTTGATACAAAAGTTGGGGTAGACCGAGCTTAACCCAAATTAGGCTTAATTTGGGGTCTTGTGGACTCCGGCTCTCGTACCAAGTGAAACTTGCTTTAGGACCCTGCGAACTAAACAGACACCATTAGGCTTACCGTGGGTTTGTGACCCACGATTAGACTCTCGCTTGAGAGTAAGTAATCGGTTTTGAGTATATTAGTGTTTAGGGTATTGTGTGTATCGTACCTTTGTGGAACCGAAGGGGTTCCTTTTATACTCGAGAGACTCTAGGCTGGGCTCCCTTTTCTTGCGGCCTAAGGAAGAGATAATGACTTGAAATAGGTTGATCTTCATTATCCAACTAAGGCAAGTGTATATCCCTTTTCCTTAGGCGAATATAACTATAATGTAAGTTATATTCGGTCTGATCCTGTCACACTGCGACGAGGACTTGGCTAAGTAATTAACCTCTTGTGCGACAGCGGCTTACCGGGCTTTATGGGCTATGTGCGCACATCGCACAAGTATCCAATCCACTCTTGATGGATGCGAGTAGTACCCGTGAGTCAGACTATCCAACCCGACTAGGGACTATACGTCATCAGTAGTTGTTGCCGATATTTGGATCGAATCTCGGGACTATAGAATGAGTTTTGAAATGATTCAAGGACTGATATAAAAGTTTAAACCGTAAGTTGTGAGTCCATTTTCAAACCAAAGTGTCGGTTTTTTAAATGGAGTCGTTTGTAGAAGTTAAAATGGTTGTATGAGTCGATGACGTAAAACTGTCCGATTTTTGTAGTTCAAAGATGTGTCGGGCAGGGAATCTTAAAAGTAAAATCTTTTGACAAATTTTTGGGAGGACTTTCTATGGATAGTAAGTGAGTTCTCTGATTAGTATCATAAATTTTTGACATGTTTGAGTGGGGTAAATGGGCTTGTACAATTGGTATGTACCGGCAGATTTTTATCGAGTGTATTGTCTAATAAAGTAAACATATAGAAGGAAGTAATAGGTCACTTGTATTGTTTTTCTTTTGGGTTTGTTTTGATTTTATTATTTTGAGTTTGATATTATTAAGTATGGATTTTACTCGAGTTTATTATTAATGAACGCGCCTTATTTGATAGGTTGCGGTTTTTGTGTTTGTCGGGCATCAACTATCGTCGAAGATCGTCTTGCTACTTCTATTACTCAAGGTGAGTCTATAGCCTCGCTTTGCAATTGTTTTGAATGATTTTAAAACCCGCAAGAGGGATACAAGATATTTGAAAATAAAATAGAACACAAGTCATGAATAATTGTTTGGACCCGTATGTTGCTTTTGATCCCGAATGTTGCCTGAATTGTGTTGAGTACCTAGTTGTAGAAGGCCCTAAATTCATGAACCGTTAACTATTGTCTTTCCCTTGTGTGGGTTGTAAATAGCCGCTTAAACAATTGATAGTACTATCAGGGTTGACACCCCTATCCGAGACGAGAGTTAGTACGCTGAGTGCGCTGCTCGGACGGATAATTTGAATAAGAGACAAGGTAAAATTTACAACGATTACCTTACGAGGGGAAATGGTTCCACTTTTATCATGCCGGCCTTTTGGCGGATGATTGCTCATAACGGGTCGGTGTCATGAGCTTAAACACAATTGTATAGCTTTTGCAATAAGATGAAATGCCTGAATAATATATTGTATTCGCACAATTCTATTAAACGATTATGATTGATTTTTCTCTTGTGTTCAAATGATGATTTGATAAACCTATAGAATTGCTCAACCATTGTGTTGATAATTCTAAGCATGTATTTCAGGTGATTGAAGTTGATAGATGGCGGAGCTTGTTGGAGAAGAAGTGTGGGTTGCTTTGTGGTGACTGGGTCTAAAACTGATTCTTTCCCTTTTGTTATAAAACTAATTATATATGGTCATGTATTTTGGTAAAATGTTTGTTGAATGGTTGAGATCTTTGGGAGACCGAAACGCTGCTCTGATTGTTAAACTTTTGTTTAAAATGGGATCGACGGTTTTAGACAATGGTTAAATTATTTCCTTTATATATTTCAAATATACCATTTTGGGATTGTTCAAAGTGTCTTGTGTAATGAAGTTTGAGTTTAGCACCTAAATGTGTATTTTCGCTGCGTAATGTATTTTGGGGGTGTTAAAAAAACCCGCATTAAAATACATGAATGCATTAAATACACGAAAACACGGATTAGTTAAAACTTTAAAATTATTTAATACACGACACATATCATGAATAATTAATGTTAAATACAAGTATTAGGTATATTATTATTTTTTAATTACAAGTATTTACGTATGATAATTGATACATGACAAGAATAAACATGAATGTAAAACATGAACCCATGTCATGAACTATAAAACACGACCATAATTAACACTGGTTTGAAACACGAACACATGTCATGAATTCTAAAATATGACACGTAAATTGAAACACGAAAAATGAAAATATATATACTATAGGGGTGTTTATGGCCAGATTTTTTCAAAAGAAAGAAAGCAAGGGCCCAAGGCCTGGCCCATGAGTAAAATTAAATCACATGAAAGACAAGTTTTCATCTCATTCATCAAGTTTTAATAAAAATTAATAAACCCTAGTATATGAGGGGTTGTAGCCGCTGGTTTTTGCAAAGAAAAGGGAAGGAAAAACAAAGCTTTTATCTTTCAAAAATTCTTAGGCTCGTGTTTATGTTCTTAATCCTTAATCATTTGTGCATTCGGTAATACCTTATTCGTGTTCTTTTATTATAAAAATTTATTAATGAATCTGTTGGATTAATTAACAAGAACACATAAATTAGATTGAGTAAAACATGTAATGATCAAGATTGTTCGGGTTTTAATTGGTTTTGGTTCGGGTGTACACGAAAACCGAGACGACTTAGGGTCTCGGTGGGGTTTTGGTTCGAACAGTCGAACCCCATAAGGGGTCGTTGGTGGTTTTACTTGATCAGCCGCAACATCACACCCCAAACAGGGGCACGTTTGGCCGGAACAGTGGCAAGTGAGTGCTGTAGCACTCGGCGGGTCTTTTTGGCACGACGGTGGGAACCGTTGGTCGAACAGTGGGAACCACCACATGAACAGTGGGATGAAACCACAGCTCGGTGGCTGTGGTGATGACGTTTAAGACGCCGAGACATGGGTGTCTTGGTGTGGCTCGATTCGGGCTCGGGTACACGAATAACACACATGGGTGTGTTTGGTTTAGAGTTTTGCTAATTAATATTTTGGACTTATGTTAATTTAATTAATTATTATGTCATGGCCATTTAATTAAATTAACTTAGGATGTATAAATTGTGTTATATAATTTAACATGGTACACTTATAATGTAACACCATACTTGGATAAGTGGACCGTTACGTGTATTTATGGCGTGTCATCAAAGCATAAGGTAAATGTCCTAAAATATTAACTGACCATAAAGGAAATACCAGAATCAAACATCGGTAATCCAAACATAAGCTCAAAACATGAACAGTCTGTTCTCGAGTTTTTTTTAAAGGAATGGAAAAGGAAAGGAAGGGAAATCACAAAAATTTTGTGTTCTTGAGTTTTTTTTAAGAAGGAAAAGCAGGGGACGGGAAGAGGAAAGGAATGAAAGGTATAAGCTTTTGTGTGTATTATGGATCACTCCAAAATTGGGATGATTAAGAGGGGAAGGAGGTGATTAACATTGTAGGCTTTTGTTAAGTTACATTTATATCCTCTTTTAACAACTACTGTATATGTTAACAAAGTAGAAGATCACGCACCACCATATTTTACTCTTTTAACAATTATTTTTTTATAAGAACCATCCATAGTCTTGTTTAGAATTCACGGATCAATTTTATATATTCGAAAATAGATTCAGTCTATTTATCATTGTCAAATAAAAAAAAAGTTAATGCATCTCCGTAAAGAAAAAAAGAAGTGTGCCATTGAGTTTAAGATCATCTCATATATGAAAGGTTTAAGATCCCTTTAATTTGAAGATATTATCATGTTGACACACTGCATCTTTTGCTCACTGAAACTACTTTTTTCCATTGTCATTGGGTTGTTTAACAAACCTATAATGATAATGATGGACTTTGGTGTATTTTCAAAACTTTTTATAAATCCAAATTAAGAACTACACAGTGGATTATTTTACGATCGGAAATACATATATTGAAAATATTTGCATATGCACTTTATAAGGTAGAAGCAGAGGATGCTACAAAGATCATTTTGAGGGTATATTAGTAGTTTTGCTAATTTCCTTACCTTTTCTTTTCTCTTAAAAATACAAACTTGAGAACACAAATTGCAATAACTATTTTCCTCTCACAATCATCCCTTACTTTACCCTTCCCATCCCATCCTCTTCCATTCTTTAAAACTTAGACTCGAAAACAGAGTGGAAAAGTAAACTACTGAAGAAAAGGACTAAACAATGTCCAAATAAGCAGAATAATGTAAGAAGTGCATAAAGTAAGAAGTCCGGATAGCTTCCATTCAATGCACATGCTCTCAGAATCCTAAGAGCGTCCTGGCGTACCTGTCGTTAGAACATGAAAGAACTACGGCTGAGCATAACGCTGAGTGAACGGTTATAAAGCATGATAAGGAATTACTGAAATGAAGCAGATGATAAAATACTGGAGCTGCAAGACTGATAAGTAAAGTTGCAGCGGAAATCTGTGTATAATCTATAAAGTGTGATTTATAAATAATAAAGCTGAACTGTTATCTGTTAAATCTGAAAAACATGCATTTACTGTATTTTAATTGCCAGAGCTTATATAGGTTATGTGCTGTAATAACGGTGCATGAATAACTGGAGGGGTGACCTCGCCATGCTGTAGAGGGGTGACCTCTAAATGCTGTAGAGGGTGACCTCTAAATACTGTACTGGGTGGAGGGATCAGCTCCAATGTGAAGGATGTAGAGCACACACCACATTCACTTGATAAACTGTAAACTGATAAGCCTAGAATGCATCCATACGCCCTGATACAAGGTTTTACCTATTAAGAAAATTAAAGTTTTTTGTTGTGGTCTAATCGAATTGATCCTGGTTAACTATGCGACTCAGTCGTTCTTTGGTGGAAACAATAGTTGTGTCGTTGTAGTAATTAAAAAGTGCGAGACTTAAATGTAAAAGCAGGTAATTTAAATCTAATTCTAATTTAAAATAAATGGCAAGAATTTAAAAGCGTGACGGAAATTAAAAGACACTAAAAGTAAATAACGCAAACTTAAAACTATCTAAGGCAAACTTAAAACGCAACTAAAACTTAAACTAAGGCAAAGCTAAAATAAATCTAAGGCAAGTAAACTTAAAGTGCAACTAAGGAGAAAGGCGTGAAAAATAAAGCTTGAAAATTAAAACTTAAAAACTAAAACTAGAAAGAACATGAAAACAGCTCATTCGAAATAATATCCTCATTCAGAATAAACATTCATCCGGAATGTCACCTTCGTTCGGAATGTTTTTCTTTACTCGGAATATTTACCAAAGCCTTGATCCGGAATAAATTCTTTATTCGGAATATGTCACTTATCCGGAATAAACCCTTCACTCGGAATATAAGCCTTGATCCGGAATATTGCCTTGATCCGGAACTTCCACTGATCCGGAATGTTCCGAATGAAGCCTTCGTTCGGAATGATCTTGTTGACCCGGAATAAAATCTTGATTCGAAATAGATTCCGAATGAACAGCCTTGATCCGGAATGTACCTTGATTCGAAACTTCATTGATTCATAACTTCTGCTTGGTTCGGAATATATTCCAAATGAACTCAAAAACCTTGATTCGGAAAATGTTCCGAATGAACAAACCCTTGATTCGGAACAATAAATGCTCCGAATGAACAATCTTTATTCGGAATGTAAGTTGGTTCCGAATGAACTCCTTCACTCGGAATGTTCCGAATGAACAACCCTTGATCCGGAATGTCTTCTTTATTCGGAATACTAACAACAAAACACTGATCCGGAATAACCTTGGCTTGATTCGGAATATACCTGGGAAAACAAATAGACGCGAAGAACAAGGAATAAGAACAAAAATAATACAGATCTAAACAAAATCAATCACAATCAAACAAAAGATTAAATCAAACTAACCAAATAACATCTACTAATAATAAACAAACAATACAAATCAACAAAACTAACAATAATGATCAAATTAATCAAAACCCACTTAATCAATTTAACAAAAACTCAAGAACATGAACATGAACAATAAGCATAAAGATTAAAGATTAAAGAAAGGTAGATAGGAGATTGACAAGAAAAGTAAAGATTGAAAATAATTAAAAGGAAACTTACTTGAAATTAAATGTATTTAAGGTGCAAGATAATGTATTTAAATGGAAATGAATTTAAATGACAAGGTAATTAAATGGTGGAAGACTAATTGTCACACTTAGCCAACAAAATGAAATGTAAATCCTAATGTTCTATTTATAGGGGAGGATTAGGAGGTGCTTAGGAAGCTTCCTCCCCTCTTTCTTCTTTCTTTAATTGCATGCTTAAGTCCTTGTCTTCTTAATCTTTGACTTTAATGACTTCGTCTCGGGATTCTTTGAAACTCGTCTTGTAATTCTTCAATAAATTAGACTTGAGTTCTTCGGCTTTAAGTAAACTTCCGTCTTTTGACTTTTTCTTCGATAAATCTTCAGAATTGGTCTTGGACTTCCGTTCTTTTTGCACTCTTGATTTCTTGACTTCGTCTTTCGTCTTTTTCTTCGATAAAAGCCCGTGAATGCCCGTGTTTTCTCCCCTTTTCACCTTTTCGTCCTAAAGCACAACAAAAACACAAACCACGCATAATTCCGACCTTTACGACATAAAATACACGTTTTGGCTCGGTTATTATTGTAATTAAGTGGTAAAAAGGATGGGTGTTTACACACCTATCACGCTCCACTAATAATACTGATAAAATGGCCAAGCTGAGCTGAGTGGGACGATGCAGGATATCACTCTCCTGCATGTGAGTCACGACACCGGTGCCTCTAGTGCCATGGTTACGGTACCTGCGTAACTAGTACATAAACTGGTCATGCTTGTATAAAATTCTCAGGCAATATCTTAGTTATTTAAATTATTTCTGATAATTTATAACATGTACTGGGAAAAACATTTGGCTGCAGACGGGAAATTCTAATCATGCATAGAAGGGAAATCCTTACTGAAAGGACGGAAAATCCGTACCTCTAGTCCAGTAACTGACTGAATGGAAGACTTAACGAATACTACCGGGCTTCACGGAAGCTACAATAATAATAGACGTGAATAAGTTACCTGATTATTATTTAATTTACTATTCTTATTTTTCTCATTTACTTATTTTATTTCTGAAGTTCTGCACGTATTTTACTGATAAATATGCTCTTTAATTATAATTCATTCTAATATATTAACGACCTACTATTATTATGATACAAATGTATTCTGACGTTAATTAAAATACTATAATAAGTAACTTGTTAAAATGTAAGGTTTCTAATTAGTAAGTTTCTAAAACAATTTAATTCGTATAATAGAATTATACCCTTTTAAAAATATTACAAACCTTTTATAATTTATTTTATTTAAAACAATACAATTAGAACATTTATAAAAACATAAGTAATATAAAGGTATAATTCAAAGTCTTTTTTTTATAACAATGCCCCGAGCCTACCGAGATACCACTTTCTCGGTCGCACTAAAACGATTAAACCAAATATATAAAATCTGTCTATTTAAATTAGTGACAGAAATCTGAGTCACTAAAAAGTGTCATTAAAACTGGATTTCAAAAACTGTCTAGAAAACTATCATGACCATTCTGCGACAGAAATTTGTGTCACAAAACTGTCACTAATCTCAAAATAAAAGTATTATTTTCTATCTAAATTTATCCCACCGATGAAACACTTTATTCCCACTGCTTCTATTCCGTTTCCCACTAATTTCATTATGGTTCCCCCGTTTTGCTATTGTTCCCGCTGCCATGGTTTTGTTCCCACTGCCATGGCAATCCCAAACACCCCTACTGAGAATTAGTCCCAAACACCCCTGCTGTGATGATTTTTTTATCCACTGTTATTAAACAAACACCCCCCTGATGAGTCGTTTTTCCCACTATATTTAATCCGAACACCCCTTTGCTAAAACAAACGTCCCCCTGGTGGTTTGTGTCTCGGCTGACAACAATGGCCACCACCGAGAGTCCTTGACTCTCGGTTGTTCAGTAACCAAACACAACCCGACACCCTGATTCTTTCCACATGGTTACCTTTTATTTACATTATTATTATTTTAATTTACATATGGAATATCGTGATTAATTTTAAGATAAGGAGAAGTAGGGATTACCTTCATGTGATCTGGGGTTGATGTAGTGATTTTACTACTCTTTAGAAAAAGAGGGCAAATAGGGCCAGTAATGAATACGACGATTTAGGAAAACCGTGTATTAATGGCCCTAAAATGAGTTGGTTCTCAAGGAGGCTAGTGTGTTATGTGTGTAATGAATTGGATTATCTTTGTGATTATATTTTTGAGAAAGAAAAAATAGAAATGAGATTAGAAGAGAATGACGGTTACGAAGACGGATTAAACTAAGTCGAAAAAGGTGTACACGTAAAACCGTAAAAAGTGCTAAAATCAAAATTTTACCCTAAAAATTCCTAAAAATTACCAAAAATCCAAACTTGCCAAAACCTTTTAATTAATTAGATAATGACTTTTTAATGCTAATTAAAGCCCTAAAAATCAAAATTAATTATTAAAAAGTCCCAAACAAGATTTTAAAGTTTGTAAACCTCAAAAATACCCTAATTAAGCTAAAAAGTATTTTTCAAAATTTTAAAACAACTAAAAACTATTTTTAAATAATTAAAAACTACTAAAATTAATTAAAACTTAAATTAATTCTAGAAAATAATTAAAAGACTCTAAAAATATTTGGAAAGTTGCAAAAATCCTAATTAAGTGTTTAGAACCTAGGAAAAATATAAAAACTTAGAAAATCAGACTTTTAATTTTTAACAATAAAATAATATTAAAATAATATTAAAAATCCAAAAATCATAAAAAATTCTAAAAACTTGCAAACTAGCTTAATTTAACCTAAATAACTCAAAAATGAAAGTGAAATTACCTAAATACCCCTAATGGGCCTAGAAAATGGGCTAAACCCAAATCAGAACCTTATTGGGCCAAATTTGGGCCCAATAATAAAAAGTATTCAAAATAAGCCCAAAAAGCACAGGTTGACTCAAAATTTGATTTTAAACAACTTTTTCCAAAGGACCAAAAGCTGAAAGTGGGAAATAAGCTAGCTTATGCCAAACAGCTTATTCTTAATGGGCTTTTTGGCCCATTAAGCTATAAGCCAATGCCATAAGCTAAAATTTGACACACAAGCTTCTTTTGACCTAAATAAGACTTCTGCAAAAAGAAATTTGAAATAAACCCAAGGAATAAGCCTGAAAATGCAATAAGCAATCTACAGAAAACGACAAAATAGTCGTTTTTGAGTTCTAGGCCACCCCAAGTGCTGATTCAAGTTTCTATAGCTTCTAAATGACTTAATTAAACAAAATCAACAAAGAGTTTTCAAATAAGCTAACTCATTAAGCTGGAAAAAGCAAATAAGCACTTATGTAAAAGTCAAATAAGTTGGTTTTCTAGTAAAAAGTCAAAGTCAAAGTCCAATAAGCTCCAGTCTACTTAAATGGGTCAAATAATGAAGACCTATCACAAAAAATAAGTTGTTGCAAGTCTGGATAAGCTAGAATAGCTTATTGATAAGCTGAGTTCAAAATTACACTAACAGGGGCTAGTTTTAGGTGTTGACAGTGGAAACTTTTTCCACTGCTTGACTTGTTTGACTTTTGTCTTTAGTGACTTTTTTGGAGATTCAGATTACACAAAGGCACCCAAATGATCTTTGGATCAAAAGGAGTCAAGAACAGTCAAAATATCACAATCACAAACACCCAATTGACACAGTTTAATCAATCAATCACCAGATATGATACAGACATGAACACTTAAGCAGTTAAGCACTTATGAGCAGTTTTAGCAAAAATCAGCCAGCCAAATTCAACCAAATGCATACACAAGCTATTATAAACTCCAATAAGCAAGTCTAAACAGGTTTCATGCAATGGTTCAAAGAATTAAGCAAGATTCAAGCCAATGAATGTTACTGATGAACACTAACACATGCAGTTTTCTACTTTGCTGATGTATTTGACCAATAAGCCAGTTTCAACACTCAATATCAATCAAATAAGTTATAATAATGATGTTCTAACAACTTTCAACCCTAAGCATGCACAAATACTAGATTTCACCAAAATCCTAGGTCAAAAACAGTTAAATTCACCAAGTTATAGCAGATTGTGTGATTTCAAGTTTCAAACCCAAAAACTTGCAGCAAAACACTCTCAACAAGGCATATATCAGATACCAAGCATAAACAACACAATCCAACAACACAATATCAAGTTGCAATCACAAACAGGTAGACCCAAACACCCCTTTATCTTTTCAAAATCAAAATTTTCAAAGGAAAAGTGAGATTCAAGGCTACCCAAGCATCAATTAACACAATAACAACTAAGATTAATAGATTCAAGCAAGTATAAGCAAGAAAATTCACAAGAACTAAAGCAACACTCAAATATCACAAAAATCCAAAGTATTATCAGATTTTGGGATTAAGGGTGTGTACCTCATGGATGTACATCCACACCCACGAATTTATGAGCTTATGTACTAGCAAGAACAAGTAAAAGCTTCCAATAACACCCCTGCTAAGAATCAACAAGGTTAGAAGCACAAGTATAAAAATCAGAAACTTGAAAAATCTTATTAATGCAACCTTGTTACCCCATACTTGATTATCCCCAAGTTATAAGCCTCACCATACCTTAATCAACTCAATTAGGATGCTATAATCAGCCCTATAACCCAAGAATTCCAAGATAGAAACAAGAACTTAGCAAAATATCAAGAAAATGAGAAAATGTGCAAACTTTTGTACACTCCTCTTTTGAAAACAGGTTTTTAACTTCAAAATCAGTAAACTAAGAACATAAACAAGCAGAAATAAGATGGCACTTGGTCTTTCTTCAAAACACTTAACTCAAATTCATTAAACTGAAAAGGGATTTACAAGTGCTTGAACAAAGGAAAAACCAAAAGCAAACGTCTATGTTGGACCCTATACCCTTTATATAGAGGGTGTACATGGTCAGTTTAAACCTAAAAACTTAAAACCCTAACTTGTAGAAGCCCAAAAATGCCCTTGAGGTTTTGTCTTCTTTGGAGAATCATGTGACTGAATTGGCAGTTTGTGTGAGGTGTCCAAGGTGAAAAAGCATCCAAAGGCTCACAATAAAGCTTAAGTTTGAAGCTGAATATGAGTGGTAGATTCCCTGGCACCATTTTAGCTTTTTCCCAAAGACGTGTGAAGAGGTTTAAACATGTGAGCAAGATAATGATGTGGCATGGCTTTTTAAGGTGGGGTTAAGGTTATTAGTCCCTTAATCTTAAATCTGGAAGAGATTAAGGGCTAATTTCAAGTGTTATGAAAATACCCAATTTTCATAAGAACACCAAGAACACCTCATTTGATCTGTTTTCATGTTTAAACATGTTGTTAGGTGCCATAATCTTTATTTAAATAAAGATTAGTTAATACGGGTGTGAGTGGGATGTGATGTGGCACCAGGGAGAGAGTTGATTGGTGGAGAGAGTGAGTGGGGCACGTGTCACCCCACCACTGGTCTAGGTTACTATGTTGTCTGGCCAGCATTAAACCCCCATCTTTCATCAACTTGCTACTTTGTAAATAATAGGCCAAAACTCAGTTTTCTTTGTTATGGAAGTTTTGGTTTTCTCACTTTTGCCCCAAAAAGTTTCATAAAGTAAATTCAGGGTTATTTCTTGTCAATTTGTGATTCTTCAAGGGCTGATTTGGCATTTTGTTCAATGATAATGGTCTTGACTTGCATAATTGATGTTTTAGAGGACTAAATTTGCCAAGTCATGTTTGATGAGGGACCATTTTTGCCAAATGTTGAAAGTTGAGGGTCCTTTTTGTAATTTTGAAATTTTCAAAGGACCAAACTTGTAATTTCTTGTACTTTGAAGGACTTCATGATGTCTTTGACTTTGTGGAGGATATTGGTTGACAATTTAGCTTTGTTGAGGGGCTAAACTTGCCAAATCTTCAAAGTGGAGGGCCCTTTTTGTAATTTTGAAAAACTTTAGGGACCAAACTTGTAATTAAGAGGATACAAGGGTATAAAGTGTCAATTCTTCCCTATTGGAGGACCCTTCTTCATAATTCTTCATATCTTCAAGGGTTGATCTTGGGAAAGTCTTCATTAGGGCTTGGTTCATTGTGCGGCTTCGTTTCCCGTGTTCGTTTTTGTATGATTCTTGTGATCTTTTGTCATTTTCTCAATATCCGTACCTAAAATACACAAGCAACAAACACAAGCATATATATGGGTATTTTGATGATATTTAATGCATTTTAAGCCCCATTTGGACGATCAGACTATGTATAAAAGCAGTCTCATCACTCCCCCATACTAAACCATTGCCGTGCCCTCACGCAATGCTAGAATAAAGTATCGTAGCATCTCCAAAATTCATTTTTATTTACTTTATTGAACGATAAACTACACTACTACTATTGCTACTTCTACTTGCGTTTTAGAAATAATGTATGATTTTTCATCGCAAAATGGGACGTTTAGGTTCATAGAATAAGAACTCGTGAATGCTTCGTTAGAAATAATTTCATCGTCCTCGATTTTCACCCCAATTCCATGCCAAGCGTGCAACGAGATCATTGTCATTATAAGTTAGTAATGCTAACACTACTCATATGCCCCAATCACGTACTTATCCTCCCATTATTCCTAAGTTGTATCTCTTATATTTTATATTGTCTTGAATGTTTCACGAGGATACATTGTTTGACTTATGCGATAATAGAGATTTAGGTCTAAAAATAGAGTCCTAACAGTGTAACCAAGACCATCAAATTAATAACCCCTCCCAATAGACAACGATGTCAAAAAATTAAGTTGACAAGAAGAATCGATAAACACGGTTTTATAACGGTTTTGAACATGAGACTTATTACCAAGACTTTTATACGCCCCCTAACGGAAGGGCCTTATTATCTTTGGTTTACCTCCATCTTTTATTCAACTTCGCCATGAAGCTTTTATTATGACTTCGGTCTTGCCTTGCCTTTTATTATCCACCTCATCGGTAGTTTTATTAGCCAAAGACGTATATCCTCACGCTAAGGCGAATTTTGGATCTTTAAAGCTTCGAAGATTAAGGCTTGATTCACTTTCAATTTTGCATAGATTTTTCGGCCTTGTGGGGCTTCAAATTGTTTGCTAGATTTAGGTGAGCACTTGAAATCCTATTATTGGGTGAAGCTTTTGATTATTCGGGTGCCAATACTTCAAAACCGTGACGCTGGCGATACCTTAATGTCTTCCTAATTTAATTACACGGAAGCTACTAGAAAATACTAGAAACCCAACAATCCCAACTAAACCGCTAAGTCAATATTTATTAAGCAAAAAATATTTACATGAGAAGGGAGAATAAGCAAACAACGAGAACACATGAGTTTTTGAGAGAATACGAGTACTCTACGTTTAGCATAGTAACTTAAAATTAACCCTATCATTTCTCGTCCTCATTTAAGAGACTTAGCCTAATGTGTAGTTAAGGAACCAAAGCTAAGTGCTCAACACGCATGGTCAAGTCAAAAATTACTCTTATTCTCGCCATCGGAAAACCTACATTCGTGTCTTCAAACACTTATAAAACATGAGAAAATTTTTAAAATTTGGCCATTTTTAGCCTTATTTTGCAACAAAAACGATAAACAAAAAGATAAACTTTGGAAAGCGTGAAGGTTTGGCAAGGCAAGTATCTATTCACCCCCATACTAAAGTTAAACATTGTCCTCAATGTTTCGAGTCTAGGGGTGCAAACACCCCCATACTAGAGACGTAGTCGAATCCCTAATCTAGCATGGAAAGGCTGTAAATCAATAAATTTATAGCCGTTTATGAAGTGTGCTAAAAACCTAAGGTTAGAACATCAAAAGGATATATCATGGATATTGAGAAAGTCTTCAAAGCAAACGATCGAGTGCTCCCATAAACGAACACGAGAGGATCCAATCGTGAAGATCATGATCATCTAAAGTCTACAATTCACAAACAACCACGGAACAAAGGTTGGAAGGGCACAAATCCCCACACGTTAACTACATTAGAAAGCGATAATATGTACATAGGATAAGCATGGGACTCCCCCACGAGGCTCCTCGTTTATGATTACCGAGTCATGAGCTCAACTCGATCCCCTCAATACTAATTATCATTGGGGAAGGTGACTTGGTCGAGGTAGTTCAAGGATGGAACTTCCCCGCCAAAGTAGTGCTTCAACCTATGTCCATTCACCTTGAAGTTAGGACCATCATCTTGAGCTAGCTCGATGGTCCCATACGGAAACACTTGAGTCACGGTGAATGGACCGGACCAACGGGATTTCAACTTACCGGAAAAGATTTTCAAGCGAGAATTAAAAAGCAAAACTTGATCCCCAATGTTAAAAACCCGGTTTTTAATTTTAGAATCATGCAACTTTTTAGTTTTTTCTTTGTAAATCAATGAATTTTCATAAGCAATGTCTCTCAATTCATCCAATTCATTTAATTGCATTTTCCGGTGTTTTCCCGCGGTCTCCATATCATCATTACAATGCTTTAGGGCCCAATAAGCCTTGTGTTCTAACTCGATAGGCAAATGGCAATTCTTTCCATACACAAGCTTATAGGGAGTGCACCCAATGGGCGTCTTATAAGCGGTCCTAAAGGCCCATAAAGCATCGTCCAACTTATCCGACCACAATTGTCGGTTTTCCCCAACGGATCTCTCCAAGATCCTATTCAACGCTCGGTTTGAAACCTCGACTTGCCCACTCGTTTGTGGGTGATAAGCCGTAGAAAGCCGATGTGTAACCCCATATTTCCTTAGGACCCTTTCGAATTGGTCGTTACAAAAATGGGTTCCACGATCGCTTATGATCGCACGAGGGGTTCCAAACCGAGAAAACAAGCTTTTCAAGAACTTGACTACCACACGAGCATCATTGGTGGACATGGCTTTGGCCTCCACCCACTTAGATAGGTAGTCAACCGCAACGAGAATGTACTTATTACCACGAGATGATTGGAACGGCCCCATAAAGTCTATACCCCAAACGTCAAAGATCTCACACACTTGGATTATGTTTTGTGTCATTTCATCTTTTTGTGAGGCTTTTCCTTGTCGTTGGCATGCATCACACGACTTCACAAGATCTTTTGCATCTCGGTAAATAGTAGGCCAAAAGAAGCCGACATCAAACACCTTCTTAGCCGTGAGATTAGCACCGTGGTGACCACCCGTCGGTCCCTCATGGCAAGCCCTAAAGATGTTAGAAGCTTCGGTGCCAAATACACAACGTCGGATGATTTGATCCGCACAAGTTCGAAACAAGTAAGAGTCGTTCCAAAAGTAGAACTTGACGTCACGAAAGAATTTTCGTTTTTCTTGAGTCGTCATACCCTTAATGATGAAGTTACCCGCATGGTAATTTGCAAAGTCCGCAAACCATGGGGTGGAAGAATCAAGCTTAGAATTCACTACACCAAGTGTCTCGAGTGGAAATGTTTCGGTGATTTCCTTGGGCTCGTAAACACTTTGGTGAGGATCTTCCAAATGAGAAAGATGATCGGCCGCTAGATTCTCGGCTCCTTTTTTGTCAACGATGGTGTGATCAAATACTTGAAGGAGGAGAATCCAACGAAGTAATCTAGGCTTAGCATCTTGCTTTTCCATGAGATACTTGATAGCCGAATGATCCGTATACACTATGCATTTAGCTAAGACGAGGTAAGGTCGGAATTTCTCAAATGCATACACCACGGCAAGGAATTCCTTTTCCGTTGTAGTGTATTTTAGTTGAGCCTCGGTCATCGTCTTTCTAGCATAGTGAATAGGCAAGAAGTGCTTATCATGACGTTGCCCCAAAACGGCCCCAATGGCGTAATCACTAGCATCACACATGAGCTCAAAGGGGAGGTTCCTATTGGGAGCAACAAGAATGGGAGCTTCGGTAAGTTTCCTCTTAAGGATTTCAAAGGCTCGTACACAATCTTCGTCAAAGACAAAATGTGACTCTTTTTCAAGAAGATGTGTAATGGGTCGAGAGATCTTTGAAAAATCCTTGATGAATCGACGATAAAAGCCCGCGTGGCCTAGGAAACTACTAACCCCCTTAACGGTTTTTGGATGAGGTAATTTGGCGATGACGTCTACCTTAGCTTGATCTACCTCAATCCCCGCTTTCGAGACCTTGTGCCCTAAGACGATTCCACTCTTAACCATAAAATGACACTTTTCCCAATTGAGCACAAGGTTGGTTTCCTCACAACGTTTCAACATTCTCTCAAGATTCGACAAGCACGATGTGAACGAATTACCAAACACGGAAAAGTCATCCATGAAGACTTCCATCGTCTTCTCGATCATGTCATGAAAAATAGCCATCATGCACCTTTGAAAGGTTCCCGGTACATTGCAAAGTCCGAATGGCATTCTACGATAGGCAAACGTTCCATATGGACACGTAAACGTAGTTTTTTCTTGATCACGAGGATTGATGGGAATTTGGAAGTAACCGGAAAAACCATCTAAAAAGAAATAGAAATCGTTTCCCGCAAGACGCTCCAAGATTTGGTCCATGAAGGGCAAGGGAAAATGGTTTTTTCGAGTGGCTTCATTCAACTTTCGATAGTCAATGCACACTCTCCATCCGGTCACGAGTCTAGTGGGAATTAACTCGTTGGCATCGTTTGGCACAACGGTCATCCCTCCCTTTTTAGGGACACAATGAATAGGACTCACCCAAGGGCTATCGGAAATAGGGTAAATCATTCCCGCGTCAAGGAGTTTAAGGACCTCCTTTTTGATGACGTCGTGAATTTTGGGGTTCACCCTCCTTTGACTTTGGATTGCGGGCTTGTAATCCTCCTCCATTAATATTTTGTGGGTACAAAACTTGGATCGATTCCCTTAATGTCGGATAACTTCCGCGCAACTGCCCCTTTGTGATCCTTTAGAACATCGACAAGTGAGGTTTTTTCATCATTCGAAAGTTCCTTCGCAATAATAACCGGCAACTTGTCGTCCTCCTCCAAATAGACATATTCGAGATGAGGAGGTAAATCTTTAAACTCTAGAATAGGTGGTTCCTCAAGTGAAGATTTGGGCTCGATACTCATAACCTCCTCGGGTGGAGGAAATGGGAAATCGTTAAGAAAATCCTTGATAATCGAGAAGTCCTCATCGTTGTCGAGGTCTTCGTTACAAGTACGTGGAACATCGAATTCTTCCAACGTAAAACCACCACCTTCAAATGGAGTGAAGGTTGGTGTCGAATTATCAAGAATTGGATCTAACATAGTGGGATTGCCATTAGTTTCTTCATCACCAAAACCTAGAACTTCTTGTGAGAATTCCTCGCAAACCACATCAATCATATCAACGAGGTTTATGGTTGCAACGGAATAAACATGAGAGATTTGAGAGTTTTGAGTTGCGTTTATAACAAGTTCCTCGTCGTTGAAACGTAAGGTGATCTTTCTAGCATGAACATCGATCAAAGCCATAGACGTATCTAAAAACGAACGACCTAATATGAGAGGAACTTGAGGATCCGTGGGGATATCAACAACGATAAAGTCTACGGGATAGTAGAACTTCCCCACTTTCACAAAAACGTCTTCCGCCAAACCACATGTGGGAATCGTGGAATGGTCGGCCAACTCGATAGACATTAGTGAAGGAGTAAGATTAGGAAGATTGAGCGACTTGAAGATTGCAAGTGGCATCAAGTTAATGCTAGCACCAAGATCGGCCAAGGCGAAGCATTCCTCCATATCTTGGATTGAACAAGGAATCAAGAATTTACCGGGATCACCGACTTTTTGAGGTATGCGATTAAGATAAACCGACGAACAACTAGACAATTGGTGCAATTTCTCCTTGTTGTTCAACTTACTCTTAAAGTTAGCGGCAAATCGAGGCATCATGACCAAAGCATCGGCGAAACTCACATTAAGGTGCAAATCACGAAACATTTTCATAAAAAGCTCAAATTGGTAATTGTCGCGCTCTTGACGTTTCTCCTTCCTAAGTCTCGATGGATAGGGCAAAGGTGGTGTGGGTTGAGGCATAGTAGGCATAGCCTTTGGAATCTCGGGTTCTAATGTTGGTAATGGGTCAACCGTAGGTGTGGCATGAGCGGTACTTCGTGGGATTGGGACATGCTCCTTTTGGACCACCACCTCGGGTTCTTCCTCAATTGCTTCCTCCGTAGGTGAAATTGGTTGAGGAGTCGGTTCCTTAAGTGTCTTACCACTACGTGTGGTAATCACTTTCATCTCACCCTTAGGGTTGGATACGGTGTTGCTAGGAAGACTACTCGAAGACGGTTTACACATTATTGCCTCAAACATAGATGAGATTTTATCTTCAAACACGGATTGCCTCTTCTCGGCTTTAATCATTTCTTGTTTAATCTCGTGTTGCCCTTGTTTCATTTTTTGTTGGTTTTGTTGTAACCTAGTGACATTTCCTTCCATCTTGTTGGTGTGGATTTTAAGTTCATTAGCTAACTCATTTTTCAACTCTTTCTTCAAGTCGTTCTTAAACTCGGATCTTAGGCTAATGATTTCTCTTTGAATATTGTCAAACCTAGCATCATTCCCACTAGCGTACTCAACAAACTCACTTGGAAGATCTTTCAATGTTTGCAAACCTTTGTTGTTGTTTTGAAAATCATTTTGATTCTTGTTTGAAACTTGATTATTAGCCCCTTGATTACCATAGTTTCCCTTGTTGTAATTGTTTTTGAAACCAACTTGATTGTTGCGATAGTTGTTGTTAGCATTTTGATTTGAACCAAAACCCAGTGGAGTCAATTGATTAGAGCGGGAAACTTGACCGTTTTGGTTGTAATTTCCCGTGGCCGCGAAGGCACTCGAAGTGTTACCACCGTTGGTAATGCACTCAGAGAAATCATGACCTCCACCACAATACATGCAAGAAACCTCAACCGCTTTAGCCGTAGCGGGAGCACTTTGTTCACCAACTTTAAACTCAATCAAAAGTCCTTTTAGCTTATCAGAAATCTTGTTTTCCAAGTTCGCCTCAATTTGGCAAGCATCGATGGTAGTAGACAAAGAAGGTGAAGCCGAAGACGAAGCCTTACGAACACTAGACGTGCTACGAGGACTATACACCTTAGATCTATTCTCAATTATCACCAAAGCATCCTCAACCGTTTTACACAAAAAATTACCACCCGCGGCGGCATTCAAATAATACCTTTCATGATCATTAAGTCCATTGTAAAACGTGTCAATTTGATGCAAGTCGGAAAAACCGTGATGAGGACATTCATGTAACATTTCCTTAAACCTATTCCAAGCCGTTGAAAAACTTTCATTAAACTCTTGTGAAAATTTTGAAATCTCGTTTTTCAAATGCGTAGTCTTAGAGGGCGGAAAAAATTGGTTCACAAACTTAGACACGAGATCCTTCCACGTCAATATAGAATTGGGTGGCTCTTTCTCTAACAAAATTTTAGCGGGCCCCGCTAAGGAATACGGAAAAAGCATCATCTTAATCGAGTCATTCGAGACATCCTTAAACTTGCAAGTGGCGGTAAGACGATTGAATTGGCGGATATGGTTGTGTGGATTGTCTTCTCATCACCACGGAATTTGTTGTTTTGGATCATCGACAACAAACCCGTTTTCACCTCAAAATTCTCCGCAAGGATAGCGGGAATCACAATAGCCTCTCCATAACCCTCGGTGGGTGCTTGAAGTAACTCCATCATAGTTCGATTCTCCATGGTTGGTGCTTCTCTTACAATGGGTTCGTCAATAGGAGACTCCTCACTAGAAAGATTGGGAGTGGGAGTTTTGTTCTTTCGTTTACGTGCACGTCTTGCTTGATTACGAGTTAGCATAAACGTCACGTACAACGAGGGGACGAGCAAAGAAGATTCTTTTTGGTGTTTTGTATTTTTCAATTTTTTTTTGTGGTTTTTGATTGTATTAACCTTTTTGGATTTTGGTGAATGTATTAAGTAGACTCAAATCTACAAATCTCCTCCTTAATCAAATCTCTTGATTAAAGGAGCCTCAAGGAATGAAAACGATCACGTGAAGTGAACGCCTTCGATGACTTTAGAACGTTGGTGGAACACCAAAACGTTCAAGAGGGTTTAATCAATGGAAACCAAGAAAATATATATGATACTTAGTAATACTTTGGGCGGCAAAACCCTCGATTAGCTCTCAAAATCAAATACTCACAAGCAAGCGGGGAAACGAGGCGGCGCGAAGCACTTAAGAGCCTTTTTCCTTAGGATATATTTTATAATATCCGCCTTATACCCACCTTATAGTTTGTATTTTTCAAGATTGAGCTTCACGAAAGTATTTATCTATTTTTGCCTTTTTCTTTGGTTTGAGATTCGAATACAATGATTGGGTAATGACCTCCCAAGTCAAGGTTGTGATTTCTCACGTATTTGGAGTACTTGTGAATTTATTGTTCTACGTATACACTATAGTAATAGTATTCACACAAAAACCAAAAACCGATAATACGTATTAGTAGAGTGCCACTAATACAAATACTATTTATGGTTAGTATATAAAAACAACAATTCCAATCAAAACACAACACGCCTCCCCGGCAGCGGCGCTAAAATGATGTAGTGATTTTACTACTCTTTAGGAAAAGAGAGCAAATAGGGCAAGTAATGAATACGACGATTTAGGAAAACCCCCCTAAAATGAGTTCGTTCTCAAGGAGGATAGTGTGTTATGTGTGTAATGAATTGGATTATCTTTGTGATTATATTTTTGAGAAAGAAAAATAGAAATGAGATTAGAAGAGAATAACGGTTACGAAGACGGATTAAACTAAGTCGAAAAAGGTGTACACGTAAAACCGTTAAAAGTGCTAAAATTAAAATTTTACCCTAAAAATTCCTAAAAATTACCAAAAATCCACAATAATATTCTAAGAGTTTACAAAAAATCCAAACTTGCCAAAACCTTTTATTTAATTAGATAATGACTTTTAATGCTAATTAAAGCCCTAAAAATCAAAATTAATTATTAAAAAGTCCCAAAATAAGATTTTAAAGTTTGTAAACCTCAAAAATATCCTAATTAAGCTAAAAAGTATTTTTCAAAATTTTAAAACAACTAAAAATTATTTTTAAACAATTAAAACCTACTAAAATTAATTAAAACTTAAATTAATTCTAGAAAATAATTAAAAGACTCTAGAAATATTTGGAAAGTTGCAAAAATCCTAATTAAGTGTTTAGAACCTAGGAAAATATAAAAACTTAGAAAATCAGACTTTTAATTTTTAACAATAAAATAATATTAAAATAATATTAAAAATCCAAAAATCATAAAAAAATTCTAAAAACTTGCAAACTAGCTTAATTTAACCTAAATAACTCAGAAATGAAAGTGAAATTACCTAAATACCCCTAATGGGCCTAGAAAATGGGCTAAACCAAATCAGAACCTTATTGGGCCAAATTTGGGCCCAATAATAAAAAGTGTTTCAAATAAGCCCAAAAAGCACAGGTTGACTCAAATTTTGATTTTAAACAACTTTTTCCAAAGGCCCAAAAGCTGAAAGTGTGAAATAAGCTAGCTTATACCAAACAGCTTATTCTTAATGGGCTTTTTGGCCCATTAAGCTATAAGCCAATGCCATAAGCTAAAATTTAACACACAAGCTTCTTTTGACCTAAATAAGACTTCTGCAAAAAGAAATTTGAAATAAGCCCAAGGAATAAGCCTGAAAATGCAATAAGCAATCTACAGAAAACGACAAAATAGTCGTTTTTGAGTTCTAGGCCACCCCAAGTGCTGATTCAAGTTTCTATAGCTTCTAAATGACTTAATTAAGCAAAATCAACAAAGATTTTTCAAATAAGCTGACTCAATAAGCTAGAAAAAGCAAATAAGCACTTATGTAAAAGTCAAATAAGTTGGTTTTCTAGTAAAAAGTCAAAGTCAAAGTCCAATAAGCTCCAGTCTACTTAAATGGGTCAAATAATGAAGACCTATCACAAAAAATAAGTTGTTGCAAGTCTGGATAAGCTAGAATAGTTTATTGATAAGCTGAGTTCGAAATTACACTAGTAGGGGCTAGTTTTAGGTGTTGAGTAGTGGAAACTTTTTCCACTGCTTGACTTGTTTGACTTTTTGTCTTTAGTGACTTTTTTGGAGATTCAGATTACACAAAGGCACCCAAATGATCTTTGGATCAAAAGGAGTCAAGAACAGTCAAAATATCACAATCACAAACACCCAATTGACACAGTTTAATCAATCAATCACCAGATATGATACAGACATGAACACTTAAGCAATTAAGCACTTATGAGCAGTTTTAGCAAAAATCAGCCAGCCAAATTCAACCAAATGCATACACAAGCTATTATAAACTCCAATAAGCAAGTCTAAACAGGTTTCATGCAATGGTTCAAAGAATTAAGCAAGATTCAAGCCAATGAATGTTACTGATGAACACTAACACATGCAGTTTTCTACTTTGCTGATGTATTTGACCAATAAGCCAGATTCAACACTCAATATCAATCAAATAAGTTATAATAATGATGTTCTAACAACTTTCAACCCTAAGCATGCACAAATACTAGATTTCACAAAAATCTTAGGTCAAAAACAGTTAAATTCACCAAGTTATAGCAGATTGTGTGATTTGAAGTTTCAAACCCAAAAACTTGCAGCAAAACACTCTTAACAAGGCATATATCAGATACCAAGCATAAACAACACAATCCAACAACACAATATCAAGTTGCAATCACAAACAGGTAGACCCAAACACCCCTTTATCTTTTCAAAATCAAATTTTTCAAAGGAAAAGTGAGATCCAAGGCTACCCAAGCATCAATTAACACAATAACAACTAAGATTAATAGATTCAAGCAAGTATAAGCCACAAAATTCACAAGAACTAATGCAACACTCAAATATCACAAAAATCCAAAGTATTATCAGATTTTGGGATTAAGGGTGTGTACCTCATGGATGTACATCCACACCCACGAATTTATGAGCTTATGTACTAGCAAGAACAAGTACAAGCTTCCAATAACACCCCTGCTAAGAATCAACATGGTTAGAAGCACAAGTATAAAAATCATAAACTTGAAAAATCTTGATTAATGCAACCTTGTTACCCCACACTTGATTATCCCCAAGTTATAAGCCTCACCACACCTTAATCAACTCAATTAGGATGCTATGATCAGCCCTATAACCAAGAATTCCAAGATAGAAACAAGAACT
Organism: Glebionis coronaria; assembly: GCA_025667525.1. Classification (NCBI taxonomy): domain Eukaryota; kingdom Viridiplantae; phylum Streptophyta; class Magnoliopsida; order Asterales; family Asteraceae; genus Glebionis; species Glebionis coronaria. Next base: position 253,412,066 of record CM046878.1, read on the forward strand.
TAGCAAAATATCAAGAAAATGAGAAAATGTGCAAACTTTTGCACACTCCTCTTTTGAAAAAAGGTTTTTAACTTCAAAATCATTAAACTAAGAACATAAACAAGCAGAAATAAGATGGCACTTGGTCTTTCTTCAAAACACTTAACTCAAATACATTAAACTGAAAAGGGATTTACAAGTGCTTGAACAAAGGAAAACCCAAAAGCATACGTCTATGTTGGACCCTATACCCTTTATATAGAGGGTGTACATGGCCAGTTTAAACCTAAAAACTTAAAACCCTAACTTGTAGAAGCCCAAAAATGCCCTTGAGGTTTTGTCTTCTTTGGAGAATCATGTGACTGAATTGGCAGTTTGTGTGAGGTGTCCAAGGTGAAAATGCATCCAAAGGCTCACAATGAAGCTTATGTTTGAAGCTGAATATGAGTGGTAGATTCCCTGACACCATTTTGGCTTTTTCCCAAAGACGTGTGAAGAGGTTTAAACATGTGAGCAAGATAATGATGTGGCATGGCTTTTTAAGGTGGGGTTAAGGTTATTAGTCCCTTAATCTTAAATCTGGAAGAGATTAAGGGCTAATTTCGAGTGTTATGAAAATACCCAATTTTCATAAGAACACCAAGAACACCTCATTCGATCTGTTTTCATGTTTAAACATGTTGTTAGGCGCCATAATCTTTATTTAAATAAAGATTAGTTAATACGGGTGTGAGTGGGATGTGATGTGGCACCAGGGAGAGAGTTGATTGGTGGAGAGAGTGAGTGGGGCACGTGTCACCCCACCACTGGTCTAGGTTACTATGTTGTCTGGCCAGCATTAAACCCCCATCTTTCATCAACTTGCTACTTTGTAAATAATAGGCCAAAACTCAGTTTCCTTTGTTATGGAAGTTTTGGTTTTCACACTTTTGCCCCAAAAAGTTTCATAAAGTAAATTCAGGGGTATTTCTTGCCAATTTGTGATTCTTCAAGGGCTGATTTGGCATTTTGTTCAATGATAATGGTCTTGACTTGCATAACTGATGTTTTGGAGGACTGTATTTGCCAAGTCATGTTTGATGAGGGACCATTTTTGCCAAATGTTGAAAGTCCAGGGTCCTTTTTGTAATTTTGGAATTTTCAAAGGACCAAACTTGTAATTTCTTATACTTTGAAGGACTTCATGATGTATTTGACTTTGTGGAGGATATTGGTTGACAATTTAGCTTTGTTGAGGGGCTAAACTTGCCAAATCTTCAAAGTGGAGGGCCCTTTTTGTAATTTTGACAAACTTTAGGGACCAAACTTGTAATTATGAGGATACAAGGGTATAAAGTGTCAATTCTTCCATATTGGAGGACCCTTCTTCATAATTCTTCAAATCTTCAAGGGTTGATCTTGGGAAAGTCTTCATTAGGGCTTGGTTCATTGTGTGGCTTCGTTTCCCGTGTTCGTTTTTGTATGATTCTTGTGATCTTTTGTCATTTTCTCAATATCCGTACCTAAAATACACAAGCAACAAACACAAGCATATATATGGGTATTTTGATGATATTTAATGCATTTTAAGCCCCATTTGGATGATGAGACTATGTATAAAAGCAGTCTCATCAGGGGTACACACACGCGAAATCCATAAGAAAAGAAAATCAAACTGCCACCCTATTGTTTCTATTCTGCCGGAGGTTCAAAACCAACACAAACCCTATTTATTTTATTTTTGTTTTGTTTACTGTTTGAGAAAAGGGGTGGGACTAAACCCCCGTTTGTTAATCTTTAGGGTTTGTTGGGCTAAAAGCCCAATTACCTTTCCCTCTTGTCCTAATTGCCGGCCCAACTTCACACATATCACTTTTATTTTCGTTTCGTGTTATAATATTAGAGGTTCGTGATCGTGTTTTGATTCCTGAACGAAATAATTTTTTCTGCGTTGTAATAATTACATAATACTGAATAACTTAATATTAAATATTTACAGGTATTAATTATTAATCTGAATAATTAATTACGCCACGTTTTTAATTAGACTGAGACTGTATTCGTTTTAAGTTCTTGTATTTTAAATATGGGTTTTACAATTCTTCCCCTCTAAAAAAAAATAATTCGTCCTCGAATTAAAGATGCGATAATGTTGTGGTTTTACAATTCTTCCCCTCTAAAAAGGAGAAATTCGTCCTCGAATTAAAGGTAATAAGCTGATGAAGTTATCAGAACTGACAGAATACGTAAATAGAAAACACAATAAGCTAAAGAATAATTTGTCTTCTAATTAAGACATAATCGTGACATGGCTGAAGAGAACATGGAACGTGACATGACTGAAAGGACTTAACTGGATTTATTAAAGGAAAAGGAATGACAGGTCCGGATGGACTCCTCTGTTTCGAGTGGCTTCCAGCTCGAAATGATTCCCTCAAGGGTCTAAACATAATGAACATCTTTGTCCCGGTGACCCTGTCCTGACGATGCTGAATAGTTTTTGGTTCCATATTTAAGATGGATTTTCTGAATCTAATAGACTGAATAATGATAACATGAAGGATACATGAAACGGTACGTATAAATATCCTGAAAGATAACATTTCTATATCTGAGCAAGCTGCTGGAAATATATAGGGTCGAACTACGTGAACAATTGTGAACGTGCTACGTGAGCAATTGTGAACGTGGTTCACGATCATCTGATGAATGTTGGGCATGGAATATGTCGTGAACCTGATCTATGGAACATATTGTGAACGTGATACTAGACATATCATGAACGTATGCTGACTTAGGAAGGAATCCCAGACGATACGGCCTGAGACTGAGACGTATGCCTGAGTATGGAAACGCTGTACCAAACATGAGTCTAGTTCTTAAGCTTTCTATAACCGTATTCGGTAATCTGTGAAACGTGTATAGCGGAATGGAACACGAACTTGAACGTGAACAATATTATGAACGCAACCGTGAGCTTAAATCATGAGATGGCATAAAACATGAACTGAAACATCATCATACTACGAATGAGACGTAAACGTGAAAGTGAAAATAATCATGAAAGTAAAGTGGACGTAAACATACACTTGATCGTGAACATGAATTATGTCTGATATGATGGTCGATGGAATGCCTCAAATTCGTACAATTTACTGCTAAATTTTCTGCAGGTCCGCTACTACGTAATCCTTCCTGATGCAATAAAACGCGTAGGTTTAATATATGGTCGACAATGACTTAGATAGTATTATACTTTTTCTGAGTCTGTGGTAACTGATAACAATCTCCATGGAGTCTTGTCTCCTTTCGGTCCAGAATTTCTACTGGTAGTAGCATGTCGGTGTTCTATCTTGAACCTGAGGTATGTCAGGCATTAGATATGAACATAGCTGCCTCAACGTGTTATACTGTTTCTATCAAAATACTGCCTGGAATTTTGGTACATTCAGGTGGAATTTGGGTGAATAATCATGAAAGAATTTCGAGTCTGGGTAACATAGATCTCTCCTAGCGTAGGATCTTATGTGATGCAAAAAAAATAAAAAAATCTGTGTAGGTCCTCTCTTTTATGCGTAGGCTTAGTCATGGAAAGCTAATCGTGAGAACTGTAAGGGATTTCTACGGTAGTAGTTTTCTGAGTTCTAGAAATTTTGTATGTTTGTCACCGACGTCAGTCTTGACCATTTGGTGATGGCCTTCACCTTCGCAGGACTGTCTGAAATTTTTCCTACTGAAATAGTGTGGTTCAGAAATGCCATTTCGTTCAACTGGGATTCACATCTGGAATGCTGCGTATTTAATTTTCTCCTATCGGAGAATCTGCGGGGTCGTGAAAAGATGATTCTCATGTTCTCCTCTAGAATTTAGGAGATCAGAATGTTATCAATGAATGTACTGACGATTTTGTCTGAGAAATCATGGAAAAATTTTATTCATATATTCCATAATATAGCTGGAGCATTAGGGAGTTCAAAAGTATAACATCAAAATTTTTAGAGAGACTGTAATATGTGCAACAGCAGTCTGAAAAACATCATGTTCTTTCTCTCACCACAGACGATAGCATGATCGTAAATTGTCCTGGAAAATGTTTAAGACCTCGTAGCAGATCAGATAAACCTGCTATTTATGGAATGAACATTGATTAAGAATGGTAATCTTGTAGAAATTTTCAGTGATCGATACATGATCTCATGATACCAGCCTTCTTCCTACTAGACAGAAAGGGTACACCTCCTGGCGCTGCGCTAGGGCGAATAAAGCCTCGTACCGGTAACTCTTGCAGCTAAGGCTGCAATTCTTTTAACTTAGTTGAAGTACTGCGATAAAGAGTTCTGAAAATAGGTTATGTCCTTGAGACAAGCCCTATGTTAAACTCTGTCTCGTGGTTAGGACGGAATTTCTTGAAAACTAATAAGTGTGAAAACACTTATCCTTTTACCACTTATTTCCAATAATAACAAGACCAAAACGTGTGATTTATGTCGTAAAAGTCGGAATTATGCGTGGTTTGTGTTTTTATTGTGTTTTAGGACCAAAATATGGAAAAGGAAGAAAACACGGGCTTTCACGGGCTTTTATTGAAGAAAACGGGAAAAGACGAAGTCAAAAGATCAAGAGTGCAAAAAGAACGGAAGTCCAAGGCCTATTCTGAAGATTTATCGAAGAAAAAGTCAAAAGACGGAAGTTAACGAAGTCAAAGAACTTAAGTCTAATAGGAGAAGAAAATTAAAAAGACAAGTTCAAATCCCGAGACGACAAAGACGAAGAATTAAAGTCGAGTCGAGAAAACGTGAAGAGAGCAAGAAAGAAGATGCAACACATGCACTCCCTCCACCTTCCCTATAAATACCCTCCTAATAGTCATTAGGAGGGTGGTTAGATTTTTAGTAAATTTTTCATTTTTTTGTTTTCTCTAGTTTTTAGAGAGAGAAAGTCTTAAACTTTCTCTCACTTGTTCATCTCTTTCTTTTAATCTTTCAAGATTAACTCTTTGTATTGCTTATTTTTATTAATCAAGTTCTATTTTAAGCTTTTATCTCTTAATCTCATTCTACTTTTCTTTGATTTAAGATTGATTTTGGTCGATTATCATGTGATCCGTGTTGTTCTAATTGATTTCGTGCTTAAAAGTTAATCTTTTGATCATTTTATAAGTTTTCATTTGATTAAGCTTTAAGACTTTTGTGCTTATTGGCTTATTTTTATGATTAGCTTATTTTTCTTATTAAAAAGTTTTATTAAAAAGTTTATGTTTTTATTGTTTGATCTAAAAAGTTGCTTAATTTCGAGTTAGATAAGTTGATTAAAGTGCTTATTTGATTCGGTTAAGTATTTGGATTTATAAGTTTTGGATATTAGCTTATTGAACTTAGCTTATTATCTAGCCTAAACAAATCCCTTTATTTTCGGAAAAGGGAGTTTAAATCCCCTTTCCGATTGAGTTTTCCGACCGGTGCACCTTCATAACCAATTTCCACAATTTTAGGAAAGGTTGCTAACTCCCCTTTCCGATCGGCCCCTTTTTCCGATCGACACCACTCTTCAATATTCCGATTGGTGGCTTTGTTAATATTCCGACGGTAGGGTTTTTACTTATTCCGATTGGGATTTGTCCCGTATTCCGATTTGTAGCCTTGTTGAACTTTCCGATTGGTAGCATTTTGTCAACATTCCGATCACAACCAAGCCTTGATATTCCGATTGGGACTTTCCCAGTATTCCGATTGTGTTGCACCACCTACATTCCGATCAACCGATCGGAAAACATTCCGATCGGGGGCCTTTTTGGTTTGTTTTGGTTTTTTTCGATATCACTTTCTTATAGTACTTTTTATTTTCTGAAAATTTTCAAAGTGTTAGTTTTATTTAGTGAATTAGTATTTTTCCATTGTCACCTTTACGTTTATATGCATTTGTTTTTACTCGTTATTCAAATTAATCTTTTAACTTCCATTTTACTCAACGACACTTTATTTACTTGCTAGTAGTTTAAAACAAACAAAACCAAACCATTCTCTTGATTCACCAAAAGACGATTGAGTCGCACTTAAGACCGGTTTTCAATTCGAAAAGATTCGGAACTAACGATAATATTTTATACCTAGCCAAAAGCAAAATATTAAATGGCGCCGCTGCCGGCTCTTTTCGTTAAGATAAACGGTTTCTAGTGAGAGACGCATTGAATTTTGGGATCCGTTCTTTGAACGTTATTTTCATTGCTATAAAAATTTCCAAAAATCCATAAAAAATATAAAACTCTTCAAAAATACAAAAACATTAAAAAACCTATAAAAACCAAAAAGATTATATAGATATTCTTTGTGTATATTTTTCTTCTGCAGGTGCATGCGTACTAGATCTTCCAACTATTCTGAGCCCGAGACTCTTGAAGATTTAGATATGGCTGGTGTTAATAACAACAATAATCACCCACCTCAAAACAATTTGAATAATAACAACAACAACAACAACAATGTCCTTCTACCTGATTTACGAACCATGGAGGAATTGTGCAACCCACCATGAATGGACGCGGAGGCCCGATTCCGCCAATGCACGTCACGGCTCAGGAGTTTTCGTTGAAGCATCATATGATACAACAAGTGCAAACGAACCCATTTCGTGGAATTCCGGATGATGATGCCAACAAACACCTCGACAAATTCATTACCATGACCCAAAGCATGAAGTGCTCCGGTGTTTCTATGGATGACCTTCGCCTTTAACTTTTTCCACACTCGCTTTCTCACCATGCCGAAAAATGGTTTGACCGTCTTCCTAAGAATTCTATTCATACGTGGAATGACATGACTCAACGCTTTTTATCGCGCTACTTTCCCCCATCCATGGTCACTAGCCTTCGTAACCAAATCAGTGGATTTATGCAAGAGAATGATGAATCGCTTTTCGATGCTTGGGAACGTTACAATGATTTGATCGACCGCTGTCCTAATCACAATATGCTTCCCGTCACTCTCATTGACACCTTTTACAATGGTCTCACTTTTCGTGATCGTGACACGATCAATGCCGCCGCCGGTGGTACTTTTATGAAAAGGAGACCGGAGGAGTGTCGAGAGTTGATCGAAAACATGACTACTCACCACAAGAATTGGGATTCATCCGCATCCTCAAGATCTAACTCGAGAGTCAATGTTTCCTCTACTACCTCCAATCCTGAAATGTCTGAAATTTCTCGACAACTCGCTGAAATGAATAAGAATTTCATGGCCATGGCCACAAACCACTTTCAACAAGCTAAAGCCGTTGCTATTTCTTGTGACACATGTGGTGGCCCTCACTCTTATAATGATTGTCCTTCTACCCAAGGCAATTATTCTGAAAACGTTAACGCAGCTTACGACACTTATCCCACGGGAGGCTACCAAGCTCGCCCTCAAGGAGACCGTGGCTTGCTAAGTTATCGTTCCAACAATTATCTTGCTCCTCCCGGTTTCCCTCCTGCAAACCAAAACCAACAACAAAGCTACAACCGAAACAACCAATCCCAACCTCGTGCTCAAAATCAATATCAATCCCACAAAAACCCATACCCAACTCAAGGAAATTCTCAAGCTCCACCTCTCAATCAACCGATGGCCGTAAACTAAGACGTCGAGACGTTCATGAAGACTAATCGTGAGATGGTGACGAATCTTCAGAGTCAATTTGTCAACTTGAAGAATGACATGGTGAAACAAGGGAGCGATATTCGAGCCGAGCTAAGGAATGACATGGCCAAACACAGCAATGATATTAATGCCAACATGCAAAACACTTTTAACAATCAAGCTCTTCACCTTCGTGATATGATTGGTTCGCTCATCCAAAGTAATCAACCCTCTTCTTCGGGTACTCTTCCGAGTAATACCGTTGCGAATCCAAGGGGGGAGATGAAAGCAATCACCACTCGTAGTGGAAAAGGTTATATGGAACCCGAGCTTCCTACACCTCCACCCATGATTGTGAACAAGGAAACCGAGCAACTTTCCCTACCTCCTTCACCTTCTATCCCCATTTCCCCACCACCCGTGGTTGTGAGTGATCCTATTCCCTTAAAACCTTCTTCTTCATCCAATATACCTTATCCTTCAAGGTTGAGGAAAGAGAAGCAAAAGAGCAAGGATGATATTCAAGTTTCAAACTTTCTTAAAATGTTTAAACAACTTAATTTTAACATCTCCTTTGCCGAGGCTCTCGCTCACATGCCCAAATACGCTAAGATGTTTAAAGATCTTTTAAGTGATAAGGAAAAGCTTCTGGACATTGCTCAGACCCACCTTAATGAGAATTGCTCCGCAGTGCTCTTAAGGCAATTGCCCACCAAACTTGGTGATCCGGGTCGCTTCTTGATTCCTTGCAACTTCCCGGGAGTAGAGAATTGCATGGCCTTAGCCGATCTAGGTGCTAGTATAAACTTAATGCCTTTAAGTGTTTGGAAGCAATTATCTCTCCCCGAGCTAGTCCCCACCAAAATGACTTTGGAATTAGCCAACCGTACGGTTGCTTATCCAGTGGGGATAGCCGAAGATGTCTTTGTTGGCGTTGACAAATTCACCTTCCCGGCGGATTTTGTTGTCGTTGATTACGAGATGGATCCCCGTGTTCCATTAATCGTTGGACGTCCATTTCTGAGGACCGGTCGCACTCTCATTGATGTTGCCGCAGGCGAAATAATCATGAGAGTTGGTGACGATAAAATTGTCTTCAACATGGGTAAGATTTCTAAGCAACCTTATTCGTATGAGAGTGTTAATGCTATTGATGTTCTCGATGAGGCTTGTGAAGAACATTTTCATGATGCTTGCAAAAGTACTCTTTCTTCTCTACCCAATGTTGAGACCGTTGCCTCAATTGCTCCAGCATTGACTCCTTTTGGAGAAAGTGACTCGGATGATTTCGAAGCTAGCTTGGGTCCTCTCGATATTAAGTATGATAATTTGTCCACCAATTGGGATGAAGATATTTGTACTATTGAGAGACTTCTCAATGAGGACCCGCTGTCTCCTCCTGCTCCTAAAGAGGTGACTAATGATGATCCATCGTTAGTTTCACCATGTATTGAGGATCCTCCTACTCTTGAGCTTAAGGACCTACCTCCTCATCTTGAGTACGTTTTCCTGGAAGACGACGAGAAGCTACCGGTCATCATCGCAAAGGATCTGAGAGAAGACGAAAAAGAACGCCTTGTCGTTGTCTTGAAGAAGCATAAACAAGCTATCGCTTGGAAAATCTCCGACATCCGTGGAATTGATCCTCATTTCTGCACACATAAAATTCTCATGGAGGACGACTTTAAGCCCACAATTCAAAGCCAACGAAGGGTGAATCCTAAAATCCATGAAGTCATCAAAAAACAGGTTATCAAACTTCTTGATGCGGGTATGATTTACCCTATTTCGGATTCACCATGGGTTAGTCCAGTCCATTGTGTGCCTAAGAAAGGCGGAATCACCGTTGTGCCCAATGCAAACAACGAGTTAATTCCTACCCGTCTCGTTACTGGGTGGAGAGTTTGTATAGACTACCGCAAACTCAATGATGCCACGAGAAAGGATCATTTCCCTCTACCTTTTATGGACCAAATGCTTGAACGTTTAGCTGGTAATGAATATTACTGCTTTCTTGATGGTTTCTCGGGTTATTTTCAAATACCCATCGATCCCCAAGATCAAGAGAAGACAACATTCACTTGTCCCTACGGCACATTTGCTTATAAAAGAATGCCTTTTGGCTTATGCAATGCCCCCGGGACTTTCCAAAGGTGCATGTTGGCTATCTTCCATGACATGGTTGAGCAAACCATGGAAGTCTTCATGGATGATTTCTCGGTCTTCGGGGATTCCTTCTCTTCTTGCCTTGCCAATTTGGAACGTATGCTTAAGCGGTGCGAAGACACTCGCCTTGTTCTGAATTGGGAAAAATGCCATTTTATGGTAAAAGAAGGCATTGTGCTAGGACACAAAATCTCTAAAGCCGGTCTTGAAGTCGACCGTGCTAAAGTAGATGTCATAGCCAAATTACCTCCACCTTCAACCGTGAAGGGTGTGAGAAGTTTTCTGGGTCATGCGGGCTTCTATCGTAGATTCATTCAGGATTTCTCTAAAATCGCTCGCCCGATGACCCACCTCTTGGAAAAAGATACTCCTTTTATCTTTTCTAAAGAGTGTCTCGAAGCCTTCAATCTTCTCAAGGATAAGCTAACTAAGGCACCGGTCTTGGTTACCCCTAACTTGGAGCTGCCTTTTGAATTGATGTGCGATGCTAGCGACTTTGCTATTGGTGCGGTTTTGGGCCAAAGAGTGAATAAACACTTCCAACCAATCCACTACGCTAGCAAAACAATGACAGGGGCTCAATTGCATTATACGACAACCGAAAAAGAGCTTTTAGCTGTTGTCTATGCTTTTGAGAAATTTCGCCCCTATCTTGTTTTATCCACCATCATCGTATACACGGACCATTCCGCGTTGAAGTACTTGATGACTAAGAACGATTCTAAGCCAAGACTTCTTCGCTGGGTTTTGCTCCTTCAAGAATTCAACATTGAAATTCGTGACAAGAAGGGAGCCGAAAACCTGGCCGCGGATCATCTGAGCAGACTTGAGGATCCATATCAAGGGGATCATCCGAACAAAGAGATCAATGACTCTTTCCCCCTGGAGACTCTAATGTCTATAAACCTCAATCTTGATGGCACCCCGTGGTTTGCAGACATTGCAAACTACTTAGCGGGTGGTATTCTCATCCAAGGGTTAACATCCCAACAAAAGAAGAAGTTCTTGAATGATGTTAAGACTTACTTTTGGGATGACCCTTATCTATTCAAACAGTGTGCTGATCTGATCCTTCATCGATGTGTTGACGGACCGGCAGCTTTCGACATCCTCCAAGCTTGCCACAAAGGACCCACCGGTGGTCACTTTGGTCCCAACTACACCGCTAAGAAAGTGTTTGACTCCGGATTCTACTGGCCCACCATTTATCGTGACGCTCACGAAATGGTTAAGCATTGTGATGCTTGCAAACGTCAAGGCAAGATCACACATAAGGATGAGATGCCTCAAAATTTCATACAGGAATGTGAAATCTTTGATGTATGGGGCATCGACTTTATGGGGCCATTTCCATCCTCCAAAGGGAACAAGTACATCCTCGTCGCCGTCGACTATGTCTCTAAATGGGTTGAAGCTAAGGCTCTTCCTACGAATGATGCGAGGGTGGTTGTGAACTTTTTAAAGCAGCTTTTCGCTCGATTTGGCGTTCCTCGTGCTATCATCAGTGACCGCGGGACTCATTTTTGCAACGATCAATTTGCAAGAGTCATGGCAAAGTATGGTGTCAATAACCGTCTTTCCACCGCCTATCATCCCCAAACCAATGGGCAAGCCGAAATTTCCAATCGTGGCTTGAAGAGAATTTTGGAGCGTACTGTGGGAGAGCATCGTGCCGCGTGGGCCGATAAGTTAGATGATGCTCTGTGGGCTTTCCGTACTGATTACAAGACCCCGATCGGTTGTACACCCTATCGTCTTGTGTACGGGAAAGCCTGCCACCTACCCATCGAGCTGGAACATAAGGCGCACTGGGCCTTGAAGTGGGCTAACTTCGACATCATCAAAGCCGGTGATCATCGCAAGGTTCAACTCAACGAGCTAAATGAACTGAGGAATGAAGCTTATGAGAACTCGCTGATCTACAAGGAGAAGACGAAGATGATCCACGATGCTAAAATCAAGAACCGAGAGTTCCACGTTGGTGATCAAGTCTTACTCTTTAACTCTCGGTTGAAGATCTTCTCTGGCAAGTTGAAGAGCCGCTGGACTGGTCCATTCACCGTCGCCAAAGTCTTTCCGTATGGGACTATTGAGCTTTCTCAGCCGAATGGGCCCAATTTCAAGGTGAATGGCCAGCGTCTGAAGCTGTACTTTGGTGAGGACATCTCTCAGGAGATGATTCCATCCCTCACCACGTTCCCCATGAACTAAAATTGGGTCGAGTCAGGCTCATGACTCGGTGAACAAAAACAAGCGCTTCTCGGGAGGCAACCCGTGTTCTATCCTTTACTGCTTTCATAATAAGTGTAGGGGGAACCCCGCATATGTTTGTTGTCTTGTTTCTTGTGCTGTGCAGGGATTTAAGCTTCAGAGAGCATCTTGATGACTTTTGACGAACCGTGATACCGTGTTTCCATCTTCCCGGTTCTATCCTAAACTCTTGAATTCACTTTAGTTGTCCTTTCCTTAGCAAGATTTAAACAAACTTCACAATGTCCTAAGTGTGTGGGAGTTTACTCCCACATGCTTAAACATTGAGGACAATGTTTATCTCAAGTGTAGGGGGGACTTCTATCGAAGTAAGTGGTCTTTTCCATGAAATTGCCCTCATTTTAACCGGAAAATTTGATTTTTCGACATTTTTCAAAATTTTTAATCTATTTTGGCCTAATTGTATAGTTGTAATTGCCTTTGTTATGTTTCCGTTGCTAGAATAAATTTTTAATAAAGTGGTTTTAGATTTTTCTTAGTCGTGAATATTTTGACTCAACCCGAGTTTACTTACCTAAGTTTACTCTAGCTAGTATCCTTAACGTGTTTAAGTCGAGTTTTGCTAGGCTTTTATATAGGGAGCTATAAAACGCGAAAGTCTTAACTCTCACGGGTTAAGAACAAGAACTTTTCGCAAGTTCCTATAATTCATCCTAGAGAGTCGTTTATCAAGGGAACTTTAAAACGCGATTTCTAAACTTGAAAAGTCTAAGAATTTGCAAGATCCTATAGGCGACTCGAAAACCCAAAACTTTGATTTAATAGGCTAAGCATCCACGAGTCTCATTCCTTGAGATTTTAAACTGTGGAGAACGAGAGATGATAGAGTCAATTATAAGTTCGGTATTCTTTCGTGAATTTCTGTGAGTTAATTATGAGCCTATTCTCCCTCCGCTTGTTAATAAATTAATCTGCTAATAAATAAGGTTGTACGATTTAAAAGGTTACTTAGCTTCTAGCCCCAGATCGTTTAAAAGTTGCTCGGTAATGACGAGAGTTCATAGCCAAGGCATAACTTATGAAGCGGGGCGCGAAGATTGGCGAGTCCGAAAAGGCCCTAACAAGGCATGAGGGCTACATTTTGTTGCTAAAGATCCAAAAGTGATGTGAAGAATCATTTATCGAAAATCAATATGAAGGATCGAGACACACGATGAAAAGCAAGAACTCCCCAAAAGTCATGGAGAAGTCTATCCGAAAAGACCCTAACAAGGTATGAGGATAAATAGATCCAAGTCCTAAAAGGAGGCGGATCGTTGTATATCAAAGTCCAAAATAAAGATTGGAGAAAAATGAAGAAGTCGTGGTCCAAAGATGAAGAATTTCTCAAAAACTTCAAGTGAAGAAATTCCTATTATGAAGAGAAGACCATAATTTCAAGAACGTCTCTCGAAGATTCTAAGTATGAAGTCGCTGCCAAATATCGGCCCGAGAAAGGTCTCAAATCGCGAACCAAGTTATGCCAAGATATGAACTTTCTGATATCCCGAGAAGCAGTTTTAAAAGATTTGGTCCTTTAGCTAACTATTGATTAAATCGTTCACCTTATTTTCGGACTAAATAACTATCGAAATAAGTCAAACAATGCATCCTCGTGATCATTCAAGACAAAAATAAAATATAAGAGATACACCTAGGAATAAGGGAGTCTAAGTGAATAATTGGCCCACATGAGTTCGTGATAGTCTGCTAACTTATAATAACAATGATCTCGTTTTTAAGCTTGGTATGGGGAACGTGAAACTTGAGGATGATAAACGTTCATGGCCGCCCAAACCCAATGTAAGTTTTTAATTTCTTTACTTATTTCTATCTTTTATGTTTAGTGTTTAATAAAGGCCAAGGTGGTTATTTATGATGAAAAATGTAAACCGTGCTTTAAAATTAATGCATTGCATGAGGGCATTGCAATGGTCAAGTGTAGGGGATTTAATAAGTGTGAAAACACTTATCCTTTTACCACTTATTTCCAATAATAACAAGACCAAAACGTGTGATTTATGTCGTAAAAGTCGGAATTATGCGTGGTTTGTGTTTTTATTGTGTTTTAGGACCAAAATATGGAAAAGGAAGAAAACACGGGCTTTCACGGGCTTTTATTGAAGAAAACGGGAAAAGACGAAGTCAAAAGATCAAGAGTGCAAAAAGAACGGAAGTCCAAGGCCTATTCTGAAGATTTATCGAAGAAAAAGTCAAAAGACGGAAGTTAACGAAGTCAAAGAACTTAAGTCTAATAGGAGAAGAAAATTAAAAAGACAAGTTCAAATCCCGAGACGACAAAGACGAAGAATTAAAGTCGAGTCGAGAAAACGTGAAGAGAGCAAGAAAGAAGATGCAACACATGCACTCCCTCCACCTTCCCTATAAATACCCTCCTAATAGTCATTAGGAGGGTGGTTAGATTTTTAGTAAATTTTTCATTTTTTTGTTTTCTCTAGTTTTTAGAGAGAGAAAGTCTTAAACTTTCTCTCACTTGTTCATCTCTTTCTTTTAATCTTTCAAGATTAACTCTTTGTATTGCTTATTTTTATTAATCAAGTTCTATTTTAAGCTTTTATCTCTTAATCTCATTCTACTTTTCTTTGATTTAAGATTGATTTTGGTGCGATTATCATGTGATCCGTGTTGTTCTAATTGATTTCGTGCTTAAAAGTTAATCTTTTGATCATTTTATAAGTTTTCATTTGATTAAGCTTTAAGACTTTTGTGCTTATTGGCTTATTTTTATGATTAGCTTATTTTTCTTATTAAAAAGTTTTATTAAAAAGTTTATGTTTTTATTGTTTGATCTAAAAAGTTGCTTGATTTCGAGTTAGATAAGTTGATTAAAGTGCTTATTTGATTCGGTTAAGTATTTGGATTTATAAGTTTTGGATATTAGCTTATTGAACTTAGCTTATTATCTAGCCTAAACAAATCCCTTTATTTTCGGAAAAGGGAGTTTAAATCCCCTTTCCGATTGAGTTTTCCGACCGGTGCACCTTCATAACCAATTTCCACAATTTTAGGAAAGGTTGCTAACTCCCCTTTCCGATCGGCCCCTTTTTCCGATCGACACCACTCTTCAATATTCCGATTGGTGGCTTTGTTAATATTCCGACGGTAGGGTTTTTACTTATTCCGATTGGGATTTGTCCCGTATTCCGATTTGTAGCCTTGTTGAACTTTCCGATTGGTAGCATTTTGTCAACATTCCGATCACAACCAAGCCTTGATATTCCGATTGGGACTTTCCCAGTATTCCGATTGTGTTGCTCCACCTACATTCCGATCAACCGATCGGAAAACATTCTGATCGGGGGCCTTTTTGGTTTGTTTTGGTTTCTTTCGATATCACTTTCTTATAGTACTATTTATTTTCTGAAAATTTTCAAAGTGTTAGTTTTATTTAGTGAATTAGTATTTTTCCATTGTCACCTTTACGTTTATATGCATTTGTTTTTACTCGTTATTCAAATTAATCTTTTAACTTCCATTTTACTCAACGACACTTTATTTACTTGCTAGTAGTTTAAAACAAACAAAACCAAACCATTCTCTTGATTCACCAAAAGACGATTGAGTCGCACTTAAGACCGGTTTTCAATTCGAAAAGATTCGGAACTAACGATAATATTTTATACCTAGCCAAAAGCAAAATATTAAAAACTTTCTGGAATGACCTTTGGAAACTTTGGGATAATCTGCTGGTCCTGAATATAAGGAATTTCAGAAGTTGATTTATAACTAGTATCTATTAGTCTCCGTAGCTTTGGACTGATAAGTTACGCGCTTGTAAGGTAGAAATAATTTGTACTGATTTTTCTGGCATAAAATATAATGAATATATTTGGGACTTAGTAAGACGGATCTTGTTGTTAACTGAAAGGATAACTTAAATAACCATGGGTTGTACTGTGGAGTCTTTTCTTGCTGGGAGGCAGGTAACTACCTGATTTAAGATAAAGCTGACATAGGAACACGTGAAGTAAACATGGAGACTTTTCACTGAATGTGTTCGTCTGTAACCTCATAGAATGAATACTGTGTGTTTAACCTGAATAATACTCTAGTGGTGGTGACTGAATTTTTAATGATCTGATTCATGCATGGCATAATAGAATAGGTATACCCCTTTCTAAAGGGTACCCTAAACTACTGAGGGCCTGGTTTAGAAAACATACTGGAGTTATGAGTTCTGACTCGTATTTTGAGAAGATACTCGTATGACGTGTACTATGACTGGTGTCCTGATGTGTGTCTTCCGAAATGATACATGAGACCCATGTCTTGACTGATGTCTTGATATGTGTTCTAGTGGATGAATCTGGACAAGGCTGAAAATTTTGGTAACTGCTAGGATTGGCGGACCGGTTAGACTGTTGACCTCTGTATTTCTGGTCATGTCCGTTCCGTAATTCCAATAGTTACTGACTGATTAATTATAATCACAGTGGTTGTCATTACCGCCTTGTCTGTCAATTTCCTGACGGTCCTTATCATGACCGTGATTCATGTAACTATTTCTGCTGAGTGACTGGCTGAGTTCCGGTTCTCACTCTTTTGAATGAACGGTTAGCTGAGTGAAGTGTGATATCTAGCTGAGAAGGAAGAAGTATGAAATGGAATGGTAGTGTCTGATGGTTGAAATTTATTCTGGTCAGAAATTTCAAATTTATAGTTTTCGTCCCTGCTCTTGAAGAGTCTTCATAGTATAAACAACATCAGCGTCTTGGGGAATCTCCAAAGTATCAGCAACATCAGCATTCGCGAGGTCTTCAAAGTGTTAGCGACATTAGCATTTGGTAAAATCTTCAAGTTGAATCGCCTGAGATGCTTGAGGATCGATTAGCAATATTTATGGAGTACGGTACCTGGAGTACACCTGGACTACTGTACATGAAGTACAAAATGAATACTACACACGAAGTATATATGAGACACTGTACGTGGGGTACACATGAAATAATGTACATGAAGTATAACTGAGACAATGTACATGGGTACATATGGAATACTGTACATGGCACTGGTGGAAACTTTATGGAATGATAAATACTGGTGTCACTTGTCTGACATGATCAAGGATTAAATTGATTTAACTGGTTAGCAAACTGAACTGAAATGGTTAACATGATAGGCTGATAATTTCTACGTAGGCTTAATGCTGGTTGTATAGAGGCTGAAGAGTATGATTAAACGAAGTTTCATTAATGTCCAGTATGAAGACACGATTGATGAAAACCAAACATGATTTATTATGAAAACAGGATTTTACTGTAACCCTTCTGTATCTTCGCAAGAAACATCATTATTTTGCTAAAACATAATCCTCGTAATGAGAGATGAAACTTATTCAGCATGAAAACGACCTTCACGTGAGAGCATGAAATTTGGATGTTACAAACAACATGAAAAGATAATCGACTGAAGTTTAACATCAACTGGTGTGGATGGCTATGGTTCAATCCAAAGAATTCAAGGAACAAAACATGTGACTAAGCATGGGCGATTCTGGTTCGATCCATACTTGTCGAAATTTCCGGAGACCTGTCATGTATAGAATTTACAATCTGGGATTAAATATGGATGGCTGTAGTCAAATTCATACTTGTCAAAACTTTATAAAATGTCTTGATATGAGCAAAGGTGAACATGTATGGTTCAGTTCACAAAACAATATTCGGCTGAAAGCATGAAAATCTGACCTGAATAATGGTGAACGTTTATGGCTGGTTCACTAAGTAATGTTTGTCTGAAAACATGAATCTGACATGAGTAAGGGTAAACGCCTATGGGTCGGTTTAACAATACAAAATCTGAACGGCAAGGGTGAACGCCTATGGGTCGGTTCACCAAAACAAAATTCGCAGAAAAGCACATGCGACTAAATATGGCCAGTCCTGTACCAACCTTTTACTTAGTCAAAAACTTTAAGAAAACTGACTGATAAATGAAGAAAACTGACTAATAAATGCATGAGGAATATGAAAGATAACAACGCCAAAATCTAGAAAGTTCCTTGTGACTACCCACTAGTCACAGGTTAAGTTTTAGAGCCTGTAGGTCAAACCTTGCGGCTCTGATACCATAATTGTAACACCCCACTTGGATAAGTGGACCGTTACGTCTATTTATGGCGTGTCATCAAAGCATAAGGTAAATGTCCTAAAACATTAATTGACCATAAAGGAAATACCGGAATCAAACATCGGTAATCCAAACATAAGCTCAAAACATGAAAAGTAAACTACTGAAGAAAAGGACTAAACAATGTCCAAATAAGCAGAATAATGTAAGAAGTGCATAAAGTAAGAAGTACGGATAGCTTCCATTCAATGCACATGCTCTCAGAATCCTAAGAGCGTCCTGGTGTACCCGTCGTTAGAACATTAAAGAACTACGGCTGAGCATAACGCTCAGTGAACGGATATAAAGCATGATAAGGAATTACTGAAATGAAGTAGATGATAAAATACTGGAGCTGCAAGACTGATAAGTAAAGTTGCAGCGGAAATCTGTGTATAATCTATAAAGTCTGATTTATAAATAATAAAGCTGAACTGTTATCTGTTAAATCTAAAAAACATGCATTTACTGTATTTTAATTGTCAGAGCTTATATAGGTCATGTGCTGAAACAACGGTGCATGAATAACTGGAGGGGTGACCTCTAAATGCTGTAGAGGGTGACCTCTAAATACTGTGCTGGGTGGAGGGATCAGCTCCAATGTGAAGGATGTAGAGCACACACCACATTCACCTGATAAACTGTAAACTGATAAGCTTAGGATGCATCCATACGCCCCACTAATAATACTGATAAAATGGCCAAGCTGAGCTGAGTGGGACGATGCAGGATATCACTCTCCTGCATGTGAGTCACGACACTGGTGCCTCTAGTGCCATGGTTACGGTACCTCCATAACTAGTACATAAACTGGTCATGCTTGTATAAAATGCTCAGGCAATATCTTAGTTACTTAAATAATTTCTGATAATTTATAACATGTACTGGGAAAAACATTTGGCTGCAGACGGGAAATTCTAATCATGCATAGAAGGGAAATCCTTACTGAAAGGACGAAAAATCCGTACCTCTAGTCCAGTAACTGACTGAATGGAAGACTTAACGAATACTACCGGGCTTCACGGAAGCTACAATAATAATAGACGTGAATAAGTTACCTGATTATTATTTAATTTACTGTTCTTATTTTTCTCATTTACTTATTTTATTTCTGAAGTTCTGCACGTATTTTACTGATAAATATGCTCTTTAATTATAATTCATTCTAATATATTAACGACCTACTATTATTACGATACAAACGTATTCTGACGTTAATTAAAATACTATAATAAGTAACTTGTTAAAATGTAAGGTTTCTAATTAGCAATTTCTAAAACAATTTAATTCATATAATAGAATTATACCCTTTTAAAAATATTACAAACCTTTTATAATTTAGTTTATTTAAAACAATACAATTAGAACATTTATAAAAACATAAGTAATATAAAGGTATAATTCAAAGTCTATTTTTATAACAATGCCCCGAGCCTACCGAGATACCACTTTCTCGGTCGCACTAAAACGATTAAACCAAATATATAAAATCTGTATATTTAAATTAGTGACAGAAATCTGAGTCACTAAAAAGTGTCATTAAAATTGGATTTCAAAAACTGTCTAGAAAACTGTCATGACCATTCTACGACAGAAATTTGTGTCACAAAACTGTCACTAATCTCTAAATAAAAGTATTATTTTCTATCTAAATTTATCCCACCGATGAAAGACTTTATTCAAACTGCTTCTATTCCGTTTCCCACTAATTTCTTTATGGTTCCCCCGTTTTGCTATTGTTCCCGCTACCATGGTTTTGTTCCCACTACCATGGCAATCCCAAACACCCCTGCTGAGAATTAGTCCCAAACACCCCTGCTGTGATGATTTTTTATCCACTGTTATTAAACAAACACCCCCCTGATGAGGCGTTTTTCCCACTATATTAAATCCAAACACCCCCTTGCTGAAACAAACGTCCCCCTGGTGGTTTGTGTCTCGACTGAAGACAATGGCCACCACCGAGAGTCCTTGACTCTCGGTTGTTCAGTAACCAAACACAACCCGACACCCTGATTCTTTCCACATGAGTACCTTTTATTTACATTATTATTATTTTAATTTACATATCAAATATCGTGATTAATTGTAAGATAAGGAGAAGTAGGGATTACCTTCATGTGATCTGGGGTACACACACGCGAAATCCACAAGAAAAGAAAATCAAACCGCCACCCTATTGTCTCTATTCTGCCGGAGGTTCAAAACCAACACAAACCCTATTTATTTTATTTTTGTTTTGTTTACTGTTTGAGAAAAGGGGTGGGACTAAACCCCCGTTTGTTAATCTTTAGGGTTTGTTGGGCTAAAAGCCCAATTACCTTTACCTCTTGTCCTAACTGCCGGCCCAACTTCACATATATCACTTTTATTTTCGTTTCGTGTTATAATATTAGAGGTTCATGATCGTGTTCTGATTCCTGAATGAAATAATTTTTTCTGCGTAGTAATAATTACATAATACTGAATAACTTAATATTAAATATTTACAGGTATTAATTATTAATCTGAATAATTAATTACGCCACGTTTTTAATTAGACTGAGACTGTATTCATTTTAAGTTCTTGTATTTTAAATACGGGTTTTACATATAATAATTATTTTAAATAATTATTCATGATACATTATATGGCACATGTTGGTTTAATTAAGTAAAATAACCTTATAATAATTATACATATAATTATTCATGATAAGCTACATGTTATATTTATTTAATAAATAACTTAGCATAAGTATTTAATTACATGTTAATCGTGGTTAATTAAATAAATATCATACTTTAATTTAATTATACAATATCAAGTTATAGTAAAGTATTATTAATATATGTCAAGTTATATTATTAATTAAGAATTATTAATAAACCATGTATTATATTATTAATTAATATTTATCATGTTAAGCTAAAGTATTTATTAATTAATAAACTTTACTATATTATTTAATTAATCATGACTTATAAATAGAGCTATTAAGCTTTAGCTTATATCACCATCTTATTAAACAAGATTATTACTATTTTTGGAAACTTACTAATTATGGAAACCTTCTATTTTTGAAAACTTACTATTTATGGAAACTTACTATTCTTGAAAAGTTGCAATATATGGAAACCTGCTACTTTTTTAAAAGTTACTATATATAGAAACCTGCTATTTTTAGAAAGTTACTCATTATGAAACATCAAGTATACTAACACATGAAACATGAAATACATTAATCAAGAAACACATGAAAATACTAAGAAATACATGATAACACATGACACAGTAAAACAAGTCAAGAACATGTAAAACAAGTCAAGAACATGTAAAACAAATCAAGAACAAGTAAACTAATAATCAATCAGTATACATGAACACACGACTTATTCACGTCCTTTATTTTGTAGCACTCGTGAAGTCGGAGTAGATTACCTTCCGCCTTTCATCTTCTTCGTTACTGGACATAAGGTACGGATATTCCGTCCTTCAGTATGGACATTCCTTTACTATGCATGATTAGGATTTCCTGTTTGCAGCCATCTGTTTTCCACAGTAGTGTACATGTTATAAACATTTCAGTAATTACCATGCCAGGATTTAAATTTCCTTCCGCGGTGAGAGTGATTGCTCATGGCGTCCCTTCACGTTTTGGCCAGTATTATTATTATTATCATGTGGGGCGAATGGGTGCATCCTAGTACATGTTTATTAGATTTACACGGTGACTACGGTGTGTGCTATACATCCGTCACATGGAGCTGATCCCTCCACTCAGACTAATATAATTAGAGGCAACCCCTCTAATTGCATGACGAGATCACCCCTGTATGTATTCATGCACGTTGATACTTTTCATGACCTATATGGGCTTTTGGCATTTAAAACACATTTTCATGATTAAACATAAGACTTTTCAGATATAAACCACTTATAAACATGATTCCAGGTTTTCCACGAGTTACACTTATTGCGCCACAATTCAGATCTTTTAATTACGTTTCAGTTATTTTATTCATGTCATTATATAGGTTCACTGAGCGTATTGCTCAGCTGTATTTTCCTTTCCATGTCTCCTACGGCAGGTATCCAAGGACATACATAAGCTATTGAGAGTATGTGCATAGGATGGGAGCTACCTTCGACTTCTCTTCCTTTTGCACTTCATATATTTATGCTTGCTTGGACACTCATTTTAGTCCTTCTACTTCTTTTACTTTATGCATGTTTTAAGCTTATGTTTGGGAGCCGATGTTTGATTCCGGTTTTCCCTTTGCTCATGTATGTTTTAGGACATATTATCTTGCATGCTTTGATGACACGCCATAATTATCATGTAACGGTCTACTTATCAAAGTAGGGTGTTACAGTATGTTTCCATAATTAGCATGTTTCCAAAAATAAAATAAGCTTGTTTATTAATCATAGGATATAAGCTAAGGTTTAATAAGCATATTTTATAAGTCATGATTATTTAAATGTCATATTTAGTAAAGTTTATTAATAATAAATACTTTAGTCTTAACATAATAATTAATAATTAATAATATAATACATGATTTAAAATTGATTATTAATTAACAACATAACTTACTTTATATTAATAATACTTTCTCATAACTTGTTAATTGTAAAATTAAATTAAAGTATAATATTTTAAAAAATCCATGATTAAAATGAAATTAAATAATTGAGCTAAGTTATTAATTAAATTAATTAAATGTAACATGTAATTTATATCATGAATAATTATATTAATAATTATTATAAGTCTAGGATTAATTAAGTCAATGGTACCATGTTAATTTCATGCCAAATTATATAAAATAAGTATTTATATCCTAAGTCTTGATTTAATTAATTAATTATAACATGTTTCAATTAATATAATTAATTAATTAATGTTAATATAATTTAGCAAAAACTAAACCAAACACACCCTGGTGTTTTTCATGTATACCCGAGCCCCAATAGTGCCATCACCGAGACCCCAAGGTCTCGGCTTGGCTCAAACCACAAACCATCACCACAACCGCAAGGCTGTGGCTTTGCCGCCGTCAGCCCAAAACATCCACCAGCCTAGCCGGGTCCCCCCTGTTGCGCCGCAGCTTCCTACCGAGAACCAAAGGCTCTCGGTTTCCACTGCTCAAGTCAAACACACCCCTGTTGGGGCTAGTGTTGCGACCAACTGAACCAAACAGCCACCAACCCGACAGTGGGGTTCGACTGGCCAATCAAAACACACACCGAGACCTAAGTGGTCTCGGTTCTCGTGACAATCAAACCAAAACCCTCGATACATGTTATATTATTCATACATGTGTTCTTATTATTAATTTTAATAAACTCATGAATTAATAATAATAAAGGAAAAGAATTTAAAGTGTTAGGGATATAGAAAGCGTAGTATTTGAGGACTTATAAACACGATCAATACCCGTAACCAAATCAAAGATCAAGCAAATTTTCCTTCCCCTTTTCTTGTGTGTAACCGGCAGCACCAAGGAAAGAACTAGGCAAGGGTTTTTAATTTTTTGACAAAACTAGTAAATGTGTTTTCTGGAATGTTTTTGTTAATAGTAAAAAATCATAACGGGTCGGGCCATGGGCCCTCTCTCCTTGTTCTTAAAACCGGGAAAACAACCCCTTTATGATTAGTTTTCGTTTTTTGTGGTTTAAATAATTCCCGTGTATTATTAATAGTAACGTGTGTTCGTGTTTTAACTTGCTTTAATTCTTGTCGTGTTTTCAGTATTATACGTAAATACTTGTCGTGTAATAATTTACATACGTAATACTTGTAGTAATCAATAATTAATACATGTAATGCTTGTACTTATTTATTTAATATTCATGATACATGTCGTGTATTAATTAGTAATAAAGATTTAATTAATCCGTGTTTTCATGTAATTAGTTTTCTTATTCATTTTATGCGGGTTTTACACCATTTGTTATAATATTGTAAATCTTATATTTCTAGAGAGAGAAAGTAGAAAGATAGAGAGAGAGAGAGAGAGAGTTGCACACACACACTTTAGAAAGAGAAACTTGTGAGAGAAACACATGTAACTATGTTAAATAAAATGAGCAATCAACCCTCTCCAACTAGGTTCATATACCCAAGCCCACAAGATGTGTTTGGGCTTATACTTGGGCCGCCACCTATAATTATAGGCGGGCTTTGCCTTAGTTTACTTAACTTAGTATCTAGACTACAAGCTACTACTTAATATATTGTTGGAGTGACCGATCCTTCCTAAATACGTAAAAACGTATTCCCAACACAGATTTAGGAGGCAAAACCTTTATTTGTCCATCTGAATCTGTCGTAATGTTCACTGGACCATTTCCCTTATGTATGACTTCCCATATAGTATAATTTGTATGAATCAAGTTATGTTTCATATTCATGGCCCATATGCCACAATGACCTTTTACCATAACAGGAAGTTTTATGAAAGGCACGGTATGAGGGATTTATTATGTTGGTTCTGTGGTGGTTGGTTTTTAGGTTGGTCACCATTGACATTATGTTCTACAATATAGATATGAAAGATAAGGGATAAAAATGATTTTGTTTTTGTTCTTCTTATTCAACGTCTCTCAACTAGCTCTGATACCACTTGCTGGTTCAAAACTGAAAGATATTTCTAGCCTGTTAAGGATGATAGATAGTAAGGATATATCCAAACTAACTATAAGATAAACAAACACTAAGAACAATATAAGTTATACGAAAACTAGCTTATTTTGCTAAGAAGAACAATGAAAAACAATACTTGTATTACTATTAATTGTTGGTGTTACAGATTACTAACTATCAAATGAAATAAAAATGTGTTAAGACTTATGTCCCTAACTAATATTCGTAAGGTTCCTTTTTGTAAAACCCGAATGTTTTTACCATGAACAGTACACTTATAATCGTACGTACAAGATTAAAACTTTCCTTTTATAACATGAATATGTTTCAAGGATATAAATTACAAGAACTACATACGTGTTATTACACGATAAGTATTAAGTACGTATTAAGTCACGATAATTATTATCAATAATTATTATCAATAATTATTAAAATTACGAACATGAAATCATGAACGTAGAATCATGAACATATAATTGTGTATTTACGTGTATTATAATTACGATTACGTACAAGTATTTATAATAACACGAATATTTAATAATAACGTAACGTAAATACGAGCACACGAACACGTAAATAATTAGAACACGGAAAAGCTACGGGTTTCCCTTGGTGGGCCCTACAAGACGCGACAACAAGGAGAAGAGGGGGCCCAACCCATTTGTTTTTACTAAATAAACAAATAAGGAAAAACATTATTCATTCACAAAAGAATTTTACAATAAGCAAAAACCCTAAAATCTTTCTCTCTCTCTTCTTGGCCAGCGACTACATCAAGAACAAGGGGTGTTTGGTTGGTTTTGATTAAAGAAATCTTAAGAACGTGTTCGTGTATTCATCCTCTATTTATTCCATGTATTTTGGTAATCCGAAAACCTTTCTTTTTAAGTCTTTTTATGTTTTTATGCACATATGATCATGGAGGTTTAAAAACAAGATTAATAACATGCTAATAATCATGGTGGGAAAATTAATTAGGGTGTTTTCAGGCTTGGTTGTTCGGCTGCCATACAAACGGAGAGTCCCATGACTCTCGGTGTCATTTGGTTCGCACCACCACGCGAGACATATGTCTCGGTGTGGTTTAGGTTCTGTCGGTAGCAGATACAAGGCACCCCGACATGCGTCGGGGTGTCCTTGTGGTTTTGGGAGGTCTCGACAGCCACAACCCCACCATCGGCTTAAGCCGGCGGCTATTTTTGGTAAGCAGGGGGGACTAATATATGGCTTTTGACACCCTATATGAAAGTTCAAGTTCGTTATAGTTCCGAATCTTTTCGAATTGAAAACCAGTCTTAAGTGCGACTCAATCGTCTTTTGGTGAATCTAGAGAATGGTTTGGTTTGTTTATCTAATTTAAACTATTAGCAAGTAATTAAAGTGTCGTTGAGTAAATTAAAGCTTTGACAAAATTAAACTTAAAGTTAATTTATGAAAGTTCTTAAAACTTAAAGCTTTGAAAAACTTAAAAACTTAAAAACTTAATCAATTGTAAGGAAACAATTCATGTTCATCGGAATACACCAATTAGCAACCATCGGAATATAACTGACAATAACCATCGGAATAGTCAAGATCAATACTATCGCAATGACCATCTATCGGGAAGCCACTATCGCAATGACTCTATCGAAAAATGGGCAGCACTTCGCCTTAACCAAGACCTTAAGACCCGTCGGAATATGCGATCGCAATGTGCGATCGCAACCCAGATCGGAATAAGGAGGTTAACCAACTGATCGCAAAGTAAAACCCTAATGGGTTATTGCGATCGAAAACCAAAGCTATCGGAAAGTGGATTAAACCGTCGGAATGTGTGTCAAAACCCTAAGATTGCGATGGGATGTAACAGATTCCGAAATTTGTGGCAAGAGTGAATCTCAATAAGCAAACGCAATAAGCAAATCCAAACGGAACTTAAGCAATTCACAAAGCTTAAATTTAAGACTTCTAAAACATAAAATCAAGAACTTTATGAAATGAACTTTAAACTTACTAAATCCTTTTGCAAAATCCGAGAATCAATAAGCTAAGATTCGAATAAGCCAATAAGCATTATGAGCTTATGACCTAAACGTGTAAAAGCTTGTGTGTAAACCAAAAGATCAAACCTTTATTCACGAAAAGCATCAAATCATACGAGTGAGATGTGAAATTCGGATCAAAGGTAGAGTAAATCAAGAAGTGTAGAATGAGAATAAGGATCAAAAGCTTAAAATAGAACTTTGATTAATGAAATAAGCAATACAAAAAAGTGTTTAATCTTGAAAGATTAAAAGAAAAAGATGAACTAGTGAGAGAAAGTTTAAGACTTTCTCTCTCTAAAAACTAGAAAGAAACTTAAGAAATAAAAAACTAGCTAACCCCCTCCTAATGTGATTAGGAGGGTATTTATAGGGGAGTGGGAGGTATGTGTGGTGCTTTCTTCTTTCTTTTTCTTCTCGACTCGATTTTAATTCTTCGTCTTTGTAGTCTCGGGATTTGAACTTGTCTTTTAATTTTCTTCTTCTATTAGACTTAAGTTCTTCGACTTCATTAAACTTCCATCTTTTAGACTTGTTCTTCGATAAATCTCCAGAATAGGTCTTGGACATCCGTTCTTTAAGCACTCTTGATCTTTTGACTTCGTCTTTTCCCGTTTTCTTCGACAAAAGCCCGTGAAAGCCCGTGTTTTCTTCCTTTTTCATCTTTTGGTCCTAAAACACAATAAAAACACAAACCACGCATAATTCCGACTTTTACGACATAAATCACACATTTCGGTCTTGTTATTATTGGAAATAAGTGGTAAAAGGATAAGTTTTTTCACACTTATTAAATCCCCTACACTTGACCATTGCAATGCCCTCATGCAATGCATTAATTTTAAGCACGGTTTACATTCTCCCTTATAAATAACCCATCTTGGCCTTTATTAAATATTAGACGTAAAAGATAGAAATAGGTAAAGAAATTAAAAACTTACATTGGGTTTTGGCGGCCATGAACGTTTATCATCCTCAAGTTTCACGTTCCCCATACCAAGCTTAGAAACGATCATTGTTATTATAAGTTAGCAAACTATCACGAACTCATGTGGGCCAATTATTCACTTAGACTCCCTTATTCCTAGGTGTATCTCTTATATTTTATTTTTGTCTTGAATGATCACGAGGATGCATTGTTTGACTTATTTCGATAGTTATTTAGTCCGAAAATAAGGTGAACGATTTAATCAATAGTTAGCTAAAGGACCAAATCTTTTAAAACTGCTTCTCGGGATATCAGAAAGTTCATATCTTGGCATAACTTGGTTCGCGATTTGAGACCTTTCTCGGGCCGATATTTGGCAGCGACTTCATACTTCGAATCTTCGAGAGACGTTCTTGAAATTATGGTCTTCTCTTCATAATAGGAATTTCTTCACTTGAAGTTTTTGAGAGATTCTTCATCTTTGGACCACGACTTCTTCATTTTTCTCCAATCTTTATTTTGGACTTTGATATACAACGATCCGCCTCCTTTTAGGACTTGGATCTATTTATCCTCATACCTTGTTAGGGTCTTTTCGGATAGACTTCTCCATGACTTTTGGGGAGTTCTTGCTTTTCGTCGTGTGTCTCGATCCTTCATATTGATTTTTGATAAATGACTCTTCACATCACTTTTGGATCTTTAGCAACAAAATGTAGCCCTCATGCCTTGTTAGGGCCTTTTCGGACTCGCCAATCTTCGCGCCCCGCTTCATAAGTTATGCCTTGGCTATGAACTCTCGTCATTACCGAGCAACTTTTAAACGATCTGGGGCTAGAAGCTAAGTAACCTTTTAAATCGTACAACCTTATTTATTAGCAGATAAATTTATTAACAAGCGGAGGAGAATAGGCTCATAATTAACTCACATAAATTCACGAAAGAATACCGAACTTATAATTGACTCTATCATCTCTCGTTCTCCACAGTTTAAAATCTCAAGGAATGAGACTCGTGGATGCTTAGCCTATTAAATCAATGTTTTGGGTTTTCGAGTCGCCTATAGGATCTTGCAATTTCTTAGACTTTTTCAAGTTTAGAAATCGCATTTTAAAGTTCCCTTGATAAACGACTCTCTAGGATCAATTATAGGAACTTGCGAAAAGTTCTTGTTCTTAACCCGTGAGAGTTAAGACTTTCGCGTTTTATAGCTCCCTATATAAAAGCCTAGCAAAACTTGACTTAAACACGTTAAGGATACTAGCTAGAGTAAACTTAGGCAAGTAAACTCGGGTTGAGTCAAAATGTTCACGACTAAGAAAAATCTAAAACCACTTTATTAAAAATTTATTCTAGCAAAGGAAACATATCAAAGGCAAATACAACTATACAACTAGGCCAAAACAGATTAAAAATTTTGAAAAATGTCGAAAAATCAAATTTTCTGGTTAAAATAAGGACAAATTCATGGAAAAGACCACTTACTTCGATAGAAGTCCCCCCTACACTTGAGATAAACATTGTCCTCAATGTTTAAGCATGTGGGAGTGAACTCCCCTACACTTAAGACATTGTGCACGTTGTTTAAATCTTGCTAAGGAAAGGACAACTAAAATGAATTCAATGTGAACATATAGAATATGAAATATTGAATCACAAGAGTTTAGGATAGAACCGGGAAGATGGAAAACACGGTATCACGATTCGTCAAAAGTTATCAAGATGCTCTCTTAAGCTTAAATCCCTGCACAACACAAGAAACAAGACAACAAACATATGCGGGGCTCCCCCTACACTTATTATGAAAGCAGTAAAGGATAGAACACGGGTTGCCTCCCGAGAAGCGCTTGTTTTTGTTCACCGAGTCATGAGCCTGACTCGACCCAATTTTAGTTCATGGGGAATGTGGTGAGGGATGGAATCATCTCTTGAGAGATGTCCTCACCAAAGTACAGCTTTAAACGCTGGCCATTCACCTTGAAATTGGGCCCATTTGGCTGAGAAAGCTCAATGGTCCCATACGGAAAGACTTTAGCGACGGTGAATGGGCCAGACCAGCGGCTCTTCAACTTGCCAGAGAAGATCTTCAACCGAGAGTTAAAGAGTAAGACTTGATCACCAACGTGGAACTCTCGGTTCTTGATTTTAGCATCGTGGATCATCTTCGTCTTCTCCTTGTAGATCAGCGAGTTCTCATAAGCTTCATTCCTTAGTTCATTTAGCTCGTTGAGTTGAACCTTGCGATGATCACCGGCTTTGATGATGTCGAAGTTAGCCCATTTCAAGGCCCAGTGCGCCTTGTGTTCCAGCTCGATGGGTAGGTGGCAAGCTTTCCCGTACACAAGACGATAGGGTGTACAACCGATCGGGGTCTTGTAAGCAGTACGGAAAGCCCACAGAGCATCATCTAACTTATCGGCCCACGCGGCACGATGCTCTCCCACAGTACGCTCCAATATTCTCTTCAAGCCACGATTGGAAATTTCGGCTTGCCCATTGGTTTGGGGATGATAGGCGGTGGAAAGACGGTGATTGACACCATACTTTGCCATGACTCGTGCAAATTAATCGTTGCAAAAATGAGTCCCGCGGTCACTGATGATAGCACGAGGAACGCCAAATCGAGCGAAAAGCTGCTTCAAAAAGTTCACAACCACCCTCGCATCATTCGTAGGAAGAGCCTTAGCTTCAACCCATTTAGAGACGTAGTCGACGGCGACGAGGATGTACTTGTTCCCTTTGGATGATGGAAATGGCCCCATAAAGTCGATGCCCCATACATCAAAGATTTCACATTCCTGTATGAAATTTTGAGGCATCTCATACTTATGTGTGATCTTGCCTTGACGTTGGCAAGCATCACAATGCTTAACCATTTCGTGAGCGTCACGATAAATGGTGGGCCAGTAGAATCCAGAATCAAACACTTTCTTAGCGGTGTAGTTGGGACCAAAGTGACCACCGGTGGGTCCTTTGTGGCAAGCTTGGAGGATGTCAAAAGCTGCCGGTCCGTCAACACATCGACGAATAATCAGATCAGCACACTGTTTGAATAGATAAGGGTCATCCCAAAAGTAAGTCTTAACATCGTTCAAGAACTTCTTCTTTTGTTGGGATGTTAACCCTTGGATGAGAATACCACCCGCTAAGTAGTTTGCAATATCTGCAAACCACGGGGTGCCATCAAGATTGAGATTTAAAGACATTAGAGTCTCCAGGGGGAAAGAGTCATTGATCTCTTTGTTCGGATGATCCCCCTGATATGGATCCTCAAGTCGACTCAAATGATCCGTGGCCAGGTTTTCGGCTCCCTTCTTGTCACGAATTTCAATGTTGAATTCTTGAAGGAGCAAAACCCAGCGAAGAAGTCTTGGCTTAGAATCGTTCTTAGTCATCAAGTACTTCAACGCGGAATGGTCCGTGTATACGATGGTGGTGGATAAAACAAGATAAGGGCGAAATTTCTCAAAAGCATAGACAACAACTAAAAGCCCTTTTTCGGTTGTCGTATAATGCAATTGAGCCCCCGTCATTGTTTTGCTAGCATAGTGGATTGGTTGGAAGTGTTTATTCACTCTTTGGCCCAAAACCGCACCAATAGCAAAATCGCTAGCATCGCACATCAATTCAAAGGGCAGCTCCCAATTAGGGGTAACCAAGACCGGTGCCTTAGTGAGCTTATCCTTGAGAAGATTGAAGGCTTCGAGACACTCTTTAGAAAAGATAAAAGGAGTATCTTTTTCTAAGAGGTGGGTCATCGGGCGAGCGATTTTAGAGAAATCCTGAATGAATCTTCGATAGAAGCCCGCATGACCCAGAAAACTTCTCACACCCTTCAAGGTTGAAGGTGGAGGTAATTTGGCTATGACATCAACTTTAGCACGGTCAACTTCAAGACCGGCTTTAGAGATTTTGTGTCCTAGCACAATGCCTTCTTTTACCATAAAATGGCATTTTTCCCAATTCAGAACAAGACGAGTGTCTTCGCACCGCTTAAGCATACGTTCCAAATTGGCAAGGCAAGCAGAGAAGGAATCCCCGAAGACCGAGAAATCATCCATGAAGACTTCCATGGTTTGCTCAACCATGTCATGGAAGATAGCCAACATGCACCTTTGGAAAGTCCCGGGGGCATTGCATAAGCCAAAAGGCATTCGTTTATAAGCAAATGTGCCGTAGGGACAAGTGAATGTTGTCTTCTCTTGATCTTGGGGATCGATGGGTATTTGAAAATAACCCGAAAAACCATCAAGAAAGCAGTAATATTCATTACCGGCTAATCGTTCAAGCATTTGGTCCATGAAAGGTAGAGGGAAATGATCCTTTCTCGTGGCATCATTGAGTTTGCGGTAGTCTATACAAACTCTCCACCCAGTAACGAGACGGGTAGGAATCAACTCGTTGTGTGCATTGGGCACAATGGTGATACCACCTTTCTTAGGCACACAATGGACTGGACTTACCCACGGTGAATCCGAAATAGGGTATATCATACCCGCATCAAGAAGTTTGATAACCTCTGTTTTGATGACTTCATGTATTTTTGGATTCACCCTTCGTTGGCTTTGAATAGTGGGCTTGAAGTCGTCCTCCATGAGAATTTTGTGTGTGCAGAAGTGAGGATCAATTCCACGAATATCCGAGATTTTCCACGCAATAGCCTTCTT
This sequence comes from Glebionis coronaria, assembly GCA_025667525.1. NCBI lineage: Eukaryota > Viridiplantae > Streptophyta > Magnoliopsida > Asterales > Asteraceae > Glebionis > Glebionis coronaria. The sequence goes on from CM046878.1 coordinate 253,444,442, forward strand.
GTGAGCTTTCAACACAGCAACGAGGCGAGTCTTCTCTTCATCTTTCAAATCCGTTGCAATAATGACGGGCGACTTCTTGTTGTCGTCAAGGAACACGTACTCGAGATGTGGCGGCAACTCCTTAAGTTCCAAATCCGGAGGATTTTCGACGGGAGGCGTTTTCAAAGTCGGAGTATCGATAGCAATGACCATGGGAGATGGAGGCGAAGGATTGGCTTCGGTAAGAAGATTGTCAAAGAAACTCATATCTTCATCCCCCTCGATGGGAGAATCATTAGTAGCTAAGTTCACATCTCCCATGGTATCTTCAAGATTGTTCCAGAATAAATCACCATCTCCAAATAGAGACAACGATGAATCAATGGAGGACACGGTCTCAATAGTGGGAAGAGAGGTAGGAATACTTTTGCAAGCATCATTAAAGTGTTCTTCACAAGCCTCATCAAGAACGTCAATACAATTAACGCTCTCATATGAATAAGGCTGTTTAGACAACTTTCCCATGTTGAAAACTACTTTGTCGTCACCCACTCTCATGATAAGCTCTCCGGCTTCAACATCAATAAGAGTGCGACCGGTCCTAAGGAATGGGCGACCAACAATAAGTGGCACACGGGGGTCCATCTCGTAGTCGATGACAACAAAATCAGCAGGGAAGGTGAATTTGTCGACTCCTACAATAACGTCTTCGGCTATCCCCACTGGATAAGCAACCGTACGGTTGGCCAATTCCAAAGTCATTTTAGTGGGGACTAGCTCTGGGAGAGATAATTGCTTCCAAACACTTAGAGGCATGAGATTAATACTGGCACCTAGATCGGCTAGGGCCATGCAATTCTCTACTCCCGGGAAATTGCAAGGGATAAGAAAACGACCCGGATCACCAAGCTTGATTGGTAATTTCCTTAAGAGCACTGCAGAGCAGTTCTCATTAAGTTGGGTGTTGGCGATGTCGAGGAGCTTTTCCTTGTCGCTCAGAAGGTCTTTAAACATTTTAGCGTATTTGGGCATGTGAGCGAGAGCCTCGGCAAAGGAGATGTTAAAATTCAGTTGTTTAAACATTTTAAGGAAGTTCGAAACCTGAATATCATCCTTGCTCTTTTGCTTCTCTTTCCTCAACCTTGAAGGATAAGGTATATTGGATGAAGAAGAAGGCTTTAAGGGAATAGGATCACTCACAACCACGGGTGGTGGGGAAATGGGGATAGAAGGTGAAGGAGGTGAGGGAAGTTGCTCTTTTTCCTTGTTCACAATCACGGGTGGAGGTGTAGGAAGCTCGGGTTCCATATAACCTTTTCCACTGCGAGTGGTGATTGCTTTCATCTCCCCCCTTGGATTCGCAACGGTATTACTCGGAAGAGTACCCGAAGAAGAGGGTTGATTACTTTGGATGAGCGAACCAATCATATCACGAAGGTGAAGAGCTTGATTGTTAAAAGAGTTTTGCATGTTGGCATTAATATCATTGCTGTGTTTGGTCATGTCATTCCTTAGCTCGGCTCGTATATCGCTCCCTTGTTTCACCATGTCATTCTTCAAGTTGACAAATTGACTCTGAAGATTCGTTACCAACTCACGATTGGTCTTCATGAATGTCTCGACGTCTGAACTTACTGCCATCGGTTGATTGAGAGGTGGAGCTTGGTAAGCTTGAGAATTTCCTTGAGTTGGGTATGGGTTTCTTTGGGATTGATACTGATTTGGAGCACGAGGTTGGGATTGGTTGTTGCGGTTGTAGCTTTGTTGTTGGTTTTGGTTTGCAGGAGGAAAACCGGGAGGAGCAAGATAATTGTTGGATCGATAACTTAGCAAGCCACGGTCTCCTTGAGGTCGAGCTTGATAGCCTCCCGTGGAATAAGTGCCGTAAGCTGCGTTAACGTTTTCAGAATAATTGCCTTGGGTAGAAGGACAATCATTATAAGAGTGAGGGCCACCACATGTGTCACAAGAAATAGCAACAGCTTTAGCTTGTTGAAAGTGGTTTGTGGCCATGGCCATGAAATTCTTGTTCATTTCAGCGAGTTGTCGGGAAATTTCAGACATTTCAGGATTGGAGGTAGTAGAAGAAACATTTAATCTCGAGTTAGATCTTGAGGATGCGGATGAATCCCAATTCTTGTGGTGAGTAGTCATGTTTTCGATCAACTCTCGACACTCCTCCGGTCTCCTTTTCATAAAAGTACCACCGGCGGCGGCATTGATCGTGTCACGATCACGAAAGGTGAGACCATTGTAGAAGGTGTCAATGAGAGTGACGGGGAGCATATTGTGATTAGGACAGTGGTCGATCAAATAATTGTAACGTTCCCAAGCATCGAAAAGCGATTCATCATTCTCTTGCATAAATCCACTGATTTGGTTACGAAGGCTAGTGACCATGGATGGGGGAAAGTAGCGCGACAAAAAGCGTTGAGTCATGTCGTTCCACGTATGAATAGAATTCTTAGGAAGACGGTCAAACCATTTTTCGGCATGGTGAGAAAGCGAGTGTGGAAAAAGTTGAAGTCGAAGGTCATCCATAGAAACACCGGGGCACTTCATGCTTTGGGTAATGGTAATGAATTTGTCGAGGTGTTTGTTGGCATCATCATCCGGAATTCCACGAAACGGGTTCGTTTGCACTTGTTGTATCATATGATGCTTCAACGAAAACTCCTGAGCCGTGACGTGCATTGGCGCAATCGGGCCTCCGCGTCCGTTCATGGTGGGTTGGCACAATTCCTCCATGGTTCGTAAATCAGGTAGAAGGACATTGTTGTTGTTGTTATTGTTGTGGTTGTTATTCAAATTATTTTGAGGTGGGTGATTATTGTTGTTGTTGTTAACACCAGCCATATCTAAATCTTCAAGAGTCTCGGGCTCAGAATAGTTGGAAGATCTAGTACGCATGCACCTGCAGACAAGAAATATCTATATAATATTTTTGGTTTTTATAGGTTTTTTACTGTTTTTGTATTTTTGAAGAGTTTTATATTTTTTATGGATTTTTGGAAATTTTAATAGCAATGAAAATAACGTTCAAAGAACGGATCCCAAAATTCAATGCGTCTCTCACTAGAAACCGTTTATCTTAACGAAAAGAGCCGGCAGCGGCGCCATTTAATATATGGCTTTTGACACCCTATATGAAAGTTCAAGTTCGTTATAGTTCCGAATCTTTTCGAATTGAAAACCGGTCTTAAGTGCGACTCAATCGTCTTTTGGTGAATCTAGAGAATGGTTTGGTTTGTTTATCTAATTTAAACTATTAGCAAGTAATTAAAGTGTCGTTGAGTAAATTAAAGCTTTGACAAAATTAAACTTAAAGTTAATTTATGAAAGTTCTTAAAACTTAAAGCTTTGAAAAACTTAAAAACTTAAAAACTTAATCAATTGTAAGGAAACAATTCATGTTCATCGGAATACACCAATTAGCAACCATCGGAATATAACTGACAATAACCATCGGAATAGTCAAGATCAATACTATCGCAATGACCATCTATCGGGAAGCCACTATCGCAATGACTCTATCGAAAAATGGGCAGCACTTCGCCTTAACCAAGACCTTAAGACCCGTCGGAATATGCGATCGCAATGTGCGATCGCAACCCAGATCGGAATAAGGAGGTTAACCAACTGATCGCAAAGTAAAACCCTAATGGGTTATTGCGATCGAAAACCAAAGCTATCGGAAAGTGGATTAAACCGTCGGAATGTGTGTCAAAACCCTAAGAATGCGATGGGATGTAACAGATTCCGAAATTTGTGGCAAGAGTGAATCTCAATAAGCAAACGCAATAAGCAAATCCAAACGGAACTTAAGCAATTCACAAAGCTTAAATTTAAGACTTCTAAAACATAAAATCAAGAACTTTATGAAATGAACTTTAAACTTACTAAATCCTTTTGCAAAATCCGAGAATCAATAAGCTAAGATTCGAATAAGCCAATAAGCATTATGAGCTTATGACCTAAACGTGTAAAAGCTTGTGTGTAAACCAAAAGATCAAACCTTTATTCACGAAAAGCATCAAATCATACGAGTGAGATGTGAAATTCGGATCAAAGGTAGAGTAAATCAAGAAGTGTAGAATGAGAATAAGGATCAAAAGCTTAAAATAGAACTTTGATTAATGAAATAAGCAATACAAAAAAGTGTTTAATCTTGAAAGATTAAAAGAAAAAGATGAACTAGTGAGAGAAAGTTTAAGACTTTCTCTCTCTAAAAACTAGAAAGAAACTTAATAAATAAAAAACTAGCTAACCCCCTCCTAATGTGATTAGGAGGGTATTTATAGGGGAGTGGGAGGCATGTGTGGTGCTTTCTTCTTTCTTTTTCTTCTCGACTCGATTTTAATTCTTCGTCTTTGTAGTCTCGGGATTTGAACTTGTCTTTTAATTTTCTTCTTCTATTAGACTTAAGTTCTTCGACTTCATTAAACTTCCGTCTTTTAGACTTGTTCTTCGATAAATCTCCAGAATAGGTCTTGGACATCCGTTCTTTAAGCACTCTTGATCTTTTGACTTCGTCTTTTCCCGTTTTCTTCGACAAAAGCCCGTGAAAGCCCGTGTTTTCTTCCTTTTTCATCTTTTGGTCCTAAAACACAATAAAAACACAAACCACGCATAATTCCGACTTTTACGACATAAATCACACGTTTCGGTCTTGTTATTATTGGAAATAAGTGGTAAAAGGATAAGTGTTTTCACACTTATTAGGGACCGCAACAAGCAGGGGAAACCACCAACAGTAGCCGGTGGCAGTTTTCCGAGAGCAGGGGCAACCGGCTTAGGCCGGTTTGCCACTGTTTTCGGGTGGGTTTAGTTCGACCGGTTCACGGGTTCACGAGCCGGTTCATGACATATTTTAATAAAATAATACATGGGTTCGGTTTATTATTTTTACAAGTTTAATAGTTTTACAAGTATATTTATTTTATAAGTTAATTAAATTAATTTAACATTGCATATTATTAATTTACTTAAAACAAGGACCTAGGTTTATTATTAATAATATTTAATAATACATGATTTTAACCTAAGTATTTATTTATGTAATCTAGACTATATTAATTAATTAATTATTAAAACATGATATATAATTAATTAATTATCACGACTTAGGTTATATTAATATAAAAATTAATACATGTTTAACCTAAGTATTTTATACACTTTAATTTAATTAAAGCATGATTATGTTGATCCCAAACTCAGATCTTAAACCTTAGCTTGTTTAAGGGTTGTGATAGAAAGAATAAATTCAATCTAACACTAGAGAAACTTTGCAACACAAAGTAACTAAACAAGATGCGGAATATAGTGTTTAGCACAAGAACAAATGTTTAAATCAAACGTTTTATATATCATAGATATACGAATACCCAATAATGGTATTAGGGTTACAAAACCTTAAAGTATGAAATGAAATGAACAGAGAAAGATGTGTTTTACATGACAACCTAGTGGGTCCTTTTATAGCACAAGGACCCACATACAAGATCACTACTAACAAACTAGGAAACTATCTTGGAGTAGTAACTGAAACGCGTTATAATCTCTTCCAAGTTTATCTTAGTAGAAGGGTCTTTGACTTCAGCAGGGGGACCAATCCCCCTGCCTTTGTTATTTAGCAGGGGGAACTTACTCTAGCAGGGGAAACTCTGACCAACTAGCAGGGGGAACTAACACTCTTATATATATTCCGAACAATCCTCCCCTAAACTTGTGCTTTAGCCTAAAGACAAGTTTCTGAATAAATTCTAGTTGATGAGGACGCTTACAAAGTTCCTTGCAAAAGTTGACTATACATTAACCTTACCAAATCATAAGCAACACGTGCTTTAGCATCCACAATCAAATTAGCATGTGCCAGCTTCTTCAAGGTCTCTTGAGTGAAAGGATAATAACGATGATTGAGCAAATAAACACTTACACCTTCCATGGCTACCTCATAAACCCAGAATTGGTAAACAACTTCCAATATAGCATATTTCCCCCATTTACTACATCAAAGATAGGATCAAACATCTCATGCTCATACATCCTGTGCATGCAGTCCCAAATCACCCAGTCCTTCTCTACACCATCCAAAGTAGGAGGGTTTGCAGCAAATGTCTTCTTCAAAAGTTTCCATAGATCATCTAAGTCCTCACTATCTAAAGTTTGAAATAGCAGATCTAACCTTAAAAATGTCTGTGCTGTATTGTCAGCTCTTGTAAGCTTCCACCAAGACATCCCCTTGTGTTCATAAATAGCATACTCTAGTATGGCATACTTCTTCCCAAACTCATTTGGTCGAATTTCATCATTCTATTGCACAATCAACTGCTTATCTATTTCTTCATTGGAGGGATGTTGAGTTTCCTTAGTAACTATACCAACCTTTTCCGTCCTTTTTAACCGTTTGGCTGCTCTCTATGCATTGAGAACAAATCTCTCAATTGTTGGAAAAGTTGCACCTGCTTGAGATGATGCACCTGCTTGGGATGATGCACCTGCTTTGGATGATGCACCTACTTGTGTTGTTTCCACTGCTACTCCTTCAGCCTTTCTTTTTCTAGACTCCCTAGCTTTCTGTATCACCTCATCTTTTCTCCTAAGATACTCTACCTCTTTAGGAGTGTTTACACCTATGAAGTCATCCACATTAGTCTCTCTTAGAACTAGCCTGACTGCCTTCTCCATATCCTCAATAGTCATGGTTTTGAAGTGAGCATCAGTCCACCTATTGTGTCTTTTGAGTATAACCTTGTAGTGTGCCATCCTCCCCTTTTCATACCTCAAATACTTTTCCTTATGAATCTGACTCATCCTTCTTTCCAGATATTCCTTTTGATAATTGAAAACCAAAAGAGTCAGTTCATACCTATCTTCTAAAGGAGCATTCACCAACTCCTTTTCCCCATTGGTCTAGAAATTCTTTCACATGAGGTACCCTTTAATCTAGTTCTCTATGCATGATTTCAACCTGTTTAAGCATTTCTATGGGTCTCATTTGTTGCATTCTCTGTTCTTGCATGTGTAGCTCTTCTTCTTAAATTTTGAGAGCTACTTGTTCATCATGTTCTTCTTGAGCCCTTAGTTGTTCAGGCGTTTTGTACTTGTACTTTCTCTTGGGTTGTTCAAGCATCTTCCCCTTTCCTTTGTCTTTTGGATCCACTGCTGGTTTTGCTTTAGGTGCAGCTTCTCCAATTTTTATCCCCTTCTGAGCTGGTTGCCTTCTGTTCTTCCTAACAAATGTTTGAGTAATAGGTTTAGCAGTAGAAGGACTTACAGCAGGGGGTTCAAGTTTAGCAGGGGAAACTTTTGTAGAAGCAGGGGCTTCTTCTTGATTGCCCATAGTCAACAAGTTTTGGGCAATATCCTTTGTGGCACTCCCCTTATCACTTCCTTTCTCATCACTTGCCACCTTATCTTGTCCTAGATCATGTTCACCAGGATATGCATACCACTGAGTAGACCCTTCTGTTTGAGGAACTTCCTCCCCTTTAGAAGCATCCTCATCTATGGAGATAATAAGCTTAGGTATTCTCCTCCCCTCAAGTGTAGCAAGTCTGGTCTCCAAATTGTTGATAAGCAGACCTTTCTTTTTGACAGTTTGTACAAGTTTTGCATTTTTCTCTTGCAAGGTAATGCACATATTCGTCAATTCCAAGATGGATAGTGGTTTCAGTCTGCTCTCAACCCTAGGAGGATATTGCTCCCCTCTTTGAGTATCATTGAGTGAGGGAGAGGACTTACTTATGGTGTCACTATCCTGCTCATCCCTTGGGGATAAGACAGTAGTGACAGCCAAATCCCTAGTGTGCTCCAACCTTTTGGAGACTCTCCTATCTACTACTTTTGAAGATTCACCAGACAAGGGAGACCTGGCAAAGCTGGTTTTGGTTCTCCTTTCATGTTGTGGGTTTACAGGGGGTAGTTGACTGGCAGGGGTATCTCTAGTAGGGGTATCAACAAGAGGGGCTTGGGTTGTTCTTGGTTTAGAAGCAATTTCTCTTCTGATCTGGTCCATCATGATTGGTGTAAGGGGAACTGCCCTGCCAGAAAATTATAGGGTAGGTGCTGTAAGAGTTAAGAATAATTTTGTTATATGAGGGTTAGCTTTAAAATAGTCCTTGTGACGAATTTTACCATGTGGTCTCATATCCAACAAAATTTCAAAAAACCTTGGATACATACAAAATTTTGAATGACTTGAAACATTTTAGACCATTCCTTCAAAAATCATTTGAGAAAAACAATATTTTCTACCTGTTGCCAAGCAAATCAGGACAGAAGCAACCCTGACTCCCAAATTCATTAAAAACAGTTGTTTTTGATGATAAGTATTGCAAAATGGTGTGAATTAAAAACTTCCAATAGGGTGCAAACTGGCCTTTAGCAAATTTACATTTTTATCAGCAGAAATGTTGTACCCCAAGCTTGTAAGACCCTAAAAAATTTCAGCCTCTTTGAAAGCAACCATCCCACCCTCATCATTCAAAACTAATTTGTCTTGAATGGAGGCAGGTGTAACCACCTTGGGATGGCCATCAACAAGGCTTTTAATTGTTACCTCTCCATTCACTGTTTCAACCTTGGCATTAGACCAAAACTGCTGAATGTGTGAGTTGTAAATCCTAGGATTGGTGAGAAGTGCTACCCTGAAATAACAAGATTTTAGGAAAGCAACAACATCAGTAAATTCAGCAGGCTCTTGGGATAAAAGAGCAATCTGATTATGATTAGTAGCAATTTTGAGAGTCGAGGAAGACATTTTAAGAGTAAAAAGGTTTATGTTTGTGAAAACTTAGTGGGATTTGATCGAAAGAGTGAGTTAGGCCTGCTGGTTAGGGGAATTGAGTTTATATAGGCGAATTGAAGAGTTGTGATTGGACCAAATATTCAAATTGCAAAAATATCAGAAAGAAATTTTGATAAGAAAGTAATTTATTTGAAATAATAAAGAAAAGGTTACCAATCAGCGAAGAAAACGCCTTAAATATCTTTTGAAAAGAATAAAATATTCCCTAACCAAAAAGTTAGCAAGAAGGCCCAACGACTATAAGCAGGGCAACGGTATTGTTGGTCAACGTAAAACAGGGGAATGTTTGCAAAGCAGGGGAAAGTTGTATTAGCAGGGGTATCAAAAATGAAAGCAGGGGAAACTTTCCTAAGGGTATTAGACTAATCCTGAGTAGATCAATGCTAAATAGCTCTGCTCTAATGCACACCCTTGTAAAAAGAAGTTAGATACATAGAAACTCAAGAGTCCTCCATTCAGAAAAGTTCTAAATAGAAAGAGTTAACACATGTGCAGTAATTCCAATGGCTTGGTAGTGGACAGGCTTGTTTTTGACTTGCAAGAGGCTCTGTGTTGCTTCCCTTTCAGGCAAGCAGCACAAGTATGATCATTTGCAAAGGACTTGGAAGGAAGACCATGAATAAGATTATGCTTGACCACCTTGTTCATATTCTTGAAGTTAAGATGACCAAGTCTTCTATGCTATTTCTTGCATTCATCAACTGATGCTTTGGCAATGAAAGAGTTCTCATTGTCTTGAAGAGAGATTTCCTTTAGATCAATTGTGTACATATTCTTCTATCTTTGATTTCTAAGCACAATAGGAATTTTTGGTGGTAAAACAAACTCCTTCCCCAACACAAGACGTTCAGTATCAGTAAACAGGACAAAATTGTTGTTATCAGTCATATGGGACACACTGGAGAGATTGTACTTTAGCTCTTTCACCAAGTAGACATCACCAAGTAAACATTATCTAGAGGGAAAAACTTTGCTAGCAGGGGATACCCTAGACTTAGCAGGGGAATACCTATGCTTAGCAAAGGGAACCCATCTTTTGTATTGGCCTCTATTGGTGTGTTGGTAGGGTCTATAAACAGATTTATATGTAGTATGAGGTACTGGTTTGGTCATGTAAGAGCTAGACTTGGGACATGCATCATTCACCTTTCTTAGTGCAGGAACTAAATACTTATTAGATACCTTGTTTCTCAAAGAAAGGGAAACATACTTAGCAGGGGAAAAAGATTTTTCCCCTGCATTCAAGAGAATGGATTTTGGTTGCATATCCTTTAAAGGATTTGTAGCCACCACTTCCATTGGTGCCTGATAGTCTTGATAAGTGTGATCAAAATTGCCACATGTGAAACAAGGTTTGGTGTTTATCACAAAGTCCTCTCCAAATTGATGAGACTTTTGGCCATTCCAATTCCTTTGATTACCTCTAATAGGCCTATACATACCAGCATATTTAAAAGTAGTCTTAGAGGGCTTTGATCCTGATTTAGATTTGCTGGAGGTTCTGGACGAACTACTCTTAGAAATTGAATCACTTCCAAATAGTCCTTCTGTTGAAAAGAGAACTGGTTTATCTTTTTTCCACTGTTTTAAAGCAATTAGTTCCTTTTCAAAGTCCCTAACAGCACTAGTTTTCACTAGTGGTTCTTTTGTTTCTAGATTATTTGGTATGTATGCATTTAAGTTAAATTCAATGTCTTCTTGCTTTTCGAAACAAGAAAGACCAGTCCAAGACAAATCTTTTCTAGGGAATGGTGCATGTATGTTGGTAGGTGGTGGTGGAATAGTAGCATGCTCATTTTTTACACCAAATCCTGTTTTGTCCCTAGGAGACTGCCCAATTTCAACTGCTTTGGTTAAATCTTTACAAGCTTTTCCAAAATTTTCAACAGTTTGTTCATCAATCTTCTTGTTAGATCTAAAGACTTCTAATTCATCAGTTAATTTCTTAATGGAACCATTATTTTCTTTAGCATCTCTCTCTAATACGACAATATGATCTCTGTAATCGTTTTCTCTTTGTTTATACTCTCTATTAATGCAAGTGATGCCTAAAAACATTATTAGTGTTAACTAATCTTTCTTAGTTTTGATCACAACAAACTATACAACACATTTAGTGTAGAACACAAAACAAATTATTTAACTAACACTATCATCAAGGTAATAATCATATCACTAACTTTTCTTAATCATACTTAGTGATCATCAAAGTGATTATCCTTAAAACTAACTTTTGTTAATATGACAAAAGATTTTTTAATAAACTTTCTTTTTAAGAAAAAGTTTTATTAAAATGGAAAATGTAAATTTGAAAATGGCATATTCCATATGCCATAAGAATATCCTTTGAAGGTTTAAAAGCCTCAAATATTCCTATACCACTAAAAGACAAAAAAAGGAGCGGACTCTACTGGGCGGTACCTTAAATAGCTAGGCGGTTCTTTAGCGATATGGAACCGCCGGGCTAGTTAAGGAACCGCACCCAGCTAGCCGTTACACTTTGTCTTCTATAAATAGTGGATCAAATCTCATTTTCCAATAACCCTCTTGGACGTTTTTCTCAGCCCCCTTTCTCTTTTCTATAGCATAATCATTAGTAAATGATCACTTAATGTGTTAAGTATGTTTACATATGATTATCCTCTTGATCCCCTCCTTTACCTTGTCCAATGAGAAGATCACTCACTAACTAGTGTTGTGATAAAGATGAATCCATGAATTAGTCATGTTCATCATATTAGCCTTTTTTATTTTTGTTGATCCATCTGTATTTATGAAATACTTGGACTAGTTGTGTTCATCCAAGCTATTTGTGAATACTTGGATTTGTTGTGTACATCCATTGCATATGTGTTTGCTTGGATTTGTGTTGTGTAGATCCAAGCTACATGTGTGTACTTGGATATGTCGAGTTGAGTTGTAATAGATTGTGTAGTAATTCTCACTAAACTATAAAGTGATGTGGTTGTGTCTTATGAGTTCTCACTAAACTTGAAAGTGATTAGTAGTTGTGTTGTGTGAAGTTCTCACTTAGCTTCAAAGTGAAGAGTCTTAAAGATTGGTTCTAGCTTTGGATTAGAACTCGACATCTAGCCTTGTGTCGTAAAATGCTGAAGTAGGCAACATCGTGAAGATTGGTTCTACCTTGAGATTAGAACTCGACATCTAGCCTTGTGTCGTTAAAGTGTGAAGTAGGTAACGTTGTGTAGATTGGTCCTAGCTAAAGATTAGGTATCGACATTTAGCTTAGTGTCGGAAAATAATCTAAGCGACGATGTAAGGCTTTCTCCGCTAAGAAGGGAGCTTGTGGATATAGTGGAAATCTCGAGTAGGTGTACTCGAGGATTGGATTAGAAACGAGGATAGAGCCTCGTTGTCGAACCACTATAAATCTTGGTGTCTTGTCATTAGGTTGCCTCTTTCCTTACTCTTTACTTATTTCATTATCATTATACTTACCTATTACCACTGGTAATGCATTTGAATTGAATCTAATCATTATGCAACTTAGCTTCAAGTGAAAGATAGTTTTGATACAAACCTAATTGAAAGTAATTTTAATTAGGTGACTAATCGAAGAGAAACTATTCAACCCCCCCCCCCCCCCCCCTTCTAGTTTCTACAATTGGTATCAGAGCGATGGTCACTCAATATCTTTGAAGTATATTGTACTTTAAAACTTGGATCGATCCATTGTCTCCTCAAATTAGAAGGTCAAGTTGTACTAAAGTTTCTTTTTGGTCAAAACTATTTTTCTTGGAAAATAGGTCTTTTAATTGGTAATATTGGATCCCTCTTAGATTAGTAGCTTTTATGAATTTTAGATCTACTCTTTAAATGTATCTACTAGTTTTCATCTTGCTTTGTGTAGGTACTCATGAAGATCAACCATTTAATTGGTTGTGGATTGAGTTACTTGCACTTGTAGAAGACTCATCTTCATTGATCTTCAACATCTTTGAATGATGATATCAAGATGATTGGGAATGATACTAGTCCTTGAAGACTTAGTACTCATCATAGTCATTGTTGGGCACTACATTTATTTCTTGATGGATTGGAATGCTCTTTGTGGCCAAGGTACGCTTTCTTTCTTCCACACGCCCTTTGATCATTCTTTTGATCATTACTTGACTAAGTGCTTGTTCTTGGCATCCTTGCCTTGACATTTTTTTGTGGTTTGTGATTCTTTTCTTTTATCCTCTCAAACCTTCATTGCTTGGATACTTGACTCACTATGGTGATGTAGAGTGAGTTAGTAGTAGCTTAAAGTATCAAGCATGATATCCATGGTTTGCACCCATACGGTTAGTAGGCCCTTTGTAGGAGAGAAAGTGAATTAATACCTTGCTCATATTTTAGTTTAGACTAAGACTATTATTGAAAGTGATCTTAGTCTATGAATCAATATTTTCTTTGTTTTTATTCATTACCAAAGCCGTTTAACACTTCGCTGGAAAGGCACGTCTTAAACCACTATATATTAAACAAGCTCTTCGTCTCCATGATTTGAAGATTGTCATTAATCCCATGAGCATTGATCTTAGTCTTGATTCACTTCCCTTGACTTCTCTCAACTTTGCTTTTTCGCTACGAGTAGTCGTTTGTCCGTTTCGGTTCTTTTCGATCTCGATTCAACTCGTAATCCTTTATTAAGGCATATTGCTTAGTGTTATGATAATCAAATGATATTCTAAAAGGTTAAGATATATTTTTAAGTATTTTATAAAACTTGGTTTTCAAAAATTTGGCGTATTTCTTTGATAAAAACCAGCCTCTGTAGGCGGATCTTTATCTCTTGCGGTTCAAACCCGCGGTTCTCTATCGATAAGGAACCGCGGGCAGTAAAACTTGTCAGAGCGCTAGTTTTATTAAATTAATCTTTTTCAAAATAAACCCTCTCTCTCTCCCAAAAACACACAGAAGACGGGTTCCACCTTTTCCACCATTGTTGAAGCTTCAAAAACCTTCAATCACTCAAATTAATTGATTCCAAGTTGTGGGTTTCACTCATCCTTCATCAAACATCAATTAATTGTAAGTACTTTCTTTCAATTTCATCTATTTTGTTCTAGGGTTTATCCTTTCATAATTGGGGGTTTTTAAAATTGAAATTGAATTAGAACCTTAATAGGAATATGGGTTGACATGGTTATTTTACTATGAAACCTTAGGTTCATATTCATTAAGATTTCACTAAAACTCACTTGTAGAACAAATCCGAATTTTGGCTAAATGATTTTGGTTAAAAGATGGAATTGATATGAACCCATGAAAAAATAGGTAATTGCATTGTTAATGCTTACCTAAAAACCTTGTTTTGAAAAACCAATGTTCTAGTCCATTGTTGATCCAACATAGTTCATATGTTCTTGGTTAATAATGGAAAAGATACATTGTGAACATGAGAATGATATGGATTCAATCCTTTGTTCGTCAAGAAATTGATATAACACATTCTCGTATTTTGATAGTTAATTTTATTTTTCATATGAGTGATTGGAAAAATATTTTCTTGTGTTTATATTAGGTACTAATCATGCCTTCACAATACCAAAAGGATTATCAACTCACTAAACAGTATATGCCTAACCTTTCCGACTTTTGTCACTCAACTCATCTCGCCCATACTTATTCCTCCCTTCAATCCCGTTTTTTTCATGAGGGTAGAGTTGTCCAAAAGGATATTAAGGATTATATCTACATCAAATCTATGTTTGAAAACATTGGGTTTGATTGTTTGTTGCACATTAAGGAAGACATCTATCCTCGATTCCTATAGGAGTTCTTTAGCACATACTCCGTCATTGAAAACAATGATGGAATATTTGTTAGGTTCATCTTGAACGGTCAACTCATACAATACTCTCTCGAAGTCTTCGGTCAAATTCTTGATGTCCCATTTGTAGGCACTTGTCGCTTCACGGATAAATGGAAGCTTAGTGCTCTTCTTGAATCCAACAATTGTCCTCCAAATGATCATGCGGAAATTGATCTTGACTACATTGTGGACATTGTCTCCAAAAAGCGTAATCGACCCGTTAAAAGAAGCCTTCATACTAAGGTACGTTCGGTGAAACGTCATGAGGTTCTCTTAAGCGGCCTTAATGATAATATGGTCCAATGGACCAATATCCTTAGGGAAAATGTGTTTTGTCTTGGTGGAAACCTGGATCATGTTCCAGCGTGTTTAGTGCATATGTTATTTTGCATCTTTACCAACACCAATTACAATTTGGCATAATTTATCGCTCAACGAATCAATTATGCTATTCACAAGCCTAAAACAAACCTCCCTTACGCAATGCTTCTCACTGGCCTTTTTAAAAGGGTTGGCCGTGATTTTCCAAATCTTGATCTTTCTCATTTTCAATAGGTCAAACGGGTTATGCTACCTATTCAAGAGGTATATAATAGAAAGACAAGATGTGATCGTAAATCCGACCAACAAGAGTCCAATGATGAGGACACGGACATGCCAACAAGTGATGGTGATGGCATTGGCACAAGTGCTCCCATTGGCTCTTCGAGTACTTCTCACCACTCCACAAATTTATTCGTGGACGGTTTAGATGACATTGTTTCCCCTGCTCATCATTCCTCTAGTGAAGTTCCTAATAATCTCAATATGAAGGGAACTTAACGTCAAAGTCTTCGAACCCAAGGTGATTTACATGAACATCGGGTTGAGTCAAGGAAGGGATTCAAGTACATGGGAAACATGATCAAGGGATTGGGCAAGAAAAAAGATGAAGACTTTGAATTGTTTCAATGTATACATGCTGGTAAACATGTAATGTGATGTTGAAAATTTTCTTCTTTTTACCTTATTTTGGTTGTGTATTAACTAATACTACTTGTTTGGATTATTTTTTTATCCTAATGAATATCTATGCCATCGGGTTTACGATTTGCATAGCCTTGTGCATCCTATGTGTTAGTTAGCTTCCTAGAGTTTGGTCAGTAGTTAACTTTGGCTTGATAATCCTTTGGTAAAAATCTGGGCTAACCAAAGTTTGAGGAAGTACCATTTTTGAACACCTCTGGTCACGGTTCCATATTGACCCGCGGTATCTTATTGATAAGGAACCGCCAACCCTAGATAAGGAACCGCCGGCTACTGTGTCCGACAGAATCTTTGCTTTACACTATTTTCCTTAATTTGTGTAAACCTTGCTTGATTCTTTGCAAAAACCTACACATTTCCTAAACTAGGTTACCTAAATTCATTATTCACATAAAATGTTTTTAACCCATTACTAGTTTGGATCATCCCCTCACCCTTTTAAACCCACCTTGTTAGCCATGTTCTTCACACATCAAACCATTCTTCCTTAACCCTTAAACCATTCATTACAACCATGGTTTCTACAAGAACCTCAAACTCATCCAAAACCGCCACTTCAAGGAAAAATCTTAAGATTAAGATTAAGTTGCCCAAACCTAACTCCTCACCCTTTTACACACCCAAAAATGAGATTGTCCCGAATCTCATCTCTTCATCAACCTAACCACCTCTTGCTCCATGCAAAACTACCTCAACCCATGGTACCAAACATTCTCATGGTTCTACCTCCTCTTCATTCCAATCTAGAATGAATGAGCTATCCTCACCCTTCACTCCAAGTAATCTCTTGGATGTGACTACCCAACCTCAACCCATCCAAAGCATTCCAATTGTGAATGACTTTGTTGATACCTTGGTGTCTTCACCATTTACCCCTCCAAACTCACCCATTTCACCCTTGGAGAGCATACCTCCACACTCACCCACATCAACCTTGGAGAACATACCTCCTCCACCTCCACCTCCCTCAAACACTACCATTTTGGGTGTTCCACTTCCCTTCTTTATGGGTGATCCTTACTTCCTTGGGTTCCTAAAAGATCATGGTTCTCATTGTCCATGTTGCCTCTACAATAACTACATCATTCAAAACCTGATAGTCTTGATAGTCTTGTAGCCACCACTTCCATTGGTGCCTGATAGTCTTGATAAGTGTGATCAAAATTGCCACATGTGAAACAAGGTTTGGTGTTTATCACAAAGTCCTCTCCAAATTGATGAGACTTTTGGCCATTCCAATTCCTTTGATTACCTCTAATAGGCCTATACATACCAGCATATTTAAAAGTAGTCTTAGAGGGCTTTGATCCTGATTTAGATTTGCTGGAGGTTCTGGACGAACTACTCTTAGAAATTGAATCACTTCCAAATAGTCCTTCTGTTGAAAAGAGAACTGGTTTATCTTTTTTCCACTGTTTTAAAGCAATTAGTTCCTTTTCAAAGTCCCTAACAGCACTAGTTTTCACTAGTGGTTCTTTTGTTTCTAGATTATTTGGTATGTATGCATTTAAGTTAAATTCAATGTCTTCTTGCTTTTCGAAACAAGAAAGACCAGTCCAAGACAAATCTTTTCTAGGGAATGGTGCATGTATGTTGGTAGGTGGTGGTGGAATAGTAGCATGCTCATTTTTTACACCAAATCCTGTTTTGTCCCTAGGAGACTGCCCAATTTCAACTGCTTTGGTTAAATCTTTACAAGCTTTTCCAAAATTTTCAACAGTTTGTTCATCAATCTTCTTGTTAGATCTAAAGACTTCTAATTCATCAGTTAATTTCTTAATGGAACCATTATTTTCTTTAGCATCTCTCTCTAATACGACAATATGATCTCTGTAATCGTTTTCTCTTTGTTTATACTCTCTATTAATGCAAGTGATGCCTAAAAACATTATTAGTGTTAACTAATCTTTCTTAGTTTTGATCACAACAAACTATACAACACATTTAGTGTAGAACACAAAACAAATTATTTAACTAACACTATCATCAAGGTAATAATCATATCACTAACTTTTCTTAATCATACTTAGTGATCATCAAAGTGATTATCCTTAAAACTAACTTTTGTTAATATGACAAAAGATTTTTTAATAAACTTTCTTTTTAAGAAAAAGTTTTATTAAAATGGAAAATGTAAATTTGAAAATGGCATATTCCATATGCCATAAGAATATCCTTTGAAGGTTTAAAAGCCTCAAATATTCCTATACCACTAAAAGACAAAAAAAGGAGCGGACTCTACTGGGCGGTACCTTAAATAGCTAGGCGGTTCTTTAGCGATATGGAACCGCCGGGCTAGTTAAGGAACCGCACCCAGCTAGCCGTTACACTTTGTCTTCTATAAATAGTGGATCAAATCTCATTTTCCAATAACCCTCTTGGACGTTTTTCTCAGCCCCCTTTCTCTTTTCTATAGCATAATCATTAGTAAATGATCACTTAATGTGTTAAGTATGTTTACATATGATTATCCTCTTGATCCCCTCCTTTACCTTGTCCAATGAGAAGATCACTCACTAACTAGTGTTGTGATAAAGATGAATCCATGAATTAGTCATGTTCATCATATTAGCCTTTTTTATTTTTGTTGATCCATCTGTATTTATGAAATACTTGGACTAGTTGTGTTCATCCAAGCTATTTGTGAATACTTGGATTTGTTGTGTACATCCATTGCATATGTGTTTGCTTGGATTTGTGTTGTGTAGATCCAAGCTACATGTGTGTACTTGGATATGTCGAGTTGAGTTGTAATAGATTGTGTAGTAATTCTCACTAAACTATAAAGTGATGTGGTTGTGTCTTATGAGTTCTCACTAAACTTGAAAGTGATTAGTAGTTGTGTTGTGTGAAGTTCTCACTTAGCTTCAAAGTGAAGAGTCTTAAAGATTGGTTCTAGCTTTGGATTAGAACTCGACATCTAGCCTTGTGTCGTAAAATGCTGAAGTAGGCAACATCGTGAAGATTGGTTCTACCTTGAGATTAGAACTCGACATCTAGCCTTGTGTCGTTAAAGTGTGAAGTAGGTAACGTTGTGTAGATTGGTCCTAGCTAAAGATTAGGTATCGACATTTAGCTTAGTGTCGGAAAATAATCTAAGCGACGATGTAAGGCTTTCTCCGCCAAGAAGGGAGCTTGTGGATATAGTGGAAATCTCGAGTAGGTGTACTCGAGGATTGGATTAGAAACGAGGATAGAGCCTCGTTGTCGAACCACTATAAATCTTGGTGTCTTGTCATTAGGTTGCCTCTTTCCTTACTCTTTACTTATTTCATTATCATTATACTTACCTATTACCACTGGTAATGCATTTGAATTGAATCTAATCATTATGCAACTTAGCTTCAAGTGAAAGATAGTTTTGATACAAACCTAATTGAAAGTAATTTTAATTAGGTGACTAATCGAAGAGAAACTATTCAACCCCCCCCCCCTTCTAGTTTCTACAATTGGTATCAGAGCGATGGTCACTCAATATCTTTGAAGTATATTGTACTTTAAAACTTGGATCGATCCATTGTCTCCTCAAATTAGAAGGTCAAGTTGTACTAAAGTTTCTTTTTGGTCAAAACTATTTTTCTTGGAAAATAGGTCTTTTAATTGGTAATATTGGATCCCTCTTAGATTAGTAGCTTTTATGAATTTTAGATCTACTCTTTAAATGTATCTACTAGTTTTCATCTTGCTTTGTGTAGGTACTCATGAAGATCAACCATTTAATTGGTTGTGGATTGAGTTACTTGCACTTGTAGAAGACTCATCTTCATTGATCTTCAACATCTTTGAATGATGATATCAAGATGATTGGGAATGATACTAGTCCTTGAAGACTTAGTACTCATCATAGTCATTGTTGGGCACTACATTTATTTCTTGATGGATTGGAATGCTCTTTGTGGCCAAGGTACGCTTTCTTTCTTCCACACGCCCTTTGATCATTCTTTTGATCATTACTTGACTAAGTGCTTGTTCTTGGCATCCTTGCCTTGACATTTTTTTGTGGTTTGTGATTCTTTTCTTTTATCCTCTCAAACCTTCATTGCTTGGATACTTGACTCACTATGGTGATGTAGAGTGAGTTAGTAGTAGCTTAAAGTATCAAGCATGATATCCATGGTTTGCACCCATACGGTTAGTAGGCCCTTTGTAGGAGAGAAAGTGAATTAATACCTTGCTCATATTTTAGTTTAGACTAAGACTATTATTGAAAGTGATCTTAGTCTATGAATCAATATTTTCTTTGTTTTTATTCATTACCAAAGCCGTTTAACACTTCGCTGGAAAGGCACGTCTTAAACCACTATATATTAAACAAGCTCTTCGTCTCCATGATTTGAAGATTGTCATTAATCCCATGAGCATTGATCTTAGTCTTGATTCACTTCCCTTGACTTCTCTCAACTTTGCTTTTTCGCTACGAGTAGTCGTTTGTCCGTTTCGGTTCTTTTCGATCTCGATTCAACTCGTAATCCTTTATTAAGGCATATTGCTTAGTGTTATGATAATCAAATGATATTCTAAAAGGTTAAGATATATTTTTAAGTATTTTATAAAACTTGGTTTTCAAAAATTTGGCGTATTTC
Organism: Glebionis coronaria; assembly: GCA_025667525.1. Classification (NCBI taxonomy): domain Eukaryota; kingdom Viridiplantae; phylum Streptophyta; class Magnoliopsida; order Asterales; family Asteraceae; genus Glebionis; species Glebionis coronaria. The sequence continues at coordinate 253,464,663 of CM046878.1, forward strand.
TTTGATAAAAACCAGCCTCTGTAGGCGGATCTTTATCTCTTGCGGTTCAAACCCGCGGTTCTCTATCGATAAGGAACCGCGGGCAGTAAAACTTGTCAGAGCGCTAGTTTTATTAAATTAATCTTTTTCAAAATAAACCCTCTCTCTCTCCCAAAAACACACAGAAGACGGGTTCCACCTTTTCCACCATTGTTGAAGCTTCAAAAACCTTCAATCACTCAAATTAATTGATTCCAAGTTGTGGGTTTCACTCATCCTTCATCAAACATCAATTAATTGTAAGTACTTTCTTTCAATTTCATCTATTTTGTTCTAGGGTTTATCCTTTCATAATTGGGGGTTTTTAAAATTGAAATTGAATTAGAACCTTAATAGGAATATGGGTTGACATGGTTATTTTACTATGAAACCTTAGGTTCATATTCATTAAGATTTCACTAAAACTCACTTGTAGAACAAATCCGAATTTTGGCTAAATGATTTTGGTTAAAAGATGGAATTGATATGAACCCATGAAAAAATAGGTAATTGCATTGTTAATGCTTACCTAAAAACCTTGTTTTGAAAAACCAATGTTCTAGTCCATTGTTGATCCAACATAGTTCATATGTTCTTGGTTAATAATGGAAAAGATACATTGTGAACATGAGAATGATATGGATTCAATCCTTTGTTCGTCAAGAAATTGATATAACACATTCTCGTATTTTGATAGTTAATTTTATTTTTCATATGAGTGATTGGAAAAATATTTTCTTGTGTTTATATTAGGTACTAATCATGCCTTCACAATACCAAAAGGATTATCAACTCACTAAACAGTATATGCCTAACCTTTCCGACTTTTGTCACTCAACTCATCTCGCCCATACTTATTCCTCCCTTCAATCCCGTTTTTTTCATGAGGGTAGAGTTGTCCAAAAGGATATTAAGGATTATATCTACATCAAATCTATGTTTGAAAACATTGGGTTTGATTGTTTGTTGCACATTAAGGAAGACATCTATCCTCGATTCCTATAGGAGTTCTTTAGCACATACTCCGTCATTGAAAACAATGATGGAATATTTGTTAGGTTCATCTTGAACGGTCAACTCATACAATACTCTCTCGAAGTCTTCGGTCAAATTCTTGATGTCCCATTTGTAGGCACTTGTCGCTTCACGGATAAATGGAAGCTTAGTGCTCTTCTTGAATCCAACAATTGTCCTCCAAATGATCATGCGGAAATTGATCTTGACTACATTGTGGACATTGTCTCCAAAAAGCGTAATCGACCCGTTAAAAGAAGCCTTCATACTAAGGTACGTTCGGTGAAACGTCATGAGGTTCTCTTAAGCGGCCTTAATGATAATATGGTCCAATGGACCAATATCCTTAGGGAAAATGTGTTTTGTCTTGGTGGAAACCTGGATCATGTTCCAGCGTGTTTAGTGCATATGTTATTTTGCATCTTTACCAACACCAATTACAATTTGGCATAATTTATCGCTCAACGAATCAATTATGCTATTCACAAGCCTAAAACAAACCTCCCTTACGCAATGCTTCTCACTGGCCTTTTTAAAAGGGTTGGCCGTGATTTTCCAAATCTTGATCTTTCTCATTTTCAATAGGTCAAACGGGTTATGCTACCTATTCAAGAGGTATATAATAGAAAGACAAGATGTGATCGTAAATCCGACCAACAAGAGTCCAATGATGAGGACACGGACATGCCAACAAGTGATGGTGATGGCATTGGCACAAGTGCTCCCATTGGCTCTTCGAGTACTTCTCACCACTCCACAAATTTATTCGTGGACGGTTTAGATGACATTGTTTCCCCTGCTCATCATTCCTCTAGTGAAGTTCCTAATAATCTCAATATGAAGGGAACTTAACGTCAAAGTCTTCGAACCCAAGGTGATTTACATGAACATCGGGTTGAGTCAAGGAAGGGATTCAAGTACATGGGAAACATGATCAAGGGATTGGGCAAGAAAAAAGATGAAGACTTTGAATTGTTTCAATGTATACATGCTGGTAAACATGTAATGTGATGTTGAAAATTTTCTTCTTTTTACCTTATTTTGGTTGTGTATTAACTAATACTACTTGTTTGGATTATTTTTTTATCCTAATGAATATCTATGCCATCGGGTTTACGATTTGCATAGCCTTGTGCATCCTATGTGTTAGTTAGCTTCCTAGATTTTGGTCAGTAGTTAACTTTGGCTTGATAATCCTTTGGTAAAAATCTGGGCTAACCAAAGTTTGAGGAAGTACCATTTTTGAACACCTCTGGTCACGGTTCCATATTGACCCGCGGTATATTATTGATAAGGAACCGCCAACCCTAGATAAGGAACCGCCGGCTACTGTGTCCGACAGAATCTTTGCTTTACACTATTTTCCTTAATTTGTGTAAACCTTGCTTGATTCTTTGCAAAAACCTACACATTTCCTAAACTAGGTTACCTAAATTCATTATTCACATAAAATGTTTTTAACCCATTACTAGTTTGGATCATCCCCTCACCCTTTTAAACCCACCTTGTTAGCCATGTTCTTCACACATCAAACCATTCTTCCTTAACCCTTAAACCATTCATTACAACCATGGTTTCTACAAGAACCTCAAACTCATCCAAAACCGCCACTTCAAGGAAAAATCTTAAGATTAAGATTAAGTTGCCCAAACCTAACTCCTCACCCTTTTACACACCCAAAAATGAGATTGTCCCGAATCTCATCTCTTCATCAACCTAACCACCTCTTGCTCCATGCAAAACTACCTCAACCCATGGTACCAAACATTCTCATGGTTCTACCTCCTCTTCATTCCAATCTAGAATGAATGAGCTATCCTCACCCTTCACTCCAAGTAATCTCTTGGATGTGACTACCCAACCTCAACCCATCCAAAGCATTCCAATTGTGAATGACTTTGTTGATACCTTGGTGTCTTCACCATTTACCCCTCCAAACTCACCCATTTCACCCTTGGAGAGCATACCTCCACACTCACCCACATCAACCTTGGAGAACATACCTCCTCCACCTCCACCTCCCTCAAACACTACCATTTTGGGTGTTCCACTTCCCTTCTTTATGGGTGATCCTTACTTCCTTGGGTTCCTAAAAGATCATGGTTCTCATTGTCCATGTTGCCTCTACAATAACTACATCATTCAAAACCTTAGGATGGAGATGTTTGGACTTCATATGAGGTTGCAAGATTTCTTGCTCACCTTGTTTAACATGCCTCCTCCTAGGAGATGAATGGTGATTTTCTTTAAAAATATTTTTCAAGAAAACCAAGCCAAGAAAGACTACTAATCAAGACCTAGTTTTAATTTATCTTTATTTTAGTTAATTGTCTTTCTTTATTTCCTTAATGTATCTCTTTCCCTCCATGAGTGTTTTATGAGGATGAATTATGGACTTAGCTTTATGTGTTTCTATCTTTATGTGCACATTAATCAACTTTAATTCTAAATTAAAACTGAACCTAAATCTATCACAACCTCTAAAACTTGACTAAAATTGGTTCAAAATGCTATCCAAATATTTTGTCACCCTTTCTCAAGACATTCTTTGTGAATGTGTTGCTTTTATGCAACCCTAGCATAATTTAGTGCTAATAGAGGTAAAATTCCAAGATTTGCAATTTTTTGAGAAATTCTAAGTTTTTCTCAAAACCTTGGAAAATCATGGTTTCAAGTCCACTGCACGCGGCTCATTAAAGTCGCGCGGTTCCTTAAGTGATTAGGAACCGCCGGTCCCTATAAGGTACCGCGGACAGAAAGCCAAGTTTTGGCTCGTTTTTAGTCTTTCTTCATCACCCTATCCCCTATCAAGATTCCATGTTTACTAAATTTGGCTAAACATTCCTTGACACTTTACATTTGATTTTCAAACCTTTTCCTTGTCTACTTTCTTCTTATACCCCAACCTTGAGATTTCATTCTCACACCTCAACAATGCCTAACTCTTCCTTTCAAAACCTTGACATTTCATTGTCACAAACCTCCTCACCCAAAGCTTCTTCATCAAAGCTTTCTAAGAAACCGAAAATCTCGGTTCGACCTATTTGGATCAAGAAAAATGAACCCTCTTCATCCAAACCACCCAAGAACCACACCTTATCTCCAATCAAGTATTGGAATGAGACCTACTCCATTAACCCCATCACCGGAGAAAAGGAAAATCTCCCCCACCACCAAAACCTTTTGACACCCCTCAACTCAATGACCTTTCAACCTTCCATAACTCACAAGGCATTGTGAAAACATCTCCTACCCACTCTCCTCACCACCACCAAACCCTAGGTGTGATGGCCTTCCCCCATCATCCGAATTTATGTTGCATCATGGATCCTCGTGTGCTTGTTGTCGATTTCAACAAATTGAACTTGCTCATGTGTATGAGAAGTTAAATTTTCTTGAATTCCTCCTCACTCGACCTCCTCTAAAAGTTTTCGTTCCCGTAGACAAAACTTCGAATGATGCCTCGTCGTCTTATTTTTCCAACTAAAGGACTAAGCACTCTTGGAGTCAATAATACTTTAGTTGTTTTGGAGTCAATAACTTTTTAAGCAATCTTGGAAAATTATCACTATTAGAATAGCTTATGCTTTGTGGTTTATTTTCCATATCTTTTGCTTTAGATACTCATATTGTGTGTATGAATATCTACTTTGTTTGTCTCTTTCATATTTATGTAATATGAAATCTTTGTGTTGTGTTTGTTTTTCTTTGTTTGATCATTCTCTCTTCGCTTTGAGTTGATCGTGGTTAATCTTTACAATTGTTTATGGGTGATTTCATCAATTCTAAATTTTAACCCCTTGACAAATTTATCATCTTCATTGGTTGGATGTTTCTTTTCTACCTCCATTCCACCAATTGAACTTTGATTTTGTCATTTACCTCTTTGGACATACTTAGCAAATACTTGCTTCTAATTTGAGATTTCTTCTCCTTCTCCTTCAAAAGTTACTTAGTAGGTAGTGATCATATATACATGGGTGTTTCTTTTCTTTCTAATAACCTTTGTGTAGCATGTCACCATAGCTCATACACTTGGTGCCCCAAGCAAGGGGGAGCAACCACCAAGGAGGAGCTACTAGCAAAGTCCGGTTCTCTTCAAAGACTTATGCTTACCTTATTGCTACGACAAAGGGGAAGAAATGATAGTGATAAACTCGTTAATAATTCGATATTTTGTGTTTCTACGTAAATGAGTTTATAGTTTGTCGTAACCAAAAAGGGGGAGATTGTTAATGCAAGTGATGCCTAAAAACATTATTAGTGTTAACTAATCTTTCTTAATTATGATCACAACAAACTATACAACACATTTAGTGTAAAACACAAAACGAATTATTTAACTAACACTATCATCAAGGTAATAATCATATCACTAACTTTTCTTAATCATACTTAGTGATCATCAAAGTGATTATCCTTAAAACTCACTTTTGTTAATATGACAAAAGGTTTTTTAATAAACTTTCTTTTTAAGAAAATGTTTTATTAAAATGGAAAATATAAATTTGAAAATGGCATATTCCATATGCCATAAGAATATCCTTTGAAGGTTTAAAAAACCTCAGATATTCCTATCCTACTAAAAGATAAAAAAAAGGAGCGGACTCTACTGGGCGGTACCTTAAATAACTAGGCGGTTCTTTAGCGATATGGAACCACCGGGCTAGTTAAGGAACCACGCCCAGCTATCCGTTATACTTTGTCTTCTATAAATAGTGGATCAAAACTCATTTTCTAATAACCCTCTTGGACGTTTTTGTCAGCCCCCTTTCTATTTTCTATAGCATAATCATTAGTAAATGATCACTTAATGTGTTAAGTATGTTTACATATGATTATCCTCTTGATCCCCTCCTTTACCTTGTCCAATGAGAAGATAACTCACTCACTAGTGTTGTGATAAAGATGAATCCATGAATTAGTCATATTCATCATGTTAGCCTTTTTATTTTTGTTGATCCATTTGTATTTATGAAATACTTGGACTAGTTATGTTCATCCAAGCTATTTGTGAATACTTGGATTTGTTGTGTACATCCATTGCATATGTGTTTGCTTGGTTTTCTGTTGTGTAGATCCAAGCTACATGTGTGTACTTGGATATGTCGAGTTGAGTTGTAATAGATTGTATAGTAGTTCTCACTAAACTATAAAGTGATGTGGTTGTGTCTTGTGAGTTCTCACTAAACTTGAAATTGATTAGTAGTTGTGTTGTGTGAAGTTCTCACTTAGCTTCAAAGTGAAGAGTCGTAAAGATTGGTTCTAGCATTGGATTAGAACTCGATATCTAGCCTTGTGTCGTAAAATGGTGAAGTAGGCAACGTCGTGAAGATTGGTTCTACCTTGAGATTAGAACTCAACATCTAGCCTTGTGTCGTTAAATTGTGAAGTAGGCAACATTGTGTAGATTGGTCCTAGCTAAAGATTAGGTCTCGACATTTATCTTAGTGTCGGAAAATAATGTAAGCGACGATGTAAGGCTTTCTCCACCAAGAAGGGAGCTTGTGGATATAGTGGAAATCTCGAGTAGGTGTACTCGAGGAGTGGAGTAGAAACGACGATAGAGCCTCGTTGTCGAACCACTATAAATCTTGGTGTCTTGTCATTAGGTTGCCTCTTTCCTTACTCTTTACTTATTTCATTATCATTATACTTACCTATTACCATTTTTAATAAATTTGAATTGAATCTAATCATTATGCAACTTAGCCTCAAGTAAAAGATAGTTTTGATACAAACCTAATTGAAAGTAATTTTAATTAGGTAACTAATCGAAGAGAAACTATTCAACCCCCCTTCTAGTTTCTACACTATCTTATATTGGACTCTAATTGTTCTCAGGCACGTTTGTAGTTATCAAGATCATTATCACAATTAATGTAATCAACTTTTAACTTTTTATTTGATCATTCAATGACTCAGTATTTTTTTCTACAAGCTTTAGTACAATATGAATCATCATATACCTCATTGTCTGAACTAGAGCTTGACATAGCCATAAGAGCAAAATCTTATTTTTTCTCTTCAACAACTAATGCTTGATTTCTTTCAACACTCTCTGTCATAGCACTCCAGTCCCATCCACATGCTCCATCTATCCCTTGCATGGCTACCATAGCCTTAACACCAGAATCATCATCCCTGCTTTCCTTCCTATAGCTGCTTCCATTCTTTGGCCCTCTACACTCCCTAGCAAAATGGCCTTTCTTGCCACAGTTGAAGCATTCTACCTTTGTTTTGTCAAATCCAGCTACATCAGAAGGATTGATGGAAATCTTCTTCCCATACTTCTTGTAAAATCTGTTGGCTCTCATGCTGAGTAGAGCCATGTTCCACTTAATGTCCATCTCCTCTAGTCCTTGCTTGCTGATTTGATTCAGATCTTCATGTAACACAGTAGATCCTTGAGATGCTATGAAAGCACAAGCAGTATCAAGACTGAAGGTAGCAGGCCTTTCTTCATCATAAGATGGTCCACACCTTGCAGCAGGGGAATGGTTAGCAGGGGAAACTTCAATCCCACTGCCATTAGAGATCCCACTGCTGTGAGATATAAATACCATGTTAGCAGGGTGATCAACAGTTCCACTTGAATTTGTAGGAATAGTACCTAATGCCTTCATCTCATTCACCACATGCTCAAAGACCTTCAGGTTGTTGTAGATGTCATCAGTGTTCTTATCATCAATGTCATCTCTGTTTTGCCAAATGGCTTTGTATACAAACCATTCCTTTTGTAGGCTGTTAAGGAATCTAGCATTCACTTGTTCTCTAGACACCTCAATATCAAAGAATTCCAATTGAGCATCAAGATCTTGAAGCCTATTGTAGATTGAACCATATGCTTCATCACCATTTGATTTTAAAAAAACAAACTAGTCTATCACCTGATTCTTTTTCTTCTTCTTGGTTGCCTCATTTTCTTCCAAATGTATTACCAATAGCTTCCTAGAGTTCCTTATCCGTATTATACTTTCTGAACCTTAGCTGATGTCTATCAGGTAGAGCCAACAGCAAAGAACTGTGAGCCCTGACATCATGCCTTCTTGCTAGTATCTCCTTGTCAACAAGAGCAGCAGACTTCTTCTTGCTGTCACCTTTGGAGCTTTCACCTTTTTCTTCTCCCTTATCTTTTTCTTTAACTGGTATAGTGTTGGAAAATTGATCACCAAACTCTATGATCTCCCATAGAACATAGTGTTCCATCTTGAGGTATTGTTGAATCCTGAACTCTCATAATTCAATGTTTTCAGGATCCAGAATGGGTAGTTTGTGAGAGTTGTTGTTGGTTGAGGATGAATGAGAATCTTAAGACATGGTTGATGTTGGTTATGAGACATGTTTTGTTCTTGGTTTAATCAAAGTTTCTCAACAAGCTCTTATACCACTTGTTGATCCCAAACTCAGATCTTAAACCTTAGCTTGTTTAAGGGTTGTGATAGAAAGAATAAATTCAATCTAACACTAGAGAAACTTTGCAACACAAACAAGATGCGGAATATAGTGTTTAGCACAAGAACAAATGTTTAAATCAAACGTTGAACTTTAATATATCATAGATATGCGAATACCCAATAATGGTATTAGGGTTACAAAACCTTAAAGTATGAAATGAAATGAACAGAGAAAGATGTGTTTTTCATGACAACCTAGTGGTTCATTTTATAGCACAAGGACCCACGTACAAGATCACTACTAACAAACTAGGAAACTATCTTGGAGTAGTAACTGAAACGCGTTATGATTTCTTCCAACTTTATCTTAGTAGCAGGGTCTTTGACTTTAGCAGGGGGACCAATCCCCTGCCTTTGTTTTTCAGCAAGAGGAACTTACTCTAGCAGGGGAAACTCTGACAAACTAGAAGGGGGAACTAACACTCTTATATTTATTCCCAACATATTATTTTTAATAAAATCGTATAACATATAGTTTATTTAATTAACATGTTATAATTAATAAACTATATTATTAATCAAATGACTTAGTATATTTAATCAGTAAAACTTAAGTTTATTTTATTAGCTTGTTAATCAGCTTATTTCTAATTATGGAAACTTTCTATTTCAGGAAACTTAATATTTTTAGAAACTTTATATTTTTAGAAACTTATCTATTTTAAGAAGTTAATCTATTTTTGGAAACTTTCTGTTTTTGAAAACTTTCTATTTTTGGAAACTTTCTATTTTAGGAAACCTGCTATTTTTAGAAAGTTACTTATTACTACACAACAAGTATAATAATACAAGAAATACAAGTAATATTTAATCAAAATATACAGAATACATGATAAACACAATATAACGTTAAAATCAGTAAAGCAAGACATGAACATATAAAACAAGCTAAGACATGATATAAAACCAGTTACGTACTCAGTAATCAGAATACTTATACACGTATACTATTTATGTAGCATTAGTGAGATCGAAGTAGGACTCTCTTCCATTCGTCTTCTTCGTTCATTGGACACAAGGTACGGATTCTTCGTCCTTCAGTATGGACATTCTTTCCTTATTAGGATTTCCCCGTATGCAGCCAACTGTTTTCCCAAGATATGTTTTATATGTTTTGATTTGATTATGTTTAGTTTAAATGCCTAAGCCATATACATGCATGACCAGTTCCACCTAGTTATGGAGGTACCATAACCATAACACTGGAGGCACCAGTGTTATGACTTCACCACGGCGGAGTGATAGCTCGTGGCGTCCCTTTCAGCTTTTGGCCATATTATTATATTATCATGTGGGGCGTATGTGTGCATCCTAGGTTACATGTTTTAGCAGATTATTCAGGTGAATGTGGTGTGTTCCTTTCATCCTTCACAAGTAGTTGATCCCTCCTACCGAAACTTATATTAATTAGAGGCAACCCGTCTAATTGCATGATGAGGTCACCCCTCCAAGTATTCATGCACGTTGATATTTCATGACCTATATTGGCTTAATGGTTAACATGTTAAACAATTTTAAAAGATAAACATCAGGCTTTTCAAACTATAAAACCAGTTTTACTAAGCTATACAAGGTTTTCCAGGACTTAATCAATTCCGCTGCTATATGTTGTTTATGCTTATGTTTTCATTCTATGCTTGTATATCCATGCACTGAGCGTTATGCTCAGCCGTTTTCCTTTCATGTTCCCAAACGGCAGGTACTCTGGGACGATCGTAGACTTTAAGCGTACGTGCATATGGATTGGAAGCTTTCTAGCCTTCATTAATTTATGCATTCTATCATACATTTTGCTACTTATTTCTATGGGCATTTTTTAGTCCTTTTCCTTTACAATACTTATGTTTGTGTATGATGAGCTTATACTTTGGGGTACCGATGTTTGTTTCCGGTATTTCCTTTATGGTCATGTAATGTTTAAGACATTTTTCCTTGTATGCTTTGATGACACGCCATAATCACGCGTGACATTCCATTTACCAAAATGGGGTGTTAAAATTATGGTATCAGAGCCAAGGCTTCGACCTGTAGGCTCTCAAAACACGACATGTGATTAGTGGGTAGTCAATATGGTCTTCCTAGAACTGACAGTCGGTTTTCATGCATTCATTGTTTTCATGCATTCATATATATGTTAGTCGTAGGTTTATGACTAAGTAATGGTTGGTACAGGACTGACCCTATTTAGTCGCATGTGCTTTTATCGAAACTTTTAACTTTGGGACCGACCCATTGGCGCCCCCTCGCCATGTCTTTTGTTTTGGGTGAACTGACCATAGGCGTTCACTCTCGTGCATATAAAAGTTTTCATAAAACTGCATTATGCATTCATGTACTAGTTTTCCTGCATAAAATTTTTCTCATGATTTATTGGTATAAATTTTTTTCATGTGTATATTTTATGTTTGATCAGTTTAATCATGTATTTTGTTTGATACTGTCAGATGCTTCTCACACGCGAGCAAGAACAACTCAATGCAGCAGTCCAAGCTGTGATGTAAGCTTTGCTACCTCAGCTGAGGAACGAAATCAGGGCTGAGGTGCAGGCTGCCAACAATCAGCAACAACACCCAGTACCTCCTCCTCCTCCTCCAGCAACATTGGTCACATGGCTGGAGAGATTCAACAGGCAACGTCCTCGATCCTTCGAGAGAACTGATAGCCCCAGTGAAGTTGAAAGCTGGTTGGCTTATATCGAGAAGATATTCGATGCAATGGGCTGTGACCCCGTATTCAAGTCGAGGTTGGCCTATTACAAGTTCGAAGGTGATGTGCTAGGATGGTGGAAGGCAGTTAAGCAGTCTGAGGGAGGTGACAATTGGATGGCTGGTTTAACGTGGGCTCAGTTCAGGGAGTTAGTGATGGGACAGTTCTTCCCGAAGGCTGTGCAAGACAACTGAAGAGGGAGTACCATGGAATCAGGCAGAGAGCTGGGGGGAATAGCAACGAGTTCATGCAGCACTTTCTTCGTTTGGCTGGTTTTCTTGGCGCAGCAACAGGTACTGCCGAAGAGCAAGCATACCACTTCCGGTGGGCTCTTCGTACATCGGTCGCCAACAACTTGGTGTGTGCTACTATCAACATGGTGGCACAAGTTTCCGATGCAGCACGTAAGCTGGAGATGCTGCAAGAAAGAGAAGAGTTCGGGGAAGCAAAAAGACCCGAGAAGAGGTATTTATTCGTTATTCAGCGGTGACCATTCTGAATTCTTTCAGTATTATCCTATATTTATATCTCTTTAAACTGCATCTTTCAGGCAGAAGACTGGGGACCAGTCTCAACCGGCTACTCAGCAACAGCCTACTCAGCCCAAAGGTAACGGTCAGACTCAAGACCGTTCTGCTACGGATAGGCGTGGCGGTAATGATAATTACTGTAGCAACGCTGGAAACTCCAACAGCAGCAGGTCCTTACACTTACTCATTTCCTTATGTTACATGTGATATTTCATAATTCTGACACATTAGCAATCTTCTACCATGAATCATGGTAACGGGAGGGACCAGAACAAAAGAGGTTTACAGCGTAGCCGTCCAGCTATCACTGGTATTACATCTTACGATTTTTCCACATTGTCCTTTTGTGCCTATAAACCATGTCTCATGTATACTCTTCTTAACAGGCTCCCAGCCAGCAAGGGCACCTGCTGGAGGGTATACTCACCCTCTTTGCACTACCTGCAACTGTAGGCACCCAGGGCCATTTCGCCGCGACAGCGACGCATGCTACAAGTGTGGCCTTACTGGTCAGCGCATGAAGGACCACCGCAAGGGCGAGATGGAGGGCACATCTGTACATGTTGATTCTAAGCCGCCTCATACTAGTGGACGCGTTTATACGACTTCTCGCGACCAGGCCAACAAGTCTATTGGTACCATCACTAGAATCTTGTATATGTATGGTCAAGCTGCATGTGTTTTATTTGACACGGGTGTTATCATTCGGTCATTTCTACTGCTTATACTAAGAATGTTAGGATATCCCCTATGGCATTAGAGAATGTACTAAACATTTCCACGCCTTTAAGAGACTTTGTACGCATAACCCATGTGTAGAAGAGCCTTCCCTTAGATTTTGACGACAAGATTCGTCCTGTTAACGCACTTCCTCTGGACATGAGTGATTTTGACATGATATTGGGCATGGACTGGCTATCCAAACATCACGCCACCATAGACTACCATACATATCGGGTCATCTTCGGTGATGTAAATGCACGAGAGTACATTCACAACGGGTTCATACCCGGAAGGTCTGTACAAATAATCTCGACTTTGCAAGCACGTGCATTACTTTCACATGGTTGCGAGGGCTATCTAGCTACTGTTCATGACATGGATGCTGAATCTACATCAATTCAGAATCAGCCAATAGTGTCAGAATTTCCTTATGTGTTTCTAGAAGAACTTTCGGGCATACCACCTGCACGTGAAGTGGAGTTTAATATTGAGCTCATCCCAGGAGCTAAGCCAATATCCTAGGCTCCTTATCGCATGGCTCCCATAGAGCTGAAGGAGTTAAAGGAACAACTGTAGGAACTGTTAGAACACGGTTTCATTCGACCTAGTGCTTCTCCATGGGGCGCACCTGTTCTGTTCGTAAAGAAGAAGGACGACAGCATGCGTCTATGCATAGATTATCGTGAGCTTAACAAGATCACCATCATAAATAGGTATCCGCTGCTACGCATTGGTGACTTGTTTGACCAACTCCAAGGGGCCAAACATTTCTCCAAAATTTATCTGAGGTCGGGCTATCATCGGTTACGGGTTAAGGAGCAGGACATCGCCAAGACTACTTTCCGTACACGTTATGGGCACTATGAATTCGTAGTCATACCTTTTGGCCTTACCAATGCTCCAGTTGTTTTCATGGGTCTAATGAACCGTATCTTCCATGAGTTCCTGGACATGTTCGTCATTGTCTTCATTGACGATATCCTGATTTTCTCTAAGTCTAAGGAGGAACACGAAGACCATCTTCGTACAGTATTCTAGATTCTTCGCAAGAAGTAGTTGTATGCTAAATTCTCCAAGTGTGAGTTCTGGTTAGACAAGGTAGCGTTCTTAGGTCACATTGTATCAGCAGAAGGAATCACTATGGATCCAACAAAGGTTGAGGCTATTACCAAGTGGCCAAGACCGACATTAGCGACTGAAGTCCGTAGTTTCCTAGGCTTAGCTGGTTACTACCATAGGTTCATAGAGAACTTTTCCCGTTTAGCACTGCCATTGACCAAACTGATGCGGAAAGGGGAGAAATACATCTGGACGGAAGAAAGAGAGAAGAGCTTTGAAGACCTAAAGCAGAAGTTAGTATCTGCACGATTCTTACTCTCCCATCTGGTACAGGTGTATTTCAAATCTATAGTGATGCTTTAGGGAAGGGACTTGGCTATGTTCTCATACAACATGGGAAAGTGATTGCATACGCTTCACGGTAGCTTAAGCCTTATGAGGAAAATTATCCTACGCATGACTTGGAACTTGCAGCAGTCGTGTTTGCTTTGAAGATTTGGAGGCACTACTTGTATGGAGAATCATGTGACATCTTCACGGATCACAAGAGCCTGAAGTACATCTTCACTCAGCTTGAACTGAATATGAGACAGAGGAGATGGTTAGAGCTGTTGAAGGATTATGTCATTAATCTGCAATATCATCCCGGCAAGGCGAATGTAGTGGCAGATGCACTTAGTATAAAGTCTAGTATGATAAACGACATTAAAATTGAGGAGGAAATTATAAGGGACTTAGAGCGACTAGACATCGAGATCATGGTACGTGGACAACACGGTTACTTGGCTAATCTTAGAGTGGAACCTGAGTTACTCCTCTAGGATCAAGGAAGCTCAGAAGGATGATGATGAAATTTGGGTGATCATTCAGAACTTAGAACAGCATACAGAATTTCGTGTAGACGAAGACGATATCTTATGGCAGGGCACGAGACTTTGTGTTCCTAATGATCAAGAACTCCAGGAAGCATTGTTAGTTGAAGCTCATAGATCCCCATTCTCCATTCATCCTGGTTCGACCAAGATGTACCACGACATCAAGCTATACTTTTGGTGGAGTGGTATGAAACAGGATGTTGCGACTTACGTCTCCAAATGTCTTACCTGCTAGCAGGTTAAGATCGAGCATCAGCGGTCTAGTGGTTTACTACAACCGTTAGACATTCTAGAGTGGAAGTGGGAAAAAATCACCATGGATTTTGTTACCGGTCTTCCGCAAACAAAGAGGAGGCATGATGCGATTTGGGTTATCGTTGATCGACTTATTAAGTCAGCTCATTTCTTACCGATCCACAAGAATGATCCGGTCAGTAAACTCGCTGATACTTACAAGAAGGAGATCATGAGTCTTCATGGTGCTCCATCCAGCATCGTCTCGGATAGAGATCCTCGTTTCACTTCGCGATTCTGGAAGAGTCTGCAGAAAGCTTGAGGTACAAAACTTAAGCTTAGCACGACTTTTCATCCTCAAACAGACGGGCAATCGGAGCGAAAGATTCAGGCATTAGAAGACATGTTGAGGTCATGTGCATTGGAATGGATAGGAGATTGGGACGATTACATCAGTTTGGTAGGGTTTGCATACAACAAAAGTTGGCACGCTAGCATTAAGTGTGCTCCATTCGAGATGTTGTATGGCAGAAAGTGTCGCGCCCCAATCTGCTGGAATTAGGTTGGTGAGCGAACACTTGAAGGACCAGAAATGATAGAGTTGACCAACGAGAAGGTCGTTGTAGCTAAGCAGAAATTGCAAGAGGCACGTTCACGTCAGAAGAGTTATGCCGACAAGCATCATAGGGACTTACATTTCAACGTAGGAGATCACATCTTTCTTAAGGTATCGTCGGCACGTGGCGTTAAGCTTTTTGGAATCAAAGGGAAGCTCAGTCCTTGATTCATCGGACTGTTTGATGTCATTGAGCGAGTCGGTGAAGTATCTTATCGTTTAGCATTACCTCTACATCTTTCTCACGTTCACGACGTTTTCCATGTGTCCTTACTCATAGGGTACAAGTATCATCCCCTTCACATGGTTTAGTATCCACTGGAACAGATTCGTGAAGATCTTACCTTCATATTGGAACCCGAACGAGTTCTTGACAAGCAAGAACAAGTCATGAGGAAGAAGACGATCCCATTCGTCAAAATCCTTTGGATGGACCATACCGAGCGGGAAGCCACTTGGGATACCGAGGAGTCTATCCGTACTTCTTACCATCATTTCAAGTTTTGAATTCGGGTATGTTCCTCTTTTCAGTTTATTTTATCTATAATTTGGGGACGAATTATTCTTTTTTGGGGGGAAGAGTTGTAAACCCGCATGCTTTTACCATGAACAGTACACTTATAACCGTACGTACAGGATTAAAACTTTCTGTTTATAACATGAATACGTTTCACGGATATAAATTACAAGAACTACGTACGTATTAAGGCACGATAATTATTATCAATAATTATTAAAATCACGAACATGAAATCATGAACGTAGAATCATGCACATATAATTATGTATTTACGTGTATTATTATTACGATTACGTACAAGTATTTATAATAACACGAATATTTAATAATAACGTAACGTAAATACGAACACACGAACACGTAAATAATTAGAACACGGAAAAGCTACGGGTTTCTCTTGGTGGGCCCTACAAGCTGCGGCAACAAGGAGAAGAGGGGGCCCAGCCCATTTGTTTTTACTAAATAAACAAATAAGGAAAAACATTATTCATTCACAGAAGAATTTTACAAAAAGCAAAAGCCCTAATGTTTCTCTCTCTCTTCTTGGCCGGAGGCTACATCAAGAACAAGGGGTGTTTGGTTGGTTTTGATTAAAGAGATCTGTTAG
This sequence comes from Glebionis coronaria, assembly GCA_025667525.1. Classification (NCBI taxonomy): domain Eukaryota; kingdom Viridiplantae; phylum Streptophyta; class Magnoliopsida; order Asterales; family Asteraceae; genus Glebionis; species Glebionis coronaria. The sequence continues at coordinate 253,481,022 of CM046878.1, forward strand.
AAGTATTTAAAGTGATGGTCATATAATACACCGTTGCAAAGCTCGTGGAAAAAGCTACTTAATGGTGTTGAGAGTTCTATGTTATTGTTATGAATGTAACAGTAATTAGTCTCGAACACACAAATGAGGAAGGCCTCCTAATCTTGTAAGCCTTAGTATAAAAGGCATAACCATCCTCATTTGTGTAGGTGTCTCCTATAGTGCCTTTCCTTCCTTCTTGTGTTAGAGAGAGAAACTCTCCTTAGTTTCTCTCACTAGGAACACACTCCTTGTATCTTTCTCTTTCTTCTTCATCTAATCTAATATTCCATTCTTAGCTTTAATCGTGTTCTTCATCATCTCTATTTCTTGTTCTATATAGTTGTGTTCTTCATCAACTCTCCTCGAAAAGATATTCTAAATAAAATAGGGGAGTATATGAGCATACAGTTTTGAAATAGCTTGAAAACTTATGCTCAAAACCGAGAAAACTAAATTTCCCGTTGTTGAGGAAAAATGTACATAAATGAACATTTTCCTTGAGTTCATGAGCTTAAAACTTTGAATGTTTTAATATAAGCCCATGATCAAGAAAAAAATTAATTTCTCGTTGATGAGGATTAGTTATAGACTTTCCTTTCTTTGGGGACCGAGTGATAGTCTGACATGTGACTATTAGCCATTTTGTTGAGCTCAAAACTTTAAATGTTTTGTGACAAGCTCAACCCGTGATAGACTGCTCTACCCGTTATTAAGATAAGTTATCTTTAAAGATACACTATCCTTTATTTGAAGTTCGAGTTAAAGTCTGACATTTAACTATAAGTCGTTTTCATGAGCTTAAAAACATGGAATGGTTTTATTGAAAGCTCATGACCGAGAAAATTTGAGTTTCTTGTTGTTTAGGATAAGTTATCATCCATGATTAACTTTCCCTTCTTTAAGGCACGAGTCACAATCTGAAGTAATTGCAAATCATTTGAAGAAAGATAGAAATGACATATTTTGAAAACATTTTAACTTTCATTCGAGCAATATGTACACACCCGTGTCGTTATTGAGCGACATTTCTAGGCACGTCCATATTATCGAAACTGAAAGACATGTCGAGAAGAATATTTTTTGTATTTTTGAAAGATTTTTCGTTTTTTATTTTGTTTTTATAGGTTTTATATTTTTGTATTTTGATTTTTTCAATGTTTTTCGAAAATAATACAAAATAGACCTTTGTACAGCAGAAGAAGGTGATGTCGAATGTACAGAATTGGAACTCTGTGAAGAAATGAATTCAAAATCCGCTAAAGAACCTGTAATGACTGAAGAAGAGTTTGCACAAATACTAGTGTTAGGAGTAACAAATTCATTTTCTACATTCAGACCACTCGCATTAGTGCTGGAGCAGGTTTCATCACTCATTTCGATGGGAATCCACTTAAGACCAATTTCCTTGAAGATCCTACCCATTGGTTTCCACTGAAGACTAGAGCGAGGAGAAGTGTTCTCTTGAACAACGGAAGACTTCTTTGGAGAGAAACTAGATCCTGCATTGATCCGCCTTGAAGCTTTCTTAACATTTCTGTTCTGTGTGACTGGTGTGGATCTCCTTGTTGTCTTATGGGATTCTGCATTCTTTCTCTGTGAGGAGGCACAAGAGTTTACGTTATAGTGGTATTGCAGAATGGAATGAGCATGGTTTCCATGGTGAATGCCCTTTTTGCACGTGGGGCATACATGGAGTTTGGGATTCTCAAAAGTCCTTGGGTACCTAGGTTTTGTTGTATGTTCAAGCACCTTGTTCGATACACGACTACTCATTGGTGGTTACCAATTCCTAGGTTGCTGGTAAGGGATCCTAGGTTTTGGTTGACTACCGTTAGGAGTGTGTTGAACTCTAGCTTAGGATCCTAGGTTTTGGTTACTAGGTGGTGAATACATAGTGTTTACTTTCTGAATATACCCTTTTAGCATACCCTTCCCTAGATTGTTGGGTTGAACAACATCATTTGACCCTTTAGATTCCTTTGTGGGCGTAAGAATCACATGCTTGGGAGTACTCTTAGGAGTAGTGGAAGGTGCATTCACATGGTTGGGTTTAGAAAAAGTGGGTTTTCTAAATGGTGGAACATAGGGTGATATGGCTGGTTTTGGAACAATTGATTGCACATCGGTATTAGGGTGTAACCTAGAAACATTAGAAGGCGTTTTTCCTAAGATAGATGGCTTTGGTACTTTGTACACATTGGGTTGTCTAATAACTGATTTTACAACCTTAGGTTTCACAGTTTTTCCACCCATCTTTCCAACAAGTTTCATCAACTCACTGATTGCGATGTCTTTGTCTTGCAACTGAGCTTTGAGATCAGAAATATCCTTACTCTTTTCATTCAATTCACGAAATGATTCAGATAGTTTTACTTATAAATTATTGTTATCTGGAACTTTTACAAGTTTGTTTTGCAAAGCAAGTTCAAGAGAATGACAATGTTTCTGAAGAAAATCATATCGGTGTTGAAGAATCGTGAACTCTTTTTGATTAAAATTTGTTGAAGGCTTAATTTCACGACATTCACCTCCTAACTGAGCTTGCAGTTGTTCGATTTTTTGTTGCATCTCATTGTAAGCTTTATCATACGAAAGTTTTTCATCCTTACATTCATCACATTTTTTGACATATTTATTCCAAAGATCGGTGAATTCGTTGTCCTTTTTGATGACATAAGACTCCAGTTTCTCTTTCGTACAGTCAAGATCATTTTGGAGAGTTTCATTATCCGACACAGAGATATTAACCGCAACGGGGTTACTATCATCACAATCACCACTGTCACTTGCTTTCGAGAGACGTGCAAGGTCGCTTTCTAAAACTTTAATTCTATCAAGAGATTCATCAGCCTCCTTCGCCAAAGATTTAAAGTCTTCAGTAAATTTGGCTAGTTCTTTTAGAAAAGCGTTTTCAAGATTGCTTATCCTAGCATCAACTTGATTAATAATCGGATTGATTTCGGTATGAAGCCCTTTTTGTAACTCGACATGAATGGGTGATGTAAAATTTCCTCCAGTAATTTTAAAATTAACCACACGCTTAAGAATGACAAAATTATCTTTGAGCTCGTTTAGATAGCTTCGTGCAACACTCGGTTTAGGAGGATCATCCAACAATTCCTCACTTGGTATCAAAAGCATTTCAATAATCGTTTTAGATCGAACAAAAATAGTTGGAGGATTAACTTCTAGATAATAAATGGGTGTCACTTCTTTATCAAGCTTTTTCATTCTTAAACGAGCCTCTACTGCAAGTTCAGTAGTTTCCTCAGAATCATGCACACTAGGAGGATCATGCTCATCAGAAAAGAGCACACTACCATTATATAGAGTTTGATTTGTGGCCTGAACTTGCTTAAGATATCCGGGATTAGAAGGAAGAGGACAACCTATAGCCAGTTTGTATCGAGTGTAGTTCATCTCGTTCACTTTTGGTGCAAGCATATTTATCGTCTTCATAGTTTGACCACGTTTTACCAAAAGTTTGTCTAGTTCCCTAATCGTATCCTGAGCTTTGCAAAAATCCTCAAGAAGCCCACCTTCCAGAATTTTGAAATCATGTTTCATATTTTTTCGTTTTTCTTTTAAATCAAAAATAATAGATTTTTCAGTTGAAAGCTGTTTATTAAGAGAGGTGATTTCATCATTCAATTCACTTATCTTTTCAGAACTACTTAAATGTAATGCATTTAATTTCTCAATGGTGCATTTTTCTTGATAAAAAGATGTAGCATGAGCTTGTTCAAGTTCCTTGATTTTAGCATGATGAATCTCAAAACTTTTCTCCCATTCCTTATATCCCGCAAGCTCAGTGGTCAATTTGGCATTAGTTTCTCTAAACTTATTATTAACCACATTTGCATGAGCAACACCCTTGGCAAGCTTATCAAATAATGATTTATAATACGCATGCGTCTCGTCAGGAAGGGTTGTAGGCTGGGCTACTTGATCTCCACTAAGGTCCACACTAGGCGCATTAGAAATAATATTGCTATTATTTGTTTGCACCCCGTGTGTCTCAGTGGAAGGCTCAAGTGACTTAGTATACTCTTCCTCCTGATTAGACATATTATATAACTCATTATCATTGAGACGTGGGTGTACCTCAGAGGAACCGTCTGAATCATACACAGGAGCTCCGTCAGGTTGAATTACCGATGTTGATGATTGCTGCGAATTAGCCATCAAGATGGAGTCCGTAGCCACCTCTTCTTCCTCATCATATGCTGCTGCAGATGCCATGAGATCAAACTCTTCAGCAAGAAGTGGAATTCATGCTTCTTCCTTTTGTGCTATAAGAAGCTGAGACTGGAAATGGGCATCATTCCTCTTCTTTCTTGCATGGCTATCACGATGCTCAATACCCGAAACATCACTATCTTGTTGATACGTCATAGTAGAAGTCGTGTGAAAGACAGGATCTCAATTCGTAGAAAGCGTGTTTTGGAGTCTCAACAAAACCAAACTTTGTCGAAATTTTCCAGACCGACAAAAATTACCTCAGTCCGATATAAAATAAACCGAAAAATTTTTGAATTACCAAATTTTGAATTCAAGTTAGAAATAGCCAATAACTAAAATTTTGAAAAAGAAAAATTTTTGTCAAAAATAAAACCGAAAAATGGCCTAAAAATTTGATTTTTTGGTCGAAAAAATTTTCGCATCGCCAAAATATGAAACCGAAGCTTAAATGGCCTAAAAATGGTCTAGGAAAAAGTAAATTTTACTTGGGTTTTCTTGCCACGTCTAGATAGTGGCTAAGTCTGAAAAATACTCGAACAAAATATCCATCGGACTGTCCATCAGAATACCATCGGAATGTTCTATCAGAATGTGGATCGGAATGTGTCATCGGAATGTTCTCTCGGAAAGGTATCGGAATATCTGTCGGAATAACTGAGTTCAACACCTATGGGAATCCGTATCGGAATGTGTATCGGAATAATAGCTTGCAACACTTATTGGAATCCTTAACGGAATATGTATCGTAATAATAAACCCTTATCCGATGGATTCTGTCGGAATATAGAAACCCTTTTCTGATGGATTCTATCAGAATACGAGTACATTTCCGAGACTATAGGTAAAAAAAATGAGTTTTTTTACAAGAAATCCGTGGTTTTAACCAACCCAAAGCACCCAAAACTCTACCACAACTATGTAGAAGATATATGGATCACTTGGAATAACAAAGACACGAAAAAATTTGATCTAACGCTCACGAATTTCAAGAAAACAAGGACAACACCAAAGAGCTAACCACGAATCCCTTGGCGAATGATACCACTTGTAGGATTCATGCACACGACTATATAGAACAATAAATAGAGATGATGAAGAACACGATTAAAGCTAAGAATGGAATATTAGATTAGATAAAGAAGAAAGAGAAAGATACCAAGAGTGCGTTCCTAGTGAGAGAAACTAAGAAGAGTTTCTCTCTCTAACACAAGAAGGAATGAAAGGCACTATGGGAGACACCTACACAAATGAGGATGGTTATGCCTTTTATACTAAGGCTTACAAGATTAGGAGGCCTTCCTCATTTGTGTGTTCGGGACTAATTCCCATTACATACATAACAATAACATAGAACTCTCGACACCATTAAGTAGCTTTTTCCACGTTTTATCACTAGTTACACAAAAATTTCAATTTCATGCAATTTTTGAGGGGGAGAATAGTGATTAAAATGTGATCAAAATGTTTTACTTTGGATAAGATCTTTGAGATAAGTACTTTCTCGTCCTAACATGTGCAAAATGTTCACTTAAATTCTTTCGCATTTTGATGCACATGTGTAGGGGGAGCGATTGTGGTGACTTGGAAAGTTTTTATGGTTACGATATATATACCTTCAACATAATTATTCACGACGATATTGGTGTCAAAAGGTGGCTAGGTAGTCGTCCTATGATCCAACCAGAACCGGAGGGATCTTCCCAGGGACAATCTATTAGAACTTATAAGTCCTTAGGAAAGATGGAGTAGTTGAGTGTACGGGAATAATGCCGACTAATGACTTAAGCTAGCACTGGAACAATCACAACAAGGTGCTAGTTATGACGTCTTGGTAAGCATTGAAGGAGTTGAAGAATGAAAAAGAAATGTAAGGATAAAGGGTGTAAAGAAACCAGCCCTCCATACAACCTAGGCAGAAACCGGGTCAATACATCTACTATCAGAATCACTTTGATAATTTCTGATACTGAAGACAAAGCATCATGGACCCAGTGATGCAATGCACAACCCCTCCCAGTCTACTTAACCTTCTCTCAAAAGAAGTTTGTTTTATTGTCACGCAGTTCATCTCATTTCTATCAACTTTCTCACTCCGAGATAGTAGATATTGAAAAGGTGACAGTCTGCTCCAGCCTCTGATCACCAAATATCAATTGTTTTTCATCACTAGAACACATGCGATAATTTATAGAGTCCTACGCTCTATCCTTGTGATATTGCTAGAACATTCAGAGTGATGCTCATTAGTATTCATAGTGATGAATGGAAATCCTTCTAGTGTTAACATCAAATAGCACTTCGGTAGGTCATATGTAAGATTCACTTGAATTGAACATATGCTAACTAGAAAGCAACAGTGGTTTGATTCTTAATTGATTCAAACTCGTTCCAGGTCTCGACGCAATATCTTTATGATCTTGCCAGAACGTTCAGAGTAATACTTTTTAGTATTTACAGTGACGAATGGAAATCCTTCCAGTGTCATCATCAAACAGCACTGCGGTAGGTAACTTGTGTGATTCTATATGAATCAAACTTGTGTCAACTGGAAAGCAACGATGGTTTGATTCTTAATTGATTCAAACTTGTTCCAGGAAATTGAAATGACGACTTAATCAGCAGAATGGAACTGCATGATTCACTCCTTGCTATGAATTATCTTTTGATATATTCAAGTATTAAGAACGGCTACCACAGCCGGAAACCCTGTCAAGGAAGTTCTTTGAACTTACCTAATCACAGGTACAATATTCTTACTGTATAACGAGAAACCGGAGGAATGCAAACGGTGGAGTAACTTCAAGAGTCGTAATTCAAGACCACATGCTCATATAAATGAAGAAAGCTCAAGAACATCTAAAGACAAAGACTTCCGCTACTCTGATGATCAAGGTAGATTGTTAACAAGCTTTCAAGTCAACAAAGAACATGAGTATGTGGGCAAAAGACACAAGAACACAAGTTGGCAAAGTTTCAAGATCAAGGCAAGGCAAAGATCAAAGATCCAAGATCACAAGTCATGAAAGGAGCTATGAAAGAACTCTCAAGACAACGAGGTTCAAAGTCTGCAACATCAAAGAAGTGAAGTCACATATTACATGACCATCCCTTAGGGGGATATTGTTAGCCGTATTTAAAGTGATGGTCATATAATATACCGTTTCGAAGCTCGTGAAAAATGCTATTCAACGGTGTACATAATTCTTAGTTATTATTGTTCATGTAACGGGAATTAGTCCCGAACACACAAATGAGGAAAGCCTCCTAAACATTTACTCTTTAGTATAAAAGGCAAATTCTCCTCATTTGTGTGGTGTGCTTTTCCATTTAATTGTTTTAGAGATAGAAAGTCGTGTGTATAAGTCTTACAAAACAAAACTTTCATATATCATCCAAAGATATTACAAGAGATTTTTAAAAAAGACTGAGACAAGAAAAAAAGCTAAACTAAAACCCTAGTGCCTTTTATAGGCTTACAACGATGGTTCTAGAATAGTAATAACCCTAATGCTGAACTTCCCAATAAGCCCTTTGATTCCTTTTGAAGATTCGAATACTTTTGAATTTCAAACTTGGTCCATGTTGATTTCTGAGGTGCCATGTGATTTCTGAGGTTACCAAGCTGTACAAACGCATCCTATCCATCAAATAAATGTGGTCAACACGCCTTGAGATCCTCATCGTTCAAATCCCTGCCACACTTTGGTTTCTTGTGACTTGTGGGGCAGGGGAACCCCATGTGGGATTGCTGAGATATGTGGGGTTCGATTTATGGGTGGGAAAAGGATTAAGTGATGATAAATTTAAGATCTGGAAGAGGAATTAATATAATTCCTAAGATTAAAGGTTTTTTGAAATTTTAGGGTTTGAGTGGGATAAACACGATGTTTCAATCTGATTTAGGAAATAAGGATGTGTTAGGCGCCTAAATGGTAATAAAATATTTAGTGTAAAACTAATTATTTTAATAAAGTTGAGTTTGCGGGTTCTGAGCTGGCAAGTCAAAAGGGGCGGGTATTGAAATTGGGCAGGTCGGGTTATGGGTTTGGTGATTGGTGAGGTGGCGGGTCAGGGTGATGTGGCACCTTGTGAGTGGTGGTTTAAGTTTGTGTGTTTGACAGAAAATACCTCTGGACTCCTATGTTTTTGTCATAAGTAGTTTAAACAGCTTTCACACCTCATTTCTTTGATAACCAAGTTTTTCTTTTTATGTTTTTGCCACAAAAACTTTTCAAAAGTTTATCAAAGGACTTGTTTTGTAATTTGTTGATATTTGAAGGGCTGTTTTTGGCATGTCTTCAATCTTCAAGGTCTTGACTTGTAACTTTGTCTTCATGGAGGACTAAAAGTGACAAGTCTTTATATTTGAGGGACCATTCTTTCCAATTCTTCAAAGTTGAGGGTCCTTTTTGTAAATTTCACAAACTTTAGGGACCAAACTTGTAATTATGAATAAACAAGGGTATAAAGTGTCAATTCATAAATAATGAAGGACCCTTCTTGGAAAATCTTCAATTCTTCAAAGACTTTTCTTGGAAAATCAACTCTAGGGCCCGGTTCATTGTGCGACTTCGTTTACCGTGTTCGTTTTTGATTGATTCTTGTGATCTTTTGTCATTTTCTCGATATCCGTACCTAAAATACACATTGAACAAACGCAAGCATATATTTAGCACTTTTTATGATATTTTAACAATTTTAAGCCCGATTTGAATGATAAGACTATGTATAAAAGCAGTGTCATCAGCGGGAAAAGCATGTCAACAAGCGTTGTGGATGAAATAAGCACTTGTCGACTATGACATCAAGTTGGAAGACATAAAAATCTTGTGTGACAACAAAGGGGCCATTGATCTCAGCAAAAATCCCGTGTTGCACTCTCGAACCAAACACATTGAATTCAGCATCAGTTTCTATGTGACAACGTACAAAAAAGGTAATATTTCCATTGAAAAGGTGTATTCGGAAGATAATATAGCCGACATTTTAACCAAACCACTTAAACGTGAGCCATTTAACCTTTTAATACTAGGTATAGGCTTAATAGAAATTTCTTGTTAAAACAAGAAACAGTTTGTCATCAACTCAGACGGAACTCGTCAGACCCTTTCCCCCAAGGGTCCGTGTAAGGGTCCGTCTGTCTGAGACTTTGAAAAATCAGCAAAACTATTAGACAAACACCCACAACAGAAACTCAAAACCACTCCTACTGTGAAAGACGAACCCAACCACACAAAACTTATCTCCCTACCAGTCCTAAGGTGAATTTATATATTTTCGTTGTGCAAATCAATCACTGTAAGTATCTCTATCTTATTTACTTCTTAATATCATCACATTATCTTAATTCCGAGTCTAGGGTTCTTTTTAATTGCACAAAATTGAAATTAGGGATTCAATTAGGTTAGTGAAATTGACCAATGCATTGTTTGGTTATGTTAATAAAATACTTTGTATGCATAAACCCATTAACAAAATAACTAGGAGTCCCTAATTGCCTAAAGAATTTTCAAAAGATTATTCTCACTACTTAGGTCATGCCGAAATTCTTTTTTCAAGCATTGTAAATGGCAAACATCCAAAAACAAGTTTTAATTATATCATAAAGACTCATGAATGCTAATGGAATTGCATAATTCATATGCATTTTTGGGTACGTTCATTTGAAGCTACATTAAACATAAGGAGCGTTTGGGTTATCTCAAAAATTACGCATTTCATAATCTTTCTAAAACAATTTTTGGGTCGAGATAGCCGCACATCTACATTTGTTGCATATAGGCACATACTAGGCACTCCCTAAAACGCTTTTCTTAATTTTGACTAATTTGGAAAATTTTGCCTTAGGATCAAAATGCCTCCTGCATGGACATATGACCACAAGGATACCGCTAGCTATATCCCAAAACACCATAGGTCAAAGTACTTCACCTCTACATAAAGAGAATTATGTAAGGAGTTACAAAACTGTACCTTCTACGAAGGTCGCCTTGTCCGCCACTCCTTTACGGATAACACCAACATCTATGAGGTGTTTTTTAGGATAAAATTTGATTGCCTCTTAGACATTGATGAACAAATTTTTCCCGAATGGGTTCTTGAATTCTATATGACCGTCAATGTCACCTTTGACGAAGACCACATTCTCCTAGTAAACTTTGAAACGAACGGTAATAGATATTCATACTCCTTAGATCATTTTGCTAATATTCTCAAAATACCTTGTGATAGATCATGTTTATACTCCAACATCCATTATCTCACAACACTTGAGAATACCAACATACCTAGAGGTGCTCAACTTAGGTATAGCAGTATGCTCGATGACAAGGATCTTGTTCGAGCAACACTCTTCAAACCTAAAGTCGAGGACACTAGAATCTCAAACACAAGTAGGGTAATTCACAAATACCCATATGGAATGGAGGCTAAAGAACTCAAAGAAAAGTATGAAAAATAGGAAAGGATTTTAAGATGCAATGTTATGAGCTTGGTAGGAAATATATATCACATAAATGTATGTGAAAGCTACATGCTCTATTGTATAGAAACTGAAAAACCGTTTAATCTCGCCTACTACATAGCCAATAGAATGTCCCATATTATGAATCTTGTCACATCCGTTCTTCCATATGGCATGTTGCTTACCCGCCTTTACCACTAAATAGCACCCATTCCACCTAGCCCAAATGCGCGTATATGTGTTTACCATCTTGTTGATCGGTCATGACCCCAATTAGTGATCAATGGATACCAAGACCCTTATCAAATGAATATAAGGGAAAAGGTACAAGAACTCAACACCCATCAAGTTCTTTATCCTCGGGTAGTGAAAATGATGGCCTTGCAAACTCTAGATTACCACCCTTAGAATATCTTAGCCAATTACTCGAGACACCCAATGCTTCTCCTGAGTTCAAGAAAACAAAAGGCATGTTCAAATGTCTCGTACGATTCCTTACCAAGATGGAAAAGAAGAAAAGAAAGTGAGGAATGGTGGTATGGATGGGTACAATGGACTTTGTTCCATGGTGATGTGTAAACCACTTTGACACTTATGATTGTACTTTATTACTTCTTATTACTCTAACTATTATTGTTGAATGATGTTAGGATTATCTGAGGTTGTTATGTTATACATGGATTATTGCTCGTGTTTGGAAAATCACGACTTGGATCGCAAAAAGGTACATTCCTTTATAAGTCAATTTACAGCCAAACTTGTGTGAAACTGTTACCCTCTTCATTCTCAATTTTGAAAACACCATGTCACGAGTCAAAAATCCTTCATTCGTCTCTCATAAAAAAATCTGGTTACAGACGAGTACGGAACCCGTCGGACCCTTCACCAAAGGGTCCGACTGGCTTCGTGTATTTCCCTCAAATTTTAAAATTTTGCTCGTTAATTGCCAGACCCCGTCGGACCCCTCCCCAAAGGGTCCGACCGGTTCCGTGAGTCTGTAGTTTCAAAAGTAAAACACCATCATTACAACTATTTAATTACTCTCCTATCAAAACCATTTTATTTTTTCAACTTCTTAACCTCATAACTGATTTTCTTTTCATTAAATCTTGCTTCCCCCTCTTCCAATAACATCAATCGTCATTTAATTCAAAGAACTCATCTTTACACTATTTATAGAAACCACATTTGTCTAAACTTTCAAACTCATTCATTCATTTTTCTAGCACAAATCACAACAAATTCACAATGACAAAAGGATTTTCTTCCTCTAGTAAACCTTTTAGATGAACGACACGCATAAGTGTTCGTCCTTCGTGCTTCGGTTTTCCTAAACCCTCACCTCCACCATCACCCTATCAAAACCCTCATGAATCACCTATACACCAAGAAATCTATCAAGAATTAGGAGATATCTTGAAAAACTCAAGGTCACCCACTCATCCACTGCTACTTCACCTATCACCATTTCCTCACCATCAAACACCTCTACCAACAACATACTTGTCTCATCCCCTCACCACCAATAGAAGTCCTTGACACACCACCAACATCTCCACTCCATTCACAAACTAATGTAGTCAATGCTACAAATGAATCATCCCTTCCTCAAATCCCTCCTCCATCAAATCCACCATCACTCTTCGCTCCTCCACAGTCACTCCCTGTACCAACCTTCTCCTTCACCACTACACCACCAATTTCATCCTTCATGGATCTAGTAGATTCACTATGGATCGAAGACCCATCCTTCCATCACTCATCATCACACTTATACCTAACTAGTGTTTTACCACCACCTACAACTCAAAATCAACGAAACTTTAATCAACAACAAGACTTTCATGACATGGTTCATAGGCATCTAAGAGAAAAAAACAACAAATTGCTCTTCATGGACCCTCACTAAACTCCTCCAATAAAGAAGTCCACCTGCACCCCACAAACCTTCAAATTTCTCTATAATGTGACCATTGTCGTTACACTCATTCTCTTGTCACAGATCTTCGTCAAGAAATGCGTGTAGCCCTTCATAATGTCCTTGATCGCATTAATGCACTTTTACACCCCTTACTCAGTAGAACTCACTTCACAATACTCTCGGGGACCTACTGTTCCTTTAATTTTCTTTTTACCTCCATTCTACACGGACCCCGTCGGACCCTTTCCCTTATGGGTCCGGTACACTAAGGGGTCCGTGGATCTGACTGCTTTATTTTTTTTCTTTGTCAAATTGTAATCCATTTTCTTCCCAAATGTTTCACACGCTTTAAGCTATATTTTTACTTTGGGGTAAGATGAATGAACCCTTTATTCCAATTATGTTTTATACAAATATGAAAAATATGTGTGAATGTTGTGTGCTCATACTTTATCTCGACTTTGGTCTCGAGAATACTAACTTTCTATTTCAGGAATTATACACACACGTGCATGAATCTAATGGGAGTCTTCTTAGATGTACTCAAATCTTCACGAGAATATTTACATATTTATTCTATTGTATAATGTGTAAATTCATCTAGTCCGATGTCGGGATACCTCATACAAAATGTAACAATGTTATGTATATCTCTAACCCTTTTCTTGCATGATTTTCGTAATCCATGGCTCTTGGTTTTCCAATTTTAGGGGGAGTTTGAACCGAGGGGGAGATATGGAATTTTTTTTTTGCTATCTATCTTTCTCATATAATGATAATGCAACATATCTCTCAAAATATAAGTCCATATTTCTAAAAAAGAACTTATATGTTGATGTAAACTCAAACTAAAAATTATGTTAATGTTTTGTCTTCAACAAAGAGGGGGAGATTGTAAATGCAAATATCGCACTAGAAACGATATTTACGTTTTAATCATACTTAACATTCTGTTAACGACGCAACATCATACATATTATTATGTTTGGATTTAAGAAACACATAAGTATTTTCAGTCCATGAACTTATACTTAAAGCTTTATGAAAGTATACACAACTTATGTAAACAAAATGAGAAAGTAAAATGGACTCCATATGTTGACTTTGACTTTTCTTGTCACATATATAAAGTCAAACTAGGCAAGATTTGATTCTTACTTGTGATGTTGGACAAACGTTTATGAGGCAACAAAAGTCAGACCTACCGGACCCTTTAGTGAAGGGTCTGATGGGTTCCGTGGGGGTCTGTCATGTGCCTATAAATAGAAACCTTGTCCAAGCTTAATCCTCACTCATTTTCTCTCTAATCTCTCTATAATCTTAGTACATTCTAACCTTCTAATTTATCTTGTCTATTCTCTTCTTACTTGTGAATTTAGATCTTTGTTCATATCAAGATCGATCACAAGAAATCTCAACTCTAAGCTGATCCTTCATGGCTTCACCTTGCGTGAATGTGTTAAGTGTTACCTACAAAAGCACCATTGTTGTACCCATTCATCCATCTACTTGGTGTAATATTATGGTTGTTTTTGTAAGCCACAAAGTATAGAAGTATATAAGGCGTTGTTGTGCCTTTGTAAAGAACGAGACATCTTAGCTTAAGTGTCGTTAAAGATTGTATGCTTAAGTGTGAAGGTTTCTACACCGGTGTAAAGGAAATTCATTTACTAGTGAAGTAGAACTCTTGAGTGGATACTCGAGGAGTGGAAGTAGGGGCAAGATAAGTGAGATCTTGCTAGGCCGAACCATTATAAATCATTATGCATTGTGGTTTGTTTCTTTATTGCTTCAAGTCTTTTACTTTACTAATTCACACTTCGTCTATATCTATTTACGATCACGAAAAAGTTTCTAAATAATTAAAAATAATCGGTAAAAACTATTCAACCCCCTTCTAGTTTTCTACATGTTTTATTAAAAAGAAAATGGAAATTTAAATTTAGGATATTCCAAATGGATAAAGGATATTATCTTTTGGTAAATTATTCACCAGATGGACTTTCCCCACTAAAGGACAAAAGCGAGCAGAATCCAAAGCCCGAGGTTCATTAAATGTAACTATAAATAGTAGATCATTTTCATCTTTTTAGTTAACCCTTTTTCACATTTCACTTAGTTTCTCAAACACCTAAGATCCTTGATTAGTTGGTAGATTAATCTTGTTTATGATGTGATTCTCTTTTCCAATCCTCTCATGCTCTCAAGTGCAAAGAGAAGAACACTTTCATCACTATGAAGTGATGGGTTTATAACATGATGAAGATCTCTCATTCTAGATCAAGTTATGATTATAGTTTTCCTACAATGTAAATCATCAAGATCCAAGTGGTGTGTACACTTGTACTTAAAGTATATGTAGTAGATCCAAGTGGTGGGTACACTTGGATGTGTTTGTAAGGGTAGTAGATCCAAGTGATGGGTATCCTTGGATTAGGTGTTAGGAGTGTAGATCCAAGTTATGTAAATACTCAGATATTGTGTTATAGACATAGATCTAAGTTATGTGTATTCTTAGATCTAGATAGTTTATGTGTATAGGCCCTAAAACACAAGGTTTGTTATGTTGGGCCATAAATAAATAACTAGTGGTGTGATGGGTGTAGACTGGTTCTACCTAAGATCAGAACTCGACATCTAGCCTTGTGTCAGGAAATAGGAAGTAGGCGACGTGTGTAGATTGGTCCTACCTAAGATTAGGACTCAACAGCTAGCTTAGTGTCGGAATTGGTGTATGCAACGTTTATGGTTTTATCCGCCTTGAAAGGAGCTTGTTGATTAGTGAAGTAACTCTCGAGTTGGGTACTCGAGGAGTGGAGTAGGGCGAAGAGGAGCTTCATGACCGAACCACTATAAATCATCGTTTTGGTATTTTCCTTTACATTTATGTCTTTACTTTTATAGTTGCGTACTTTTGTTGTGTGTCTTTGTGTGCATCACATAATCTAAACATCTAAGTTACGGAAAGCTAAGGCTTAGTACGTGTGTGCTTCATGTTTAGATTATGGTCAAGTGTGCATCCCTTAGTCTAAACATCTTAGTTGTAGAAAAGCTAAGGCTTAGTGCATGCATGCTTAATGTTTAGACTATTGCTTGATGTACTCTTGATTTGATGTGATTGTTTGTTTCTTTACTTATAGTCTTTATCTCCCACAAATACAACTCATATTGATGAGACTGCTTTTATACATAGTCTCATCTTCCAAATAGGGCTTAAAATGCATTAAATATCATCAAAATACCCAAATATATGCTTGTGTTTGTTGCTTGTGTATTTTAGGTACGGATATTGAGATAATGACAAAAGATCACAAGAATCATGCAAAAACGAACACGGGAAACGAAGCCGCACAATGAACCAAGCCCTAATGAAGACTTTCCAAAAGTTCAACCTTTGAAGATTTGAAGAATTATGAAGAAGGGTCCTCCAATTATGAAGAATTGACACTTTATACCCTTGTATCTTCATAATTACAAGTTTGGTCCCTAAAGTTTGTCAAAATTACAAAAAGAACCCTTAACTTTGAAGATTTGGCAAGTTTAGCCCCTCAACAAAGCTAAATTTTCAACCAATATCATCCACAAAGTCAAATACATCATGAAGTCCTTCAAAGTACAAGAAATGACAAGTTTGGTCCTTTGAAAAATCCAAAATTACAAAAAGGACCCTCAACTTTCAACATTTGGCAAAAATGGTCCCTCAATCATCAAGACTTGGCAATTTCAGTCCTCCAAATTATCAATATTGCAAGTTTAGACCATTATCATTGAATAAAATACCAATTCAGCCCTTGAAGAATTCAATTATGGCAAGAAATACCCCTGATTTCACTTTGCAAAAGTTTTTGGGCCAAAAGTGTAAAAAGGCAAAAGTTGACAAAGCTAAAACAAGCGTTGATAGAAGTTTGGAAGGGATTTGACAAGTTTTCAAAACATGGGGGTGTTAAGCTGGCAGACAAAGAAGTTACATAGACCACTCCCAAGCTGCCATGTGTCCCACTCACATTCTCCACCAATCACACTCCACCATTTTGCCATGTCACTTCCCACTCACAACCGGATTTAACTAATCTTTATTTAAATAAAGATTATGGCGCCTAACAACTTATTTAAATCCTTAAACAGATCAAATGGCTTGTTCTTCATGTTCTTAACAAAATTTGGGCTTTTGTTATTTACTCAAAATTAGACCTTAATTGTTTCCAGAATTATGATTAAGGATATTGTTAACTAAACCCAACCTTAATATATGCCACCTCATCAACCAAGGGTGCACATGAAAGGTGCCCTGCTACACACTTTTGGGGATACTGCCAAAACCAGCCAGAGAATCAACCATCCAGAAACAAGCTTACACTTTAAGCTTTGTTTGAGCCCTTGGATCAAATTTCAACAGCTATCTCCTTCACATACGTCCAAAGATCAGTCACATGAAGCATATGAGTTCAAATTCAAGAGGGCATTTTTGGAACTTCAACCATTAGGGTTTTTAGTTTTTAGCTGTAACTTAGCTCATTGTAAGGCTATATAAAGCCACTTAGGCCTTCACATTTCAGTTTGCTTTTGATTTTTCCTTGTTCAAGTTTCTGTAAATCCCATTTTCAAGTTTAATGAAATTGAGTTTGAAATCTTGAAGAAAAGTCATTGGCCACTCTTGTTTACTGCTTTCAATTGTTATATGCTTTGTAGTTCTTAAAGTTCAAAACCTGTTTTCAAAAGAGGAGTGTGCAAAAGTTTGCATATTTCCTCATTTTCTTGATATTTTGCTAAGTCTTGTTCCAATCTTGGAATTCTTGGGTTATAGGGCTGATCATAGCATCCTAACTGAGTTGGTTAAGGTGTGGTGAGGCTTATAACTTGGGGATAATCAAGTGTGAGGTAATAAGTTTGCATTAATCAAGTTTTTCCAAGTTTCTGATTTTATGATATTGTGCTTAACCCTTGTTGAATCTTAGCAGGCTTATTGTGGAAGCTTGTGCTTGTTCTTGCTAGCACATAAGCTCAAAATTCGTGGGTGTGGATGTACATCCATGAGGTTTGCATACTTAATCTCCAAATCTGCTTAAATTGTGATTTTTGGTGATATTTGTATGAAACTGTTGTTCTTGTGAATTTTGTGGCTTGTTCTTGCTTGAATCTGTTTATTAGACTTGTTTTAGTGTTAATTGATGCTTGGTTGGCCTGAAATATTGTTTTGCTTTTGAAAATTTTGATTTGAAAAAGTTAAAGGGGTGTTTGGGTCTACTGGTTTATGCTTGTAACTTGTTTTTGTGTTAAGGGAAGTTGTTGTTATTGCTTTGTATCTGCTATACCTTTGTTTGAGAGTGTTTTGCTGCAAGTTTTTGGGTTTGAACACTTGAATCAATCAATCTGCTGTATAGACCTTGTTTCTGCTTGTTTTGACCTAGGATTTTGGGAACACTTAGTGTGTATGCATGCTTAGGTATAAAAGTGGTTGAAAAAAAGTTAACATAACCTGTTTGAAAGATTTGAGGTGTTGAAATTGGCTTGTGTGTCAAATACATCAGCAAAAGTAGAAAACTGCATGTGTTAGTGTTCATCAGTAACTTTCATTGCTTGAATCTTGCTTAATTCTTTGAACCAGTGCATGAAACCTGTTTAGACTTGCTTATTGGAGTTTATTATAGCTTGTGTATGCATTTGGTTGAATTTGGCTGGCTGATTTGTGCTAAAATTGCTCTTGAATGCTAAACTGCTTATTGTTCATGTCTGTATCATGTCTGATGAATGATTGATTAAACTGTATCAATTGGGTGTTAGTGATTGTGTTATTTTGATTGTGATTGAATCCTTTTGATCCAAAGATCAATTGGGTGCCTTTGTGAAATCTGAATCCAAGAAAAAGTCACTAAAGACAAAAAGTCAAAATAGTCAAGCAGTGGAAAAAGTTTCCACTGCTCAACATCCAAAACTAGTCCCTGCTAGTGCAATTTAGTCATCAGCTTATCAATAAGCTATTCTAGCTTATTCTGACTTGCAACAACTTATATTTTTTGTAATAGATCTTCATTATTTGACCCATTTAAGTGAACTGGAGCTTATGAGACTTTGACTTTGACTTTTTACTAGAAAACCAACTTGTTTGACTTTTAACATAAGTGCTTATTTGATTTTCCAGCTTATTGAGTGTGCTTATTTGAAAGGACTTTGGTTTTTAAGCTTAGTTTTGTCAAAAGAAACATTTTGCAACTTGAATCAGCTTCTGAGGTGGTCTAGATCATAAAAACGACTATTTTGTCGTTTTGTGGATAAGTTTGTGACTTGTTTCTGGCTTATTAAGTGGGCTTATTTGAAATTTCTTTTTGCAGAAGTCTTTGTTAGGTCAAAAGAAGGTTGTGTGTAAAATTTTAGCTTATGGCAACATCTTATGGCTTAATGGGCCAAAAAGCCCATTAAGAATAAGCTGCTTATTATAAGTTAGCTTATTTCACATTTTCAGCTTTTGGGCCTTTGGAAAAAGTTGTTTAAAATCAAATTTTGAGTCAACCTGTACTTTTTGAGCTTAATTTGAACACTTTTTCTTATTGGGCCTTAATTAAGCCCAATAAGGGACTGTTTTGGGTTTGGCCCATTTTCTAGGTCCAATAGGGGTATTTAGGTAATTTCACTTTCATTTCTGAGTTATTTAGGTTAAATTAAGCTAGTTTGCAAGTTTTTAGAATTTTTTAGAATTTTTGGATTTTTAATATTATTTTAATATTATTTTATTATTAAAAATTAAAAGTCTGATTTTCTAGGTTTTTATATTTTTCCTAGGTTCCAAATACTTAATTAGGATTTTTGCAACTTTCCAATTATTTTTTAGGTCTTTTAATTATTTTCTATAATTAATTTAAGGTTTAATTGATTTTAGGAGTTTTTAATTGTTTAAAAATAGTTTTAATTGGTTTTAAAATTTTGAAAAATACTGTTTAGCTTAATTAGAGTATTTTTGAGGTTTACAAACTTGAAAATCTTGTTTAGGGCTTTTTAATAATTAATTTTGATTTTTAGGGCTTTAATTAGCATTAAAAAGTCATTATCTAATTAATTAAAAGGTTTTTGCAAGTTTTGATTTTTTGTGAACTCTTAGAATATTATTAGGGATTTTTGGTAATTTTTAGAAATTTTTAGGTTAAAATTTTAATTTTGGTGGTTTTTACGACTTTACGTGTACGCCTTTTCCGTCTTCATAACCGTCATTCTCTTCTAATCCCCTTTTCATTCTTCTTTTTCAAATATAATCACAAATTAATCCATATCATTACACACATAACACACTAGCCTCCTCGTGAACGAACTTGAACTTAATTGGTCATTAGTGCTTGGTTTTCCTAAACCGACACTTAATACTTGCCACTTTTGTCATCCTTTTCCTAAAGGGTAGCAAAACTACTACATCACATATCTAGTCAAGCTTAATCGGGAATTTGATACAAAGGATTGTTAAATTTTAACATGCAACAAAGGTTTCGTCCACTGTAGGTGGTTCCTTAAATCGACCCGCGGTTCTTTAGTGATAACAAACCGCGACCATGTTTATTGAGTCGAGGAAAATGGGTTATACCAAAAGTTTTGAAAACTTAAAGATAAACTATTCAAATCACCTTCTAGTTTGTACAATTGGTATCAGAGTGAGGTTATTCAAGATCTTTGAATTATATTGTGATTTAAAGCTTGGATCGATCTTTGGTCATGTTTTCAGAACAAATGGTTTTAAAGAAAATAGAGACTATATTTGTATCAAATTTCCCATGAAGAGTGATTACAAATGAAATATGTTTGTTGTCTCATTCGTACAAGTTTTGATGTTAAATAAAATTTTGTATAATAGCTTGATAATAAATATTTTCATGTTTAGAAGTATAAAAATATTTTATGTCATAATTAACTTCCAAAACACGAGTTCTATTTGTCAAGAATGATTTTTAGAGTCCTACGGCCTTCCATCAAGTCACCAAAGGATTTTGTACCAAAAAACCCATTTTTGTCCACTGTCTGCGGATCATTAATTATTCCCCGAGGTTCATTATCAATAATGAACCGGTCAGTCCGACACAGATTTTTGCAAACTTAGAAAAATCATATAAAATCAACCGTAAGTCCGTAGAAGTCGTGCCACCCGCCATCTAGAACGTGATTGAGTCTTCTTTCTTTTATGATTACTTCCAAACCTTTATTAAAACTTTAAAATGTGGATGTTTTCTAAGTTCTATTCTTCGTACAAAGAATTGAGTCTCGGTTTATTGTAACACTTATGTTTTACTCTTTTCTATTAAGTTGGACATCTCTTGTTGGTACATCTTTGAAAATTGATATATTTACAAAGGGTTGAACTTAATTAAATTGAATTAGGTCGAAAACTATCTTCAAATTAAGTCAAGCTATGTGTACTTTGTTGCATCTAACACTGAAACCACAAACGAATGCTTATATGTGTTTTCTTATGTATTTTGGACATCGTTAAGTGATAATTACTATTAGTAGTAGTATTAATTATTTGTATATTATTTAGTGCATTGTATATAGGATCAACATCTTTAGGCCTACATATGTTACATAAACATCTTGTATACCTCGTCATGTTTATTAACATTCCAAGGTTCGAAAGTTATGTAAGCTTGTCAAATCTATTGAGTGGGTCATCTTACTAAATCATTGTGTTTTTAGTTCAAGTAGATAATGTCTCACTATACAAACATGAAACACTCTTTAAAAAAATCTTAATTGTTTTCTCTTAAAAGAGTGTTGTAGAGATCAAGAAAGATTTCAAATAAATATTAATTCATTATTCAAATTATGATTGATATAATTATCGAATCTAATTGACATGTTTTTGAGTGTAGACATGAATGTTGATTCTTAATAATATACATCGGATCATAACTCACACTTGTGTTGATGACGGTATAGTGAATCTAATTGTTCAAAATTGTTAGACATATTTGTTTAATAATTAAAGTACAAAATCGAGTCAGTTTGATTACTTGGATGTCTCATCCAAAACACTCAAGTAATTTACATTTTAATGCAATTGGTAAATGTGTCATTTTTGAAAGACCAATCAAGAGTGTTCTAACAAATTGTGTAAACTTTATTTATACAATTTTATGTTATTGGCCTCAAGATCTATTAAGGTAAATAACCTTAACTAGACTCTTTTTGACAAGATATGCAATGGTGCATTCTTAAACCCTATTAGGTCTAATAACTAGATTTTACTTAGTTATAAAGTTCGTTGAATCCGATCTTTTCGAATTGATTACTAGTTAAAAGTGCGACTCAGTCGTTCTTGGTGGAAAAATAAATGGTTTGGTTATCTATTGTAAACTAAAAGTAAATATGAAAATGTCGTTAAGTAAAATAAAAGCTTTAAAAATTAAACTAAAAATTACTAGAAAAACAATTGGTAAAAATAGAGATTTCGGGAAGCGTGCAATTTTTGGAAATTAAAACGTAATAAATTTAAAACTTAAAACTTTGTAAAACTTAAAAACTTAAACCATCGGAATGTAACAAGTGAATTCTGTCGGAATGTAGTGCAAACAAAACCATCAAAATATCAAACTAAATTCATCCGAATATCAAAGTAAAATCCATCGGAATATCAAAGTAAATTAACTCTATCGGAATGCAGTTCTGTCGGAATGTAAGTCTATCGGAATACACTATCTATCGGAATAATTCCTATCAGAATGTATAAAGAGGCTGCAATCGGAATAATGGAATACAAGTTCTACCGGAATATCAAATTTAGTATCGGAATAACAGTAAACACATTCTATCAGAATAAGGCTAACAAAAATTGGACAGAGTTTCGTCTTAATAAAACCTTAAGACCCGTCGCAATATACGATCGCAATGAGCGATCGCAATCACGATCGGAATAAAGGGGAAAAGCACTTGATCGCAAAGTAAAACCCTAAGGGTTATTGCGATACAATGAAACCGTCTGAATGTGGCCGTCGGAATGTTAGAAGCCCTATTGTTGCGATGGAGCACAAATTAAACCGAAAAGGGAGATAAGCTACAAACTCAATAAGCACTAATTAAGCAAAGACGAATAAGCACTTCTAAAAAAATAACAATTGACAAAAACTCAACCAACTCAATAAACACAAATTTGAAAACTTTTAAAATACGAAATATGCAAACTTTATAATACAAACTTTAAAAACACTAAACTTTAAAGAAAACTAAAAAGTAATAAATAAGCTAAGTACCAAATAAGCCAATAAGCATAATAAGCTCAAAGCTCAATTTGCACAAAAACTTAGATATGATCAAAAAGACAAACTTTTTAATCACATAATCATTCAGATGAAACAAAATCAAAGATAATTTTCGGATCAAACAAGTAAAAATCAAGAAAGGTAGAAAGAGATTGAATAAGAAAAACTTAACTTGAACTTGTAGATTAAAAGATTCAAAAATACAAGATTGAATTAAAGCTTGAAAATGAAAGAAAGAAAAGATGAGGTTTTAGTGAGAGAAAGTTAAACACTTTCTCTCTCTAAAATGAAAACTACAAAAAAGAAACAAACTAGCTAACTTAACTAACACCCTCCTAATGTGTCATTAGGAGGGTATATATAGGAAGTGGGAAGGTGCATGTGTTTCTCATTCTTTCTTTCTTCTCGACTCGATTTAAATGCTTTGACTTTCTCGACGTCGTCTCGGGATTTGTCGTTACAAATTGTACTTGTCTTGTAATTTTCTTCTTCTATTAGACTTGAGTTCTTCGACTTCATTAAGCTTCCATCTTTAGACTTTTTCTTCGATAAATCTTTAGAATAGGCCTTGGACTTCCGTTCTTTTTGCACTCTTGACCTTTTGACTTCGTCTTTCCTCGTTTTCTTCGATAAAAGCCCGTGATAGCCCATGTTTTATTCCTTTTCCATCTTTTGGCCCTAAAACACAATAAAAACACAAACCACGCATAATTCCGACGTTTACGACATAAAATATACGTTCTGGTCTTGTTATTATCGGAAATAAGTGGTAAAAGGATAAGTGTTTTCACACTTATTAAATCCCCTACACTTGACCATTGCAATGCCCTCATGCAATGCATTAATTTCAAAGCACAGATTACATTTCCCATCATAAATAACCCACCTTGGCCTTTATTAAATACTAAATATTAAGGAAACTAAAAGAACAAAACAAGTAAATAAATCAAAGACTTACATTGGGGTTTTGGCCGTCATGAATGTTCATCATCCTCAAGTTTCACGTTCCCTATACCAAGCTTAAAAACGAGATCATTGTTATTATAAGTTAGCAAACTAACACGAACTCATGTGGCCCAATTATTCACTTAGACTCCCTTATTCCTAGGTGTATCTCTTATATTTTAATTTTGTCTTGAATGATCACGAGGATGCATTGTTTGACTTATTTCGATAGTTATTTAGGTTGAAAATAAAGTGGAACGATTTAATCAATAGTTAGATAAAGGACAAAATCTTTTAAAACTGCTTCTCGGGACCTCTTAAAGTTCATATCTTGGCATAACTCGCTTCAAGATTTGAGACCTTTCTCGGACCGATATTTG
The DNA here is from genome assembly GCA_025667525.1 of Glebionis coronaria. Lineage (NCBI taxonomy): Eukaryota > Viridiplantae > Streptophyta > Magnoliopsida > Asterales > Asteraceae > Glebionis > Glebionis coronaria. Next base: position 253,505,226 of record CM046878.1, read on the forward strand.
GCAGTGACTTCATACTTCAAATCTTGAGAGACGTTCTTGAAATTATGGTCTTCTCTTCATAATAGGAATTTCTTCACTTGAAGTTTTTGAGAGATTCTTCATATTTGGACCACGACTTCTTCATTTTTCTCCGATCTCTATTTTGGACTTTGATATACAAGGATCCGCCTCCTTTTTGGACTTGGATCTATTTATCCTCATACCTTGTTAGGGCTTTTTTGGATAGACTTCTCCATGATCTTTTGGGGAGTATTTGCTTTTCGTCGTGTGTCTCGATCCTTCATATTGATTTTTGATAAATGATTCTTCACATCACTTTTGGATCTTTAGCAACAAAATGTAGCCCTCATGCCTTAGTAGGGCCTTTTCGGACTCGCCAATCTTCGCATCCCGCTTCAATAAGTTATGCCTTGGCTATGAACTCTAATTAATACCGAGCAACTTTTAAACGATCTTGGGCTAGAAGCTAAGTAACCTTTCAGATCATACAACCTTATTTATTGTAAATAAATTTATTAGCAAGCGATGGGAGAATAAGCTCATAATTAACTCACATAAATTCATGAAAGAATACCTAACTTATAATTGACTCTATCATCTCTCGTTCTCCACAATTTAAAATCTCAAGGAATGAGACTCGTGGATGCTTAGCCAATTAAATCAAAGTTTTGGGTTTTCGAGTCATCTATATGATCTTGCAAACTCTTAGACTTTTTCAAGTTTAGAATTCGCATTTTAAAGTTCCTTGATAAACGACTCTCTAGGATCAATTATAGGAACTTGCGAAAAGTTCTTGTTCTTAACCCGTGAGAGTTAAGACTTTCGCGTTTTAAAGTTCCCTATATAAAAGCCTAGAAAAACTTGACTTAAACACGTTAAGGATACTAGCTAGAGTAAACTTAGATAAGTAAACTCGGGTTGAGTCAAAATATTCACGACTTTGAAAAATTTAAAACCACTTTATTAAATTTTATTTTTAGCAGGGAAAGTAAATAACGATAACAAAGGAAAATACTACTATACTACTAGGCCAAAATAGATTAAAAATTTTTAAAATTGTCGAAAAATTAGATTTTCCGGTTAAAATGAGGACAAATTCATGGAAAAGGCCACTTACTTTGATAGAAGTCCCCGTACACTTGATATAAATAGTTTCCTCAATGTTTATGCATGTGGGAGTAAACTCCCCTACATTTAGGACATTGTGCACTTTGTTTAAATCTTGCTAAGAGAAGGACAACTATAGTGATTTCAATGTGAACATATAAGATATGAAATATTGAATCACGATAGTTTAGGATAAAACCGGGAAGACGGGAAGACGGGATCACGGTTCATCAAAATTCATCGAGAATGGATCTTTGAAGCTTTAATCCCTGCACATTAGAAGAAACAAGACAACAAACACATACAGGGCTCCCCCTACACTTATTATGAAAACGGTAAAGGATAGATCAACGGGTTGCCTCCCGAGAAGCACTTGTTTTTGTTAACCGAGTCACGAGCCTGACACGACCCAGAACTAATTCAAGGGAGACGTGGTGAGGGATGCAATCATCTCATGAGAGATGTCCTCACCGAAGTACAACTTCACGCGCTGGCCATTCACTTTAAAATTGGGCCCATTTGGCTGAGAAAGCTCAATGGTGCCGTAAGGGAAGACTTTGGCGACGGTGAATGGACCAGACCAACGGCTCTTCAGCTTGCCCGAGAAGATCTTCAACAGAGATTTAAAGAGTAAAACTTGATCACCAACGTGGAACTCTCGGTTCTTAATCCTTGCATCATGGATGATCTTGGTTTTCTCCTTGTAGATCAATGAGTTCTCATAAGCTTCATTCCTTAGTTCATTTAGCTCATTGAGTTGAATCTTCCGAAGATCGCCGGCTTTGTTGATGTCAAAGTTCGCCCACATCAAGGCCCAGTATGCCTTATGTTCCAGCTCGATAGGGAGGTGGCATGCCTTCCCGTACACAAGACGATAAGGTGTACAACCAATCGGGGTCTTATATGCGGTATGGAAAACCCACAAAGCATCGTCTAACTTATCGGCCCATGAGGCACGATGCTCTCCTACAGTACGCTCAAAAATTCTCTTCAATCCACGGTTAGATATCTCGGCTTGACCGTTTGTTTGGGGATGATAAGCGGTGGAAAGATGGTGATTGACACCATACTTATCCATGACTCGAGCAAATTGGTCATTGCAAAAGTGAGTCCCGCGGTCACTGATGATAGCACGAGGAACACTGAATCGAGCAAAAAGTTACTTTAGAAAGTTCACAACCACCCTCGCATCGTTCGTAGGGAGAGCCTTAGCTTCAACCCATTTGGATACGTAGTCAACGGCTACGAGGATGTACTTGTTCCCTTTAGATGATGGAAATGGCCCCATAAAGTCGATGCCCCATACATCAAACATTTCACCTTCCTGTATGAAATTTTGAGGCATCTCATCTTTATGTGTGATCTTGCATTGTCGTTGGCAAGCATCACAATGCTTAACCATTTCGTGAGCGTCACGATAAACGGTGAGCCAATAAAATCCAGAGTCAAACACTTTCTGCGCGGTGTAGTTGGGACCAAAGTGACCACCGGTGGGTCCTTTATGGCAAGCTTCGAGAATGTCTAAAGCTGCGGGTCCGTCAACACACCGACGAATAATCAGATCAGCACATTGTTTGAAAAGGTAAGGGTCGTCCCAAAAATAGTGTTCAAGGTCTTTAAAGAACTTTTTCTTTTGTTGGGACGTTAACCCTTCCTTGAGAATTCTACCCGTTAAGTAGTTCGCAATGTCTGCAAACTACAGGGTGTCATCAAGATTGAATTGATAGGCATTAAGGCCTCAAGGGGAAAAGAGTCACTGATCTCGTAAGTTGGATGATCCCCTTGATAAGGATCCTCAAGTCTACTTAGATGATCCGCAGCTAGGTTTTCGGCTCCCTTCTTGTCACGAATTTAGATTTTAAATTCTTGAAGGAGAAAAACCCAACGAAGAAGTCTTGGCTTAGAATCTTGCTTAGTTAACAAGTACTTCAACATGAAATGGTCGGTATAGACAATGGTGGTGGATAGAACAAGATAGGGGCGGAACTTTTCAAAAGCATACACTATAGCTAAAAGCTCTTTTTCGGTAGTGGTATAATGCAATTGAGCCCCCGTCATTGTCTTGCTAGCATAATGGATTGGTTGGAAGTGTTTGTTCACTCTTTCTCCCAAAACCGCTCCAATAGCAAAGTCGCTAGCATCACACATCAATTCAAAAGGTAGCTCCCATTTAGGGGTAACCAAGACCAGTGCCTTAGTTAGCTTGTCCTTAAGAAGATTGAAGGAGTCAATACACTCTTTAGAAAAGATGAAAGGAGTATCTTTTTCCAAGAGGTGGGTCATCGGGCGAGCGATTTTAGAAAAGTCTTGAATGAATCGATGATAGAAGCCCGCATGACCAAGGAAACTTCTCACACCCTTCACGGTTGAAGGTGGAGGTAATTTGGCTATGACATCAACTTTATCACGGTCGACTTCAAGACTGGCTTTTGAGATTTTATGTCCAAGCACAATGCCTTCTTTTACCATGAAATGGCATTTTTCCCAATTTAGAACAAGGCGAGTGTCTTCACACCGCTTAAGCATGCATTCTAAATTTGCAAGGCAAGAAGAGAAGGAGTCACCATAGACCGAGAAATCATCCGTGAAGACTTCCATAGTTTGTTCAACCATGTCATGGAAGATAGCCATCATACACCTTTGGAAAGTCCCAGGAGCATTACATAAGCAGAAAGGCATTCTTTTGTAAGCAAATGTTCCAAAAGGACAAGTAAATATGGTTTTCTCTTGGTCTTTAGGATCGATGGGAATTTGAAAATATTCGGAGAAACCGTCTAAGTAGCAATAATAGTCATTACTCGCTAGACGTTCAAGCATTTGGTCCATAAAAGGAAGGGGAAAATGATCCTTTCTCGTAGCATCATTGAGTTTATGATAGTCTATACAAACTCTCCACCATGTAACGAGACGAGTAGGAATCAACTCGTTGTTTTCATTGGGCACAACGGTGATTCCGCCTTTCTTAGGCACACATTGGACCGGACTAACCCATGGTGAAATCGAGATAGGGTAGATCATTCCCGCATCAAGAAGTTTGATAACCTCTTTTTTGATAACGTCATGGATCTTGGGATTCACCCTTCTTTTGTTTTGAATAGTGGGTTTAAAGTCGTCCTCCATGAGAATTTTATGTGTGCAAAAGTGAGGATCAATTCCACGAATATCGGAGATTTTCCAAGCAATCGCTTGCTTATGATTCTTCAGCACATTGATAAGTCGAGATTTTGTTTTCTTTCAAATCCTTTGCGATGATGACGGTTGACTTCTTATTGTCTTCAAGGAACACGTATTCGAGATGAGACGGTAGGTCCTTAAGCCTAAATCTGGAGGATTTTCGATGGAAGGCGTAGTCAAATTCGGATCATCGATACAGATATCCTTAGGAGATGGTGGAGAAATATGGTCCTCATTGAGAAGTTTCTCAATGGTACGAATGTGTTCATCCGAATCAGTGGGAGAATCGTCATATTTTAAGTCCACATCTCCGAAAGTTGCTTCAAATTCTTTGAAAAGGAAATCACTTTCTCCAAATGGAGTTAGTGATGGAGCAATAGAGGCAACGGTCTCAACAATGGGAAGGGAAGAAGAACCACTTTTACAAGCGTCTTTGAAATGTTCTTCACAAGCCTCATCAAGAACGTCAATGAAATTAACACTCTCGTTTTCAAAAGGCTGCTTAGAAAGTTTACCCATGTTGATGACGATTTTATCGTCACCAACTCTCATTATTAATTCGCCCGCGGCTACATCAATGAGAGTGCGACTGGTCCTCAAGAATGGACGTCCAACGATTAATGGAACACGGGGGTCCATCTCGTAGTCAACGACAATAAAATCCGCCGGAAAGATGAATTTGTCAACACCGACGAAGACGTCTTCGGTTATCCCCACCGGACAAGCAACCGTACGGTTAGCTAATTCCAAAGTCATTTGTGTGGGGACTAGCTCGGGTAGAGACAATTGTTTCCAAACACTTAATGGCATTAAGTTTATACTAGCACCTAGATCGGCTAGGGCCATACAATTCTCTATCCCGGGGAAGTTCCAAGGAATGAGAAAGCGACCCGGATCACCAAGTTTGGTGGGTAATTTCCTTAAGAGCACTACGAAGCAATTCTCGTTAAGTTGGGTCTGAGCGATATCAAGAAGTTTCTCCTTATCACTGAGAAGATCTTTAAACATTTTAGCATATTTCAGCATGTGAGCGAGAGCCTCAGCAAAAGAGATGTTGAAGTTCAATTGTTTAAACATTTTAAGTAAGTTCAAAACCTGAATATCATCCTTGTTCTTCAACTTCTCTTTCCTTAACCTTGAGGGATAAGGTATATTGGGTTGAGATGAAGGCTGTGGAATGGAATTCTCACTCACATCCTTGGGTGATGGAGGGGTGGAAGTAGAAGGTGGAGGAATTGGTGAAGTAGAAGGTGGAGGAATTGGAGAAGGGGATTCGTTTTCCTTTGTCACAAACACCGGTGTAGGTGTAGGAAGCTCGGGTTCCTTTAAACCTTTTCCACTTCGAGTCGTGATTGCTTTCATCTCCCCTCTTGGATTAGCAACGGTGTTACTCGGAAGAGAACCCGAACCAGAGGCTTGATTACTTTGGAAGAAACTAGCCATCATATCCCTTAAGTCATTCGTTTGACTGGTCAAAGAGTTTCGCATATCAGCTCAAAGATCATTCCCTTGTTTCACCATATCTCCTTTCAAGTTGGCCATTTGCCGCTGAAGATTCTACACTATCGCATCATTAGTCCTCATGTAAGTGTCAACCTCTTGATGAAATGCGGTGGGTTCGGTGGGAGGAAGAGCATGGTAGGAAAGTGGTTGATAAGCGGGTTGTTGGTGAACTTGATTGTTTCCTTGAGGTGGATATGGGTTTCTTTGGGTTTGATATTGATTTGGAGCTCGTGGTTGATTTTGATTGTTGCGGTTGAGGTTGTTTGGGTTTTGAGGGCAAAACCGGGTGGTGAAAGAAAGTTGTTTGAACGATAACTGAGCAAATTGCGGTCACCTTGAGGACGTGCTTGATAGCCTCCCGTAGAAAAGTTACCGTTGGCGGCATACACATTTTCCGGATTGTCATGAGTCTAAGGACAATCAGTCTATGAATGAGATCCCCCGCATATTTCACATGACTGACTCATAGCATTAACTTGTGCATTGATGGCTTTGGTATTGTTAGCGGTTTGGAGAGCAAGTGTTTCAACAAGCGAAGTAAGCTTATCAATTCTCTTGTCGCTGTCACTAGTACTAGCACTAGCCACATTAGTCCGAACACTCTTAGTTTACACTCTAGACTTATTCTTAATAATATCCCATGCGACATTATAACACTTAACTAAAATATTACCCCCCGAGGCACTATTTAGTGAATCTTGGTCATTCATGCTTAAACCAATGTAAAAAGTATTAATTTGATGTACTTTTGTGAAACCATGTTGTGGACACTTTCTTAAAAGTTCCTTAAAACGGTCCCAAGATTCACTAAATGTCCCACCGTACTTTGGTTCAAAGGTAATGATTTCATTCCGCAAAGCGGTAGTACGTGAGGGTGTGAAAAAGTAGTTGATGAATTTAGTCTCTAAATCCGTCCACGTAAGAATACTTTGTGGCGGTTCCTTATCAAGCCAATGTCGGGCTTGTCCCTCTAAGGAGAAAGGAAAAAGTTGCAAGCGAATAACCTCTTGTGAAACTCCATTATACTTGACCGTATTAGTGAGTTGAAGAAACCTTTTGATATGCTCGTGAGGATCATCAAGTGTACGCCCCAAGAATGGTTGAGTAGAGACCATTTCAATGAAACCGGATTTGAGTTCAAAGTTGTTAGCTCCAATCTCGGGTATGACAATAGCATCGGTGTTGCCCTCTACTTGCGATTGCAAAAGCTCGATCATTGGTTGATTGTCTGTGGTGACAATAGGTGGAGTAATGAATTCGGCTTGAGCTACTTTCTTCTTATGAGCACGAGTACTCATGCACACCTACAAAAGGAAAAGAAAAATAGACAAGAAATATTTTTGGTTTTTTATGTTTTTCTATATTTTTTGAATTTTTGAAAATTTTATAATTTTTATGGATTTTTGAAAATTTTTGGCAAGAAAAATAACGTTCAAAAGTGAACGGATCCCAAAATCCAACGCGTCTCTCACTAAAAACCGTTAATCATAACGAAAAGAGCCGGCAGCGGCGCCATTTAATAACTAGATTTTACTTAGTTATAAAGTTCGTTGAATCCGATCTTTTCGAATTGATTACTAGTTAATAGTGCGACTCAGTCGTTCTTGGTGGAAAAATAAATGGTTTGGTTATCTATTTTAAACTAAAAGTAAATATGAAAATGTCGTTGAGTAAAATAAAAGCTTTAAAAATTGAACTAAAAATTACTAGAAAAACACATGGTAAAAATAGAGATTTCGGGAAGCGTGCAATTTTTGGAAATTAAAACGTAATGAATTTAAGACTTAAAAGTTTGTAAAACTTAAAAACTTAAACCATCGGAATGTAACAAGTGAATTCTGTCGGAATGTAGTGCAAACAAAACCATCGGAATATCAAACTAAATCCATCGGAATATCAAAGTAAAATCCATCAGAATATCAAAGTAAATTAACTCTATCGGAATGCAGTTCTGTCGGAATGTAAGTCTATCGGAATACACTATCTATCCGAATAATTCCTATCGGAATGTATAAAGAGGCTGAAATCGGAATAATGGAATACAAGTTCTATCGGAATGTCAAATTTAGTATCGGAATAACAGTAAACACATTCTATCAGAATAAGGCTAACAAAAATTGGACAGAGTTTCGTCTTAATAAAACCTTAAGACCCGTCGCAATATACGATCGCAATGAGCGATCGCAATCACGACCGGAATAAGGGGGAAATGCACTTGATCGCAAAGTAAAACCCTAAGGGTTATTGCGATACAATGAAACCGTCTGAATGTGGCTGTCGGAATGTTAGAAGCCCTATTGTTGCGATGGAGCACAAATTAATCCGAAAAGGGAGATAAGCTACAAACTCAATAAGCACTAATTAAGCAAAGACGAATAAGCACTTCTAAAAAAGAACAATTGACAAAAACTCAACCAACTCAATAAACACAAATTTGAAAACTTTTAAAATACGAAATATGCAAACTTTATAAAACAAACTTTAAAAACACTAAACTTTTAAGAAAACTAAAAAGTAATAAATAAGCTAAGTACCAAATAAGCCAATAAGCATAATAAGCTCAAAGCTCAATTTGCACAAAAACTTAGATATGATCAAAAATATAAACTTTTTAATCACATAATCATCAAGATGAAACAAAATCAAAGATAATTTTCGAATCAAACAAGTAAAAATCAAGAAAGGTAGAAAGAGATTGAATAAGAAAAATTTAACTTGAACTTGTAGATTAAAAGATTCAAAAATACAAGATTGAATTAAAGCTTGAAAATGAAAGAAAGAAAAGATGAAGTTTTAGTGAGAGAAAGTTAAACACTCTCTCTCTCTAAAATGAAAACTACAAAAAAGAAATAAACTAGCTAACTTAATTAACACCCTCCTGATAGGTGTGTAAACACCCATCCTTTTTACCACTTAATTACAATAATAACCGAGCCAAAACGTGTATTTTATGTCTTTTATGTCGGAATTATGCGTGATTTGTGTTTTTGTTGTGATTTAGGACGAAATTGTGAAAAGTGGAAAATACACGGCATTCACGGGCTTTTATTGAAGAAAAAGATGAAAGATGAAGTCGAGAAGTCAAGAGTGCAAAAAGAACGGAAGTCCAAGACCAATTCTGAAGATTTATCGAAGAAAAAGTCGAAAGACGGAAGTTTACTTAAAGCCGAAGAACTCAAGTCTATTTTATTGAAGAATTAAAAGACGAGTTCAAAGAAATCCCGAGCCAAAGGTCATTAAAGTCCAAGATTAAAGAAGATTTAAAGGCTTAAGGACTAATGGTGCAATTAACAAATAGATTAAGAAGGAAGGGCCTAATGATGCAATTAAGAGAAAATGAAGGAGTGGAGGAAGCTTCCTAAGCATTCCTTAATCCTCCCCTATATATAGATTAGTTCTTAATCATTTTCATTTTGTTGGCTAATAGTGACAATTAGTTCTTCCACTTTTAATTACCTTGTCATTTAAATACTTGTCAAATTTAAATACTTGTCTTGCACTTTAATTACCATTTAATTTCAAGTAAGTTTTTCTTTCAATTCTTGTTAATCTTTATCTTTATTGTTTGATCTCATCCTACCTTTCTTTAATCTTTATGTTGATTTGTTCATGTTCTTGTTCTTGAGTTTTTGTCAAATTTATTAAGTGGGTTTTGATTATCTTCATCTTTATTGTTAGTTTTATTGTTTCGAATTGATTGTTTATGCTTAATAGATGTTTATTCATTAGTTTGATTTAGTCTTTTGTTTTATTTAGCTTTGTTTTGATTAAATTCGTGCATATCTTGTTCCTTGTTCTTCGGTTTTTCTTGTTACTGATCTTTCCCAGGATCTTCTCTGTTATTCCGGATCAAGGTTCTAGTCAAGAGGGTTATTCGGAATATTCAGTTATTCCGAGTAGACCAGGGATATTCCGTATAGGGGAAGTATTCCGAGTAAAGGATTTTTTCCGCATAGGGGGTTTATTCCGTATAGCCCTGGTATTCCGAATAGAGCTTAGTATTCCGAATAGAGGGAATATTCAGAATAGGCTTGGATATTCCGCATAGAACTTTATTCCGAATAGACCTACGTTCCGCATAGGAAGCTTATTCCGCATAGGCTGACTATTCCGAATAGGCCTGGATATTCCGCATAGAGTTCTTATTCCGAATAGGGTGATATTCCGGATAGGTGACATATTCCAAGTAAGCCTAATATTCCGAATAGGGTATTTATTCCGAATAGGGAATTTTCAGTTTCTTTAATTTCAGTTTTTAATTTTCTGCTTTTTAATTTCGAGCCTTATTTTTCCCGCCTTTTTAATTAGTTGCACTTTAAATTTACTTGCCTTAGATTTATTTTAGCCTTGCCTTATTTTTAAGTTTTAGTTAGTTTTAAGTTTGCGTTATTTACTTTTAGTGCCCTTTAATTTTAGCCTCGCTTTTAAATACTTGCACCTTTTATTTTAATTAAACTTAGATTTACTTTAAAGTCTTTTACTTTAATTGTTTTTGCACTTTTATTTTAAATACTACAACGACACACTTTTGTTTCACCAAAGAACGATTGAGTCGCACATAAAATCCGGTTTTCAATTCGAAGAGATTGGTTAAACGAACTAATTTTTATACGGGCCAAAAGCCTTGTATCAAATGGCGCCGCTGCCGGCTCTTTTCGTAAAGATTAACGGTTTTCTGTTAGAGACGCGTTGCTTTTTGGGATCCGTTCACTTGTGAGCGTTATTTTCTTGCTTAAAAAATTCAAAAAATCATAAAAACTAAAAATTGTTAAAAATCCATAAAAATTAAAAATTTCTAAAATCCAAAAAGATTTTATTTTTATTGTGTATATATATTCTCTTTGCGTTTGGTATTGTTTTCTTTTGCCTTTGTAGGTGTATGCGTACTAGATCTTATAATTATCAAGAGCCCGAGACTCGAGAAGATTTAAGTATGGCAGGTGTTAACAACAACAATAATCCACCGCACCTCAACAATAACAACAATGTTCTTCCGCAGCCCGATCTTCGGACAATGGAGGAACTTTGTCAACCTACCATGTTTGGACGAGGAGGACCGATTGCGCCGATGCAAATCAACGCTCCGGAGTTTTCGTTGAAGCACCACATGATTCAGAAAGTGCAAACAAATCCTTTTAGAGGAATGCCTGATGATGATGCCAACAAACACCTCGACAAGTTCATTACAATCACTCAAAGCATGAAGTTGCCCGATGCCACAATGGATGTTCTTCGCCTACAACTATTTCCACATACTTTATCACATCACGCCGAGAAATGGTTTGATCGTCTCCCGAAGAATTCCATTCATACTTGGGATGACATGACTCAACGCTTTTTGTCGCGCTACTTTCCACCATCCATGGTCACGAGCCTTCACAATCAAATCAGCGGTTTCATGCAAGAACCCGATGAATCTCTTTTTGATGCTTGGGAAAGATATAATGTCTTGATTGATCGTTGTCCAAACCACAACATGCTTCCCGTAACCTTAATTGATACTTTCTACAACGGATTGACTTTTCGTGATCGTGATACGATTAATGCAGCCGCCGGTGGCACATTTATGAAAAGGAGACCCGAGGAGTGTAGAGAGTTAATTGAGAACATGACTACTCACCACAAAAACTAGGATTCCTCTGCTTCTTCAAGGAACAACCCGAGAGTTAATGTTTCTTCCACCTCAGCAAACCGTTATATGACCGAACTCTCCCGCATGATGACTGAAATGAGCAAATGTATCACGCTTCTCACTTCAAACCAACAACAACAACAAGTTAAAGCGGTTGCACCTTCTTGTGAAACATGCGGCGGTCCTCACTCATACACCGATTGTCCTTCTACACAAGGAAATCCGGAAAATGTGTATGCAACTTATGGTAATTATTCACCGGAAAATTATCAAGCTCGACCTCAAGGGGATAGAAATTTGCTGAGTTACCGGTCCAACAACTACCTTTCACCCGGTTTTTCTCCTCAAAACCAAAACCCCGCCAATAACTACAATAGAAGCAACCAAATCCCATCAAGAGATTCTAATCCTTATCACCCACCCGCCCAACAAACCCCACCCATTAACCCCGATGTTGAAGCCATAATGAGAACCCAAGGTGAGTAAATCAAGAATATGCAGAGCCAAATTATCAATCTTAAAGGAGATATCACAAAGCAAGGAAATGAGATTAGATCCGAGCTTCGAGATAATATTCAATCCTCCTTCAGCAATCAAACCAATGATTTGAAGAATATGCTTGCTAGTTTCTTGCCCGCTGCTCAACCCTCTTCTTCGAGTTCTCTACCTTCAAACACCGTCACCAATCCGCGAGCAAATGTGAGTGCTATTACTACCCGTAGTGGAATTACCATTGTCGATCCACCGATCCCGCCCCCATCATCTACACCTCCTCCACCACCATTTATCCCTACTCCTCCTACACCTAGTATTAGTGCACCATTACCGTCTCCGCTTCGTCATGACGATGTACATAGGAAGGACCCTTCAACATCTCAACCTTTACCTGCTACACCTGCACCTTCACCACCCAAACCCAATATCCCTTATCCTTCTCGTTTAGGCAAGACCAAAATGCTAACCAAGGATGACTCTGAAGTGTCACGCTATGTGAAGATGATCTCTCAGATGAACTTCAACATTAGCTTTCTTGAAGCACTTGTACACATGCCCAAATTTGTTAAAGCATTTAAGGAATTGCTTAACAAGAAGGAAAAGTTAATTGAGCTCGCCAACACACGCTTAAATGAAAACTGCTCTGCGGTTATTCTTAAAGAACTTCCGGAAAAGCTTGGAGATCCCGGTCATTTTGTGTTGCCTTGCGTTTTCAACAAAACTGAAGAATTTACTGCCCTAGCTGATCTCGGGGCTAGTATTAATCTTATGCCTTTGAGTGTTTGGAAAACACTATCATTACCCGACCTCACTCCAACAAAGATGACCCTTGAACTTGCAAATCGCACTCTCGCTTACCCCGTTGGTATTGCCGAAGACGTGTTCATTAAAGTTGGCACATTTACTTTCCCGGTCGATTTTGTCGTCGTTGATTATGAAATGGACCCTCGTATTCCTTTAATACTTGGTCGGCCATTCTTGAGAACCGGACGAGCTTTAGTTGATGTTGCCGAAGGTGAGTTAATCTTAAGAGTCGGGGATGATGCAAAAGTTTTTAAAATGGGAAAGCTTACAAGTAAATCCTTTGGAGGCCGAGAATCAGTGAATATGATTAATGTGCTTGATGATTTTGTCGTCTACAACAATCCTCTATTCGATTTTTCCATTGATAATCCACTTTTTCAAGATGATGTGGATGATTCTCTCTCAAATTTGGAACCTTCTCCCATTTATGATTCTCCACCGATCTTCGATGCTTATGATGATTATTCTTGCTCAAATTCGGATGATTATGATGACCTTACTTCTGAGTATTCCGATCTGCCCACATATGATGATTTTGATGAGGCTGATACTCTTTCGAGCGATTCTTCTCATGATGAAGATCCTCCGCCATCACTCGATCCTACTTTGGACGATTACTCATTTGAGGAAGACTTCTCTACGTTTCTCAACACTTACTTCCCTCATGAGAGTGATGCTCCTCCTTATGATTTTGAAGATTATCGTCTTGATCCTACTTTGGATTTGAAGAACATTCTTTCGAAGGAGAAGAAACCGGTCGACACCAATATCCGCAGGACGTATGAGTTAACACCTCTTTTTCCACCTTCTGAGGACGAGGTTGTGCTTCTTCGCGGATCTTCTTCACATTCTGCTGAGCCTGAGTGCTATTTTCCCCTAAAGGAAAAGGTGTTCGACCCTGGTATCGATATTCTACAGCCATCTCAGTATCCAACTGATGAAATAAAAGGAAATATCTTTGGAACTTATGGAAATCTGCTTGCACCACTTCACCCTTGCTTCCACCGTGCTCCATCGCTGCTTAAGGGAACCTTGCCTACTCTTCTTTGGCTTGCCTTTTTCGCCTTAAGCTTGTGCTATTTGATGGACGAAAACTATGTCTTTGATCCTGGTGGATATGTTTCATGCTTCTTCCTATGATGATCAAGGTCGAGTCAGGCTCACGACTCGGTTAACAAAAATCAAGCGCTTCTTGGGAGGCAACCCATGTATCTATCTTTTCGCTTTCTTTATCCTAAGTGTAGGGGAGACCCTTTGGTTTGCTATTTCCTCTCCTCTCTTAATCAGGGATTCGAGCGCTCAATGATCCACTCTTGATGATTCTTGACGACCCGTGATTCCGTGTCCCATTTTCCCGGTTCTATCCTAAACTCTTTTCGATTCACTATATTATATTTTCTCAATATTAAAATAGGAATCTCGTTAGTTGTCTTTTCCTTAGCGAGATTTAAACAAAGTGCACAATGTCCTAAGTGTAGGGGAGTTTACTCCCACATGCTTAAACATTGAGGACAATGTTTATGTTAAGTGTAGGGGGATTTCTATCGAAGTTAAGTGGTATTTTCCTTGTATTAGTCCTCATTTTAACCGGAAAATAAATTTTTCGATATTTTTCCAAATTTTTGATCTATTTTGGCCTATTAGTTTTTCCTTTTGTATAGTTATTTTCTTTCTTTGTTAGAATAAATCTTTAATAATGTGGTTTTAATTTTCAAAACGTTGTGAATCTTTTGACTCAACCCGAGTTTACTTGTCTAAGTTACTCTAGCTAGTATCCTTAACGTGTTTAAGTCAAGTTTTGCTAGGATTTTATATAGGGAGCTATAAAACGCGAAAGTCTTAATTATCACGGGTTAAGAACAAGAACTTTTCGCAAGTTCCTATAATTGATCCTAGAGAGTCGTTTATCACGGGAACTTTAAAATGCGATTTCTAAACTTGAAAGAGTCTAAGAGTTTGCAAGATCCTATAGGCGACTCGAAAACCCAAAACTTTGATTTAATAGGCTAAGCATCCACGAGTCTCATTCCTTGAGATTTTAAACTGTGGAGAACGAGAGATGATAGAGCCAATTATAAGTTTGGTATTCTTTCGTGAATTTATGTGAGTTAATTATGAGCCTATTCTCCCATCGCTTGCTAATAAATTTATCTGCAATAAATAAGGTTGTACGATTTGAAAAGTTACTTAGCTTCTAGCCCAATATCGTTTAAAAGTTGCTCGGTATGGATTAGAGTTCATAGCCAAGGCATAACTTATTGAAGCGGGATGCGAAGATTGGCGAGTCCAAAAAGGTCCTAACAAGACATGAGGGCTATATTTTGTTGCTAAAGATCCAAAGTGATGCGAAGAATCATTTATCGAAAATCAATATGAAGGATCGAGACACACGACGAAAAGCAAAAACTCCCCAAAAGTCATGAAGAAGTGTATCCGAAAAGACCCTGGCAAGGTATGAGGATAAATAGATCCAAGTCATAAAAGGAGGTGGATCGTTGTATATC
This sequence comes from Glebionis coronaria, assembly GCA_025667525.1. NCBI lineage: Eukaryota > Viridiplantae > Streptophyta > Magnoliopsida > Asterales > Asteraceae > Glebionis > Glebionis coronaria. The sequence goes on from CM046878.1 coordinate 253,520,445, forward strand.
AAAGTCCAAAATAATGATTGGAGAAAAATGAAGAAGTCGTGGTCCAAGTACGAATCTCTCAAAACTTCAAGTGAAGAAAATCCTATTATGAAGAGAAGACCATAATTTCATGAACGTCTCTCAAGGTTTGAAGTATGAAGTCGCTGCCAAATATCGGTCCGAGAAAGGTCTCAAATCGCGAAGCGAGTTATGCCAAGATATGAACTTTATGAGGTCCCGAGAAGCAGTTTTAAAAGATTTTGTCCTTTAGCTAACTATTGATTAAATTGTTCACTTTGTTTTCGGACTAAATAACTATCGAATGCATCTTCGTGATCATTCAAGACAAAATAAAATATAAGAGATACACCTAGGAATAAGGGAGTCTAAGTGAATAATTGGCCCACATGAGTTCGTGTTAGTTTGCTAACTTATAATAACAATGATCTCGTTTCTAAGCTTGGTTTGGAGAAAGTGAAAACTTGAGGATGATGATTATTCATGACATTTCCAAAACCCAAGGTATTCTTTTGATTTCTCTACTTTGTATGTTTTTAATTTTCTATCTCTTTAATAAAGGCCAACGTGGATTGATTATGATGAAAAATGAAATCTTTCTTTGTAACTAATGCATTGCATGAGGACATTGAAATGGTCAAGTTTAGGGGCTTTGATAGGTGTGTAAACACCCATCCTTTTTACCACTTAATTACAATAATAACCGAGCCAAAACGTGTATTTTATGTCTTTTATGTCGGAATTATTCGTGGTTTGTGTTTTTGTTGTGATTTAGGACGAAATTGTGAAAATTGGAGAAAACACGGCATTCACGGGCTTTTATTGAAGAAAAAGATGAAAGATGAAGTCGAGAAGTCAAGAGTGCAAAAAGAACGGAAGTTCAAGACCAATTCTGAAGATTTATCGAAGAAAAAGTCGAAAGACGGAAGTTTACTTAAAGCCGAAGAACTCAAGTCTATTTTATTGAAGAATTAAAAGACGAGTTCAAAGAAATCCCGAGCTAAAAGTCATTAAAGTCCAAGATTAAAGAAGATTTAAAGGCTTAAAGACTAATGGTGCAATTAACAAAGAGATTAAGAAGGAAGGGCCTAATGATGCAATTAAGAGAAAATGAAGGAGGGGAGGAAGCTTCCTAAGCATTCTTTAATCCTCCCCTATATATAGATTAGTTCTTAATCATTTTCATTTTGTTGGCTAATAGTGACAATTAGTTCTTCCACTTTTAATTACCTTGTCATTTAAATACTTGTCAAATTTAAATACTTGTCTTGCACCTTAATTACCATTTAATTTCAAGTAAGTTTTTCTTTCAATTCTTGTTAATCTTTATCTTTATTGTTTGATCTCATCCTACCTTTCTTTAATCTTTATGTTGATTTGTTCATGTTCTTGTTCTTGAGTTTTTGTCAAATTTATTAAGTGGGTTTTGATTATCTTGATCTTTATTGTTAGTTTTATTGTTTCGAATTGATTGTTTATGCTTAATAAATGATTATTCATTAGTTTGATTTAGTCTTGTGTTTTATTTAGCTTTGTTTTGATTAAATTCGTGCATATCTTGTTCCTTGTTCTTTGGTTTTTCTTGTTACTGATCTTTCCCAGGATCTTCCCTGTTATTCCGGATCAAGGATCTAGTCTAGAGGGTTATTCGGAATATTCAGTTATTCCGAGTAGACCAGGGATATTCCGTATAGGGGAAGTATTCCGAGTAAGGGAGTTATTCCGCATAGGGGGTTTCTTCCGTATAGCCCTGGTATTCCGAATAGATCTTAGTATTCTGAATAGAGGGAATATTCAGAATAGGCTTGGATATTCCGCACAGAACTTTATTCCGAATAGACCTACATTCCGCATAGGAAGCTTATTCCGCAAAGGCTGACTATTCCGAATAGGCCTGGATATTCCGCATAGAGTTCTTATTCCGAATAGGGTGATATTCCGGATAGGTGACATATTCCGAGTAAGCCTAATATTCCGAATAGGGTATTTATTCCGAATAGGGAATTTTCAGTTTCTTTAATTTCAGTTTTTAATTTTCTGCTTTTTAATTTCGAGACTTATTTTTCTCGCCTTTTTAATTAGTTGCACTTTAAATTTACTTGCCTTAGATTTATTTTAGCCTTGCCTTAGTTTTAAGTTTTAGTTAGTTTTAAGTTTGCGTTATTTACTTTTAGTGCCCTTTAATTTTTGCCTCGCTTTTAAATACTTGCACCTTTTATTTTAATTAAACTTAGATTTACTTTAAAGTCTTTTACTTTAATTGTTTTTGCACTTTTATTTTAAATACTACAACGACACACTTTTGTTTCACCAAAGAACGATTGAGTCGCACATAAAATCCGGTTTTCAATTCGAAGAGATTGGTTAAACGAACTAATTTTTATACGGGCCAAAAGCCTTGTATCACCTCCTAATGTGTCATTAGGAGGGTATATATAGGAGGTGGGAAGGTGCATGTGTTGCTCCTTCTTTCTTTCTTCTCGACTCAATTTAAATGCTTTGTCTTTCTCGAAGTTGTCTCGGGATTTGTCGATACAAATTGAACTTGTCTTATAATTTTCTTCTTCTATTAGACTTGAGTTCTTCGACATCATTAAACTTCCGTCTTTAGACTTTTTATTCGATAAATCTTCAGAATAGGCCTTGGACTTCCGTTCTTTTTGCACTCTTGACCTTTTGACTTCGTCTTTTCTCGTTTTCTTCGATAAAAGCCCGTGATAGCCCATGTTTTATTCCTTTTTCATCTTTTGGCCCTAAAACACAATAAAAACACAAACCACGCATAATTCCGACATTTACGACATAAAATACACGTTTTGGTCTTGTTATTATTGGAAATAAGTGGTAAAAGGATAAGTGTTTTTACACTTATTAAGGTCATGCATTGTGTGGTTATATAAATTTCATCTTTGCTACACTTCATTAGGCAAATGTATGAATTACATTTTTCTAACTTGAGAATGATTACTAGAGAACCTATTGCAGTAGAAACTCAATTTGACCTAACGGTTGAATTACTTGCATGTGAGAAGTTGAGTTAGTGTATAACTCGTAAAAATGGCCGTGATTAACCTTAATTGAGCACCTCTAGAGATAGTCTCATACTCATTCTCTAAATTGATTAAAAGGCTCTTCCTAAATATGACTAATGATAGTTTACTCCGATGAACTTTGTATGTCATTAGGTGTCTTTTCATTTGTAGCCATTAGGTTTTTCTTAGATTTCTTCCTACGTGCTAATCGAACCTATGTGTTTTTCCTTTGTGTGTGTTCTAGCTCTTATTGCTCTTTAGCATAACTTTATGATAAGTTAGAATAGAACTTTAGGATTTGCTGAATTGCAAAATTTCTTTTATCCTCCAAAATACACCTTCTGCAGGCGGATCATTATATGTCAGGCAACTCAATATATTTATTGAACCGCAGGCACAATTAATGAGCCGCGGATAGAAGCTTTCAAAAATGTATTTTCTGAAACTCCGAAATTGTTCCAACATTTTTTGGAATCTTTGTTTCAAACCCTTGACCCCTCCCAAAACACCTTGTGATTTTGTTTACTTAACCTAAAGCATATTTGCATCTCTTTCACACCAAAGCAAAATCTCTTATTCACCAAATGAAAGTCTTGATTCTGCTCCATCTTCTCTTCAACCCAAATTCACCAAAAAACACACCAAGTCAAATCTCTTCTCCTTCTAAGGAAATTGATTTTGGAAACTCTCCTTTTCCACCACTTCCCTTTTGTGTCCTTCCTCCATTACATGATAATGTCATGCATCATGGAAGATATTGTATTTGTAGTCAATATCAACATCTTGCCATGTCTCATATCTATGATGAGTTGAATTACAAGATAATCACCAAGCCTTCTCCACCAAATTCCGCTACCTCATGTCTTCTAATTAAGCAAGTGTCTTGCTTATTAATAAGACATCTAATTTAAGCAAATCCTAGGATTCTAGTATAACTAGGATTAACATTATGCTTAAGTTTTAGGCTTGTGTTTCATACATCTTTGTAAGATCTTTATTTTCTTATATTTCTTCTCATTTTTTTCAACATGATTTATCTATGGGTCTTAGATCTCGTTGTTCTTGTGTTCTTTCTTTTATTTTTTAATTTCTCACTCGGTTGTCAAGGAAGGTTAGATTCTAATCTAATTACCCTCTATGTAAGATTGACAACTTAAATATTTCTCTCGAAATACTCAAGTAATTTTAACTTGCAATTGGAAATGTTAAAACTCATATCCGAAACTTGAAATTCAAGCCATTTAGCAACTTATGTTAAATTGTTTGATCAAGTGATTTTCTTTAGGGTCTTGAATCATTTTTGGACACCCATTGTCCACGGTTCCTCAACCAAACTTGCGGATCATTATTGATAAGGAACCGCGGCCCTATTTAACGAACCATGTGTAGTGAGTCCCTTTGTTCATTTTTGGTCTATCTCTCTTTTTGACAGTTTTTCTAGAAGATTCCTTCTTTTCTTTTCTTTTGAGTTTCTTCTCTCATTTTCTTTCAAGATTTCACTATCACCTACTAGGGTATAGTATTCTTTAATTATCTTGTGAAGTTATCCTTAACTTCTTTGTTGGGTCTCTCTCGCTTTTCTTCTATTTCTTTGAATCATGCCATTCTAAGTCGAGTCTCTCTTATCTCTCTTATATTCTGTCTAAACTATGTCGAGTCGAGCCCCACCATTTCCTTGTCATGTAATTGTTCTTTGAACATTCACAATGATTGAGAAAAGCTACAAAACTTTGGGCATGTAGTTTATCGTTTGCTTAACACCATCCATCTTGATTTTCCTTTTCTTTGGCTTCTTTGATCTCTTTGTCTAAATCAAGGAGTCATCTTCTTGTGTTAAAATTCATAAGCATCCTTGCCTATTGTTGATACAAAAGCTGGATGGACCGCGCTTGACCTGAATTAGGCTTAATTCGGGTGTTTGAGGACTCCGTATCTTGCACCAAGTTAACTTGTTACGAAGACCCTACACACTAAATAACAAACCCCGTTAGGCTTACCGTGGGAATGTATCCCATGATTAGACTCCGTCGTAAGAGTAAGTAATCGATTTAAGTAATCGTTAAGGGTTTAGAGTATCGTGTGTTTCGTACCTTTGTGGAACCTCTGGGGTTCCTTTTATACCCGGTGCAACCCTAATTGGGCTTCCCTATTCTTGCGGCCTAAGCAAGAGATAATTACCATACACAACATGATCCTTATCGTGTAAATAAGGAGAGTGTATATCCTCTTAGCTTAGGTGAATCATGATCATAACTAGATTATGTTTCTGTCTTACCCGGTCCGCGTGCGGCCAGGACATGGTTGAGATGGAACCATGTGCGACAATGACCTACTAGGCCACATAGGCTTCAGCGTTGTCTATCCATGAACCATACATAATGGATACGGGTAGCACCCGTGGGTCGGGCTGCACAGTCCGACTTGGGACTATACGTCATCATGTCTCCCTAGTCTAGTAGTCGCACGACGTGCCGTGGCTACTAGACTATAAATAACTTAGTCGCACTTGAAATTAAAAATTAGTAGGATAAAATCTGAAAGAGTAATAAAGAAGTTTCAAACATTCTCGCCAAAACAGGCACATTCATCCCCCCTTTTGCCTACCTCCTCGGGAATCGAAAAAGTGGTTGCCACAGCATATCGGTTCATCTTCCACCGTTAGATCGTGCAAGTGGATCACACATGGCAATCACCCATTCATAACAACAGTAACCCTAGGAGTATATATATTCGATTTTCCTTTTAACCATGATTCTCATAGTAAGAACACACTAGCTGCCATTAATGAATCTTCGTCCCTCAACGCGAATCAAGCAATTTAAGAAAGGTAATTTGCACTGCAAACTTGTTTCTTGTTAATTAGTAATCCCCAAGATAGTAAAACAACTACAGGGTGTCACCTCTCTTATTTTCTCAGCATGGATTGCTCCAATTTACCTCCGAATACCATATCCCTATGAACCTTCATCCAGAAGGCCCACATCCTCGAGCAAATATAGGAGATTTACCAGATGGGAAAGTAGGGGTATACAAGAAATTATTTGAGTTTACCAACAACCGTATCGCTCTTTCGCGCTTCCTTGTTAATGCTCTTGCTTACCATGAAATCCACATATTCCAACTAAACTGTACTGGTGCAGCCAAAATATCCAATTTTGAAATAAACTTTCGTACACTAGGAATAGACCCTACTGTGAACTTATTTTGCGCGTTCTACACACCCGCATGTGCCAATGGGTGGGTTTCTTTCTCGAAACGCGTTGGAAATCTCCAATTTTAGGAAGAAAAATTAGATTCACTAAAACAGTGAAACAACAAGTTTTTCTGGATCGACGTCATAATTTTCTGCATGATTTTCCATTCGTGACCCAAGAGATGCTTAGGAGAGATCCAAAGCCTGACCCTGGTTCACATAGCGAAGCGGATGCCGAAGTGATAAATGCAAACCACATACTTATCCATCCTTACCCTGAGGCGTTCTTGTACTTGATTGGCTTAAGACATGCGCCCATAGTAGGCAAGGGTGAAATCCCCCAATTTACGACCGTGACGGACAGGGTTAGTGACCATCTCTCCCCCTTGTTACATTGTAAGTACTTCAATTCTTTGCGGTTTAACTAACTTGCTTCTCTCGCTCTTCTCTTCGCAGAAACGAATATACTTAACATAGTCAGGAGTCGGGCACCAAGGGATCTCAACATGCATCCCCATCCCCTAGAGGAGGGTGAACCACCGGTGAGTGTGGCCATAGCTGGACACACACTTGCCATGGAGGTTGTAAAACCCATATAAAATACATGAAGCATTATATACACGAAAACACGGATTAATTAAAAATTTATAATTAATTAACACACGACAAGTGTCATGAACATTAAATGGATAAATACAAGTATTACGTATATTAATTAATTATTTACGATAAGTATTACGTATGTTATTTATTACACGACAAATACTTATGTATATTAAATATATCGTAAAACGATAAAACACGAACACCCGTCACTAATATTAATACACGAGAAATAAATAAAACTCGAACACGAAATGTATATTATAAAAGGGTTGTTTGGCCGGCTATAATAGAAAGAAAAGACAAGAGCCCAAGGCTCGGCCCATGATTAAAGTTAACTTACAGGAAACAACAATTTTTTTTTTCATTTTGCAAGTCTAAAAAAAATAAACTAGGGTTGTTGCTTTGGGTGGAGCCACCGGCAGAAAACAAAGAAAAAGGGAGGAGAACGATTTTGGATCATTGATACGGGTTGTGTGTTCGGGTTTGGTTGTTCTTAATACGCAAGGATTCGGTAACCCTTAATCTTTTTCTTTTCTTCATTGTTATAAATTGACTTACGAATCCCTTAATTAAAACATTAGAACATATGTTATGAAAGGATTAAACACAAGATTATGTTCGGGTTGGTTGTCGTTAGACACGAAAAATGAGACCATGGAGGTCTCAGTGTAAATCCTAAACCCACCAGCGCCGGCCAAGGGTGGCTCAGTGGCTGGGCTCCACTATCAGTCGTAAGCAGCAAGATCCCGACAGGGGGTGTTTGTTCATAAGCAGTGGCGACCGACAACATTTCTCTCGGTGGGAATCTTTGTACCGCCAGGGGAATCGGCTACAACCGGTGGGTAATTCATCCGGCCAGTGGCAAGATGCCACAATCGGCGGCAAAATGGAACACAACAGGGGGTTGTGGTAAGGTTTGTTTAAGGGGGTGTTTGGTTCAGGGTTTAATGGAACATTATGGGGTGTTTGGGTTTATATTTTATTAATTTAATCATGGAATTTTAATAATTAATATATATAATTATTCATGAAACTAACATGGTACATTAATTTAATTAATTGTACACTTATAATAATTATTTTATATATTATTCATGATATAAAACATGGCATATTTAATTAACTTAATTAAGGACTTAGCCTAATTATTTAATTACATTTCATCCATGGTATAATTAAATTAATTATAACACTTAGTTAATTCTACAATAATCAAGTTTATGTAAAGTTTTATTAATGTTAAATCAAGTTATATTATTAATTAATAATCACTTATTAATCATGTATTACATTATTAATTAATAATTATCATGTTAGACTAAAGTATTTATTTATTAATAAACTTTACTATATTATAACATTTAATAAACCATAACTTATAAAATATATTCATTAAGCTTTAGCTTATATCACATGCTTATTAAACAAGCTTATTACTATTTATGGGAACATATTATTTATGGAATCATGCTATTTATGAAAACATACTATTTATGGAAACATGCTATTTATGAGAACATACTAATTTATGGAAACTTTCGATTTTTGGAAACTTACTAATTATGTAAACTTTCTATTTTTGGAAACTTACTATTTATAGAAACTTGCTATTTTTAGAATGTTACTATATATAGAATCCTGCTAATTTTAGAAAGTTACTTGTTATGAAACATCAAGTATAATAACACATGAAACACGTAATACGTTAATCAAGAACACATGAAACACTAAGAAATACATGATAAAACATGAAACAGTAAAACAAGACATGAACAAGTAAAACAATACATGAACGAGTAAAACAAGACATGAACAAGTAAGACAAGTCAAGAAAAAGTAAAGTAAGCTAAGAATTAATAAGTTATACATTAACATACAACTCATTCACGTCCTTTATTATGTAGCACTCGTGAAGTCGGAGTAGCATCTTCCGCCTTTCATTTTATTTCGTTACTGGAATAAGGTACGGATATTCCGTCCATCAGTATGGACATCTCTTTCAATGAATTATTAGGGTTCCCCGTTTGCTGCCATCTGTTTACCATAGTAGGTTACATGTCTTAAAACTTTTCAGTAATTACCATATTATCATTTTAATTACCTGACCTTTATACATACATGACCACGTTCACCTAGTTACGGATGTACCATAACCATTTGTAGGATATTGTAAATCTATGTATATTCTAGAGGGAAAAAGAGATAGAAAGAGGGTAAGAACACACACACACACTTAGTGGGAGAAAGTGTAGAAAAGCACACTTTAACTATGTGAAAAATATGTGAACCAACACCCTCTCCATCTAAGGAGAGGGTTTATATACCCAAGCCCATGAGATGGGCTTGGGCTTACATTGGGTCGCCGGCCTACACAAGTTGTAGGCTTGGCTTGGCCTTGTTTGTTTACTATTTAGATAACTAAACTACGAGCTACTATTTAGACTATTGTTGGAGTGACCGATCCTTTCTAATACGTAAACGTATTTCCAACAATCTCCCTCTAAAGGAGGTCACTCCAAACAAGGGCGTTACCCGAGTTACAATAATAAAATAAACCTAGTATTCTATGCTTGTCTTGAGCTCGTAGTCTTCGTCTTTCTTTTACTTCTCTTTTCCGGTGAACATGTTGATGTGATCTTAGATATCAATCTTGAGCATTAATCTCTTGCCTTGATCTTGTGAATCCATCACTTGTGATCTGCGCCTCTTCGTGACTTCACGTCCCACATACTTATACCTTTGTATTTCTTGAAAGCTTTAGAGTTTGATACAATGGAAGACTTTAATATTAGGATTTCTTGAATTTGTTAAGGTAGAAAATATAAGCATGTGGGGACAACTTCATCTCAGAATCCGCAACACCACCGTCTTCAAATGCCGCAACATAAGTAGACACGAACGAAATGGCTTTGAACATTTCATTCTAATTCGGTAGCTTTTTACCTCCGGTCGATGAAGACCGTTGGACGATATAAAATATTGTACTTGTGGCAGGTAGATTTAATTAAAAATCTCCTTGACAAGATTTCGCAAGTAAACCCGTTCTCTTTACTCCACCGTCCAAAGCTGACTGCGAACGTAAAGAGTGAATCATTTCGATAGAATTATCTGTATGATTGAAGCCATCAATTCATGTTCCTAGAACAAGTGAAATTCAATTAAGAATCACACCATCGTTGCTTTCTAGTTGTCACGAGCTTGATTCATATAGAATCTTACAAGTTACCTACCAAGTGCTGTTTGAGGTTAACACTAGAAGGATTTCCACTCATCACTGTGAACATTAAGGTATCACTCTGAGTGTTCTAGCAATATCACTAAGAAACTGCATAGAGTCCTGGAACGTGTTTAAATTTAGTTAAGAATTAAACCACTGTTGCTTTCCAGTTATCACAAGTTTGATTCATAAAGAATCGTACAAGTCACCTACCCTGAGCTTTTTGATATTTGCTCAATAAGGATTTCCATCTTCATTGTAAATACTTGCGTATTACTCGGATGTTCAGGCAAGATCATGAATATTTTGCGTAGGACTCTTAATATTTTTCTTACTTTTCACAGAGTGTGAATAAGCAAGGAATTATGGAAGTGTGTCCTAATGAGATATTTGATGATCTCAAATGGCTCTAGACTCGATCGTTCATTTTGGATTTTTAGTGATCGGAGGCTGGAGAGGAGTGCCACCTTTTCAATATCAATATATTCAGAGTGAAGAAATAGATAGATAATGCGTTGTCTATGTGTGAATAAAACAAATACCTTTTGAGAGATATCTGAGTTAGCTGGGATGGGTTGTGTATTGCATCACTGGGTCCATGATGTCTATCTTCAATATCGAGCATCATTAAAATGATCTCAATAGCATATGTGTTGACCCGGTTTCTGACTAAGGTTGTAAGGAGGGCTTCTTTCTTTACACCCTTTATCTTTACAATTCTTTTCATTCTTCAACCCTTCAATGCTTACCAATTCTTTTCATTGTTCCAGGTTTAACTTAAGTATTTGGTCGGCATTCAGCTACATTCACAATCTTTCTCCATCTTTCGTAAGGACTAGTATTTCTAGCTATGGAATGTCCTTGGGAAGATTCCTCCAGTTTTGGAAGAATCATTGGACTTAACCTATCCTACCATCCTCATGACACCACAATCTTCATCATCGTGAAATAGATGGGTTGAGGGTAAGTATAAATCACCATGAAATCCATTTTGATATATAAAATCCATTTTGCTCCCCCTTAACATATGCCACGATATCCAAAAACATTTCGCACATGTCGGGATGAGCTATCACATTAAGTCAAACCATTTGTGATTAATCATTTCCCATATTAAATAAAATTTTCGCCCCCATATTAAAAATATTAGCCCAATCGATGTTTTTAATATCAATTGATCTAATGTAGTTTTAACAAAGTTTTTGGGAAGAAAAATGAAAATCCATTTTATCTTCATGATACCAAATGTTGAGATATGTTACCGATTAGTGAAATGATCACAGATTCACCATATTAGAATAAGTTGACAAGGTTGGACCTGATTGAGGAGAATATCATATGATAAGATCAAATGGTTCTTGTCGGAAAATGTTGGTCGCCTCGTCGTGTCTGAAGTCATCTCTTGGCACCACATGTACGATTGGTATTGTTGTCTTGACACCAATTAGTGAACTTGGCACTCTCGGCATCGAAGATTCTGAAAGCTTGACAATTGCTCCCCCTGAATTGTTGACCCGTGTTCTATTGAAAGAGCTGTAGTTGTCGTTTGAGTATTCGCATCGTCGAGTATGTAGATACCAATTTTAGATTGCTATGGTTATATAGATGATAGCTTCATAAAAACAAGATTTCTCTTGTTTTAACAAATAAATGCACTTATGCGTACATATATCCGTGTTAGATTGTGTTATAATGTAAACACAATCCCTTACATGGTTATATAGTAAACCATGCCCGAGAAAATTAATTCCCCTTGTTGAGCTAAAGTTTTAATAAGAAATACTTGACTTTAATATGAAAAACGGGGTGCAGTCTGAAATAACTACAAGCCATATAGGCATGTTTTATGAAATATTTACAACTTTTGTACGAACTCTATTTATGGCGCCGTGTCAATATTAATCTACATTTCTAAGGCCGTAAATATTATCGTACCAAAAGACATGCCTTTGAAAAATAAAGTAAAAAATATTTTTGGATTTTTCTGAATATTTCAATTTTTATGGTTTTTATATTGTTATATATTTTTGTATTTTGCTTTTGTGGAAAAAATATAAACAATATATACAGATGATTACCAAGGATACGGAGAATAGTTTACCACCACTATTCTTTCGCTTCATCTGCCAATTCCTTTAGAGTCTCAGGCGAGAAAGTTCTCAATCCTAGCTTGTCGGCCAAAAATTCCATTCGAGCGCGATCTAAAGCCTTCGTGAAAATATCCGCCAATTGATACTCAGATCGGATAAAGTAAAGCTCGATCAATCCATTTTACACTTGCTCCTTGATGAAGTGGTAGCGAATGTCAATATGCTTCGACCAGGAGAACTGAACGTTGTTGCAGCATAAGGTAATTGCACTTTTTTTGTCGTAGTACATCAGAATCTTGTTGAAACCTAGACCATAGTCGGTTAATTGCGATCTCATCCGAAGAATTTGAGCACATTAACCAGACATAGCTATGTATTCTGCTTCCATACTATAAATTGTCGCGCTTTTCTGCCTTTTCGATGCCTAACTGATTAGTTGATCTCCTGGTAGTTGCAAAGTTCCACTTGTGCTACGTCGTGTATCTTGACAACCCGCGTGATCCGCATCTGCATATGCCATAAGTGCAATCGAAGAGTCCTTAGAATACCAAAGTCCCCGATTAATGGTTCCTTTAAGATACCGGAAGATCCGTTCAACAGTATCTTAGTGTAACTCAGTAGGCTGAGTTTGATACCGAGCACACATACATATAGAAAACTGAAGATCAGGTCGACTAGCTGTGATATACAGAAGGGTGCCGATCATTCGACGATAAAGTGTCGGATCAACGACAACTCCATGTTGATCTTGTTAGAAATACGTTTTTACGTATATTAGAAGTATCGGTCACTCCACAATATTATTTATGTTGTAATAGCTCGTAGTTAACAAATAGTCACTAGTTGCTTATTAAGTTAAGTAAGAACCGGTCCATGGGCTTGTCATGGACCGGCCCAAGCCCATGTAGCTTAGAAGTATAAATACCCCTTTCCACCATGGAAAGGGGTTGGTTGTTGTCACTTTTCTAGTTTCATTTATTGAAATAACACATAGTTTCTCTCACTTTCTCTCTCTAACTTTCTCTCTCTAGAAATCAACAAACCCCTTTATAGATTCATAGGTTATCAATATTCTACATTTGGTATCAAGAGCTATGGGGTGATTTAAGGTAGTGATTTTTGTGGTTTTTTAGTTTTTGTTTGTATTAGTGTTCTTTAAGAAGATTCATCTTGATTCTTGGTGTTTTTGGTGTTTTTGTGATTGGGATTAGTGGATAAGTATTAGTTTTTACTTATTATTGTTGAAATCACAAAACTTTTTGGGTCATTTGGTCAAAATCTGGGTTTAATCTTCATATTAGTGGTCGACTGTTCATCGGTAAAAAGTTTCTGATTACCCAGCAAAAGTTCCGAATCAACAAGTTCCGGATCAACCAAGGAAAGTTCCGAACCAAGAACTTCCGAACCAAGAAGTTCCGGATCAAGAAGTTCCGGATCATGAACTTCCGAACCAAGAAGTTCCGGATCAAGAAGTTCCGGATCAAGAAGTTCCGGACCAAGAACTTCCGAACCAAGAACTTCCGAACCAAGAAGTTCCGGATCAAGAAGTTCCGGATCAAGAAGTTCCGAACCAAGAACTTCCGGATCAAGAAGTTCCGGATCAAGAAGTTCCGAACCAAGAACTTCCGAACCAAGAAGTTCCGGATCAAGCCAAAAGTTCCAAACCAAGAAGTTCCGAACCAAGAAGTTCCGGATCAAGCCAAAAGTTCCGAATCAAGGTAATTCCAAGCCAAATCTTCCGAATCAAACGTCCGAATCAACAAAAAGTTCCGAATCAAGGGTTATTTTGCTAGTTTTTTCGACGATTTTTTAGAGGATTTAATCTTGGTTTCTTACAACAAAAACACAACACAATTCACAAGCTTTACTTCACTGCTCGATCAACCGATAATCTTTGTTTCTTTGAAGTTAACAAAATGAATCCGAATTCAGTAATGCCATAGATGACATCACTTACGGATATTTCCGTCATTACGGGAACGGATAATCGCCCGCCAATGCTCATCAAAGAAGTTTTTGAAGCATGGCAAGGCTGGATGATGTCTTATCTTAAGGGAAAACCGGTTTATGGGAGGCTTATGGTTAAGTCAATCTTAAATGGTCCACTTGACTATGGTACCATCGTGGCTAACAATGTGTCTCGACCAAGAGAATTTGAAGAACTTACACCAGCTCAACAACTTGTTGCCGATGCAGACGAGAAAGCTCTTCAAACAATTCTCCAAGCTCTTCCCCATGACATCTATAGGATGGTAAGTCAGTATACGGTGGCAAAGGATTTATGGGAACGTCTTAAGGTGTTGCTACAAGGCACGTCTCTCACCAAACAGGAAAGGGAATGTCAGTTGTATGACCTGTTTGACAGATTCACTTACAACCCAGGGGAAACGCTTCACGATTATTACTTCAGATTCACCACACTCATGAATGATCTGAATGTATACAATCTGGTGATTGCTCCATTCCAGGTTAACACCAAAGTCTTGAATACTTTACCTCAAGCTGAATGGGGTGAGTATATTACCGATGTTAAGTTAACCAGGGATCCGCATAAGTGCAATTTGGATCAACTATATGCTTTTCTTCAGCAACATGAGAAACATGTGATCATGCACCGTTCTCCACGAGGTATGTACCCTGATTCATTAGCTTTGATGGCGAATCAACCAAGCTTGTCTCACAACAACACTCCTTATATTTTGGGACATCAAGCCTATCATCCATCACCTTACATGACACCAACCTTTCCCCAATACTCAATTTTACCACAACCACCCACCTCACATCAGCAACAATATCGGTTCAGTGCACCTTCATCATAATATGCTACACAACCTCACCCACCAAGTATTGCACCTTATGCTCAATCTTCATATTCTTCTTATCAAGAGAATGCAGCATATCCATCAAGCTACCCTGATCAAATGAGTATTCCTTCTAGTGATTATGCAGCTCATCAAGACCAAGCAATGTACTGTGATGATGAGGAAGTCCCCGTTCCTGTATTTAAACAAGGTGCTGACCCAGTTGAAGTGTTAACCACTATGTCTGCTTATCTCACAAGGACTTTAAGCAAACGAGGATTTAGGGGATCAGCTCCTACCAACAATCAGTTGAGGAATTCATCCAATTCTCGCCAACAAGCTACTATTGAGAATGGCAGGGTAATGGTTCAGCCTATTCAACCATATCAGGGGAGACCTTCCACATCAACTACCAATGCTCGCACGGTCAATCCTGCTCCTGCTCCAATGGTCAACAATCCTCCACGGGCTAATACAGGCAAGTTGAGAATGATTACTTGCTACAACTGCAAGGAAGAGGGTCACATGTCCAGGGATTGTAAGAAACCCAAGAGGAGAAGGGATGGACAATGGTTTGCAGAAAAGATCTATCTGGTAAATGCTCAGGCACAAGGAAGGGAACTTGATGAAGAGGAGCTTGCATTTCTTGTTGATCCAGGGATTGCTGAACAAGACACGGTCACCACACAGAATGCAGCATACCAAGCAGATGATCTCGATGCGTATGACTCAGACTGTGATGACTTTCAATCTGCAAAGGCTGCTCTCATGGCAACTATCTCCAGCTTAGGGCCAGAAAAGAGATCTGAGGTACTTATTAATACCACCAATAATACCACTGATGCTAGTGTTCAACCACATCAAGTTGTGCAAGAGAGTGCTGATTCGAATGAATCTTCGGTGGTGAGTCTTTCAAATGAGGAGACAAACAATGATAGCAATATCAATGTGAGTCCCCAGACTTTGAGTGAATCACAACCGGGACCCATTTCGCATACGCCTACTCCTGCTCAACAAGATTTGGTCATGGTTCCTGCTACATTACTTAGCCAAATGAATGCTGCACTCTTAGAAACCTTAGCTAAGAATAAGAATTTGTCTGATGAGCTTGCCTTAAGCAATGAGAAAGTTCAAACCTTGGAATTAATGCCTTCGTCTAGTGTTCTAACTAATTCCGAATATGATCATTTTAGAAACAAACAAATGGGTCACTTGCAAGAAATTGAAAACTTAAGAGCAAATCTGTCTAATGAACTTAAAGAAAAGGAGTTAGTGGTCACTAATTTTCAAAAACTTCAAACGGATTTTGAATCACTCGAGTCTAAAAAGAATGAAATGGAGATTAATGCCACTAATAAGATTAGAAGTCTAGATTACTTGCTGTTAAGACAATACGCTGCTTCTCAACTAGTGCACTTATTTGATGCTTCGTTTAGAGAATTTAACTTATCTCGTCAAAAAGGCCTTCCCCCTAATCCACGATATGCAAAACAAGCTTTAAGACATAGTCCTAGACTTTATAATGCAACTCAATTAGGATTGGCCTTAGACCCGATTGTTTTTCCCGATGATCGAACAAGTAAGGATCTAGTTGATGAGGATCGGTCATACAATTCTGCCAAATATCCCGAGTGTGATTATTTTAAATTGAATAAGGAGCTTGCAAAAACGGATTTTAGAATTCGCTTCCATATGGACAAAGATCTCATAACAGCACCGACCTACATATTAGATGAAGAAAACCCTAGTACATTTCCTACACTTGTCAATATGGAAGGTCCTAAGGAAATTCCAAAGGATCTTCCACCTGTTAGCACTGTATGGTTAAACTTACAAGAGATTAATCAATACTTTACTAATTTTGACAAGGTCATTTTGGATTGTACGACTTCAAATGGCTTAAATGCCGGAGAATGGGCTTTCGAACATATGAACGAGGTGTTTAAAAATGAGATCAATCCGTTTGTCGCAAGTCTAAAAGGAATTTTTGCATCTCTTAAGGAAAATCTTGTGTTTGAAATTGGTGAAGTTCAAAAAGTGTTTTATGAAATGGACACCGCTTACGAACTACAACTAATTGAAAAAGAAAAGATTTTAACCGAATATGACCGATTCTTGTCTGCAGTAATCTCGTGTGATGTGCTTACTACTGTAAATGTTAATTATTCGAATGAGCTTACATCCGCTATGATTAATTGTGATGATGTGCATATATGTGATGATGTTTGTGATCTCTCTGTAAATGTTGCTGATACTGTAAATGAGGTAGATAATCATTCTTGTCACGAATCTAACGCTGAGTTTTTAAAGCTACAAGATTCTTACAATTTACTTTCAAAACGCTTTAATCAACTAGAACAACATTGTATATCTTTAGAATTAAAACAACAAACTCAAAATGAGGATCTTTTGATATCAAATGGTTGTGAAAACGGTGTTGAGACTAGTGACAAGATGATTGCAATTGTTAAGACATTAGAGGAAGAAATCATGAGATTGAAGAGAGAGGTGTCATCAAAGGAAACATTAAAATTGGAACTAGAGGCTGCAGAGTCTAAAAACCAGGTCTTAGAAATTAGACTTTCGTCTGTTCTAGGGGAGATGGATCGGACAAGACAGGAACTATCCGCTCTTTATGGTTCACTAGAAGAACGCTTCGCTTTTAATGCGGCACAGCAACAATCTTATGTTGAACAACTGAACCAAAAGTGCGAGGAAATCTCTGACTTGAACATCCTGCTCATTGACAAAAATATGGTTTTGGCTGAGTTAAAAGAGACACTTCTTCTCACCCGACAAGAAGTTGTTGATAACTTAGCTACCGACTCTGCACCGTCCACTAGTGCACCAACAACCAAGTCAGTAGTGCTTTATAAGAACCCACTTCATAAGAGAAACCCAGTTACCTATGATGATTATATGAGGAATGCCATTAAGCATGTCGATCTTCTTAGGGATATTTTAGACGATCTTTATGCCTTAGATCCCTCAAGTAGCGAATATTATTCGGCTCATGAATATATTAAGCGAGTTCAATATTGCTTAGCATATTTGCAATACATAGGTACACCAGGTTCGGCACTACTTAATAATAGGCCCATTGCTGTCACTCCATTTAATAAGACTCCAGGAGCGAAACCGTCATTGGCACAATCAAGTAAGACACCTTTAAAATCTGTTGCTAATATTCCCACTTTGCCTTCTACAGGATTAAAAGAGACTACTAAGGCTAAAGGATCGCCACTCAAGAAAGATAAGATCAAGCCCTCCACTAGTAGTGCCACAAAGAAGAAAGTAGAAGTTCACAATAGGAATGCTAGTTCAGTTTTAAATAAAAAGAATCATGTTAAGACTAAAAGCTCTGCGCCTGTGCAGCAGCCTAAACCATTCGTGAATTCTGATTTAAATTGTTGGAATTGTAATGAATGTATGTTTCCCCAACGTCATGATTTGTGTCTGATTGATCACGTGAATGAAATGAATGCTATTAAGATTGGTCTTGAATGGAAGCCAACGGGTAAAACTCGTGCCTAAGTTGGCTGGCAATGGCGTCCCACTGGTAGGACCTTTACATTAGATGGAACAATGTGCCCTTTAACTAGGAATGCATCCATTGAGGTTAGGTCTGAGCGTCCTTTAGTTAGGAACACTCGCACTCAAGTATGGAAACAGCGCCCTTTAATTAGGTCAGCCCCCACTATAGTGCCTATCAGTGAAGAAATACCTTAGGATTTAAGCCAACTAGAATCTACACCACCTATTAAGAAAAAGAAGGCTAGGAAATCTAAGAAACCTAGAGTTAGCAAATCTAAGATTATTAAATCTGTACCTGCTAATAACAAGGAACACTCAGATTCCGATACCTCTACATTGTCTTCGTGTGGTGATATTTTCAAGTGGTCCAAATCATCCTGTGGTATTTGGACTCCGGTTGTTCAAAACATATGACCGGAAATCGCTCGATGCTCCGAAATTTCGTCAGCAAGTTTCTTGGTACGGTTAAATTCGGGAATGATCATATAGCAAAGATAATGGGGTATGGTGAATATCAGATTGGAAATGTGACGATTTCAAGGGTATACTATGTAGAAGGTCTTGGTCATAATTTATTCTCAGTAGGACAGTTTTGTGATTCCAACCTTGAGGTTGCTTTTCGACAACACACTTGTTTCATCCGCAACTTGGAAGGAAAAGATTTGTTGAAGGGATCTCGTGGTGCAAATCTCTATACCTTGTCCTTACAAGACATGATGGCCACCTCTCCAGTATGTCTTCTCTCTAAAGCATCTAAGACCAAGTCATGGTTATGGCATCGCAGATTATCTCATCTTAACTTTGATGCTATTAATCATCTGGCTAAAAATGATTTAGTTCGTGGTCTTCCAAAGCTTAAATTTCACAAGGACCATTTATGTTCCGCGTGTTCAAGGGGGAAAAGTACCAAGAAATCTCACAAGCCCAAAGCTGAAGACACCAATCAAGAAAAACTTCATCTTTTGCATATGGATCTTTG
Source organism: Glebionis coronaria (assembly GCA_025667525.1). Taxonomy (NCBI): domain Eukaryota; kingdom Viridiplantae; phylum Streptophyta; class Magnoliopsida; order Asterales; family Asteraceae; genus Glebionis; species Glebionis coronaria. The sequence continues at coordinate 253,539,897 of CM046878.1, forward strand.
TGGACCAATGAGAACTGAAAGTGTGAGCGGTAAGAAATTCATTCTGGTTATTGTGGATGATTTCTCCAGGTTTACATGGGTTAGATTTCTACGTACAAAGGATGAAGCACCGAAGGCTATCATCACTTTTCTGAAATTCATTCAGGTACGTTTGAATACTACTGTCCGCCGTATTCGTACAGACAATGGTACAGAGTTCGTCAACCAGACTCTTCGTGATTATTATGAAGGAGTTGGTATATCACATGAAACATCCGCTGCACGCACTCCACAACAAAACGGTGTCGTTGAAAGACGGAATCGTACACTTATGGAAGCTGCTAGGACCATGCTTATTTATGCGAACGCTCCATTGTTCTTGTGGGCAGAGGCTATTTCTACCGCATGTTTCACCCAAAACCGTTCTATCATTCGGAAACGCCATGGAAAAACACCTTATGAGCTTCTACATGACCGTAAACCCGATGTTTCATTTTTTCATGTGTTTGGTGCTCTTTGTTATCCAAACATTAATAGTGAGAACTTGGGTAAGCTTCAACCGAAAGCCGATATAGGTATTTTCATTGGTTACTCACCGTCCAAGAGAGCATACCGAATCTATAACCGTCGTCTTGGCAAGATTGTAGAAACTATGGACGCAGATTTCGATGAGCTGACAGCGATGGCTTCTGAGCAACACGGCTCTGAACCCGCGCTTCATGAGATGGGAACCGGTGCTATTAGTTCCGGATTAGTTCCCAATAATCCTACTTCTACATCATTTTTACCACCAACAAGGCCCGAGTGGGATAAACTGTTTCAACCGTTGTTTGATGAATTCTTCGATCCCCCGACTGATGAAGTTCCAGCATCTGTAGTAATCGCTTCAATCCCTGAAGTGGTTGCTCAAGCTAATGAACCTTTATCTAATGCATCTACAATACACATTGAACCGGATGCACCTTCACCAAGTGATTCTCAAACTACACCTGAATCATCACCCCTACTTGTGCCTAATGATGTGGAAGAGGATTCTATTGATCACGAATTGGAATATGCTCACCTGCAAGAGCTTCCTTTCTTTGGTGTAGTGATACCTGAAAACCCTTCAGCCGCGTCTACCTCAGAAGAAGCTCCTTCTATTGTTCACTCCAGACCACCTAGGATTGAAAACCATAGCACTAAATGGACAAAAGATCACCCAATTAGGAATGTTATTGGAGATCTAGATCGACCAGTCTCTACACGCCATCAATTAAAAGAGAGTGCACTTTATTGCTACTTTGATGCATTTCTCTCTGAAGTTGAACCTAAAAATTGGCAGCAGGCTATGACCCAATCATCTTGGATTGAAGCTATGCAGGAGGAACTAAATGAATTCCAACAACTTGAAGTATGGGAATTGGTTCCTCTCCCTGACAAGGTCAACATCCTTACTTTGTTATGGGTTTATAAGGTTAAACTTGATGAGATGGGTGCGGTATTGAAGAATAAGGCTAGATTGGTCGTTAGAGGATATAAACAAGCCTTGGGTATAGACTTTGAAGAATCTTTTGCTCCTGTGGCGAGATTGGAGGCTATTAGACTATTCCTTGCGTATGCTGCTCATATGAACATGATCGTCTATCAAATGGATGTGAAGACGGCATTTTTAAACGGTGAACTAAGGTAAGAAGTCTATGTTAGTCAGCCGGATGGGTTCGTCAGTACGGAGTTTCCTAATCATGTGTACAAGCTTAAGAAGGCTCTCTATGGGTTGAAACAAGCTCCACGTGCGTGGTACGATCTCCTGTCAACATATCTCATTTCGGAAGGCTTCTCCAAAGGCAAGGTGGACCCCACTCTATTCACTCTCAAGGAAGGCAACGACATGATTCTGGTACAAATTTATGTTGATGATATAATATTTGCTGCCACTAACATAGAATTGTCAAATCGATTTGAGAAGATAATGTCCACACGCTTTCAGATGTCGATGATGGGAAAAATTTCATTTTTCTTAGGATTACAGATTTCTCAGAATCCCAGAGGCATCTTTATTAATCAATCCAAATATGCTCTAGAATCTCTTAAGAAATATAACTTTGAAAATTGTGACCCCGTGGACACTCCAATGGTGGAGAAATCCAAGTTAGATGAAGATAGGAATGGGACTATTGTCGATCCAAAACTTTACCGTGGGATGATCGGCACCCTTCTGTATCTGACTGCTAGCAGGCCTGATTTGCAATTTGTTGTATGCATGTGTGCCCGGTATCAGGCTCGGCCTACCGAAAAGCACCTACATGTTGTGAAAAGGATCTTTCGGTACCTAAAAGGAACACTTCATCGTGGTCTATGGTATCCGAAAGACTCCTCTATTGCTTTAATATCATACGCAGATGCCGATCATGCTGGATGTCAAGACACGAGGCGTAGCACGTCTGGATCTGTGCAACTCCTTGGAGATAGATTGATCAGTTGGTCTTCAAAAAGGCAGAAAAGCGCTGCAATATCAAGCACGGAGGCTGAATACATCGCCATGTCCGGTTGTTGTGCTCAAGTCCTTTGGATGAGATCACAATTAACTGACTACGGTTTGGGATTCAACAAAATCCCGATGTATTGTGACAACAAGAGCGCCATTGCCCTTTGCTGCAACTATGTTCAACACTCCCGGGCCAAGCACATAGACATTCGCTACCATTTCATTAAAGAGTAGGTGGAGAACGGAGTGATCGAGCTGTATTTTGTCACTATTGAGTACCAGCTGGCAGATATGTTCACCAAAGCCTTAGATCGAGGACGAATCGAGTTTTTGATCGACAAGCTTGGCATGAAATCATTCACTCCAGCGACTCTCAAAGAGTTGGCAGAAGAATCAGCTGAATAGTCGTGGTAAACTATTCAGAGTATCCTTTGTTCGTGATCATGTATATTATCGTAAATATATAAACCACAAAAGAAAAATACAAAAATATAAAACCAACAAAAATCATAAAAAATATAAAACCTAGAAAAACCATAAAAATTATAAAATCAAGAAAAACCAAAAATATTTTTCGTTTTGAAATCGGGCATGTCTTTTAGTACGGTAATATTTACGGCCTTAGAAATGTCGATCAATATTGACACGGTGCCATAAATAGAGTCCGTATAAAAGTTGTACATTTTTAAAACATGCCCATTATAGCTTGTAGTTATTTCTGACTGCAACCCGGTTTTCATATTAAAGTCACGTATTTCCTTGGAAAACGTTGGCTCAGAACGGGAATTAATTTTCTCGGGCATGATTTACAAGCCAAATCATGCAAAGGGATCAAGTTTACTTTACAACTTGGTCTAACACGAATTTGTGTACGTCTCAGTGCATTAATTTGTTAAAATAAGAGAAATCTTATTGACACCACGAATCAAACTTTTTCAAGATATAAATTGGAAATGCTTTCATCAATATTTGACTCTTTAAACAATGACTACAGCTCTTTAAATAGAAAACGGGTCATCGTTTAAGGGGGAGAAAATATTAAAATCATCTTCGTCATTAAATTGAATTTCAAAAGTGATTGTGGAAAATTAAGGGCTAAATGGTAATTGAGTGGTTTTGCTTTAGAATACGACTTGTGTTCGTTCAATGTGATAGGAATGGCTTTAAGATATTGGAGTTTTTGCTTATAGATCGATACTTAAGTTGTGTGAGATTGTCGAGTTTAGTTTAACTAAGCAAAATTAAGTGAACTAAGTTTATCAATGGAAAGGTAAAATGAAATGAAAAAGTTAGAAACAAAAAGGAAAAGAATAGATAAATAGAGGGACTTAAGGTGATATTTATTGGAACTAGTCAAAAACTTGATCTAAGTCAAAACAAAACCCCCGCCTCTCACTATTCTTATTCACTGTTTATTTTCATCTTTGCCGCCATTGTTAAATCTCACACACAAGCTCTTAAAAACATCTCGCTTATTCATCCGATCCTGTTCATTCGATAAATAAGGTAATTACATCAATATCTAACTTATAATTCGTTACAATCATCATCTAATCTTGTTAAATTGATTCAGGTAGTAAACTTTACCAGATCTAGGGTTTATTTGCCAAATATAGGATTAATTGTTTCAGATTTGTGGTGGGTTTTGTGCGGATTAGCATGATATGCTGTTTAAATGCCTTACATTGCCTTAGAAATTCACAAACGCGTTTAGAATTAATCCTCTTAGACTGTGTTTTGATGTTCCGGATGAACAAGGATAAAAACTTCCGAATGAAGGACATTTTGAACAAAACTTCCGAATGAAGGGAATTTTCTGAAAAACTTCCGAATGAGGAAGTTCCGAATGAAGGACTTCCGAATGAAGGAAGTTCCGAATGAAGGACTTCCGAATGAAGGAAGTTCCGAATGAAGGACTTCCGAATGAAGGAAGTTCCGAATGAAGAACTTCCGGATGAAGGAAGTTCCGAATGAAGAACTTTCGGATGAAGGAAGTTCCGAATGAAGAACTTCCGGATGAAGGAAGTTCCGAATGAAGAACTTCCGGATGAAGGAAGTTCCGAATGAAGAACTTCCGGATGAAGGAAGTTCCGAATGAAGAACTTCCGGATGAAGGAAGTTCCGAATGAAGAACTTCCGGATGAACGAAGTTCCGAATGAAGGAATGTTCCGGATGAAGAAGTTCCGAATGAGGAAAAGTTCCGGATGAAGAGTTGTTTGATTATTATTGTTTGCATGTTATATGTACTTGTTGTATTATGTTATGAAATGTGTTATGCTTAGAAGTAAGAATGATATATAGCTATATGTTTTTGTGCATCAACCTTTCATGTCTTATCTTAAGCAGATACAATGACTAATCCAACAGTACAAGCAATCCAAGACTCTAGAGAAGCCGATATTGCTAAAGCACGAACCCTTAAGTTTATACCCAACAACTACCGGCTGAAGCAAATCTCAAAATCCACTCACCATGGATTTAAAGTAGCCATTGCGATCCTTGATCAATCCCATTTTAAGAATGCTTTAAGAAGTAGTGCCTCGGTGCCTTATGATTATATGTATGAATTTTGGGCTACCAAGGAAATCACTTCAAACAAGATCACCTTCACCATCGACAACAAGCAGCAGACGCTCACAGTTTCAGACTTCCGTAAGATTTTTGGTATACGGGATACACCCAAAGGCATGTCATTCTCGAGGGATCCTACTAAAGATGAACTCATAGAGTTATTTGACGCTCTTGGATGTCCGGAAATACGAGTTGCGTCTGAGTTTACCACTGCTAAAGTAGGACAACCTTGGAGAGCATTGTTGGGTATCCTCAGTAGATGTCTTACACCAAAAATAAGTGGCCATGATGCTTTGCGCAGTCCTATAATAAACCTCTTCTATGGCATGTACAAAGCTGCAAATGCAGATTATGCATTGTTGATATGGGAAGAATTCACCTTTCAACTCTTCTATAACAAGAAGTTGAAGACAAACTTCTTTCCTTATCCTCGGTTTATCAAGCTTATCATTAATTATTTTATGAAGAGTGATGCTACTATTGATAGGCGTGCAGCAAGTCGTTATCACACTGAAGAAGCTGATGATACTGTGGATCTGAGGCATGAAGGACCGTCTATTGGTGTGATTCGGGGTCCTATTCCCGATTATCTTCTGACGGAGAAAATCAAAGGGTCTGCTGATTACAAGCTACTGCAGATAGAAATCAAGAAGCTGAAAGCAAACCTTCAGACTGGAGAAGACTCGTCTACAACGGTCAAGAGTAAAGGTAAACGCAAACAACCAGCTGCGTTACCTGAACCCGTAACCAAGAAGAAGAAGACTGAGGGTAAGAAGGGAAAGGGTAAGGCTGATGAGTTACGTCTACGTGACGAAGAAGATGTTGTTGATCCTGCTCTTGACAAAACAGAGAAAAAAATGATGAAGATAGCAATTCAAAGGAGTAGGAAAGATACTGGCGGTAGTGGTTCAGGTGCAAGGGTAAATGTTGAAGAGGAGTACCAGGAACCAGATGATGTTTATGAGTTTGGGTCACCTGAACATTATTCCACTTCGAAGGAGCCATCGATCCCTATTTCAGCAAGTGTGGAAAAGGAGTCTGTTGCTCCTACGATCATAGTGTCAACTCAACCTTTAACAACTCAACCTCCACCAATACAACCCCTACCAACCAGACCGGCTTCAACACCATTTCTTCCACCACCTATAACTCCCATCCTTAGTACCGCAGTAACAACCGAGCCTCTTCTATCAACCCAGAGCAGCTCTGCAACATCTACAATGGCTGCATTGGTGATGGCCGAAATGTTGGATAAACATGTGGATAATCACAAACGAGAAATGGATGAACTTCGCCAAGAGTTACAAAGACGAGCTCAAAGTGAAGAAGCATCTAGGAGAGCCCAAGAGGAGATGATTGATAGGTTCGCTGCAGATATGGAGTTGACTCGAAAAGCACATGCAGAAGAATTAGCTCGGGTTAAGCAGGCTGAGGCTGATAAGCATGCTGCAAGTATCACCAGACTTCAAGCGATGAGGGATAAATATAAAGAGCAAAAAGAAGCACTTGAAGCCTCTGTGGAAGAAAGAGTGCAAGAATCCGTTGAATCCATTATGCCTAAACTGCGTGATGAGTTGAAGACGCTAGCAGCTGATAACTTGTTGATCAAGTCATCAAATCCTTCAGAATCCGCCTACAAGATTGCTTATGAATTGACGGATTTTGAATTGAAGAAGATCCTTAAGGCTCGTATGGTGGAACTTGGATCGTTTGATAAGTCTAGGATTCAACGGGCTCTATACAAATCCCTGAATGACGCTATCATGGAGGATGATAGGTTATTCAAAACGTTTGGGAGTGTGGTACCTTATCACATTCTACCTGAGGAGGATAAAGATGATAGTGAGCAGGAAGAGGGCACTGGTGAAGAGGAAGAGGAAGAAGAAGGAGAAGAAGAGGAAAAGGATGACGATGATGGTGATGATGAGGATAAGGATGAGGATGATGATGACGATGATGATGATGATGATGATGATGGCGATGATGGTGGTGATGGGAATGAGGAGAGTGCTAGGGGGAGTAACGGGGATAACAATGAGGATGATGATGGGGGTGAACAGCCTAAAGAGGGAGACAAGGTTACCAGCTCCAAGAAAACTGCTAAGACTAGAACCAAGTCCAAGAAAGATGCAGCACAGAAGGACAAATCAACATCATAGGAATCAAGACGATTTAAGTGGCGCCACGATGTGAATGCTACTACAGCGTCTTCGGTTCCTGGTACCTCTATTGCTGTATCTTTACCTATTACCACTAACCCCATTAGTTCTGTTGTTGTTGCTCCTGTGATTGCAGAATCAGTAACGGAACCCGAAGCTACACAACACTCACCCGTTCACGACACTGCCGAAATGCCTGAATCAGAACCAGCAGATGTTCGCACTTCTACTCCTCTACAACAAGCACAACAATCTACGGTTCCTGAACCAAGCACACGAGACTGGGCAGACACGTTGGAGATAGACGAGACTGCACCACCACAGGCTTGGATCACGGCAGCAGCACAATATGATCCGATCACAGACGCTGACAAAGATGTGTTGTATCTTCGTATCCGCAGTCCGATTGACTTATGTGCATTTCTTGCTCATGAGTATAAGACTTCGGTTACTCCATCCTTGGTGAAGAAAGCGTTGAAGGATAAGAGACTTCGTGCCAAAACTCGGTTAACCCGAATGGAGTTCGAGTATTATGCCGATGAGATCCTGAAGGCTCTGAATACCGTTCAACGGCCAGGACTTCATGAATCAGAAAGAGCTCCACCTCCAATGGATCCTTCTCAAGATAATCAGATTGCTCTGGACTTCTTCGTCACCAATGATCTTGTGTATCTTCTGAAGGGGTCATCAAAGTACGCAACCTCCCTGACCTTGCTGAAAGCTGCCAACTGGGGGACAATACCCTTTATCGAGGAAAAGGTAAACCGACTCTGGGTCCCAAAGATAAATCGCAATTATGATATGTATGCTGTCATAGGTGCATCTCATTGGGATGAACGAGTCCGAAGGGCGTACAGGGGTTGCTGCCTAGTCAATTCTGGAAGTATCGTTAGATCCGATATCCGCATCTCCAGCATTTTAGGGTTGAAAACTGAATCCAAGAACGGCTATTATCATGTGACGAAGATTCGTTTGAAGAGGGAGGATGACAGGGAATACAAAATCCAGCAAGGAGATTTTTCCATCATTCGCCTTGAGGATATCGAAGATATGCTGCTTCTAATGACCCGAGATCAACTCACACATATTCCTCGTGAAGACCTCATTGCTTTGAATACAACACTTCGTATGTTCACACGAAGCATTGTCATCAAGACACGAGTTGAAGATCTTCAGTTGGGAGTCGAAAGCTATCAAAGGAAGCTTAACCTAACCCGTCCAGTGAATCAAGTGCTACCTCAACATGTAGAAAGATGTCCCTATACCGGCATTTCTGTCCCAAATTACGGCATTTTCTACTTGAACAGTCGAGGTTTAATGAAGTTTATGAGGGTGGGTGAGCTCCATAAGTACAGTGATGGGACTCTTCTACAAGTCAGAGGAAAGTTGGAGCATCTGAACTCGGGTGGGACTTTGCCAGAAATGACGGAGGATTGGCATCCGGGTTACCGGCAGATGGCGAAGTACGTGATCAAGAAGATTGATCAAAAGCTCCGTGAACGTAGATTGATGAGGAGCTTGGAAAGATTCGTTGGTGGAAGACCATATCTAGTGCACCACAAGCTACTGCAACGATCCATCTAATGGGTCGTACATTTCAGGTCCACTTTATATTGGTTTTCAATTGTGAATATGTATATTTGTGAATATTGTGCTTTTGCGGCTTGATGTAGTGTTAAGGTGTGATAATTTTTCAAGAATTTCTCACGAGATTCTAAATCTTTCAAAATATATCACACTAAAGCACTACAAATATCCCTTATTAAATTAAGGGGGAGCAATAACTTGTTCTATGGCCAAACATCAATTTCATTTTTACCCAAAGACCGGTTAATCCATTCAATATCCCAAATATTAATGGTTAACATTTTGGATAAGGGGAGAAGATGGGATTAAGGAGACGTAAGTGATACTTGGCTAAAAGATGAAAAAGACTTAACGATTATCCAACTTAATATGTGTAAAGCACGTGTTAAGGTGGAGCGTTTTTTATGAACAAAACACCTAAGGTACAAAACTTTTGATTTCAATATCACAAGTACCTTAGGTGATTTTCAATGATTTTTCATGGTGGCAATTCCTTCCCAAAACACGCTTAATTCACGACGGATGTGGTGACAAAAGGGTGGTAGGAATAGGTTTAGTCCAATGATTCATCAGAGCCGATGGAATCTTCCCAAGGACAATTCCCTAGATAGAATTAGAAGTCCTAGGAAAGATGGAGAAAGAATGTGAACGTAGCTGAATGCCGACCAAGTACTTAAGCTAGCACTGGAACAATCACAACAAGGTGCTAGTGATGACGTATTGGTAAGCATTGAAGGGGTTGAAGAATGAAAAAGAATTGTAAAGATAAAGGGTGTAAAGAAAGAAGCCCTCCTTACAACTTTAGGCAGAAACCGGGTCAATACATATGCTATTGAGGTCATTTTTGCTAATGATCCTCGGTATTGAAGAAAGACATCATGGACCCAGTGATGCATTGCACAACCCTTCCCAACTAACTCAAATATCTCTCAAAAGGTATTTGTTTTAATCACACGGAGATCAACACGTTATCTATTGGTTTATTCACTCCGAATAGACTGGTATTGAAAAGGTGGCACTCCTCTCCAGCCATCGCTCACTAAATCAAAACGCACAATCGAGTCTAGAGCCAAGAGATCATCAAAAGTCTCATTAGGACACTTCTCATTTATTCCTTGCTTTCTCACACACTGTGAAAAGTAAGAGATCTTCATGAGTCCTACGCAGTATTCCTGTAATATTGCCAGAACATCCGAGTAATACGTAAGTATTACAATGAAGATGGAAATCCTACTTGAGCCAACATCAAACAAGCTCATGGTAGGTTACACGTGCGGTTCTTTTAGAACCAATCTTGTGAAAAACTGGAAGGTAACAGTGGTTTAATTCTTAATTGAACTTAAACTCGTTCCAGGCCTCTTCGCATTATCATATGATCTTGCCAGAACACTCAGAGTGACTCTTTATTGACCACAGTGACGAGTGGAAATCCTTCTAGTGTTAACATCAAACAGCACTTGGTAGGTGACGTGCAAGATTCTTTATGAATTGAGCTCGTGACAACTGGAAAGCAACGATGGTGAAAATCTTAATTGAAATTCACTTGTTCCAGGTTTCATGAATTGGCGGCTTCAAATCACAAGGATAATTTATCCAAGTGATTCACTCTTTATGTTCGCAGTCAGCTTTGGACGGTCGAATAAAGAGAACGGGTTTACCCGCGAAATCCTGTCAGGAAGTTACTTAATTGAAACTATCCGTCACGGGTACGATATCTAATATCGTCCAACGGTCTTCACCGACCGGAGGTAAAATGCTACCGAATCAGAATAAAATGTTCAAAGCCATTTTATTCGTGTCGTTGCTGTGTACCTGTTAAAGACGGTGGCGTTGCTGTGTACCTGTTGAAGACGGTGGCGTTGCTGTGTACCAGTGAAGACGGTGGTGTTGCGGTGTACCTGTAGAAGTCGTTCCCACATGCTTATGTTTTTCTGCATCCAAGTTTAGCAAAAATTCAAGAAAGTACAAGATAAAGTCTTCCGCTGTACCAAACTCTGAAACTTTCGAGAATTCAACAAAAAGACATAAGTGTGTGGAACATGGAGTCACGAGGAGGAAAATTCACAAGAGAGGCAAAGATCGCACGTGAAAGGCCAAAGAACAATGCTCTCAAGCCAAAGCCAAAAAGATCAAACCAACATATTCACAACAAAAGAAAGAAAAGAAGAAAAGACTACGAGCTAAAGAACGAAGACTTAGTATAGTATGCTAGGTTTAAAATTTTGTAACGTGGAGTGACCTCCCTTAGGGGGAGATTGTTAGAAATACGTTTTTACGTATATTAGAAGTATCGGTCACTCCACAATATTATTTATGTTGTAATAGCTCGTAGTTAACAAATAGTCACTAGTTGCTTATTAAGTTAAGTAAGAACCGGTCCATGGGCTTGTCATGGACCGGCCCAAGCCCATGTAGCTTGGAAGTATAAATACCCCTTTCCACCATGGAAAGGGGTTGGTTGTTGTCACTTTTCTAGTTTCATTTATTGAAATAACACATAGTTTCTCTCACTTTCTCTCTCTAACTTTCTCTCTCTAGAAATCAACAAACCCCTTCATAGATTCATAGGTTATCAATATTCTACAGATCTGCATCAAGCTTAGTTGGTTCCACCATTGGAGTATCCACGGGGTCACAGGATTCCATCTTATATTTCTTAAGAGATTTAAGGGCATACTTGGATTGATTGATAAAGATGCCTCTGGGACTCTGAAATATCTGAAGTCCTAAGAAGAATGATACCTTACCTATCATTGACATCTTAAACTTAGAAGACATGAGTGTCCCAAACTCATCGGATAAGGTTTGGGTCGAGGCAACAAATATAATATCATCAACATATATTTGTACCATAATCATATCTTTACCACATTTCTGAATGAACAGCGTGGGATCTACCTTGCTTTTAGCGAAGCCTCACAAAATAAGGAATTGTGACAATAGATCATACCATGCGCGTGGATCTTGATTTAACCCATAGAGAGCCTTCTTAAGCTTGTACACATGATTAGGATATTTAGGATTCACAAAACCATCCGGCTGTTGAACATAGACCTCTTCCTTGATCTCACCATTAAGAAATGCCTTCTTCACATCCATCTGATAGACGATCATATTCATGTGGGCTGCATAAGCAAGGAATAGTCTAATAGCTTCCAAACGGGCAACAGGTGAAAAGGATTCCATAAAGTCGATGCCTAATAATTGCTTGTATCCACGAGCTACTAGTCGAGGTTTGTTCTTCAATATTCCGCCTAACTCGTCGAGTTTCACCTTGTAAACCCATTTCAATTTGAGTAACTGCACTTAATCCGAGCATGGGACAAGTTCCCATACATCAAGACGTATAAATTCATTAAGTTCTTCTTGCATAGCTTCTATCCAACAGGATTGGGTAAAAGCTTGTTGCCACGTCTTAGGTTCAACCTCACTAAGAAAAGCATCAAAATGACAAAACATTGCACTTTCTTGTAACTAACTTCGTGTGGATACCGGATGATTAGGGCCACCAATAATAGAATCTATAGGATGATCCTTTGTCCACTTGCTGTCATGTTCACAAATCCGTGGATTGGAGTAGACCGTAGTAGGAGCTTCCTCTGAGGTGGACGAACTGGCTTGATTAGAGTCGGGAATTGGTACACCAAAGAATGGAAGTTCAAGCATTTGAGCGAATTCCAAATCGTGATCATCACTATCCTCTTCATCATCAATAGGTGTGACATGGGTAGTTGATACATGTGTTGGTTGAGAATTACTCGTTGAAGGTATATCTTGACCACTTGTAGGTGTAGACGTATTTGATTGTGCTTCGGTTGTTGGAGCGACAACTTCGTTGACCAGAGCTATTACTTCAGGTTCTGGAGAAACAATACTTGGAGGAGTAAAAAATTCATCAAAGAACGGTTGAAACAATGTATCCCATTCATTCCTAGAAGGTGGTGTAAATGATGATGAAGAAGGGTTGTTTGGGACAAGACCAGAGCTAATGTTACTGGGTCCCATTTCATGAATTGCGGGTTCAGAGCTGCTTTGCTCAGAAGCCATAGCCACCAGTTCATCAAAATTGACATTCATAGTTTCAAGGATCTTGCGAGAATTACGATTGTAGATTCGGTATGCCTTCTTTGTGGGTGCGTAGCCAATGAAAATACCAATATCAGCCTTGGGTTGAAGTTTTCCCAAATTGTCACCATCATTATTTGGATAGCAAAGAGAACCAAATACATGAAGATATGATAAATATGGTACTTTTCCATGTAGAAGCTCATAAGGTGTTTTACCATGGCGTTTACGAATTAGTGACCGGTTTTAGGTGTACACTGCTGTAGATACTGCTTCTTCTCATAAAAATAATGGAGCCTTTGCGTAAATTAGCATCGTACGAGCAGCTTCCATAAGTGTGTGATTTCGCCTATCAACGACACCGTTTTGTTGTGGAGTGCGAGCAAGGGATGTTTCATGAGATATGCCAACTTCGTCATAATACTTACGTAAAGTTTGATTCCCAAATTCGGTTCCATTATCTGTATGGATGCGTCGGACAGTAGTGTTGAGACGCACTTGAATCATCTTGATAACATCGATGATGGCTTTAGGTGCCTCGTCTTTTGTTGCAAGAAATTTCACCCATGTAAACCGAGAGTAATCATCCACCATGACGAGGATGTACTTTTTACCACCAAGACATTCAACACGCATTGGCCCACAAAGATCCATATGCAACAAATAAAGTTTCTCTTGGTTGGTGTCTTCAGTCTTGGGTTTGTATGATTTCATAGTGCTTTTCCCCATTGTACACGCGGAACACAAATGATCCCTGTGAAATGTAAGTTTAGGAAGACCACGAACAAGTTCGTTTTTCACCAAATGATTAATAGCGTCAATGTTAAGATGAGATAACCGTCGATGCCATAACCATGACTTTGTCTTTGATGCTTTGGAGAGAAGACATACAGGAGAAGCGGCCATCATATTTTGTAGAGAAAAAGTGTACAAATTATTCCCTCGAGTACCTTTCAATAAGTCAACCCCTTCCAAATTACGAATGAAGCAGGTATGCTCTCGAAAAGCAACTTCTAGGTTTGCATAACAGAATTGTCCCATAGAAAATAAGTTGTGACTGAGACCTTCCACATAATACACTCTTGAAATTATAACATTCCCAATATGATATTCACCGTAACCCATTATTTTTGCAATATGATCATTTCCAAATCGAAACGTACCAAGAAACTTGCTGACGAAATTTTTGAGCTGAGAGCGATCTCCGGTAATATGCTTGGAGCAACCAGAGTCCAAATACCAGAGAACAATTTGGACCACCTGTTTTCAATAACAACAGTAGACAATGCATTGGAAACTATTGGTTCCGGAGTGTTAGCAGATACAGATATGATATTATCAGAATTGCTAACATTTGTGTTATCCTTAGATTTTTGCGTTTTCTAATGTGAGTTTTACCATTAATAGGTTTTATAATTCCAAATTTGTGAGGTTTTGGAGTATTAGCGGGCACTACAGTGGGAGTAGACCTATTTAAAGGGCACTTGGTTCCTACAGTAGTGTCGGTGTTCCTAGTTAAAGGACACGCTTATGTTTTGGTAGCCTTGGTACTCCTAGTTAAAGGGCACGCTTTCTTCGCTTTAGTGGGAGTGATCCTAGTTAAAGGGCACACATTTCCTACTATAGTGAAAGTTCTACCAGTGGGGCGCCACAACCAACCAACTTAGGTTAACACTTTCCCAGTCGGTTTCCATTCTAAACCATTTTTCTGGGCATTCATCTCATTCACATGGTCAATAAGGCAAGAATCATGACGACTAGAGAACATACATTCATTTCAATTCCAACATTTCAAATTAGAATTCACAGTAGGCTTAGAACGCTACACAACCGCAGAACCTTTAAGTTCAACTACATGATTCTTTTTATTCAAAACAGAAATAACATTCCTAGGGTGGGCTTCTACTTTCTTCTTCACTTGACTACTAGATGAGGGCAAGATCCTATCATTCTTCTTGTTTCTTTTAGGCTTAGATCTTTGAGCCTTAGTAGTGGTGTTTACTCCTATAGAAGGCAACACGGGGATATTAGTAGCTGGTTTCGATTTTGCTTTATCTTTAATGACCAATGTTTGAGATGGTTTAGTCCTAGGTCCCTTGTTAAGTGGTGTGACGGCGATGAGGTTCTTTTTTATTGCACTAGGGGACGATGCTGAGACAATGGCTGCGTTATCCACAACATTCTTACCTTTTAGGGTACGAAGTGTTTCCTTTAACTACGCCATAGCCAAATTTTTATCATAAATTTGTTCCCTCAAATCAGATATTTCCACTGACTTTCGATTCAATCGTTCAATCAAAGATTTATTCTGTGCAATGGTATTAGCACATGCGAGCTTTACTGAATCAAAGAGTTGTGTATTTTTCTGTTTTAAGTTATCAACTTTGGACAAAATCTTGGAAACTTGATTATCTAGATCAAGTTTAATATTCTCAGCGGCCTCAAGTACGTTCACAAAGTTAATCTCCTTAGATTTCTCTATGTCTATCGGCAATGATTTAGCAACCTTGTCACTTGGCTGACGCTGTTTTGGTTGTAAAGTCAAGCGAAAATTCTTTTGAAAATTTACATCATCAATTAATGTATATTCTAGAGAGAGAAAGAGATAGAAAGATGGTAAGAACACACACACTTAGTGAGAGAAAGTATAGAAAAGCACACTTTAACTATGTGAAAAATATGTGAACCAACACCCTCTCCAACTAAGAAGAGGGTTTATATACCCAAGCCCATGAGATGGGCTTGGGCTTACATTGGGTCGCCGACCTACACAAGTTGTAGGCTTGGCTTGGCCTTGTTTGTTTACTATTTAGATAACTAAACTACGAGCTACTATAGACCATTGTTGGAGTGACCGATCCTTTCTAATATGTAAAACGTATTTCCAACAATATTACACTTGAGGCACCGGTTTTATGACTCTTCCGCGACGAGAGTGATTTCTCGCGACGTCCCTTTCAGTAATTTAGCCGTTATTATTATTATCATGTGGGGCGTATGGGTGCATCCTAGTACATGTTTTTGCATATTTACACGGTGACTGTGGTGTGTGCTTTACATCCGTCACATTAGAGTTGATCCTTCCACCCAGACTAATATAATCAGAGGTCACCCCTCTAATTGCATGACAAGGTCACCCCTCTATGTATTCATGCACGTTGATACCTTTTATGACCTATATGAGCTCTTTGGAATTTATATTAGACATACATGTTTAAAAATAAGACTTTTCAGATATAAACCAGTTTATAAAACATGTTCTAAGTTTTGTAGGACTTACACATTTTCCGCTGCATTTCATGTATTTTACTTATGTTTCAGTTATTCATATCATGTCACTATATCCGTTCACTGAGCGTATTGCTCAGCCATATTTTCTTTCCATGTCCCATACGACAGGTATCCAAGGACATACATAAGCTATTGAGAGTACGTGCATAGGATGGAGGCTACCTTAGACTTCTTTCCATTATGCAATTTACATACTTCTGCTTAGTTGGACACTGTTTTAGTCCTTTCCACTTCATTTACTTTATGCATGTTTTGAGCTTATGTTTGAGAGCCGATGTTTGATTCCGATTTTCCTTTTTGGTCATGTATCTTTTAAGATATATTATCTTGCATGCTTTGATGACACGCCATAATTATCATGTAACGGTCTACTTATCAAAGTTGGGTGTTACAATTATGGTATCAGAGCCAGGTTTCAACCTGTAGGCTCTAAAACTCGACCTGTGACTAGTAGGTAGTCACCAAGCTCTTCCTAAAACTACATTTGTTTCATTCCATGTAATGATATTTTCTGAGTATTATTGATCCTTACTCACGATGTTTTCGTTGAAGTTTTGACTAGTATGGATTGGACCACGACCATCCATATTTAGTCCCATGTTATTAATTTCTATCCACCATGTTTTCTCTTGAAAATTTTGACAAGTATGGATTGAACCATAACCGTCCATACTTAGTCACATGTCTTTTCTTCGAATTTTGTGGATTGGACCATAGTTGTCCACACCAGTCAATATTAAATCTCTGTTGATTATGTTTTTATGTTCTTTATGACAATCATGTTTTCATACTCTCATGTTGATTACGTTTTCATGCTGATTATGTTTTCATGCTCTCTTATGTTGATTATGTTTTCATGTTTCTTCATGTTGATTATGTTTTCACGCTAGGCATTGATGGATTACATTTAATCATGCTTTCATGATAATCATGGTTGGTTTTCATTAATCATATTTTCATGCTGGCCATTATTCGATTCCGTTTAATCATGTTTTTGTGCTTCTTATGCAACTGGAATTTTGTCTACGCTGAGATAGCTAGGCTATCATGAAGTTTCCTACTGTGTAGTCTTTTAACCGTTTAATCAGTTATCTTCCTTTGATCATGTCAAATGGTTGACACCTGTATCGATCATCTCATGTGAATTCAATGTGTACTCTATGTATCGAATTCCATGTGTACTCCATATATAGAATTCCATGTGTACTCCATGTACCGAATTCCATGTGTACTCCATGTACCGAATTCCATGTGTACTCCATGTACCGTATTCCATGTGTATTCCATGTGTACTCCACGTACTATATTCCATGAGTATTACACTTACTGTACTTCATGTGTATTGCTAATCGATTCTCAATCATCTCAGGCGTGTTCTACTTACTGATGTTGCTTAAGTGATGATGTTGCTCGCAACTTGGAGATGCTAAAGAACAAGGACGAAGGCGATAGATCAGAACGACTAGACAAGAAACATACTTCCACCAGACGTTGCCATTTCATTTCATGTCTTTGTCTTCTCAGTTATATGTTACGTGCCATTCAGTTGTCTTTTCAAGCATATGAGTGGGAACCGTACCAACCGGCCACTCGGCTGAATAGTTGCATGAATCACGGTCATATCTTATGACCGTCATGGAGCTGACAGGAAAGGCGATAATGACAACTACCATAACAACAACTATTTTGGAAATAACGACAGAAACTCTGGTAACGGACGTGACAAGAATACAAAGGGTCAACAGTCCAACCGATCCGCCAATTTTGGCATTTGCACCTAAAAGTTTTAATTTTTATTCATTTTCACATCTTGAGACTCATGTCAAGACACCCGTCAAGACACATGTCTTACGTATATTTTCTGAAGACACATGTCAAGACATCAGTCAAGACGCATGTCTCACGTATATTTTTTGAAGGCACATGTCAAGACATTAGTCAAGATACATGTCTCACGTATATTTTATGAGGACACATGTCAAGAAACCAGTCAAGATACATGTCATACGTATATTTTCACAAGACACGAGTCAATATACATAACTCACGTACATCTGTACCAGGCCCCCAGTAATTCAGGATACCCTCCAAGGGGTACATCCATTATGTTGTGTCAAGTGTGAATCAGACCACTAGAATTTCAGGTACCATCACTAACGCATTGTTCATGTTTGGACACATAGTGTTCACTCTGTTTAATACTAGCGAAACACATTCAGTGAGATTCACCAAGTTGACTTCATGTATTGACTTGGCACCTTCCTTTCTTGATCATGTATTACTTATATCCATGCCCAGAAAAGACTCCGTTCGTATCACCAGGTATACAAAATTTCTTTTACTTTGACGATAAGATCCATTCTACTAACGCACTTCCTTTGAGACATGTGCAAGTTCGATATGATTTTGATTATGTACTGGTTAGAGCAGCCGTGCTACGATTGATTGCATTCATTTCGAGTCATATTCGGCGATATTCAGGCTCCCGAATACATTCTTCATGTTTTACTACCAGGAGAATATGTACAAATTGTTTCTGCTCTACAATCATGTTCTTTATTATTCTATGGCTACGAAGATTTTCCAACTATCATTTATGACGTGATTTCTGAAGTTCTTAAACCCATAATCAGCCGATTGTTTTAGAATTTCCAGATGTATTTCTAGAAGAATTTCCAGGTATACCAACCGTTCTTGAAGTAGAGTTTGGCATTGAGCTCATTCTAGGAGCTGAACCTACCTCTAAGGCTCCTTATCACATGATTTCCATTGATCCCAATGAGTTGAAGGAACAACTGCAAGAGTTGTTGGAACGAGGTTTTATTGGCCGAGTTTATCACCACGGGGTGCACCGGTTCTGCTTATTAAAGAAGAAGGACGGTAACATAAGATTATGTATCAACTACCGTAAAGTGAACAAGATCACCATTCGTCATCGTTATCCCCTTTCACGTTTTGATAACATGTTTAATAAACTACAGGGTACTAAGCATATTTCCAAGATCGATTTACGATCAGAATACCAATAGTTGCTAGTGAAAGAGTAGGACAATTCCAAGACTGCTTTTCGCACATGTTATGGTCATTATGAATTCGTGTTATGCATTTTGGGTCTCACGAATGCCCCAGCTGTGATTATGGACTTGATAAATCGAATTTTCAAGAACTCTTAGACAAGTTCGTCATTAGGTTCATTAGTAACATTCTGACCTTTTCCAAGTCTAGAGAAGAGCACGGAGATCATCTTCGCACTATGTTACAAATTCTACACAAAAGAAATCGTTCACTGAAATTTCAAGTACGAATTTTGGTTGATTACATTGACACTCTGAATCACATTGGTTCTCACGGTTAGTTTACCATGACTAAGCTTACACGCAAAGGAGAGAATCCTACACTATATTATGTGTTCCAGAGGACCCTAAGCTAAGAGAGGTGTAATTTTCCGAGAATCATAGTTTTTCCAACTTCTATGTATCCAGGTTCAACAAAATGTACCATAACCTCAAACAACATTTGGTGGAGCGGTGCAAAACAAGATGCAGTTACGTTCATACCTAAATGTCGGCCATGCCAGCAGGTTAAGATAGAACGCCGGCATGCTAATAGTTATTTCAGCTATTAGGAAACTGCTGAATTGAAGTGGGACAAGATCTCCATGGATATTATTACCATACTACCACAAATTCAGAGGAGGCATGATGCTATCGGAGTTGCTGCCGATCGTTGACAAGCCTGTACATTTCCTCCTTATCTGTAAGAATTATGCAGTCAACCAGTTAAGAGAGATATTTCAACATGAAATCGTATGATTTCAAGGTGTTCCATCAACAACCATATCATACAGAAATTTACGTTCACGTTTACGCTCACATTTACGTCTCACGATCGCGGTCACGACTTTTTTCGTGTTCATGTCCTCGTTTAATTTCACGATTTGATTTTCACATTCACGTTCATTACATTGTTCACATTCATGATCGTATTTTATCTCACAATTTATGTTTCACCTTTTGTTCTAGGAAGGGTTGTAGGAAGTTTGGGAGACCAGACTCAAGTTTAGCACATCGTTCCATCCTAAGACAGACACTTCACATCACACTTTACGTTTCATCTCGTATCGTTTGACGTTACCCCCTCAGTAATCACACGTTCACGATATGTTTCACATATCACGCTTACGATATGTTTCACGTATCACGTTCACGATATGTTTCGTGTATCACGTTCACGATATGTTTCACGTATCACATTCACCATACGTTTCACATAATACATTCACTATATGTCCACGTATCACGTTCATAATTTTTCACGTATCACGCTCACAATTGTTCACGTACTACGTACACAATATGTCTCTCGTATCACTGCTAAGTGGTTACTAGTATCATTCTTTCATGTTATTTCATATCGTATCATTTCATCTATCTTCTTCACGTTATTTATTATCCACTCGATTAGACTCATTAGGATCTATGTTACGTTGAGGGACCAGAAACTTTCCTTATCGTCTAGACATGGTCATGAATACAAAGGTTATTCTTTTCGTCAAGATCCTTTGGAGGAACCATCCAGAGCGGGAATCCACTTGGGAAATGGAGGAGTCCATCTGTATTTCTTATCCTCATTCGCTTCCATAATTCGGGTATGTCCTTTTTATCCACGTCACGTTCCATGTTTCCTTCAGCCACGTCACGTTCCATATTCTTTTAAGCCATGTCACGTCCATGTTCTTTTCAACTTATCATATCTCTAATTAGAGGACGAATTATTCTTTTTAGAGGGAAGAGTTGTAATACCCGCAAAAAATACATGAAGCATTAAATACACGAAAACACGGATGAATTAAACTTTATAATTAATTAACACACGACAAGTGTCATGAACATTAAATGAATAAATACAAGTATTACGTATATTAATTAATTATTTACGACAAGTATTACGTATTTTATTTATTACACGACAAGTACTTATGTATATTAAATATATCATAACACGATAAAACATGAACACCCGTCACGAATTTAATAAACAAGAAATAAATTAAACTCGAACACGAAATGTATACTATAAAAGGGTTGTTTGGCCAGCTATAATAGAAAGAAAAGACAAGGTCTCAAGGCCCGGCCCATGATTAAAGTTAACTTACAGGAAACAACAATTTTTTTTTCATTTTGCAAGTCCAAAAAAAAAAAAAACTGTGGTTGTTGCTTTGGGTGGAGCCGCCGGTAGAAAACAAAGAAAAAGGGAGGAGAACGATTTTGGTTCATTGATACGGGTTGTGTGTTCGGGTTTGGTTGTTCTTAATTCGCAAGGATTCGGTAACCCTTAATCTTTTTCTTTTCTTCATTGTTATAAATTGACTTACGAATCCCTTAATTAAAACATTAGAACATATGTTAGGAAAGGATTAAACATAAGATTTTGTTTGGGTTGGTTGTCGTTAGACGCAATAACCGAGACCATGTAAGTCTAGGTGTAAATCCTAATCCCACCAGCACCGGCCAAGGGTGGCTCTGTGGCTGGGCTCCACTCTCGGCCGCAGGTAGCAAGACCCCGACATGGGGTGTTTGTTCATAAGCAGTGGCAACTGAGAGCATTGCTCTCGGTGGGAATCTTTGTATCGCTAGGGGAACCGGCTATAGGTGGTGGGTAATTCACCCGGCTAGTGGCAAGATGTAGAACAATGATAATCTTATGAATCAAGAGGGTTGATGTTTTTTCTAGAGAGAGAAAGTTAGAGAGAGAAGTGAAAGAAAACTTGTATATTGAAATGAGAGAAATGAACAACCAACACCTCTTTCCATGGTAGAAAGAGGTTTAAATACCCCAAGTCCTTAAAGGACTTGGGCTTCCGGCCCATGAACATGCTCATGGGTCGGGCTATGTAATAAATGATACTTAACTTAACTACGAGCCTATAACTACATTGTTGGAGTGACCGAGACTTTCTAAATGCGTAAAACGTATTTCCAACAATCTCCCCCAAAGGGAGGCCACTCCAAATTTACAAAGTCCTAATCTAGCATGTTAGATCTTGTTCTTGAACTCGTAGTCTTCTTTTCTTTCTTTTTCTTTACTTTTGTGAATATGTGTTGAATGATATCAGCCTTTTTGCTTGGAACATGTTCTTTTGGCCTTTCACGTGCAGCCTTTACTTTTCTTGTGAGGTTCGCCTCTTTGTGACTTCATGTCCCACACACTTATCCTTTGTTGAATTCTTGAAAGTTTCTGAGTCGATACAGACGAAGACATTTAGGTCATACTTTCTTGAATTTTCAGGAGTATTTGTTGCTAAAGGAATAAGCATGTGAGGACGTCTTCATCAGGTACACCGCAACGCCACCGTCTTCAACTGGTACACAGCAACGCCACCGTCTTCAACAGGTACACAGCAACGCCACCGTCTTTAACAGGTACACAGCAACGACACGAATAAAATGGCTTTGACATTTTATTCTAATTCGGTAGCATTTTACCTCCGGTCGGTGAAGACCGTTGGACGATATTAGATATCGTACCCGTGACGGATAGTTTCAATTAAGTAACTTCCTGACAGGATTTCGCGGGTAGACCCATTATCTTTATTCGACTGTCCAAAGCTGACTGCGAACATAAAGAGTGAATCATTTGGATTAAAAATCCTTATGATTGAAGCCGTCAATTCATGAAACCTGGAACAAGTGAATTTCAATTAAGATATTCACCATCGTTGCTTTCCAGTTGTCACAAACTTGATTCAAATTGAATCTTGCTTGCTACCTACCAAGTGCTGTTTGATGTTAACACTAGAAGGATTTCCACTCGTCACTGTGATCAATAAAGAGTCACTCTGAGTGTTCTGGCAAGATCATATGATAATGCGTAGAGGCCTGGAACGAGTTTAAGTTCAATTAAGAATTAAACCACTGTTTCTTTCCAGTTTTTCACAAGATTGGTTCTAGAAGAACCGCACGTGTAACCTACCATGAGCTTGTTTGATGTTGGCTCAAGCAGGATTTCCATATTCATTGTAATACTTGCGTATTACTCGGATGTTCTGGCAATATTACAGGAATACTGCGTAGGACTCATAAAAATCTCTTACTTTTCACAGTGTGTGAGAAAGCAAGCAATAAATGGAAAGTGTCCTAATGAGACTTTTGATGATCTCTTGGCTCTAGACTCGATAGTGCGTTTTGATTTAGTGAGCGTTGGCTGGAGAGGAGTGCCACCTTTTCAATATCAGTCTATTCGGAGTAAATAAACCAATAGATAACGTGTTAATCTCCGTGTGATTAAAACAAATACCTTTTGAGAGATATTTGAGTTAGCTGGGAAGGGTTGTGCATTGCATCACTGGGTCCATGATGTCTTTCTTCAATACCGAGAATCATTAACAAAAATGATCTCAATAGCATATGTATTGACCCGGTTTCTGCCTAAAGTTGTAAGGAGGGCTTCTTTCTTTACACCCTTTATCTTTACATTTCTTTTTCATTCTTCAACCCCTTCAATGCTTACCAATACGTCATAACTAGCACCTTGTTGTGATTGTTCCAGTGCTAACTTAAGTACTTGGTCGGCATTCAGCTACGTTCACAATCTTTCTCCAACTTTCCTAGGACTTCTAATTCTATCTAGGGAATTGTCCTTGGGAAGATTCCATCGGATCTGCTGAATCATTGGACTAAACCTATTCCTACCACCCTTTTGTCACCACATTCATCGTGAATTAAGCGTGTTTTGGGGAAAGTATAGCCACCATGAAAAATCCTTGAAAATCACCTAAGGTACTTGTGATATTGAAATCAAAAGTTTTGTACCTTAGGTGTTTTGTTCATCAAAAACGCTCCCCCTTAACACGTGCTTTGCACATATTAAGTTGGATTATCATTAAATCTTTTTCATCTTTTAGCCAAGTATTATTTAAGTCTCCTTAATCCCATTTTCTCCCCTTATCCAAAATGTTAACCATTAATATTTTGGATATTGAATGGATTAACCGGTCTTCGGGTAAAAATGAAATCGATGTTTGGCCATAGAACATGTTAATGCTCCCCCTCAAAATAATGAGGGTAAGTTGTAGTGCTTGAGTATGATTTGTTTGAAAGATTTAGAATCTCGAGAGAAATTCTTGAAAAAAAAAATATCATACTTTTACACTACAATAAGCCACAAAAGCTGATAAAGTAAAAGATAACATATTCACAATAATGTACATATGGAGTTGACCTGTAATGAGACGAACCAAAATTACTTGGTTCGTTCCGTGAACCGATGGTGAGCTCCATATGGTCGTCCACCGACGAATCGTTCTATGCTTCGAAGCAACCGGCGCTTCCTGAGAAGTTCTTCAATCTTCTTGATTGCATACTTTGATCCCCTGATGCATTGGCTTGTCCAGGTGTAGGTGACTGCTGGAAGCGGTTGTTTGGCATTGAGAACCGTCAGATCATCCCGAACTTGCTTAAGCGTGCCATCGCTGAATTTGTGCATTTCAGAGAATCGCATATATTGCATGGTGCCAGTTTCATTTGGGTAGAAGATGCCTGCTTCTGGTGTGGTTGTCCCCATGTATACCTTCTTGTTCTTATGGAAATTGCTGAGTGGATTCGTATGGGGACGTTCCAGGTTTAGATTCTTTTGATAACTTTCTACACCAAGTTGAAAGTCTTCCACCCGGTTATGAATGACGATTTTCCTAGCAAATTGGCGAAAGTTGGAACTCAAGGCAATGACAATATCAGGTGATAAGTGGTCAACTTTTTCTTGAGCCAATAGCAGCAGGAGATCTTCGATGTCTTCCAGTTGAAGGTACTGAAGATCACTTTCATCAATTCGGTACTCTTTCTCATCAATACGTTTGAAGATGATTACGTTCAAGTAATCATAGCCGAAGACCGTCTGAGTGGTTGCTCCTTGAATACTTTTGATCCTGTGTGTTGATACAATGGGAGAGCCTCTCTTAGGACGGTGGAAATGGTTGTAGGCAAGTTTTTTCTTCCCATTCCAGTGAGAAATACCAAGTGCTGCATAAGTGTCATAGAATTGGAGCACTTTCTTTCTCCATATGGTTCCAGGTACTTTATCCTCTATCCATGGAATATTCTCCAAGTTAATCGCCTTAACCATGGTGAGTGACGTGGCATATTTCGTTGCTCCATTCTCCAGGTATTCAAGGTCGTGAGACACAAAGTGTTCTATTGGGATTGTTGCAGAACCGGCAATGACCGTTGGTGTAAGAGGTCGCAATACGGGAGTTTGAATTCCTGTAGTTGTCGCTCTCATTGCTTTGGTAAGCTCGTTAAAATGATATTCTGCTTCATTATGGCTGATCTTCAAGGTATCGAAGAAGTCCACGTTTGCAGCTGCCATTTTGATCAAATCTGGAGTCATTGTCGATTTCCCATGAGAATACCGTAGAAAGCCGAGAAATCGATAGGGTTATTGAGGAATTGAGTCATCTCCATTTCAGTTGCAGTGGCAAAAGGATGCTGTGGTGCTGCATCGGTTAGCCAAAGTTGCTCCTGTAGCGTGTCATCAACGATTAAAGATTCAGCAAACGTTGGTTCTGGTACATTTAGATCTTCAACTTCCATGTCACTGTTGTGTGGATCTTCAACTGTTGTGGAAGGTTGATATTTGCATTACCGGTATGTCACCGTGAGGTTCTTCTTCAATCATTGGCTGTATCGGTTCTTCTGCTTGCATATATTCTACGGATTCATTGTGAGAATCAGTAGTAAGAGCTGGTGCAGTAGATATACCTGTATCGATTTGCCGAGTTTCTGGTACGGTAGACTCGATTGTCTTTTCAACGGTTTCAGCAATGTTTTCTACAGCTTCCTCTAAACCCTTCTCAGTAGCTTTGTCACCGGCATCCTTATTCGGCTCTTCGGCATTAGTACCGGTTTCGTCATTCTGATTACCCTTGGTAGTTCGATGACCGTCGTCATTATCATCATCGTCATCCTCATCGTCGCCTGTATCTTTGTCCTTATCTTCATCGTCATCCTTATCCTCTTCTTCTTCATCCTTTTCTTCCTCCTCATCTCCTTCCTTATCTTCTTCCTCATTTTGTTCATTGTCACCATCATCCTCCTTGTCGTTACCCTCATCTTCTTCCTCCTCTAATACGTCTTCATCGTCAGACTCAGAGTCGGTAGTGTCTGCAGGATTCTCTTCAAGAATTGCTTTGTTAAGATATTGCAGAACTTTGCGTTTGTATTTCGATTTATGAGCGCCCATATCTAGTAGACGTTTCTGTAGCAATGTCATTAGCTGAAGAGTAGATAGAACATTACCGACAAGATGTGGTAGTTGTTGATCAACATAAGACTTGACTTCACGTCGAATGATCGCGGTCATCTGCTCGTCAATTGACCCGAGAAAAGCAGCATTTTCTTTATCCCGAGTTTTCTTCTCTTTAATAAATGATTTATGTTTTGCTTTAAGTCTAGACACTCTTTCTATTAATTTCTGAAGTGTAGGCTCATCATGTTGTGGTTCCTTGGGAGGATTGGTGATCCTTTCAGTCAATGTAGCTATTTGTGTAGCTTGAGCCTCCAGCTGTTGTTGAAGAGACTGGATCAGTGGGTCATTGACTGTGAGGAAGGGATTGGATGTGGATGATACTTGTTGTGCTTCTAGTGAAGGTGTAACCATAACTGTTAACGTGGTGGTGGATGATACTGGTTGTTGCAGAATAGGTGTTGATGTAGATACAGTGATTGGGGCGGTGGTTGATACAAGTTGTTCCGCTGCGGATGACGGTGTAGATTCAGTGGTGATGATGATGGTTGATGCTGGTTGTACATCGGGTGCCGGGGTGATAGCTGGGGTAATGACCTCACTGATGATCAGGGTGGATAATGGTGGAGTGGTGGTGGATGTAATAGTAGTTATGGGAACATCCACCATGGTTTCGTTTGTTGACGGGTCAGTGTTTGTGACCTCAACGCCTTCCCCTTCCAGATTGAGATATTTTAAAACATCATCAGAACCAGAAGTAGACTTACTTTGAAGTTGAGTTTCTGGTATGAGAGTTGCATGAGCATCTTCGTTTAACACCATGTGAGTTGATTCTGGTAAAGAAGTGGTAATATTTGCGTCTCGATACATCATACTTGTATCTGTGTCTGCACTACTCTCACGTTCTTCACTTGGCTCACGACTTTCAACGAGGTAGTTACCAGCATCTTCATAAATATCTTCATCAAGAGGATCGTCATAAAATGCCAAGTCATCATCAGGATTGCCGAATTCTGCTAGGTCCTCAAACATTTTAGAATCTGAGCCTGTGGAAAAAGCTTCCTGTCTGCTTTGTTGAAGAACAATACGCAGTTGTTTGTCTTCAGAACTTTGTTGTTGAGCAGGTTCTTCGGAAGCAACACTTTTACCCTTCGTCTGCTTTGCTTTCTTTGTCTTTCGAAGTGGTATTTCTTCCTGTTCTTCCTCTGTTTGGGTCATCTCAGCATCTTCAGCCTCTTCATCAACTAAATGCTCTTTACTTGTGCCTTTGTCTTTTGATGAAACGGGCGATACGCGCTTGGAAATTCTTTTCTTTCGTTTTCCTTTTTGCGTCTCTGCTTGTTTTTCGGAAGGATCTGCATTTGCTCGTATAAACTGTGCATCAATATCTTTAAGCATCTCTCTGTAATGATCACTTTCCCTTATAACGTCATTCATCATGATTGCAGGCACTTGAGCTGGTCTGAGTTTATATTTTGTAAATTGATTATCCGCAGTCATAGTGTCTAACACATCGTCATCATCTTGAGTATGATAGAAGAAGTTCCCGCGATGATCAATATCTGGGTCACTCTTCATGAAGTGATTAATGATGAGTTTTGTGAACCTTGGAAATGGAAGATGTACTGCTTTTCTTTTGGAACTTGTGAATTGATGACAAAATTCTTCCCAAAGTTGTAAAGCATAATCCACTTTAGATCCGGTATAGAGACCCCAAAAGATGATTGCCTGAGCGGGTCGCATTGCATCTGATCCACGAATCTTGGAAGTAAGACACTTCACTAAAGTGATGACAATTGCTTTCCAAGGTTGTCCAATATGTGATGTGTTAAACTGAGAAAGAAAACCAATTTCACCCTCATAGTTCAACTCTCGGATTACTCTAAGTAGTTCTTCTGCATCTGGATCAGGCACAAAGTGTTCCCCTTTTGCAAGCTTTGGAAGCTTAAATAATTGCCTAAACTGACGCAGATCAAATGTCAATGCTTTGTTGTTCAGAGTAAAGGAGATTATCTTCTTTGACAGTTGCTTTGCTTGTGTGATTGAGGCAGTTGCCCAAAATTCATGCATGTATACTTCTGGAACCGATGCAGTGACACGTAATGCATCCTTTATTGGTGAACAATCTAGGATATCTGTTGCGATTTTGAATGCCGCCAAAGAAGGATCAAAATCGTCTCTTAGACGAAAATTATTTGGTGCATGTTGCATTCGAGCATTGAGTGGAACAAGGGTAAGGTCTAATTGTTTTTGTTCTTCTTCGGTTATCGACATTTTCCTGCTTATAGATAAATACAAGCACAGTAGATATATAAAAACATGTAAATTCTAAGCATTGGATATAAATCACAACAAAGTATCACTACGTAAGTTTGAGTAGCAAAGACAAGTATAGAGCATATGGACCAAAGTCATATATTCAGAATCACGTAACGAGATATAAAAGGCAAAGACATGGCAAAACTAAGTATAGTGCAACACATATCTTAACACTTAGCAACTGTGTTCCATCGTAGTGAATTCATTGTATCTAACTCTATCCATCGTGCTCAGACATCGCACTCTACTTATCTCATTCAATCCCATCGCATCATATCCATCGTATCAAATCCATCGTATCCTACCCATCGTATCCTATGCATCGTATCCTATCCCATCGTATCCTACCCATCGTATCCTATGCATCGTATCCTATCCCATCGCATCCTACGCCATCGCATGGGAGTCATCGCATCAGACCCATCGCAACGATCCATCTTGACAGACCATCGCAACGAACCATCATAACTTGACAATTTTTTGACCAGTGATATAGATTTGGACCAGTGAAAACAATGTAACCGTTTGGACAAAAAGTAATACGTGACAAAAATTCTTTTTTACAAATCAGACAAAAACAATGATATAACGAGACACAAAGAAAGATTAGACCACCAAATCGAATATATAAACACGATCCAAGGATGGAACCGTGGCTCTGATACCAAATGTAGAAAAGCTAAATATGATCCGGTGGTCTAATGTGGTGGTAAGTGGTGGTGGAAGCCATTGATGGCTTAGAGAGAGAGAAAGAGAGGTTGAGAGTAAAAGTGTGTGTATTCCCAAATGAACAAATGACAATCAACACCCCTCCTTGGAAGCTAAGGAGGGGTATATATAGTCACGCACACAACCTAAACTTTACAACGAACCTAGTCTAGTCTAAATGTGCGTGACTATGATAACTAACGGGAATTCTTAAATGTCGTCACATAAAGTGAGTTTCCAACAATCTTCCCCCATGGGACGACGTGTAGAATTCCTTAAAATATTCTTCCTAACAAGTACAAAATAATTAAGAATAAGAGCTTTCTTGAAGCATCCAATGCTGATGAAGTCTTCTGAGGCCTTCGTCTTCAAAACGACTCATCTTTAAAGTAACTTGTAGAAGAAATACTGTAACGGCACGAGCTAAGTAACCCATACACTTCTGGTTAAGGAGAAGCTTCTGAATTAGCTTCCCCCTAATTCATGCCACGTAAACTTGATGTAGAAGAATTTTAAATAGCTTCCCCCTAAACCAACAATCCTCGTAAGCAACTTCAAAGCTTTCAATAAAGCTTAGAATGATTAAGCGCACAGCGGAATCTAACTAGCAAATCCCATCATATAACATGATAATGTTGCTAAGAGGGATTGAAAGTTTGGGGTACACCAAGTAGATCACCAACTTTTCATCTCACGCTTGAATAATTCTTCTGAATTTTTCTTCCCCCTGAGAGTTCAAGTTATGCATACCAGAAAGAATCAAGACACTTCTTCCCCCACATAGTTGAAGAAGGTAAATCAATCCCAATTATGAAGCTCAAATACTGAAGTGGACACTTTATCCCATTCATGAAGTTGACATCGTAACACCAGAGTCAATCAAGTCCCGGAAATGCACATATCTTCTTCCGGAGATGCACCAGAGTCAATTAAGTCCCGGGAATGCATATAGGATAATGATGATGTTTAATTGCAACAATCAAACAATTAAACCTCGAATCAGTAGTGTACCGTTTGGAGATTGATAACGACACGAGTTAAAACACTGATTTTCTTTGCGGCTATGACAAATGTCATCCCGGAATATCTTCAAATCAAAAGAAGGTATGAAGTTCATCACGTGTACTCGTTGTGCGTTCAATGTGTCTGCTTCTTCCCCCTTGATGGTTTCGAAACTCGGAACCATCAATAAATTGTACGCACATGAACCTGAAATCTCGCAAGTAGAAACCCCAATGGTTTATGCAAACATAGAGTTAGATCGTATCCCTAAAAACGCTCCGAGACTTAAGATCACCAAGAAAGAAAGGATTTTTACCTTGAAAAACGTGATTCTAACCAAACGAATATCACCAAATCGTTACTAGAACTATTTAGAAGATATGTAAATCACTTGGAATCAAAGAACACGAAAAAATTTTGTAGCTTTTGGAAAAATCAATCAAAAACACATGAACACACTTAAAAAAGTATGAACAACACAAAACCAATCTTTATTTCATCCCATGGCTCTTGATACCAATTGTAGAACAATGATAATCTTATGAATCAAGAGGGTTGATGTTTTTTCTAGAGAGAGAAAGTTAGAGAGAGAAGTGAAAGAAAACTTGTATATTGAAATGAGAGAAATGAACAACCAACACCTCTTTCCATGGTGGAAAGAGGTTTAAATACCCCAAGTCCTTAAAGGACTTGGGCTTTAGGCCCATGAACATGCTCATGGGTCGGGCTATGTAATAAATGATACTTAACTTAACTACGAGCCTATAACTACATTGTTGGAGTGACCGAGACTTTCTAAATGCGTAAAACGTATTTCCAACACAAGATGCCATAGCCGGTGGCAAAATAGAACACATCATGGGGGTTGTGGTAAGGTTTGTTTAAGGGGGTGTTTGGTTAAGGGTTTAAGGGACCATTATTGGGTGTTTTGTTTTATATTTTATTTATTTAATCATGGGCTTTTAATAATTAATATATATAATTATTCATGAAATTGACATGGTACATAAATTTAATTAATTATACACTTATAATAATTATCTTATATAATTATTCATGATATAAAACATGGCACATTTAATTTATTTAATTAAGGACTTAGCCTAATTATTAAATTACATTTTATCCATGGTATATGATGAGATGGCATTTATACATGATCTCATCGTTCTTTTTGGGCTTTAAATGCATAAAAATGTCATAAAATACCATATATATGCTTGTGTTTCTTTACTTGTGTATTTTAGGTATGGATATCATGAAAAAGACAAAATATCACAAGATACAAGGAAAAACGGACACGAGAAACAAAGCCGTACAAAGAACCGGGCCCTAGATCATGGAATATTCAACATTTATCCTTGAAGACTTAAAGATGTGCAAGTTTGATCCTCAATAAATGAAGAAATGACACTTAAAACCCTTGTATATTGATAATTACAAGTTTGGTCCCCTAAGTTTGTCAAAATTACACAAAAGGTCCTTCTACTTTGAAGAAATGGCAAGATTAGTCCCTCAACAATTCCACATTGTCAATTATGATCCCTCATGAAGCCAAAGATACATTGAAGACCTTTGAAGATCAACATTGTCCAAGATCAGCCCTTGAAAAATCTCAAAATGGCAAAAACAACCCTTTGAAACCTTTTTCCAATGTTTTGTGCCAAAACTACCGAAGTGTGAAAGTTATTTGCAAAGGGAATAGAGTTTTGTTGCTGAAAAATGTGTTATATACTTTTTACCAAAATACAAGGACCAAATGTGTGAACTGAAACATTGAAATACACAAAATGCGCCAAACACATTTCTTTCCCCCAATTTCGGATCAAACACACTACTATTCACCTTTTCACCACCCAGAATTACCTCACTTAAAACAAAGGGTACTTTTCAATTACCCTGGCACATGTGTGATTCACACATGCAGAAACACATCCCACACACAAAACCCTCACTCCCACTCACAATGGACCCCAACCCCAAATACCCGTTTACCTATCATGTGACTACTTGCCCTCCAAGTCATCCAACGTGGCAAAATCAACAGCTAAGACTCATTGCTTCATCACAAAGCTAAAATGAACGTTTGGGATCATTTTGGACATCTCATCAACAACAAACGCCCTCAAGGACTCAAGGGCATTTTAGAGAATTCACTGCTAGGGTTTGTGAATAGTGTAGCCAGGCATTTGCCTATAAAAGGAGACCTCAACATGTGAGAGTCCCTTTGTTTCAGTTTTAGGCTATTAAATCTTTTTAATTCCTTTTTAATTAATAAAATTTGATTTTCTGAATTTTGAAAAATCTCTTTTATATTTTGTTAAAAGTTGGTGTTAGAATAGCCTGATTCTGAGTTCCATATTCATGTTTGAAGGTTTTTGAGGCAAGGTCTTAAGTGATAAGGCTTGTGCTTCAAAAATCAGAAATTTTTGTGTTATTTGATCTCACTTTGTGGTTTGTTCTTCTTAGCAGCTTGGAAGCTGGTACTTGTTCTGCTAGTACCTCAGCTCAAACAATCCAAGGCCTGGATGTAGGTCTTGGAGGTTTGCACCTTCTTCCCTTTTCATTTCCTCTTTAAGTTTCTGATTATTTGTGATTTTTGTTGATTTGTTCTTGAATCTGTGATATTGTGGTTGATTGTTGTTAATTTGGCTTGGTTTGATGTTATTGAAGTGTTGTTAACTGGTTTTGTGGTTTGAATCTGGATAATACTTTGAAAATTTGTGAAAACAGGTTTTTAAGGGGTGTTTGGGTTAACTGTTTGAGAAGGATTTGTGGTTTATTAAGTGTTGGATTTTTGTTATTATCTGTTGGTATATGCTTTGCGGGTATACTTGGTCATTTATCTGCAATATTTGTGGTTTGAAACACTTTGATTCACAAATAGGGTATAAAATCTTGAATACTTGGTAAAATTGGCTAGGATTTTGAGGACACCTAGATCTAAACTTAGGCTAGGGCTAACAAGTGCTAAACCTTAGTTAATTACACCAGGGAAAGAGATTTGACTGCTTGAAATTAGATCTAGTGTCAAATAGATCAGCAAACTTGTTTCTGCATATGCACTTTGTTCATTACTAACTTTTTGAGCTTTGATCTTGTTGATTACTTTGATTCAGTGTTTGATTCAAGTTGCTTTGTGTTTATTCATAGTTTATATATCTTGTGTATGCATCCTATTAAGTTTGGTTGGCTTATTCTTGCTAAATCTGCTTATTAAGTGCATAACTGCTTCTTTTCATGTCTGTGTGGTATCTGGTGACTGTTTGATCATTTGTGGCTTATTGTGTGAACCAAATTTGGATTTTCTTGTTGCTATTGACTCCTTGTGGTTCACTGATCACAAGGGTGCCCTTGTTTCCAATTGAATCCAACTAGAATTCTCTAAAAAGCTTAGTCAAATAGTCAAAGCAGTGGGAACTCCTTTCCCCTGCTGGTTGCCACTGCTAGTATAAAATTGGGTTCAGCTTATCAATAAGCTATAATAGCTTATTTTAACCAGCAACAACTTGGATTTTGTAATAGGTGCTCATTATTTGACCCATTTGTTCATACTGGAGCATTTGGTGGGTTGACTTTAGGGTTTGACTAGAAAACCAACTTAATTGACTTTTTCATAAGTGCTTATTGGCTTATTCTGGCTTATTGGTTTTGCTTATTGGAATTTTGTTGATTGTTTTGGCTTATTGAGTCCATTTGTGATCTTTTGCAAGTTGAATCAAGTCCTGAGGTGCCTTATTTCTCAAAAACGACTATTTTGTCTTTTAGTGAAATTTTACTTTGCTTATTTCTGGCTTTATTGAGTGTGCTTTTTTAAAATCTCTTTTTACAGATCTCATAAGCATCCCAAAAGAAGGTTGTGTGTCAAATTAGAGCTTATGTCATTGGCTTATTGCTTAATGGGCTAAAAAGCCCAATAAGAATAAGCTGTTTGCTTATTAAGCTGTGATAAGCTTACATTCAGCTTTTGGGCCTTTAGAGTTTTCTTCTTAGAATTAAATTTTGAGTCAGATAGGGCTTTTCCAAGTCAATTGGGCCAAGTTTGACTTTTTGGGCCAAAAAGCCCATTAAGGGTTGACTGTTTTTGGTTTTGGCCCATTTGAGGGCCCAATAGGGGTATTCTGGTCATTTCACTTTGATTTTCTGATTATTTAGGTTAAAATAAACTAGTTTGCAAGTTTTTAGAATTTTTATAATTTTTTGATTTTTAATATTATTTTAATATTATTTTATTATTATTTTTCAAATTTCACATTTTCCAACTTTTTACATTTTTCTGAGCATTAATACATTAAAATAGGATTTTAGCAACTTTTAGAATAATTTTATCACTTTTAGATTAATTTTTATAATTATTTTAAGTTTTAATAGTTTTTAAATCATTTTAAATAGTTTTTATGAGTTAAAAAATTTCTAAAAATAGTTTTTAATCTTTTTAGGTCATTTTAGAGGTTTACCAATTGAAAAATCTTTATTTGGGCTTTTTGATAATTTATTTGATTTTTAGGGCTTTAATTAGCATTTAAAAATTGAATATTTAATTATCTAAAAGGTTTGAAAAAGTTTTGATTATTGGTAAACTCTTAGTTTATTTATTTTGATTTTTGGTGAATATTTGGTAATTTTTAGAATTAATTTTTATTTTTGTAGTTTTTACGGTTTTACGTTTTGTCGTCGTAGTATTATTTTCACGTCTTCGTCATCTTCTTTTCTCATCCCCTTCTAAACCAATCATTAATCACAAACATTTAACAAGTTTTTCACACACATATACCTCCTTGGGAAACGAACTTGGAACTTCATCTAGGGTCATTAACACTTGGTTTTTCCTAAAATCATTTGTTTAATACTTTCCGCTTTTACGCTCCTTTTCCTAAAGGACGTATTTTACCACAATCATTTTGGCACCACTGCCGGGGAGGTGTGTCGTGATTAATTTGCATTGTTGTTTTTAATATTAACCAAAAATAGTATTTGTATTAGTAGAAATCTACTAATACGTATTATCGGTTTTCTTGGTTTTTCTTGTGAAAATATTATTACTATATTGTATTAAGTATCACAACAAATAAACAATATCTCCAAAAGTATGAAAACACAACCTTAATTGGGATTTGATCTCCTAATTATTGTATTCGAATCTCAAACAAAAAGAAAAAGGCAAAAATAGATAAATACTTTCGTGAAGCTCGATTTTGAAAAATACAAACTATAAGGTGGGTATAAGGCGGGTATTATAAAATATACCCTAAGGAAAAAGGCTCTTAAGTGCTTCGCGCCGCCTCATTTCCCCGCTTGCTTGTGAGTATTTTGAGATTGAAGGCTAATCGAGGGTTTTGCCGCCCAAAGTATTATTACGTATAATATATTTGCTTGGTTTCTTTGTGATTAAAACCTCTTGAACAATTTGGTTTTCACCAAAGTTCTAAAGTCATTCGAAGGCGTTCACTCCACGTGATCGTTTTCATTCCTTTGAGGCTTCTTTAATCAAGAGTTTGATTCGAGGAGAGATTTTGTAGATTGTTGTCTACGAAGATACAACCAAAAATCCAAAAAAATTAAATACAATCAAAAACACAAAAAAAATTGAAAATCCACAAAACACCCAAAAAGAATCTTCTTTGCTCACCTCCCATTCTTCATGAAGTTTATGATCACTCGTAATCAAGCAAAACGAGCTCGTAAACGTCTTCAAAAGCAAGCTAATCAAGAGACGTTGATTGAGGAACAACCTCCAATTGTTGAACCTATTGTAGAACAAGAAGTCGTCATGGCTAATCGTACTATGATGGAGTTGCTACAAGCACCCACCGAGGGTTTTAGAGAGGCTATTGTTATTCCCGCCATCCTTGCGGAGAATTTCGAGATTAAGACGGGTTTAATGTCGATGTTGCAAGCAAATAAGTTTAGAGGTCATGAGAAAGACAACCCGCACTATCACATTAGGAATTTTAACCGTCTCACCGCTACTAGCAAGTTTAAGGATGTTCCACATGACTCCATTAAGATGATGTTGTTTCCATACTCGTTAGATGGACCCACAAAATTTGGCTTGAGAGAGAACCGCCAAATTCGATTTTGACATGGGGTGATCTCGTTTCTAAGTTTGTGAACAAGTTTTTTCCACCATCTAAAACAACACATTTGAAAAATGAGATTTCACGATTTGTGCAAAGAAATAATGAAAGTTTTTCAATGGCATGGGAACGCTTTAAAGAAATGTTACATGAATGTCCACACCATGATTTTACGGAATTACATCAAGTTGATACTTTTTATAATGGGCTTAATGATCATGAACGAGATTATTTGAATGCCGCCGCGGGTGGTAATTTTTTGTGCAAGACGACAAATGAGGCTTTACAAATCATCGAGAATAGATCTAAGGTTTATAGACCTCGTAACACACCGAGTGTTGCCAATTTGGGTTCGTCATCATCGTCATCGTCTCGTAGCATTAATGCCTTACATGATGAAGCTAATGAGGAAAATCGGTTTTTTGATAGATTTGCTAATCTAATGTCCCATTAGAAAGCTCAAGAAGCTCCAAATTCCGCTTCGGTTAAAGCGGTTGCTAAGAGTTGTTTGTCTTGTGGTGGAGCTCACGATCTTTCTGAGTGCATTACCGCGGATGGTAACACTTCGAGTGCTTATGTAGCAATGGGAACTTACAACCAAAACGGTCAAGGTTCCCGCCCAAATCAAGCTCCACCAAATCAAAATGCTAATAACTATCGAAACAACAATCAAGGTGGTAATTACCAAGGCAATTCACGTAACTACAACAAGGGGAATTATCAAAATGGGAATGGACAAGTCAATAATCAAAACCAAAACCGTGATTTTCAAAACACTACACAAGGTTTTCAAAATGCTCACACTAAAAATCTTCAAGGAGAATTTTTGGATTATGCTAAAGCAAATGATGCTAAATTTGATAACATGCAACGTGAGATGATTAGCTTAAGATCCGAGTTGAAAAAACGAGCTTAAAAATGAACTTGCTAATGAACTTAAAACTCATGCAAATAAAATGGAAGGAAATGTCCAACGTCTTCAACAAAATCAACAAAAGATGGAATTAGGACAACATGAGATTAAGCAAGAGTTATTAAAAGCGGATGCTAGGCAATCAAAATTTGAGGACCGAATGGCTAAGATGTTTGAAGCAATCATGTGTAAACCCTCTTCCTCGGGTGGTGTTCCTAGTGATACCATTGCTAACCCGAAGAGAGAAATGAAGGTTATTACTACACGAAGTGGTAAAACTTTCAAGGAACCAATCTCTCGTCCAAGTACTTCTACGGAGAAGGAAATCGAGAAAGAACCCGAGGTGATGGTCGAAAAGGAGCACATTACAATCCCACGAAGTACCTCTCAAACCACACCTACGGTTGAACCAATACCAATTGTGGAACAAGAGTTTCCAAGGCCGTTGCCTAATGACCAACCCACACCACCTTTACCCTACCCTTCGAGACGAAACAAAGAGAAATTGTAAGAACGTAACAAACAACAAATCGATCTTTTTATAAAAATGTTTAAACAAGTGCATTTTGATGTAAGTTTAGCCGACGCGTTGTTGTATATGCCTCGTTTCGCTTCCACTTTTAAAAGTATGATGAGCGATAAGGAAAAGCTTTCAAAGCTTGCTAATTGTTCTTCGGTTTATCTTAACCGCATACCGGAAAAAGTTGGTGACCCCGGAAAGTTTCTCATTCCTTGTGACATACAAGATATGAAAGAATGCCTCGCCTTGGCCGATCTTGGTGCGAGCATTAATTTGATGCCATTTTCCATTTGGAAATCGCTTTCGATTCCGACTCTTATTCCTTCGAACATGTCAATCGAGATGGCCAATCATTCTACGATTTTAGCATGTGGAGTAGCCGAAGATGTTTTTGTGAAAGTGGGGAAGTTCTACTATCCCGTTGATTTTATAGTAGTTGACATCCTCGTGGATCCTCAAGTTCCTCTAATTTTAGGTCGTTCATTTTTAGATACTTCGAGATCGCTTATCGATGTTCATGCGAGAACTATCACTTTGAGATTCAACGAAGAGGAACTTGTTATAAACGCTACTCAAAACTCGAAACCTTCTCATGTTTATGCAATCGCTACCATCAATCACATTGACATCGTTGATGTGGTTTGCGATGAATTTTCACAAGAAGTGTTAGGTTTTTCCGATAGCTCGTCAAGTGGCAATCCCACTATTTTGGATCCAATTCTTGCTAATCCCACACCAAATCTCACTTCATTCCAAGGAGGCGATCTCACTTAAAATGAAATCGACAATGAAGATGAGGTGTTGATTAGTAATGATACTTCTATTCCACCATTTCTTCCGCCGATGGAAGTTATGAGTGTTGAACCAAAATCTTCAATCGAGGAACCACCTATCCTTGAATTGAAAGAACTTCTTTCTCACCTTGAATACGCATTCTTGGAAGGTGATGACAAGTTTCCGGTTATTATTGCAAAAGGTCTTGCTAATGATGAAAAAACCGAGCTCTTGAAAGTTCTTAAGGCTCATAAAGGGGCAATTGCGTGGAAAATATCTGACATTAAGGGTATTGACCCAAAATTTTGTACTCACAAGATTTTAATGGAGGAGGACTACAAACCCGCAATTCAAAGTCAAAGAAGGGTGAATCCCAAAATTCACGATGTCATTAAAAAGGAGGTCCTTAAACTCCTTGACGCGGGAATGATTTATCCTATATCCGATAGCCCATGGGTAAGCCCAATCCATTGTGTCCCTAAAAAGGGAGGAATGACCGTTGTGCCTAATGAAAACAACGAGTTAATTCCCACTCGTGTTGTGACCGGTTGGAGGGTGTGTATTGACTACCGAAAGTTAAATGACGCCACTCGTAAAGACCACTTTCCTTTGCCCTTCATGGATCAAATGTTGGAGCGACTTGCGGGAAATGAATTCTATTGCTTTTTAGATGATTTTTCCGGTTACTTTCAAATCCCTATCGACCCTCGTCATCAAGAGAAGACTACTTTTGCGTGTCCTTATGGAACGTTCGCTTATCGTAGGATGCCTTTCGGACTTTGTAATGCACCGGGTACGTTTCAACAGTGTATGATGGCGATTTTTCACGATATGATCGAGAAGTCGATGGAAGTGTTTATGGATGACTTCTCGGTGTTTGGCAATTCGTTCACGTCATGTTTATCTAATCTCGAGCAAATGTTAAAACGTTGTGAAGAAACCAATCTTGTGCTTAATTGGGAAAAATGTCATTTTATGTGTAAACAAGGAATCGTCTTAGGACATAAGGTGTCGAAAGCGGGGATTGAGGTCGATAAAGCTAAGGTAGACGTCATCGCCAAGTTACCTCATCCCAAAACCGTTAAGGGAGTTAGGAGTTTCCTAGGCCACGCGGGCTTTTATCGTCGTTTCATCAAGGACTTTTCGAAAATCTCTCGACCTATGACACACCTTCTCGAGAAGGATGCTCCTTTTAACTTCAATGAGGATTGTGTTAGAGCTTTCGAAACTCTTAAAAGGAAACTTACCGAAGATCCCATTCTTGTTGCTCCTAATTGGGAATTACCCATTGAAATCATGTGCGATGCAAGTGATTATGCTATAGGGGCCGTCTTAGGGCAACGTTATGACAAACATTTCCGTCCTATCCACTATGCTAGTAAGACGATGACCGAGGCTCAATTAAAGTACACCACAACGAAAAGGAATTCCTTGCCGTCGTATATGCTTTTGAGAAATTCCGACCTTATCTCGTCTTGACTAAAAGCATCGTGTATACCGACCATTCGGCTATCAAGTATCTCTTAGCTAAGCAAGATGCTAAGCCGAGATTGCTTCGTTGGATGCTCCCCCTCCAAGAATTTGATGTCACCGTGCTTGACAAAAAAGGAGCCGAGAATCTAGCGGCCGATCATCTCTCTCGTCTAGAAGATCCTCACAAAGATGTTTTCGAGAACAAGGAAATCACTGAAACATTTCCTCTTGAGACTCTCGGTGTAGTGAATTCTAAAGACACCACCCCATGGTTTGCCGACATTGCAAATTACCATGCGGGCAATTTCATAATCAAGGGTATGACGACACAACAAAAACGAAAATTCTTTCATGACGTCAAGTTCTATTTTTGGGACGACCCTTATCTTTTTTGGGTTTGTGCGGATCAACTCGTTCGACGTTGTGTTTTTGGTGCCGAAGCTTCTAATATCCTTAGAGCTTGTCACGAGGGACCCACGGGTGGTCACCACGGTGCTAATCTCACGGCTAAGAAAGTGTTCGATGCCGACTTCTTTTGGCCTTCTATCTATCGTGATGCACACGCACTTGTGAAGTCGTGTGATTCGTGCCAACGTCAAGGAAAATCGTCTCAACGTGATGAAATGCCGCAAAACATAATTCAAGTTTGTGAGATTTTAGACATATGGGGAATAGACTTTATGGGGCCGTTCCCATCGTCTCATGGCAACAAATATATCCTCGTCGCGGTGGACTACCTTTCTAAGTGGGTGGAAGCTAAGGCTTTACCCACTAATGATGCTCTTGTGGTAGTGAAGTTTTTGAAGCAACTATTCTCTCGGTTCGGAACCCCTCGTGCTATTATAAGCGATCGTGGAACCCATTTTTGTAATGACCAATTCGAAAAGGTTCTAAAGAAATATGGAGTTACTCATCGTCTTTCTACGGCTTATCACCCGCAAACGAGTGGGCAAGTCGAGGTTTCGAACCGAGCTTTGAAGAGGATTTTAGAGAGGTCAATTGGAGAAAACCGTGCTTCATGGTCCGACAAACTCGATGACGCTTTATGGGCCTTTAGGACCGCTTATAAGACACCTATCGGTTGCACTCCTTATAAGTTAGTCTATGGGAAGAATTGTCATTTGCCCATTGAGTTGGAGCACAAGGCATATTGGGCCCTTAAGCATGCAAACTTTGACTTGAAGA
The DNA here is from genome assembly GCA_025667525.1 of Glebionis coronaria. Classification (NCBI taxonomy): domain Eukaryota; kingdom Viridiplantae; phylum Streptophyta; class Magnoliopsida; order Asterales; family Asteraceae; genus Glebionis; species Glebionis coronaria. The sequence continues at coordinate 253,581,227 of CM046878.1, forward strand.
CCGCGGGAGATCACCGGAAAATACAATTGAATGAATTGGATGAATTAAGAGATAATGCTTATGAAAATTCATTAATTTTTAAAGAAAAGACTAAAAAGTTTCATGATTCAAAGATTAAAAACCGGGTTTTTAACGTTGGTGATCAAGTGTTACTTTTTAACTCTCGACTTAAGATGTTTTCCGGGAAATTGAAATCTCGTTGGTCGGGTCCTTTCACCATTACACAAGTGTTTCCTTATGGGACCATCGAGCTAGCTCAAGATGATGGTCCTAATTTCAAGGTTAATGGACATAGGCTTAAGCACTACTTTGGTGGGGAAATTCCTTCAATGGTTGCCCTCGACCAAGTCACCTTCCCTAATGATAATTAGCATTGAGGGGATCGAGTCGAGCTCATGACTCGGTAATCAAAAACGATGTGCCTCGTGGGGGAGATCCCATGCTTATCCTTTATGCTTACTATTCACTAATAAGGGGACTTGTATGTTGGGTCAAAAAGTTGATGTGGCAGAAACTCAAAATGAAGAAAACGTGAAGTATTTGTCTAGGCGTTGACAAGAGCATTCCCGGCGTTGACAAGAGTTATTTAGGCGTTGATGGAATCAAGCATTGTCAAGAGCAATCCAAGCATTGTCACATGCAATTCAAGCATTGACAAAACGTAGACAAAAGAAGCTAATGGAAGCTTCTATTTAGATAAACATGCAAAAGATATTCTGCATAAGTTTATTTAAATAGAAGATTTACTTGTTTATTCATTCTTATCTCTTGTAAACCCTAATCCTTACACTATAAAAGGAACCAAGGGTCATAGGTTTTATATATATAATTCAATTCACAATGTAAACCTAAAGTGTGTGTCGCACTAGACGTGGGATTCAATGTATACACGTCTAGTGGATGTTTGTTATTAATATAATGAGCATCCCATTTGTTTTAATTCGTGTTATTTGTGTCCAAACACCTTGTTCATGATCATTGTTATTTTCCGCTATGTTATCATATGAATGATGATCAACCTAGATATAATGGTTCATAGCCATTGAGTCGAACGATTATAGGGATCAACAATTGGTATCAGAGCCTAAGGCTCATGATATCTAGGTCCGACGAGGTGTTCGTGTATGGTGAAGAAAAGAAAAATTCGTATTGAGTTTTTCTGGACGTTTTTGTGTGCGCAGCAGTATTCAGAAGGTCATAACTTTTGTTTGAACCGTTGGATCGTCACGAAATTTTAGATGTGTGTTCTACATACATAGATCTAAACATCCACCGGAGGGATTGTCGAGTTTTATCCCCAGGCAAAAGGTATTAAGCGTCGAAGTTGGCTGATGGAAGATTTTCAGTTTTCTGCTTTCACATGAAATCATGAACTAGGGTTTCTTCAAACCCTAGATCTACTTAAAAGCAGGAAGAATTGCGGTACGTGGCTGTTAAAACGTGTGAAAATATATGATCTAAGGTTTATTTACAAACCCTAAATTAGGGTTTCAATTAATAACGCTATAAACCCTAGGTCATTATGAACAGAAAAGATGGTCTTCACGTGATTGATGAACGAAGCAGCAGGTTGTGAAGGATTTTTGTCACGTTATTATGTTTGCTGCTATTGGTGTTGTTTATTCAACACTTATGCATTCACACGGTACAAGGGCCATGATTGGTTAAGCTTTTGAGATGTGAATTATGTTTGCTGCTTTAGGTTAATGCATTCACACGGTTCTTGAATTCTCACTGGATGACATCGCTATGTTCACACGGCCAAGGTAACGCATGGATGCAGTAACGTAAGCTTCACTTGTGTTCACATGGATCTTGAAATCCTATTGGTAGAAAAATCATGTGTTCACACGGTTAGAAGGTTTGGCATGGATGATTCGTGAGTTCTTTGTCATCTATTTGGTCAAAGATTGCTACGTAAATATTCTTGGAAAATATATTCATGCGTGATTTAAGGGAGAAATATGGAAGCAGTTATATTACTTCCATGTTAATATTGGAGTTCTTTTAAGTCTGAACCTAGGATATACTTTGAGACGCTGACAAGAATTCATTAGACGCTGACAAAGATGACGTCAGCAGAATTTGACGCTGACAAAAGTAGAGTGGACGCTGACAAGTTTTATGGTTGGCGCTGACGTTTGTTATTTAGGCGCTGACAGGAAGGATTTCGACGCTGACAGGAATAAGTCAACGCTGATAGGTTGACAGTGTCGTCCGATATATGAGCTTCAACGCTGATACGTATTGTCAGATATCGGACAATACATCTGACCAAGATATTGGACAGAAGAGATGTTGGACGACACATGGATAGCTGCTGTTTGAGAAAACTGGTACGTTTTAAGCACACAAAAAGGAGTTATTTACACACAAAGGTACATGGAATCTCCGTTTTAATATAGAATATCAAGTTGATATTTATGGCTCGGATATTTTTAAATGGATTAATGATTTTAAAGCGAGTTAGCAACAATTCGTGAGGTAATTTATTGGATTTGATTATGTAATCGGGGTAGCCTTGTAAAAGAGTTATCCGTCTGATCTCTTTTACATATGATATGAAGATTAAGTTTCTTCATGAAGAAGTGTTAGCTTAAGGGGAAGAATTTTTATGGTAAGTTTTGATGATTGAAGAAGATTTTCGCGAGTTTGTATTCTATCATATCTTAAAGTCATGGACTTCCAGCCACTGACTTTAAAGGTAACTTGTTCGTGCTTTACATGGTTGGTGATGAAGACTTGTCATAAACACTTGAAGGAGTTACATTATCGTGCTCAGTGTCTCACAAAGGATGAGAATATTGACAAGGGATCGAGGTCTACTTATATTTCTCACTCTGGTATAAGTTCTTCATCACATGGATAAACAAGACATGGAACATAAGTTTGGGTTATTTTACTTCTGCATCAAGACTACTTTATTTATTTTCCTTCAGGATCATTACACAGAGCCTACTTTTGGAGAATTTTCAAGATTGCATACATTGTTTACTTCCTTGTTGATGTGACAAAAAAGGGGAAGAAAATACGTGCTACACTTGAGGGGAAGCAACTTGAAGATCATGTATAACTTACAAGAGATACACATAGAAGTTTTGCCACTATCAACTAGGGGAAGATTGTTGGGTCAAAAAGTTGATGTGACAGAAACTCAAAAATGAAGAAAACGTGAAGTATTTGTCTAGGCGTTGACAAGAGCATTCCCGGCGTTGACAAGAGTTATTTAGGCGTTGATGGAATCAAGCATTGTCAAGAGCAATCCAAGCATTGTCACATGCAATTCAAGCATTGACAAAACGTAGACAAAAGAAGCTAATGGAAGCTTCTATTTAGATAAACATGCAAAAGATATTCTGCATAAGTTTATTTAAATAGAAGATTTACTTGTTTATTCATTCTTATCTCTTGTAAACCCTAATCCTTACACTATAAAAGGAACCAAGGGTCATAGGTTTTATATATATAATTCAATTCACAATGTAAACCTAAAGTGTGTGTCGCACTAGACGTGGGATTCAATGTATACACGTCTAGTGGATGTTTGTTATTAATATAATGAGCATCCCATTTGTTTTAATTCGTGTTATTTGTGTCCAAACACCTTGTTCATGATCATTGTTCTTTTTCGCTATGTTATCATATGAATGATGATCAACCTAGATATAATGGTTCATAACCATTGAGTCGAACGATTATAGGGATCAACATTGTACCCTTTCAACTCGTTGTCTCGTGGTTGTTTGTGATTGTGTTATCTAGATCATCATCGTCATCAACGATTGAAGACTCTTGCGTTCGTTTACGTGAGCCTCCATCGTTTGCTTGAAGAAGTTTTTCACGAATCCATGACATATCCTTTATTGTTCTAACAATTATCTTTTAGCATACTTAATAAACGGCTTTAGATATATTGTTGGGTGATCCACCTTTAGACTCGAAACATTGAGGACAACGTTTACTTTTAGTATGGAGGGGGTGAATAGGTACTTGCTTTGCTACGCCCTCACGCTCTCCAACTTTCAATGTTTTGTTTTGTTGCTAATAAGGCTTAAAATGGCCAAATTTTAAAATTTTTCTTAGTTTTCATAAGTGTTTTTTAAGACACGAATGTATATTTTCCGATGGGTAGAATAAGAGGTAATTTTTGACTTGATGGGCATTTGGAGCCATTTACATTCCTTAACCCGCTCAATTCAAGTTTTGCTAGACTTTTATATAGGGAGCTTTATAACGCGAAAGTCTTAGCTCATTCGGGTTAAGAACAAGAACTTTTCGCAAGTTCCTATAATTGATCCTAGAAAGTCACTTATCAAGGGAACTTTAAAACGCATTCTATAAACTTAAAAAAGTCCAAGAAAGTGCAAGATCCTATAGGTGGCTTGAAAACCCAAAACTTTGATTTGATATAGTCTTAATGAAAGCTAATCCAAATTTGGCTTAATTTTGACTTGCATGGCTAAGTATTCACGAGTCTCTTTAATTAGAGGTCTTTATATAGTTAAGAACGAGAGATGATAGAGTTAGACAAGTGATCATGCTAAACGTAGAACATGAAAATGTTCTTTCAAAAACTCATATGTTTTTAATTGTGGCTTTTTCTTCCCATAAGATCAATGCATTAGGAATAAATCATAATTGCAATAAGTAAGGTCGTACGATTTGAAAGGTTACTTAGCCTCTAGCGCAAGATCGTTTAAAAGTTGCTCGGGGTTGAATAGAGTTCATAGCCAAGGCATAACTTATTGAAGCGGGACGCGAAGATTGGCGAGCATCCAAAAAGGCCCTAACAAGGCATGAGGAGCTCTATTTTTGCTAAATATCCAAGATGATGTGAAGTATCATTATTCCTAAATCAATATGAAGGATCGAGACACACGACGAAAAGCAATTACTCCCCTAAAGATCATGGAGAAAGTCTATCCAAAAAGACCCTTACAAGGTATGAGGATAAATGTATCCAAGTCCGAAAAGGAGGCGGATCGTTGTACATCAAAATCCAAAGTAAAGATTGAAGAAAAATGATGAAGTCGTCGTCCAAATATGAAGAATCTCTCAAAAACGTCAAGTGAAGAAATTCCAAATATATGAACAGAAGACCATAATTTCAAGAACGTCTTCCCAAGATTTGAAGTATGAAGTACATGCCAAATATCGGTCCGAGAAAGGTCTCAAATCGTGAAACGAGTTATGCCAAGATATGAACTTAAGGAGATACACGAGAAGCCGTTTTAAAAGATTTTGTCCTTCGGCTAACTATCGATTAAATCGTGCTACTTTGCTTTCGGACTAATAACTACTCAAATAAGTCAATATGAATCACTTGTGATCCTTGACAAATAGTTAAAAAGTGCTAGTAACCCATTTCCTTTTATAATAACTAGGATTGCGGGGAGAAAAAGTATTACACAATTTGGACGTATGAGTAGTGTTAGCATTGTGACTTGTGCCAACAATGATCTCGTTTTTGCACTTAGCATGGAATGTATGACAATCAAGGATGACGAAGTTTACTCTAAGGGACATTTGCTTGTTTCTATTCTTTGACCCTAAAAGTCACTCTCGTGATGAAAATCATACATTATGTCTTTACACATCTTCGTAGTATGTTACAAGTCTTTTACTCTTCAATAAAGGTTAATAAAATTGAACTTTGGTGATGCTTAGATACTTTATCCTAGCATTGCGTGAGGGCACGACAATGGCTTAGTATGGGGGAGTGATGAGATGGCATTTATACATGATCTCATCATTCTTTTCGGGCTTTAAATGCATAAAAATGTCATAAAATACCATATATATGCTTGTGTTTGTTTACTTGTGTATTTTAGGTATGGATATCGTGAAAAAGACAAAAGATCACAAGATACAAGGAAAAACGAACACGAGAAACAAAGCCGTACAAAGAACCGGGCCCTAGATCATGGAATATTCAACATTTATCCTTGAAGACTTAAAGATGTGCAAGTTTGATCCTCAATAAATGAAGAAATGACACTTAAAACCCTTGTATATTGATAATTACAAGTTTGGTCCCTTAAGTTTGTCAAAATTACACAAAAGGTCCTTCTACTTTGAAGAAATGGCAAGATTAGTCCCTAAACAATTCCACATTGTCAATTATGATCCCTCATGAAGCCAAAGATACATTGAAGACCTTTGAAGATCAACATCGTCCAAGATCAGCCCTTGAAAAATCTCAAAATGGCAAAAACAACCCTTTGAAACCTTTTTCCAAAGTTTTGTGCCAAAACTGCCAAAGTGTGAAAGTTCTTTGCAAAGGGAATAGAGTTTTGTTGCTGAAAAACGTGTTATACACTTTTTACCAAAATATAAGGACCAAATGTGTGCACTGAAACATTGAAATGCATAAAATGCACCAAACACTTTTCTTTCCCCCAATTTCGGATCAAACATAATACTATTCACCTTTTCACCACCCATAATTACCTCACTTAAAACAAAGGGTAATTTTTAGTTACCCTGGCACATGTGTGATTCACACATGCAGAAACACATCCCACACACAAAACCCTCACTCCCACTCACAATGGACCCCACCCCCAAATACCCGTTTACCTATCATGTGACTACTTGCCCTCCAAGTCATCCAACGTGGCAAAATCAACAGCTAAGACTCATTGCTTCATCACAAAGCTAAAATGAACGTTTGGGATCATTTTGGACAGCTCATCAACAACAAACGCCCTCAAGGACTCAAGGGCATTTTAGAGAATTCACTGCTAGGGTTTGTGAATAGTGTAACCAGGCATTTGCCTATAAAAGGAGACCTCAACATGTGAGAGTCCCTTTGTTCCAGTTTTAGTTTATTAAATCTTTGTAATTCCTTTTTAATTAATAAAATTTGATTTTCTGAATTTTGAAAAATCTCTTTTATATTTTTTTAAAAGTTGGTGTTAGAATAGCCTGATTCTGAGTTCCATATTCATGTTTGAAGGTTTTTGAGGCAAGGTTTTAAGTGATAAGGCTTGTGCTTCAAAAATCAGAAAGTTTGGTGTTATTTGATCTCACTTTGTGGTTTGTTCTTCTTAGCAGCTTGGATGTAGGTCTTGGAGGTTTGCACCTTCTTCCCTTTTCATTTCCTCTTTAAGTTTCTGATTATTTGTTATTTTTGTTGATTTGTTCTTGAATCTGTGATATTTTGGTTGATTGTTGTTAATCTGGCTTGGTTTGATGTTATTGAAGTGTTGTTAACTGGTTTTGTGGTTTGAATCTGGATAATACTTTGAAAATTTGTGTAATCAGGTTTTTAAGGGGTGTTTGGGTTAACTGTTTGAGAAGGATTTGTGGTTTGTTAAGTGTTGGATTTGTGTTATTATCTGTTGTTATATGCTTTGCTGGTATACTTGGTCATTTATCTGCAATATTTGTGGTTTGATTCACAAATAGGGTATAAAATCTTGAATACTTGGTAAAATTGGCTAGGATTTTGAGGACACCTAGATCTAAACTTAGGCTAGGGCTAACAAGCGCTAAACCTTAGTTAATTACACCAGGGAATGAGATTTGACTGCTTGAAATTGGATCTAGTGTCAAATAGATCACCAAACTTGTTTCTGCATATGCACTTTGTTCATTAGTAACTTTTAGAGCTTTGATCTTGTTGATTACTTTGATTCAGTGTTTGATTCAAGTTGCTTTGTGTTTATTCATAGTTTATATAGCTTGTGTATGTATCCTGTTAAGTTTGTTTGGCTTATTCTTGCTAAATCTGCTTATTAAGTGAATAACTGCTTATTTTCATGTCTATGTGGTATCTGGTGACTGTTTGATCATTTGTGGCTTATTGTGTGAACCAAATTTGGATTTTCTTGTTGCTATTGACTCCTTGTGGTTCACTGATCACAAGGGTGCCTTGTTTCCAATTGAATCCAACTAGAACTCTCTAAAAAGCTCAGTCAAATAGGCAAAGCAGTGGGAACTCCTTTCCCCTGCTGGTTGCCACTTCTAGTGTAAAATTGGGTTCAGCTTATCAATAAGCTATAATAGCTTATTTTAACCAGCAACAACTTGGATTTTGTAATAGGTGCTCATTATTTGACCCATTTGTTCATACTGGAGCATTTGGTGGGTTGACTTTAGGGTTTGACTAGAAAACCAACTTAATTGACTTTTTCATAAGTGCTTATTGGCTTATTCTGGCTTATTGGTTTTGCTTATTGGAATTTTGTTGATTGTTTTGGCTTATTGAGTCCATTTGTGATCTTTTGCAAGTTGAATCAAGTCTTGAGGTGCCTTATTTCTCAAAAACGACTATTTTGTCTTTTAGTGAAATTTTACTTTGCTTATTTCTGGCTTTATTGAGTGTGCTTTTTTAAAATCTCTTTTTACAGATCTCATAAGCATCCCAAAAGAAGGTTGTGTGTCAAATTAGAGCTTATGTCATTGGCTTATTGCTTAATGGGCTAAAAAGCCCAATAAGAATAAGCTGTTTGCTTATTAAGCTGTGATAAGCTTACATTCAGCTTTTGGGCCTTTAGAGTTTTCTTCTTAGAATTAAATTTTGAGTCAGATAGGGCTTTTCCAAGTCAATTGGGCCAAGTTTGACTTTTTGGGCCAAAAAGCCCATTAAGGGTTGACTGTTTTTGGTTTTGGCCCATTTGAGGGCCCAATAGGGGTATTCTGGTCATTTCACTTTGATTTTCTGATTATTTAGGTTAAAATAAACTAGTTTGCAAGTTTTTAGAATTTTTTATAATTTTTGGATTTTTAATATTATTTTATTATTATTATTCAAATTTCACATTTTCCAACTTTTTACATTTTTCTGAGCTTTAATACATTAAAATAGGATTTTAGCAACTTTTAGAATAATTTTATCACTTTTAGATTAATTTTTATAATTATTATAAGTTTTAATAGTTTTTAAATCATTTTAAATAGTTTTTATGAGTTTAAAAATTTCTAAAAATAGTTTTTAATCTTATTAGGTCATTTTAGAGGTTTACCAATTGAAAAATCTTTATTTGGGGTTTTTGATAATTTATTTGATTTTTAGGGCTTTAATTAGCATTTAAAAATTGAATATTTAATTATCTAAAAGGTTTGAAAAAGTTTTGATTATTGGTAAACTCTTAGTTTATTTATTTTGATTTTTGGTGAATATTTGGTAATTTTTAGAATTAATTTTTTTTTTGTAGTTTTTACGGTTTTACGTTTTGTCGTCGTAGTATTATTTTCACGTCTTCGTCATCTTCTTTTCTCATCCCCTTCTAAACCAATCATTAATCACAAACATTTAACAAGTTTTTCACACACATATACCTACTTGGGAAACGAACTTGGAACTTCATCTAGGGTCATTAACACTTGGTTTTTCCTAAAATCATTTGTTTAATACTTTCCGCTTTTACGCTCCTTTTCCTAAAGGACGTATTTTACCACAATCAGTATAATTAAATTAATTATAACATTTAGTTAATTATACAATAATCAAGTTAGGGTAAAGTTTTACTAATGTTAAATCAAGTTATATTATTAATTAATAATCACTTATAAATCATGTATAATATTATTAATTAATAATTATCATGTTAGACTAAAGTATTTATTTCTTAATAAACTTTACTATATTATGACATTTAATAAACCATCACTTATAAAACATATCCATTAAGCTTTAGCTTATATCACATGCTTATTAAACAAGCTTATTACTATTTATGGAAACATACTATTTATGCAAACATGCTATTTATGGAAACATACAATTTATGGAAACATGCTATTAATGGAAACATACTAATTATAGAAACTTTATATTTTTGGAAATTTACTAATTATGGAAAATTTCTATTTTTGGAAACTTACTGTTTATGGAAACCTGCTATTTTTGGAAAGTTACAATATATAGAAACCTGCTATTTTTAGAAAGTTACTTATTATGAAACATCAAGTATAATAACACATGAAACACGTAATAAGTTAATGAAGAACACATGAAACAATAAGAAATACATGATAAAACATGAAATAGTAAAACAAGACATTAACAAGTAAAATAAGACACGAACAAGTGAAACAATACATGAACAAGTAAGACAAGTCAAGTGCAAGTAAGATAAGTCAAGAACAAGTAAAGTAAGCTAAGAATCAGTAAGTTATACATGAACATACAACTCATTCACGTCCTTTATTATGTAGCACTCGTGAAGTTAAAGTAGTATCTTCCTCCTTTCATCTTCTTTCGTTACTGGACATAAGGTATGGATATTCCGTCCTTTAGTATGGACATCTCATTCTATGCTTGATTAGGATTCCCTGTTTGCTGCCATCTGTTTTCCCCAGTAGGTTACATGTCTTAAAACTTTTTAGTAATGACCATGTTATCATTTTAATTGCCTGAGATTTATACATGCATGACCACGTTCACCTAGTTATGGAGGTACCATAACCATGACACTTGAGGCCCCGGTGTTATGACTCTTCCGCAACAAGAGTGATTTCTCGCGGCATCCCTTTCAGTTATTTGACCATTATTATTATTATCATGTGGGGCGTATGGGTGCATCCTAGTATATGTTTTTGTAGATTTACACGGTGACTATGGTATGTGCTCTACATCCGTTACATTGGAGCTGATTCCTCCACCCAGACTAATATAATTAGAGGTCACCCCTCTAATTGCATGACTAGGTCATCCCTCTATGTATTCATGCACGTTGATACCTTTCATGACCTATATGAGCTCTTTGGTATTTAAATTAGATTTTCATGTTTAAACATAAGACTTTTCAGATATAAACCAGTTTATAAAACATGTTCCAGGTTTTCTACGACTTACACATTTTTTGCTACATTATATGTATCTTACTTATGTTTCAGTTATTCATATCATGTCACTATATCCGTTTACTAAGCGTATTGCGCAGTCGTATTATCTTTCCATGTCCCATACTGCAGGTACCCAAGGACAGACATAAGCTATTGAGAGTACGTGCATAGGAGGGAGGCTACCTTAGACTTCTTTCCCTTATGAACTTTACATACTTATGCTTGGTTGGATACTGTTTTAGTCCTTTCTACTTCATTTACTTTATGCATGTTTTGAGCTTATGTTTGGGAGCCGATGTTTGATTCCGGTTTTCCTTTTTAGTCATGTATGTTTTAAGACATATTACCTTGCATGCTTTGATGACACGCCATAATTATCATGTAACGATCTACTTATCAAAGTGGGGTGTTACAGAGGTAGAAGGGTCTTCCTCCATACAAGCTCGGGAAATCCCAACCCTACACCTCTACAAAGTGTAGCAGCACTACATCAGTCGCACCCTCAAGAAAGCAGTGTAAACCTTCTTCCCTGAATATAACCGAGGGTGCAGATATTATTATGGAAGAGTATGAGACTAAAGAGGAAGCCACCTCTGGTCTAACAAGAAAAATACGCAGAGACTCTCTTGAAGCTTCAAATAAATCCCCACGGATCGAGGTAGGACAGCCATCCGTCGTCGCTCCTACTCCAGAAAAAGATTCGAGACCCGAGCGTATAACAAAAGAAGACTTTGGAGAGAACTTCCTTGAATCCTCCCCAAAAACTCCACCAGTAACCACCGGACCAAGGTAAACACATAATCTTGTAACTTTCTTATGATATCTAACACAAACTATTAAGAAAATGAATTGTGATCATGTTTTGGACAGCCATGAGATCAAGAGGCCCAGCCCGTCAGCGACCATCATACCAAGCCCCTTCACAGCCACTCCGAGTGTGGAGAAGCCTTCGCCAGTTGTGAATGAGGGAGGCACCATGATGAGACTGCAATTATACATAGTCCCATCGTCCAAATCGGGCTTAAAATGTACAAAAATATCATAAAATCCGTGCAAAACCCTTGGTATTTGTTCATTGTTTGTGTTTGTAGGTTCGGATATCGTGAAATTGCCAAAAGATAACAAGGATCAAGCAAAAAAATAAGACGGGAAATGAAGCCACACAAAGAACCGAACCCGAGCATTGATTTTCCAAGAAAAGTACCTCATGTTTGAAGATTATACGAGTTTGGTCCCTACACTTTGAAGACTTGTCACTTAAGGCCCTTATAAAACTCAAAAATTGCAAGAGTGTCCTTAAAGTTTCAAGAGTAGTCACAATCAGCCATTGAAGATCTCCAAATTGCATTAATAGTCCTTATCCTAGTTTACAAAGTTTAAAGGACTAATATTGCAAATAGGGCAAAGATGTTTAACAAAGAAAAAGCCCTAAAAGCTATTTACAAATATTTGGGAGAGAAATGACAAAGAATGTAAACCTAAGGGGTCAATCCTGCCTAAATCAAACCCATTCCCATATAAAACCCGACCAGCCTAACCTTTTCACCCAAAATCCCAGAACCAAAACCCCTAACCCGACCCAACCAGCTAACCCAACTAGCTAACCCAACCCCATTATATTAATTACTTTTAAAACAAGTTTTTAATAATAAAAAGGGGCCGGTAACATTCATTTTTTACCCTAAAACAATCAAACCCCCTTTTATCAACCCACAAACCATAATCCAACCAAACATTTAATCCTAACAATTACCCTATTGCTTTTCTAAAATGCTAATTACACCTCCCCTCAGCATATCCTCATACTTAAACCCTTCACCACAACACCCACATGTGCTGTGGGACCCTCCCCTACACCAAACCCCCCCTAATATAGCAGAGTATGAAACATGTATAGAGAGATCAACGACTCACAACTAATGACTTGTTCTCTAATGGTCGTTCAATGGTTTAGATGCATTTACACCAGCTGGCTATTACATCAACACATCAGAATCTTCACATGCGTCAATTTGTCTAGATCTAAATTTTTCAACAAAGCGCACTTTCGAATTCTCATAGCTAGGGTTTACAATGTTTTGGTTATTCCAGAATAGTCCTTAGATCACTATAAAAAGACCATTCGACCTATGAATGGCTTTTGTTCCAGATTTTGTAAAGAACTTTATAAAATTAATATTTAGAGTGTTTTGTTAAATCTTGCAAAGTTGTGTTCCATTAATTTTTCTACCATTTATTTTCTTGAAATTTTTTATTTTTATGCCATTTAGTTAAGACTCATCAAAGTGTTTTACAAAATCTGTTTGGACTTTGAGACCCTTGTGTTTATTATATAAGCTCCACAAGAGACTTGACGAATCTCTTGTGAAGCTTGAGTATAAGCTCAAGTTTAATTCCTGTTTGGTTACATACTTTTCTTTTGAAAACATTCTCTTCCTATAATTTTGGTGAAAATCAGTAGATTTGTTTTATCCTTGTTTGGACTTACTGTTTAATAAGCAAACCCACAAGCTCTTTATACTAGCTTGTGGGCTTAGCTTTTGAAGCTTGGATTTTTTGTTTCTTTGTGGTGTGTTGAAGAATACATAAGAGATTGGTTGTGGATTTTAGTAGGTTTCATGGTGGATTTTTGAAGATATTTAGCCCATCTCTTTCACTAGCATCCATAAACTCTAATTCAATAAGCCATTCCTTTGTTAAATGGTTAAGTTGGGGCATCAAGGTGGTTTTCTTGGGCTAAACAAGTCAACGAGAGGTATCCCTTTTGAACTCCCATCTATTTCTAGCTAAGTAAATCTGGTTCATGAGACTTGTGGATTTGTGACGGTCCTGTGTATGATATTGGTAATCTGAGTTACTTTATTGTTAGTTTGAAGTTTCTAAGGGTTAAAAAGGTTTTGTGGTTTGATTAGCTAAAAAGTCTTTGTTAAGTTTTGATATTAATCAGATTATGGGGTGTTTGGGTAAAGGTGTTTAAAGCTTTTTGGGTTACAAAAAAGATTACTTCTTTGCCTGTACTTTTTATCTTGTTTAGTTAATTAAATTGTGGTGCTTGTTTAGTCAGTGTAGTGTTTAGTCAAGGTTTACAAGTTTTTTGTTAAAAATAGCTAGAAACCCATCAGTAGGATTTGCGGTTTTGATTTTAGGGTATATCCTTAGAGCTCTTGAATTTGTTTATTAATATGCTTGCCTAGGTCTATTTAGTATAATCTTTTTGTTAGCTTTTAAGCTTATTTGAATTTCATCAAAAAGGTGTTCATATGTAACTGTCTGAGATCCCCCTTTTTGTGTTGTCCGATATCAGACAAGACGCCTTGCTTTCTTGCCCGATATCTGACACAAGGGTAGTGTTTGTTGCTTATTGGTTTTGTGAATCGTATGATATTTTTGCTTATTTAGGGCTCTTAGTGCATTATTTTAGCTTATATTTGACTCCCCAATAGAAGAAAGCTATTAGGGGTGCCTTTGCTCCAAGAAACCATCAAGAAAATAATAAAGCTTAAAAAGGTCACAACCCAGTATCCATCCCTTGACCTATCGAGTAAGAGTCGGGGAGCTTATGAGTGTGTTGCGCCTTGTATCTTGTCAAGGTGTCACACTGGCTAATATTTAAGTAGTCTTTTAATTTCAGATTAATAAAAAACGCCGTGAGCAATAAGCTACATTTTGGCTTATTCGGTTTGAGTTTTGGCTTGTTTTTGTTTTTTTATACTTTTAGCTTAAGTTTTAGATTTTTCCAAGTTGGTTTTGTATTTTTCCCTTTCTTCAGTTATTTTTTATCATTATTTCTATTTTTGTTTTGATAAATTCATTAAAATATAGTAAAAGTTTATTTTAATTTTTTGAAAAATACTATATAGTCTTAGATAAATATAATAAAGGTTTACAAATAATAAAATCATAGCTTGGGCTTTTTCTTGATTATTTTCAATTTTAGGGCTTTTAATTAGCATTTCAAATTTAATAAATAATTTAATAAAAAGTTTCAAGAAGTTTTACTTATTTTCCCACCTTAGTTATATTTAATAGGATTTATTTATGATTTTTATAAATTTTTTAATTAAGTTTTATTTTTACGTCACATTTTACGTTTTTACGTTTTACGTCATAGTTTAATTTTAGCGTAATCCGTTCTTTCCTTTTCTCTCTTTTCAACACCAAAAAACATACTAATCCAAATTACGTTTTTATAATATTGACACATAAAACAATACCCTCATCAAGAAGGAACTGTCTTTCAAGCATTTACATTTTTTCTAAAACGTGATTGTTTAACGCTTACCGTTTGTACTTGTTTTTCCTAAGACAAATATAAAAATGCTACATCAACTTTGGCGCAACTGCCGGGGAGGTGTGTTTGAGTGTCATATTATTATCTTGTTTGTTTGTTTGAGTAGTACGTTTTTGATCTTCTATTTTTGGGAAGTGTATATATCGTACATACTCGTTTTTATTTTTCTACTACTATTAGCCATATAAATAAATCGTGTTAAATTGAAATCAATTAATACAAAATCATATTTTGTTTTTCTTGTGAATAATATATTGTATTTACGTAGCACAATTAATAAACAATATTTATCCAAATACGCGTGAAACCGCACCTCATTAATCGGCGTTCCGGTGATTAGTGATTGTATCGATCAAAGAAATAAAAAGGGAAAATAGATAAATGCTCTTAATTGGTTTAATCTTAATTAATAAAAACTATAAGGTGGGTATAAGGCGGTTGTATTTCACGACCTAAAGAAAAAAGCTCTTAAGTGCTTTGCGTTGCCTCGTTTCTCCGCTCGCTTGTGCGTATTAAGAAAGTGACGATTAATTAAGGTTTGCCACCTCAAGTATTAATAATCTTATTTTTGTCCTTATATTATTGAACCCTCGAAACGTTTTGGTATTCAACCAACGTTTCAAAGTCGAACGAAGGTTTTTACTTGACGCAATTAATTTTCATTCCTTTGTATTCATTAATCGATACTTTGTTTAGTGGATAGATTTTGTGGATTTAAGTATCTACGTAATACACAAAAAAATCCAAAAAAACAATTTTTTTAAAAAAACTATCAAAAACCAAAAAAAATTTAAAAGTTTAAAAAACCCCAAAAATAATCTTCTTTGCTACCCTATTCTATGTTTAGTGCATGCGCACTCGATCGATTATTTGAATTATAACAACGTGTCGAATCAACGTAATTGAAATCGAAGGAATTGACAACGAAGACAAAATTTAGAAACTCACGTTCCTAATATCGTTGTTGAAACCGTAGACGAGATGGCCTAGCATCGTACGATGATAGACTTACTCCAAGCACCCACCGATGGTTATGGAGACGCGATCGTAATTCCCGCTATCGAAGGGAGAATTTTGAAATCAAATCGGGAATGTTATCTTTGATACAAGCGACAAAGTTTAAGGGTCGTGAGGTGGATAATCCTCACGACCACATTCGGAATTTTAATCCTCTTTCAGCTGCGAGCAAGTTTAAGAACGTTGACATTGATTTCATTAAGCTTATGGTTATTCCTAACTCGCTCGATGGCTCCACCAAGGATTGGTACGAGAAAGAACCACCTAATTCTATAGTTAAGTGGGACGATCTCGTTTCTAAAATCGTTAATCATTTTTTCCACCGTCTAAGGCTACGTTTTTCAAAAATGAGATTACGAGGTTTGAACAAAAGCCGAATGAGTCGTTCAGAGATGCGTGGGATCGTTTTAAGGAATTGCTTAGGCAATGTACTCATCATGGATTTTACGAGTTACACCAAATCGATACTTTTTATAACGGTCTTAATCTTTACGAGCCAGATTCGTTAAATTCCGTCGTCGGCGGTAACTTTTTGTGTAAAACTCCGAAAGATGCGTTAATGATTATCGAGAATAGATCTAAGGTTTTTCAACTCCGTAGCACACCGATTGTTTCCAATCTCGCCAATGTTAGCCATGCTAATCGTGATATTTAGAGGGTTGACGCGAAAGTCAATAAATTGACGAATGTGTTTATGTCGTTCGTGATTGAGATGCAAATGAAAGACCCTCCCGCTACGGTGAAAGCGGTTGAGGTTTCGTGTATGTTTTGTGGTGGACCTCATAATTATTACGAGTGTGCGGCTATGGATGACCAAACGTTGTTGGGAATAAATGTATGAGTATTAGTTCCCCCTGCTGGTTGGTCAGAGTTCCCCCTGCTAGAGTAAGTTCCCCCTGCTGAATAACAAAGGCAGGGGGATTGGTCCCCCTGCTAGAAGTCAATGGCCCTGCTACAAAGATAAACTTGGAAGAGATATTAGCGCGTTTCTGTTACTACTCTAGAATAGTTTCCAAGTTTGTTAGTATTGATCATGTACATGAGTCCTTGTGCTATAAAAGGACTCATTAGGTTTTGATGTTTAATATCTCTTTCTGTTCATTTTGTTTCATACTTTAAGGTTGTAGAACCCTAATACCATTATTGGGTATTCGTATATCTTTGATATTTTAAAGTTTAACGTTTGATTTATACACTTGTTCTTGTGCTAAACATTATTTTCCGAATCTTGTTTAGTTACTTTATACTTGGCAAAGTTTCTCTAGTGTTAGTTTGAATTCATTCTTTCTATCACAATCCATAAACAAGCTAAGGTTTAAGATCTAAGTTTGGGATTAACAAGTTGTATCAGAGGTTGTTGAGAAACTTTGATTAAACCAAGAACATAACATTCGTTACAACCATCATCAACCATGTCTTTAGATTCTCATTCATCCTCAAACAACAATGCCCTCAAAATTCCCATTCTGGATCCTGAAAACTTTAAAATATGGGAATTCAGGATTCAACAATATCTCAAGATGGAACACTATGTTCTATGAGAGGTCATAGAGCTTGGTTATCAATTCACCAAAACAGTAGCAGTTGAAGATAAGAACATAGATAAGGCAGAAATTGGTGAAAGCTCCAAAAGTGATAAAGCCAAGTATGCTGTTGTTGCAGACAAAGAGATTCAGACAAGAAGGCATGATGTTAGAGTTCACAGCTCTTTGCTGTTGGCTCTACCTGATAGACATCAACAAGGTTCAGAAAGTATAAGACTGCTAAGGAGCTTTGGGAAGCAATTGGTAACACATTTGGAGGGAATGAGGCCACCAAGAAGAAGAAAAAGAATCAGATGATAGACCAGTTTGCTTCTTTTAAAGCAAATGGTGATGAATCAATTGGTTCCATCTACAATAGGCTTCAAGATCTGGTTGCTCAACTGGAATTCTTTGATATAGAGGTGTCAAGAGAACAGGTGAATGCAAGATTCCTCAACAGTCTTCAAAAAGAATGGTTTGTCTACAAAGCCATTTGGCAAAATAGAGATGACATTGATGATAAGAACATTGATGACATCTACGACAAACTGAAGGTTTTTGAGCCTGTGGTCAATGAGATGAAGGCATCGGGAACCATTCCCACTAATTTAAGTGGAACTGCTGATTCCCCTACTAATATGGCATTTATTTCTCATAGTAGTGGAATCTCTAAAGGCAGTGGGATTGAAGTTTCCCCTGCTACACATTCCCCTACTACACATTCCCCTGCTTCAAGGTCAGGACCATCAAATGATGAAGAGAGGCCTGCAACATTTAGCCTTGACACTACTTGTGCTTTCATTGCATCACAAGGGTCTCGGGGATTTACTGTGCTACATGAAGATATGAATCAAATCAGTAAGCAAGCACGGGAGGAGATGGATATCAAGTGGAACATGGCTCTACTCAGCATGAGAGCCAACAGATTTTATAAAAAATATGGGAAAAAGATTTCCATTAATCCTTCTGATGTGGCTGGGTTTGATATATCAAAGGTGGAAAGCTACAATTATGGCAAGAAAGGACACTTTGCTAGGGAGTACATTTAACACCCCCAAATTTACACGCAACGAAATACATCTTTGGGTGCTAAACAATGATACAACAACACATAATTTATAAAGAACGACTCGAAAAGAGACGTTTTAGATTTATCGTTCCCAAAACATTCATCAGAGTAGCGTAGTCCCAAGTAATCGTTACCAAAAGATAAGTTAAAACAACATATTAGTTTGTTTTAAAAATGGAACGATAAATAAATCAAAAAGTTTGAACAACATAGCTGTGCACAACATCATTCCCGTGACCTCCAAGCTTCCACTTCTTGATTACCTGAAATACATGTGAGTAAAACAATCAGCAAAAATTCCGAGTAAATCTATAGGTTTATGTAATCAATTTGAACACAAGCAAAGATTATAAGTTTGTGGCATGCTTATAAGCATCAAATAATAATTTGCATCAACAATGATAATTGTATATAGCATAAATTGCAATAAGCTCATGGAACCGAGCCCTTAAACACTCCTTTTAGAGGTCTGATAAGACAGGAGATTTATTAATTGTCGGTTACCTCTAGATTTTTGGTACATTGTCGTATACCTGACTTCTCAATACAATATGTCCAAACAGTGTGGAGGTCGGGCCTAAGCTTCTATGACAAGTCCACAAAACTGAACCGGGGCGGCTTCCCCCATAGATCTATTAATTGTACTAGCGGTTAACCCATCATAGGTTAATTAACGGTCCATAATTGAGGTTTTAACAAAGGTAATCACTTAATGCAATTTAAAGGCAACCACGGGTCCATTCATAGAGGGACAAAGCATACCATAAAAATCTTGTGTTCTAAGTTTATAAAACATGTATTCCCCCTCGCGGGTTTAAAATCATTTAATAACTAGTATAAAGCGAGGCTATAGACTCACCTTAGCCAATAGTGGTAATGAGACGATCGCCGACGATAGATGATGGCTTTCAAACACGAGAACCGCAACCTATCAAATGAGGTGCGTTCATTAATAATAGACTCGAGAAATAAACCATACATAAGAATGTAAAACTCGACTCATAAAATCACGACAAACTCGAGAGAAAACGATACAAGTGATACTATTACACTCTCCTATATATTCATTTTATTGTTCTATGCCTTTAACTAAAAGCTGCCGGAACATACCAAATGTCCAAGCCGTTTTCCCATACTTAGACACATCAACTTTTTATGATACTACTTAGAGAACTTACTTACTATATTTATAAAGTCCTCCCAAGAGCCCATCAAAAGATTTTACTTCTAAAGTTTCCTGCCCGACTCATCTTTGAATCACAAAATCCGGACAGTTTAGCGACCTTGACTTACGAAACCATTTTGACCATTCTAAACAACTCCATTTGTAAAACCGCCACTTGATTCTAAAAATAGACTCAAAATGCTAAACTTGGAGCCTGAGAAAAGCCCTGGAATCATTTTGAAACTCATTTTATAGTCCCCGAGATTCGATCCAAATATCGACAACAATTTTCGGATTGTGTCGACACTCGTCTCCCGGTACACGAAAATCAAACTAGTGTATCTTCCACCTCGTTTGCAGTCACTACAAGAAAAAGGGGCTTATAGGACGCCTATTAGCGTCCTATAAAGTTTGTTTATAAGACCTTTTGCCTAAAAGGACCAAAATAAAAGTGTCCCATAGGAAGGGGTTGTAATAGGTATTTAGGACATTTATCGACGTCCTAATAGACTCAAACATTTTAAAACTAGTTCTTTAGTCTCGTAAAAAGGCTTATGCAACCAAATTGGTGTCCTAATATACCACATTATAGGATGTAATCCTGTGTTCTAATACATGTTTATCCTTCCATTATGTTTTAGGACACTTTTACACGTCCTAACACACATTTTTAGGGAACGAATACATAATCAATGAAGTCTTATTTTAGTGCCAAAAAAGGGTCCTTATACATACGGGTGCTTTGTTAGGACCAAATTTGTTGCTATGAAAAATATTTTGTCATTGCATTAGTGTTCTAATAAGTGATACCATAGAACACTTCATATCTAGCCAACATATTTAACGTTACTTAATTAAAAAAAGACACAAAACAATTAATTGAACTAAACTTTAAGCAAAGTAAACTGAAAGAATATAATTCAATAAGCAATAAAAGATTTTATTTCAATTGTAGAAGCTTTGAACCAAGTTATAATAACAGTGAAGATAAAATCCTACTCCGTACAAAATTCAACATAAATACCAAGAAATAAAGAGTAATATGAACAAATAAAGATAGTCATTAAAAAAGCCAAGCCAAGCAACTGGTACGGCAATAGCATTTTCAATTTTGACAAACAGCTAATAGTTCCTCACCAAATATAAATCTTTTATTATAGCGACTTGAACATCTCGCACCATTTTGGTCCAAATTCTTCACTCCCAACTATCTCATTCGGATCCCAACTCCGGCCTTGTCCATCCATTTGCTACAACCTGATAGTTTAAAATTCTCTTAGGTAAACTTGAAGTCCAACCTACAATTATATTTTTTCATAAATATGTTATACAGTAATTTTTATTGGTCAAGAAAAAGGAGATATAACTATATAAGTGTCGTAGTTTAACTAGTAAGAGCACATATTTTTATCAAATAAGCAAAAGCATGAGCCCTAAGTTTTCAAAGAGACGCAAATGGCAAGCAACCTACTTCTGCGCGAGTAAAGCTTCTAGCCAAACAAATGCAAGCAGCTCAAATATATGCGCTGAAGGTTGATCTGAAATCTCATATAACATAATAGTCTACGTATAATGTTTTTCTTTTGTATTAAATATAGTATTTTATGTTTGGTTATACTTTAAGTCAAATGTAGTTTACATTGTCTCAAGTCCACATTGTCCCTTTTCATGTCGTATAAATAAAACAAAAAAGGCAGCAATGGTGATGGCTAAAACTAATCGCAAAAAACCAGCAATGGCGATGCTGTATAAATGCGTTAAATGTCTTCATTAATGGCAAAAATACATAGTGTGCTAAATCTACTACAATATATATACAAGGACCAGTTCATATTGCGAATTCAATAAGGACCTTGCTTATATATGCTAATGTCATTATATTGCAATTTTCTAATTTCTAAAGCAATAATGAACACGGAGCATATTGCTTATTCAATACTTGTCTTTAATTTTTGCTCTACATGCTTCCCTTCATACGGTCATACCTAAAATATGATATATTTGTTGGGAAAAAGTTTGTATATTATGTCATTAATTAACTTCCAACCCGACTAACCCACAACGCGATAGACCCAGAACCAATAAACCTGATTTCTTATAGTTATAGGGTCGAGTTGGGGTTAGTTTTTATTTTCTGAATAAGCCATCAACCCGACCCGATAACCCGTTTGACACCCCCAAATAACAACTATTTATATACAATATTCAATAACAATCATTTCAAAAACAAGAATTAACTCAACAGCCAGAATGTTTCAATCCAAATAACATTACAGACCATACCTCAACATAGAAAACAAAATGCAGATCACTGAAGAAAATCATATTCCCATTCAGATGTTTATAAGCGCAACAACAATGACATTACCCTGAAAAAACAAAAGAACTCTATCAGCAAGGCAATGTGCTAATGTACGAGGAACATTTGTGAAATCAAAACCGCAATACTATATATGCAAATCAATAATACCAAAAATAAAAATAAAAAGTGATACAATCTCAATTGTTATTCGCCAAGGGCTCTTTTGTTTTTGCTTTAATAACCCAGTAATCGCACTTCATAATACTTGCCCCTTTCACATGATTTCGATATGTGTACGGTTAGAGATTCACCATTCATAAAAACTGAAAGTAGCCCATATCGACAGTTATGTGAGAGTGGGCAACAATTAAATGTGTCAGATGGATATGTGAGAGGAGACGTGACAGATTTAATGGAGGGAGATTAAAAAATTTGGGAGGCATCTAGCGGGAACCAATTTTAGGCGAGAGGGAGTGATTAAAAAATTGAAAACTGTCAATAAGATTGGAATTTTATTCTTAGAGCAAAGATACGCTCAATGTTTTGAAACCCGGGTCAACCGATTGACCCGGTTTCGGTCGAAAAAACGAGTCATATTGACCCGGGTTTTGCGGGTTTGGGGTGACCCGGGTCAACCCGGTTTTCGAGACCGGGCCGGGTTTTGATTTTTTCGGGTTTTTAAAAAAAAGTTTTTAATTTTACGTATTTCCGACAGAATTTTATTTTTAATATTCTGTTGGTTGGTAAACAATTTATATTTTTAATATACGAGAACTTTTTTGGTTTTTATATATAATTTTTGTTAATTATTAAAAAAGTAATTTTTTTATAAAACCGGGTTAACCCGAGTTGACCCGGATCGAACCGGTCCCGGTGACTCGACCGGGTCGATTTGAAACCCGGGTTTCAAAACATTGGGTACACTTAATTCATCGTGCTCTTTTAGGATGTGTACGGTTCGATTTGGGTCGGTTTTTTGCTAAAACCGATGGCGAAACGAAAATTTTGTTTTTTATAAAACCAAAACCGTTTGGTTTTAGGAGATTCGATTTTTCGGTATATAATCGGTTTCGGCTTGGTTTTTCGGGTTTTCCGGTTTAAAACCCGTTTATATTTATGTACGACCAATTTAGATTAACAAACTTCTTTTAAGTGAAAATTTGGTTATTTTACTTTTTTTTTGTCAATATTAACCTAATATTGTTCATTCTAAATTTCTATAAGTACACACATATAAATAAGATATATACACATGAACGATTATTGTAATATATATAATCATATATTATCAAGTAAACACCGTATATAACGAACACGAATATAAATATTAAAAAATACACCTATTTCACTCACAAAATGAATATTTATGAATTTAGATTTGTTATTTATTTATATTATATTATATACATTTTTTATTAAATAAATGGTTCGGTTCGATTTTTACGGTTTGGTTTTGGATGAAAACGGAACTAAAGAAAGTTTTCGGTTTTTGAAAAATCAAAAACCAAATCGGTTTCTAGTTTTGGTCGGATTTTTCGGTTCGATTTCAGTTTCTTTAGTTTTTTTACTCACCCCTAACGCTCGTGCCGTAGTGAAAAGTAGTGTCAAATCACTATTTTCTTCTCGTAACACCTAACACCACCATGAAACCAAAGAGTGATTCCCTAATATAGTTGACGCATTTTCACAAAAAAAAGTGCATGACGGCGCGAGAAAACAAAAACCAGGGGTGGGTACAGTGCCTCGTGCAGTGAAGTCGCGTCTTCGAGGATCATTTGAGCTGGCTAGTATGACTCGAGCGACGAAAACTCAGATTACTATATGATTTCTCGTGTTTTATGTGGCGACGTGGGAAAATGCTTCCCATGGCGCATTGTTTTAGTACCTGAACAAGGATATCTCTCCATCTACGCATACATGTGCTTGTATGCGGATGTTGTACGTATCTACAAGGACGAAACCATGACCAAATATAACTGATGCACATATTCTTTTGACCTATAACACTCGTAAAACATTTTGATGGACGACCTGCATTTAGGAAAAATCGATGTTTTTTAGAAAAATTATATTAAGTCGGAAAAATCCATCTCGAACATCTACGGGAACCCCTTTGTGTTGTCCCTACGCATCCGACATGTATTTCATATCAATATGTGTACATGTTTATTGAAACACAGCTATGAACAAGAGAAGCCTTAATTAATAGTTTAATCACTACTCCATATTATGTGTAAGAACAAAAATTTCTTAAAGAGCATGTACTTATTTGCAAGGACGAAACCATGACCAAATATAAATGGGCTCACGTTGATATATTTTTTACACCCTTACATATTGATAGGTCAGAATTCCTTATGCCTTCCAAATTTTGTTTAAACCATATCCAAGTCTCTTAAGTCTAACTTTTGTGTATCGAGAAAGCTGAATCTATTTTCATATCCAATAACTGTATGTGGAACTGTCTTCCATACATAAAATCGACTATTTGATTATTGGTCTCATTTTAGTGTAATATTTGAAAGTGTTACAATGTAACAATGTAGCAAAAACCTTGAATCGGTAGCCAAGCGGTCAACATCCTTGTAGCTTGTAATCAGTGTATTCATGATAAACCATTATTCATCAGGTTGTCATTTTTGGCATGTTTTTAGTATTTCTACAGAGTTTTATGTATTTCGGCAAGATTTTTCATAAAACCTAACTTATAGTACATATAAACAACTATCCTAAGTGATTAAAACATGTTTGGGACGATTTTTAAGTATTTTTATTAAGATTTACATGTTTCCAGTAAGTTTGACTACCATTGGTCTACTTTGACCATCATTAACCAGGGTTGACTTATTGTTTGACCGATTAATCAGTCAGTTGAAGGTTGATGACCCTGTAGCCCCTAGACGGTGATTAATCGGACTTGTAAACCTTATTTTGCAACACTCACAAATAAGTAATAGGACCACATGTCTACAAAGTGTCCTATAATACGTAATTTAATAGGACACGTATATCCGGTGACTTATTAGTTTATATCAAAATAGAACTTTAATGGATAAAAGTCCTATAAAGTGAATCTTATAGGACCTACCTATCAAGTGTCTTATTATATTTTATTTTAATAAAACCTCTATGAACAAACGTCCTATAGGACATACAAGTAAAGTGTTCTATTAAAATATATTTTATACGAACTAAGAAAATAAAGGATCCTAAAAGTATATTCTGATAGAACCAATTTAAATAGTGTATTATCAATTTGATCATAAAAGAACTAAAAAACTAATGCGTCATGATAAATTTGTTATTAGGACCCTTTAGTAAAAAAGGTCCCACAAAAAGGTCCTAATAGCCTGGTTTTGTTGTAGTGAGTTGGAAGGCCTACTTTATATCAAATCGAAGCTAACGAAATTCTCTACGACATAATTCCATAATAACAACCTATATTCAGACTTAAGATTTCTGAAAATGACCTCAAACCTACTGCCCAAAATTGACTATTAAAATCTCTTACAAAATCATGTTTTTGATCCATTCCAACAACTTTTGTCATCAACCTAAGCCCCTAATATCATCATAAACCAATCCTAACACTTGTATCATCCTAAAAATCAAAAACCCAAAAATTAAAAATTAACTTTTTAACAAAAACATAGCATGAAAATCTTTTGATCATCACTACTAACACATGCATACAACAAATTTGGATCAAACATCACCAACTTTTCTTGAAAAAATTAATATGGTTGCATGTTGATAAAAATGGTACCAAAATACTCACAAGATGATTTTAGGATAGGGACTTTGCTTGGTTTTTATTGAATCAAATTAGATAATAAAATTTTTGATGATTTTTGGTGTGGGGGTTTATAGTGTATGGTAAGAACAAGGAAGAAGGGAAGGAGAAAATGAATTTTTTTGATAAAAAAAAATTGTATAGGTGGTAGTGGAGAGTTTATATATAGTTTAAGGTTAGGGTTGTTTTGCCAATTTGTGATAGTTTTGGTCCAAAATGTAATAAAATAGTTTAAAAGGGTAGAAAATATAAATTGTAAATTTTGAAATATTTACGAGGCTCGGGTTTCGTAAAAATATATTTTTTTTAAAGTTTAAACGCACACGAAAAATAATAATATAACGACTCGATACATAATTAAAACGATATCGTCAAAAGTATTAAATATCAAAACGATCGATAATAAAATATAAAAATTTTGGCATCCGTCGGTATACCGATCACTAGTAGTCTTCGTTGCTCGTCAAAATATTAAAATATAATATTCAATATCGGTTTCAACTTAAACCGTTAAACATAATAATATTTAACGTTATAAAATACTTCAAAATAATTGAAAATAGAATTAAATTATGACCTTATTTTTACGGGTTTTATAGTACAAATGACTAAAGAATCAAAGCAACTATAGGAAGGAAAGCAGGGATGAGGATTATAAGGCTAAGGCTATGGTAGCCATGCAAGGAATAGATGGGGTAGTTGGATGGGACTAGAGCGCTATGACAGAAGGTGTTGAAAGAAATCAAGCTCTAGTTGCTGAAGAGAAGGAGGAAGAATTTGCTCTTATGGCTATGTAAACATCTAGTTCGAACAATGAGGTATATGATGACTCCTATTGTACCAAAGCATATAGAAAAAATATTGAGTCTTTAAATGATCAAATAAGAAAACTGAATGTTGATTACATAAATTGTGATAATGATTTAGACATCTACCCGCGTGCTTTAGAACAACTGTAATCCACCATAAGAGAATATAAACAAAGAGAAAATGATTAAAGAGATCACATTGGCATATTAGAAAGAGATGCTAGGGAAAAAGATGATTCCATTAAGGAATTAACTGCTGAAATAGAAGTCTTTAGATCTAATAAAAAGATAGATGAGCAAACAGTTGAAAATTTTGGAAAAGCTTCTAAAGATCTCACTAAGTCAGTTGAAATTGGACAATCTCCAAGAGATAAATCATGTTTTGGAGTAAAAATGAACATGCTACAATTCCACCACCACCTGCTAATGCACATGGACCCATTCCCACGAAAGATCTAACTTGGACAGGACTTCCTTGTTTTAAAAAGCAGGAAGACATTGAGTTTGACTTAAATGCCTACATTCCAAAGCATCTAGAAACAGAGGAACCTCTAGTGAAAACTAGTGCTGTTAGGGATTTTGAAAAGGAACAAATTGCTTTAAAACAGTGGAAAATAGATAACCCTGTTCTCTTTTCTAGAGAAGGATTATTTGGTAGTGACTCAAGTTCTAAAAGTAGTTCAGAACCTCTAGCAGACTTGATTCAGCACCAACTAGTCCAAAACCTTTTAAAACCATTGTTAAATATGTAGGCATGTATAGACCTATTAGAGGTAATCAAAGGAACTAGAACAACCAAAAGTCTCATCAATTAGGAAAGGACTTTGTGAAAAACACCAAACCTTGTTTCACTTGTGGCAGTTTTGATCATATATATCAAGACTGTCAAGCACCTATGGAAATGGTGGCTGCAAATCCTTTAAAGGAAATGCAACCACAAGCCATTCTATTGACTGCAGGGGTAAAACCTTTTTCCCCTGCTAAATATGTTCCCCCTGCTTTGAGAAATAAGTTTTCTGATAAGTATGTTGTTCCTGGTTTAAGAAAGGTAAATGACGCATGTCCCAAATCTAGCTCTCATGTTACCAAACCAGCACTTCATACTGCATGTAAATCTGAATATAGACCTTACCAACACACCCATAGAGGCCAAAACAAAATAGGGGTCCCCTCTGTTAAGCATAGGGATTCCCCTGCTAAGTCTAGGGTATCCCCTACTGGCAAAGTTTTATCCTCTAAAAACACGGGTGGATGGGGAAAAGCTGTGAAAACCTCAGCTCGTTGGGTTTGGGTACCCAAAAGGGGTACTCAAACCAATGGTGTATCTTTAGCCTTTGACAAATTATCTTACATTGATACACGAGGTAGATCCAAGTCAGTAATGGCTTGGGTCCCCAAAAGAAACTAAATTGTTTTTCTTTTTGCAGGTAACAAAGCATACTAAGAATGACAAAGCTTACTGGAATAGTGGATGTTCAAGGAGCATGACTGGTCAGAAAGCATATCTGTCAAACTTTGTTTCCCTGCATGATAATGATGGTTTCTCATTTGGTGATGGACATGGGACAATCAATGGGAAAGGGACCATTGTGACTAATGGGATGACATCTGATAATGTCTATTTGGTAAAAGAATTAAAGTACAACCTCTTCAGTGTGTCTTAGATGACTGATAACAACAACTTTGTTATGTTTACTGACACTGAGTGTCTAGTGATGGGTAAGGAGTTTGTTCTACCATCAAACACTCCCATTGTACTAAGAACACCAAGGCAGAGGAACATGTACACCGTTAACCTAAAGGACATTGCTCTTCAAGACAATAAGAACTGATTCATTGCCAAAGCCTCAGTAGATGAATGCAAGAAATGGCATAGAAGACTTGGTCACTTAAACTTTAAAAATATGAAAAAATTGGTTAAGTTCAATCTTGTTCATGGTCTGCCTTCTAAGACATTCAATAATGACCATACATGTGTTGCTTGTTTGAAGGGAAAGCAACATAGAGCTTCTTGCAAATCAAAAGTTGCCCCCTCCACCACTAAGCCATTGGAATTACTTCACATAGATCTCTTTGGTCCTACATCTGTGGTGTATGAAAAAGAACTGGTACTGTCTAGTAGTTACTAATGACTACTCAAGGTTCACATGAACTTTCTTTCTGTTTGGAAAGAAAGATACAGTATAAGTACTCAAAGACTTCCACTCAGATTGAGCTTCAAAAGAGTATGAAGGTGGTGACTATTAGGTGTGACAATGGTGGAGAGTTTAGGAACAAAGAGCTGGACAAATTTTTCACCAGTAAAGGGATCAAGAGGGAATACAGCATAGCCAGGACACCTCAACAAAATGGAGTTGCAAAAAGAAAAAATAGAACACTCATTGAAGTTGTAAGGACCATGCTATCTGATTCCAAGCTTCCAGTTATCTTTTGGGATGAAGCTGTAGCCACTGCTTGTTATGTTCAAAACAGGGCCTTGGTGGTAAAGGCTCACAATAAGACCCCTTATCAGCTATTCAGTGGAAGACCTCCTTTGATTGAATTTTTCAAACCTTTTGGGTGTCATGTAGTAATACTCAACACTCTTGATCACTTGGTAAAGTTCAATGAAAAGGGGGATGATGGATACTTTGTTGGTTATTCACTGACAAGTAAGGGATAAAGGGTCTTTAACAAGAAAACAAGCAAAGTGACTGAGAACTTACATGTGGACTTTCTTGAAGACAAGCCTGAAGATGTACAAACAGGTCCCAATTGGTTCTTTGATATTGATGTACTTTCTAAGTCTATGAATTATGTGCCTGTTGTTTTGGAAAATACTAACATTTCAGGTACCAAAGTGTTGATCCCAAACTTAGATCGATTAAGCTTTGTGTATACGAGATTAGATCAAGTACTACATGTAGAGAAACCTTTGCTTATGAATAAAGTAACAAAGTGTTATGCGGAATTAACACTTGATCTAAAACACAATGATGTTAAACAAACTTTCACTTGTATTAGAATAATCGTGCTTGAGTACAATGAAAGAGTTTAACAATCGAAAACTTATGAAAACTTATATTAACTTTAACCTAAAAGATCTTCTTTTATAGAACAAGAAGTCTTGTACAATAAGCTACGAATCAACTATTCTAGGTAAAGATAAACATAGAAAATACATTGTCGTCTCTATCCTTACTAGAAGTATTCTAGAATATAATAAACGTGTAGCTCACATCTTCCATCAGTGTTTGTCTTCAATCTGTCAACGCTTGACATTAACTTGTCAACGCTTATGCTGTCAGCGCTCACTTTACTCTTGTCAACGCTTAAGTTGTTCTTGTCAGCGTTCAAGTAACCTGGCCTAAATTTATTCCCAACAATCCTCCCCTAAACTTGATATCCACTCTTATGATCAAGTTTCTGAATAAACATTAAGAACTTGGAGGAGTTTGACAAACCTTATCATATTGGTAATAAATAAATCTGATCAAATTCTTTGCCACGTCACTTGTATAGTCTATCTCCAACTGGGTGTCCTTCATCTTCTCCAAAACAGCCTTGGATATGAAATACTGAGCATCTACAAGTAAATACTCAGCAAACTTTGTAGAACTCAAATGGTATACACCTGCAGCTGAATATAACCTCCATTGAAGACCACTGAGGTCATCTTCAAGATCCTTCCATATTTCAGGATCTTCTTCTTTTGTCCCACACATTCTTTTGAATGTGGTCCAAAGTTTTATTCCATTGGCTGAAGTTGGTGCTTCAGCCTCATACTTGGTCTCTAGCAACCTCAAAAGGTCCACCAAGTCTTCTCTGTCACAACTTGCAAATAAAGATATGAGAGTGGTAAAAGTGTGTACCTCCTTGCCAAATCTTCCAATTTTCCAGAATCCACATTCATCTTCCTCATAACTTACAATTGGATTCCTGGAATCTAGTGGTAACACATGCACCATATCTGAAGCTTCTAATCGGGAGAGCTTGAGGCTCTTTCTAATGATTGCTTCACTTGGATATAGTTGATTCATATCTTTTGGAAACTCAAGAATAAATCCCTTCTTTACTGGTCTAGGAACTATCATAGCTTTCTTGATTGCCATTTCTTCTGCAAGTTGCTCCTTTCTTTCATCTGAAAGAAGTCTGAAAGTGTTTTCTTCTTGCACTTTCACCCAAATAGGATAAGCCCTATGTTCCAACTCATCAAATGTCAAAGCCTTCAGCTTCTGGTGTGTCCATCCAACTCCATGACATTTGAGCAACATAAAGTAGAGCTTCCTTCTATCCCTTTTCAACTCAGAGAGAATGTTGCTTGCCTTGTACTTCAACATCACCTTACAATCCTTCTGAACTCTAAGAAGAATTCCCAAACCCCATATCTGATCTGAAATGGTCAAGTCTGGATTATCCATACAGCTTTCTTCCCAAGAATTGTACATCTGAACTACCTCTGGCATATCAAAATCAATTTGCAACTTCAAATCTCTCAGCTTTTCCCTAGCACGCTCATCACCATACTCAAGTCTTTCTGGTTCAACAATCATCACACTTGAATCTGAGCTAGCTCCATCACTTTCTTCTTCAGAAGTCACAACAAATGGTGACTTTTCCTTTTCACCCTGTTCCATCATTTGCTCAGCCAATCTTCTATCAAATTCAACCTGAGCTGCATTCTTTGGAACAATTTCTTCTACCAACTTACCCTTACCCTTATCTGTTGGTTCAATTGTTGGTAGGGTAGATGATAATACCTGAGTAGGAACATCTTTGATGATAGATGATGACTGGAATACATCACCTCCATATGCAGATCTGTCAACGCCCAAATTTCCTCTATCAGCGCCCAAAATACTTCTGTCAGCGTCCAAACTTGTTCTATCAACGCTCAAATATTTTCCCTCAGCGCCTTGTGTAACCTCTCTCAACATATCTGTAAATGATAAATTTAAATTGGTTGGAGAGATCAAGGACGTATCAAAACCTGTTTGTTCCTTCAAAGTAGTAAGAGCTTCAGCAACATCCAATGATTGTCCATCTTGACTGCTCTTATCACTCAGATTTCTTTGATCTTCCTCCCCTTTGGAAGACTCCTCCATACCTCCCCTTGAATGAGCACTCTCCAAAACAACAATCCTCTCCCTCAATTCTTTGAGTTCAAGGCCTTGGTTACTGACAATTTGTACTAAGTCTGCATTTTGCTTTTGCAAGCTAATGCAGACAGCCGTCAATTCTAAAAGCGTCATTGGTTCCAGTCTGCCCTCTTCCAAAATGGGGATTTGACCTCCCAAGTCAGGTTCATTGGGCATGGATGAGGACTTAATTATGGTGGGACTGCCTTGGCCAGCTTCTAAGCCAGAACCAATAGTCCCAGCCTCATTCAGGTCACCAGCCACACTTGTGGTGGTGGTTCTCTCTGCTTCATGGCTAGGACCACCAGAGGAGAACACTCCAGCAGTCCTTTGGCGTTTAATCAACCTATATTCAGGTGGTGTGGAAGATGGTGTAGAAGAAGGTGTAGATGTGGGTTGGTTAAGGGGTGTTTGGGATTGTGATGGTTGGGTGTCAGCGGTGGAAATAGGCACATCAACGCCCAAATTAGATGTGTCAGCGTTAAAGGGATTTTGGTCTATTTGCATTTGGTCAGGTGAGGGTAAAGGTTCAGGGATAGGTTCAAATTGTGGGTGAGGGTCAATATGAGGTTGGGGGTCTGGTTGGGGTTGTGCTGCTGCAATAACAGCAAGCATGGCTGGGGTTAAAGGTAGGTCTCTATGAGGTGGTGAATTCATCTTGGTAAAAATAGCCTTCTTTTGTTCAGGGATCTTATAAAAGTCATTGTGATCCCTTGAACAAAATCTTTGAGCATCAAAAACCATTTGCAGAAAACGGGGATAAGCTAAAGTCATTTTTGTCCCCTTGTTTTTACACATTCCTTCAAAAATCATTTTAGACCAATTATACTTTTGCCCTGTTGCAATACACACAATAGCAGTTGCAATGGATCTATTGATCTCATTGTGTGCAGTACATTTGGGACTCAAACATTGAAGGAGAATGTGAATGAGGTACTTCCAGGCTGGGGGAAATTCCTGCTTATGGTACTTATTAAGAGTACCTTCATCAGGAATAGGATATCCCAAAGCCCTAAGCCCTTGTTCTATTTCAGAGATGGGAAGAATGGTTATACCATCAGCATCATTAAGATGCAAGGCCTGGCGTACCAAGGCCTCAGTAACCACCCAAGGTCTCCCATGTACAATAGAAGTCAATGTGGTCACTCCATTAACTGTTGAAGAACTGACAGTGTTCCAAAACTGTTTAATCTGTGTGACTGGAATGAGTGGTGCATGAGAAAGAGCATACCTTAATGGGGATGCATTCAAATACTCCACCATCTGTGTGTATTGAGGGAACAAAGTATTATCAGCAACAAGATAAGCAATCATGTTGTGTTGAGACTTGAACCCCAAATCCAATTCTGCTGAGTTAAATCTTGGTGCCATTGATGAAAGCTGTTAATTTGAAGTATAAAAGATGAAGGTTTATAAGAGAAAAGTGTTAGACAAGAATTATAGATACCCTGTTTAAAATAGGAGCCAAATTTATAGGAGTGGATGAATGCACGTGATTGGCCCAAAAATAGGCAAAGATTTTCAAAAATCAATCATGAAAATATGGAAAAAGTTTATAAGTTATCTCATGCATTTAATGAAAGTAACAACTCCTAAAATTACGGCTTGAAAATATGTCAAAAAGTAACAACTGGGTAGGTCCCATTGTTTGTCAACGGTCAAATATAACCCATCAACGCCCAACGGCTATAATCTTGTCAACGTTCGCCTAAAGCCATGTCAGCGTCCATTTTGGTCACAACAACGCTTGGAAAAATCTTGTCAGCGTCCAAAAATAAAATTGTTTTAAAAAAATGAAAAATGACCTTAACAAGAAATTTATCCTAGAGAAGATAACCAAAAGCTGATAATTATCATAGGGCGGCAAGCACTGTCCAGTTATGCACACTTGCATAAGCAAGATAGACATAACAGTCCTCTAGTGTCCCTTGCTAACCAAAATTCTTAACAACCAAGTTACCTTATAAAATCCTTGTTACTCCCAGGTAAAACCCATATCAAAATGATTCCCAAGCCTCCCAACAGACCACAACCAATTCTAGGCCAAAAATGTCTTGGCAGCATGCAAAGTTGATATACTATGCATGCTACAGTGCCTCATGGTTTAGTAAAACTAACCCATACTCACCTGTGGACACAATCTAGAATTGTGATGAGAGTATTCTAAGAATACCCAAGAGTCCTAAAGGTTCCTTAAACCTCCCCTTAAACTATGATACATGAGTTCTCAAAATATATATATATGAACATTAAAAATTTATGTCAAGATAGGAATATAAATATTCCAACCATCATCCATAAACAAAACATGTCCAAATAGCTCTTCAAAGATCCATAAGCAACTCTGTATCCAATGGCATAAAGCTACCATTACCTGCACATTTAGATGAAAACCACAAAACTAACATTTGTTGCTGACAGCGTCCCGACAACACTTATCAGCGTTGAAGGAACTCTTGTCAGCGTTAGACAATAATATCTCCAACAACGGCAAAATAACACTTAACAGTGTTACATTTACCTTTGTCAGTGTTAGAAAAATAAAGTGGAAAATCTAAATCATCACAAAGACCAATAACAATACATTATCCTGTACATACTTTTACAAAAAATGTTCCAAAACACATATTAAGTGAGATTAACCATTCCAATATTTGTTACCAAATATTGAAATCTTCCAGCATCAAAAGGTTTAGTTAATAAATCAGCCACATTATCTTCTGTATCTACCCTATCTAGTTGTATTAAACCTTTCTCAAAGCAATCTCTTATAAAATGATGTCTAATTTCTATGTGTTTGGTTTTAGAATGATGTACAGGATTTTTAATAATGCATAAAGTACTGTTATTGTCTACAAAAATCTTGGTATGCATAAAATTATACCCATAATCCAACAGCTGGTTCTGAATCCATAAGACTTGTCCACAACATGCAGCTGCAGCCACATATTCTGCTTCAGTTGTAGAGTTTGCCACCACTGTTTGTTTCTTGCATTGCCAAGATATTAATCTGCTCCCAAGAAATTGGCATCCACCAGTTGTGGATTTCCTATCAAACTTGTCACCACCATAGTCACTGTCTGAATATGCAATAAGGTCCAATGGAGAATCTTTTGGGTACCACAAGCCAAGATCAGGATAACATCTTAGGTACCTAAAAATTCTCTTCACGGCAAAAAGGTGACATTCTTTGGGAGTCACTTGATGGCGTGCACATGCACACACAGCAAACATGATGTCAGGTCTTGAGGCTGTAAGATACATCAATGATCCAATCATTGATCTATAGTGCCTAACATCCACATCCTTTCCAGCTCCAATTTTTCCCCAAGGGTGTTGCCTATCCATAGGAGTGGAAGCCTCCTTTTCATGTGGAGAAAAACCATATTTCTTCAAGATTTCAGCTACATACTTGTCTTGGGAGATGAAGATACCATCTTCTTTCTGCTGAACTTGTAAACCTAGAAAGAAGTTCATCTCACCCATTGCACTCATCTTGAATTTATCTGTCATGAGCTTGGAAATTTCCTCACTCATTTTTGGATCAGTAGACCCAAAAATGATGTCATCAACATAGACCTGCATAAGCAACACATGTTTTCCTTTCTTCTTTGTAAACAATGTCTGATCTATGGTGCCCCTTTTGAAACCATTTTCCACCAAGTAGGTGGACAATGTACCATACCATGCTCTTGGGGCTTGATGAAGTCCATACATTGCTTTCTTTACTCTATAAACCTTGTCTGGATTCTCAGGATCTTCAAAACCAGGAGGTTGCATGACATACACTTCCTCAACAATTGTCCCATAGAGGAAAGCACTCTTCACATCCATTTGGTAAACAGTAAAATTCATACAAGAGGCACAAGCTAGAAAAATTCTTATAGCTTCAATTCTTGCAACTGGTGCAAAAACTTCTTCATAATCAATTCCTTCCTCTTGTGTATATCCCTGAGCTACCAAACGTGCCTTGTTTCTGACCACAATGCCTCTTTCATCTTTCTTGTTCCTTAGAACCCATCTTGTCCCAATTGGTCTCACATATCTAGGACAATCAACTAGCTCCCAAACATCCTGTATAGCAAATTGGTGAAGCTCATCCTACATTGCTTCCACCCAACTTGGTTCTTTGAGAGCATCAAAAATCTTCTTGGGTTCTTCCTGTGACAGAAAACAGGCAAACAAACATGCTTGTACAAGAGGGGTATCAACCTTCTTGTGTATATTGGCAATAAATCCACCAAGACCTTGATGGGATCTTCTTGTCTGAACTGGAGCCATAACATCACCAATGATCTGAGATGTGGGGTGATCCTTTGCTGTGGAAGTGAGAACTCCTCCTTCAAAAAGTCTAGTGTCCTCAACTTCACGCTCCATGTTGCCAATATCTTCTTCAGATTCTTCTTGATCAACAGAAATCTCTTCATGGACATTGGAAGGTCCACCTTGTTCAAAATGAGAAGAGAAAAGCTGTGTAAAGGTGTCTCCAAAGTCTGATCCTTGTTTATCGGCGTTTGGGCTAACAACGCTTGAACTGTTGTTGTAGCGTTGGAGCCATCAGCGTCTGAATTGGTCGTGTCAGCGCTTGATTTCCCTTTGTCAGCGCCTGAGGAATCATGCATGTTTGTATTTGGTGGTATTTGAACACCATCATTATCTTTCCTTGCAGCAGTAGCAGCAGCATAATACTCATCTGTCCATATAGGAAGTGTAACAAATTCTTGTGTGGGAGATGATTTAACTGCTGGTGGTCCATCCTCCTTAGCAACCTGTATACCTGAAACATTACCAATTCTCTTTTCCAAAACACTTGAAGTTACCTTCACAATGTCTGGATCAGTAACAGGCATATAATTTAAAGCTCTAGATAAAGGTTCTAAGTCAAACAACCAATTTGGACCACTCTCAGGATCACTAGGTTTACTCTCTAAAAACCTAACATGTACTTTTTCAAGTATACGTTTTTCCTTTTTAATGTAAACCATATATCCTTTACTCTGTACTGAATAACCCATGAAGTAGCCTTCATCACCTTTTGAATCAAATTTACCTAGGGCCTCACTAGTTTCTAGAACAACTACATGACACCCAAAAGGCTTTAGAAAACCAATATTTGGCTTCCTTCCCCAAAGTAATTCATAAGGTGTCTTATTATGTATCTTGTTGACCAATGCCCTATTCTGAACATAACAAGCTGTGTTAACAGCTTCAGCCCAAAAGGCTATAGGAAAGTGGGCATCAGCCAACATGGTTATGGCTGCTTCAATAAGGGTCCTATTCTTCCTTTCAGCAACCCCATTTTGCTGTGGGGTTCTAGCTATGCTAAACTGCCTAGTAATCCCTTTCTTGGCACAAAAATCATCTAACAACTGATTTCTAAACTCACCCCCATTGTCACTTCTAATAATTTTGACCTCATTACCATTCTTCTTCTCAATTTGGGTAATGAAGTTAATCAGACTTTGGGCAGTTTCACTTTTCTTGGCTAAAAAGAAAGTCCATGTAAACCTGGAAAAATCATCAGTGATAACAAAACAATATGATTTACCCTTCAAACTTTCTATGTTAGTTGGACCAAAGAGGTCCATATGCAATAAGTGAAGTGGTTTAGAACTAGAGTGCACCTGTTTAGACCTGAATGAGACCTTGTGCTGCTTGCCCTTAAGACATGCAACACAAGAGTGGTCATTGTGAAAAGCCTTTTCAGGCAAACCATCAACTAAACCAAGCCTCACAAGTCTATTGATATTCTTAAAGTTTATGTGCCCTAATCTCCTGTGCCAAAGATTACTTTCATCTACTGAGGCTTTAGCATACAGA
This sequence comes from Glebionis coronaria, assembly GCA_025667525.1. Lineage (NCBI taxonomy): Eukaryota > Viridiplantae > Streptophyta > Magnoliopsida > Asterales > Asteraceae > Glebionis > Glebionis coronaria. The sequence goes on from CM046878.1 coordinate 253,618,927, forward strand.
CATGACATTTTATAATTTACCTTAATTCCATTAAGATTCACATTATATATGTCTTTATGCCTTGGTGTTCTAAAATCTATGTATTTCTCCTCAGGGAGCTTATAATCTTTGCTTAACACCAAGCACTCAGTATCTGTGAAAAGAACCTTATTTTTGTTATCACACACTTGTGATACACTAAACAGATTATAATCCAGTTCTTTTATCAAGAAGACATTCTCAACCCGTAGATTGTTGGTGACAAGGGTTCCTTTTCCAGTAATGGTGCCGTAGCCCCCTCCAAAGTATACCTTATCACCATCTTGAATAGGAGAGAAATTGGTCAGATAGTCTTCCTTTCCTGTCATGTGCCTTGAGCATCCACTATCCCAGTATCCATAATCATTGATCTTCTTCTGAATGCCCTGCACATAAAGAAAACACATTAGTTTTCTTTGGGAACCCAAGCCTTGGAAGACTTGGATTCATTTGGTTGTTCAACAAGAACAGACTTGGTTCTCATAACAACCCCATTTTCATCCCTGTTTGAATGAAATTCCCAGTTAACCCCAATTGGTGTTGACAATGCCTTTGAAATATAATGAAAACTGTTGCATGTCATAGAAATACCAGTAGAATTAGGGTTCTGGTCTTGTTTTGGTCTCCATGTTAAGCTAGTAGAAGCTTTAGACCTATTTCCCTGTGGTTGCAAATACCTAGGTTTGGCCGTGTGTTTGTCAGCGCTGAAATTTCTCTTGTCAGCGCCCCGATTGCTCTTATCAGCGTTGAACCTAGGGTTTGCTACAGGAACCCATTGCCTATTTGACCAAGTGTTTGACTTTTGAAAAGGTCTTAGGCCTTGTGTGTTAGACCCTCTAGAGAAGAATGGGGCTGGTCTAACAACTTGTGAACTTTTGTTCACAAAGGTATTGGGTCTGACAGTGTTTGACCTATGTTGACTTTTGTCAGCGCTGAAATGGTTCCTATCAGCGTTGACATTGGAAGCGTTGACACATCTGTAAGCCAAATGTGAGAAGCTACCACATGTGTAACAAGCTTTTCTAGACATAGTCTTAGGTCTAGAAGCAAAGAAGCCTGTTCCAGGGTTACTAACTTGGCCTTTTGGTGACCTAGTATTCCTATACATCTCTGCATACTTAACACTAGGTTTTCTAACAGTTTGTGGGCCAAGGTCAACAGCTTTGCCAGTGATAGGGTGTGTGATCTTAATAGGTTTAGGATCATAGGACTCATCAATTGGTTTTATGATTGCTGTGGGCTCATTTGGACTTTCACACAACAACCCTCCCTTAACAAACAAAGTGTGGTTAGCTTTCTTCCACTCTTCTAGGTCAGTCAGTTTTTGCTTATATTCCTCAACTGGGGAAGTCACTCTAGGTGGAGGAATGAACTCCTCCTCTTGGCATTCTGGCAAGCCAGTCCAAGATAAGTCCTTTGATTGGACACCATAGAAATCCCCAGCTGGTGGTGGAACACCAGTATAATTATTCATCCCAATCCCACTCATATCCTTAGAGTCTCTTTGTTTACTAACACACTCTCCTAGTGATTGTGTGGCCTTATCAAATCTCTGGATTTTAAGACTCACATTATCTTTATTTTTGTTAGCCTCCTCTAACTGAGCTATCAAATCAAGATTAACCCTATTTACTATATCTTGAACATCTTTACTCTGAAATAACTCATGTTTTAAGATATTTATTTGATCCTTTAAATCAAACTCCATTTTCTTATACTCAGCTACTGTCTTTTCTGTTTGGGTGAGAGCAATTTGATAATTAGATACTTTGCATCTTTCAGTACTTGCCTCATCTAATAATTTAACTATCTCTTGATTTAGTTTTTCAGTATTTAAACGACAACCCTTAGAACAGAAAGCATCATCATATACCTCATTATCTGATGAAGAGGAGGAGTGTGCCATGAGAGCATATTCAGCATGCTCTTCTTTAACTTCAGCAACCAAAGCTCTGTCCTCTTCCTCATTCTTAGCCATCCAGCTCCAGTCCCATTCTCCAACACCATCAATTTGTTGAACAGCAACCATGGCCTTGGGATCTGGGTTCTTAACCATTTGGCTTGAAGGCTTACCAGCATCAGATCTTCTTGGAGATCTACATTCCCTCATAAAGTGCCCCATCCTATGACAGTTGTAGCACTCAACCTTGGACTTGTCAAAGCCAGCAACATCCTTAGCATTAAAGGTCATCTTCTTCTTGAACCTTTTATTGAACCTGTTTGCTCTTAAACTTACAAGAGCCATAGTCCACTTGATATCCATCTCTTCCAATTGTTCATCACTTATCTGCTCAAGATCTTCATATGTAATCCTTGAATCACTAGGCAAAGAAGCAATGAATGCACACACAGTATCTAGATCAAAACCAGCAGGTTTAATTCTATCAGCGCCATGATTGTATGTGTCAGCGCTTGAGTATAAAGCGTTGACAGGATATGATCCAGCGCTGACAGGCTGAGATCCAGCGTTGACACATTGAGATCCAGGGGCTGAATGTCCATAGAAGTTCATAGAATCAAATTGGCCTTCACTTTGTGAGAAGAAGGCCATGTTACTGCTGGAAGATTTATTATCACTATCCAATTGCCATTCATTCTCCAACAGTCTTAGTTTGTTGAAGATGTCATCAAACCTGGAAGTCTTGTGGGTGTTATTGACAAGAATGGATCTTGTCTCAATCTTCCATACATCACCAAGGCTTTTGAGAAAAGTAGCATTCAATTCAGGGTCATCAATCTGTGTTCCCATGAAGGAAAGTTGACTTGTGATGTCAAGAAGTCTACTTCTCACACTGCTGAGATTTTCATTGGGTTGAGCTTTAAAGACAGCATACTCATGCAAGAGTTGCTTCTTCTTTTCTTCTTTTGTGTCAGCATTGCCACCATATGCTACTTCTAGAGCTTCCCAAAGTTCTTTTGCAGACTCAAAGCGTTTGTACTTGTGCTGATTCTCATGACCTAGGGCGTGTTTCATGATGTTCAAGATTTTCATGTCCACCCTCTTCTTTGCTATATCTTCAACAGCTACAGCTCTCCCATCTCCAGGCTTTTCCACCTTATCAGCTTCAGGACAATTAGGAACAGCTGTCCTTGTGGCAATTGCAGCAGTAATCTTTGCTGCTTTGTCGAATGTGTTCCCATATTCGACAATCTCCCAAAGAGTGTAATCATAAATAGATATATACTGCTCAAAGTTAGACTTCCAAAGCTCAAAGTTCCTGGCATCAAACATGGGAATTTTGATACTAGGATTTGAGGAGTTGTTTTGTAGCAAAGCAGCAGCTTGATCTGTGCCAGACATGATGTTTTTAGGGTTTTGAGAATATTAGGGTTTTTAGGGTTTTTGGTGTTTTAGGGTTCTTGCGTTACTTAAAGATCAAAAGTTTCTCAACAAGCTCTGATACCACTTGTTGATCCCAAACTTAGATCGATTAAGCTTTGTGTATACGATATTAGATCAAGTACTACACGTAGAGAAACCTTTGCTTATGAATAAAGTAACAAAGTGTTATGCGGAATTAACACTTGATCTAAAACACAATGATGTTAAAAAAACTTTCACTTGTATTAGAATAATCGTGCTTGAGTACAATGAAAGAGTTTAACAATCGAAAACTTATGAAAACTTATATTAACTTTAACCTAAAAGATCTTCTTTTATAGAACAAGGAGTCTTGTACAATAAGCTACGAATCAACTATTCTAGGTAAAGATAAACATAGAAAATACATTGTCGTCTCTATCCTTACTAGAAGTATTCTAGAATATAATAAACGTGTAGCTCACATCTTCCATCAGTGTTTGTCTTCAATCTGTCAACGCTTGACTTTAACTTGTCAACGCTTATGCTGTCAGCGCTCACTTTACTCTTGTCAACGCTTAAGTTGTTCTTGTCAGCGTTCAAGTAACCTGGCCTAAATTTATTCCCAACACAAAGAACCAACTGTTGTGGAGAGTTCACCATTGAGGTACATGACTGTACCTTCATTGTTTCCTGATAATAAGGCTGCCAAAGAAACTGATAAAGAAGACCTCTCTCAAAAGGATGGACAACCTATCTCTTCCCCTGCTAAGTCAAAACATGGAAGCAGTGGAATGTATAAAAGCAGTGGAATCTTGGATTCCCCTGCTGGACCAAATGTTCCCCTGCTGTTAAAGAACCAGTTGTAAATGATGTTAATGATGAAGAAAGAGAATCCCCACTAATTTTTACATCCTCATAAATTACATCATCAAGCAATGGAAGCAGAATCATTAGACATGGAGGTCCAAGTTATTCAGAGCTGCATTCATCTCACAAGCATCCATCCCTCAGCCATGCAGTATCATTTGGAAGCTCTTTTACAGATTTCTTTCCCAATCAAGATAGCACTATAGATCTTGATTTGGGAAATGATGAAACTAAGGTAATCATGAACATGCAACCTACCTAAAGAATCAATAAAGATCACCCACAATCCCAAATCATTGGTGATCTTGATACTCCCAGACAAACAAGGTATTCAGAAAAGGAACATAGCTTCATTGCCAACATCACTATAAAGTTCAATCATGACAATATGCAATGTTGTCTATTTACTGCCTATTTGTCACAAGAAGAACCAAAGAATATTTTTTAAGCCCTAAATGATCCAAGCTGGGTTGAAGCTATGAAGGAAGAGCTCTTGCAATTTGATATTTAAGAAGTGTGGATTATGGTGGACTGTCCAAAATGGGAAAGACCTATTGGGACAAAGTGGGTGCTTAGAAACAAAAAGGATGAGAGGGGCATTATGGTTAGAAACAAAGCCAGACTGGTAGCACAAGGATATACTCAGGAAGAAGGTATTGATTATGATGAGGTCTTTGCTCCAGTTACTAGAATTGAAGCCATCAGATTGTTTTTGGCCTATGATTCTTTCATGGACTTCACAGTATATCAGTTGGATGTTACGAGTGCCTTTTTATATGGAACCATTGATGAGGAAGTCTATGTGATGCAACCTCTAGGTTTTGATGATCCAGAAAATCCAGACAACGTTTACAAGGTGAAGAAGGCTATGAATGGGCTTCATCAAGCCCCTAGAGCCTGGTATGGGACTCTCTCTCTAAATACTTGTTGGATAATGGCTTTAACAGGGGGAAGATTGACCATACCCTCTTTATCAAGAAACACAAAGGTGAATTTCTTTTGGTGTACGTGTATGTGGATGACATCATTTTTGGATCCACAAACTCTCTGCTTAACAAAGAGTTTTCCAAGTTGATGCAGGATAAATTACAAATGAGTGCCATGGGTGAACTTAACTTTTTCCTGGGGTTACAAGTTCAGCAGAGGAAAGATAGGATCTTCATATCACAAGACAAGTATGTTGCTGAAATTGTGAAGAAGTTTGGAATGTGTGAAGGAAAGAAAGTCTCCACTCCCATGGATAAAGATAATCCTTGGTGAAAATATGGCCTAGGAAAATCCATTGATGTTAGACCTATAGGTTCATGATTGGATCTCTCATGTACCTTACAGCTTCAAGACCTGACATCATGTTCGCAGTCTGCTTATGTGTAAGATACCAAGTGACACCCACAGAGTGTCATCTATTTGCTGTGAAGAGAATATTTAGGTATCTGAAGTGTCATCCAACTTTAGGACTTTGGTATCCTAAGGAGTCACCATTTGAGCTAGTGGACTATTCAGATAGTGACTATGCTGGTGACAACAATGATAGGAAGTCTACAATAGGTGGATGTCAGTTTTTGGGAAGCAGGCTTATATCTTGGCAGTGTAAAAAGCAGACTATTCTGGCAACTTCCACAACTGAAGCTGAATATGTGGCAGCTGCTACATGTTGTGGACAAGTTCTTTGGATTCAGAATCAGCTGCTTGATTATGAGTTCAATTTTCTTAAAACCAAGATCTTCATTGATAATAACAGCACTATCTGCATAATTAAAAATCCTATTTTCACTCCCTAAAATTCGACATCTGAAATGTCTTGTGTATTTAGGATTGTATTATTGCCGTTGTTGTACATGTGTTAGTCACTTATTCCATTATTCTTCATTCCACTTCTTTTAAACAAAGTTTCCCCTGCTAGGATTAATCCCCCTACTAAGGAAATTTCTCTCCTAAGAGTTTTTTGCTTGTTTGGGTTTGTTCTTTTTAAGTGGTTCTATGTGGTTTCAGACTAACAATGTAGAGATCCTAATGGAGCATAATATATTATGGGAGAATCAGGTATATGCTCTATGTTTTAGGGGAGGTTAGGTCACACCTTTAGGACTCAGGGTATTCTTAGGATACTCATATATGATTCTAGATCATATCCACTAGTGAGTAGGGGTTTGGAACAATGAAGACTTGCTGCGAAGCTTGTTGGAGTTCTGAAACCTTGAGGCACTGTAATGTGTACTTAAAATGCTTGATTGAGCAGTTTGCTGCCTAATCTAAGACTTTGAGTGCATATTGCCAAGACCAATTGACCATAGAAAGGAAATGGTAGCGATGGAGTCCTGGGTATGCTTATTTTATTTGGTTGACCAGGTGTAGGGGTGCTTATATGTTAACTTTTTCTATTTGGAACTTTGCTGAATGGAGGACTCTTGAGATTCTATGTATCTAGCTTGTTTATGCAAGTGTGTGCATTAGAGCAGAGCTGTTTAGCATTGATCTATTTAGCTTAAGTAAAATACCCTTAGGAAAGTTTCCCCTTCTTTTATTTTTGATACCCTTGCTAGTACAACTTTCCCCTGCTTTGCAAATCATTCCCATGTTTAACCGTTGACCGACAATACCGTTGCCCTGTTTATAGCTGTTGGGCCTGCTTGCTAACTTTTTGGTTAGGGAAAATTTTATTAATTTCAAAAGATATTTAAGGCGCTTTCTTCGCTGACTGGTAACCTTTTTATTATTATTTCAAATAAGTTACTTTCTTAACAAGATTTATTTCTGATCTTTTTTCAAATTGATAATTTGGTCCAATCACATTACTTAAATTCGCCTATATAAACTCAATTCCCTTAACCAGCAGGCCTATCTCACCCTATCGATTATATCCCACTACTTTTTCAAAAATATAAACCTTTCAATTCTTAACATGTCTTCCACGACTCTCAAAATTGCTCCTAACCATAACCAAATTGCTATTTTATCTAAAGAGCCTGTTGAATTCACTAATGTTGTTGCTTACCCCCAAATCTAGCTATTTCAGGTTAGCTCTTATGCTCAGTCCTAGGATATACACATCACACATCCAACAATTTTGGTCTAATGCTATGACTACAACAGTAGATGAGGTAACAGTTAAGATCCTGGTTGATGGTCATCCCAAGGTGGTTACACTTGCCTCCATTCGAGACAAATTAATCTTGAATGATGATGGTGGGGTGGTTACCTGATGTGTGGGAAACGTGTCGTTGTATTTTAATATAATACGTTATAGAGAAAATTAAGAAAATTACCTTTAGGAAAAATTAATAGTCTAAATAAGCTAAAGACGGATTAATTAAACACGAGAGTGATCCCGGTTCGTTGTACACGAAGAAATTGTGAATTTGAGACTTTCGTTTTGAAATGGACAATTAATTTGAATAGGTTTTGGTTTTTATCTAAATTAATTCTACAAATTAATTAAAAGTGCATGAATCGCTATCCAAAAATAAATCTAAAAGACGAAATTAAATCTATATATTTTTTACTTTTTATTTTTACAAAATAATTTCAACAATATTAAATTTAAAAGTAATTAACTATTTTTTTTAAACTTTATTTATTTATTTATTTTTTATTTAAACTAATTAATTGTGACAAATTTTAAATAAACAATTTTGTTAATATAACTAATTAATATATTTTTTCTACTTTTAAACTAAACAATTTGAAAAGAAACGTTTACTAAAAACTGACAGTCCAAAAAGTCAAGACGTATATTAAATCCTAATAGAAATGTTAAACTAAAGAAACCAACTAGCTCAGTTGGTTAGTGCATTTGGCTGTGAACTGTGAGGTCACTAGTTCGAGTCCTATGGGGGACAAATTTTTGCAATATATTTATTTTATGAAAAGTAAAACAAATATAAATCAAATTACAGTGAATTTTAATCAACAGTTATTATGTAATAATATAATTAAGGTGATATGAGTAAAACTACTCATATCATTTATATCATTAAATGAGCCTATAATGCTTAAAACATATGAATATGGCCATGTATGTGCAATGTTTTCTTGTTTCATGTGTGTAGGTACCATGATCACAAAAATCGGCAAAACCGACACGGAGTTTGAAGATTATATCAAGACCACAAGAAAAGTCGTTTTTATTTAGGGATTCACGAATTTATCAAAGTTAAATGGGCCAAGTGGGACCCACATGTGCCTATTGGGCCTAAAAGCCCAATAATAGAAGTATGAAGTTTATTTGGGTCAAAGGCCCAATACAAGCCCAAGATACTTAACAAAATAGACGACATGTTTAAAACCTTGGATTATAAGCCCAATTAGTCAAAGACGAATGAAGTTTATATTAAATTGAGTCAAAGCCCAATTTGACAAAAAGTGACGGGTGGAATATTACATAATTTTGGGTCCAATTCTCAACCAAAAGCCCATGTACACAATAATAAAGAAACGGTGGAGGAAAAGTAATATATACTTTTTACCTTGGTCAAATAAAGAACAATGAAAACAAAATAAAAGAGAAATAAAAGACGAGAGAGAGAAACAAATTGGGGATGAACACACCTTCAGTCAAAAACCCTAATTTAGGGTAACCAATTGAAGATCACGCGCTTATATTAATTCCCAAGAATAAAGGAGATCAAGGGCGCGTCTATTCACAGAGGTGCTGACACCAAGGCTACACGTGGCACCTCGATGCGTTAGCCCTTCTTTCCTATTGGCTGTTACACCTGCAAATCAATGAAGATCCAATCACATCAAGCCAAGTAAGAAACAAAGAAGCACAACTAGCACAACTACGTGACACGAGGGCAATCCGCGTGAAAGAAGGTGTTTTACAGCCCTTGGATGAAAAGAGAAAGAGAAAAGAAGATCCAAAGGCCAAGAATCGCCTCATCTCCAACAAACCCTCACCCCTCATCCCTCTCAGTTTCCTATAAAAACCCTCAATTTTATTCAGTAATATATCCCTCTTTTACTTTAAAGTTATGATGTTAAATTGTAATTATGAAATTGTATTTTTCTTTCTTAAATAATGTAATGAATTTTTGTTTTAATGAAAAGTTGATTTTCGGTATTAATCTCTTGCATTTTCTCTCGTTTATTTTACTGTTGAATTTCTTGCATCTCCTAATTTTACAAATTGATATTATAAGAAATAATCATTCATATAAGCGTAATTAATAGATTATGTGAGAGATTAGAGTGAAATAGGGAAAACTTGTTTTATCCCATTGGATAAACAATATAAAATAGGTTGTTGGTTCGAGTAAAATTTATGTTTCGTGAGCTTGTTCGAGATTCGGATGGTGTTTTATAGTGTTCTTTGTTCGTGATCTTTATTAACGGAGATTGGTGGTGTCAAATCGAATAATAAGGTGGCTCAGCGCCATTCCTTCTACATCAAAGGATCGTCACATAAAAGGGTTTAGCTCGATTTATCTTTAAAGTTTTTGTTTATCTACTTTAGTTTGATTATATATGATGTTAGTTTGAATTAGTGGTAATCTAGATTTATAAGATAGAACTGTCAGTTTGAATCTGTTTGGCCTTATTGCTTTATGAATTGCTGATATGGTTATTACGTGTTCTAGGATTGATTGGATCTGCTTATATACTTTTCTTTTCTTTATTTGTTTTTAATAAGTATTGTGGCATCTTGTTTTAACTTAAAGGATTTGCTGAATGAGTTTATCTATTGAATTTCTTTGATACTATTGGTCCTTGTCATTTGTATTTGCTGTCTAGTTATTTTAGTGTTTTGAGATCTGTTTGAATATAGGTTTAAGATTTTATCTGATTTCATAGTCTGCTGATTAGTTTTTTTATTCACGGTTAAGTTTTTTTATCGTTGTAAAACATGGCATAGTGATTATTGCTGTTTTTTTTTAGTTTGATTTACTGCCATGTTTGTGTTTTACTTATTTTGATTCTACTGTTTGTTTAATCTTACTGTTGATAGATTTAAAATCTATTTCTCTTCTAATCTTGTTTTAATTTAAGTAATTTGCTTGATATTGTTAAGTTTGAAGTAACTGAATGTTATTGTATTGTACTATGATATCTGCTTTGTATTATCATGTTGGGTAATTGGGCTTAATAAGTCTGTTGTCATTCTATTTCTTTTCATTACTGTTACAAGAGATAGTGTTGATCCCTTTGGTTGGATCTGTGTTCTGTTAAGAATTAGTATAGTAGTTTGTAATCAAACTAAAACACTTTGAGCACTCTTACTAACACTAAATAAGTTATTCGAAATCTAACTTATAAAGCATAGAAGAACAGAATTACTTTTAGCTATTCGATTCTCTTATTAACGACTTGAATGAGGTACATGAAAGACATTGTACCTATGTTCCTTTTATAGAGTAAGGAACCCTAGAAACATTAGAATATTCTATAAAGATAACTATATCACAGACGATATATTATCAATATTCTAACTATTTAGGTATATCACATAAGATATACTATAACTATAACTATGACATATCTTATAGAAAGATATATTCGTCCTAATCATCATAGCAGTACTTACTTTATAAGTAGCAGTACTTACTATGTACCGCGTTAATACTAACGGTACTTACATAACACTAACAGTACTTGGAATACACTAACGGTACTTGACACTTAACAAATAATTCCCAACAATCCTCCCCTAAACAATAAATGATAACTTGTTGTCTTCTTGTTTCTCTTGTACTGGATGTATTAAAATACATTTCTTCAGTCTTTCCTTCATCTTTAGATTGAACTTGGTAATTGTATTTGTATCCAACTGAATGTAGCCAGACACTTCAAATGTAGATCTTCTTCTGATAAGATAATCTTCAAACATCATGTAACACCCCACTTGGATAAGTGGACCGTTACGTGTATTTATGGCGTGTCATCAAAGCATAAGGTAAATGTCCTAAAACATTAACTGACCATAAAGGAAATACCGGAATCAAACATCGGCAATCCAAACATAAGCCCAAAACATGAAAAATAAAATACTGAATGAAAGGACCAAACAATGTCCAAATAAGCAGAATAATACAAGAATGCATAAAGTAAGAAGTCTGGATAGCTCCCATCCAAATGCACATGCTCTTAGAATCCTAAAAGCATCCTGATGTACCTGCCGTTAGAAAATGAAAGGAACTACGGCTGAGCATAACGCTCAGTGAACGGATATAAAGCATGATAGGGAATTACTAAAATAAAACAGATGATAAAATACTGGAGCTGTAATACTGATAAGTAAAGATTGCAGCGGAAATCTGTGTATAAATCTGTAAAGCCTGATTTATAAATAATAAAGCTGAACTATTATCTGTTAAATCTGAAAACATGCATTTTCTGTAATTTTATTGCCAGAGCTTATATAGGTTATGTGTTGTAACAACGTTGCATGAATAACTGGAGGGGTGACCTCATCATGCTATAGAGGGGTGACCTCTAAATAACTGTGCTGGGTGGAGGGATCAGCTCCAATGTGAAGGATGTAGAGCACACACCACATTCAGCTGCTAAACTGTAAACTGTAGCCTAGGATGCATCCATACGCCCCACTAATAATACTGATAAAATGGCCAAGCTGAGCTGAGTGGAACGATGCAGGATATCACTCTCCTGCATGTGAGTCACGACACCGGTGCCTCTAGTGCCGTGGTTACGGTACCTCCGTAACTAGTACATAAACTAATCATGCTTGTATATAATGCTCAGGCAATTTATTTAATTCTTAACATGATTACTGATAAGTTTAAACATATACTGGGGAAAACATTTGACTGCAGATGGGGAATCCTAATCATGCATAGAAAAGAAATCCTTACTGAAAGGACGGAAAATCCGTACCTCGTGTCCCGAAATGAAACAAGACTGAAAGCTGAAGATCTACTCCGACTTCACGGTTACTACATAAATTAACGGACGCGTAAATAAGTTGACTGATGTTTATTTATTTTACTGCTCTTGACTGTTTTCGTTGGATTAAAGTTCTTGAAATAATGACCGTATACAATCTGATAAGTTCTTATTGTTTGAAACATTGCAGATTAAACAAATTATGTGCTCCTGATTACTGTGTAATATCTGTCTAATAAAATAATATTACTATAAATAGTAACCTGCTTTAAATAGCTTTAAATAGAAAGTTTCTAAATTTAGGAAGGTCTACAAATTCGTTTCTTTTAAAAATATTAATTAAATCACGTTTTAAAAATAATACAAGGTAAAACAATATCGATTTAATTTTACTAAATAAATTAATAAAATTAACTATTAAATAAATCTTTAATCAAGCTCCTTGTAAAATGATTTAATTATAATAATAATTTTCTCACGTTTATAATTACAAGCTATCTCGAAAACCCGTGCTAAAACTCTCCCGAGACACCCACGTCTCGGTTTATCCAAAACGACTCTATACGTGACCCCCTTAATATTCATATATTTCCCACTGTTAATATAATGTTCCCACTGTTAATATAATGTTCCCACTGTTTTCACTGTTAGTTCCCCCTGCTGGTCGAGTTCCCCCCGCTAGTGCAGTGGTTACCACTGCTAATGCAGTGGTTCCCACTGCTTTCACTTCTGGCAGACCCAAACGCCCCCTTATTGCCTGATAATCCCAAACAGCCCCTTGTTGCTGCGTCTTTCTCACTGTTTTCGTTAACCAAACCCCCTGGTGGGTTCCTTAATGTGTTGGAACAAGAGTGACACACCGAGACACTAGTGTGTCTCGGCTTCCGTGCAAACCCACCAAAACCGACCCTGAAACTAACCATTTCGATTAATATATTTTCCTTTTTAATTAAAACGGTTTTTATTACATTACATAATACATGTTTTCGTGTTCTAGATAAATGAACAAAAAGGAAGAATTACCTTGATAAGAGATTAGGGAGAGAATCCCGACTGCCCACGATTTACAAGCTACAACCGATTTTTTTTTCTTTTTTTTTTTTGAACTGGCGGCATACAAACAACAAAACCCTACTTGGTTTTCTGTTACTGTTCGTGAGAAAAAGAAAGGGGGGTTACCCCGTTTGTTTTATTTATTGAAATGGGCCTAAGCCCAAATTTTCTTTTTCTTTGTGTTCTTTTAAACCGGCCTAAGCCCTTTTATACTCTTTCGCGTTTTCGTTTCACTTCGTTAATACACATTTAATTTGCGTGTTCGTCTTTTTTTTAAATCTCGTCATGTATTTATTTATTATACTGAAAATAATTTACATACGTAATGCTGAATAATTGTTACTTACATAATACTTGACTAATTACTATTAATTATTTTTCTGAAATAATTAACTACGTAACGTTTTAAATAAGACCGAGGCTGCGTAATTGCGTTTAATTATTTCTGTATAATAACAATACATACGTAATATTTTCTGGAACTTAATAATTATTTTCTGAATAAACTGTAATATTTATAGTATTTAAATAAACTGGGATTGCGTATTTAATTTCTGCGTTTATATCTCCGTCTAATAATTAATACCTATATAGTTTATTAAAATTAAACTGCGTAGTTAAATATTCTGATTTTTAAATACGGGTTTTACAATTCTTCCCCTCTCAAAACAATAATTCGTCCCCGAATTAAAGATACGACTATACTGGGTTTTACAATTCTTCCCCTCTAAAATGGGGGAATTCGTCCTCGAATTAAAGGTAATAAGCTGATGAAGTTATAAGAACTGAAAGAACACGTAGACTGAAAAGACAATTAAGCTGAAAGATAAATTGTCTTCTAATTAAGACATAATGCTACTGATAGGTATAAACCTGACATGACTGAAAGAACATAACTGAATTTATTGAAGAAATAATGAGAGGTCCAGATGGACTCCTCCGTTTCGAGTGGCCTCCCGCTCGAAACGATTCCTTCAAAGGTCTAACATAGTAAATAAAATCTTGGTCCTGATGACCCTGTCCTGATGATGCTGAAAAGCTTCTGGTTCCATATTATAAGATGGGTTTTCTGAATCTGATAGACTGAATAACTATAGCATGTATGATACATGAAACGGTACGTGTAAATATTCTAAAAAGATAACATTCATAACTCTGAGCAAGCTGCTGAAATATATAGGGATGATGTGACAATCCGTCAATTTATGGTCAATATTTTATTCTCAATATTTATTTGAAAATATTATTTTATGAACTCACTTATCTTTGGGAAGAAATTTGGATTTACGTCTTGGAGTAGCATCGACTACGTCTAAACCGGAGGATTCAACGTTACGTGCTTACGTTTACATACACCGTCTTTGGTGACAGTCCGACATTTCAGAAAATAAATTTATCCATGAATATTATTTTGGAGTTTTAAATTTGTGTTGGTTCATAAACTCACAAATTTACGAAAAGAGATTAGGACTTACGATTTTATTTTAACGTCCTTTACGACTAAACCGGAAACCCTAGGATTACGTATTTACGTTTTCGAACTCCGTTTTTGATGAGACAATTTTTATTGGATTTGTTTTGTGACGTTGATTCATAATTTATAAAAACGTTTTTCATAAAACGACCCGAGGGCACGCGAATCGAGAAAACTAGAATCGAGGAATACCCGTAAACTAGTGAGATGGGACAAAATACATTGTCCCACCCCACTAGCTTAAATGGGACGGCAACCTTGTGTACAACACACCAATTTGGTGGCAATTTTCTAAGTTAATAACTTACACATGTCCTTTGCTTACAACTTAAGCTTACCATCCAACAAAACTAGCTACCAAAACCACACTTTCTCATTTCACCATGCAAACCACTCACACACACTCTCTCCCTCTTGCCATTGCCGTCCCACTTTTCTCCCACAAACACCCTTTGATCTTGATTCAACCATGAAATCCTATGTTATACTTGCATATGTTGAAGCCCTTTTGAAACCCTATTGATTGGTGGTACTTATAACATCCAAGGAGGAGTATTCATGGTGTCTTGGGGCTGATTTTCCACAAGGAGTATATGAAGAATGGTGGTCTTGAAGATGGTCTTGGTGCATCACAAGTTTCTCCATCAAAAATCCATGTTTTGATCAACCTACATCATCATGGTGGTATAAAGATTGTCCTCCTCATCTTCTTGTTATTTTGATTATGTAAACATGTATTTTATTTCCTATTGTATATATTTATGATGATTATATGATGATAAAAATGTTATGTGGGGATTTGGTGTTGATAAACATGATTAAAAAGGTGAAAACCCATAAGAAACAAGGTTAAAATCTTGGTTAAAAATGTTGGCTGTATAAAACAGTAAAGAAACAGGTCATGGACTGATAAAATGATGAAGTAGAATCCATTTACAGTAAGCTATATGTCTTGTACACATGTGAGAGTTGGCCATGCAATGGAATCATTGAAATGAGTGAGATATGATCAAAACAAGTTTAAGGTACAAATCTGAGTTCACTGTTTTGGACGATTTTTAGAAACTACTTAGAAGATGATTCAACAGTAGCTATAGAAGAGTTAAATGTATAAAATATCATGTAGTTTATGTGATAAAAATTTGAGCTTCTATCTCCATATAGAACTCAAGATATGGCAGTTTTGGTGAAAGTGAAGATAAAAATCAGATTTTTGGAAATTAAAGTATAATACTATTATATAAGCACTCAAAATTTAATAGTATAAAATATAAATTAAAACCCACTAACTTATATAATACATTTATATAAATATGTACAATGGTAAATAAGTGGACATTTTATAAAAATGGTAACTTGTTAAGTTTTATAAGTGATAAAACTATAAACTTGATTTTTACGACTTTTTCGGCTATCGCCGTAAAATTAACGTTTTTCGCCAAATAAAACTTAGACGACCAAACCCGTCTAATGTAAAGTTTATAAAAATCATATACTGATATATATAAGTATCTAATACAAGTAAATACCGATAAAACCCGAACTATAAGAAATACGGACATTTACGAGCTAATTAAGCATATTGGACTAATAATTGGACTAAATAAGATAAAAACTTGTAAAAAGAACTTATTGGGCTTAACCGATTTGGGCCCAACATGGAAAGTATACATACTGATAAAACAAGTATAACAAGGATTAAAACAAGCTAAAGAACTTATAATAAGTTTATAGGACTTAAAACGTGTAAATAAGTAAAACTAGTAAACTAGTATAAAAGTTATCGACATATAACACTAAAATGAGTAAACGAGAATATGTAAACCCACTTGATCATCATATATATATAATCATCATATGTATAAATAATTTTTATTTTTATAAAGTCATTGGACATGAGTCTAAGACGAGTATTATTTGTCTAGGTTTCCGTGATTGAAGCACGTACCGTACGTCCGAATTACCGATAACCCGCCTTCCCACATCAACGTAAGTTCATAGCCTCGCACTCTTTTAAAGTTTTTTATAAATGTTTTATAAACCCGCGAGGGAGATAACATGTTATTTTTTATAAAATTAGGACACCATTTGTCCCGATTGTTTGTTTATTGATTTTGGACCCGAATGATTGAATGACCCGATTGTATGACTCGATAAATGATTAATGGACCCGATAGATGAAATCAAATGGATTATTAAAGTTAGGTTATGTCACTAAAAGTCCCATTAGCATGAATTGTGAACTACCGGGATTTGGTAGACGCTTATGCATTTAATAGTACTATTTGGGGACGATCACCCCAGTTCGCGCCTTGACGGTTGATCCCCGTCGTGCCACATTGATTGGTAAGCGAATTTATGTATGAGAAGATTTTCATAGCGTGACCTTTGTGACGACACGCTTCTTTAGATGGGCAAATTGAGTATCGGGTTAGCTACCCGTTGTTTGTTTTAGTAAGGTAACAATGTCATGCGGCTTATAATAATCCAAAACTAACGAAATACTACTAGACGCTCCGAATTACGATGTATTGCCAGACTAGCAATACTGGGTCATACTATTGATATTATGTTTGTGTTTTGGTTTTCATAACCATATTCATATAACGGTTTTTATTTTCATACAACGTCATAAGACGTATTGTATGACGTTTTTACGACATTGGCTCGTATATTGATTTTTAAGGCAAACGCCTATATTATGATTTTGATAAAGATTTGTATAAAATGATTTTGGCTATTTTATGGCCTATTACAATGATTTGTACGAAATGATTTTGGTACTAATTTCATACCAAAGTTATATTGATGGAATTTATTTAACTCTATGAATTCACTCGGCGTTATCGCTGACCTTTTCTTATAACATGTTTTGTCTCAGGTACTTGAAGGTAATTCTCGGGAAGACGACAAGAATTCATGGCCCGCACTTAAACAATATTTTCCATTCAAATTCTTTGTAAAACTTGTATGAAATAATATGACTTGGGACCTATGTAACTTTGATATTTATGAATGGAAATGCTTTAATTAATAAACGACGCGATTTTTATGCGTTGTCTATGATGTGAGTAATGTGCTATCCCGTAACACCAACGAGTCTTCCGCTGTATTGAGTTGTATAAATTTGGGGGTGTTACAGTTTGGTACCAGAGCTCTCGTTATAGAGAACGAAAGATTTTTAAAACCAAGGTTTTGAATAAAACATTTCAAAATCTTTTAACTATAAACATTTTTCTAAAAATGTCTAAAAATCTTTTGACTATAACGGTGCCGAAGAATTCCCGAGTTACCGACAAGGCCAGACTGAGAAGTGTTATTTTAATATATATATAACTTGGATTATATATATACATATGATGTAATTTTATTACATAATTGTTTGGTGATTATTTTGATATTTATACGAGGTATTTATACGACGTAGATTGTCACAAGAAACCCTAAATCCCCTAGTAAATTAATCGAAGCTATTCTCGTAGGAATTCTAGCTATCCTAGATCTAAACAAAGTTGTGGATATTTATGATCCCAACAAATGGTTTATATTTATAGAAATGTAGATATTAGTCGATTGCGATATTGAAGAAGAATTGGCGAGATTAAATCTGATATCGATGTCATGACGATCTTTCCATATAGAGTGGAGTTTGACAAAACGATACCACCTAGAAAGATGTCATCTGATTCGTTGTCACCCAATTCTTAAATTTGAAATCGAAAGGATGAATGTTGCACTTGAGGCTGTCATGGAACCATTACCCAAAAGCCTCATGCCACTAGTACCTTTCCGAGAAATCTGATTGAATGTGTGAGTCATCTCATACTAGTGACTCATTTGATAATTGTTGTTGTAAGAGCTATAGGATTGGAAATTAAGTGTTGATCATATCGAGCTTTTATTGCCCTTTTAAGATCTAAGAATAAGGTTGAAAATATTGGAAAATGAGGTAGGATATCGAATTGAGTATAAGTCGATTGAAACTTGAATGAAGTAAAATTTAACTTGTATGGAATATGAGATTGTTAAGAGGAAGTCGTTAAGTTCTGTGATTGAATTATAAAGTTTTGATTGATTGGTAGTTCATGTTAAGGGTTGTTCCTAGGCCGTTGTCCACTAATGAGGATGCCCAGTGTCCAAGAAATTAATTAAAGAAATCTTCTTCTAAATTGGGACCGATGGATCTTCCGGGACAGGTGGGACACCTAATGACTCTTGTAGATTAGTATTCATTGTGGTATCTTTTAAAAATAATCCCTAACTTAACTGAGACATCAGTTGGTAGGATGAGTTTAGTGAATTGTATGACATAGTGACACGTAATGTGTTACGGTACAATTTGACTTGTTTGTGATTGATGAAAAGACTACCTTTGATTGCTAAATTCTACATGTATCGATGTTATCTATCTCTTATTGCTTCATCCTAGTGTTCGCATTAGTGATGCAACCATTGAGCAAGTACTCATCTTGAATTAAGTTACGTTGTGGATTATTATTTTGAGTGCCATCGAGATCATGAACCTCATGATTAATTGGCTAAGCTCATTTCCTATCATATTGTAGTTAAGTTCTTGGTGAACAACTCTTCATCACTCTTTTGCAGCTCACACATTGTCTTTATAAAGTTAAAACGATATCCTTTGAGAAAATTTAATTTTCATCACAATAAGGATTATTCAAAGTGAGATTTATAAGTGATTGATATCAAAATGAAGTTGTTTATGAGACGCTTTGGAAACTTAATTATTTCCATAACAAAGAAAACCTTTGTAAATATATTTTTGATTCTTATTTAAGAATTAAGCATGAAAATGTTTTTATTATAAACATGATGATAAAATTTTGACGAACTGAGTATTGCATCGTTAATCTTGAAATTGTATATAGTTGTGCGCCTACATACAATTTGGAATGGACCATGCAAGACTGATTAGTAGTCACCATAAAACTAATGAATAAACACTACATTTTCTTTGAAGATTGTGAAAGATTAAAATTTTATGAGATCTGCAAAAAGTGAAAAACAAGGACATAGTGTTAGGGACACCTACATATGTGCCTGTAGCATCTATTCTTCTGAGTCGAATTTATTCATCTGTGGAAGTTGTCTTATTTGACAATTGACAATTCTTTCTTGTCCAATTCTCCCGTAGTGAGATTCTTAGGAAAAGTGTTTGATTACCGAGTGTTGATACCCGACTGGATGTATTGACGTTCTTATCATTTCTTATGATTTGATTTCATTTGAATGACTTGGGTAACGATCCGAGGAGCTTTCGAATGCGTACTCAAATTATGAAAACATGGAATATATTCATATTCGTTAAGTGTTTTCGTCTGTATCTGATTTGAAATTATCTCGCGTAGATTATGTGTTGATCTTACTCTTTTAAGGTTAGTTATGTCTCCTAATATCCTTGAATTTGCGAAGGATTATGAATTATCATTAGTCTTTTGAGAAGTTCACATCTTATCGACGGCAATAAAACTGAAAAGTTGATAGTGCCAGTAGAATGGATTGATTGATTATGACATGACGACATTGTCTTAATTGATGGAAACTCGAGTAGAATTTCCCTAAAAAGATAAGATGTTGATTATAAAAAGTGATCTAAATAATTCTTGATGGATGATTATATCCTGCATTTAGACTTGAAATTTATACCATGAATAATTGTGAATTAGTTATAAATATTATAATCTAGAAAGAACTTAAACTAAAGTTATTAAAAGATGTTTCCTTATGTGAAACTTTAGGAGGTATTTGTTGATGAATTAACTAGACTTTTGCCATTAAGGCAAGTAGAATTTGGTATTTGATTATATTCTTGGTGCTGCACCTGAGGCTTGTGTACTGTACGTCAGCACCATCTAAATTAAAGGAATTATCGTACAACTAAGAGAGTTGTCAGAGAAAGACTTTATTATACCAAGCCTGTCATCATAAACAGCTATGGTGTTATCATTCCTTATATTTATAGATTACTGTGAACTGAGTAAATTGACAATCGAAAACAATATCCATAACTCGAAATGGAAGATTTGTTCGATCATTTACAAGGTTCTAGCGTATGTTTTAAAGATTTGATCTACGACATGGTTATTATCAACTTCGCGTCCGCGAAGAAGATTATTTATTCCAATCACTACATCCGGTACTTGTAATGAACATTATGAGTTTCACGTGATGTCGTTTGGATTGACTAACACACATGTAGCATTCTTAAATTTGGTGAATCACGTGTGTAGGCTGTGATTTGATAAATTCATGCTCGTGATCATTAAGGACTATTTGTTTGTTTATAAGAATAAGAATGAGTTAATAATTAATTATAGATTGCCCTGAATTGGCCGAACAATTAAAACCTGTATCTTGAATATTTAACATGAGATTTAAGACTTAATCATTTATATGATTTAACCGTGTGATTAATAGATACTGGAATATAAATTGACTCTCTAAAATTTAGAAGTCATTTAAGACATTGACTTATACTAAAAAGAAAGTGCAAATATATTTTGACAAATGTTTTAACAAAGGATTTTTAAGGGATTATTCCCTTATACACAAACCATTTAACTAAACTTCTTTTTAGGGGTAAATGTTTGTGTATACCTCAAGATAACCTAAAAGGGATTGAGGAAACCATTTGAACCATGACTTGAAATTTGAAACGATAATTTACGCTTTTCAAACTAAGAAAGTTTTGACCACAGTATAACCAAAGATAATTTTTCGAACATTTACGAATCCTATTAATTATTTTCGATAAATCAACAAAAATCGTGTTAATTAAATTCAAATTTGTTTTTGAACATTTTATATAATTGGTCGAACTAAGAAATTTAAAATTTTTACGTTTACGCTTCATAAAAATTAACTAATAATTATTTAATTAATTATAATAATTATCGACGCTTTAGACGACGGATTGAGTAAAACAGATAAAGATAATAGTAAAGACGAAACTGAAACATAGAAGATATGAAGAAATAATTTTGAATAAATACGGTTATGATATTTATTTCATCAGGGAAGTGAACGTAATTACTGACACGTTATGTATAAAAGATAAAGAACCAATTAGGACATATTCCTTAATAATGAAGGTGCAAAATAAATTTCCGAACAATTTAAAGTATAGCCGATGCTTATAAAAAGGATAATATAGATAATAAAAAGGGGGTTCGCGGCTAATGTGAACCATTAGAAATCAGGAGCCGATGGCGTTAAATGATTAAAGGTCCATTTGTGAATGTCTAAATAGGGAAGATTGTGAGATATAGTTATGTTGGAGTCTTGTAAGTATAAGTATTCTATTTATGTCATTTTTGACTAAAAGTATCTTTGTCTGAAGAAGTTGTACTAATGACAAATTATGAAGGCAGACATCGCCTCATACATTAGTAAACGTCTAGCTATTTCAAAGGTCATCATCTGAATTTGATTCGATTTGGGTCATCGTCGACAGACTGACCAAATCTGCTAATATCATTCCTGTTAATGATAGAATCTTGATGAAGAAAATGACTCTTTTGTATTTAAAGGAGTTGTGTAAACATGGTGTGCATGTATCGATCATCTCTATCAAGATCCTCGCTTCGCATCGAATTTCTAAAGATTTGCTCAGAAGTCATTGAGAACGAACCTTGATGAGAGTACTATGTACCACCCCAATCGAAGGGACGAGGTAAAGTAACGATACAAAATACTATAAACGCTGTTCTATGTTTGAATGATTGACCCTTGGTAATAGACCGTATAATCGCGTTCCTTTGAAAGGATTATCATTGATAACCATCGTGTTAGGATTAAGATCGAATCTTGTTAGGATCTAAATATTAGAGCATCTGTAAGCAGGAGTTGAGATAAAGACACCCGACATACACCCATTGTGAGTTGGACATGTCTTTTAGGATTAAGGTTTCCTATGATGCGAACCTAACCTTACAAAATACTCGACCCGCGAGACCTGAAATGATTGTTGAAATTAGGATCTAATTACTAACTGCCGGTAGTGGGCAGGAGATTATGTGAATGTGAAATGTAGATCTTGAAGTGCCAAATGGGTAGCGAAGTTATGCCACAATTTTTAACCTTGGGAAAAATGAATTCATGATCTGACAAATCATGGGATATAAGTCCCCGTTGTATGGGACCATTGAGATGATGTAAAAGTTGGGATTGAAAGGCATACAAGCTGGATCTACCCTAGGACTTCAAGAATTGCGTGAATTATGTTTCGTAAATCGAACTTGATGGAATATCTATCAAGTGAAAATCTGATTGTTCTTAGTAAAGCTTAGATCGGTGAAAAGTTGCATTCATCAGAAACCCGTGAACATCATGGATAGAGAAAGTAAGTCAACATTTAGCCTGATCTTATTCCCGTAGTTATGTTTGATAGAACTCGCGTATTGTAACGAATTACACTTGTGAGAAAAGACCGAATGTGGAGGAAATACCCACATGGCTTTAACTCTATAAGAAGCGAGTAGTAAGGTAAGATGATCTTTGAGGACAAAGATCATGTTTAGGGGTAAATGCTATGACAATCCGTCAATTTATGGTCAATATTTTATTCTCAATATTTATTTGAAAATATTATTTTATGAACTCACTTATCTTTGGGAAGAAATTTGGATTTACGTCTTGGAGTAGCATCGGCTACGTCTAAACCGGAGGATTCAACGTTACGTGCTTACGTTTACATACACCGTCTTTGGTGACAGTCCGACATTTCAGAAAATAAATTTATCCGTGAATATTATTTTGGAGTTTTAAATTTGTGTTGGTTCATAAACTCACAAATTTACGAGAAGAGATTAGGACTTACGATTTTATTTTAACGTCCTTTACGACTAAACCGGAAACCCTAGGATTACGTATTTACGTTTTCGAACTCCGTTTTTGATGAGACAATTTTTATTGGATTCGTTTTGTGACGTTGATTCATAATTTAGGTTATGTCACTAAAAGTCATTAGCATGAATTGTGAACTACCGGGATTTGGTAGACGCTTATGCATTTAATAGTACTATTTGGGGACGATCACCCCAGTTCGCGCCTTGACGGTTGATCCCCGTCGTGCCACATTGATTGGTAAGCGAATTTATGTATGAGAAGATTTTCATAGCGTGACCTTTGTGACGACACGCTTCTTTAGATGGGCAAATTGAGTATCGGGTTAGCTACCCGTTGTTTGTTTTAGTAAGGTAACAATGTCATGCGGCTTATAATAATCCAAAACTAACGAAATACTACTAGACGCTCCGAATTACGATGTATTGCCTGACTAGCAATACTGGGTCATACTATTGATATTATGTTTGTGTTTTGGTTTTCATAACCATATTCATATAACGGTTTTTATTTTCATACAACGTCATAAGACGTATTGTATGACGTTTTTACGACATTGGCTCGTATATTGATTTTTAAGGCAAACGCCTATATTATAGTTTTGATAAAGATTTGTATAAAATGATTTTGGCTATTTTATGGCCTATTACAATGATTTGTACGAAATGATTTTGGTACTAATTTCATACCAAAGTTATATTGATGGAATTTATTAAACTCTATGAATTCACTCGGCGTTATCGCTGACCTTTTCTTATAACATGTTTTGTCTCAGGTACTTGAAGGTAATTCTCGGGAAGACGACAAGAATTCATGGCCCGCACTTAAACAATATTTTCCATTCAAATTCTTTGTAAAACTTGTATGAAATAATATGACTTGGGACCTATGTAACTTTGATATTTATGAATGGAAATGCTTTAATTAATAAACGACGCGATTTTTATGCGTTGTCTATGATGTGAGTAATGTGCTATCCCGTAACACCAACGAGTCTTCCGCTGTATTGAGTTGTATAAATTTGGGGGTGTTACAGTTTGGTACCAGAGCTCTCGTTATAGAGAACGAAAGATTTTTAAAACCAAGGTTTTGAATAAAACATTTCAAAATCTTTTAACTATAAACATTTTTCTAAAAATGTCTAAAAATCTTTTGACTATAACGGTGCCGAAGAATTCCCGAGTTACCGACAAGGCCAGACTGAGAAGTGTTATTTTAATATATATATAACTTGGATTATATATATACATATGATGTAATTTTATTACATAATTGTTTGGTGATTATTTTGATATTTATACGAGGTATTTATACGACGTAGATTGTCACAAGAAACCCTAAATCCCCTAGTAAATTAATCGAAGCTATTCTCGTAGGAATTCTAGCTATCCTAGATCTAAACAAAGTTGTGGATATTTATGATCCCAACAAATGGTTTATATTTATAGAAATGTAGATATTAGTCGATTGCGATATTGAAGAAGAATTGGCGAGATTAAATCTGATATCGATGTCATGACGATCTTTCCATATAGAGTGGAGTTTGACAAAACGATACCACCTAGAAAGATGTCATCTGATTCGTTGTCACCCAATTCTTAAATTTGAAATCGAAAGGATGAATGTTGCACTTGAGGCTGTCATGGAACCATTACCCAAAAGCCTCATGCCACTAGTACCTTTCCGAGAAATCTGATTGAATGTGTGAGTCATCTCATACTAGTGACTCATTTGATAATTGTTGTTGTAAGAGCTATAGGATTGGAAATTAAGTGTTGATCATATCGAGCTTTTATTGCCCTTTTAAGATCTAAGAATAAGGTTGAAAATATTGGAAAATGAGGTAGGATATCGAATTGAGTATAAGTCGATTGAAACTTGAATGAAGTAAAATTTAACTTGTATGGAATATGAGATTGTTAAGAGGAAGTCGTTAAGTTCTGTGATTGAATTATAAAGTTTTGATTGATTGGTAGTTCATGTTAAGGGTTGTTCCTAGGCCGTTGTCCACTAATGAGGATGCCCAGTGTCTAAGAAATTAATTGAAGAAATCTTCTTCTAAATTGGGACCGATGGATCTTCCGGGACAGGTGGGACACCTAATGACTCTTGTAGATTAGTATTCATTGTGGTATCTTTTAAAAATAATCCCTAACTTAACTGAGACATCAGTTGGTAGGATGAGTTTAGTGAATTGTATGACATAGTGACACGTAATGTGTTACGGTACAATTTGACTTGTTTGTGATTAATGAAAAGACTACCTTTGATTGCTAAATTCTACATGTATCGATGTTATCTATCTCTTATTGCTTCATCCTAGTGTTCGCATTAGTGATGCAACCATTGAGCAAGTACTCATCTTGAATTAAGTTACGTTGTGGATTATTCTTTTGAGTGCCATCGAGATCATGAACCTCATGATTAATTGGCTAAGCTCATTTCCTATCATATTGTAGTTAAGTTCTTGGTGAACAACTCTTCATCACTCTTTTGCAGATCACACATTGTCTTTATAAAGTTAAAACGATATCCTTTGAGAAAATTTAATTTTCATCACAATAAGGATTATTCAAAGTGAGATTTATAAGTGATTGATATCAAAATGAAGTTGTTTATGAGACGCTTTGGAAACTTAATTATTTCCATAACAAAGAAAACCTTTGTAAATATATTTTTGATTCTTATTTAAGAATTAAGCATGAAAATGTTTTTATTATAAACATGATGATAAAATTTTGACGAACTGAGTATTGCATCGTTAATCTTGAAATTGTATATAGTTGTGCGCCTACATACAATTTGGAATGGACCATGCAAGACTGATTAGTAGTCACCATAAAACTAATGAATAAACACTACATTTTCTTTGAAGATTGTGAAAGATTAAAATTTTATGAGATCTGCAAAAAGTGAAAAACAAGGACATAGTGTTAGGGACACCTACATATGTGCCTGTAGCATCTATTCTTCTGAGTCGAATTTATTCATCTGTGGAAGTTGTCTTATTTGACAATTGACAATTCTTTCTTGTCCAATTCTCCCGTAGTGAGATTCTTAGGAAAAGTGTTTGATTACCGAGTGTTGATACCCGACTGGATGTATTGACGTTCTTATCATTTCTTATGATTTGATTTCATTTGAATGACTTGGGTAACGATCCGAGGAGCTTTCGAATGCGTACTCAAATTATGAAAACATGGAATATATTCATATTCGTTAAGTGTTTTCGTCTGTATCTGATTTGAAATTATCTCGCGTAGATTATGTGTTGATCTTACTCTTTTAAGGTTAGTTATGTCTCCTAATATCCTTGAATTTGCGAAGGATTATGAATTATCATTAGTCTTTTGAGAAGTTCACATCTTATCGACGGCAATAAAACTGAAAAGTTGATAGTGCCAGTAGAATGGATTGATTGATTATGACATGACGACATTGTCTTAATTGATGGAAACTCGAGTAGAATTTCCCTAAAAAGATAAGATGTTGATTATAAAAAGTGATCTAAATAATTCTTGATGGATGATTATATCCTGCATTTAGACTTGAAATTTATACCATGAATAATTGTGAATTAGTTATAAATATTATAATCTAGAAAGAACTTAAACTAAAGTTATTAAAAGATGTTTCCTTATGTGAAACTTTAGGAGGTATTTGTTGATGAATTAACTAGACTTTTGCCATTAAGGCAAGTAGAATTTGGTATTTGATTATATTCTTGGTGCTGCACCTGTGGCTTGTGTACTGTACGTCAGCACCATCTAAATTAAAGGAATTATCGTACAACTAAGAGAGTTGTCAGAGAAAGACTTTATTATACCAAGCCTGTCATCATAAACAGCTATGGTGTTATCATTCCTTATATTTATAGATTACTGTGAACTGAGTAAATTGACAATCGAAAACAATATCCATAACTCGAAATGGAAGATTTGTTCGATCATTTACAAGGTTCTAGCGTATGTTTTAAAGATTTGATCTACGACATGGTTATTATCAACTTCGCGTCCGCGAAGAAGATTATTTATTCCAATCACTACATCCGGTACTTGTAATGAACATTATGAGTTTCACGTGATGTCGTTTGGATTGACTAACACACATGTAGCATTCTTAAATTTGGTGAATCACGTGTGTAGGCTGTGATTTGATAAATTCATGCTCGTGATCATTAAGGACTATTTGTTTGTTTATAAGAATAAGAATGAGTTAATAATTAATTATAGATTGCCCTAAATTGGCCGAACAATTAAAACCTGTATCTTGAATATTTAACATGAGATTTAAGACTTAATCATTTATATGATTTAACCGTGTGATTAATAGATAATGGAATATAAATTGACTCTCTAAAATTTAGAAGTCATTTAAGACATTGACTTATACTAAAAAGAAAGTGCAAATATATTTTGACAAATGTTTTAACAAAGGATTTTTAAGGGATTATTCCCTTATACACAAACCATTTAACTAAACTTCTTTTTAGGGGTAAATGTTTGTGTATACCTCAAGATAACCTAAAAGGGATTGAGGAAACCATTTGAACCATGACTTGAAATTTGAAACGATAATTTACGCTTTTCAAACTAAGAAAATTTTGACCACAGTATAACCAAAGATAATTTTTCGAACATTTACGAATCCTATTAATTATTTTCGATAAATCAACAAAAATCGTGTTAATTAAATTCAAATTTGTTTTTGAACATTTTATATAATTGGTCGAACTAAGAAATTTAAAATTTTTACGTTTACGCTTCATAAAAATTAACTAATAATTATTTAATTAATTATAATAATTATCGACGCTTTAGACGACGGATTGAGTAAAACAGATAAAGATAATAGTAAAGACGAAACTGAAACATAGAAGATATGAAGAAATAATTTTGAATAAATACGGTTATGATATTTATTTCATCAGGGAAGTGAACGTAATTACTGACACGTTATGTATAAAAGATAAAGAACCAATTAGGACATATTCCTTAATAATGAAGGTGCAAAATAAATTTCCGAACAATTTAAAGTATAGCCGATGCTTATAAAAAGGATAATATAGATAATAAAAAGGGGGTTCGCGGCTAATGTGAACCATTAGAAATCAGGAGCTGATGGCGTTAAATGATTAAAGGTCCATTTGTGAATGTCTAAATAGGGAAGATTGTGAGATATAGTTATGTTGGAGTCTTGTAAGTATAAGTATTCTATTTATGTCATTTTTGACTAAAAGTATCTTTGTCTGAAGAAGTTGTACTAATGACAAATTATGAAGGCAGACATCGCCTCATACATTAGTAAACGTCTAGCTATTTCAATGGTCATCATCTGAATTTGATTCGATTTGGGTCATCGTCGACAGACTGACCAAATCTGCTAATATCATTCCTGTTAATGATAGAATCTTGATGAAGAAAATGACTCTTTTGTATTTAAAGGAGTTGTGTAAACATGGTGTGCCTGTATCGATCATCTCTATCAAGATCCTCGCTTCGCATCGAATTTCTAGAGATTTGCTCAGAAGTCATTGAGAACGAACCTTGATGAGAGTACTATGTACCACCCCAATCGAAGGGACGAGGTAAAGTAACGATACAAAATACTATAAACGCTGTTCTATGTTTGAATGATTGACCCTTGGTAATAGACCGTATAATCGCGTTCCTTTGAAAGGATTATCATTGATAACCATCGTGTTAGGATTAAGATCGAATCTTGTTAGGATCTAAATATTAGAGCATCTGTAAGCAGGAGTTGAGATAAAGACACCCGACATACACCCATTGTGAGTTGGACATGTCTTTTAGGATTAAGGTTTCCTATGATGGCGAACCTAACCTTACAAAATACTCGACCCGCGAGACCTGAAATGATTGTTGAAATTAGGATCTAATTACTAACTGCCGGTAGTGGGCAGGAGATTATGTGAATGTGAAATGTAGATCTTGAAGTGCCAAATGGGTAGCGAAGTTATGCCACAATTTTTAACCTTGGGAAAAATGAATTCATGATCTGACAAATCATGGGATATAAGTCCCCGTTGTATGGGACCATTGAGATGATGTAAAAGTTGGGATTGAAAGGCATACAAGCTGGATCTACCCTAGGACTTCAAGAATTGCGTGAATTATGTTTCGTAAATCGAACTTGATGGAATATTTATCAAGTGAAAATCTGATTGTTCTTAGTAAAGCTTAGATCGGTGAAAAGTTGCATTCATCAGAAACCCGTGAACATCATGGATAGAGAAAGTAAGTCAACATTTAGCCTGATCTTATTCCCGTAGTTATGTTTGATAGAACTCGCGTATTGTAACGAATTACACTTGTGAGAAAAGACCGAATGTGGAGGAAATACCCACATGGCTTTAACTCTATAAGAAGCGAGTAGTAAGGTAAGATGATCTTTGAGGACAAAGATCCTGTTTAGGGGTAAATGCTATGACAATCCGTCAATTTATGGTCAATATTTTATTCTCAATATTTATTTGAAAATATTATTTTATGAACTCACTTATCTTTGGGAAGAAATTTGGATTTACGTCTTGGAGTAGCATCGGCTACGTCTAAACCGGAGGATTCAACGTTACGTGCTTACGTTTACATACACCGTCTTTGGTGACAGTCCGACATTTCAGAAAATAAATTTATCCGTGAATATTATTTTGGAGTTTTAAATTTGTGTTGGTTCATAAACTCACAAATTTACGAGAAGAGATTAGGACTTACGATTTTATTTTAACGTCCTTTACGACTAAACCGGAAACCCTAGGATTACGTATTTACGTTTTCGAACTCCGTTTTTGATGAGACAATTTTTATTGGATTCGTTTTGTGACGTTGATTCATAATTTATAAAAATGTTTTTCGTAAAACGACCCGAGGGCACGCGAATCGAGAAAACTAGACTCGAGGAATACCCGTAAACTAGTGAGATGGGACAAAATACATTGTCCCATCCCACTAGCTTAAATGGGACGGCAACCTTGTGTACAACACACCAATTTGGTGGCAATTTTCTAAGTTAATAACTTACACATGTCCTTTGCTTACAACTTAAGCTTACCATCCAACAAAACTAGCTACCAAAACCACACTTTCTCATTTCACCATGCAAGCCACTCACACACACTCTCTCCCTCTTGCCATTGCCGTCCCACTTTTCTCCCACAAACACCCTTTGATCTTGATTCAACCATGAAATCCTATGTTATACTTGCATATGTTGAAGCCCTTTTGAAACCCTATTGATTGGTGGTACTTATAACATCCAAGGAGGAGTATTCATGGTGTCTTGGGGCTGATTTTCCACAAGGAGTATATGAAGAATGGTGGTCTTGAAGATGGTCTTGGTGCATCACAAGTTTCTCCATCAAAAATCCATGTTTTGATCAACCTACATCATCATGGTGGTAAAAAGATTGTCCTCCTCATCTTCTTGTTATTTTGATTATGTAAACATGTATTTTATTTCCTATTGTATATATTTATGATGATTATATGATGATAAAAATGTTATGTGGGGATTTGGTGTTGATAAACATGATTAAAAAGGTGAAAACCCATAAAAAACAAGGTTAAAATCTTGGTTAAAAATGTTGGCTGTATAAAACAGTAAAGAAACAGGTCATGCACTGATAAAATGATGAAGTAGAATCCATTTACAGTAAGCTATATGTCTTGTACACATGTGAGAGTTGGTCATGCAATGGAATCATTGAAATGAGTGAGATATGATCAAAACAAGTTTAAGGTACAAATCTGAGTTCACTGTTTTGGACGATTTTTAGAAACTACTTAGAAGATGATTCAACAGTAGCTATAGAAGAGTTAAATGTATAAAATATCATGTAGTTTATGTGATAAAAATTTGAGCTTCTATCTCCATATAGAACTCAAGATATGGCAGTTTTGGTGAAAGTGAAGATAAAAATCAGATTTTTGGAAATTAAAGTATAATACTATTATATAAGCACTCAAAATTTAATAGTATAAAATATAAATTAAAACCCACTAACTTATATAATACATTTATATAAATATGTACAATGGTAAATAAGTGGACATTTTATAAAAATGATAACTTGTTAAGTTTTATAAGTGATAAAACTATAAACTTGATTTTTACGACTTTTTCGGCTATCGCCGTAAAATTAACGTTTTTCGCCAAATAAAACTTAGACGACCAAACCCGTCTAATGTAAAGTTTATAAAAATCATATACTGATATATATAAGTATCTAATACAAGTAAAAACCGATAAAACCCGAACTATAAGAAATACGGACATTTACGAGCTAATTAAGCATATTGGACTAATAATTGGACTAAATAAGATAAAAACTTGTAAAAAGAACTTATTGGGCTTAACCCATTTGGGCCCAACATGGAAAGTATACATACTGATAAAACAAGTATAACAAGGATTAAAACAAGCTAAAGAACTTATAATAAGTTTATAGGACTTAAAACGTGTAAATAAGTGAAACTAGTAAACTAGTAAACTAGTATAAAAGTTATCGACATATAACACTAAAATGAGTAAACGAGAATATGTAAACCCACTTGATCATCATATATATATAATCATCATATGTATAAATAATTTTTATTTTTATAAAGTCATTGGACATGAGTCTAAGACGAGTATTATTTGTCTAGGTTTCCGTGATTGAAGCACGTACCGTACGTCCGAATTGCCGATAACCCGCCTTCCCACATCAATGTAAGTTCATAGCCTCGCACTCTTTTAAAGGTTTTTATAAATGTTTTATAAACCCGCGAGGGAGATAACATGTTAGTTTTTATAAAATTAGGACACCATTTGTCCCGATTGTTTGTTTATTGATTTTGGACCCGAATGATTGAATGACCCGATTGTATGACCCGATAAATGATTAATGGACCCGATAGATGAAATCAAATGGATTATTAAAGTTAGGTTATGTCACTAAAAGTCCCATTAGCATGAATTGTGAACTACCGGGATTTGGTAGACGCTTATGCATTTAATAGTACTATTTGGGGACGATCACCCCAGTTCGCGCCTTGACGGTTGATCCCGGTCGTGCCACATTGATTGGTAAGCGAATTTATGTATGAGAAGATTTTCATAGCGTGACCTTTGTGATGACACGCTTCTTTAGATGGGCAAATTGAGTATCGGGTTAGCTACCCGTTGTTTGTTTTAGTAAGGTAACAATGTCATGCGGCTTATAATAATCCAAAACTAACAAAATACTACTAGACGCTCCGAATTACGATGTATTGCCTGACTAGCAATACTGGTTCATACTATTGATATTATGTTTGTGTTTTGGTTTTCATAACCATATTCATATAACGGTTTTTATTTTCATACAACGTCATAAGACGTATTGTATGACGTTTTTACGACATTGGCTCGTATATTGATTTTTAAGGCAAACGCCTATACTATGATTTTGATAAAGATTTGTATAAAATGATTTTGGCTATTTTATGGCCTATTACAATGATTTGTACGAAATGATTTTGGTACTAATTTCATACCAAAGTTATATTGATGGAATTTATTAAACTCTATGAATTCACTCGGCGTTATCGCTGACCTTTTCTTTTAACATGTTTTGTCTCAGGTACTTGAAGGTAATTCTCGGGAAGACGACAAGAATTCATGGCCCGCACTTAAACAATATTTTCCATTCAAATTCTTTGTAAAACTTGTATGAAATAATATGACTTGGGACCTATTTAACTTTGATATTTATGAATGGAAATGCTTTAATTAATAAACGACGCGATTTTTATGCGTTGTCAATGATGTGAGTAATGTGCTATCCCGTAACACCAACGAGTCTTCCGCTGTATTGAGTTGTATAAATTTGGGGGTGTTACAAATGAACTATGTGAACAATTGTGAACGTGCTACGTGAGCAATTGTGAACGTGGTTCATAATTATATGAGAAACGCTGGCATGGAATATATCATGAATGTGATACGTGAATCATACTGTGAACGTGTTACTAGAACATATCATGAACGTATGATGACTGATGAATGAATGCCAAACGATACGGCCTGAGATGTGAAACGTCTGCCTGGTTATGGAATAGTTGTGCTAAATTTGAGTCTGGTCTCTCAAGCTTCCTGTAACCTTAGTCGGTAATAACCTAAGAAACGTGTATCGTGAAATGGCACCCGAACTTGAACGTGAACAATGTTATGAACACAAACGTGAGCTTAAATCACGAAGTAGCATAAAAGATGACTGAAACAACATCATACTGCGAATGAGACGTAAACGTGAAAGTGAAAATAAACATGAACTTAAAGTGGACGTAAACATACACTTGATCGTGAACATGAATTATGTCTGATATGATGGTCGATGGAATGCCTTGAATTCGTACGATTTACTGCTGAATTTCTAAATTTTCTGCAGATCTGCTGCTACGTGATCCTTTCGGATGAAAGAAATGCGCAGGCTGATTACATGGTTGATGATAACTTAGATAGTATCATACTTTCTCTGAGCCTGTGGTGGCTGATAACGATTTCATGGAATTTCGTCTCATTTCTGTTCAGAAATTTCCAAGGGTTGTAGTAACTCACTAACATGACGGCGTTCTATCTTGAACCTGCAGTAGGTCAGGCATCTAGATATGAACATAGCTGCATTAATGTGTGATGCGGATTCTATTAAAGTTTTGTCTGGGATTATGGAGCATTCTGGTGGAAATCTGGTTGAACAGTCATAAAACATTTTAATGAGATTTATCGGTAATTTTCTGCGGTAGTAGTCAATTGAGTTCTAGAAAGTTGTACTTCGTTCACAGGCGTCAGTCGGGACCATCAGGTGATGGCCTTCACCTTCGCAGCATTGTTTGAAATTTCTTTCTGCTAAGGTAGAATGGCTTAGAAATGCCACTTTGTTCAATTGGAATTCATGTCTGGAAAGCTGTAAACAAAATTTTCTCCTATCGAAGATTCTGTATAACAGTGAGGAGATGATTCTCGTGTTCTTTGATACAAGGCTTTTGCCCGTATATAAAGTTAGAAAGATTCGTTTAAGTATGTCTAATCGAATTGATCTTAGTTCTCTATGTGGCTTCGTTTTATTTTGGTGGAAACAAAGATGTGTCGTTGTAGTGTTTAAAGTAAAATGTGCAAAACAATTAAAGTAATTGTGCTCTTAAAGTAAATCTAAGTCTAATTAAAGTAAAGGTGCAAGTATTTAAAGCGAGACTGAAACTAAAGGGCACTAAGGTAAATGACGTAAACTTAAATCTATCTAAGGCAAACTTAAAGTGCGACTAAAACTAAGACAAGTCTAAAATAAAACTAAGGCAAATAATCTTAAAGTGCGATTAAATAAAAGGCAGGAAAAATAAAGCTTGAAAATAAAAATCAAAGACAAAAGCTAATAAGAACCTGAATACAGCTCATTCGGAATTATCCTTCGTTTGGAACAATCACTCGTCCTAAATGTCACCTTCGGTTGAAATGATTCTTCTTTACTTGGACTATTACCAAAATCCTTGATCCGGAACAAATTGATCTGAATATGTCACTTATCCAAAACAATGCTTCGTTCGGAACTTACTGATTCGGAACTCTCACTTGTTGCCTTGATTCGGAACAAATTGGTCACCCTTGATTCGGAAGTTGTAAAATTTGCCTTGATCCGGAACTTCTTATCAACCCTTGATTCGGAAGATTCCGAATGAACCTCCTTGATTCAGAAGTTCAGACTTCCGAATGAACAATCACTGAATCAGAACTAACTCTTCGTTCGGAAGTTTCGTTCGGAAGTTCGTTCGGAACTTTCGTTCGGAACTTCGTTCGGAAGTGTTGATTCGGAACTTTTGAAAGTTCCGAATGAATTGCTTGATCCGGAACTTTTTAAGTTCCGAATGAAGGTCTTGATTCGGAAGTTTTAAAGTTCCGAATGAACAGTAGCTGACTCGGAAGTTTTCCTTCGTCCGGAACTTTGAATGTTCCGGATGAACAGCTTGACTCGGAACTTTTGTTGATCCCAAATCTTCCGAGTGAACACTTGATTCGGAACTTTGGAAGTTCCGAATGAACAAACTCCCTTCCTTGGTTCGGAAGTTTTCACCCTGAAAGATCAGAAACACAAACAACTTTCCCGAAGAACAAGGGAAACAGTAACAGCAGAAATAATCACAAATTAATCAAAATCAAACACACGGATAAATATAAACAAAAACGAATCAACAAATAAACATCAACAAACAATTAAAAACATGAAATCAAACAACTTTATCCACAATAATCAAAAACCACTTGGATCAAAATAAAAGCATGAACATGAACATAACATAAACACATGAATCTAAGAATAAGAAAGGTAGATAAGAGATTGACAAGATAAAATAAAGATTTGACAATAATTAAAGTGAAAACTTACTTGGAATTAAATGGTAATTAAGGTGCATAACATGAATTTAAATTGACAAGTAATGTAAATGACAAGATAAGTAAATGGTGGAAGGTCTAATTGTCACTATTAGCCAACAAGAGTGAAAAATGACTAATCCTAATCTATTTATAGGGGAGGATTAAGGAAGCTTCCTCCCTTCCTTCCTTTCTTGTTAATTGCAAGATTAAGTCCCTTTCTTCTTAATTCTTCATTAATTGCGTCATTAGTCCTTTAATTCTAATCTTCTTTAAACTTGGACTTAAGGGACTTTTGGCTTCGGGATTTCTTCGAACTCGTCTTTAAATTCTTCAATAAAATAGACTTGAATTCTTCGGCTTTTGATAAACTTCCGTCTTTTGACTTTTTCTTCGATAAATCTTCAGAATTGGTCGTGGACTTCCGTTCTTTTTGCACTCTTGACTTCTTGACTTCGTCTTTCATTCTTTTCTTCAATAAAAGTCCGTAAATGCCCGTGAATGTCCGTGTTTTCTCCACTTTTCACCTTTTCATCCTAAATCACAACAAAAACACAAACCACGCATAATTCCGACATAAAAGACATAAAATACACGTTTTGGTCCGGTTATTTTTGTAATTAAGTGGTAGAAAAGATGGGTGTTTACACACCTATCAAATCCCCTACACTTGACCATTGCAATGTCCTCATGCAATGCATTAGTTACAAAGCAAGATTACACTTTTCATCCTAATCGATCCACGTTGGCCTTTATTAAAGAGATAGAAAATTAGAGACATATAAAATAAAGAAATCAAAAGCATACCTTGGGTTTTGAAAATGTTATGAATAATCATCATCCTCAAGTTTTCACTTTCTCCAAACCAAGCTTAAAAACGAGATCATTGTTATTATAAGTTAGTAGACTATCACGAACTCATGTGGGTCAATTACTCACTTAGACTCCCTTATTCCTATGTGTATCTCTTATATTTTATTGTTGTCTTGAATGATCACGAGGATGCATTGTTTGACTTATTTCGATAGTTATTTAGTCTGAAAATAAAGTGCACGATTTAATCAATAGTTAGCTAAAGGACCAAATCTTTTAAAACTGCTTCTCGGGACCTCATAAAGTTCATATCTTGGCATAACTCGCTTCGCGATTTGAGACCTTTCTCGGACCGATATTTGGCAGCGACTTCATACTTCAAACCTTGAGAGACGTTCATGAAATAATGGTCTTCTCTTCATAATGGGAATTCTTCACTTTGAAGTTTTGAGAGATTTATACTTGGACCACGACTTCTTCATTTTTCTCCAATCTTTGTTTTGGACTTTGATATACAACGATCCGCCTCCTTTTATGACTTGGATCTATTTATCCTCATACCTTGTTAGGGTCTTTTCGGATACACTTCTCCATGACTTTTGGGGAGTTTATCTTTACGTCGTGTGTCTCGATCCTTCATATTGATTTTCGATAAATGATTCTTCACATCACTTTGGATCTTTAGCAACAAAACATAGCCCTCATGCCTTGTTAGGGCCTTTTCGGACTTGCCAATCTTCGCGTCCCGCTTCAATAAGTTATGCCTTGGCTATGAACTCTAATCCATACCGAGCAACTTTTAAACGATCTGGGGCTAGAAGCTAAGTAACTTTTCAAATCGTACAACCTTATTTATTAGCAGATAAATTTATTAGCAAGCGATGGGAGAATAGGCTCATAATTAACTCATGAAATTCACGAAAGAATACCGAACTTATAATTGGCACTATCATCTCTCGTTCTCCACAGTTTAAAATCTCAAGTAATGAGACTCGTGGATGATTAGCCTATTAAATCAAAGTTTTGGGTTTTCGAGTCGCCTATAGGATCTTGCAAATTCTTAGACTTTTTCAAGTTTAGAAATCGCATCTTAAAGTTCCCTTGATAAACGACTCTCTAGGATCAGTTATAGGAACTTGCGAAAAGTTCTTGTTCTTAACCCATGAGAGTTAA
Organism: Glebionis coronaria; assembly: GCA_025667525.1. Lineage (NCBI taxonomy): Eukaryota > Viridiplantae > Streptophyta > Magnoliopsida > Asterales > Asteraceae > Glebionis > Glebionis coronaria. The sequence goes on from CM046878.1 coordinate 253,656,741, forward strand.
GACTTTCGCGTTTTATAGCTCCCTATATAAAAGCCTAGCAAAACTTGACTTAAACACGTTAAGGATACTAGCTAGAGTAAACTAGGATTGAGTCAAAAGATTCACAACGTTTGAAAATTAAAACCACTTATTAAACATTTATTCTAATAAGGAAAGAAAATAACTATACAAAGGGAAAAACTAATAAGCCAAAATAGATCAAAAATTTTGAAAAATGTCGGAAAAAATTGATTTTCCGGTTAAAATGAGGACAAATACAAGGAAAAGACCACTTAACTTCGATAGAAGTCCCCCCTACACTTAAGATAAACATTGTCCTCAATGTTTAAGCATGTGGGAGTAAACTCCCCTACACTTAGGACATTGTGCACGTTGTTTAAATTTCGCTAAGGAAAAGACAACTAAAGAGATTCCTATTTTAATATTGAGAAAATATAAAATAGTGAATCGAAAAGAGTTTAGGATAGAACCGGGAAGAAGTAGAACACGGAATCACGGGTCGTCAAGAATCATCAAGAGTGGATCATTGAAGCTCGAATCCCTGATTAAGAAGTGAGGAGAGGAAAGCAAACCAAAGGGTCCCCCTACACTTATGGTAAAGAAAGCGAAAAGATAGATGCATGGGTTGCCTCCCAAGAAGCGCTTGGTTTTTGTTAACCGAGTCGTGAGCCTGACTCGACCTTGATCATCAACGGAAGAAGCGTGAAACATATCCACCAGGATCAAAGACATAGTTTTCATCCATCAATAAGCAAGAGCTTAAGGCGAACAAGGCAAGCCAAAGAAGAGTAGGCAAGGTTCCCTTAAGCAGTGATGGAGCACAGTAGAAGCAAGGATGAAGTGGTGCAAGCATGTCTTCAATGGTTCCAAAGATTTTTCCTTTTATTTCATCAGGTGGATACTGAGATGGCTTAAAGACTTCAATACCGGGGTCGAACACCTTTTCCTTCAGGGGAAAATATCACTCAGGCTCAGCCGAGTGTGAAGAAGATCCGCAAAGAAGCACAACCTCGTCCTCAGAAGGAAGACAAAGAGGTGTCACATCATAAGTGCAACGGATTTCGGTGTCGACCGGTTTCTTCTCCTTTGACAAAATGCTCTTCAAATCCAAAGTAGGATCAAGGCGATAATCTTCAAAGTCCAAAGGAGGAGCATCACTCTCATGAGGGAAATATGTGTTGAGAAATTCAGAGAAATCTTCCTCAAATGAATAATCGTCCAAAGTAGGATCGAGTGATGGCGGAGGATCTTCATCATGTGAAGAATCGCTCGAGAGAGTATCAACCTCATCAAAATCATCGAAAGTGGGCAGCTCGGGATACTCAGAAGTACAATCAAAATCATCCGAGTCTGAGCTAGAATCATCATCATAAGCATCAAAGACCGGTTGAGAATCATAAATGGGAGAAGCGTCCAAAGTAGAGTGAGAATCATCCACATTATCTTCAAAGAGTGGATTATCAGTGGAAGACTCGAATAGAGGATTGTCATAGACGGTAAAGTCATCGAGCACATTTATCATATTCACTGATTCTCGGCCTCCGAAGGATTTGCCTGTAAGCTTCCCAATTTTAAAAACTTTTGAATCATCCCCGACTCGTAAGATTAACTCACCTTCGACCACATCTACTAAAGCACGTCCGGTTCTCAAGAATGGCCGACCAAGTATTAAAGGAATACGAGGGTCCATTTCATAATCAACTACGACAAAATCGACCGGGAAAGTAAATGTGCCAACTTTGATAAACACATCTTCGGCTATACCAACGGGGTAAGCGAGAGTGCGGTTTGCAAGTTCGAGAGTCATCTTTGTTGGAATGAGATCGGGTAATGATAGTGTTTTCCAAACACTTAGTGGCATCAAATTAATACTAGCCCCGAGATCAGCAAGGGCAGTAAATTCTTCAGTTTTGTTGAACACGCAAGGCAACACAAAACGACCGGGATCTCCAAGCTTTTCCGGAAGTTCTCTAAGAAGAACTGCAGGAGGAGTTTTCATTTAATCGTGTGTTGGCGAGTTCAATCAGCTTCTCCTTCTTGCTAAGCAATTCTTTGAATGCTTTGACAAATTTCGGCATGTGGCAAAGTGCTTCAACAAGGCTAATGTTGATGGTCATTTTAGATAGCATATCCACATATTTCGATACTTGACAGTCATTCTTGGTTAGCTCGTTGGTCTTGCCTATGCGAGAAGGGTATGGGATTCTGGGTTGATAAGGGTTAGGTGAAGGTGTAGTTGGTGAAGGTTGTGATGTTGAAGGGTCCTTCCGAGATACATCGTCATTACGAGGCGGAGACGGTAATGGTGTACTAATACTAGGTGTAGGTGGAGTAGGGATACATGATGGTGGAGGAGGTGTAAATGATGGTGGTGGGATAGGTGGATCGACAATGGTAATTCCACTACGCGTAGTTATAGCACTCACATTAGCTCTCGGATTAGTGACGGTGTTTGAAGGTAGAGAACCCGAAGAAGAAGAAGGTTGAGCTTCGGGCAAGAAACTAGCCAACAGATTCTTTAATTAAGTTGTTTGAGTGATGAAGGAGGATTAAAGATTATCACGAACCTCGGTTCTGATGTCATTACCTTGCTTCAAGATATCTCCTTTCAAATTGATTATTTGGCTCTATAGATTCTTGATTTGCTCACCTTGAGTCGAAGGACAATCGGAGTATGAGTGAGGACCGCCACATGTTTCACAAGGATTAGCAACCGCTTTAACTTGTTGTTGTTGTTGGTTTGAAGCGAGAAGCGTAATAATTTTGCTCATTTCGGCCATCATGCGGGTGAGTTCGGTCATCTCAGGGTTTGCTGAGGTAGAAGAAACATTGACTCTCGGGTTGTTCCTAGAAGAAGCAGAGGAATCCCAGTTCTTGTGGTGAGTAGTCATGTTCTCTATTAACTCTCTAAACTCCTCGGGTCTCCTTTTCATGTATGTGCCACCGGCGGCTGCATTGATCGTATCACGATCTCGAAAAGTCAATCCGTTGTAGAAAGTATCGATTAAGGTGACGGGAAGCATGTTGTGGTTTGGACAACGGTCGATCAAGACATTATATCTCTCCCAAGCATCAAAAAGAGATTCATCAGGGTCTTGCATGAAACCGCTGATCTGATTGCGAAGGCTTGTGACCATGGATGGTGGAAAGTAGCGCGACAAAAAGCGTTGAGTCATATCATCCCAAGTGTGAATAGAATTCTTCGGGAGACGATCAAACCATTTCTCGGCATGATGCGATAAAGTATGTGGAAAGAGTTGTAGGCGGAGAACATCCATTGTGGCACCAGGCAACTTCATGCTTTGGGTGATTGTAATGAACTTGTCGAGGTGTTTGTTGGCATCATCATCAGGCAATCCTCTAAATGGGTTTGTTTGTACTTGCTGAATCATGTGGTGCTTCAACGAAAACTCAGGAGCGTTGATTTGCATCGGCGCAATCGGTCCTCCTCGTCCAAACATGGTTGGTTGACAAAGTTCCTCCATGATCCGAAGATCGGGCTGTGGAAGAGCATTGTTGTTACTGTTGAGGTGCGGTAGTTGATTATTGTTGTTAACACCTGCCATACTTAAATCTTCTTGAGGCTCGGGCTCTTGATAATTAGAAGATCTAGTACGCATACACTTGAAAATGCAAAAGAAAACAAAACCAAACACAAAAACAATATATATACACAATAAAGATAAAATCCTTTTGGATTTTTGAAAATTTTAATTTTTTATGGATTTTTATCAATTTTTAATTTTTTATGGTTTTTTTGAATTTTTTATGCAAGAAAAATAACGTTCACAAGTGAACGGATCCCAAAAAGCAACGTGTCTCTCACAGAAAACTGTTGATCTTAACGAAAAGAGCCGGCAGCGGCGCCATTTGATACAAGGCTTTTGCCCGTATAAAAAGTTAGAAAGATTCGTTTAAGTATGTCTAATCGAATTGATCTTAGTTCTCTATGTGACTTCGTTTTATTTTGGTGGAAACAAAGATGTGTCGTTGTAGTGTTTAAAGTAAAATGTGCAAAACAATTAAAGTAAATGTGCTCTTAAAGTAAATCTAAGTCTAATTAAAGTAAAGGTGCAAGTATTTAAAGCGAGACTGAAACTAAAGGGCACTAAGGTAAATGACGTAAACTTAAATCTATCTAAGGCAAACTTAAAGTGCGACTAAAACTAAGACAAGTCTAAAATAAAACTAAGGCAAATAATCTTAAAGTGCGATTAAATAAAAGGCAGGAAAAATAAAGCTTGAAAATAAAAATCAAAGACAAAAGCTAATAAGAACCTGAATACAGCTCATTCGGAATTATCCTTCGTTTGGAACAATCACTCGTCCTAAATGTCATCTTCGGTTGAAATGATTCTTCTTTACTTGGAATATTACCAAAATCCTTGATCCGGAACAAATTGATCTGAATATGTCACTTATCCAAAACAATGCTTCGTTCGGAACTTACTGATTCAGAACTCTCACTTGTTGCCTTGATTCGGAACAAATTGGTCACCCTTGATTCGGAAGTTGTAAAATTTGCTTTGATCCGGAACTTCTTATCAACCCTTGATTCGGAAGATTCCGAATGAACCTCCTTGATTCGGAAGTTCAGACTTCCGAATGAACAATCACTGAATCGGAACTAACTCTTCGTTCGGAAGTTTCGTTCGGAAGTTCGTTCGGAACTTTCGTTCGGAACTTCGTTCGGAAGTGTTGGTTAGGAACTTTTGAAAGTTCCGAATGAATTGCTTGATCCGGAACTTTTTAAGTTCCGAATGAAGGTCTTGATTCGGAAGTTTTAAAGTTCCGAATGAACAGTAGGTGACTCGGAAGTTTTCCTTCGTCCGGAACTTTGAATGTTCCGGATGAACAGCTTGACTCGGAACTTTTGTTGATCCCAAATCTTCCGAGTGAACACTTGATTCGGAACTTTGGAAGTTCCGAATGAACAAACTCCCTTCCTTGGTTCGGAAGTTTTCACCCTGAAAGATCAGAAACACAAACAACTTTCCCGAAGAACAAGGGAAACAGTAACAGCAGAAATAATCACAAATTAATCAAAATCAAACACACGGATAAATATAAATAGTAACGAATCAACAAATAAACATCAACAAACAATTAAAAACATGAAATCAAACAACTTTATCCACAATAATCAAAAACCACTTGGATCAAAATAAAAGCATGAACATGAACATAACATAAACACATGAATAAAAGAATAAGAAAGGTAGATAAGAGATTGACAAGATAAAATAAAGATTTGACAAGAATTAAAGTGAAAACTTACTTGGAATTAAATGGTAATTAAGGTGCATAACATGAATTTAAATTGACAAGTAATGTAAATGACAAGATAAGTAAATGGTGGAAGGTCTAATTGTCACTATTAGCCAACAAGAGTGAAAAATGACTAATCCTAATCTATTTATAGGGGAGGATTAAGGAAGCTTCCTCCCCTCCGTCCTTTCTTTTTAATTGCAAGATTAAGTCCCTTTCTTCTTAATTCTTCATTAATTGCGTCATTAGTCCTTTTCTTCTAATCTTCTTTAAACTTGGACTTAAGGGACTTTTGGCTTCGGGATTTCTTCGAACTCGTCTTTAAATTCTTCAACAAAATAGACTTGAATTCTTAGGCTTTTGATAAACTTCCATCTTTTGACTTTTTCTTCGATAAATCTTCAGAATTGGTCGTGGACTTCCGTTCTTTTTGCACTCTTGACTTCTTGACTTCGTCTTTCATTCTTTTCTTCAATAAAAGTCCGTAAATGCCCGTGAATGTCCGTGTTTTCTCCACTTTTCACCTTTTCATCCTAAATCACAACAAAAACACAAACCACGCATAATTCCGACATAAAAGACATAAAATACACGTTTTGGTCCGGTTATTTTTGTAATTAAGTGGTAGAAAAGATGGGTGTTTACACACCTATCATTCTTCTCTAGAATTTAGGAGATCATAATGTTATCAATGAATGTACTGCCAATATTGTATGAGAAATCAAGGAAAAATTTATTCATAAATTTTCATACTATAGCTGGAGCATTAGGGAGCCCAGAAGTAAAATTTAAAATTTTTAGAGTGGCTACAATATGTGCAACAACGGTCTGAAGAACATCATGTTCTTCCCTCACCACTGATAGTGGCATGATCTTGAATTTTTCTGGAAGAATGTTTAAGACACCTCGTAGTAGGTCAATTAAACTTTCTATTCGTGGAATGAATATCGATTAGGAATGGTGATCTGATAAATTTTTCGATGGTGCGCTAGGGCGAATAAAGCCTAGTTTTGGTAACTCTTGAAGCAATTGCTGCAACTCTTTTAACGTAGCTAAAGCCCTGCAATAAAGAGTTTTGAAAACAGGTTCTGTTCTTGAGACAAACTCGATGTTGAATTATGTCTCGTGGGTAGGAAGGAATTTCTGGAACACCTTCTGGAATGACATCTGGAAATTTTAGGATAATCTGTTGATCATGGATTCGAGGAATTTCAGAAGTGAATTTTATAATTGGTAGCTAAAAGTATTCGTAGCTATGTATTGATAAGTCACGCGCTTGTAAGGAAGAAACAACTTGTATTGATTTTTCTGGCAGAAATATATAATGAATATATTTGGGATTTAGTAAGACGGATCTCGTCGTCAACTGAAAAAGAGAACTTTAATAAATATGGTGATAATGTTGAGTCCTTTCTGGGTGAGAGGCAGATAACTACCTGGTTTGAGATAAAGGTGACATAGGAATACGTGAAGTAAACATGGCGACTTTTTACTAAATGTGTTCGTCTGTAACCTCACATAATGATTATTGTGTGCTTAATCTGAATAATAATCTAGTGTGGTGACTGAATTTTAATGATCTGATTCATGCGTGGCATAATAGAACGGGTATACCCCTTTCTGAAGGGTACCCTAAATTTCTGAGGGTCTGGTTTAGAAACGTACTGGAGTTATGCGTTCTGACTCGTATTTTGACAAAAGGTTCGTATGACGTGTATCGTAACTGGGGTCCTGAAAGGTCTTCCGAAATGGTACTTTGGACCTACCATCTTGGCTGTTGTCTGAACATGTATTTTAAAGGGGTGAGTCTGAATGAGATTAAGAATTTCTGGTAACTGCTAGGGTTGTCGGACCGGTTAGACTACTGACCTCTGTATTTCTGGTCACGTCCGTTCCGGAATTCCGATAGTTACTGAATGATTAATTATAAGCACGGTGGTTGTCACTACTGCTTTGTCTGTCAAATTATGACGATCATTATCATGACCCTGATTCATGTAGCTATTCTGCTGAGTGGCCGGCTGAGTTCCGGTTCCCACTCTTTGAATATACGGTTAGCTGAGTGGAGTGTGACATCTAACTGAGAAGGTAAAAGTATATAATGGAATGGTAGTGTCTGATGGTTGAAATTTATTCTTGACATAAGGTTCAAATTTATAATTTTCGGCCTTGGTCTGCAGAGTCTTCATGGTATGAACGGCATCAGCATCTTGAGAGATTTCCAAAGTATCAGCAGCATCAGCATCTGTGTGGTCTTCAGAGTGTTATCAGCAATCAGCATCTGGTAAAGTCTTCAACTCACGAGCAGCAACAACACCTGGTAGAATATCAACAAGTGGCAACGCCTGAGATGATTGAGGATCGATTAGCAATATCCATGGAGTAGGATACCTGGAGTACACCTGGACTACTGTACATGAAGTACAAAATGAATACTACACATGGAGCATATCTGAGACACTGTACGTAGAGTACACGTGAAATACCGTACATAGAGTATAACTAAGACACTGTAAATGGGGTACATATGGAATGCTGTACATGGAGCTGGTGGAAATTTTATGGAATGATCGATACTGGTGTCGCTTGTCTGACATGATCGAAGAAATAATTTTATTTAAACGGTAGTAAACTGATCTGAAATAAATAACATGATAGGCTGACAATTCCTGCGTCGACTTACTGCTAGTTGTTTTGAGGCTGAAAAAGTATGATATAATCGAAGCCCCAACAGTGGTCAGCATGAAGCATGATTAATGAAGGTCAATCATGATTTATCATGAAAACGGATTTTACTGAAGTTCTTGTGTATCTTAACATGAAGGCATCATTACTTTGTGGAAAACATAATCCTCGTAAGGAGACATGAAACTGAGTCATCATGTAGATGACATCAACGTGAGGGTATGAAAATTTGACTGTTACAAGGAACATAAAAAAAATCAAATCAACTGAGGTGTAATATCAACTGATGTGGACGGCTATGGTTCAATTCACAGAATTCAAAGAAGAAATCATGAGACTAAGTATGGGCTATTCTGGTTCGATCCATACTGGTCAAAATTTTCTGAGAACTGTCATGTATAGGAATTTATAATCTCGGACTAAATATGGATGGCTGTAGTTCAATCCATACTTGTCAAAATTTATGAAATGTCCTGATATGACAAGGGTGAACAACTGTGGATCAGTTCACAAAACATCATTTGACTGAAAAGCATGAACTTTGTCTTGAGAAATGGTGAACGTTTATGGCTGGTTCACCAAGTGATATTTGACTGAAAACATGAATCTGTCACGAGTAAGGGTAAACGCCTATGGTCGGTTTACCAATACAAAATTTGAACGACAAGGGTGAACGCCTATGGTCAGCTCACCAAAACGAAAATTCGTTAAAAGCACATGCGACTAAATAGGGCTAGTTATGTACCAACCTTTTTCTTAGTCAAAAATTTAAGAAAACTGACTGATTAATTGAAGAAAACTGACTGAATAATCCATGAGAAACATGAAAGATAACAACGCCAAAATCTGGGAAGTTTCCTGGTGACTACCCACTAGTCACAGGTCAAGTTTTAGAGCCTACAGGTCGAACCTTGCGCTCTGATAAGTGGACCGTTACGTGTATTTATGGCGTGTCATCAAAACATAAGGTAAATGTCCTAAAACATTAACTGACCATAAAGGAAATACCGGAATCAAACATTGACAATCCAAACATAAGCCCAAAACATGAAAAATAAAATACTGAATGAAAGGACCAAACAATGTCCAAATAAGCAGAATAATACAAGAATGCATAAAGTAAGAAGTCTGGATAGCTCCCATCCAAATGCACATGCTCTTAGAATCCTAAAAGCATCCTGATGTACCTGCCGTTAGAACATGAAAGGAACTACGGCTGAGCATAACGCTCAGTGAACGGATATAAAGCATGATAGGGAATTACTAAAATAAAACAGATGATAAAATACTGGAGCTGTAATACTGATAAGTAAAGATTGTAGCGGAAATCTGTGTATAAATCTGTAAAGCCTGATTTATAAATAATAAAGCTGAACTGTTATCTGTTAAATCTGAAAACATGCATTTTCTGTAATTTAATTGCCAGAGCTTATATAGGTCATGTGCTGTAACAATGTTGCATGAATAACTGGAGGGGTGACCTCGTCATGCTATAGAGGGGTGACCTCTAAATAACTGTGCTGGGTGGAGGGATCAGCTCCAATGTGAAGGATGTAGAGCACACACCACATTCAGCTGCTAAACTGTAAACTGTAGCCTAGGATGCATCCATACGCCGCACTAATAATACTGATAAAATGGCCAAGCTGAGCTGAGTGGAACGATGCAGGATATCACTCTCCTGCATGTGAGTCACGACACCGGTGCCTCTAGTGCCGTGGTTACGGTACCTCCGTAACTAGTACATAAACTAATCATGCTTGTATATAATGCTCAGGCAATTTATTTAATTCTTAACATGATTACTGATAAGTTTAAACATATACTGGGGAAAACATTTGACTGCAGATGGGGAATCCTAATCATGCATATAAAAGAAATCCTTACTGAAAGGACGGAAAATCCGTACCTCGTGTCCCGAAATGAAACAAGACTGAAAGCTGAAGATCTACTCCGACTTCACGGTTACTACATAAATTAACGGACGCGTAAATAAGTTGACTGATGTTTATTTATTTTACTGCTCTTGACTGTTTTCGTTGGATTAAAGTTCTTGAAATAATGACCGTATACAATCTGATAAGTTCTTATTGTTTGAAACATTGCAGATTAAACATATTATGTGCTCCTGATTACTGTGTAATATCTGTCTAATAAAATAATATTACTATAAATAGTAACCTGCTTTAAATAGCTTTAAATAGAAAGTTTCTAAATTTAGGAAGGTCTACAAATTCGTTTCTTTTAAAAATATTAATTAAATCACGTTTTAAAAATAATACAAGGTAAAACAATATCGATTTAATTTTACTAAATAAATTAATAAAATTAACTATTAAATAAATCTTTAATCAAGCTCGTTGTAAAATGATTTAATTATAATAATAATTTTCTCACGTTTATAATTACAAGCTATCTCGAAAACTCGTGCTAAAACTCTCCCGAGACACCCACGTCTCGGTTTATCCAAAACGACTCTATACGTGACCCCCTTAATATTCATATATTTTCCACTGTTAATATAATGTTCCCACTGTAAATATAATGTTCCCACTGTTTTCACTGTTAGTTCCCCCTGCTGGTCGAGTTCCCCCCGCTAGTGCAGTGGTTACCACTGCTAATGTAGTGGTTCCCACTGCTAATGCAGTGGTTCCCACTGCTTTCACTTCTGGCAGACCCAAACGCCCCCTTATTGCCTGATAATCCCAAACAGCCCCTTGTTGCTGCGTCTTTCTCACTGTTTTCGTTAACCAAACCCCCTGGTGGGCTCCTTAATGTGTTGGAACAAGAGTGACACACCGAGACACTAGTGTGTCTCGGCTTCCGTGCAAACCCACCAAAACCGACCCCGAAACTAACCATTTCGATTAATATATTTTCCTTTTTAATTAAAACAGTTTTTACTACATTACATAATACATGTTTTCGTGTTCTAGATAAATGAACAAAAAGGAAGAATTACCTTGATAAGAGATTAGGGAGAGAATCCCGTCTGCCCACGATTTACAAGCTACAACCGATTTTTTTTTTTTTTTTTGAACTGGCGGCATACAAACAACAAAACCCTACTTGGTTTTGTGTTACTGTTCGTGAGAAAAAGAAAGGGGGGGTTACCCCGTTTGTTTTATTTATTGAAATGGGCCTAAGCCCAAATTTTCTTTTTCTTTGTTTTCTTTTAAACCGGCCTAAGCCCTTTTATACTCTTTCGCGTTTTCGTTTCACTTCGTTAATACACATTTAATTTGCGTGTTCGTCTTTTTTATAAATCTCGTCATGTATTTATTTATTATACTGAAAATAATTTACAGACGTAATGCTGAATAATTGTTACTTACATAATACTTGACTAATTACTATTAATTAATTTTCTGAAATAATTAACTACGTAACGTTTTAAATAAGACCGAGGCTGCGTAATTGCGTTTAATTATTTCTGTATAATAACAATACATACATAATATTTTCTGGAACTTAATAATTATTTTCTGAATAAACTGTAATATTTATAGTATTTAAATAAACTGGGATTGCGTATTTAATTTCTGCGTTTATATCTCCGTCTAATAATTAATACCTATATAGTTTATTAAAATTAAACTGCGTATTTAAATATTCTGATTTTTAAATACGGGTTTTACACATCATGAGTATCATCTTTGTCTTCAAACTATGATCTTCTTGTGTCTTCTAAACATTCACTTATCTTTGCAGCATCAGTTATTGTCTTCTTGAGTTTAGTCTTTGAACTCTTAATCATGAACCTTTGTCTTGATTTGATGAGACAAAACCTTCTAAGTATTTTTCTTTGAATACTTCTTTGCTTGCAATCTTCATACCTGAAATAAAACAGTTAACAATAAACACCAATCTGTATTGGCTTCATAAAATTTAGCAAATCACCAGCTATCAACAGATTTGATAAATTCTTTACCAGTTAGCCGTACACTCAGGAATAGCCAATACTTTATTCACAAAGAATAAGGTGTAATGAAAACCTTACAATTTTTGGTAAATTGTCAACCATCAACGGATTTGATGATGTCTTTACCTAGTACTGTTTGTCTAGGACTAGCCAACTCTTTGTCTCGAAACAAGGTGAGTTAGAACCATTTAGTTTTTAGCAAACTATCAGCTTTCAACGGATTTTATAAGTCTTTACCACAAACCGTTTGCTTATGGACTAGCCAGTTCTTATGTGTGTTAGACATGGTGAACTGAGAACCATTTGTGAACTGTGACTAAAAGTCAAACACTTAAGGCTCTTTCTCAGCTTCTTCCTCATCTTTCAAATCCTTGATTAGTTGTTTAACAATTTTGATCAACTCCAAAGCATTAGCAGATTCTTCTGTAACTTCCAATTGTTGTTCTAACATCCTTTCCAACAATTTTCTTTTGAAAGGGTAAGTTTTCTCTTGCAGCATATAGTATGTAACATCATCTACATCCAAAATATGCAATCCACATAACCTGTAATATCTCCAGTAACTAGGAACCTGATTCTCTAATTCCTTCAATATTTCTTGATCATAATTGTGTGGCTCATACATAAAGAGAAATTCCCAGTATAATAGTTATACTTCAGTTTTACCTGCACTGGCTTCTTGAACTAACATTGAAAGATCTTGAATATCTTGTCTGTCAAGAATGTGAAGAATATCCTCCAATAGTCTGAATACCCTTGTTGTACCATCAGTTCTCTGAATTCCATGAGCTTCAAGTCCTTGATCTATAAAGTAAATCCATTTAGCAATGGATGCTCTCTTTCCAAAAATATCTGTATCAATACATTGATCTTCAAATTTTACAATCTTCCAAGTACTTCTTCAAGCTCTCATCATCATCACTATCCTCTGCTGTTGATTTAGCTCTCTTTGCTTTCTTCTTTGTCTTTGTTGACCTTTTCCTTTTGACACCCTTGGAAATTCCCTCAAGTTTTGTTGAACCTTCTTCCAAGTTTGTATGTATCGTCTCCTCAGTATGTACTGTTGACTGTGTATGTACTGCTTGTACATTTTCAGTCTGAGCAATAACTTGAGTTTCAACTCCTGTATTCATTCTTTGAGCAGTCTCTTCCTCCCTTGAACTTACCTTCCCCTTTCTATTCTTCCTCACATAAGTGGTCCTGATAGGTGGAGATGTGTTTTAGGTTCAACAGTACTTGGCTCAATTCTAGGAGTACTACCACATTGCCTTTGTTGTTGCAGATGTCTCTTAAACTCTTCAACAACTTTTCTATCTGCTTCAGATCCAATCTTAACAAAATTCAATTCAGTCCTCTAATTTTGCTCATACAAAGTCTTGATTTCTTCAAAATTCTTCTTGACCAGCTGAATATGAGTAAATACCTTAACTTTCTTAAGAAAGTTCATCATCTGATTTCTAATCTACATAGTAGTTGGAGGCTTAATCTTTTTTTTCGTTCTCTTTTCAGCAAAGAATCTTTGTTGCTCCCTTACCAGATCATCAATCAATTTTGATTTCCCTTCTTCATCATATGCATCTCTCTCTTTAGCTATCAATGAGTCTACAAGAAGCTCACTTGCATGTAATTCAGCTTGAATCCTGTCATACTCTTGTATGTTCCATTCTTGTTGTATTCTTTTAGCTTCTAGCAAATCCTGCTTTGCTGCAAGTTCTTCCTGTAATTTGATTAAATCTATACATGACTTTGCTTCTTCCCCTTATCCTGTGGATCAATCTTAGGTAGCTTCTTCTTCAGCTTGGTAGATCTTTCCTCATTAGCTTGCCATTGAATAACTATTCCTTTATTAGGGTGTGAAGCTTTAACTTTCTTACCTTGAATTTGATTCTTTTTGGCAAGAACTTCTTGTTGTGTCTTTTTCTCTGCCTCTGCTTGTTTAGTCTTCTCAACTAAATTCTTCTTTCTTAAATCAAGCAACAATTGGGCTAAAGTCTCATCTTCTCCAATAGGAGTTTGACTTTCTAGTGAAGGATGATCACCAGCGGTACTTGCAATCGGCTTAGTTGGCTTAACAGTACTTGGGTCTTCAACAATGTCAGCAGTACTTGCAGTCGGCTTAGTTGGCTTAGCAGTACTTGGATCTTCAACAATGTTGATTTCACCAGTATTAGACACACTTGTTTCTTCAATCACTTGTGTATCCCCAGATACTCTTTCTTCCATGGAAGCCATCATTTCAACTTGCACCTCTTCAGTCTTGTCTGATTCATTGCTCATTCTTGATCTAGACAGTACTTGCAAAGTCTGTTTCCTTTGAAACCATACTTGTCTTTGTGGTGATGGAGTTGAATATAAAGGAAATTGAATAGTAATTTCCTCCAACTTCTCATAGAAAGCACTCTAATTTTTTTGAAGTGGTGATTGAGGTGGTGGTGCTGGCTGAGTTACCAAAAATTTTTCAACTTGTGGCTCCTCATGAGTAGGCTGTGGTTCTTCATGCTGAATCTCCATATTTGAAGGTCCATCCACACCAGTCTCTAAACTAGTTCCATCTTCATAAGTCCCCATGACATCTTCATCCAATTCAAAATTGATGTCATTTCCAGAGATCCTTGTCTGATTATCAGAAGAAGGTGGTTGTCCTTCATAATTCCTCCCCTGTTTGGTTGCATTTAGTTGCATTTTCTTGTGGTTCCTGAATCTTTGCTTCTTGATTCCAGACTTCTGAATAGATCTATGTTGCCTCATCCAAGGTGACACTTTGGTCCTTAACTTGATTAGGCTAGCTTCCAATTCAGCAATTTTCTTGTCTTGAACAAGCTTTTCTTTCTGCAACACCTATACCTGTTGGGACAAACTTGTACACAGAGCAGTTAAATTGGCAACATCCACCACCTCTGGTGCTTGTGCTTGTGGTGAACCACTAGCAGCAATAGAAGCAGCAGGTGTGTGGATCATCTCATCAGTGTTTGGTGGAACACCAACATTGTGAGAAGAAGATTGTGAATCTTCTAGGGAATGGGAACTCTGGTGAGAAGGAGTTTGCTGAGAAGCACTAGCATTGCTAGGTTCCTCACCTTCTTGATTGGCAGGTTGGGCTAACATATGAGCAAACAATGGTGTTACTGTTCCTGTAAAGGCATTGCCTTGTTTGGTCAAGAAAGAGAAAGTTCTCTTTGTGAATGTAGGAACATCCCATGTATCAGTTAACTCTGGTAGGTTAGGTATTTGGTCACTAACTAAAGTCTGAATGAATCTAGGATACATTAAAAACTTCTTAGTCCCTTCCAAATTCCTAGTCATGCCTTCAAAAATTAATTTTGAAAAATTAAAAACCCTGTTATTTGCTAGACAAACACCAGCTGATGCCAATGCAACAGGTATTTGATAAAAAGATGTACTTTTAGAACTTAAACAGTGAATAATAGCATGAAAAAGCAATTTCCATTGAGGTGAAAATAAAGCTTTAAAGAAAGTAAGACTTTCCCTACTACCTCCATAGCCCATGGCTGCAAGGCCATCATGAATCTCTGTATTATTAAGCATACGAAGTACATTTTCATCATTTAATCTCAAACTCGCTCGTAGCAGTACCTCAGTTACATATATGTTCTTATGAGTGACCCTAGCCTTAATGCAAGTTTGACCAAACCGAGTACCTAATACAGCAGTATCCCAAAATTGTTCAACAATAGAAATAGAGACAACTGGACTTACAGTGAGTGCAAAGAAAACATGACTTCGAGATAGGAAACCAAGCATCTCATGGAAACCAAGAGAGTCATCATTCGTATCAAGATTCGCAACCAAATTATGCTTAGAGATTACTTGTAAAACAGCCATTAGTATTTTTGATGATCGTAAAATTAGAGAGAAGGTTATAAAATCAAGAGATAAAAACAAAAGATTAGGTGAATCAATTGTGTAATTGGAGTAAGTATTTAAGTAAAAAACAAACCCAAGCGCGAAGAAACCGCCAAAAATTACAAAAGAGACCCTTAACGATACAACGGACATGTAGCGGTACATGGAACATAAGCGGTACTTAAATTTGTTCTAGCGGTACTTCGAGTGACAACGGTACCTCACAATATTGACCAGTTCATGCTTTCCACTAACAATGTAACCTCTTTTATCTTATTCTGTTAACCTGCAATTATATCAAAAACACAAAACATAGACTATACAATAAAAATTATAAAATTTTTTACAGCTATTACCTCCCCTCAACATATGCAGCATGTTATTGGTTGAGCAAACCAATGTGTGTCACCAAGAATTCAAACCTCTTTGCATCAAATGCCTTGGTCAACAAATCAACTACATTGTTGTCTGTATGAATCTTCAAGACTTGAATAAGCTTTTTGTCATAAGCATCTCTTATAAAGTGATGTCTTATTTCAGTATGCTTTGTCTTGGAGTGAAATACTGTGACAATCCGTCAATTTATGGTTGATATTTTATTCTCAAATATTATTTGAAAATATTATTTTAATGTTACAATATGAACTCACTTATTTTTGGGAAGAAATTTAGATTTACGTCTTGAAGTAGCATCGACTACGTTTAAACCGGAGGATTCTACGTCACGTGCTTACGTTTACATACACCGTCTTTGGTGACAGTCCGACATTTCAGAAAATAAAGTTATTTGTGAATATTATTTTGGAGTTTTAAATTTGTGTTGGTTCATAAACTCACAAATTTACGAGAAGAGATTAGGACTTACGATTTTATTTTAACGTCCTTTACGACTAAACCGGAAACCTTAGGATTACGTATTTACGTTTTCGAACTCCGTTTTTGATGAAACAATTTTTATTGGATTCGTTTTGTGACGTTGATTCATAATTTATAAAAACATTTTTCGTAAAACGACCTGAGGGCACGCAAATCGAGGAAACTAGAATCGAGGAGTACCCGTAAATAAATGGGATGAGACAAGTGGGACACTTGTCCCACCCCACTCCAAAAACCGGCCTTAAGTTAGCTACATACACATGAGGTGTCAAAACCTCATCAAACAAGTATTACACTTGTTATGTTTAGCTTAACTAGTAAGCTTATCAAACACAAAACCATCAAACATTACCATTCCACTCATTCCACCATGCAAACAACTACACAAACTCTCTCTCTCTAGCAAAAGGTGTCGTCCCATATCTCTCCCAAAAACACCCTTTGATCTTGATTCAACCATGAAACTATATGTTATGCTTGCATATGTTGAAGCCCTTTCAAAACCCTATTGATTGGTGGTACTTATGACATCCATGGAGGAGTTTTCATGGTGTCATGAGGCTGATTTTCCACAAGGAGTTGATGAAGATTGGAGTTCTTGAAGATGGTGTTGGCTAAGCACAAGTTTCTCCATCAAAAACCATGCCAAACTCATAACCTACATCAAGTTGGTGGTATAAAGATTGTCCTCCTCAACTTCTTGTTATTTTTGATTATGTAAACATGTATTTTATTTCCTATTGTATATATTTATGATGATTATATGATGATAAAAATGTTATGTGGGGATTTGTTGTTGATAATCATGGATAAAAAGGTGAAAAACCATAACAAACAAGGTTAAAACCTTGGTTAAATTTGATGGCTGTATAAAACAGTAAAGAAGTAATTCATAAACTCATAAAATGATGAAGTAGAATGGATTTATAGTAAGCTATGGGTCTTTTACACATGTGAGAGTTGGCCATGCAATGGAATCAAAATAATGAGTGAGATATGATCAAAACAAGTTTAGGGTATAAATCTGAAGTTACTGTTTTGGACGATTTTTAGAAAATATTTAGAAGATGATTCAACAGTAGCTATAGAGGAGTTAAATGTATCACATATCATGTAGTTTATGTGATAAAAATTTGAGCTTCTATCTCCATATAGAACTCAAGATATGGCAGTTTTGGTGAAGATTAAGTTAAAAATCGGATTTTTGGAAATTAAAGAATAATACTATTATATAAGCACTCACATTTTAATATATAAAATATAAAATAAAAACCCACTAACTTATAAAACTTATTTATATAAATATATATAAAAGGTTAATCAAATGGATAAATTATATAATTGGTGGTGAAATAATGTTTATAAGTAATAAAAACAATAAACTTGATTTTTACGACTTTTTCGGCTATTGCCGTAAAATTAACGTTTTTGTTAAATAAAACTTAGATGGTTGGACCCGTCTAATGAAAACTTTATAAAACTTATATACTGATATATAGACATGTATACAAGTAAAAACCGATAAAACCCGAACTATAGGGCATACGAACATTGACAAGTTAAATAAACATATTGGACTAATAAATGGACTAAATAGGATAAAAACTTGTAAAAAGAATCTATTCGGCTTAACCCATTTAGGCCCAACTTGTAAAGTATACATACTGATAATATAGGTACAAAATGGATTAAAATAAGTTAAATAACTTATAATAAGCTTATTGGACTTAAGACACGTAAACGGGTAAAACTAATAAACTATTATAAAAGTTATCGACATATAACACTAAAAGGAGTAAACGAGAATATGTAAACACACTTGATCATCATATATATATAATCATCATATGTATACATAATTGTTATTTTTATAAAGTCATTGGACAAACGTCTAAGACCGATTATTATTTGTCTAGGTTTCCGTGATTGAAGCACGTACCGTACGTCCGAATTGCCGATAACCCGCCTTCCCACATCAACGTGAGTTCATAGCCTCGCACTCTTTTAAATGTTTTTATAAATGTTTTATAAACCCGTGAGGGAGATAACATGTTAGTTTTTATAAAATTAGGACACCATTTGTCCCGATTGTTTGTTTATTGATTTTGGACCCGAATGATTGAATGACCCGATTGTATGACCCGATAAATGATTAATGGACCCGATAGATGAAATCAAATGGATTATTAAAGTTAGGTTATGTCACTAAAAGTCCCATTAGCATGAATTGTGAACTACCGGGTGTTGGTAGACGCTTATGCATTTAATAGTACTATTTGGGGATGATCACCCCAGTTCGCGCCTTGACGGTTGATCCCCGTCGTGCCACATTGATTGGTAAGCGAATTTATGTATGAGAAGATTTCAATAGCGTGACCTTTGTGACGACACGCTACTTTAGATGGGCAAAATTTGTATCGGGTTAGCTACCCGTTGTTGGTTTAGTAAGGTAACAATGTCATGCGGCTTATAATAATCCGAATTAACAAAATAATAATAGACGCTCCGAATTACGATGTATTGCCTGACTAGCAATACAGGGTCATACTATTGATATTATGATTGTATTTTGTTTTCATAACCATATTCATATAATGATTTTTATTTGATTTTATACAACGTCATAAGACGTATTGTATGATGTTTTTACGACATTGGCTCGTATAATAATTTCTAAGGCAAATGCCTATATTATGATTTTCGATAAGGATTTGTATAAAATGACTTTGGCTATTTTATGGCCTATTACAAAGATTTGTATAAAATAATTTTGGCTATTTTACGGCCTATTACAATGATTTGTATGAATTGATTTTTGGTACTAATTATTTTTTTTACCAAAGTTATACTGATGGAATTTACTAAACTCTATGAATTCACTCGGCGTTATCGCTGACCTTTTCTTTTAACATGTCTTATCTCAGGTACTTGAAGGTAATTCTCGGGAAGACAACAAGAATTCATGGCCCGCACCTAAACAATATTTTCCATTCAAATATTTTGTAAAACTTTGTATGAAATAATATGACTTGGGACCGATGTAACTTTGATATTTATGAATGGAAATGCTTTATAAATAAACGACGCAATTTTTATGCGTTGTCTATGATGTGAGTAATGTGCTATCCCGTAACACCAACTAGTCTTCCGCTTTATTGAGTTGTACAAATTTGGGGGTGTTACAGTTTGGTACCAGAGCTCTCGTTATAGAGAACGAAAGATTTTTAAAACCAAGGTTTTGAATAAAACATTTCAAAATCTTTTAACTATAAACATTTTTCTAAAATGTCTAAAAATCTTTTGACTATAACGGTGCCGAAGAATTCCCGAATTACCGACAAGGCCAAGACTGAGAAGTGTTATTTTAATATATATATAACTTGGATTATATATATATGTGATGTAATTTTATTACATGATTGTTTGATGATTATTTTGATATTTATACGAGGTATTTATACGACGTAGATTGTCACAATATACCCTAAATCCCCTAGTAAATTAATCGAAGCTATTCTCGTAGGAATTCTAGCTATCCTAGATCTAAACCAAGTTGTGGATATTTTATGATCCCAACAAAATGGTTGATATTCGTAGAAATATAGATATTAGTTGATTGCGATATTGAAAAAGAATTGGCGAGATTAAATCTGATATCGATGTCATGACGATCTTTCCTTATAGAGTGGAGTTTGACAAAACGTTACCACCTAGAAAGATGTCATCTGATTCGTTGTCACCCAATTCTTAAATTGAAATCGAAAGGGTGAATGTTGCACTTGAGGCTGTTATTGGAACCATTACCCAAAAGCCTCATGCCACTAATACCTTTCCGAGAAGTCTAGTTGAATGATCAAGTCATTTCATATTAATGACTCATTTGATAATTGTTGTTGTAAGAGCTAATAGGATTGGAAATTTTTGATTCATATTGAGATTGTATTGCCTTTACAAGGCCGAAGAATAAGATTGAAAGTGTTGGAATATGAGGTAGGATATCGAATTGAGCATAAGTTGATTGAAACTTGAATAAAGTAAAATTTAACTTGTATGGAATATGAGATTGATAAGAGGAAGTCTTTAAGTTTTGTTACTGAATTATATAGTTTTAAATGATTGTTAGTTTGTGTTAAGGGTTGTTCCTAGGCCATTGTCCACTAATGAGGATGCCCAGTGTCCAAGAAGTAAATTGAAGAAATCTTCTTCTAAATTGGGACCGATGGATCTTCTAGGACAGGTGGGACACCTAATGACTCTTGTAGATTAGTATTCATTGTGGTATCTTTTAAGAATCCCTAACTTAACTGAGATATCAGTTGGTAGGATGAGTTCTGAGAATTGTATGACATAGTGACACGTAATGTGTTACGGTACAATTTTGACTTGTTTGTGATTAATAAAAAGACTACCTTTGATTGCTAAATTCTACATGTATCGATGTTATCTATCTTTTCTTGCTTGTCTCTAATGCTCGCATTAGTGATGCAACCATTGAACAAGTACTCATCTTGAATCGAGTTACGTTGTGAATTATTCTTTTGAGTGCCATCGAGATCATGAACCTCATGATTAATTGGCTAAGCTCATTTCCTATTGTATTGTAGTTAAGTTCTTGGTGAACAACTCTTCATCACTTTTCTGCAGATCACTCATTGTTTTTATAAAGTTAAAACAGTATCCCTTGAGGAAAATTGAATTTTCATCACTATATGGATTATTTAAAGTGAGATTTATAAGTGATTGTTATCGAAATGAGGTTGTTTATAAAACACCTTGGAAAAACTTAATGGTTTTCATAACAAGGAAGATCTTTGTAAATTTATTTTGATTCTTATTTAAGAATTAAGCATGAAAATGTTTTTATTATAAACATAATGATAAAATCTTGACGAACTGAGAATTGCATCGTTAATCTTGAAATTGTATATAGTTGCGCGCCTACATACAATTTAGAATGGACCATGCGAGACTGATTAGTAGTCACCATAAAACTAATGAATAAACACTACATTTTCTTTGAAGATTGTGAAAGATTAAAATTTATGAGATCTGCAAGAAGTGAAAAATAAGGACATAGTGTTAGGGACACCTACATATGTGCCTGTAGCATCTATTCTTCTGAGTCGAATTTACTCATCTGTGGAAATTGTCTTATTTGACGATTGACAATTCTTTCTTGTCCAATTCTCTCGTAGTGAGATTCTTAGGAAAAGTATCTGATTACCGAGTGTTGATACCCGACTGGATGTATCGACGTTCCTATCATTTCTTTTGATTTGGTTTCATTTGAATGACCTGGGTAACGATCCGAGGAGCTTTCGAATGCGTACTCAAATTATGAAAACATGGGATATATTCATATTCGTTAAATGTTTTCGTCTGTATCTGATTTGAAATTCTCTCGCGTAGATTATGCGTTGACCTTACTCTTTTAATAGTAATTGTGTCTCCATATATCCCTGAATTTGTGAAGGATTATGAATTATTATTAGTCTTTTGAGAAGTTCACATCTTATCGACGGCAATAAAACTAAAAAGTTGACAGTGCCAGTAGAATGGATTGATTGATTATGACATGACAAAATTGTCTTAATTGATGGGAACTCGAGTAGAATTCCCCTAAAAGATAAGATGTTGATTATCAAAAGTGAACTAAATAATTCTTGACGGATGATCATATCCTGTATTTAGACTTGAGATTATATTGTGATTGGTTGTGAATTAGTCATAGATATTGTAATCTAGAAGAAGTTAATATGAATCTATAAAAAGATGTTTCGGTTATCTGAAACTTTAGGAAGTGTTTGTTGATGAATTACCTAGACTTTTGCCATTAAGGCAAGTTAAATTTGGTATTGGTTATATTTCCGGTGCTGCACTTGTGACTTGTGCACTGTACGTCAGCACCATCTGAATTTAAGGAATTACCGTACAACTGAGAAAGTTTTCGGAGAAAGATTTTATTATACCAAGCCTGTCATCCTGAAGAGCTATGGTGTTATAATTCCTTATATTTATAGATTGCCCTGAATTGGCCGAACAATTAAAAATTGTACCTTGAATATTTAACATAAGACTTAAGACTTAATACTTTACATGATTTGACTATGTGATTAATAGATAATGGAAGCTATATTTACTTTTCAAAGATTAGAACCATTAACGCTTAGGGATTAAAAACTTAATCCTTTACATAAAATGACCATTGGATTAATAATGGTAAGATGTATGCATATAGACTCTTCAAATTAAGATCCCTTTTATGACTTTGAGTTATACTAAAAAGAAAGTGCAAATATATTTTGACAAATATTTTAATAAAGGATTTTAAGGGATTATTCCCTTATACACAAACCATTTAACTAAACTTCTGTTTAGGGGTAAATGTTTGTGTATACTTTTAGACAACTTACGAGGAATTAAGGAAACTATATAAAACATGACTTGAAATTTGAAACGATAATTTACGCTTTTCAAACTAAGGAAATTTTGAGCAAAGTATAAACAAAGATTATTCAAACATTTACGAATCCTACTAATTATTTTTGATAGATCAACAAAAATCTTGATTAATTAAATTCAAATTTATTTTGAACATTTTATATAATTGGTCGAACTAAGAAATTTAAAACTTTTACGCTTCATAAAAAAAAATAAAAATAAAAATAACTAATAATTATTTAATTAATTATGATAATTATCGACGTTTTAGACGACGGATTGAGTAAAACGGATAAAAATGATAGATGAGACGAAACTGAAAATTAGAAAATATGAAGAAAGAATTTTGAATAAATACGGTTATGATATTTATTTCATCAGGAAGGTGAACGTAATTACTGACGCATAACATAGAAAGAATATCTGAGTGAATTATGGACACGATAATCACATCATCATGAGAAGTGAATATAGATACTGACGTATTATATAAAAAGGATAAAGAACCAGTTAGGACATGTTCCTTAATAATGAAGGTACAAAATAATTTGCCGAACGATATAAAAACAAACAATGTTTGTAAAAAGGATAATATAGATAATAAAAGGGATTCGCGGCTAATGTGAACCATTAGATTTGAGAAGCCGATAACGTTAAATGTATAAAAGGCCACTTGTGGTTGCCTAAATATGGAGGATTGTGAGATATAGTTATGTTGGAATTTATAAGTATAAGTATTATATGTATGTCATTTTTGACTAAAAGTATCTTTGTCTAAAGAAGTTGTACTAATGGCAATTATGAAGGCAAACATCGCCTCATACATTAGTAAACGTTTAGCTATTGCAAAGGTCATCATCTGAATTTGATTCGATTTGGGTCATCGTCGACAGACTGACCAAATCTGCTAATATCATTCTCGTTAATGATAGAATCTTGATGAAGAAATAGACTCTTTTTATTTAAAAGAGTTATGTAAACATAGTGTGCCTGTATCGATCATCTATATATCAAGATCCTAGCTTCGCATCGAATTTCTAGAGATTTGCTCAGAAATCATTGAGAACGAACCTTGATGAGAGTACTATGTACCACCCCAAATCGAAGGGACGAGGTAAAGTAACGATACAAAATACTATAAGCGCTGTTCTATGTTTGAATGATTGACCTTTGGTAATAGACCGTATAATCGTTTTCCTTTGGAGAGATTATCATTGATAATTATCGTATTAGGATTGAGATCGAATCTTGTTAGAATCTAAATCTTAGAGCATCTGTAAGCAAGAGTTGAGATGAAGACACCCGACATACATCCGTTGTGAGTTGGACATGTCTTTTAGGCTTAAGGTTTCCTATGATGGCGAACCTATCCTTGCAAAATACCTGACCCGCGAGATCTGAAATGATTGTTGAAACTAGGATTTGATTATTGAATGCCGGTAGTGGGAAAGAGGTTATGTGAATGTGAAATGTAGATCTGAAGTGCCAAATGGGTAGCGAAGTTATGCCACAATTTTTAACCTTGGAAAAACGAATTCATGATCTGACAAATCATGGGATATAAGTCCCCGTTGTTTGGGACCATTAAGATGATGAAAAAGTTGGGATTGAAAGGCATACAAGCTGGATCTATCCTAGGACTTCAAAGACTGCGTGAATTATGTTTCGTAAATCGAACTTGATGGAATATCTATCAAGTGAAAATCTGATTATTCTTAGTAGAGCTTAGATCGGCGAAAAGTTGCATTCATCAGAAACCCGTGAATATCATGGATAGAGAAAGTAAGTCAACATTTAGCCTGATCTTATTCCCGTAGTTATGTTTGCTGAAACTCGCGTATTGTAATGAATTGTACTTGTGAGAAAAGACCGAGTGTGGAGGAATACCCACATGGCTTTAACTCTATAAGAAGCGAGTAGTAAGGTAAGATGATCTTTGAGGACAAAGATCCTGTTTAGGGGTAAATGCTGTGACAATCCGTCAATTTATGGTTGATATTTTATTCTCAAATATTATTTGAAAATATTATTTTAATGTTACAATATGAACTCACTTATTTTTGGGAAGAAATTTGGATTTACGTCTTGAAGTAGCATCGACTACGTTTAAACCGGAGGATTCTACGTCACGTGCTTACGTTTACATACACCGTCTTTGGTGACAGTCCGACATTTCAGAAAATAAAGTTATTTGTGAATATTATTTTGGAGTTTTAAATTTGTGTTGGTTCATAAACTCACAAATTTACGTGAAGAGATTAGGACTTACGATTTTATTTTAACGTCCTTTACGACTAAACCGGAAACCTTAGGATTACGTATTTACGTTTTCGAACTCCGTTTTTAATGAAACAATTTTTATTGGATTCGTTTTGTGACGTTGATTCATAATTTATAAAAACATTTTTCGTAAAACGACCCGAGGGCACGCAAATCGAGGAAACTAGAATCGAGGAGTACCCGTAAATAAATGGGATGAGACAAGTGGGACACTTGTCCCACCCCACTCCAAAAACCGGCCTTAAGTTAGCTACATACACATGAGGTGTCAAAACCTCATCAAACAAGTATTACACTTGTTATGTTTAGCTTAACTAGTAAGCTTATCAAACACAAAACCATCAAACATTACCATTCCACTCATTCCACCATGCAAACAACTACACAAACTCTCTCTCTCTAGCAAAAGGTGCCGTCCCATATCTCTCCCAAAAACACCCTTTGATCTTGATTCAACAATGAAACCATATGTTATACTTGCATATGTTGAAGCCCTATCAAAACCCTATTGATTGGTGGTACTTATAACATCCATGGAGGAGTTTTCATGGTGTCATGAGGCTGATTTTCCACAAGGAGTTGATGAAGATTGGAGTTCTTGAAGATGGTGTTGGCTAAGCACAAGTTTCTCCATCAAAAACCATGCCAAACTCATAACCTACATCAAGTTGGTGGTATAAAGATTGTCCTCCTCAACTTCTTGTTATTTTTGATTATGTAAACATGTATTTTATTTCCTATTGTATATATTTATGATGATTATATGATGATAAAAATGTTATGTGGGGATTTGTTGTTGATAATCATGGATAAAAAGGTGAAAAACCATAAGAAACAAGGTTAAAACCTTGGTTAAATTTGATGGCTATATAAAACAGTAAAGAAGTAAGTCATAAACTGATAAAATGATGAAGTAGAATGGATTTACAGTAAGCTATGGGTCTTGTACACATGTGAGAGTTGGCCATGCAATGGAATCAAAATAATGAGTGAGATATGATCAAAACAAGTTTAGGGTATAAATCTAAAGTTACTGTTTTGGACGATTTTTAGAAAATATTTAGAAGATGAGTCAACAGTAGCTATAAAAGAGTTAAATGTAGCACATATCATGTAGTTTATGTGATAAAAATTTGAGCTTTTATCTCCATATAGAACTCAAGATATGGCAGTTTTGGTGAAGATTAAGTTAAAAATCAGATTTTTGGAAATTAAAGAATAATACTATTATATAAGCACTCACATTTTAATATATAAAATGTAAAATAAAAACCCACTAACTTATAAAACTTATTTATATAAATATATATAAAAGGTTAATCAAATGGATAAATTATATAATTGGTGGTGAAATAATGTTTATAAGTAATAAAAAAAATAAACTTGATTTTTACGACTTTTTCGGCTATTGCCGTAAACTTAACGTTTTTGTTAAATAAAACTTAGATGGTTGGACCCGTCTAATGAAAACTTTATAAAACTTATATACTGATATATAGACATGTATACAAGTAAAAACCGATAAAACCCGAACTATAGGGCATACGGACATTGACAAGTTAAATAAACATATTGGACTAATAAATGGACTAAATAGGATAAAAACTTGTAAAAAGAATCTATTGGGCTTAACCCATTTAGGCCCAACTTGTAAAGTATACATACTGATAATATAGGTACAAAATGGATTAAAATAAGTTAAATAACTTATAATAAGCTTATTGGACTTAAGACACGTAAACGGGTAAAACTAGTAAACTAATATAAAAGTTATCGACATATAACACTAAAAGGAGTAAACGAGAATATGTAAACCCACTTGATCATCATATATATATAATCATCATATGTATACATACTTGTTATTTTTATAAAGTCATTGTACAAACGTCTAAGACCGATTATTATTTGTCTAGGTTTCCGTGATTGAAGCACGTACCGTACGTCCGAATTGCCGATAACCCGCCTTCCCACATCAACGTGAGTTCATAGCCTCGCACTCTTTTAAATGTTTTTATCAATGTTTTATAAACCCGCGAGGGAGATAACATGTTAGTTTTTATAAAATTAGGACACCATTTGTCCCGATTGTTTGTTTATTGATTTTGGACCCGAATGATTGAATGACCCGATTGTATGACCCGATAAATGATTAATGGACCCGATAGATGAAATCAAATGGATTATTAAAGTTAGGTTATGTCACTAAAAGTCCCATTAGCATGAATTGTGAACTACCGGGTGTTGGTAGACGCTTATGCATTTAATAGTACTATTTGGGGACGATCACCCCAGTTCGCGCCTTAACGGTTGATCCCCGTCGTGCCACATTGATTGGTAAGCGAATTTATGTATGAGAAGATTTCAATAGCGTGACCTTTGTGAAGACACGCTACTTTAGATGGGAAAAATTTGTATCGGGTTAGCTACCCGTTGTTGGTTTAGTAAGGTAACAATGTCATGCGGCTTATAATAATCCGAATTAACAAAATAATAATAGACGCTCCGAATTACGATGTATTGCCTGACTAGCAATACAGGGTCATACTATTGATATTATGATTGTATTTTGGTTTTCATAACCATATTCATATAATGATTTTTATTTGATTTTATACAACGTCATAAGACGTATTGTATGATGTTTTTACGACATTGGCTCGTATAATAATTTCTAAGGCAAATGCCTATATTATGATTTTCGATAAGGATTTGTATAAAATGACTTTGGCTATTTTATGGCCTATTACAAAGATTTGTATAAAATGATTTTGGCTATTTTACGGCCTATTACAATGATTTGTATGAATTGATTTTTGGTACTAATTATTTTTTTTACCAAAGTTATACTGATGGAATTTACTAAACTCTATGAATTCACTCGGCGTTATCGCTGACCTTTTCTTTTAACATGTCTTATCTCAGGTACTTGAAGGTAATTCTCGGAAGACAACAAGAATTCATGGCCCGCACCTAAACAATATTTTCCATTCAAATATTTTGTAAAACTTTGTATGAAATAATATGACTTGGGACCGATGTAACTTTGATATTTATGAATGGAAATGCTTTATAAATAAACGACGCGATTTTTATGTGTTGTCTATGATGTGAGTAATGTGCTATCCCGTAACACCAACTAATCTTCCGCTGTATTGAGTTGTACAAATTTGGGGGTGTTACAAATACTGGATCTTGACAATGCATATAGTACTTTCATTATCAATGTAAATCTTTGTGTTCATGAAGTTAAACCCATAGTCCAACAATTGATTTTGAATCCAAAGTAAAATTGTCCACAACAATGAGCAGCAGCTACATATTCAGCTTCAGTTGTCGAAGTAGCAACAATGGTTTGCTTCTTACACTGCCATGATATGAGTCTTCTGCCTAGGAATTGACAACCTCCTGTTGTAGATTTCCTATCATGATTAGCTCCAGCATAATCAATATCTGAGTAAGCTTCTAATTCAAAGGTGGAATCACTAGGATACCATAATCCTAAATTGGGTTGACTTTTAAGATATTTAAAAATCTTCTTCACAGCATGTAGATGTGACACCTTTGGATGAACTTGGAACCTTGAACAGGCAAACACATCAAACATTATATCTGGCCTTGAAGCAGTAAGGTACATCAATGAACCAATCATTGACCTATATAGATGAATGTCAACATCTTCTCCATGTTCATCTTTTGATAAAGATTTCTTAGCTTCAAAAGGTGTGCTTGTACTCCTTGTATCCATACATGAAAATTTCTTCAAGATTTCAGCAACATATTTATCTTGGCTGATAAATATTCCATCTTTCCTTTGTTTGACTTGCAGTCCCAAAAAGAAAGTTAGTTCTCCCATAGAACTCATTTGAAATCTTCCTTTCATCAAAGCTTCAAACTCTTCACACCATGTCTTCTTGGTAGAACCAAAAATGATGTCATCAACATAAACTTGAACTAGAATGATGTCCTTAGCATTCTTCTTGATGAACAGAGTTTTGTCAATGGTTCCTCTCCTATATCCATGTTCTAGCAGAAAATTAGATAGGTTGTATATCAGGCTCTTGGAGCTTGATGCAGACCATAAAGTGATTTGATAACCTTGTAGAATCTATTGGGGAATTTAGGATCTACAAAACCTGGAGGTTGTGAGACATATACCTCCTCTAAAATAGTACCATATAGAAAAGCACTTTTCACATCCATTTGATAGACTATAAATCCCATATATGATGCAAAGGCCAAAAATAACCTAATGGCTTCTATCCTTGCCACTGGTGCAAAAACCTCATCATAGTCTATCCCTTCTTCCTGTCTATAGACTTGAGCAACAAGTCTTGCCTTGTTCCTCAAAACAACCCCTCTTTCATCCTTCTTGTTCCTAAAGACCCATATAGTACCAATTACTCTTTTACCTGAGGGAAGATCCACAAGAATCCAAACCTTTTGTAGCTCAAATTGTGTTAATTCTTCTTGCATGGCATCTACCCAACTTTCTTCATCAAGAGCCTGAGAAATGTTTTTGGGTTCTACTTGAGATAAGAAACAGGAAAACAAACAATGGTGAATATCTTTATGATTTGTTCTCTGCTGACGTTTGACATAACTCACAAGTGCATGAGTTTCAATATTGGTTTGAAGTTGTCTTCTGGTTTGTACAGCAGATTTGGGATCTCCAATAATCTGTGTAGTAGGATGGTTGTTTTTGACTTTATGAGTGGGAATAGAACTGACTGGAATTTTTGTTTCCAAATTATTGAAATCAGTTACTGCACCCTGCTAATCATAGGAAGCTTTGTAGAAGATTCCTTCAGCTGGACTAGCATATAAGTTTTCATCGTCCAAGGCTTGTAAAATCTCTTCTAGTGAGTCAACAGATTTTGCAGATTTTGACTTAGCAGTACTTGCAGATGAAGTACCGCTAGGTGTAGTATGTACTACTGAGTGTTGTGACTCAAAAGATTCATCTCCTGAATGCTTATTAGCAGATGTATCATTCTTTTCTTGATCTTGAAGCCTCTGAAGCTCCTGTGAGGCTTGATCATCACTTGATGGCATGGTTTGTGATACTAGGATTTTTAGTCCAATTAATTAAGTTCGTTTTTCCTCGATTCGACTCGAATTTGATTTCCGGTTTAACGTATCGACTTAACTTTGTTTTTGGTAAAATCTCTTTTTGGTATTTTTTAAGCTAACTTAAATCAACTAATTAAAAGAAAACTATTTAAATTGACTATTTTAACTATTAATTTGAGAATAAATTTTAACTAATTAAAAAACTTAAAAACTTTTAATTAAAATCTATTTTTTAAACAAAACTTAATAAATTGAAAACTTATTTTAAATCTAAAATTTAAACGAGAATTGAAAACTACTTTTTAATCTATATAAAAGAAAACTATTTAAAATTATAAAAGAAATATAAAACTAATGTAAATTTATAAAAGTAAATAAAATTAAAATATTTTTTTATACTTTTTATATTTTATAAAAAAACAGAATTTAAATAAAACTTTTTAATTAATATAAATAAAACTAAACTTTAATTTAACTAATTTTAATTAAAATTAACTGCCAACAATTTACTATCCTATATTACTCTAATGTTGCAAATCAATTCATAAAAAGATGCCTAGAGTAATGGTTGGGGCGTTGGGTAGTTGAACGAAGGGTCTGGGGTTCGAATCACACCCCAGACAGAATTTGCTTAATATTTTTTTTTATGGAACTTGTTATTTGGACAGTAGAACCTCAGACTAATTGAGTCTGAGGTTTAAGCAGCACATAAAATAAGCTAAAAAAATAATAGACAATAAGCTGAACTCAAATAAGCAATGAACTAAATAAGCCAGAATGAACAATTAGCAATTCCTAAATACCCAATAAGCTGAATCTAATAATCTAGCTAAATGAAAAATAAGCTAACACAAATAAAGCTGATAACAAATAAGCTACTAATCAATAAGCTACTAAACACAGATATAAGCTACTACGAATACCCAAATTCAGACTCTATTAAGCAGATCGAAAGCAGACGTCAAATAAGCAGTTAAAAAAAACTTAACAATCCTAATTAAACAAATAACCAAAACGGAAATAACCAAACAAATAATCAAGTATTACCACTTAAGCAGATTTAACACTTCCCAAAAACAAACCGACTCAAAACTTCAATAAATCAAATAGCAGATTCAATTTAAACTTAATATCTAACCAAATAACAACCTAAACCAAACAATAATAACCATTGCAGATAAAAGCAAATTAATATTAAAAACAAACTTAACAAAAATAATTAAAAGAGATTGGGAGAACCTATTGTCAAAAACCTTTGTGCCGAAGGTGAGGCGCTGAGCCACCTTGTGAGTCGAAACAACACCAAACAAACACCACCTTGAATCGAACCAAAACAGCTACCCTCGTCTCGAACCAATAACATCAACAGTAAACTCTCGAACCAAATATCCAACCCGAATCAAAAATCTTCTACGAACAGTAACATTAAAACTTTCCCAATAGGGGAAAATTGTTTCCACTTTCTTCTTTATATTTTTTTTTATTTTTTTTTATAGATAATAACCACGAACAGTAAAGAAAAACAGGATTTAACTTCGACAAACAGTAATATGACTAGAAAATTAAAGATAAAATTTCGACAGAAAATTAAAAAGAGAATGAAATAATTAAAATTAACTTTTCATTAATTTAAATCAAGAGTACAATACTGGAAAAATTAAAATACAAATTTTAATCCTAAATCTATTTTACTAAAAATAAAAATAATAAAGAAAGGCACTCAAATTACATGATAGAGGGGGGTTTTTATAGGAGAACCCCCAGAAACCCTAATCTTGGCTTCGTTTGTAAGCAATCAATCTCAATCGTTGATTTGTTCATTCTTCTTCTCTCTCTTCTTTTCTTCTAATCCAGTGGCTGAAAATTGCCCTTGTAGCCATGTATTGCCCTCGTGGCACTTTGATGTGCTATTTGTGTTTCTTGATAGGTGATGTGGCTCAATTTTATTGGGGGAATGGGTGTATGAGCGTGTAGTAGCCAATCAAATAGGAGGGATTGGCCACGTCGGATGGAGGTTTTGAGGACCACATGGTGGATTGATCCGAAAACTTGGGGGTTTTATTCCTTATAGGTTGAATTAACCTATAAGGGTAAAAGCCCCATTTTTTTGATTGGTTAATTTTGCTGTAAAAATTAGGGTTTTTGGGAGGGAGATGTGCGTATATTGTGGAGAAGATGGAGTGGGTGAGAATTTACTTCGTATGTAACGAATGTGTGTTGGGAATGGGGTAAATAAAAGTTTAATTTATTTGGGGTGTGGGTAAAAGGAACACGTGTGGTAAGGTAGGTAGGGGTTCAGTGTGGTGAGTTGACTGGGTCAAGCAAAAACAAAAACAATGCAAACTTGTTTTCGTTTCTTACTTTCATCAAATGGGCTTAAGCCCAATTCTTCCAATTGTTTCAAAAAGTCCATCCGTATATATTAGAATTGGGTTTTTGATTGGGCTTTTGACTAATTAACAATAAATGTTTTCCAATTTTGGGCTTTTGGGCCCAATATCCATATGTGGGACCCACTTGGCCCGTTTTCTTGATAAATGATGAAATCCGCTAAAGTCGAGCTCGATTCTGACTTTCTTGATCATTTCTTCAATTTTAAGTGGACTTTAGCCGGTTGTCGTGATCTTGGCACACTTTTGGTCTTTTGATCTCGTCTTTGACTCTTTCTTGACTTTTCTTCGATTTTTGACCGTGAAATCCCGTGTTTTCTCTTCTTTTGATCATTTGTACATATTTAACACACAAAACACAAAACCACGCGTAATTCTGACATTTATGATAATAAACACATGATTCGGTCTTGTTTTTCCTTGATTTTAGTGGCAAAAGGATAAGTGTTTACACAATTATTAAATCCCCTACACTTGACCATTGCAATGACCCCATGTAATGCATAGTTTTAAAGCATTAAGTTACATTTATCTCATAATTAATCCATCTCGGCCTTTATTACTATTACTACTACTACTACGACGAAAAGATAAAAACATTAAAGGAAACAAAAGTTATAGCAATTTATTAACTTGAAATTATTTGATGGAAGAAACTTGTAAAGAAATCTAAGACTTTAATTAGGGCTTTGGTGTCATGAATATTAATCACCCTCAAGTTTCACATTCCCTATACCAAGCTCAAAAACGAGATCATTGTTATTACAAGTTAGCATAACTAACACTTACTCATGTGGTTTAGTTAATCACTTAGACCCCCTTATTCCTAAGGTGTATCTCTTGTATTTTATTTTTGTCTTGAATGATCACGAGGATGCATTTTCTACTTATTTCGATAATTTATTAAGGCCGAAAATAAAGTGGGACGATTTAATCAATAGTTAGCTAAAGGACAAAATCTTTTAAAACTGCTTCTCGAAACCTCAAAAAGTTCATATCTTGGCATAACTCGTTTCACGATTTGAGACCTTTCTCGGACCGATATTTGGCTTGTACTTCAAACTTCAAATCTTGAGAGACGATCTCGAAATTATGGTCTTCTCTTCATTTTGGTATACATCTTCAATAGGAGTGAAAGATGCTTCAAACGTTGACCACGACTTCTTCATTTATCCTCTTCTTTATTTAGGATTTTGATATACAACGATCCGCCTCCTTTTCGGACTTGGATCTATTTATCCTCATACCTTGTTAGGGTCTTTTTGGATAGACTTCTCCATGATCTTTAGGGGAGTAATTGCTTCTC
Organism: Glebionis coronaria; assembly: GCA_025667525.1. Taxonomy (NCBI): domain Eukaryota; kingdom Viridiplantae; phylum Streptophyta; class Magnoliopsida; order Asterales; family Asteraceae; genus Glebionis; species Glebionis coronaria. The sequence continues at coordinate 253,690,846 of CM046878.1, forward strand.
GTCGTGTGTCTTGATCCATCATATTGATTTGGATTAATGATCTTCACATCATCTTAGGATCTTTAGCAAAAAGTGAATCCTCATGCCTTGTGAGGGCCTTTTTGGACTCGGGTATCCTCATGCCTTGTTAGGGACTTTTTGGATAAGCCAATCTTCGTGTCCCGCTTCAATAAGTTATGCCTTGGCTATGAACTCTAATTAATACCGAGCAACTTTTAAACGATCTTGTGCTAGAAGCTAAGTAACCTTTCAAATCGTACAACCTTATTTATTGCAAGTATATTTATTAACAAGCGATGGGAGAAAAAGCTCATAACTAACTCACATAAGTTAATGAAAGAATACCGAACTTATAATTAACTCTATCATCTCTCGTTCTCCACAATTTAAAATCTCAAGGAATGAGACTCGTGGATGCTTAGCCTAATAAACCAATTAAGGTCATATGGTTAAGGATACTGGCTAGAGTAAACTTGGATAAGTAAACTCGGGTTGAGTCAAAATATTCACGACGGGCCTAATATATCAAAGACATCTAAACTTGTTAAAACCATTTTATTTATTTATTTCATTTTTGACTTTATTCTTGATATGAAAATTATTGCGATAATAAAAGGAAAGAAAATAAATAAAAATACTACTAGGCCAAAATAGTTCAAAAATTTGAAAAACGTTGAAAAAATTTTAAATTTTCCGGTTAAACGGGGTCAAATTCATGGAAAAGCCTACTAAAATTCGATAGAAGTCCCCCCTACACTTAATATAAACATTGTCCTCAATGTTTAAGCATGTGGGAGAATAAACTACCCTACACTTAGGACGTTAAGTACGTTGTTTAAAATCGAGCTAAGGAAAGGACAACTAAAGTGATTACATTTATTCGTTTTATTTATATACAAGTATGAATCACAATAGTTTTAATATAACCGGGTACACGGGAACACGGGATCACGGGTCGCGTCAAAAGAACCAAAAGTGGATCATCAAAGCACATGTCCCTGCACACAATCACAACACACAAAACAACCTACTTGGCTCCCCCCCCCCACACTTATTGGTGGACAATGGATGAAGGTGAACAAGGGTGGAAAGGATGGTAAAGGTAAAAAATCTAACCTAGTTATACGATGCTTGATTTATTTATCACGAGTCTCTAGCTCGACTTGATTTCACGAATTAATTTAAGGGAAATGTGGAGAGGGATGGAATCATCTCGTGAGAGATGTCCACTCCATAGTATAACTTAACCCGTTGGCATTCACCTTAAAGTTGGGCCCATTTGGTTGGGATAACTCAATGGTGCCATAAGGGAAGACTTGGGCCACGGTGAATGGACCGGACCAACGGCTCTTAAGTTTACCCGAAAAGATTTTCAACCGAGAGTTAAATAATAAAACTTGATCACCAACATGGACCTCTCGATTTTTAATCTTGGAATCATGAATGAGCTTAGTTTTCTCCTTGTAGATTAATGAATTCTCATAAGCCTCATTCCTAAGTTCATTAAGTTCATTGAGTTGGATTTTCCTATGATCACCGGCTTTCTTAAGATCAAAATTAGCCCACTTTAAGGCCCAATAAGCCTTATGCTCCAACTCAATGAGGAGGTGGCACGCCTTTCCGTACACAAGGCGATAAGGGGTACAACCTATAGGTGTCTTATAAGCGGTACGGAAAGCCCACAAAGCATCATCTAATTTATCGGCCCATGAGGCACGATGCTCTCCCACGGTTCGCTCTAAGATTCTCTTAAGACCACGGTTAGAAACCTCGGCTTGTCCATTAGTTTGAGGATGATACGCGGTGGAAAGTCGGTGGTTGACACCATACTTAGCCATGACTCGTGCAAATTTATCATTGCAAAAATGAGTCCTGCGATCACTAATAATAGCGCGAGGCACACCGAATCGAGCAAACAATTGTTTCAAGAAGTTAACAACCACCCTCGCATCGTTAGTAGGTAAAGCCTTTGCTTCAACCCATTTGGATACGTAGTCAACGGCTACGAGGATGTACTTGTTACCCTTCGATGATGGAAACGGCCCCATAAAGTCGATGCCCCATACGTCAAAGATTTCACATTCTTGGATGAAATTTTGAGGCATCTTATCTTTATGTGTGATCTTGCCTTGCCTTTGGCAAGCATCACAATGTTTAACCATTTCATGTGCATCATGATAAATGGAGGGCCAATAGAATCCGGAGTCAAAAACTTTTTTAGCGGTGTAATTAGGACCAAAGTGACCACCGGTAGGTCCTTTATGGCAAGCTTCAAGGATTTGTAAAGCCGCCGGCCCATCAACACATCGACGAATGATTAAATCCGCACATTTCTTGAAAATATAAGGGTCGTCCCAATAGTACGTTTTAACGTCCTTGAAGAATTTTTTCTTTTGTTGGGACGTTAACCATTCGATAAGAACACCACCCGCCAAATAGTTTGCAATGTCGGCAAACCATGGGGTATCATCAAGATTGGAATTAATAGACATTAAGGTTTCAAGGGGAAAGGATTCATTAATCTCTTGATTTGGAGATTCCCCTTGATACGGATCCTCATGTCTACTAAGGTGATCCGCGGCTAGGTTTTCCGCTCCTTTTTTATCACGAATTTCAATTTTAAATTCTTGTAGGAGCAAAACCCAACGAAGGAGTCTCGGTTTAGCATCTTGCTTGGTCAACAAGTATTTCAAGGCGGAATGGTCGGTGTAAACGATGGTGGTGGAAAGCACAAGATAGGGGCGGAATTTCTCAAAAGCATACACTACAGCTAAAAGCTCTTTTTCGGTAGTGGTATAATGCAATTGAGCCCCCGTCATTGTCTTACTAGCATAATGAATGGGTTGGAAATGTTTGTTAACTCGTTGACCTAAAACCGCTCCTACCGCGAAATCACTAGCATCGCACATGAGCTCGAAAGGTAACTCCCAATTTGGAGAGACTAAGACCGGTGCCTTAGTTAATTTACCTTTTAGAAGTTCGAAAGAGTCGAGACATTCTTGAGAGAAGATGAAAGGAGCATCCTTTTCTAAGAGATGAGTCATTGGATGAGCTATTTTCGAGAAATCTTGGATGAAACGTCGATAAAATCCCGCATGGCCTAAAAAACTTCTAACTCCTTTGACGGTGGTAGGTGGAGGTAACTTAGCAATGACGTCAACTTTAGCACGGTCGACTTCGATACCGGATTTGGAAATTTTATGACCGAGGACGATGCCTTCTTTTACCATGAAATGGCATTTTTCCCAATTAAGAACGAGACGAGTGTCTTCACACCGTTGGATCATACGTTCTAAATTAGCAAGGCAAGAAGAGAAAGAATCACCATAGACCGAGAAATCGTCCATAAATACTTCCATAGTTTCTTCAACCATGTCATGGAATATCGCCATCATACACCTTTGGAAAGTCCCGGGAGCATTGCATAAGCCGAAAGGCATTCTTTTGTAAGCAAATGTTCCATAGGGACAAGTGAATGTGGTTTTCTCATGGTCTTTTGGATCGACAGGGATTTGAAAATATCCGGGAAAGCCATCTAAGAAACAATAGAAATCATTACCCGCTAAACGCTCGAGCATTTGATCCATGAAAGGAAGAGGGAAATGATCCTTACGAGTGGCATCATTGAGCTTACGATAGTCGATGCAAACTCGCCAACCCGTTACGAGTCGAGTAGGAATCAACTCGTTGTTTTCGTTGGGAACAACGGTGATTCCGCCTTTCTTAGGCACACAATGGACGGGACTAACCCATGGCGAATCAGAGATAGGGTAAATCATTCCGGCATCGAGAAGTTTGATAACTTCTTTCTTAATGACTTCATGAATTTTTGGATTAACCCTTCTTTGATTTTTGATTGCGGGTTTAAAGTCATCTTCCATGAGAATTTTATGAGTACAAAAATTAGGATCAATTCCGCGAATGTCGGAGATTTTCCAAGCAATTGCTTTCTTATGATTCTTAAGTACATCGATAAGTCGGGATTTTTCATCTTCTTTTAAGTCCTTAGCAATAATGACGGGCAACTTATTATCCTCCTCTAAGAAAACGTACTCTAGATGAGACGGTAAATCCTTAAGCTCTAAATCCGGCGGATTGTCAATGGAAGGCTTAGTCAAAGTAGGATCATCGTTTGTAACTTCTTTAGGAGTAGGTGGAGAAATATTGTCCTCATTGAGAAGTCTCTCAATAGTACGAATGTCTTCATCCCAATTGGTGGGAGAATTATCATAGTTAATCTCGAGAGGACCCAAGCTAGCGTCAAAATCATCTAAGTCACTTTCTCCAAATGGAGTCAATGAAGGAGCAATAGAAGCTACGGTCTCAACATGAGGTAAAGGAGAAATCCCGCTTTTACAAGCCTCGTGAAAATGTTCTTCGCATGCTTCGTTGAGTACATCGATGAAATTCACGGATTCGGGCTCATCGGGAAGTTTGGAAAGTTTACCCATGTTAAAGACGATTTTGTCATCCCCGACCCTCATGATAAGTTCACCCACGGCTACATCAATTAATGTACGCCCCGTTCTCAAGAAAGGTCGTCCCACAATTAAGGGAACACGGGGATCCATTTCATAGTCGACTACGACGAAATCGGCGGGAAAAGTGAATTTGTCGACTCCTACAAAAACATCCTCGGCTATCCCCACCGGATAAGCAACCGTACGGTTAGCTAATTCCAATGTCATACGAGTGGGGACTAGCTCGGGTAAAGATAATTGTTTCCACACGGACAATGGCATAAGATTGATACTCGCTCCGAGATCCGCCAAGGCCATACAATTCTCAACACCCGGAAAATTACAAGGAATAAGGAATCGACCGGGATCTCCTAACTTAACCAGTAATTTTCTCAAAAGAACCGCGAAACAATTCTCATTCAATTGGGTATCGGCAATATCAAGCAACTTTTCCTTATCACTTAAAAGATCCTTAAACATCTTAGCGTACTTAGGCATGTGAGCGAGCGCCTCGACAAAGTTGATATTAAAATTCAATTGTTTGAACATTTTTAGGAAGTTTGAAACTTGAATATCATCCTTATTCTTCAATTTCTCTTTCCGCAACCTTGAGGGATAAGGTATATTGGGTTGAGATGAAGGCTTTGGAGTGGACTGCTCACTCACATCCTTTGGAGAAGGAGGAGGAGTAGAAATAGAAGGTGAAGGAACCGGTTTTGGAATCAAAGGTGTGGTAGAAAATTTGGGTATCGGTGGAACATAAGGTGTAGACGAATGCATAACGGGAGGTATGTCACAAGTGGAAGAAGAAGGAGGTTGTGTCGAAGAAGAAGGAATCTCGGGTCCTTGGTTAGGTGGGGAAGGTTCAACGGTGGTCTTACCGCTCCTAGTAGTGATAGCATTAACATTAGCCCTAGGATTGGTCACGGTGTTAGAGGGAAGGGTACCTTGGGGACGAAAGGTTTGAATCATAGTCAAAAACTTCTTATCGGTCGATTCTTGCATCTCTCTCATCATTCGTTCATGGTCGGATAATTTTTGTAAAACCAAGTCTATTTGAGGATTATGCATGTTCATTTGATTATAACCTTGATTAGGAAAACCTTGGTTTTGATATTGATTAGAACCTTGAATAAATCCTTGATTTTGAAAACTTTGGGTATTATATCCTTGATTATTTAACCCTTGGTTTTGCCCTTGAAAATTCCCTTGATTTTGATTAAAACCCCGTTGATTAGTATTTCCTTGAAAATTACCCCGTTGAGGACCTTGGTTCCTATTTTGGGCGGGTGGGGGTGGTCTTTGTGGTGCTACAAAACCCGGGGGAGCCAAATAGTTATTAGACTTGTAAGACAAATGGTTAACATCAACATTTGGTTTGAATTGAATCCGATCAATTTCATTGTTATTATAAGCATAAATTTCTTGTTGATCATTGTAAACCTTGTCACAATTAAAGTATGAATGTGGTCCACCACAAGTCTCACACGTTTCACTTTTTTCTTTCACGGCATGCACATGTGTAGTGAGGGCGTCGGTTCTTAGAGCAAGGTTTTTCACAATTGAAGTAAGCTCCTTAATTTGATCATTCACCTTGATACACGGGTTTTGCCCGTATAAAAATTAAAGATTAAGTTCGTGTTCTCGGAATCTTAACGAATTGATCTAGGCTCCTATGTGTGACTTAGTTGATCTTTGGTGAAAAAGAATATTTTTGGGTGATTTTAAATTTGAATGCAAAGACTTAAAAGTAAAAGTGCTCTTTAAGTAAATCTAAGTCTAATTAAAGTAAAGTGCAAGTATTTAAAAACGTGACTAAAATTAAAGGGCACTAAAGTAAAATGACGTAAACTTAAATCTATCTAAGGCAAACTTAAAGTGCGACTAAAACTAAGGCAAATAATCTAAGAGTGCAATTAAATAAAAAGGCAAGAAAAATAAAGCTTGAAAGTAAAAATCAAAGACAAAAGCTAATAAGAACCTGAATACAGCTCATTCGGAATAAACCTTCGTTTGGAACAATCACTCGTCCTAAATGTCACCTTTGGTTGGAATGATTCTTCTTCACTTGGGATATAACCAAAATCCTTGATCCGGAACAAATTGATCTGAATATGTCACTTATCCCAAAACAATGCTTTGTTCGGAACTTACTGATTCGGAACTCTCACTTGTTGCCTTGATTCGGAAGTATTAGGTCACCCCTTGATTCGGAAGTTTCCGGATGAAGCTTTTATCCGGAACTTTTGGAAGTTCCGAATGAACAACCTTGACTCGGAAGTTTATGACTTCCGAAAGAAAAGCCTTTATTCGGAACTTTGGTTGATTTGGAACTTTTGAAAAGTTCCGAATGAAACCTTTGGTTCGGAAGTTTGGAGTTCCGAATGAATCCCTTTGGTTCGGAAGTTTTAACTTCGTCCGGAACTTTGAAAGTTCCGGATGAACAAGCTTGGTTCTGAACTTTTGAAAAGTTCCGGATGAAACCTTTGATTCGGAAGTTTCCGAATGAACCCTGCTTGGTTCGGAAGTTTTAGACTTCCGAATGAGCAAATTTGGTTCGGAAGTTTTGACTTCCGAATGAACACTTCAGTCTTTTCCTTGCCTTGACTCGGAACTCTTCCTGGAAAGATCAGAAACAAGGCAAACACCCCCGAAGAACAAGGAAAACAGTAGCAGCAGATATAATAACAAAATAATCAAAATCAAACACACGAATAATAATAAACAGTAACGAATCAATGAAATAACATCAACAAGAAATTAAAAACATGAAATCAAACAACTTTTACCACAATAATCAAAAACCTCTTTGGATCAAAATAAAAGCATGAACTTAAACATAAACACAACAAATCAAAGAATAAGAAAGGTAGATAAGAGATTGACAAGATAAAATAAAGATTTGACAAGAATTAAAATGAAAACTTACTTGGAATTAAATGGTAATTAAGGTGCATAACATGAATTTAAATGACATGAAAAGTAAATGACAAGTATTTAAATGGTGGAAGACTAATTGTCACACTTAGCCAACAAGAGTGAAAAATAAAACATCCTAATCTATTTATAGGGGAGGATTAAGGAAACTTCCTCCCCTCTTTCCTTTTCTTTAATTGCATAATTAAGTCCCTCCTTCTTTTAATCTTCATTAATTGCGTACTTAGTCCTTTTCTTCTAACCCTTCTTTAATCTTGGACTTAAGGGACTTTTGACTTCGGGATTTCTTTTGAACTCGTCTTTAAATTCTTCAATAAAATAGACTTGAATTCTTCGGCTTTTGATAAACTTCCGTCTTTTGACTTTTTCGTCGATAAATCTTCAGAATTGGTCGTGGACTTCCGTTCTTTTTGCACTCTTGACTTCTTGACTTCGTCTTTTATCCTTTTCTTCAATAAAAGTCTGTAAATGCCCATGAATGTCCGTGTTTTCTCCATTTTTCACCTTTTTATCCTAAATCACAACAAAAACACAAACCACGCATAATTCCGACATAAAAGACATAAAATACACGTTTTGGTCCGGTTATTATTGTAATTAAGTGGTAGAAAAGATGGGTGTTTACACACCTATCAAATCCCCTACACTTGACCATTGCAATGTCCTCATGCAATGTATTAGTTACAAAGCAAGATTACACTTTTCATCATAATCAATCCACGTTGGCCTTTATTAAAGAGATAGAAAATTAAAAACATACAAAATAAAGAAATCAAAAGCATACCTTGGGTTTTGAAAATGTTATGAATAATCATCATCCTCAAGTTTTCACTTTCTCCAAACCAAGCTTAAAAACGAGATCATTGTTATTATAAGTTAGTAAACTAACACGAACTCATGTGGGCTAATTACTCACTTAGACTCCCTTATTCCTATAGGTATCTCTTATATTTTATTATTTGTCTTGAATGATCACGAAGATGCATTGTTTGACTTATTTCGATAATTATTTAGTCTGAAAATAAAGTGCACGATTTAATCAATAGTTAGCTAAAGGACCAAATCTTTTAAAACTGCTTCTCGGGATATCAAAAAGTTCATATCTTGACATAACTTGGTTCGCGATTTGAGACCTTTCTCGGGCCAATATTTGGTAGCGACTTCATACTTCAAATCTTGAGAGACGTTCATGAAATAATGGTCTTCTCTTCATTATTGGAATTTCTTCACTTGAAGTTTTGAGAGATTCATACTTGGACCACGACTTCTTCATTTTTCTCCAATCTTTATTTTGGACTTTGATATACAACGATCCGCCTCCTTTTATGACTTGGATCTATTTATCCTCATACCTTGTTAGGGTCTTTTCGGATACACTTCTCCATGACTTTGGGGAGTTTTTGCTTTACGTCGTGTGTCTCGATCCTTCATATTGATTTTCGATAAATGATTCTTCACATCACTTTGGATCTTTAGCAACAAAACATAGCCCTCATGCCTTGTTAGGGCCTTTTCGGACTCGCCAATCTTCGCGCCCCGCTTCATAAGTTATGCCTTGGCTATGAACTCTCGTCATTACCGAGCAACTTTTAAACGATCTGGGGCTAGAAGCTAAGTAACTTTTCAAATCGTACAACCTTATTTATTAGCAAATAAATTATTAGCAAGCGATGGGAGAATAGGCTCATAATTAACTCACATAAATTCATGAAAGAATACCGAACTTATAATTTGCTCTATCATCTCTCGTTCTCCACAGTTTAAAATCTCAAGTAATGAGACTCGTGGATACTTAGCCTATTAAATCAAAGTTTTGGGTTTTCGAGTCGCCTATAGGATCTTGCAAATTCTTAGACTTTTTCAAGTTTAGAAATCGCATTTTAAAGTTCCCTTGATAAACGACTCTCTAGGATCAATTATAGGAACTTGCGAAAAGTTCTTGTTCTTAACCCGTGAGAGTTAAGACTTTCGCGTTTTATAGCTCCCTATATAAAAGCCTAGCAAAACTTGACTTAAACACGTTAAGGATACTAGCTAGAGTAAACTCGGATTGAGTCAAAAGATTCACAACGTTTGAGAATTAAAACCACTTATTAAACATTTATTCTAGCAAAGAAAGAAAATAACTATACAAAGATAACAACTAATAGGCCAAAATAGATCAAAAATTTTGAAAAATGTCGAAAAATTGATTTTCCGGTTAAAATGAGGACAAAAACAAGGAAAAGACCACTTAACTTCGATAGAAGTCCCCCCTACACTGAAGATAAACATTGTCCTCAATGTTTAAGCATGTGGGAGTAAGCTCCCCTACACTTAGGACATTGTGCATGTTGTTTAAGTCTCGTTAAGGAAAAGACCACTAAAGAGATTCCTATTTTAATATTGAGAAAATATAAATAGTGAATCGAAAAGAGTTTAGGATAGAACCGGGAAGAAGTAGAACACGGAATTACGGGTCGTCAAGAATCATCAAGAGTGGATCATTGAAGCTCGAATCCCTGATTAAGAAGTGATGAGAGGAAATAGCAATCCAAAGGGTCCCCCCTACACTTATGGTAAAGAAAGCGAAAAGATAGATACATGGGTTGCCTCCCAAGAAGCGCTTGGTTTTTGTTAACCGAGTCGTGAGCCTGACTCGACCTTGATCATCAACGGAAGTAGCATGAAACATATCCACCAGGATCAAAGACATAGTTTTCATCCATCAATAAGCAAGAGCTTAAGGCGAACAAGGCAAGCCAAAAGAGAAGTGGCAAGGTTCCCTTAAGCAGTGATGGAGCACAGTAGAAGCAAGTATGGTGCGGTGCAAGCATGTCTTCAATGGGTCCAAAGATTTTTCCTTTTATTTCATCAGGTGGATACTGAGATGGCTTAAAAACTTCAATACCGGGGTCGAACACTTTTTCCTTCAGGGGAAAATAGCACTCAGGCTCAGCCGAGTGTGAAGAAGATCCGCAAAGAAGCACAACCTCGTCCTCAGAAGTGGGACAAAGAGGTGTCAAATTATACGTGCAACGGATTTCGGTGTCAACCGGTTTCTTCTCCTTTGACAAAATGCTCTTCAAATCCAAAGTAGGATCAAGACGATAATCTTCAAAGTCCAAAGGAGGAGCATCACTCTCATGAGGGAAGTATGTGTTGAGAAATTCAGAGAAATCTTCCTCAAATGAATAATCGTCCAAAGTAGGATCGAGTGATGGTGGAGGATCTTCATCATGTGAAGAATCGCTCGATAGAGTATCAGCCTCATCGAAATCATCGAAAGTGGGCAGCTCGGGATACTCAGAAGTAGAATCAAAATCATCCGAATCTGAGCTAGAATCATCATCATCATAAGCATCGAAGACCGGTTGAGAATCATAAATGGGAGAAGCGTCCAAAGTAGGGAGAGAATCATCCACATTATCTTCAAAGAGTGGATTATCAGTGGAAGACTCGAATAGAGGATTATCATAGACGGTAAAGTCATCGAGCACATTTATCATATTCACTGATTCTCGGCCTCCAAAAGATTTGCCTGTAAGCTTCCCCATTTTAAAAACTTTAGAATCATCCCCGACTCGTAAGATTAACTCACCTTCGGCCACATCTACTAAAGCACGTCCGGTTCTCAAAAATGGCCGACCAAGTATTAAAGGAATACGAGGATCCATTTCATAATCAACTACGACAAAATCGACCGGGAAAGTAAATATGCCAACTTTGATGAACACGTCTTCGGCTATACCAACGGGGTAAGCGAGAGTGCGGTTTGCAAGTTCGAGAGTCATCTTTGTTGGAATGAGATCGGGCAATGATAGTGTTTTCCAAACGCTGAGTGGCATCAAATTAATACTGGCCCCGAGATCAGCAAGGGCAGTAAATTCTTCAGTTTTGTTGAACACGCAAGGCAACACAAAACGACCGGGATCTCCAAGCTTTTCCGGAAGTTCTCTAAGAATGACTACAGAGCAGTTTTCATTTAAGCGTGTGTTGACGAGTTCAATCAGCTTCTCCTTCTTGTTAAGCAATTCCTTAAATGCTTTAACAAATTTGGGCATGTGGACAAGTGCTTCAAGAAAGCTAATGTTGAAGTTCATTTGAGAAAGCATCTTAATATAGCTAGTCACTTGAGCATCATTCTTAGTTAGTTCGTTGGTCTTGCCTATGCAAGAAGGGTATGGGATTCTAGGTTGATAAGGGTTAGGTGAAGGTGTAGTTGGTGAAGGTTGTGATGTTGAAGGGTCCTTCCGAGATACATCGTCATGACGAGGCGGAGACGGTAATGGTGCACTACTACTAGCTGTAGGTGGAGTAGGGATACATGGTGGTGGAGGAGGTGTGGATGATGGTGGTGGAATAGGTGGATCGATAATGGTAAGTCCACTACGCGTAGTTATAACACTCACATTAGCTCGCGGATTGGGGACGGTGTTTGAAGGTAGAGAACCCGAAGAAGAAGAAGGTTGAGCTTCGGGCAAGAAACTAGCCAACAGATTCTTTAATTCAGTTGTTTGAGTGATAAAAGAGGATTGAAGATTTTCACGAACCTTGGTTCTGATGTCATTACCTTGCTTCAAGATATCTCCTTTCAAATTGATTATCTGGCTCTGTAGGTTCTTGATTTGCTCACCTTGAGTTCTCATGATGGTGTCAACATCGGGATTAATGGGTGGGTGTTGTTGGGTGGGTGGTTGATAAGGGTTAGAAGCACGAGGTGGGATTTGGTTGCTTCTATTGTAGTTGTTGGCGGGGTTTTGGTTTTGAGGAGAAAAACCGGGTGAAAGGTAATTGTTGGAACGGTAGCTCAGCAGATTTCTATCCCCTTGTTGTCTAGCTTGGTAATTTTCCGGTGAATAATTACCGTAAGCAGCATACACATTTTCCAGATTTCCTTGTGTCGAAGGACAATCGGTGTATGAGTGAGGACCGCCACATGTTTCACAAGGATTAGCGACTGCTTTAACTTGTTGTTGTTGTTGGTTTGAAGCGAGAAGCGTAATACTTTTGCTCATTTCGGCCATCATGCGGGTGAGTTCGGTCATCTCAGGGTTTGCTGAGGTAGAAGAAACATTGACTCTCGTGTTGTTTCTAGAAGAAGCAGAAGAATCCCAGTTCTTGTGGTGAGTAGTCATGTTCTCAATTAACTCTCTACACTCCTCGGGTCTCCTTTTCATGAATGTGCCACCGGCGGCTGCATTAATCGTATCACGATCGCGAAAAGTCAATCCGTTGTAAAAAGTATCGATCAAGGTGACCGGAAGCATGTTGTGGTTTGGACAACGGTCGATCAAGACATTATATCTCTCCCAAGCGTCAAAAAGAGATTCATCAGGGTCTTGCATGAAACCGCTGATCTGATTGCGAAGGCTTGTGACCATGGATGGTGGAAAGTAGCGCGAAAGAAAGCGTTGAGTCATGTCATCCCAAGTGTGAATAGAATTCTTCGGGAGACGATCAAACCATTTCTCGGCATGATGCGATAAAGTATGTGGGAAGAGTTGTAGGCGGAGAACATCCATCGTGGCCCCAGGCAACTTCATGCTTTGGGTGATTGTAATGAACTTGTCGAGGTGTTTGTTGGCATCATCATCAGGCAATCCTCTAAATGGGTTTGTTTGCACTTGCTGAATCATGTGGTGCTTCAACGAAAACTCAGGAGCGTTGATTTGCATCGGCGCAATCGGTCCTCCTCGTCAAAACATTGTTGGTTGACAAAGTTCTTCCATGGTCCGAAGATCGGGCTGTGGAAGAGCATTGTTGTTATTGTTGAGGTGCGGTAGTTGATTATTGTTGTTAACACCTGCCATATCTAAATCTTCTTGAGGCTCGGGCTCTTGATAATTAGAAGATCTAGTACGCATACACCTGAAAATGCAAAAGAAAAAGAAACCAAACGCAAAGGCAATATATATACACAATAAAGATAAAATCTTTTTGGATTTTTGAAATTTTTAATTTTTATGGTTTTTTATTAATTTTTAATTTTTATGATTTTTGAATTTTTTATGCAAGAAAAATAACGTTCACGAGTGAACGGATCCCAAAAAGCAACGTGTCTAGCACAGAAAACGGTTGATCTTAACGAAAAGAGCCGGCAGCGGCGCCATTTGATACACGGGTTTTGCCCGTATAAAAATTAAAGATTAAGTTCGTGTTCTCGGAATCTTAACGAATTGATCTAGGCTCCTATGTGTGACTTAGTTGATCTTTGGTGAAAAAGAATATTTTTGGGTGATTTTAAATTTAAATGAAAAGACTTAAAAGTAAAAGTGCTCTTTAAGTAAATCTAAGTCTAATTAAAGTAAAGTGCAAGTATTTAAAAACGTGACTAAAATTAAAGGGCACTAAAGTAAAATGACGCAAACTTAAATCTATCTAAGGCAAACTTAAAGTGCGACTAAAACTAAGGCAAATAATCTAAGAGTGCAATTAAATAAAAAGGCAAGAAAAATAAAGCTTGAAAGTAAAAATCAAAGACAAAAGCTAATAAGAACCTGAATACAGCTCATTCGGAATAAACCTTCGTTTGGAACAATCACTCGTCCTAAATGTCACCTTTGGTTGGAATGATTCTTCTTCACTTGGGATATAACCAAAATCCTTGATCCGGAACAAATTGATCTGAATATGTCACTTATCCCAAAACAATGCTTTGTTCGGAACTTACTGATTCGGAACTCTCACTTGTTGCCTTGATTCGGAAGTATTAGGTCACCCCTTGATTCGGAAGTTTCCGGATGAAGCTTTATATCCGGAACTTTTGGAAGTTCCGAATGAACAACCTTGACTCGGAAGTTTATGACTTCCGAAAGAAAAGCCTTTATTCGGAACTTTGGTTGATTCGGAACTTTTGAAAAGTTCCGAATGAAACCTTTGGTTCGGAAGTTTGGAGTTCCGAATGAATCCCTTTGGTACGGAAGTTTTAACTTCGTCCGGAACTTTGAAAGTTCCGGATGAACAAGCTTGGTTCGGAACTTTTGAAAAGTTCCGGATGAAACCTTTGATTCGAAAGTTTCCGAATGAACCCTGCTTGGTTCGGAAGTTTTAGACTTCCGAATGAGCAAATTTGGTTCGGAAGTTTGGACTTCCGAATGAACACTTCAGTCTTTTCCTTGCCTTGACTCGGAACTCTTCCTGGAAAGATCAGAAACAAGGCAAACACCCCCGAAGAACAAGGAAAACAGTAGCAGCAGATATAATAACAAAATAATCAAAATCAAACACACGAATAATAATAAACAGTAATGAATCAATGAAATAACATCAATAAGCAATTAAAAACATGAAATCAAACAACTTTTACCACAATAATCAAAAACCTCTTTGGATCAAAATAAAAGCATGAACTTAAACATAAACACAACAAATCAAAGAATAAGAAAGGTAGATAAGAGATTGACAAGATAAAATAAAGATTTGACAAGAATTAAAATGAAAACTTACTTGGAATTAAATGGTAATTAAGGTGCATAACATGAATTTAAATGAAATGAAAAGTAAATGACAAGTATTTAAATGGTGGAAGACTAATTGTCACACTTAGCCAACAAGAGTGAAAAATAAAACATCCTAATCTATTTATAGGGGAGGATTAAGGAAACTTCCTCTCCTCTTTCCTTTTCTTTAATTGCATAATTAAGTCCCTCCTTCTTTTAATCTTCATTAATTGTGTACTTAGTCCTTTTCTTCTAACCCTTCTTTAATCTTGGACTTAAGGGACTTTTGACTTCGGGATTTCTTTTGAACTCGTCTTTAAATTCTTCAATAAAATAGACTTGAATTCTTCGGCTTTTGATAAACTTCCGTCTTTTGACTTTTTCTTCGATAAATCTTCAGAATTGGTCGTGGACTTTCGTTCTTTTTGCACTCTTGACTTCTTGACTTCGTCTTTTATCCTTTTCTTCAATAAAAGTCTGTAAATGCCCATGAATGTCCGTGTTTTCTCCATTTTTCACCTTTTTATCCTAAATCACAACAAAAACACAAACCACGCATAATTCCGACATAAAAGACATAAAATACACGTTTTGGTCCGGTTATTATTGTAATTAAGTGGTAGAAAAGATGGGTGTTTACACACCTATCACACCTCATTATTACTAGTACTAGCACTTGCCACATTAGCCCTAACACTCTTGGTTTGCACTTTTGCCTTGTTCTCAATAATGGCCCAAGCCTCGTTCATGGTTTTCACAAGAATATTGCCCCCCGCGGCACTATTAAGTGAGTCTTGGTCGTTTAGAGTTAAACCATTATAAAACGTGTTGATTTGATGTACTTTAGTAAAACCGTGTTGTGGACATTTTCTCAAAAGATCTTTAAAACGATCCCAAGACTCACTAAACGTTTCCCCATATTGTTGCTCAAAGTTGATTATTTTATTCCTTAAGGACGTGGTCCGTGATGGTGGGAAAAAGTAGTTAATGAACTTGGTCTCTAAGTCGATCCATGTGGTAATACTTTGGGGTGGTTCCTTATCAAGCCAAATCCGGGCTTGTCCCTCGAGGGAAAAAGGAAAAAGTTTGAGGCGAACGGCCTCTTGGGGCACCCCATTGTATTTGACGGTATTAGCTAATTGGATGAAACGTTTGATATGAGCGTGTGGGTCATCATTAGTACGGCCTAAAAATGGTGTAGCGGAAACCATTTGAATGAAACCCGATTTAAGTTCGAAATGATTAGCTCCAATATTCGGCACCACAATCGCGTCATCGTTTCCTTCAACGTGAGATTGAAGAATCTCAATCATTGGTCGATTATCCGTTGCCATCGTATTGTCGAAAGCTTGATTCTCGGGATCGGCTTTAATGACGGTCTTTTTGTTTTTCTTCTTCTTCTTTTTAGAAGAATTAGAAGTATTTGGTACATCAATCGGTATGTATGTATGCGCGCGAGTGCGCATACAATTAAAACTTTGGAATGAGGTAGGTGACCTCGGTCGACTTTGAGAGGAAAAGGATTTTCCCTCTCGAGGAGCAATATGAAAAAGCTACAAAAATATATACGTAAATACTACTTGAGTTGGCAAACCAATAATCGGTCGTCCCTCTCAATATACGCACAAGCAAGCGGGGAAACGAGGTGGCACAAAGCACTTAAAAACCTTTTTCCTTAGACGGCCTTTTATAGCGCGTCGCCTTATACCCACCTTATACCTTGTATATGTCGAGTTCAAACGTCTTACTAGTATTTATCTATTTTTCCCTTTTTTCTCGTTATGGATTCGAATACAATAGTTAGGTGATGAAATCCCAACTAAGGCCTTATTTGATAAGTAGGTAATTTTATTGTGCTACGTAATATAATATAAAATGAAAAATCTTTTTGTATTTTTTAAGAAAAATATATATTCACAAGAAAAATCGAAAGAAATCGAAATAAAAATTAACACTAATACGTAATATTTTTGGTGTAATACTTTTAGGAAAAAGTATTACTTTTGTATTTTTTTAATTTTTTTGTTTCAATTCTTAGGAAAGAAATTGCTTTTATGATTTTTCAATTTTTTTGTATTTTTAAGTTTTTGATTTTTTTGTATTTTTGATTTTGTTAACAAGAAACGTAACGTTCAAAGGATGAACGGATCCCGAAATTCAAACGTCTTCACGAAAAAATCGTCAATCGTACGAGCGAAGCGGCAGCGGCACCAATTTGATACTAGGATTTTTAGTCCAATTAATTAAGTTCGTTTTTCCTCGATTCGACTCGAATTTGATTTCCGGTTTAACGTATCGACTTAACTTTGTTTTTGGTAAAATCTCTTTTTGGTATTTTTTTAAGCTAACTTAAATCAACTAATTAAAAGAAAACTATTTAAATTGACTATTTTAACTATTAATTTGAGAATAAATTTTAACTAATTAATAAAACTTAAAAACTTTTAATTAAAATCGATTTTTTAAACAAAACTTAATAAATTGAAAACTTATTTTAAATCTAAAATTTAAACGAGAATTGAAAACTACTTTTAAATCTATATAAAAGAAAACTATTTAAAATTATAAAAGAAATATAAAACTAATGTAAATTTATAAAAGTAAATAAAATTAAAATATTTTTTTTTATACTTTTTATATTTTATAAAAAAACAGAATTTAAATAAAACTTTTTAACTAATATAAATAAAACTAAACTTTAATTTAACTAATTTTAATTAAAATTAACTGCCAACAATTTACTATCCCATATTACTCTAATGTTGCAAATCAATTCATAAAAAGATGCCTAGAGTAATGGTTGGGGCGCTGGGTAGTTGAACGAAGGGTCTGGGGTTCGAATCACACCCTAGACAGAATTTGCTTAATATTTTTTTTATGGAACTTGTTATTTAGACAGTAGAACCTCAGACTAATTGAGTCTGAGGTTTAAGCAGCAAATAAAATAAGCTAAACAAATAATAGACAATAAGCTGAACTCAAATAAGCAATGAACTAAATAAGCCAGAATGAACAATTAGCAATTCCTAAATACCCAATAAGCTGAATCTAATAATCTAGCTAAACGAAAAATAAGCTAACACAAATAAAGCTGATAACAAATAAGCTACTAATGAATAAGCTACTAAAAACAGATATAAGCTACTACGAATACCTAAATTCAGACTCTATTAAGCAGATCGAAAGTAGACGTCAAATAAGCAGTTAAAAAAAACTTAACAATCCTAATTAAACAAATAACCAAAACGCAAATAACCAAACAAATAACCAAACAAATAATCAAGTATTACCACTTAAGCAGATTTAACACTTCCCAAAAACAAACCGACTCAAAACTTCAATAAATCAAATAGCAGATTCAATTTAAACTTAATATCTAACCAAATAACAACCTAAACCAAACAATAATAACAATAGCAGATAAAAGCAAATTAATATTAAAAACAAACTTAACAAAAATAATTAAAAGAGATTGGGAGAACCTATTGTCGAAAACCTTTGTGCCGAAGGTGAGGTGCTGAGCCACCTTGTGAGTCGAAACAACACCAAACAAACACCACCTTGAATCGAACCAAAACAGCTACCCTCGTCTCGAACCAATAACATCAACAGTAAACTCTCGAACCAAATATCCAACCCGAATCAAAAAGCTTCTACGAACAGTAACTTTAAAACTTTCCCAGTAAGGGAAAATTGTTTCCACTTTCTTCTTTATATTTTTTTTATTATTTTTTTTATAGATAATAACCACAAACAGTAAAGAAAAACAGGATTTAACTTCGACAAACAGTAATATGACTGGAAAATTAAAGATAAAATTTCGACAGAAAATTAAATACTGGAAAAATTAAAATACAAATTTTAATCCTAAATCTATTTTACTAAAAATAAAAATAATAAAGAAAGGCACTCCAATTACATGATAGAGGGGGGTTTTTATAGGAGAACCCCCAGAAACCCTAATCTTGGCTTCGTTTGTAAGCAATCAATCTCAATCGTTGATTTGTTCATTCTTCTTCTCTCTCTTCTTTTCTTCTAATCCAGTGGCTGAAAATCGCCCTTGTAGCCATGGATTGCCCTCGTGGCACTTTGATGTGCTATTTGTGTTTCTTGATAGGTGATGTGGCTGAGTTTTATTGGGGGAATGGGTGTATGAGCGTGTAGTAGCCAATCAAATGGGAGGGACTGGCCACGGCGGATGGAGGTTTTTAGGACCACATGGTGGATTGGTCCGAAAACTTGGGGGTTTTATTCCTTATAGGTTGAATTAACCTATAAGGGTAAAAGCCCCATTTTTTTGATTGGTTAATTTTGCTGTAAAAATTAGGGTTTTTGGGAGGGAGATGTGCGTATATTGTGGAGAAGATGGAGTGGGTGAGAATTTACTTCGTATGTAACGAATGTGTGTGGGGAATGGGGTAAATAAAAGTTTAATTTATTTGGGTGTGGGTAAAAGGAACACGTGTGGTAAGGTAGGTAGGGGTTAAGTGTGGTGAGTTGACTGGGTCAAGCAAAAACAAAAACAATGCAAACTTGTTTTTGTTTCTTACTTTCATCAAATGGGCTTAAGCCCAATTCTTCCAATTGTTTCAAAAAGTCCATCCGTATATATTAGAATTGGGTTTTTGATTGGGCTTAAATGTTTTCCAATTTTGGGCTTTTGGGCCCAATATCCATATGTGGGACCCACTTGGCCCGTTTTCTAGATAAA
Source organism: Glebionis coronaria (assembly GCA_025667525.1). Taxonomy (NCBI): domain Eukaryota; kingdom Viridiplantae; phylum Streptophyta; class Magnoliopsida; order Asterales; family Asteraceae; genus Glebionis; species Glebionis coronaria. The sequence continues at coordinate 253,710,375 of CM046878.1, forward strand.
TGATGAAATCCGCTAAAGTCGAGCTCGATTCCGACTTTCTTGATCATTTCTTCAATTTTTAAGTGGACTTTAGCCGGTTTTCGTGATCTTGGCACACTTTTGGTCTTTTGATCTCGTCTTTGACTCTTTCTTGACTTTTCTTCGACATTTGACCGTGAAATCCCGTGTTTTCTCTTCTTTTGATCATTTGTACCTATTTAACACACAAAACACAAAACCACGCGTAATTCCGACATTTATGATAATAAACACATGATTCGGTCTTGTTTTTCCTTGATTTTAATGGCAAAAGGATAAGTGTTTACACACTTATTAGTTTGCTTCTTGGGAGTTGCAGACATGGGAGTAACAGTAGGCATGTTGGGCACATAGACATGAACATCATCATCTGATGAAGAAACATCTTCTTGAGTACCTGCATTAGTTGCACTTGACTCCTCACCTGTATTGTTAGTTTGACAATCCTTTTGCAAAGAATAGTAATCCATGGAGTTAGTTAGATAATCTAAATCAAACATCCAAGCATAACCTATTCCTGGGACATTGGGTTTATTTTCTAAGAAATTAACATGAGCATTTTCTTCAACTTTCTTAGTTGCCAAATTATAAACCCTATATGCTTTACTTTGCAATGAATATCCTACAAGATATCCTGGATCAGACTTTCCATCAAACTTTCCCAAATAATCAAGAGTATTTAGTATAGACACATGACACCCAAAAGGTCTTAAATGACTTATGTTAGGCTTTACATCAGTCAAGAGTTCATAAGGTGTTTTGTTTTGAGGCTTGGTTACTAGGACTCTATTTAACACATAACATGCAGTATTGATTGCTTCTGCCCAAAAGGTATTTGGCAAAAGTGAATCAGCCAGCATAGTTCTAGCAGCCTCAATCAGTGTCCTATTCTTCCTTTCAGCTACTCCATTTTGTTGTGGAGTTCTAGGATTACTAAATTGTCTCTTAATTCCTTTAGACCTACAGAATTCATCAAATTCAGCATTCTTAAATTCTGTCCCATTATCCGTCCTAATGATTAAAACCTGTTTCGTGAACTATTTTTCAACTAAAATGATAAAATCCTTAAGTAATTCACTTGTTTCACTTTTAAGAGCTAAAAATAAAACCCAACTGAATCTACTATAATCATCAGTTATGACTAGACAAAAGGTCTTATGACTAATGCTTCTGATAGAAACTAGACCAAACAAATCCATATGCAAAAGCTACAAAGGTTTTGTCACAGTGTTAACAGTATTGGTCTTACAAAAGGTTCTATGTTGTTTACCTTTTTCACAAGCAACACATGTGAAATCATTTTGAAAATATTTGTTAGGTAGACCTATAACCAAATTCCTATTCACCAATCTATTAAGATTCTTGAAATTCACATGACCTAACCTTCTATGCCACAAATTTGACTTATCAAAAGAAGTCTTAGCTAGCAAACATGTAATACCACCTGTTGGAGTAATAGTATGAAGATTAAAGGGGTACATATTTTCTTGCCTGGGTATTTTAAGCAGTATTTAAGATTCCTTAGGCATCTCAAAGTCTTTAGACAACACCAAGTAGTCTTTGTCTGTGAATAGCACCTTGTTCTTTTTATCACACATTTGTGATACAAAAAAGAGATTGAACTCATTCAATTCTTTTACAAAGAACACATCTTCAAATTCCAACTTTCCTGTGTTGATTTTCCCTTTGCCAGTGATTCTACCTTTGCTACCTCCAAAGGCTACTAGACTTCCTCTAAATTCTTCAAATTCAGCAAGAAAATCTTTGTTGCCTGTCATATGTCTTGAGCATCCACTATCTACTATTCCTTTATCTTTTAATTCATCAATTAGATTCCCCTCAGTATCTCCATGTGAGAGAGCCATTAAACCAAGCTCTTTTTCTTCTTCTTCTTCTTCTGCCCAGTTCACCACTCCATCTACAGTAACCAATGCTTTGGTTCCTTTAGGACTCCTGCTGTTTCCTTTTGGAAAGCTTTCAGTTATTCTTGGGCTGGTTCTATAGTTGTGCTTGGACTTCTAATTGCTATCCTCAACTTTATCTGTAACACCCCCAGATTTACACAATTCAATACAGCGGAAGACTCGTTGATGTTACGGGATAGCACATTACTCACATCATAGACAACGTATAAAAATCGCGTCGTTTAATAATAAAGCATTTCCATTCATATATATATATCAAATTTACATAGGTCCCAAGTCATGGTATTTCATACAAATTTTACAAAGCATTTGAATGGAAATTTGTTATTTAAGTGCGGGCCATGAATTCTTGTCGTCTTCCCGAGAATTACCTTCAAGTACCTAAGATAAAACATGTTAAAAGAAAAGGTCAGTGATAACGCCGAGTGAATTCATAGAGTTTAATAAAACCATTAATATATCATCGGTATGTAATTACTACCGAAAATCATTTTGTACAAATCTTTATAATAGACCATAAATAGCCAAAGTCATTTTATACAAATCTTTATCAAAAATCATAATATAGGATTTTGCCTTCAAAATCATTATACAAACCATTGTCGTAAAAACATCATACAATACGTTTTACAACTTTGTATAGATTAAATAAAAACCGTTATATTAATATGGTTATATAAAACCAAAACACGAACATAATATCAATAATAAGACCCCGTATTGTTAGTCAGGCAATATATCGTAATTCAGTGCGTATAGCAGTATTTTGTTATTTGGATTATTATAAGCCGCATGACATTGTTACCTTACTACAACAAAATACGGGTAGCTAACCCGAAACTCAATTTGCTCATCTAAATTAGCGTGTCCTCACAATAATCACGCTTGTGTAAATCTTCTCTTACATAAATTTGCTTACCAATCAATGTAGCACGACGGGGATCAACCTTCAAGGCGCGAACTGGGGTGATCGTCCCCAAATAGTACTATTATATGCACAAGCGTCTACCAAATCCCGGTAGTTCACAATTCATGCTAATGGGACTTTTAGTGACATAATCTAACTTTAATAATCCATTTCATTTCATCTATCGGGTCATATAATCATTCATCGGGTCATATAATCATTCGGGTCCAAATCAATAAACAAACAATCGGGACAAATGGTGTCCTATTTTAGTAAAACTAACATGTTATCTCCCTCGCGGGTTTATAAAACATTTCATAAAAACATTTAAAAGAGTGCGAGGCTATGAACTCACGTTGATGTGGGAAAGCGGGTTATCGGCAATTCGGATGTACGGTACGTGCTTCAATCACAGAAACCTAGACAAATAATACTTGTCTTAGACTCTTATCCAATGACTTTATAAAATAACAATTATGTATACATATGATGATTTTATATATATGATGATGATCAAGTGGGTTTATACATTTTTACTCATTCATTATAGTGTTTATGTGTTGGTAATATTTTTATACTAGTTTTACTAGTTTTACTTATTTACATGTTTTAGGCCCAGTAACCCTATTACAAGCCCAATACTTTATATTAGTCCATTTACACATTATTATCAGTATTATAATTTTCATGTTGGGCCCAAGTGGGTTAAGCCCAATAAGTAAGTTTATAAGTGTTTTACCAAATTAGTCGGGTTTATTGTCCATTAAGGTTACTTTGGCCCGTTAATGTCTATATGTTGTAAAGCTCGAGTTTTATCAGTTTTTACTTGTTATATATGTTTATACATCAATATGTGAGTTTATAAAAGTTTACATTAGACGGGTCCAACGGGTCCAAGTTTTATTTAACAAAAACGTTAATCTTTCGGTTTTAGCCGAAAAGACGTAAAAATCATGTTTATAGTTTTTATAACTTATAAAACTTACCAAACTACCATTTTTATAAAATGGCCATTTTTTATCCTTATACATATTTATATAAATGTAATATATAAGTTAGTGGGTTTTAATTCACATTTTATACTATATTTATTTGAGTGCTTATATAATAATATTAAACTTTAATTTCACAAAATCAGTCCTAAATTTAAAGTTCACTAACATGTCCATATCTAGAGTTCTATAATGAGATAGGACCTCAAATTTTTATCACATAAACTAAATTATATGTGCTTCATTTTATTCCTGTATAGCTACTGATGAATCAACCTCTAAATATTTTAATAAATTCGTCCAAAACTCTATAGGCAGATTTGCACTCTAAACTTGTTTTGATCATATCTCACTCAATTTTATGATTCCATTGCATGGCCAACTCTCACATGTGTATAACATCTTATACTTACTGTATATTGATTCCACTTTACCATTTTATCAGTTTATCATTTGGTTACTTACTGTTTCTATACATCCATCTTATTTAAGCAAGATTTAACCATTTTTACATGTGATTTTTCCATCTTTTTTACCCATGTTTATCAAATCTATCAACACCAAATCCCCACATAATATTTTTAATCATCATTCATCATCATATACATATACATAAATAAAGAAATTACAAGATTACATAATCAAAATAACAAGAGGATAGGAAGAACAATCTTTATACCACCATTAGTGATGAAAAGATGAGTCTTTGATGAACAAGGCTTGGATTTTGATGGCAAAACTTGTGATAAACCAATATCATCTTCAAGTCTACCAACCTTTATAAACTTCTCATGGAAAATCAGCCCTACGACACCTACAAATCTTCTCCTTGGATGTTAGAATCACCTCCAATCTTCATAGCTTCAATATAGCATCATCATGTGTATGAGTAACACATGATGTTATGGCTAAAATAGATCAAATAAGGGTTGTTGTTGATGATTTTTGGACGAAGTAGAGAGAGATGAGAGAGTTTGGTGAGTATTTTGCATGAGTTGCTAAGTGTAAATGGTATGAATGAAGTGGTTTTGGTGGTTTTGTGCTAAGTTAGCTTACATGTTAAGCTTATGCTAACATGTGTTAGCTTTCTAGCTAAAAGGGTGCCACATCTTATGATGTGGTGTCCTCTTTTGGCCATAACTTTTGAGTGGGGAGGGATAAACTTGTTTTGTCCCATCCCACTAATTTACGGGTATTCTTCGATTCTAGTTTCCTCGATTTGCGTGCCCTCGGGTCGTTTTACGAAAAACATTTTTATAAATTATGAATCAACGGCACAAAGCGAATCTAATAAAAATTGTCTCATAAAAAACGGAGTTAAAAAACGTAAATACGTAATCCTAAGGTTTCCGGTTTAGTCGTAAAGGACGTTAAATTATAATCGTAAGTCCTAATCTCTTCTCATAAATTTGTGAGTTTATGAACCAACACAAATTTAAAATTCCAAAATAAGATTCACGGATAAATTTATTTCCTGAAATGTCGGACTGTCACCAAAACGGTGTATGTAAACGTAAGCACGTAACATAGAATCCTCCGGTTTAGACGTAGTCGACGCTACTTCAAGACGTAAATCCAAATTTCTACCCAAAAATAAGTGAGTTCATAATATAAAATTAAAATAATGTTTTTAAATAATATTTAAGAATAAAATATAAACCATAAATTGACGGATTGTCACAGCATTTACCCCTAAACAGGATCTTTGTCCTCAAAGACCATCTTATCTTACTACTCGCTTCTTATAGAGTTAAATCCATGTGGGTATTTCCTCCACATTCGGTCTTTTCTCACAAGTTTAATTCATTACAATATGCGAGTTTCATCAAACATAACTACGGAAATAAGATCAGGCTTAATGTTGACTTACTTTCTCTATCCATGATGTTCACGGGTTTTTGATGAATGCAACTTTTCGCCGATCTAAACTTTACTAAGAAACAATCATATTTTCACTTGATAGACATTTTATCAAGTTCGATATACGAAACATAATTCACGCACCCCTTGAAGTCCTAGGGTAGATCCAGCTTATATGCCCTTCAAACCAACTTTTTACACCATCTCAATGGTCCCATACAACGGGGACTTATATCCTATGATCTTTCAGATCATCATTTCATTTTTCCATGGTTAAAATTTTGGCATAACTTCGCTACCCATCTGGCATTTCAAGATCTACATTTCATATTCACATAACCTCATGCCCACTACCGGCAGTCAATAATCAGATCCTAATTTCAACAATCATTTCAGGTCTCGCGGGTCGAGTATTTTGTATGGTTAGGTTCGCCATCATAGGAAACCTTAAACCTAAAAGACATGTCCAACTTACAATGGGTGTATGTCGGGTGTCTTCATCCCGACTCCTGCTTACAGATGCTCTAATATATATCCTCACAAGATTCAATCTCGATCCTAATACGATAGTTTTCAATGATAATCTCTCCAAAGGAAAAAGATTATACGGTTCATTACCAAAGGTCAATCATTCAAACATAAAACAAGACTTCTAGTATTTTTTATCGTTACTTTACCTCGTCCCTTCGATTGGGGTGGTACACAGTACTCTCATCAAGATTCGTTCTCAATGACTTCTTAGCAAATCTTTAGAAATTCGATGCGAAGCGGGGATCTTGATAGAGATGATCGATACAGGCACACTATGTTTACACAACTCCTTTAAATACAAAAGGGTTAATTTCTTCATCAAGAATCTATCATTAACAGGAATGATATTAGCAGATTTGGTCAGTCTGTCGACGATTACCTAAATCGAATCAAATTCAGATGATGACCTTTGCAATAGTTAGACGTTTTACTAATGTATGAGCGATGTCTTCCTTCATAATTTGCCATTAGTGCAACTTCTTTAGATAAAAATACATTAATCATAAATGTCATGAATAAAGTACTTATACTTACAAGATTCTAACATAACTATATCTCACAATCCTCCATATTTAGACAATCACAAGTGGCCTTTTAATCATTTAGCGCCATCGGCTTCTCAATTCTAATGGTTCACATTAGCCGTGAACCCCCTTTTATTATTTATATTATCCTTCTTACAGGCATCAATTATTTCTAAATTGTTCGGGCAAATTACTTTGCACCGTCATTATTAAGGAACACAATCCTAACTGATTCTTTATCCTTTCTATATTATGTGTCAGTATCTACATTCATCTTCCCTGATGAAATAATTATCATGTCCGTATTTATTCAAAAATTATTTCTTCACATTTTCTGAGTTTTAGTTTCTTCTCAACTATCATTTTTATCCGTTTTACTCAATCCGACGTCTAAAGCGTGGATAACTATTGCTAGTAATTAAATAATAGATATTTAATTTTATGAAACGTAAACGTAAAAAGTTTTAAATTTCTCGGTTCGTCCAATTATAGGAAAATGTTCAAAAGAATAAATTTGAATTTAATTAACACCATTTTTCTTGATTTACTGAAAATAATTAGTGCGATTCGTAAATGTTCGAAAAATCTTTGTTTATACTTTGGTCACAATTTTCTTAATTGAAAAGCAGAATTTATCGTTTCAAATTTCAAATGGTTTCCTCAATCCCTCTTAGGTTGTCTTGAGGTATACACAAACATTTACCCCCTAAACAGGAGTTTAGTTAAATGATTTGGGTATAAGGGAATAATCTCTTAAAATTTCTTTTGATAAAACATTTGTCAAACATATTTGTACTTTCTTTTTGGTAAAACCCAAAGTCTCAAATGGCTCTAATTTTTGAAGAGTCAATACACATATATCTTACTATCATTAATCAAACGGTCATTTTATGTAAAGGATCAAGCCTTAAATCACATGTTAAAAATTCAAGGAACAGGTTTTTATTGCTCGGCCAATTCGGGGAAGTCTATAAATAATTATTAACTCCTTCTTATTCTTAGAAACAAACAAATGATCCTTAATGATCAAAAGCGTGAATTTATCAAATTACAGCCTTCACACGTGATTCACCAAATTTATGGATGCTACATGTGTATTGGTCAATCCAAACGACACAACATGAAACTCATAATGTTCATTACAAGTTCTGGGTGTAGTGATTGGAATAGATAATCTTTTTCGCGGATGCGAAGTTAATGATAACCATGCTGAGGATCAAATTTCTGAACATACGCTAGAACCTTGTAAATGATCGAACAAATCTATCATCTTGGGTAGTGGATATCGATTTCGATCGTCAACATAAGGAATGATAACACCATAGCTCTTCATGATGACGAGCTTGGTAGAATAAAAGCTTTCCCCGACAACTCTCTCAGTTGTACGGTAATTCGTTTAATCCAGATGGTGCTGATGTACAGTGCTCACGCCACAGGTGCAACACCATAAATATAATCAATACTAAATTCAACTTGCCTTAATGGCGAAAGTCTAGGTAATTCACCAGCAAATACCTCCTAAAGTTTCAGATAACAGAAACATCTTTTAACAAATTTATTTTAAGTTCTTTCTAGATTACAAGATCTATGACTAGTTTATAACCATTCATGGTATACTTTTAAGTCTAAAAGCAGGATACAGCCACCTATCGGGAATTATTTTAATCACTTTTGATAATCAGCATCTTATCTTTTAGGGGAATTCTACTCGAGTTCCCATCAATTAAGACAATGTCGTCATGTCATAATCAATCAATCCATTCTAATGGCACTACCAACTTTTTAGTTTTATTGCAGTCGATAAGATATGAACTTCTCAAAAGACTAATAATAACTCAAAATCCTTCACAATTTCAAGGATATCAGGAGACATAACTAACCTTAAAAAGAGTAAGGTTAACGCATAATCTATGCGAGAGAATTTCAAATCAGATACCGACGAAAGCATTTAACGAATATGAATATATCCCATGTTTTCATAATTTGAGTACGCATTCGAAAGCTCCTCGGATCGTTACCTAGGTCATTCAGATGAAATCTAATCAAAAGAAATGATAGGAACATCGATACATCCAGTCGGGTATCAACATTTGGCAATCAAATACTTTTCCTAAGAATCTCACCACGAGAGAATTGGACAAGAAGGAAATATCAATTGTCAAATAAGACAAATTCCACAGATGAGTAAATTTGACTCAGAAGAATAAATAGTACTGGCACATATGTAGGTGTCCCTAATAATATGTTCCTATTTTGCACTTTTTGCAGATCTCATAAAATTTAATCTTTCATAATCTTCAAAGAAAATTTAGTGTTTGTTAATAATTTCATGGTGACTACTAATCAGCCTTGCATGGTCCCTTCCAAATTGTATGTAGGCGCGCAACTATATATAATTTCAAGATTAACGATGCAATACTCAGTTCGTCAAAACTTTGTGATCATGTTTAAAATATATATTCATGCTTAATTCAAAATGAATTTACAGATATGTTCTTTGTTATGAAAACAATTAAGTTTTCTAAAACGTTTCATAAACAACTTTACTTCGATAATGATTATTTATAAACCTCACTTTGAATAATCCTTATAGTGATGAAAATTCAATTTTCTCAAAGGACACTGTTTTAACTTATAAAAACAATGAGTGATCTGCAAAAGAGTGATTAAAAGTTGTTCACCAAGAACTAACTACAATTTATCAGGAAATGAGCTTAGCCAATTAATCATGAGGTTCATGACCTCGATGGCACTCAGAAATACAAAGAGAAGAATTTACAACGCAACTCAAACCGAGATGAGTGCTTGTTCAATGGTTACATCACTAATGCAAACATTAGGAGGAAGCAAGAAAAGATAGATAACATCTATACATGTAGGATTTAGCAATCAGAGGTAGCCTTTTCATTAATCACAAACAAGTCAAAATTGTACCGTAACATATTACGTGTTACTATGTCATACAATTCCAAGAACTCATCCTACCAACTGATGTCTCAGTTAAGTTAGGAATTTTTAAAAGATACCACAATGAATACTAATCTACAATAGTCATTAGGTGTCCCACCTATCCCAGAAGATCCATCGGTCCCAATTCAGAAGAAGATTTCTTCAATTTATTTCTTGGACACTGGGCATCCTTGTTAGTGGATAATGACCTAGGAACAACCCTTAACACGAATCAACAATCAATTAAAACCTTATAATTCAATCACAGGACTTAACGACTTCCTCTTAACAATTTCTTATTCAATACGAGTTAAATTTTACTTTATTCAAATTTCAATCAATCATATACTTAATGCGATATCCTACCTCATTCTCCAATACTTTCATCCTTATTCATACACCTTGAAAGGGCAATAAAAGTTCGATATGAACAACACTCAATATTCAATCCTATAGCTTCTTACAACAATAGTTATCAAATAAGTCACTAGTATGAAATGACTCACACATTCAATTAGACTTCTCGGAAAGGTACTAGTGGCATGAGGCTTTTGGGTAATGGTTCCAATGACAGCCTCAAGTGCAACATTCACCCTCTTGATTTCAATTTAAGAATTGGGTGACAACGAATCAGATGACACATTTCCAGGTGGTAACGTTTTGTCAAACTCCACTCTATAAGGAAAGATCGTCATGACATCGATATCAGATTTAATCTCGCCAATTATTCTTCAATATCACAATCAACTAATATCTACATTTCTACGAATATCAACCATTTTGTTGGGATAATAAATATCCACAACTTGGTTTAGATCTGGAATAGCTAGAATTTCCTACGGGAATAGCTTCGATTGATTTGCTAGGGGAGTTAGGGTTCCTTGTGACAATCTACGTCGTATAAATATCTCGTATAAATATTAAAATAATAATCAAACCATCATGTAATCAAATTACAACATATATATAATCCAAGTTATATATATATATATTAAAATAACACTTCTCAGTCTGGCCTTGTCGGTAACTCAGGAATTCTTCGGCACCGTTATAGTCAAAGGATTTTTTTTTTAGATATTTTTAGAAAAATGTTTATAGTTAAAAGATTTTGAAATGTTTTATTTAGAACCTTGGTTTTAAAAATCTTTCATTCTCTATAACGAGAGCTTTGGTACCAAACTGTAACACCCCCAAATTTACACAATTCAATACAGCGGAAGACTCGTTGATGTTAAGGGATAGCACATTACTCACATCATAGACAACACACAAAAATCGCGTCGTTTAATAATAAAGCATTTCCATTCATATATATATCAAATTTACATAGGTCCCAAGTCATTGTATTTCATACAAATTTTACAAAGCATTTGAATGGAAATTTGTTATTTAAGTGCGGGCCATGAATTCTTGTCGTCTTCCCGAGAATTACCTTCTTTGGTTTAGATCTGGAATAGCTAGAATTTCCTACGGGAATAGCTTCGATTGATTTGCAAGGGGAGTTAGGGTTCCTTGTGACAATCTACGTCGTATAAATATCTCGTATAAATATTAAAATAATAATCAAACCATCATGTAATCAAATTACAACATATATATATATAATCTAAGTTATATATATATATTAAAATAACACTTCTCAGTCTGGCCTTGTCGGTAACTCGGGAATTCTTCGGCACCGCTATAGTCAAAAGATTTTTTTTATACATTTTTATAAAAATGTTTATAGTTAAAAGATTTTGAAATGTTTTATTCAAAACCTTGGTTTTAAAAATCTTTCGTTCTCTATAATGAGAGCTCTGGTACCAAACTGTAACACCCCCAAATTCACACAATTCAATACAGCGGAAAACTCGTTGATGTTACGGGATAGCACATTACTCACATCATAGACAACACATAAAAATCGCGTCGTTTAATAATAAAGCATTTCCATTCATATATATATCAAATTTACATAGGTCCCAAGTCATTGTATTTCATACAAATTTTACAAAGCATTTGAATGGAAATTTTTTATTTAAGTGTGGGCCATGAATTCTTGTCGTCTTCCCGAGAATTACCTTCAAGTACCTAAGATAAAACATGTTAAAAGAAAAGGTCAGCGATAACGCCGAGTGAATTCATAGAGTTTAATAAAACCATTAATATATCATCGGTATGTAATTATTACCGAAAATCATTTTGTACAAATATTTATAATAGACCATAAAATAGCCAAAGTCATTTTATACAAATCTTTATCAAAAATCATAATATAGGCTTTTGCCTTCAAAATCATTATACAAACCATTGTCGTAAAAACATCATACAATACGCTTTACAACGTTGTATAGATTAAATAAAAACCGTTATATGAATATGGTTATATAAAACCAAAACACAAACATAATATCAATAATAAGACCCCGTATTGCTAGTCAGGCAATATATCGTAATTCAGTGCGTATAGCAGTATTTCGTTATTTGGATTATTATAAGCCGCATGACATTGTTACCTTACTACAACAAAAAACGGGTAGCTAACCCGAAACTCAATTTACCCATCTAAATTAGCGTGTCCTCACAATAATCACGCTTGTGTAAATCTTCTCATACATAAATTCGCTTACCAATCAATGTGGTACGACGGGGATCAAACGTCAAGGCGCGAACTGGGGTGATCGTCCCCAAATAGTACTATTATATGCACAAACGTCTACCAAATCCCGGTAGTTCACAATTCATGCTAATGGGACTTTTAGTGACATAATCTAACTTTAATAATACATTTCATTTCATCTATCGGGTCATATAATCATTCATCGGGTCATACAATCATTCGGGTCCAAATCAATAAACAAACAATCGGGACATATGGTGTCCTATTTTAGTAAAACTAACATGTTATCTCCCTCGCGGGTTTATAAAACATTTCATAAAAACATTTAAAAGAGTACGAGGCTATGAACTCACGCTGATGTGGGAAAGCGGGTTATCGGCTATTCGAATGTACGGTACGTGCTTCAATCACGGAAACCTAGACAAATAATACTTGTCTTAGACTCTTATCCAATGACTTTATAAAATAACAATTATGTATACATATGATGATTTTATATATATGATGATGATCAAGTGGGTTTATACATTTTTACTCATTCATTATAGTGTTTATGTGTTGGTAACATTTTTATACTAGTTTTACTAGTTTTACTTATTTACATGTTTTAGGCCCAATAACCCTATTACAAGCCCAATACTTTATATTAGTCCATTTATACATTTATTATCAATATTATACTTTTCATGATGGGCCCAAGTGGGTTAAGCCCAATAAGTAAGTTTATAAGTGTTTTACGAAATTAGTCGGGTTTATTGTCCATTAAGGTTACTTTGGCCCGTTAATGTCTATATGTTGTAAAGCTCGGGTTTAACGGTTTTTACTTGTTATATATGTTTATACATCATTATGTGAGTTTATAAAAGTTTACATTAGACGGGTCCAACGGGTCTAAGTTTTATTTAACAAAAACATTAATCTTTCGGTTTTAGCCGAAAAGACGTAAAAATCATGTTTATAGTTTTTATAACTTATAAAACTTACCAAACTATCATTTTTATAAAATGTCCATTTATTTATCCTTATACATATTTATATAAATGTAATATATAAGTCAGTGGGTTTTAATTCACATTTTATACTATATTTATTTGAGTGCTTATATAATAATATTAATCTTTAATTTCACAAAATCAGTCCTAAATTTTAAGTTCACTAAAATGTCCATATCTAGAGTTCTATAATGAGATAGGACCTCAAATTTTTATCACAGAAACTAAATGATATATGCTGCATTTTATTCCTTATAGCTACTGATGAATCAACCTCTAAATATTTTTATAAATTCGTCTAAAACTGTATAGGCAGATTTGCACTCTAAACTTCTTTGATCATATCTCACTCATTTTTATGATTCCATTGCATGGCCAACTCTCACATGTGTATAACATCTTATACTTACTGTATATTGATTCCACTTTACCATTTTATCAGCTTATCATTTGGCTACTTACTGTTTTTATACAGCCATCTTATTTAAGCAAGATTTAACCATTTTTACATGTGATTTTTCCATCTTTTTTTACCCATGTTTATCAAATCTATCAACACCAAATCCCCACATAATATTTTTAATCATCATTCATAATCATATACATATACATAAATAAATAAATTACAATATTACATAATCAAAATAACAAGAGGATAGGAAGAACAATCTTTATACCACCATTTGTGATGAAAAGATGAGTCTTTGATGAATAAGGCTTAGATTTTGATGGCAAAACTTGTGATAAACCAATATCATCTTCAAGTCTACCAACCTTTATAAACTTCTCATGGAATATCAGCCCTATGACACCAACAAATCTTCTCCTTGGATGTTAGAATCACCTCCAATCTTCAAAGCTTCAAAGTAGCATCATCATGTGTATGAGTAACACATGATGTTATGGCTAAAATAAATCAAATAAGGGTTGTTGTTGATGATTGTTAGCCGAAGTAGAGAGAGATGAGAGAGTTTGGTGAGTGGTTTGCATGAGTTGCTAAGTGTAAATGGTATGAATGAAGTGGTTTTGGTGGTTTTGTGCTATGTTAGCATACATGTTAAGCTTATGCTAAAATGTGTTAGCTTTCTAGCTAAAAGGGTGCCACATCTTATGATGTGGTGTCCTCTTTTGGCCATATCTATTGAGTGGGGTGGGATAAACTTGTTTTGTCCCATCCCACTAATTTACGGGTATTCTTCGATTCTAGTTTCCTCAATTTGCGTGCCCTCGGGTCGTTTTACGAAAAACATTTTTATAAATTATGAATCAACGGCACAAAGCGAATCTAATAAAAATTGTCTCATCAAAAACGGAGTACAAAAATGTAAATACGTAATCCTAAGGTTTCCGGTTTAGTCGTAAAGGACGTTAAATTATAATCGTAAGTCCTAATCTCTTCTCGTAAATTTGTGAGTTTATGAACCAACACAAATTTAAAATTCCAAAATAATATTCACGGATAAATTTATTTCCTGAAATGTTGGACTGTCACCAAAACGGTGTATGTAAACGTAAGCACGTAACGTAGAATCCTCCGGTTTAGACGTAGTCGATGCTACTTCAAGACGTAAATCCAAATTTCTTCCCAAAAATAAGTGAGTTCATAATATAACATTAAAATAATGTTTTTAAATAATATTTGAGAATAAAATATAAACCATAAATTGACGGATTGTCACATTATCTCTAGAGCATTCTCTTGCAAAGTGTCCATTCCTTCCACAGTTATAGCATTCAACTTTGGACTTGTCATATTCTAATGGCTCATTAGGATCAACAGTCATTTTTCTTCCAGTCTTCTTGAAGAACCTATTAGATCTTACTGACACCATAGCAGCTTGCCATTTAAGATCCATCTCTTCAACATCAGCATCATCCATTTGGAACAAGTCATTGAGTGTTAATCTTGGCCTATTGTCTTGTCCAGCGAAGAATGAGAAGGCATCATTGTCACTAAACAATGGTGAAGACCTTCCATGTAGATTTTGAGAGACTATAGGACTGCTTTCAATACTTTGTGGGTAAGTACTGCTTATAAGTCCTCCAGCGGTATTTGTGAAGTATGTACCGCTGCTAGATCCACTAGCGGTATTATGAAAGTAAGTACCGTTGTTCCCATCTGACACAAAAGCCAAGTTAGACTTTGAAGTAGTCGCTGTCTTTACTTCAGTGCCTTTCAAATCCATCTCATATGCTCTAAGATTGTTGTAGAGATGATCAAAGGAATTGTTTCTAAATCATCTCTTGTGATGAAGTGCCTAGCCATTGCTTTCCACTCTGGTGGAACACTTCTTAAGAATTTTAAATTAGCTTTTTCTTTAGGAATTACTTGTCCATAAACTGCCAACTGAGTAAGCAATTTATTGAACCTTCCATATCCACCATGTATCCCCTCTATACTGGTAATTGAGAAGTTATCAAATTCTTGCTTAAGAACAGTCTTCTTAATCTTCTTAGATTTGTCATTTCCCCCAAATCTAAGTTTTATAGCATCCCACATAGCTTTAGCATCCTTATAATGATGAAACCTTGGTAGAATGTATTTAGAAAGAGCCATAGCCAAAGCAGTTCTGGCTTTTCTCTCTCTGATTTGTGCTTGTACCTCCTCAGCAGTCACAACAGGTAGAACATAACATGTATTGTCTGGCAACCAGTGTAGCTTCTTTGGTGTATTCCCATTCTTTATAACTTGCCACACAGTGTGATCTGTGTGGTTCAAGTAATGTTCCATCTGCATTATTCATGTCTCATAATTGTTACCTTTAAGAACTGGGAGTTTAACAGCAGACAGAGTATGAGAAGGTGTTGGTGTAGAGGTAGCTACAACATTCACGGCTTGAACACCTTGTGCTGGTGCAAGATGCACAACTTGTGGTTGTGATCGACGTCGAAGTGCCGGTCAAAAATAACCTAATCACCTTATACTAGATAGGGTAAGTGGGTATCGATCCACGAGGACTATGTGGTTTTAGTTTAAGTTTTGAGGTGATCACTGATCAATAAAGGTTTTGGTTTTGAAATCTGACAACTAAAATACTTTTGATAATAAAAATGCATATTAAAAATTAAAATAATAATTAAGCTAATAATAAAGCTAGAAAAATAAAATAAAGATGTAAACAATTAAAAGAAAAATGCAATCCCTTCCAGCTCCTAATATTTATGGCTGATCACACTTATGGATTATTGAAACTTTTTAGAACTGATTACAAAGATTATTTTGACTTAATATGAATGTATTAATGTCGCCATTTATTATGTTTATCAATGACTCGCAATAATAAATCTTATATTAATCCAACCAATAATTATGTTTTAATAATTTATTTAGGTACAACTTATGTTTATTATACGACCATCTTTTTTTTAACTAAATAAAATAAGTATGAATCGTTAACTAACAATAAATTGTGTACCACAAATAATTAAACATAATATTAAGTCAATAACAACAATTTATAAATAGATCATAAATCAATGTAATAAAAATATAATAATCCAAAAGTGATGATCAAACCATAAATAAAGTTACCAGAAGGAATTACAACAAAATTAGCCGGATATCGCGGTGCACTCGACCCATATATTATGCAACATTATTATTTCCAAATAGAACAAAATAGTGCCCCCTTTGTTTCCCTCGTGTGAATGCATCAACCACCAACCAATTGGATTTAGAATCTTATTTAATTCCTCGGCGATTGTGCAAAGAGTCTAAAGACTTTTATTTTACTCCTTTTCTTCAAGTCTTTTTTCCACAGGGACGATTTTCTTTTTTTTTATGAAAAGTGACGGCTGGGGTGAGATACCCCCAAGGGTCGATTCCTTTGTGTTTTCTTTACTCGGCTTTGTTTTCTAGCCCCAAAAGTGACGAATGGTGTCTCTTTTTTTTCCCAATGTTTATATAACCTTTTGAATGTCGGCTAATTAATGGGCCCAAAGTTTTTTCCTTTTTTTTTAAATTTTGAATTAGTAGTATTGTTTTGGCCCACTTAAAAATAGCCGAACATCGAAAATTGCTCGAACGAACCCGGACAAATAAAAGATGACCGAAAATATTGTAACGCGCTCAAATCTTTTTCTTCAATATTTTTTCTTCATTTATCGGCGCTCACAATGTCTTTTCTCCAAAAAATTAATTAAGAGTCCATTTTTATTCCACTTTGCTCATAACCTACCTAATCACAAAACACACTCAAAGTACACATATAACAACAAATAAATATATAATTAAGCTAAATTAACATGCTATTAGGTGTATGAAAAATACACCAATCAGATCCCCTCGAACTTAATCTTTTACGTGTCCCAAGTAAAAATAAAATAAAAATATACAAGCATGTTAATTTCATAATTTTTAATCATACTATTGAAATTTCATCAAAAAGATCACATTCTACCTAATACACTAATAACCATCCTACATGACAAATAATCCAAAATGATTACCAATATTTTTGTCCTTCTTAAACACTTAGCATAACCATTCCCATTGATTCCATTTACTTTATATTTCATATAATTAACCATGTGTCCAACGTACCTAATGCACACCTATAATCAATCTAAACATTAATCTAAATCAAGAGGTGAGAATATCGTACACCTTTTATAACATTGGAGTTTTTATACATAAGAGCACATCATAAGCCATCATACTTTAGCTTACATACTTCCACTTTTTTTTCATCATTTTTTTCACATTCTTTTTTTCATTTTTTTTTTACATCACACATAAGCTCTCTCTTTTTTAGCCATTCGAGACCGTTTCTTATACAAGTCATCCCAAACGCTTTATACACTCCTTTTAAGGTTGATATAAAGACCAATTATTCAGAAAAATGAATATCTATCCTATAGGTGCATACTAAGACACATTGGCACATGAGAACCGGTTAATTAAGTCTGTTTAATTAAATGGGAACAGTTATACTTCGTGCCTACTAGTACATCACATGATGGAGTTATCTACCACATAGTATAATTATACAATGCACTAAATTAAACTAATCTTTTTAATTTCATTACAATAATACAAGGATTGGGTTATTTCAAATAAAATTGTCTCAGCTAAGTGCAATGCTATCCATCATAAAAATTGGCGTCTGACCCATGCTAACATCTAAAGTATCACCTTGCGCGGGTGACGAATCAGATAGGCAAGCCCAGCATATGACTACCACCAATAATTATGACAGTTCTCCAGCTCTTTTCGAAGGCCACCGTGCGCGGGTGGCGAGCCGAATAAGATCAATTTCAAATGTCCTAACCCAACTATTACATTACTATATTTCATATTATTCTATTCAATTTTTTTTATTCGCTCTAAGCAAAGGTAAGTAGTGGGAATTCAACCGGCGTGGTTTGATCATCTAATTATACATATGCCTAACTACATGCAAACAATCAAATCAATTTAATAACCAAATTATACAATGAAATCGGGTGCACCTGATAATTTCGGCCAAATCCTCTAGCTTGCTCCAATAAATCATCCACAAACTAATCTTCAGAATCTGTAAACACTCAACAAACATATATGTAGAAGAAACTTCCACATCTAATTAGCACAAGACTCTTATAATGTGATTTAAAATTTTAAAAATTTTCAATTTTTCCCAAAAATCACATTTTGACCCATTTTGACCAAAATTTCACACAAAAACATGTAACACATGTGCCCCCCCCCCCTCAACTTAAAACATTGCATTGTCCCTAATGCAAAAACTTTAAATTGAAATTTTGGTTAAAAACTAATTTGACAAACTCACACAAAAAGACAAAAACCTAACTCACTTTCGTAGGAATCACGGTTGCATTTAGCGTATGCAACAAGCCTTTAAACCATTCGGCAGCCCGAATGGACGAGTTTTGTCTCGTGAGGGTTTGTAGTGAACACACCCACAAAGTTCCACAAACCACGGGTTGCCTCCCGCGAAGCGCTAAGTTTACCGTCTTCAGCCAGACATAACTCAAATGAGCTATTGAGACGGTTGGAGTGGTTCCAAGTAAACCACTTCCACCGTTTCCATCTGATCACTCTCCAACTCAACATACGGCTTCAAACGGTGTCCATTTACTTTAAAAGGCTCTCCACCCACCATATTTTTTATTTCAATGGCTCCGTATGGAGAGACTTGAGTCACAACGTATGGACCCGTCCATTTACTTCTCAATTTTCCAGGAAAAAGCTTAAGTCTAGCATTGAATAACCAAACTTTTTGACCAACCAAGAAGGACTTCTTGGTGATGTGTCGATCATGAAAAGCTTTGGTTTTCTCCTTATAAATCCTAGAACTTTCATAGGCATCACGTCTAATCTCATCTAGTTCAGATAATTGAAGTTTCCTAGAACTACTTGCTTTCTCTAAATCCAAATTAACAGTCTTAATTGCCCATTCAGCCCTATGCTCTATCTCAACCGGTAAATGACACGCCTTGCCATATACCAACCTATACGGTGACATACCAATAGGAGTCTTAAAAGCCGTCCTATATGCCCACAAAGCATCATCTAACCTCAAGGACCAATCTTTCCTATCACTACGAACGGTCTTTTCTAAAATTCGCTTAATCTCCCTATTAGATATTTCAACCTGTCCACTAGTCTGTGGGTGATAAGGGGTGGCTATCCTATGATTAACTCCATAATGTTTCAATAATTTCACAAATCTAAAGTTCTTAAAGTGGGAACCCCCATCACTAATGATAGCCTTAGAAATTCCATGTCTAGCAAAGATATTCTTCTTAACAAACTTAAGAAATACACTATGGTCATTGGTTCTAGTAGCCTCAGCCTCTACCAACTTAGACACATAATCAACTGCCACTAAAATGTAAACATTGCCATGTGAAGTGGGGAATGGTCCTATAAAATCAATACCCCACACGTCAAAGATCTCAACAACAAGTATAGGATTCATAGGCATTTGATCACGCCTTGAAATCCCACCAACTTGTTGGCAACGAATACATGCTTTCACAAATGACTGGGCATCCTTGAAGATAGTCGGCCAAAAGAAACCGATTTGTAGGACTTTATGCCCAGTTTTTGTAGCACCAAAGTGACCACCACATGCATAAGAATGTCAATGAGCCAATATGTCCATATGCTCATGGTCGGGGACACATCTCCTAACAACTTGGTCAACACACACCTTATAGACCTCCAGATCCTCCCAAAAATAATGCTTCAACTGAGAGAAGAAGTATTTTCGTTGTTGATTGGACCAAAAATCCGGAAGCTTTTTAACAACTAGGTAATTAACTATATTTGCGTACCAAGGAACCTTAGAAACCTCAAATAAACTTTCATCCAGAAACTTTCCTTAATCACATCAGAAGGGTTGAACGGCGGAGGAATAATTCTAGACAAATGGTCGGCAACTACATTTTATGACCCCTTTTTATCCCGGATTTCTAGATTAAATTCCTGTAAAAGCAAAATCCACCTAAGCAACCTCGGTTTTGTCTCTTTCTTAGTCAACAAATGTCTTAATGCACTATGATCTGAAAATACTATCACCTTAGAATGCCCCCAAATATAAGACCTAAACTTATCAAGAGCAAAAACCACGGCTAACAACTCTTTTTCAGTAGTAGTGTAATTCATTTGAGCTTCTGAAAAAGTCTTACTAGCATAAAAGATCACAACGGGTTTCTTATTGACCCGCTATCCTAGAACCGCCCCAGCAGCATAATCACTCGCATCACACATGATCTCGAAAGGCTTCGACCAATCAGGTGATTTTAGAATAGGGGCTTCTACAAGCTTTTGCTTAAGCATATTGAATGCTTTAAGACATGATTCATTAAAGTCAAAGCGTGCATCTTTCAAGAGTAGATTACACAAAGGCTTTGATATTGCACTAAAATCTTTAATAAATCGCCTATAGAAACCGGCATGACCAAGAAAAGAACGCACACCCTTGATAGTAGTGGGAGGAGGAAGGGTTGAAATTACTTGAACTTTGGCACGGTCAACCTCAAATCCTTTTTCAGACACAACATGCCCTAGTACAATTCCCTCTCGAACCATGAAATGGCTCTTCTCCCAACTAAGCACCAAATTAGTTTCGGTGCATCTTTTTAACACACTTTCAAGCTGATCAAGGCAGCTTTCAAAAGACTGACCAAAGATGGAGAAATCATCCATAAATATCTCAACAGATTCTCCAACCATGTCAGAAAAGATACTCATCATACACCGCTGAAAGGTAGCCGGTGCATTACACAGGCCAAAAGGCATTCTTCGAAATGCAAACGTCCCATATGGACATGTAAACGTAGTTTTGGCCTGGTCATCAGGATGAATGGGTATTTAATTATAACCAGAGTACCCATCCAAGAAGCAATAAAATTTCTTACCCGAAAGCTTCTCAACTATTTGATCAATGAAGGGTAGTGGGAAGTGATCTTTAGATGTGGCATTATTCAACTTACGGTAATCTATACAAACTCTCCACCCAGTAACTGGTCGGGTTGTGAGCTTTTCTCCATTCTCGGTTTCTACAACGGTGATTCCGGCCTTTTTAGGCACCGTTTGAGTAGGACTTACCCATTTACTATCCGATATGGGATAGATGATACCGGCATCTAACCATTTAAGAACTTCCGTCTTCACTACCTCTTTCATATTAGGATTCAGACGCCTTTGCGCATCTCTTGCTGGCTTAATATTTGGGTCCGTAACAATTCGATGCATACATAATGAAGGGCTGATCCCTTTTAAATCTGCAATCGTCCATCCCACTGCTGCTTTGTACTTGGAAAGCACTTTTAGAAGTGCTTCCTCTTGTGATTCAGAAAGATCAGAAGCAACAATAACGGGTAACGTATTGTTAGGACCTAGAAAAGCATATTTGAGATTGGATGGCAAAGGTTTTAGTTCAAGAGTTGGAGGAACCTCCAAAGACGGCTTCGTAGCCATGTCAAAAGTAGAAGGCAAGGGCTCCACTTTATACGACCAAGGTGGTTTTTGATGGTCCAAAGAACTGACCAAACACTCTTGAATCTCTAGAACTTCAGCAACATCAAGAATCTCCTCATTATCACCAGTTAGATATAATTCCAAAGGATCATCCTTAAGCATACGGGGTGCATGTTTTTGGACTTCCTCATCGATCACATTGATGTAGCTTTTTGTATACCCTTTTAGGAAAAAGAGGCAACAAAGTGGTAAGCGTTAACGAGTGATTTAGGAAAACCACAAGTTATGACCCAATGAGTGGGAATCGTTCTCTCGAGGAGGCACGTGTGTTGTGTAATGGATGATTTGATTGATTTGTTTTTGATTATTAACAAGAAGAAAGGGGAATAGAAAATGACGAAGACAAAAAAAAATAGAAAAATAGGCAAAAACACTACTAGAAAGTTAAGACGTAGAAACGTAAAAACGACAAAATTTAAAATTTTAACCTAAAAATTCCTAAAAAATACTAAAAATCCACAATAATATTCTAAGAGTATACAAAAAATCCAAACTTGCCAAAACCTTTTAATTAATTTAATAATGACTTTTTAATGCTAATTAAAGCCCTAAAAATCACTTTTAAATATTAAAAAGCCCTAAACAAGATTTAATAGTTTGTAAACCTCAAAAATGACCTAATTAAGCTAAAAACTATTTTTAAAAATTTTAAAACCAAATTAAACTATTTTTAAACTCCTAAAAACTATTAAAATCTATTAAATCTTAAATTAATTCTAAAAATTAATTGAAAAGCCTAAAAATTAATTGAAAAGTGAAAAAGTTCCTATTTTAATGTCTAGAATCTAGGAAAAATGAAAAAAAGTTAAAAATAAAACTTTTTATTTTTAATAATAAAATAATAATAAAATATTCAAAAAAAAATAAAAAGTTCTTAAATAAATTCTAAAAAATTCTCAAAAATCCTAAATATTCTAACTAAGAAGAAAATGTAAATTAAAGTTCCTAAAACCTTTTAGTTAATTTTATAATAATTTTTAAAGTTGTCTAAAAACCCTAAAATTAAATAAAATTAAAAATTAAAGTTTTTGAAAACTTTATGATATGTAAACCTCAAAAATATAAATTAAAACCTAAAAACTATTTTTTTGGATTTTTATATTACTGTTTACTATTTTTTAATTACTTTCTAAATCTAAAACTAAAAATAATCCTAACAATTAATTAAATAATGGGAAAAATAAAACTTTTAAACAGAAAAATCCTAAACTCTAATTAAAACCTAGGAAAAATGAAATAAACCAAAAATGCTTAATAAATAAGCTAAAAATTATCAAATAAGCTACGGCTTATTAATATAAGCCAAAACCAAAATGTCCTTAAGTATTAAATGTTATGAGTTCATAACATAAAAACTCATCTAGATCACTGGTAGAACCCCTCACTCTTGAGCTGCAGGTCGGGGGTTCGAGTCCAGGCAGGGTGAAGTTTTTGCTTTTTATTTCTTTTTTTTTCTTTTAAAACTTAATCTAGTGACTTAATTACTTACTAAAACACAAACAAAATACAAATTAGATCAAGATTAAGCTAGAATGAATCAAAAATGTGCCCAGGTCTGCACTTGTTTCTGATGAACAAGTGTATGCTTCTTTTACTTATGCAATTTGGACCAAGAGGACTTGGTTTGACGTTTTTTGGTGGTGTTTCTTGGAACAAACAGGGCACCCCTACACTCTTTGGAGTGTAGGGAGTCACAAATAAGCAGAAAAACAACAAGCACTTAACACAAGATTCACAAAAAAGATCAAATAGCACCCTTATAAGTTACTGATATAGAAACTAGGTCTGGTGATATTTTTTTGCCAATCTATATGCACACCAATGAGTTTCAAAGTCTAAGATTTTTCACACAAACTCACCAATTAACTTACAAACAAATCACAATCCTGACTTGACCTATAAGCTAACAATTTATCAATTTTCAAGCTCAAAAATCATGAAATCATGCAGAATTATGACCAAGCAGATTTTTAGCTATCTTTTTCACTTTTTAACATACAAATGCTCTAAAATATTACCAAACTGAGGTGAACAACTAGCATACAACTCAAACCATCCTAATAAGTATTTCTAACAGGTTATACTTCACAAATCAGACCTTTAGTCACAATAAAATCCTTATCCCAAACACTCCTTTAAAAACTGTTAAGCAAATTTTAAAAACCAAATCTTTCTAAATCTTAACCAATCTGATTCTAAACTAACCAATCATGCATATTATCCTCTAAGCAGTGAAATCAAACCAATAACACACTCATTTAAACACTTTTCATGCAAAATCACCAAAAGCATACAATTTTTCAGAAAAATGAAAAATGAAATGAGATGAAGGGATTTACCTAAGGGACCTACATCCAGGTCCCTTGGTGACAGCTTTGTCACTTCCATTAGGCCCGGGCCTATGCAGATTCTATGATCAACAAAACACCAACCTGCTAAGAAAAGAAAACACAAAAAATATGCAAAATATCCAATGAAACTAATTTTCTGAAACTTACAAACTTTTGAAACCCAATAACTTTTGAAACTTAACAGGTTTTAATCAAATCCAAACTCACAAATCAAAACTTCCTTTCCACTTTCACTTCAAGGGAGTTTGATTTCAGAAATTTGAACCAATATTTAAAACCTTTGAAAAACTTTTTGAAAAACCTCAAAACACACAAGTGTTCACAATGATAAAATGGAACTCAGTTTCTTAGCTTTTAACACAATACACAACTTTTAACAAACCTAAAAAGGAATTATACTTGTTTAACACAAAAACCAAACTTTTATTTCATTAAAAAGGGATTACAAGTGAAAAGCAAAAAAACTGGAACAAGAGTGAATGAACAGGCTCATCCTTTTTAAATACTGCTAAAAGACTATTATAGAATCTCAAAACCCTAAACATGAATTGCCAAAAGTGCCCTTTGAAGATTTGACTGATTTTGGGTCAAAAATCGCCCATGTGATATGCCAGCCTTGCTTGTGATGTTTGAATGAATCACAGTCGTCCATGTGAGCTTGGGGACCAAGGGGAGTATCCTATACGTTGAAATTGTCGGGTTCTAGGGTTGTGGGAAAGAGACGGGTGCAGGAGAGGTCTGGGGTAGGGTCCACAGGCCATGTGGACTTGTCAAGTGAGGTGGGAAATGGTGAGGTGGAGGTGAATTAGTGATCTGGACAAAATGGGGGTTTAACCCTTTGTTTTGGGGTTTAATTGATCTGGGGAAAATTAGGGTTGATAAGGATTAAGGAGTGGGTTTAATCCAGTTTGGGTAAAAACAAGTTTTAAAAACCTGTTTAGGAGGGAAGTAAGGGTTAGTGGGATTAGTTGACCATTTGACTGGGATTAAATAAAACGGGGTGTGGATGTGGATAGGGTCGGGTTTATGGGTTGGTGGGTGGGTTTTATGACGTGTCACAACCTGAGTGGGTGGGAAAGTTTGGTGGTTTGGCAGGATAGGTCCCCAATGTTTCTCATTGTCTTCACTTTGAAATAAATGCCATCAGCTCTTGTTTTTCACATGACAACTTTTGGTAAGTTGTCAATTTTGGCACAAAAGATTTTAAAAACTTTTCCAAGGGTCTTTAAATGTATATTCTTGATTCTTCAAGGACTGGAATTGTAATATATTCAAACAATAAGGACCATACTTGTTCAATTGACATTTGGAGGGTCAATTGTGACAAGTTCTTCAAAGATGAGGGACTAAACTTGACAATCTTCAATTCTTCAAGGGTATTTTTGCAAAATCCAAACTTGGGCCCGATTCATTGTGCGACTTCGTTTCCCGTGTTCGTTTTTGATTGATTCTTGTGATCTTTTGCCATTTCCTCAATATCCGTACCTAAAAATACACAAGTAACAAACACGAGCAAATATTTGGCATATTTTATGATATTTAATTGATTTTAAGCCCGATTTGGACGATGAGACCATGTATAAAAGCAGTCTCATCACTCCCCCATACTAAACCATTGCCGTACCCTCACGCAATGCTAGAATAAAGTATCAAAGCATCTCCAAAATTCATTTTTATTCACTTTATTGAAATGATAAACTAGCTACACTACTACTATTACTACTACTTCCGTTTTAGACATAATGTATGATTTTCATCGCAAAATGGGACGTTTAGGTTCATAGAATAAGAACACGTGAATGCTTCGTTAGAAATAATTTCGTCGTCCTCGATTTTCACCTTAATTCCATGCCAAGCGTGTAACGAGATCATTGTCATTATAAGTTAGTAATGCTAACACTACTCATATGCCCTAATCACGTACTTATTCTCCCATTATTCCTAAGTTGTATCTCTTATATTTTATTATGTCTTAATGATCACGAGGATACATCATTGACTTATGCGATAATAGAGATTTAGGTCTAAAAATAGAGTCCTAACGGTGTAACTAAGACCATCAAATCAATAACCCCTCCTAATAGACAACGATGTTAAAAAATTAAGTTGACAAGAAGAATCGATAAACACGGTTTTATAACGGTTTTGAACATGAGACTTATTACCAAGAATTTTATACGCCCCCTAACGGAAGGACCTTATTATCTTTGGTTTACCTCCATCTTTTATTCAACTTCGCCATGAAGCTTTTATTATGACTTCGGTCTTGCCTTGCCTTTTATTATCCGCCTCATCGGTGGTTTTATTAGCCAAAGACGTATATCCTCACGCTAAAGCGAATTTTGGATCTTTAAAGCTTCGAAGATTAAGGCTTGATTCACTTTCAATTTTGCATAGATTTTAGGCCTTGTGGGGCTTCAAATTGTTTGCTTGATTTAGGTGAGCACTTGAAATCTTATTATTAGGTGAAGCTTTCGATTATTCGGGTGCCAATACTTCAAAACCGTGACGCTGGCGATACCTTAATGTCTTCCCAATTTAATTACACGGAAGCTACTAGAAAAGACTAGAAACCCAACAATCCTAACTAAACCGCTAAATCAATATTTATTAAGCAAAAAATATTTACATGCGAAGGGAGAATAAGCAAACGACGAGAACACATGAGTTTTTGAAAGAATTCGAGTACTCTACGTTTAGCATAGTAACTTATAATTAACTCTATCATTTCTCGTCCTCATTTAAGAGACTTAGCCTATTGTGTAGTTAAGGAATCAAAGCTAAGTGCTCAACACGCACGGTCGAGTCAAAAATTACTCTTATTCTCGCCATCGGAAAATCTACATTCGTGTCTTCAAACACTTATAAAATATGAGAAAAATTTTAAAATTTGGCCATTTTTAGCCTTATTTTGCAACAAAACGATAAACAAAACGATAATCTTTGGAAAGCGTGAAGGTTTGGCAAGGAAAGTATCTATTCACCCCCCATACTAAAGTTAAACATTGTCCTCAATGTTTCGAGTCTAGGGGTGCAAACACCCCCATACTAGAGACGTAGTCGAATGCCTAATCTAGCATGGAAAGGGTGTAACCATTAAGTAATAGCCGTTTATGAAGTGTGCTATAAACCTAAGGTTAGAACATAAAAGGATATATCATATGGATATAGGGAAAGGCCTCCAAAGCAAACGATCGAGTGCTCCCATAAACGAACACGAGAGGCTCCAATCGTGAAGATGATGATCTAAAAATCACAATGCACAAACAACCACGGAACAAAGGTTGGAAGGGCACAAATCCCCTCGCATTAACTAATTAGAAAGCAATAATATGTACATGGATAAGCATGGGTCTCCCCCACGAGGCACCTTGTTTTTGATAACCGAGTCAAAAGCTCGACTCGAATCCCCATAAATGTGATCATTTAGGGATAATCATGGTATGGTCAATTTTTGGTGGGGCTTACATGATAAACAAGGCCCAAAAGCACGTGGAGTACTTTAAAAATCCGATAAACGTATACCGGGGTCAAAGATAGCGTCTTCGTTTTCGGATGAAAGACGAGACAACGCTACTCCAACACAAACCCCAATGGGGTAGAAGAAAATAGGAGAGAAGAAATAGAAGGGTGGGACAATGGGTAAGGCAAAACATTGAGCTACTCGAGGTAGACTCGCACCAATCAAATGAAAAGATTTTCCATTTATTGCATCGGTGGAAGACCGAGATTTCCCTATATAAGCAATTCCAGGATCAAATATCTCGTCCTCGGTGGAGAAAGGGAAGGGAACATAAGGGGCTTCCCCCACACTAAGTCCACACAAAGCATCGTCAAAAGGAGAAGACGAGCTTGTAGTACTCAATAAACGCGGTGATGACGGAGTTAGAATTGTAGAAAAATCTTTTAAATTAAATTCAAAATCTTTTCCTTTTTCATCTTTTAAACTCTCCTTGTGAAAACCCGATTTGATTATGTCAAAAATATTTGGTGTATCTAAAACAATGTTAGCCACACTAAAAATTCTCACATTTTGAAATCTTTTTGGTTTAGGTGGTGGCAAGTTTTCAAATCTTTTGTCAACAAAGAAAACCTCCCCATCGGGATCAACGTATTCATCATCCGAAGAATCACTCGAGATTGGAATCATAGGCTTAACACTCTTGACCTCCACCGGCGGAGGGGACGGAACTTCATTTTTCTCAACAACTCCTAAAACTCTATTTGAAATTCTTTTGCAAATGTTTTTGATGGGATTGACATTATACAAAGATGTGATTGAATACACATGAGAAAGAGTGGAGTTTTGGGTTGCATTAATGACGAGTTCTTCCTCATTGAAATGAAGAGTGATTTTTCTAGCATGCACATCGATAAGTGCTCTCGAGGTATCCAAAAAAGATCGACCTAAAATTAACGGAACTTTAGGATCGATGGGAATATCAACAACAATAAAGTCTACAGGGTAGTAGAACTTTCCAACTTTTACGAAGACGTCCTCGGCAACTCCACAAGCTAGAATCGTAGAATGATCGGCCATTTCGATTGACATTCTTGAAGGTGTGAGATTTGGAAGATTGAGCGATTTAAAAATCTCAAGAGGCATCAAATTAACACTAGCACCAAGATCGGCCAAGGCGTAGCATTCTTCCATGTCTTGGATAGCACATGGGATTAAAAACTTTCCAGGATCACCGACTTTTTGAGGTATGCGGCTTAGAAAAACCGAAGAACAACTAGACGATTTTTGCAATTTCTCTTTGTTGTTTAACATACTTTTGAAGTTCGCGGCAAATCGAGGCATCATGACTAAGGCGTCGGCAAAACTTATATTGAAATGCAAGTCACGAAACATTTTCATAAAGAGTTCAAATTGATAATTATTTCGTTCTTGTGCCTTTTCCTTGTTTCGTCTTGATGGGTAGGGTAAAGGTGGTGTGGGTTGGGGCAAATTAGGCATAGGCATCGGCCTTGGAATCTCGGGTTCCATGATTGGTGTAGGTTCAACCGTAGGTGTGGTTTGAGCGGTACTTCGTGGGCTTGCAATGTGCTCCTTTTCAACCACAACCTCGGGTTCTTTCTCTTTTTCCTTCTCCATAGAAGTAGTTGGACGAGAAATGGGTTCTTTGAAAGTTTTACCACTACGAGTAGTAATAACCTTCAACTCTCCTTTCGGGTTCACGATGGTATCACTAGGAAGACCACCCGAAGAAGAGGGCTTACACATGATAGCTTCAAACATTTTAGCCATTCGGTCTTCAAACTTAGATTGCCTAGCATCTGCTTTTAACAACTCTTGCTTAATCTCATGTTGTCCTTGCTCCATTTTTTGTTGATTTTGTTGGAGTCTTGTGACATTTCCTTCCATTTTATTAGCATGAGTTTTAAGTTCATTAGCAAGTTCGTTTTTAAGCTCGTTTTTCAACTCGGATCTTAAGCTAACCATTTCACGTTGCATGTTGTCAAACTTAGCATCATTAGCCTTTGCATAATTCAAAAATTCTCCTTGAAGATTTTTGGTGTGATCGTTTTGAAAACCTTGGGCATTGTTTTGAAAATCACGGTTTTGGTTTTGGTTTGAAATTTGCCCATTTCCACTTTGGTAATTACCTTTGTTATAATTTCTTTGATTTCCTTGGTAATTTCCACCTTGGTTGTTGTTGCGATAATTATTAGCATTTTGATTGGGTGGAGCTTGATTTGAACGAGAACCTTGACCGATTTGGTTATAAGTTCCCGTGACTACAAAAGCATTCGAAGTGTTACCATCCGCGGTAATGCACTCGGAAAGATCATGAGCTCCCCCACACGACAAACAACTTTTAGAAACCGCTTTAACCGAAGCGGAATTGGAAGCTTCTTGAGCCTTCCAATGGGACATTAGAGTCGAAAACCTATCGAAAAACCGATTTTCTTCATTTGCTTCATCATGTAATGCATTGATTCTTTGAGACGATGATGAGCCCCTTTTGGCAACACTCGGTGTGTGACGAGGGCTATAAACCTTAGACCTATTCTCGATTATGACCAAAGCTTCTTCAACCGTTTTACACAAAAAATTACCACCCGCGGCGGCATTTAAATAATCTCTTTCATGATCGTTAAGTCCATTGTAAAACGTGTCGATTTGGTGCAAATCGGAAAAACCATGATGAGGACATTCATGCAACATCTCCTTAAACCTATTCCAAGCCGTAGAAAAACTTTCATTTGATTCTTGTGAAAATTTAGAAATCTCATTTTTCAAATGCGTAGTCTTAGAGGGCGGAAAAAATTGGTTCACAAATTTTGAAACGAGATCCTTCCACATCAATATAGAATTGGGTGGCTCTTTCTCTAACCAAATTTTAGCGGGCCCCGCTAAGGAATACGGAAAAAGCATCATCTTAATCGAGTCGTTCGAGACATCCTTAAATTTTCACGTGGCGGTAAGACGATTAAATTGGCGGATATGGTTGTGGGGATTGTCCTTCTCATCACCACGGAATTTGTTGTTTTGGATCATCGACAACAAACCCGTTTTCACCTCAAAATTCTACGCAAGGATTGCGGGAATAACAATAGCTTCTCCATAACCCTCGGTGGGTGCTTGAAGTAACTCCATCATAGTTCGATTCGCCATGGTTGGTTCTTCTCGTACAATGGGTTCGTCAATAGGAGACTCCTCACTAGAATGAGTTGGAGTGGGAGTTTTGTTCTTGCGTCTACGTGCACGTTTTGCTTGATTACGAGTGAGCATAAACGTCACGTACAACGTGGAGACGAGCAAAGAAGATTCTTTTTGGTATTTTGTGTTTTTTCAATTTTTTTGTGGTTTTTGATTGTATTAACTTTTTTTTGGAAATTGGTGAATGTATTAAGTAGACAAAAAGTCCACAAATCTCCTCACTAATCAAATCTCTTGATTAAAAAGGCCTCAAGGAATGAAAACGATCACGTGGAGTGAACGCCTTCGATGACTTTATAACGATGGTGGAACACCAGATCGTTCAAGAGGGTTTAATCAAATAGAAACCAAGAAAATATATATGATATGTAGTAATACTTTGGGCGGCAAAACCCTCGATTCACTCTAAAAATCAAATACGCACAAGCAAGCGGAGGAAACGAGGCGGCGCGAAGCACTTAAGAGCCTTTTTCCTTTAGGTTGTGAAATACAACCGCCTTATACCCACCTTATAGTTTGTATTATCAAGATTAAGCTTCACGAAAGTATTTATCTATTTTTGCCTTTTTTCTTTGGTTTGAGATTCGAATACAATGATCGAGTGATGAAATCCCGAATCAAGGTTGTGATTGCTCACGTATTTGGAGTACTT
Source organism: Glebionis coronaria (assembly GCA_025667525.1). Taxonomy (NCBI): domain Eukaryota; kingdom Viridiplantae; phylum Streptophyta; class Magnoliopsida; order Asterales; family Asteraceae; genus Glebionis; species Glebionis coronaria. Next base: position 253,742,334 of record CM046878.1, read on the forward strand.
GTAAATTTATTGTTCTACGTATACAATATAGTAATAGTATTCACAAAAACCGAAAAACGATAATACGTATTAATAGAGTGCTATTAATACAAATACTATTATGGCTAATATAGAAAACAACAATGGTCAATCAAAACACAACACGCCTCCCCGGCAGCGGCGCCAAAAGTTGATGTAGCTTTTTGTATACCCTTTTAGGAAAAAGAGGCAACAAAGTGGTAAGCGTTAACGAGTGATTTAGGAAAACCACAAGTTATGACCCAATGAGTGGGAATCGTTCTCTCGAGGAGGCACGTGTGTTGTGTAATGAATGATTTGATTGATTTGTTTTTGATTATTAACAAGAAGAAAGGGGAAGAGAAAATGACGAAGACGAAAAAAAATAGAAAAATAGGCAAAAACACTACTAGAAAGTTAAGACGTAGAAACGTAAAAACGACAAAATTTAAAATTTTAACCTAAAAATTCCTAAAAATTACTAAAAATCCACAATAATATTCTAAGATTTTACAAAAAATCCAAACTTGCCAAAACCTTTTAATTAATTTAATAATGACTTTTTAATGCTAATTAAAGCCCTAAAAATCACTTTTAAATATTAAAAAGCCCTAAACAAGATTTAATAGTTTGTAAACCTCAAAAATGACCTAATTAAGCTAAAAAATATTTTTAAAAATTTTAAAACCAAATTAAACTATTTTTAAACTCCTAAAAACTATTAAAATCTATTAAATCTTAAATTAATTCTAAAAATTAATTGAAAAGCCTAAAAATTAATTGGAAAGTGAAAAAGTTCCTATTTTAATGTCTAGAATCTAGGAAAAATGAAAAAAAGTTAAAAATAAAACTTTTTATTTTTAATAAAATAATAATAAAATATTCAAAAAAAAAAATTTCTTAAATAAATTCTAAAAAATTCTCAAAAATCCTAAATATTCTAACTAAGAAGAAAATGTAAATTAAAGTTCCTAAAACCTTTTAGTTAATTTTATAATAATTTTTAAAGTTGTCTAAAAACCCTAAAATTAAATAAAATTAAAAATTAAAGTTTTTGAAAACTTTATGATATGTAAACCTCAAAAATATAAATTAAAACCTAAAAACTATTTTTTTTGGATTTTTATATTACTGTTTACTATTTTTAATTACTTTCTAAATCTAAAACTAAAAATAATCCTAACAATTAATTAAATAATGGGAAAAATAAAACTTTTAAACAGAAAAATCCTAAACTCTAATTAAAACCTAGGAAAAATGAAATAAACCAAAAATGCATAATAAATAAGCTATAAATTATCAAATAAGCTACGGCTTATTAATATAAGCCAAAACCAAAATGTCCTTAAGTATTAAATGTTATGAGTTCATAACATAAAAACTCATCTAGATCACTGGTAGAACCCCTCACTCCTGAGCTGCAGGTCGGGGGTTCGAGTCCAGGCAGGGTGAAGTTTTTGCTTTTTATTTTCTTTTTTTTTTCTTTTAAAACTTAATCTAGTGACTTAATTACTTACTAAAACACAAACAAAATACAAATTAGATCAAGATTAAGCTAGAATGAATAAAAAATGTGCCCAGGTCTGCACTTGTTTCTGATGAACAAGTGTATGCTTCTTTTACTTATGCAATTTATACCAAGAGGACTTGGTTTGACGTTTTTTGGTGGTGTTTCTTGGAACAAACAGAGCACCCCTACACTCTTTGGAGTGTAGGGAGTCACAAATAAGCAGAAAAACAACAAGCACTTAACACAAGATTCACAAAAAAGATCAAATAGCACCCTTATAAGTTACTGATATAGAAACTAGGTCTGGTGATATTTTTTTGCCAATCTATATGCACACCAATGAGTTTCAAAGTCTAAGATTTTTCACACAAACTCACCAATTAACTTACAAACAAATCACAATCCTGACTTGACCTATAAGCTAACAATTTATCAATTTTCAAGCTCAAAAATCATGAAATCATGCAGAATTATGACCAAGCAGATTTTTAGCTATCTTTTTCACTTTTTAACATACAAATGCTCTAAAATATTACCAAACTGAGGTGAACAACTAGCATACAACTCAAACCATCCTAATAAGTATTTCTAACAGGTTATACTTCACAAATCAGACCTTTAGTCACAATAAAATCCTTATCCCAAACACTCCTTTAAAAACTGTTAAGCAAATTTTAAAAACCAAATCTTTCTAAATCTTAACCAATCTGATTCTAAACTAACCAATCATGCATATTATCCTCTAAACAGTGAAATCAAACCAATAACACACTCGTTTAAACACTTTTCATGCAAAATCACCAAAAGCATACAATTTTTCAGAAAAATGAAAAATGAAATGAGATGAAGGGATTTACCTAAGGGACCTACATCCAGGTCCCTTGGTGACAGCTTTGTCACTTCCAATAGGCCCGGGCCTATGCAGATTCTATGATCAACAAAACACCAACCTGCTAAGAAAAGAAAACACAAAAAATATGCAAAATATCCAATGAAACTGATTTTCTGAAACTTACAAACTTTTGAAACCCAATAACTTTTGAAACTTAACAGGTTTTAATCAAATCCAAACTCACAAATCAAAACTTCCTTTCCACTTTCACTTCAAGGGAGTTTGATTTCAGAAATTCGAACCAATATTTAAAACCTTTGAAAAACTTTTTGAAAAACCTCAAAACACACAAGTGTTCACAATGATAAAATGGAACTCAGTTTCTTAGCTTTTAACACAATACACAACTTTTAACAAACCTAAAAAGGAATTATACTTGTTTAACACAAAAACCAAACTTTTATTTCATTAAAAAGGGATTACAAGTGAAAAGCAAAAAAAACTGGAACAAGAGTGAATGAACAGGCTCATCCTCTTTAAATACTGCTAAAAGACTATTCTAGAATCTCAAAACCCTAAACATGAATTACCAAAAGTGCCCTTTGAAGATTTGACTGATTTTGGGTCAAAAATCGCCCATGTGATATGCCAGCCTTGCTTGTGATGTTTGAATGAATCACAGTCGTCCATGTGAGCTTGGGGACCAAGGGGAGTATCCTACACGTTGAAAATGTCGGGTTCTAGGGTCGTGGGAAAGAGACGGGTGCAGGGGAGGTCTGGGGTAGGGTCCACAGGCCATGTGGACTTGTCAAGTGAGGTGGGAAATGGTGAGGTGGAGGTGAATTAGTGATCTGGACAAAATGGGGGTTTAACCCTTTGTTTTGGGGTTTAATTGATCTGGGGAAAATTAGGGTTGATAAGGATTAAGGAGTGGGTTTAATCCAGTTTGGGTAAAAACAAGTTTTAAAAACCTGTTTAGGAGGGAAGTAAGGGTTAGTGGGATTAGTTGACCATTTAACTGGGATTAAATAAAACGGGGTGTGGATGTGGGTAGGGTCGGGTTTATGGGTTGGTGGGTGGGTTTTATGACGTGTCACAACCTGAGTGGGTGGGAAAGTTTGGTGGTTTGGCAGGATAGGTCCCCAATGTTTCTCATTGTCTTCACTTTGAAATAAATGCCATCAGCTCTTGTTTTTCACATGACAACTTTTGGTAAGTTGTCAATTTTGGCACAAAAGATTTTAAAAACTTTTCCAAGGGTCTTTAAATGTATATTCTTGATTCTTCAAGGACTGGAATTGTAATATATTCAAACAATAAGGACCATACTTGTTCAATTGACATTTGGAGGGTCAATTGTGACAAGTTCTTCAAAGATGAGGGACTAAACTTGACAATCTTCAATTCTTCAAGGGTATTTTTGCAAAATCCAAACTTGGGCCCGGTTCATTGTGCGACTTCGTTTCCCGTGTTCGTTTTTGATTGATTCTTGTGATCTTTTGCCATTTCCTCAATATCCGTACCTAAAAATACACAAGTAACAAACACGAGCATATATTTGGCATATTTTATGATATTTAATTGATTTTAAGCCCGATTTGGACGATGAGACCATGTATAAAAGCAGTCTCATCACACATCTACTTGGTAACATTCATTCATCATAGGAGAATTCATAGAATTAAACACATTCAGTCTTATCTTTTTATTACCGAATGCAATATCCATGGCGCCAGTCCGACAATTAATCCTAGCATCTATCATGGCTAAGAATGGGCGGCCAAGGATAATAGTTGGTTGACCATCCTTGTATTGTGACTCGGTGTCCATAACAAAGAAGTCAACTGGGTAATAGAAATCATCCACTTTCACAATAACATCCTCTAAGATACCTCTAGGAATTTTGGTAGATCGATCGGCTAAGGAAATAATGGTGTCTGTCTTACGAAGAGTTCCTAAGTCATACTTATCAACCAAACTAGCAGGAAGGATGTTAATACTGGCACCAAGATCAAGGAGCGCCTTCTTAATGGCAATATTTCCGACCACCACTGAAATCAACGGTGCTCCAGGATCTTTGAATTTAGGAGGAAGGGAGCTAGATAAGACTGCACTAACATGCTCAATTAGGTCAATCTTTTTAGGCAAAGACGCCTTCAGCTCCCTCTTCTGGGTACACAAGTCCTTTAAAAACTTGGCATATGCAGGGATTTGCTTGATAGCATCAATAAGGGGGAGATTGATTTTAACTTGCTTGAAAGTCTCCCACATATCCTCAGCATGAGGACCCTTTTTAGCTAACCTTGCAGATGTCGATTTTTCCAACGCTGTGGGGTATGGTGTGCTGGATACACCACCCTCCCCAATTTCAAGAGATTCAGTAGCTTTTGGATTCGGTGTTGTTGGTTTAGGAAAATCATTTAACAAATCATTCACCAACTCAGAACCGGACTTAACATTATCAGAATTTTTACCTTCAACAATAATTTCGTCATCAGTAACGAAATCCTCGACATCAAGAGAATTTGGAATTCCCTTGTCATTGTTGTAGATTTTACCGTTTCAAAGAGATGTCACCATATTCACGTGCTCATTTCCATTTTTCTTGTGTGCGGGATTCATGGTGGGGTAGCTCGGTAGCCTTCTCTCATCTCTTTTGCTTAATTGATCTGCTAATTGACCAACTTGTCTCTCAAGAGCTGCAATAGATTTAGTAGTGGTCTCGTGTCTTTGATTAGTGACCTCAAATTTTCTATTAATCTCTTGATTGTTGGTAGATAATGAATCCATAAGCCTATCAAACTTTCGGTCAAGATTCAAGAGACGGTTGTCATCTTGCCCTTGGCCCTGATTTGCATATTGTTGTTGTGGCCTATGATTGTAAGAATTTTGTTGGAAGTTAGATGAATCGCCACCCTCGTACCTTGGTTTGTAACCATAGTGTTGTTGTTGGGTATTATTAGGGCGACTGTCTTCATCTTTCCAGCGGAAATTGGGGTGATTGCACCATCCAGGATTGTAACTTTCGGAGAATGGGTCATTTCGTGGACGACCACCATAGACTCCATTTACCTCCTCATTTGGTGGTGCCCCCCAACTTTGACAATTATCGACAGAGTGACTTGGATCACCACACATTGAACACCCACTATGCGATACATTAGACACATTCGGAACACCTTTTCCTATATTTTTCAACAAAAGATCAACTTTCTTACTTAACTCGCTAATTTCAGAATTTGTGCCACGTTGGTTAGACACATAATTGGCGGAAGATAGGTGGTTGTTTCGATCCACTGAAGCTTGGGTCTTAGAACCTTTGCTTAGTTTTTCAAAAAACTCCCATTCTTCCTCCATAGGTCGCGAGAAAAACATACCCCCACTAGTGGCCATCACAAATTGTTGGTTGTTATAATCTAACCCATCATAGAAGACTTTGACAAGCTCCCATTTTGGAACATCGTGATGAGGGCATGTTATTAATAACTCCTTAAGTCTATTAAATGCTTCATGAAACTACTCGCCTGGGATTTGACGAAAGGATTTAATCTTATTCCTAATGGCAGCAGTTTTACTTATAGAATAAAATTCCTCAAGAAAAGCAGATTGCATTTCAGACCATGAGTTAATACTACCTGGATCAAGAGATGAGAACCAGTCCTTAGCTTGATCTTTAAGTGAAAAAGGAAAAAGGCGAAGTCTTACCTCATCCTTGGTAATGTTATTAACCTGATGTGTGTCAGCAATTGAGAAGAATTCTCGCAGATGTGCATATGGCTCCTCACGACCTCTAAACACTGGCAAGATTGCTATGAGGTTCGGCTGGATCTTGAAGTTACTTGTAACCCCTTTAACCGGATCCGGATAAACGATAGGCGAGGGATCCTCGAAGATCCCCGGCCTGTAATAAGAATCAACACCCCGTGGTGGAGATTCTTCTCCGCTACTACTGCCGCTAGCACTTCCGCCAACATCTTCGTCACCTGGCATTTCAGCGAAAAGCTCTGCTAAACCTGAAAAATCAAGATTAGTAGAAAACTGTCGAAACGTATTCCTTCTTAACCTTGCACTTTTCTCAACCTCAGGATCGTAAGCTAACGGTGATGTACGTCCCGATCTACGTGTGCGCATACACTAACCTGCACACTCACAAGAAACAAAACAAACAAACAAAACAAAACAAAACAAGAAAAATAAAATCTTTTTTGTATTTTTGTATTTTATTAAAGAAAAATATTAACAATAACTTAAACGAAAAGCTCACTGAGTCCCCGGCAGCGGCGCCAAATTTTTGATCGACGTCGAAGTGCCGGTCAAAAATAACCTAATCACCTTATACTAGATAGGGTAAGTGGGTATCGATCCACGAGGACTATGTGGTTTTAGTTTAAGTTTTGAGGTGATCACTGATCAATAAAGGTTTTGGTTTTGAAATCTGAGAACTAAAATACTTTTGATAATAAAAATGGATTAAAAATTAAAATAATAATTAAGCTAATAATAAAGCTAGAAAAATAAAATAAAGATGTAAACAATTAAAAGAAAAATGCAATCCCTTCCAGCTCCTAATATTTATGGTTGATCACACTTATGGATTATTGAAACTTTTTAGAACCGATTACAAAGATTATTTTGACTTAATATGAATGTATTAATGTCGGCATTTATTATGTTTATCAATGACTCGCAATAATAAATCTTATATTAATCCAACCAATAATTATGTTTTAATAATTTATTTAGGTACAACTTATGTTTATTATACGACCATCTTTTTTTTAACTAAATAAAATAAGTATGAATCGGTAACTAATAATAAATTGTCTACCACAAATAATTAAACATAATATTAAGTCAATAACAATAATTTATAAATAGATCATAAATCAATGTAATAAAAATATAATAATCCAAAAGTGATGATCAAACCATAAATAAAGTTACCAGAAGGAATTACAACAAAATTAGCCGGACATCGCGGTGCACTCGACCCATATATTATGCAACATTATTATTTCCAAATAGAAGAAAATAGTGCCCCCTTTGTTTCCCTCGTGTGAATGCATCAACCACCAACCAATTGGATTTAGAATCTTATTTAATTCCTCGGCGATTTTGCAAAGAGTCTAAAGACTTTTATTTTACTCCTTTTCTTCAAGTCTTTTTTCCACAGGGACGATTTTCCTTTTTTTTTTATGAAAAGTGACGGTTGGGGTGAGATACCCCCAAGGGTCGATTCCTTTGTGTTTTCTTTACTCGGCTCTGTTTTCAAGCCCCAAAAGTGACGAATGGTGTCTCTTTTTTTTCCCAATGTTTATATAACCTTTTGAATGTCGGCTAATTAATGGGCCCAAAGTTTTTTCCTTTTTTTTTTTAATTTTGAATTAGTAGTATTGTATTGGCCCACTTAAAAATAGCCGAACATCGAAAATTGCTCGAACGAACCCGGACAAATAAAAGATGACCGAAAATATTGCGACGCGCTCAAATCTTTTTCTTCAATATTTTTTCTTCATTTATCGGCGCTCACAATGTCTTTTCTCCAAAAAATTAATTAAGCGTCCATTTTTATTCCACTTTGCTCGTAACCTACATAATCACAAAACACACTCAAAGTACACATATAACAACAAATAAATATATAATTAAGCTAAATTAACATGTTGTTAGGTGTATGCAAAATACACCAATCAGGTTGTCCCTGTGATATAGGATCAGGGTTCTGAACATCATTCATGTGAGCATCATCACCTTCTGGTTGAGACATTGAGTTTTGGTATGTGTGGAGTGTTTGGGGTTGTGTTCTTCTTTTTCAGAGTTTCTCAACAAGCTCTGATACCACTTGTTGATCCCTTTGGTTGGATCTATATTCTATTAAGAATTAGTATAGTAGTTTGTAATAAAACCAAAACACTTTGAGCACTCTTACTAACACTAAATAAGTTATGCGGAATCTAACTTATAAAGCACAGAAGAACATAATTACTTTTAACTATTCGATTCTCTTATTAATCGACTTGAATGAGGTACATGAAAGACATTGTACCTATGTTATTTTATAGAGTAAGGAACCCTAGAAACCTTAGAATATTCTATAAAGATACCTATATCACAGACGATATATTATCAAAATTCTAACTATTTAGGTATATCACATAAGATATACTCTAACTATAACTATGACATATCTTATACAAAGATATATTCTTCCTAATCATCATAGCAGTACTTACTTTATAAGTAGCAGTACTTACTATGTAACGCGTTAATACTAACGGTACTTACATAACACTAACAGTACTTGGAATACACTAACGGTACTTGACACTTAACGAATAATTCCCAACAGATAGTTTGGCATAAGTATCTGTCGCACAAAAATAATATCCAAAAATATACCACTCCTGTGGTTCGAACCTGAGACCTCCCAGTCAACAGCCAAAGCCATTACCAACTGCTCTAGCTATTCTTTTTGTTTATATTATACGTTTAAACTTTATTAAACTCTGATTTTGGAATGTTAGTTTTATATAAACGATTTTAATCAAATTCTTAGTATAAAAAATTAATTGAAAAATATATAGTAACTTTTAAAATTAGTTATTTTTTATAAATTTGGTAAACATAATTAGTTTAAATAAAATAATAATAAAAATAAAAAAAATAAATTTTTAATTACTTTTAGAATTAATATTTTTTCAATAATTTTTTTATAAATTTTGTTTAAATAGTTTGTATAAATATATAAAGTAAAAACATAATTAATATAGATTTAATATTGTCTTTTAGATTTAATTTTGGGTAGACGATTCATGCACTTTAGGTTAAAAACGTAGGATTTTAGATAAAACCGAAACCAATTCAAATCGATTGTCATTTCAAAACGAAAGTCTCAAATTCACAATTTCTTCGTGTACAATGAACCAGGATCACTCTCGTGTTTAATTAATCCGTCTTTAGCTTATTTTGGATTATTACTTTCTCCTAAAGGTAATTTCCTTAATTTGCTCTATAACGTATTATATTAAAATACACCGACACTTTCCCACACATCAAAAATTTTGGCGCCGCTACCAGGGAATTTGTGTACGATTCTTTCGTGGAGATTTGTTGATCGTTGATTTGAAGACCCTTTCCGTCCTCGGAAAGTTTTGTTATTTTTCTATATATATAATAAATATCGTTTTTCGTGTTTTTTGTTATTAATATATTGTATTATGTAGAACAATAAATTCACCTACCTCCAAAAGCGTGAAAACGCAAACCTTAGTTGGGATTTCATCACCTAGCTATTGTATTCGAATCCAAAGCAAAAAAATAAAGGCAAAATACATAAATACTAATAAAAAGTTTGAACTCGATTTATACAAACTATAAGGTGGGTATAAGGCGACGAGCTATAAAAGGTCGTCTAAGGAAAAAGGTTTTTAAGTGCTTTGTTCCACCTCGTTTCCCCGCTTGCTTGTGCGTATATTGAGAGGGACGACCGATTATTGGTTTGCCAACTCAATTAGTAATAAACCTTATTTTTGTCGTTGTTTAGTTATTGAACCTCGAGGTGTTTAGGTTTTCACTTACGTTTCAAACTCGACCGAGGGTAATTTACTTCCATAGTAATTATCCTTACTCCTTGTTTTTATCAATCTTTGATTGAGAAATACCAAATAAAAATACCAAAAAATAATCTTCTTCTAATCTATTTTCTTTTCTTTAACCCTCTAAATTCTCGTCACTTTGGTTTATGCAATTGCATTCTAATCGTCTTTTGATTAATCTCGATAGACCTGAAAACATTTCTCGTAGAAATAGAAATCGTCAACAACGAATAGTGGAACCCGAGCTTCCACCTATTGTTGTAGAGATGGCCGATAACCGAACAATGGAGGAGTTGCTCCGTGCACCCACCGAAGGGTACGGGGAAGCAATCGTTGTGCCGGCTATTTTGGAGGACCATTATGAGATTAAGACGGGTCTTTTATCACTCATTCGTGCCGACCAATTTCGAGGCAATGAGACGGATAACCCGCACTCTCACATTCAGAGTTTTCTTCGTATCACCTCGACTCTCAAGTTTAGAGATGTGCCGAATGACGCGATTAAGCTCATGCTTTTTCCGTACTCGCTCGAGGGAAATGCTAAGCGTTGGTATGAAAAGGAACCACCAGGTTCGATTTTGACATGGGATGATCTAGTGTCTAAGTTCATGAATTATTTATTTCCACCATTTAAAACAACTCACTTTAAGAACGAAATAACTAGGTTTGAACAAAAAGTGCATGAATCGTTCGGAGATACTTAGGAAAGGTATAAGGATTTGTTGAGACAATTTCCACACCACGGTTTCACGGAGTTACACAAAATTAATACTTTTTATAATGGACTTAATATGGTTGAACAAGATTCTTTAAATGCCGCCGCGGGTGGTAGTCTTTTAAGAAAAACTCCGAGAGAAGTGTGGGGTATCATTGAGAATAAGTCTAGAGTGCAATATTCATGGAACACACCGGTTGTTTCTCATGTGAATTCATCCAATACCGAGATTGCTAGATTGGACTCTAAGATTGACACGATTTTGAATGAGATTAGGAAGAATCCTCATGGATCGATTAATGCAGTTGAGAATTTTTATGTATCATGTGGTGGAACACATCCGAAGTATGCTTGCTCAACCACGGGTTTGATCAAGCTTGTTCTTTTACCGCGACGGGAACTTATGTCCTAACGGTCAAGCTCCTCGTCAAAACCATGTTGCTCCACCGGGTTTTCCACCAGTTCCAATTAGATATAACAATGGAAACAATGCGAATAATTTTAACCGTAGTAACCAAGGGAATTTTAATCAAGGAAATGGATTTCATGGCAATCAAAACAATCAAGATTTTCAAAACAATAATCAAAATGATTTGTCAAGCTATATCAAAACAAATGAGGCAAATTTGAAAGCTTTTCAAAATAATCTTCAAGGACAAATGGCAACATTGAAAATTGATTTTCAAAATTAGATCAAAGGGAAAAATAATAAGATTGAGCTTAACCAACAAAGATTTGAGCAAAGCCAAAACCGTATTGAGGGAAATCAAGCTAAGTTTGAGAATAAAATTCTTTCGATGTTTGAAGCAATAATGTGCAAACCTTCCTCTTCTTCGGGTGGCTTACCTAGCAACACCATACCAAACCCGAAGGGAGAGATTAAGTCCATCACCGTTCACAATGATGATATTTTTGATAGGAATTTACAAGATGTGATCGAGTTTAATCCTCCACCTAAAGAGACCTTTCTAGATGTTACCAAGGCTACTTTGGATGTGACTTGTTCCGCGGGTTTCCTTGATTTCTATCCCGAGAAATATGGAGATCCGGGCCAATTTTTGATACCTTGTGTTTTCAAAGGGCTTGAGGAATGCAAAGCTCTAGCCGATCTAGGAGCTAGCATCAACTTAATGCCTTTATCAATATGGAAGACTCTAGACCTATTCCCACTTACTCCCACTCAAATGATCATTGAGCTTGCTAATGGAACCACCGCTCATCCGGTTGGTATAGCGGAAGATGTCATTGTTAGAGTGGGGAAGTTTTTGTACCTTGCTGATTTTGCCATGGTTGATTATGAGACAAACCCTCGTGTGCCTTTAATTTTGGGACGTCCATTTTTGTCCACGGCTCAAGTTCTAGTTGATATGAGGTAAGATGAGATAAAATTATTTTATGGGGATAAAAATGTTGTTTTCAAAGCGGAAAAACTTCAAAAATATGTTTCTAAAAATGTGGAAAGTGTAAAACTTGTTGAAACTTTTAAAAGTAACATAAAAAATGATTTTCTCATTTACAAGGGTGTAAGGGCAATCATAGACCCCTCATTTAGGGAAGGTGAAAAGTTAATTCTGGAGGGAGATGTTTATTCCATTGAAACGTGTTTTAATATTACCTCGTCTCCACTCACTCCATTTGAGGATAATGTTAGTTCAAAGACCGATAAGGAAATTGATGATTACCTTAGTACACCATTCGATGCTAGTGAGTTTGATAATGAAAATTTCGATCCGGAGGGAGATATTGCTTTAATTGAAAAATCATTGAATATGGACCCATCTCCATTACCTCCGAAGGACCAAATAGATGATACTAAGGCACAATCTTCCATTGAAGAGCCTTTGATTCCTAACTTCACACCGAGTGAGGTTAGTGACTATTCGTTAGATGAGTTCGTCGATGAACTTGTTGCTCTTATTAATCCACTTTCCACCGGGAAGTGAAGTCGTTTTCGATCTCGATATCGAGCGTGATCTTCATAATTTACCTTCCATTCTCGAGGAGTTCTCCGATGAACTTCCCCCTAGTGAGAATGATGATCTTGTATCCGTGTGTGACACACTCGATACTTTGTCAGATATTTCTTGTGATGACAAGAATGATGACTCTTATGTGACTTACTCGAATCCTCTTTTTAAAGTTTCAATGAACAATAACCCATTGTTTAAAGAGAACTTTGAGAGCATCGAACCTCCTTCATCTCTCACCCTTTTTGATGATAAACTCTTATTTAAGGAGGTTGATGAGTTTCTTTCCATAGACATTTCTTCTGATTTTAAGGAAAAGTCTTATGTACCAAAGGAAAACACTCTATATCATGAGAATGTTTCTAATGACGGTTTTGAAAACCCTTGGTTTGATCACCCGATTTATGATGATGATAATGTTGACCCGGAGGGAGAAATTTTCTTTACTCCAGATCTCCTTCTCACTCGCTTTGATCTAAATGTGCGGGTTTTTCATGCGACTCATTTTGAGTATCATGACCCCTTTGTTCAAATTCCAAAGAGTGACAAGTTCAACAAGATTATGCATGTTGATACCACTATGGATGGGATTCTTTTTACTCCACCATTACCATGTGCTTTATATGATTATGGATTAGCATGGGGGGAAGACACCGTGTTGTCTATTCCTTTCTCTCCCGAGGACGAGGTATTCGATCCCGAAATCATTGATTTAAGGAAATCTCGGCATTTCATTGATACAATAATTTAAATATTTTTTGATCATCTTGGTGCGAGTTTATCTCAGGGAGCATACTATTTCCATTTCATGATTTGTGACCACCATCTCTTTTTGGAGATTTATGTTGTAGTTTCATTCTCTCATTTGTCATCCGACAAAGAGGATGTGATCTTTGACCCCATCATCGTGCTTTAGGATGGATTTTATTCTAATATGTCGGTTTTCACCACTTTCCCTAAGGACCAATGAATGCGGGGATCGAGTCGAGCTCATGACTCGGTTAACAAAAACGAGGTGCTTGTGGGGGAGTCCCATACATTCTATTTTGTAGAACAATGATAATCTTTATGAATCAAGAGGGTTGATGTTTTTCTAGAGAGAAACTTAGAGAGAGAAATGAGAGAAAATATGTATTATGAAAAGTGAGAAATAAACAACCAACACCTCTTTCCATGGTAGAAAGAGGTTTATATACCCAAGTCCTTAATGGACATGGGCCTCCGGCCCATGAACATGCTCATGGGTCGGGCTATTTAATAAATGTTACTAAACACTACTACGAGCCTATAACTATATTATTGGAGTGACCGAGACTATCTATATACGTAAAACGTATTTCCAACAATCTCCCCCAAAGGGAGGTCACTCCAAATTTACAAAGTCCTAATCTAGCATGTTAGATCTTGTTCTTGAGCTCGTAGTCCACTTTCTCTTTTCTTTCTTTCTTTTTCTTCCTTTTGTGGATATGTGTTGAATAATATTAGCCTTTTGCTTGGAACACGTTCTTTTGGCCTTTCACGTGCAGTCTTTATCTTCTTGTGCTGTTCGCCTCTTTGTGACTTCATGTCCCACACACGTATCCTTTGTTGAATTCTTGAAAGTTTCAGAGTCGATACAGCGGAAGACTTTTAGGTCATACTTTCTTGAATTTGCAGAAGTATTTGATGCAGAAGGAATAAGCATGTGAGGACGCCTTCAACAGGTACACCGCAAGGCCACCGTCTTCAACAAGTGCACCGCAACGCCACCGTCTTCGAATGCAGGAACATAATAAGACACGAATAAAATGGCTTTGACATTTTATTCTAATTCGGTAGCATTTACCTCCGGTCGGTGAAGACCGTTGGACGATATTAGATATCGTACCCGTGACGGATAGTTTCAATTAAGTAACTTCCTGACAGGATTTCGCGGGTAAACCCGTTCTCTTTATTCGACCGTCCAAGGCTTACTGCAAACATAAAGAGTGAATCATTTGGATTAAAAATCCTTATGATTGAAGCCGTCAATTCATGAAACCTGGAACAAGTGAATTTCAATTAAGATATTCACCATCGTTGCTTTCCAGTTGTCACAAACTTAATTCAAATTGAATCTTGTTTGTCACCTACCAAGTGCTGTTTGATGTTAACACTAGAAGGATTTCCACTCGTCACTGTGAACACTAAAGAATGTCACTCTGAGTGTTCTGGCAAGATCATACGATAATGCGTAGAGGCCTGGAACGAGTTTAAGTTCAATTAAGAATTAAACTACTGTTTCTTTTCAGTTGTCACAAGATTAGTTCTTAAAGAACCGCACGTGTCACCTACCATGAGCTTGTTTGATGGCTCAAGCAAGATTTCCATCTTCATTGTAATACTTGCGTATCACTCGGATGTTCTGGCAATATTACAAGAATAATGCGTAGGACTCATAAAGATCTCTTACTTTTCACAATGTGTGAAGAAGCAAGGAATAAATAGAAAGTGTCCTAATGAGACATTTGATGATCTCGTGGCTCTAGACTCGATAGTGCGTTTTGATTTAGTGAGCGATGGTTGGAGAGGAGTGCCACCTATTCAATATCAGTCTATTCGGAGTGAATAAACCAATAGATAACGTGTTGATCTCCGTGTGATTAAAACAAATACCTTTTGAGAGATATTTGAGTTAGCTGGGGAGGGTTGTGCATTGCATCACTGGGTCCATGATGTCTTTCTACAATATCGAGAATCATTAACAAATGATCTCAATAGCATATGTATTGACCCGGTTTCTGCCTAAAGTTGTAAGGAGGGCTTCTTTCTTTACACCCTTTATCTTTACAATTCTTTTTCATTCTTCAACCCCTTCAATGCTTACCAATACGTCATCACTCGCACCTTGTTGTGATTGTTCCAGTGCTAGATTAAGTACTTGGTCTGCATTCAGCTACGTTCACAATCATTCTCCATCTTTCCTAGGACTTCTAATTCTATCTAGGGAATTGTCCTTGGGAAGATTCCATTGGTTCTGATGAATCATTGGACTAATACCTATACCTACCACCCTTTTGTCACCACATCCGTCGTGAATTAAATGTGTTTTGGATAAGTATTGTCACCATGAAAAATCCTTGAAAATCACTTAAAGCACTTGAGATATTGTAATCAAAGTTTTTGTGCCTTAAGTGGTTTTGATCATCAAAAACGCTCCCCCTTAACTTGTGCATTACACATGTTAGGTTGGTTTATCTTTTTAAGCCTTTTTATTGTTTAGCCGAATATCATTAAGTCTCCTTAATCCCATTTTCTCCCCTTTCCAAAATGTTAACCATCAATATTTTAGATATTAATGGATTAATCGGTCTTTGGGTAATAAAATGAAATTAGATGTTGGCCAAAGAACATATTAATGCTCCCCCTTAAATTAATGAGGGTAAGTTGTAGTGCTTGAGTATGATTTGTTTGAAAGATTTAGAATCTCGAGAGAAATTCTTGAAAAAATATCATACGTTTACACTACAACAAGCCACAAAAGCTGATTATGCAAAAATTAACATATTCACAATTATAGACATATGGAGTTGACCTGTTATAAGACGAACCATAATTAAATGGCTAGTTCCGTGAACCTATGGTGAGCTCCATATGGTCGTCCACCGATGAATTGTTCCATACTTCGTAGCAACCGGCGCTTCCTTAGAAGTTCCTTAATCTTCCTGATTGCGTACGATGCTCCCTTTTTGCACTGGGTTGTCTAGGTGTACTTGACTGCTGGAAGTGGTAGGTTGGCATTAAGAACCGTCAGATCATCTCGAACATGCTTGAGCGTTCCATCGCTGAATTTGTGCAGTTCGGAGAATCGCATATATTGCATGACGCCAGTCTCATTTGGATAAAAGATCCCTGCTTCCGGCGTAGTGGTCCCCATGTAAACCTTCTTGTTCTTATGGAAATTACTGAGTAGAGTCGTATGGGGACGTTCCAGGTTTAGCTTTTTCTGATAGATTTCTACTCCAAGTTGAAAGTCTTCCACCCGGTTTTGAATGACGATTTTCCTTGCATATTGACGAAAGTTGGAGCTCAGTGCTATGACAATCTCAGGTGTTAGATGGTCAACTTTTTCTTGAGCCAATAGCAACAAAAGATCTTCGATGTCTTCAAGTTGAAGGTACTGGAGATCACTTTCGTCAATTTGGTATTCTTTCTCATCGGTACGTTTGAAAACGATTACATTCAAGTAATCATAACCGTAGACAGTCTGAGTGGTTGCTCCTTGTATGCTTTTGATTCTGTGAGCTGAGACAATAGAAGAACCTCTCATAGGACGATGGAAATGATTGTAAGCTAACCTTTTCTATGCAGTCCAGTGAGAGATGCTAAGTGAAGCATAGGTATCATAAAACTTGAGCAATTTCTTTCTCCATATTGCATCAGGTACTTTATCCTCTATCCATGGAACATTCTCCAAATTAACAACCTTGACCATAGTGAGTGACATGGCATATTTCTTTGCTCCATTTTCAAGGTATTCAAGATCGTGAGAAACAAAGTGCTCTATTGGGATTGTCGCAGAACCGGCAATGACCGTGGGTGTAAGAGGTCGTAACACAGGAGTCTGAATTCCTGTAGTCATCGCTCTCATTGCCTTGGTAAGCTCATTCAAGTGATATTCTGCTTCATTATGGATGATCTTCAGAGTATCAAAGAAGTCCACATTTGCAGCTGCCATTTTGATCAGATCCGGAGTCATTGTCGGTTTCCCATGAGAATACCTTAGAAAGCCCGAGAAATCGATAGGATTGTTCAGGAATTGAGTCAGCTCCATTTCAGTTGCTGTGTCAAAAGGATGCTGTGGAGCTGCATTTGTGAGCCAGAGTTTCTCCTATACCGTGTCATCGATGATTAAAGATTCAGCAAACGTTGGTTCTGGCACAATTAAGTCTTCAACTTCCATATCAATGTTGTGCTGATCTTCAGATGGTGTTGAAGGTTGATCTTGCATCACCGGTATATCATCGCGAGGTTCTTCTTCTAGCATTGACCCTGTTGGTTCTTCTGCTTGCATATATTCTACAGATTCATTGTAAGAATCAGTAGTAAAAACTGGTGCAGTAGATGTACCTGTGTCAATTTGCTGAGTTTCTGGTATAGTAGACTCCACTGTCTTTTCAACGGTTTCAGCAATGTTTTCTGCAGCTTCCTCTAAACCTTTCTCAGTGGCCTTATCACTATCATCCTTATTAGACTCTTCGGCTTTAGTACCCGGTTCGTCATTCTTATCACCCTTGTTGGTTCCATTACCGTCATCATTATCATCATCGTCATCTGTATCCTCGTCCTCATCTTCATCTTCATCCTTATCCTTTTCTTCCTCATCCTCTTCTTCCTCCTCATCTCCTTCCTTATCCTCTTCCTCATTTTGATTATTGTCACCATCATCCTCCTCATCGTTACCCTCATCTTCTTCCTCCTCTAGTTCGTCTTCATTGTCAGACTCAAAGTCGGTAGTATCTGCTGGTGTATCGTTAATAATTGCTTTGTTGAGATATTGCAGAACTTTTCGTTTATTCTTCTATTTATGAGACCTCATATTTAGCAGACGTGTCTGTAACAATGTCATTAGTTGAAGTGTAGATAAACCATTACCTACAATAGTGGGTAGCTGCTGATCAACGTATGACGTGACTTCTCGTCGAATGATCTTGGTCATCTTTTCATCAATTGACCCAAGAAAGGCAACATTCTCTTTGTCACGAGTTTTATTTTCTCCAAGAAATGATTTGTGTTGGGCTTTAAGTTTAGACACTCTGTCGTATATTTTCTGAAGTGTAGGCTCATCAGGTTGAGGTTCCTTGAGAGGTTGTGTGTCGGGAGTGGTGAATCTTGCAGTCAGTGTAGCTATTTGTTTAGCTTGAGCCTCCAACTGTTGTTGAAGAGACTGGATCAATGGATCACTGACTGTGAGGAAAGGATTGGAGGTGGATGATACGGGTTGTTCTAATGATGGAGGTGTAACCATTACTTTTAAAGTGTTGGTGGATGATACGGGTTGTTCTAGGATAGGTGTTGGTGTAGATTCAGTGATTGGGGAAGTGGTTGATACAGGTTGTTCGGCTGTTGATGACGATGTAGATTCAGTGGTTAGGATGGTGGTTGATACTGGTTGTTCAGCAGGTGCTGGTGTGATAACTGGTGTTATGACCTCACTGATGACCGGGGTGGATAATGGTGGAGTGGTGGTTGATGTAACAGTAGTTATGGGAACATCCACCATTGCTTCACTTGTTGACGGATCAGTGTTTGTGACCTCAACACCCTCCCCTTCCAAATTAAGATATTTTAAAACATCATCAGAGCCGGAAGTAGACTTACTTTGAAGTTGAGTCTCTGTTATGAGAGTTGCATGAGCATCGTCGTTTAACACCATGTGAGTTGGTTCTGGTAAGGATGTGGTAATATTGGTGTCTCGATTAGGGATGGCAACGGGGCAGGTTTGGGGCGGGGCGACCGTCCCCATCCCCAAATCCGATTAGTAAAGTTCTCCCCAAACCCGCCCCGATCCTCGTCGGGGATTTAATCGGGGTGCCCCGTTGGGGCGCAATGCTCCCCCAAACCCGCCCGTACTACGGGGATCTTATCGGGTACCCTCTTTGGGTGAAACTTTCTATCAAAACCGCATCATTTTACATTTATTATTATTTTTAGACTGTTAGAAATAAGCTTGAAGTATTAAAAACTTAATAATTATATAATAAAGTAATGAATTACAAACAAGACTTATAAGATTTAAAACGATACTCTTATACATAAATAGTGATATGTTACACCACAAAAAACTTACAATACATTAAACAAGTTTCGGTAATAACAATTTGCAATATTACAAAGATAAAATACTAAAGAAATATTTATTATGACGTAAATAGTAAGAAAATACTATATAAAAATACTTATATTTGTATATGTGTATATTAATCGGACGGGCCGGGTCGGGGACCTTATTCCTCGCTTTTGCCCCAAACCCGATTAAAAATCCCCGCTTAAGCCCCAAACCCGCCCCATAACCCAATAAAGTTAACCCGCCCCGCCCCAATTATTTCGGGTTTCAGGTTTCCCCATCAGGTTCGGGTTTTTTTTTGCCATCCCTAGTCTCGATACATCATACTTGTATCTGTGTCTGCACTGCTACCACGTTCTTCACTCTGCTCACGACTTTCAAAGTGGAAGTTATCAGCATCTTCATAAGCATCTTCATCAATAGGATCTTCATAAAATGCCATGTCAGCATCAGGATTGCCAAATTCTTCTATGTCCTCAAACATTCTTGAGCCTGATCCTGTGGAAAAAGCTTCCTGTCTACTTTGTTGAAGAATAATCCGCAGTCGTTTGGCTTCAGAGATGTTTTGTTGAGCAGGTTCATCTGAAGCAACACTTGCTTCTTTACCTTTAGTCTGCTTTGCTTTCTTTGGCCTTCGGAGTGGTATTTCTTCCTATTCTTCCTCAGTATGGGTCATCTCAACATCTTCAGCATCTTCATCAACTAAATGCTCTTTCCCTGTGCCTTTGTCTTTTGATGAAACAGTCGATTGGCGCTTGGAAATTCCTTTCTTTCGTTTTCCTTTTTGCGTCTCTGATAGTTTCTCGGAGGGATCTGCATTTGCTCGTTTGAACTGTGCTTCAATATCTTGTAGCATTTCTCTGTAGTGATCACTTTTCCTTATTCCTTCATTCATCATGATTGCTGGCACTGGAGCTGGTCTGAGTTTATACTTTGTGAATTGATTACCGCAGTCATAGTGTCTAACACATCGTCATTATCTTGAGTATGATAGAAGAAATTCCCACGAGGAACAATATCTGGGTCACTCTTCATTAAGAAATTGATAATGAGTTTTGTGAACCACGGAAATGGGAGATGCACCGCTTTCCTCTTGGAACTCGTGAATTGATGACACAATTCCTCCCAAAGTTGTAATGTGTAGTCCACTTTAGATCCTGTGTAGAGACCCCAAAAGATAACTGCCTGAGCGGGTCGCATGGCGTCTGATCTGCGAATCTTGGATGTAAGGCATTTTACTAAAGTGGTTACAATTGCTTTCCAAGGTTGCCCAATATGTGACGTGTTAAACTGAGAAAGAAAATTAATTTCACCCTTATAATTCAATTCTCGGATTACTCTAAGCTGTTCTTCTGTATCTGGGTCAGGCACAAAGTGTTCCCCTTTTGCTAGCTTAGGGAGCTTAAATAGTTGCCTAAACTGACACAGGTCAAATGTCAAGTCTTTGTTGTCTAGAGTAAAGGAGATTATCTTCTTTGACAATTGCTTTGCTAGTGTGATTGAGGCAGTTGCCCAAAATTCGTGCATGTATACTTCAGGGACTGATGCAGTGACACGTAATGCATCCTTTAATGGTGAACAATCTAGGAGATGTCTGTTGCGATTTTGAATGCCGCCAAAGAAGGATCGAAATCGTCTCTCAGACGAAAATTATTTGGTGTATGTTGCATTCTAGCATTAAGTGGAACAAGGATAAGATCTAGACGTTTTTGTTCTTCTTCGGTTATCGAAATTTTCCTGCTTTGAGATAAACACAAGCACACTTGATATATACACATATATATATCTCATAAACTATGTAAATCCTAAGCATTAGAAATAAATCACAACAAATGTCACCACATATGTTTGAGTAGTAAAGTACAAGCATAGTTCATATGGACAGAGTTCATACATTCAGAATCACATCTAGAATAAAGAGATATTTAAGGCAAAGGCATGGCAAAACTAAGTCCACTATAGTGCTTAACATATCTTAAAAACTTGCAAAGTTTGTCCATCGTAACAATGCATCGTATTGTACCCATCGAAGTGTACCCATCGTATTGTACCCATCGTACTGGACCCATCGTACTATACACATCGTACTGGACCCATCGTACTATACCCATCGCACTGGTTCCATCGTACTGAACCCATCGCATTGGTGCCATCATAACGAACCCATCGCATTGGTGCCATCGTAACGAACCCATCGCATTGGTCCCATCGTATTGAACCCATCGCATCGGTACCATCGCAACAGACCATCGCAACGGACCATCGCAACGGGCCATCGCAATGAACCATCGCAACGGGACATTGCAATGGACTCATCGCAACGAGCCCATCATGATGAGCCATCGCAGCAAGTGCATCGTAGTAAAGCCATCGCAATCAATGCGATGAGAAGCGATCGTAGGCATGGATCGCATTCTTGGCGATAGAACCTAGGTAACTCTTTAAATGATGCATGAAACAAGTGTACTAGATGTGAAGCAGCGTATTGTTTTAAAAGCTTAATTTCCGTTTCTTTTATTCTTTCAGACGTCTTAATTTCCATTTCAATCCGTTTGGACTCAAGAATTTCGAAATCCGTTTGAAGCTGTTGAAAATTATTAACGACTGACTCTTTTTATTTAAGTTCATTCGAAAGATTTGCTCTTAAACTCTCAATTTCTTGCAGATTGTCCATTTGAACTTTCCTAAACCTATCAAATTCAGGATTGGTTAAGGTAGTGGACACAGGAGTCAATTCTAAGGTTTTAACCTTGTCCTTATGCAAAGTAAGCTCGACAGATAAAGTCTGAATAGCATTGAGGGTTTCAAGGACCGCATTATTCATTTGGCTAAGCAAAGATGTCGGGACCATAACCAAATTAGGTTAAGCAGACGAATTGGTAGTCGTAATAGCTCCCGGTTGTGGTTCACTCAAAGTCTAAGGACTTTCATTGATATTGCTATCATTGTTTGTCTCCTCGATTGAGTTACTAACCACCGGAGGCTGTTCCGAATACTCAGACATTTGCTCAACTTGATAAGGTACAATACTAGTATCTGTAGCAGTATGTGGTACCACAGAAATTGTATCAGCTTCATAAAGTGAAATATTTGCCATGAGACCTGCTTTGGCAGTATTAAGATCATCACAATCAGAGTTGTATGGATCCAAATCAACACATTGATATGCTGCATTGTTTGTGATGGCTGCTGTAAGACCGTCAGTGTCCGCCACTCCCGGATCTGCAAGAAATGCCAACTCCTCTTCATCAAGCTCACGTCCTTGGGCTTAAGCATTCACCAAGTAGATCTTTTCCTGAAACCATGTGCCGTCCCTTTTCCTCTTAGGCTGCTTGCACTCTCGGGCCATGTGCCCTTCCCCTTTGCAGTTGTAGAATATAATCACCTTCATTTTTCCAGTGCTATTACCTCTTGTAGCAGCAGTGTTAGAAGAACGTGCACCAGCAGTAGATGAATTGGGTCTCCCCTGAAGTGGTTGCACCATGACTCTGCCATCCTGAATTGTCGCTTGTTGTCGAGAGTTAGAAGAGTTCCTTAACTAATTGTTAGTTGTTGTTGGACTTCTATAACCTCGTTTGTTCAATGTTTGAGTGAGATAAGCAGACATTTAAGCAAGTATATCAGTAGGACTATCCCCTTGTCTAAACTCAGGGACAGGGATCTCATCATCACAGTAGAATGCTGGTGCTGATTGAGCTACAATCTGATTTGATGGAGCACTGACTTGTTGTGAGTAATGGGGTTGAGGAGCCTCAAGTTGTGGATAGGTAAAAGCAGGGTTTGTTGGAGGTTGATACGGTGAGTACTGGTTTGAAGCATAAGGTAATGGATGTGAATCTCCTTGTGATGATGATGTTGCTGGTTGCTTGAATTGTTAGTGATAAGATGTAGGCGGCTGTGGCAGGATCGAGTACTGTGGGAAGCTTTGTGTTTGATACACTGGTTGATAGGAAGAATGGTGTCCCACAGCAAACGAAGAGTTGTGATATGACAATGTAGGATTGTTTGCCATTAATGCCAATGGTTCTTGATAAGATCCCTGAGAGATGTGTTTTTGGATCACATGCTTCTCGTGTTGTTGCAAGAAGGCGTAGAGTTGATCTAAATTCGACTTGTGCAAATCTCGAATCATCTTAACATCGGTGACATACTGACTCCATTCTGGGGGTAGCGTGTTCAATAACTTTGTGTTTAATTGAAACTGTTCAATCCTTAGATTATACACGTTCATGTCATTCATCAAAGTAGTGAAACGCCAATTAGAAATCATGAAGAGTCTCCCCTGGAATGTATGTAAACCTATCAAACAAATCATACAATTGACATTCTCGTTCTTGCTTAGTGAGAGAAGTCCCTTGTAGCAAGACAGCTAATCGAACCCAAAGTTTCTTTGCCACTATGTGTTCACTTACCATTCGAAAGATATCGGGTGGAAGGGCTTGAAGAATTGTCTGAACAGCCCTTTCATCGGTATCTGCAATGATTTTGTTAGCATCGGTTAACTCGTGATACTCCCTTTCCCTTGTCACATTGTTGACGGTAACCTCTCCCCAATCTAATGGACCTTTATCAATTGATTGAAGCATAAGTCGACCAATGGGTTTGCCCATGATGTACGTTCTCATACGACCTTGCCATGCTTCAACTAAATCTTTTATGAGCAAAGGGGGGCGAGTATCGGTACCCGAAATGATTGAGATATCGGTAAGCGAAGTCATGGTTGGCATATATGAATGTGAATTCATTTTATGATCCCTTGAAAAAAGATTATCAAAAATGATCGAGGAATGAAATAAGATTATGTGTTTTAATGTTGTTTAAATAAAGATATTATGATCTTTTGATTGTGTGTTTTTGTTAATGTCTCCATATAAATGCAAAGATGAAAAATCCTCTAAGTGTTGCAAACTATAGCTGATCGTACTCCTAGATCGGACTCCCAGATCGTATTGTGATCGTACTCTCCTATCCTAGTCAAGTGATCGTATCTTGATCGAAGCCGTGATCGTACTCTGTTAGATCGTACTCCCAGATCGTATTGTGATCGTACTCTCCTATCCTAGTCAAGTGATCATATTCTGATCGAATCCTTGATCGTACTCTGCTATCATACTGAAGCGATCGTACTGGAGCAATCGTACTGGAGCAATCGTACTAAGGAATCGTAGTCTGGATCGTACTAAGCAATCGTACTGTTGGATCGTAGTTTGGATCTTAGTGAGCTATCGTAGTCAGCAGATCGTAACGTGGATCGTACTAATGATCACAGTTAGATCGTAACAATAGATCGTGACTATGGATCGCAAGTAGAAACCCCCAGGGTTTATGCAATCACAAAATCAGATCGTACCCCTGAAGAATAGGCCGAGACTTAAGAGCAACAAGAAAGAATGGATTTTTACCTTGAAATTCGTGATTCTAACCAAACGAATATCACCAAATCGTTACTAGAACTATTTAGAAGAGATATAGATCACTTGGAATCAAAAAACACGAAAAAAATTTGTAACTTTTGGAAAAATCAATCAAAAACACATGAACACACTTAGAAAAGTATGAACAATACAAAACCAATCTCTATTTCATCCCGTAGCTCTTGATACCAATTGTAGAACAATGATAATCTTTATGAATCAAGAGGGTTGATGTTTTTCTAGAGAGAGAAACTTAGAGAGAGAAATGAGAGAAAATATATATTATGAAAAGTGAGAAATAAACAACCAACACCTCTTTCCATGGTGGAAAGAGGTTTATATACCCAAATCCTTAATGGACTTGGGCCTCCGGCCCATGAACATGCTCATGGGTTGGGCTATTTAATAAATGTTACTAAACACTACTACGAGCCTATAACTATATTGTTGGAGTGACCGAGACTTTCTATATACGTAAAATGTATTTCCAACACTATTTTTTTTCTATTTTCTAACACTAATAAGGCTTGATCTTTTCAAGCTCGTGCTTGTGTTTTTGTTGTGATGTGAATCTTAGGTATGACCCTAATCATTGAAGAATCTCGTGTTCGGTTTTTGATCGGTCCACTCGAGCTTCCATACTTTGATTGTCAAAAGGGGCACTCACCATCCTTTGATTTTTATCGACTAACATTTTATCTTAAAGCATAATTAATAAACGGCTTATAGATTTGCGTACTCTTACCATGTAAGGACTATTGCATTCGACTCTTCATGTTTTAGCAAGGGGGTGTTACTCTTTAGTTAGGAAACATTAAGGACAATGTTTGGTTTTAGCATGGGGGAGTCAATCGATATAATCGCTTGCACTTGCTTTTGTCGTGTTCAAACGTAATCGTTTTTCTCGTTTTTCATAAAAAATTAAATTTTTAGTGAAGTTTTATGTTTAGTAATAAAGAAAATAAGTGTTTTTGACACAAATGTAGGCTTTCCGTTGGTGAAAATAAGAATAGTTTTTGATTCGATTGGTTTTTACCTTAGCTCATTCCTTAACGTGTTTAAATCAAGTTTTGCTAGACTTTTATATAGGGAACTTTAAAATGCGAAAGTCTTAACTCATACGGGTTTAAGAACAAGAACTTTTCGCAAGTTCCTATAATTGATCCTAGAAAGTCATTTATCAAGGGAACTTTAAAAAGCAAATTCTAAACTTGAAAAATTCCAAGAAGATGCAAGATCCTATAGATGACTTGAAAACCCAAAACTTTGATTTAATATGCTAAGTATCCATTAGTCTCACATCTTTGAGATTTTATAATATGGAGAACAAGAGATGATAGAGTTTACCATTAGTTTTGAGGCTACGTCTTCCTTGTATAAGTATTTTTGTGTTGATTCTATCTCCTTTTATTTTTCACGCTTAAATATTTAATTGTTTAATAAATGAAGTTTTTAGCGGTTTGGGCACAATATCTTAACTCGTAACTCTTTATTTTTATTCCCTTGTAATTAAAGTGAGAACACATTAAGGGTGTCAGCATCATGGACTTTTTGATCATGGGATTACGGAAAATTGGCTTACTATATATATCATAAATAATAAGAAGAACAAATAAAAACATGTTCTCTATGAGCCTTTGGGTGGGAGTCATGTAGCACTAGCCTTGTCATTAGAGCCTTAAGGTGTATGGCATGGTGAGGGTGTTTAATAAAAATTGCTTCATCATGATGAGCCTTAGGGTGGATGGTGAATGTCAATTACCTTGTTTATGTCTAAAGAGCCTTAGGGTGTGGATTATAGATAAGGAGCACTTTTACATCTTAAAGAGCCTCAAGGTTTATTATGTAAATGTTGTTAACTCCATTAATAAGGTCTACTCGACTTTGGAAGAATTATTGTTGCTTTAAGTAGTCCTATTAGCCAAATTTCGGATCCAGGGATTTATTCCTAAAATCGTGTTAAGTTATCCTTGATGTGGACTTTCTTTAGTGACAACGGTTTTGGAGGTCGAGGTTATGTTTTGAGTGTTGAGTTTACACCGTTTTTGCCTTCATTTTTGGATTAATAATTATTAAATAAGTCAAATGAGCCTTTGGGTGAATGACAAAATTTAGAATCCAGAGATACAATTAGGAATAAAGGAGATTGAGTTTAACACAAATTACTTGTATGAGTGGTCTTAACATTGAAACTTATGATTGACAGTGATCTTGTTTTTAAACTTGGCATGGAAAGAGTGAAAAGTCGAGGACGATAAATCTATTTGAGTTTTATGATCCTAAAAGTTATTTTTCAATAATGAAAACAATACATTTTGTCTTTGCAAAATAAAGAGTCAAAAGTTGAATAAAAGTGTAGTAAGTTGCTTTATTTTATCATTGCGTGAGGACACGGCAATTGTTTAGCAAGAGGGAGTTTGATATGAGTAAAGTTACTCATATCAATTATATCATTAAATGAGCCTATAATGCATAAAACATATGAATATGGCCTTGTATGTGCAATGTTTTCTTGTTTCATGTGTGTAGGTACCAAGATCACAAAAACACGCAAAACCGACACGAAGTTTGAAGATTTTATCAAGACCACAAGAAAAGTCGCTTTATTCAAGGATTCACGGATTTATCAAAGTTAAATGGGCCATGTGGGACCCACATGTGCCTATTGGGCCTAAAAGCCCAATAATGGAAGTATGAAGTTTATTTGGGTCAAAGGCCCAATACAAGCCCAAGATACTTAACAAAATAGACGACATGTTTAAAACCTTGGATCATAAGCCCAATTAGTCAAAAACGAATGAAGTTTATACTAAATTGGGTCAAAGCCCAACTTGAAAAAAGTGACGGATGGAGTATTACATAAGTTTGGGTCCAATTCTCAACCTGTAAAACCCGCATGCTTTTACCATGAATAGTACCCTTAAGATCGTACGTATATGATTAGAACTTTCCTTTTATAACATGTTTACGATTCACGTATAAGAATTTTAAGTATTACGTACGTGTTAGAACACGATAAGTATTTATTACGTATGAACACACGATAATTATTCCAATAATAATTATAATCACGAACATGCGATCATAAAATCATGAACGTAAATTAGTCACGAACTAATATTAAGTATGTATATATATTTATTACGAACACGAATAAATATATTAAGTCACGATCTATAACTAATTAAAACACATAAAACACGAACACGAGAACACACTTATTAATTAGACACGGAAAATATTCGGGTTACCCCATGTGGGCCCCATAACCACGAAATTAGGAAGAAGAAATGGGCTTAGCCCATGCAAAATTAGCTAACTTGGAAAAAGGAGGAAAACATGTTTAATTTTTGCAAAAATTAGAAAACAAAGAAAACCTTAATCCTCCTTCTTCCTCTTCTTTTTGGCCGCCACCTTTACAACACCAAAAGAGGTGTTCGGGTTGATTTTGATCTTGGGTATTGTGCAAGGATTCGTGTGTTTTCATCCTTAATCGATTCATGTATTCGGTATAACCTTTTTAACCTTTTTCTTGTATGTTTTGATTTGTTGAATCACATAAAATCATGATGTTTTTAAAAACTAATTAAAAACAATTATTAAAACATGTTAAGGATCATGGGTAAATCAAACAAGGATTTTTAGGGGTGTTTTGATGTTGGCCGACGCTTAACCGAGACCAAGGGGGGTCTCGACTTGGCTTATTAACCACCACCGAGACCTCATGGTCTCGGTAGGGTGGTGGTGGTCCCACGGCAGCGGCAAACAGGGGGGAACCTCGACTTGGTTCGGGGTATGGTGTTGATTACGGGTCCGGTTCATGGTTTCTAGTCACGATCCGGTTCATTGATTATGTTAAGGTTTATGATTTTAATAGTTATGTGTTAAAAATTAAATTAATAAAACTTGACATGATTGATTTAATTAACATGACTTAGGTTATAAATTTAATTATTAGATCATGAATTTTAACCTAAGTATTTATATTTTATTTGATCTTATAATTAATTAATTATAAAAACCATGACTATAATTAATTAATTAACATGACTTAGGTTAGATTATTAATAATTAATAATACATGTTTTAACCTAAGTATTTTACCTTTATTTAATTAAAATCATGATATATTTAGTTAAATACTTTTAACCTATAGTTTATTTAATTTACATGTAATAATTAATAAACTATACTTTTTTAACAACATGACTTAGAATAATAATAAAAAAACACTTAAGCTTTTAAAATTAGCTCATTTAACCAGCTTATATCTATTTATGGAAACTTTCTATTTTTAGAAACTTATTTAGTTAAGGCAGCTAATCTATTTATGGAAACTTTCTATTTTTAGAAACTTATCTATTTTAAGCAGTAATTCTATTTTTGGAAACTTTCTATTTTTGGAAACTTTCTATTTTTGGAAACATTCTATATTTAGAAACTTTCTATTTTTGGAAACTTTCTATTTTTGGAAACTTTCTATTTTTGGTAACTTTCTATTTTTGGAAACTTTCTATTTTAGGAAACCTGCTATTTTTAGAAAGTTACTTATTATTACAGAGCAAGTATAATAATACATGAAATACGAGTAATACTTAATCAGAATAGACATAATATAAGATAAATACAGTATAAAGCTTAAACAGTAAAACATGACATGAACATATAAAAGAAGCTAAGACATGATATAAAAACCAGTTACGTATTCAGTAATCAGATACTTATACACGTATGTATTTATGTAGCATTAGTGATACCGAAGTAGGACTCTCTTCTGTTCGTCTTCTTCGTTCACTGGACATAAGGTACAGATTCTCGTCCTTTCAGTATGGACATTCTTTCCTTATTAGGATTCCCCGTATGCAGCCAATTGTTTTCCCGTAGTATAGTTTATATGTTTGATTTGCTTATGTTTGGTTTAGAATACCTATAGCCATATACATGAATGACCAGTTTCACCTATTTATGGAGGTACCATAACCATAACATTAGAGGCACTGGTGTTATGACTTCCCCACGGCGGAGTGATTGCTCGTGGCGTCCCTTCAGCTTTTGGCCATATTATTATATTTTTGTCATGTGGGGCGTATGGGTGCATCCTAGTTACATGTTTTCAGCAGATTACGCAGTGTGAATGAGGTGTGTGCCTTGCATCCTTCAAAAGGAGCTGATCCCTCCTAACCTAAACCAGTATATTAAATTAGAGGCAGCCCCTCTAATTTGCATGATGAGGTCACCCCTCCAAGTATGCATGCACGGTGGATTTTCATGACCTATATTGGCTAATGGTAAATATGTTAAACAGTTTTCATAAGATAAACATAAGGCTTTTCAAACTATAAAACCAGTTTTACTAAGAAATAACCAGGTTTTCCAGGACATATACATTTCCGCTGCTATATGTTATTCATACTTATATTATTCATTTCATGCTTGTATATCCGTGCACTGAGTGTTATGCTCAGCCGTTACTTTCCTTTCCATGTCCCAAAACGGCAGGTACCCAAGGACGGACTCGAGCATTTTGGAGGACATGCATAGGATGGAAGCTGCCATAGACTTCTTCTCATTTTGCCTTTATATATTTGTGCTTGTTTAAGTCTTCCATTATTTCATTTACTTTATTATGTTTTGAGCTTATGTTTGGGGACCGATTTTTGATTCCGGTTTACCCTATGGTCATGTAATCTTTTAGACATTTATCCTTGTATGCTTTGATGACACGCCATAATTACGCGTAACGGTCCACTAATCAAAGTGGGGTGTTACAATTATGGTATCAGAGCCAAGGCTTCGACCTGTAGGCTCTAAAACTTGACCTGTGACTAGTGGGTAGTCACCAGGAGCTTCCTAAGCCGACGTTTGTTATTCTACGTATTGATGTTTTCAGCGCATTATTGTTTTAACCATGATGTTTTCAGCACCTTGAGGTTTTAACCTTTATGTTTTTGTCGATATTGTTTTACTAATATGGATGGACAACCGTCATTCATATTTAGTTATGTGTCATTGTTTCATGCATAATGTTCATCGTGAACTGTGGCTATGTGGACTGAACCCCAGTAGTTCATAATTAGTCACATAAAAAAAAATTCTGATAAGTTTTGACAGATGAGTTCATTTATTTATGTTTCATGTATAATTGTTGCGGGAATTATGACTAAGTAATGGTTGGTACAGGACTGACCCTATTTAGTCGCATGTGCTTTTATCGAAACTTTTAACTTTGGGACTGACCCATAGGCGTCCCCTCGCCGTATCTTTGTTTTGGGACCGACCCATAGGCGTCCCCTCGCACATATAAAAGTTTTTATAAACTACATCATGCATTCATGCACTGTTTTTCATGCATAAATTTTTTTCTCATGATTTATTGGCATAAAATTTGTTTTGTGTCCCCTCATAACTTACTATGTTTTTATGTCAAGTATGTTTTCATACTGTCATGGTTAACTTCAGTTTCATGCTGATTATGTTATACACTCCTTGATGATAGATTGTTTCATGTTCCTTCATGATAATTCTGTCTTCATGTTGGTTAAGTCTTACGCCTCTTTTGTTATTTATGCTTTCATGCAAGACATTGTTGGATTTCATTGAATCCTTCTTTCATGATAGTCATGGTTGGTTTTCATTGACCATGCTGTCAGGCAAATCATCGTTGAATTTTGTGTAACCACACTTTAACGTTTCTCGATACAACCAGAATGATGTCTATGCTAATATTGCCAGGTTATCATGATGGTTTTCTAACCGTTTAACCGATATACTTTCCTTAAATCATGACAAATGATCGACCCCGTACCGATCATTTCATGTACATTCCATGTGTACTCCATGTACCTTATCCCATGTGCGTACTTCCACTTGCTGATACTCTACAAATTGTTGATGCCGCTCATAGCTTGGAGATGTTACTAAAGGTTGATGTTGGGAGACGCTACGAGATGTTGATGCTGTTCACAACCTGGAGCTCATACAAGACGAAGACAAAGGCGTTAGATCAAAGCGATCAGACGAGATGATGCTTCACCACCAGACGAGTCCCATAAATCATTGTCCCAAATTCTTAGTTACATGTCACACGTCATTCAGTTGCCGTTTCAGTCATATGAGTGCAAACCGGTACCAGCCGGTCACTCAGCTGAATAGTTACATGAGTCACAGTCATGAGAATGACCGTAATGGAACTGACAGACAAGACGATGGTAACCACCACTATGACAACAACTATCCTAGAATTGCAACCGAGGCTCCGGCCACGGACGTGATCAGACATACAAATGATCAGTAGTCCAACCGATCCGCCAATTTTGGCATAATAACCTAATATTGTAGTTCTATTGTTTCACATCTCGAGACACATGTCAAGACATCAGTC
Source organism: Glebionis coronaria (assembly GCA_025667525.1). Lineage (NCBI taxonomy): Eukaryota > Viridiplantae > Streptophyta > Magnoliopsida > Asterales > Asteraceae > Glebionis > Glebionis coronaria. Next base: position 253,774,550 of record CM046878.1, read on the forward strand.
AAGACACATGTCTCACGTATACTTTCTGAATACACATGTCAAGACACCAGTCAAGACATATGTCATGCTTATATTTCCAAGACACGAGTCAAGACACATGACTCAAGTCTAATTATGGAACATTTCTAAGAATTTCTGGGTACCCTCCCGAAAATTTGTACAATAAATTGGGGTAAGGGTGTGTCCTTTTTGTTGTGCCATGTATTAATCAGGCCACAAGAAATTCAGTACCATTACTGGCGCATCAGTGGGAACTATCACGTTTCCTGATGACACTTTAATTTCTTGTAACCATAACTCATAGATTCATGACCACGGAGGACGCCTTTCGTATTCCCACGTATACGAAGGTTTTCCTTCAACTTAATGATGAGATCCAAGCTGCTAACGCATTTCCTCGGACAGACACGAGTTGAACTTTATCCTAATTATGGACTATGAACAGCACACCATGATACGATTCATAATTATGTACAGTAATGTTCAGGATCCTGAATACATTCAGCTTGGTTTTCCATCAGGAAAATCTGTACATATTATATATGCTTACAAGTATGTGCGTTGTTAGCCATGGTCGCTAAAAGTTTCTAGCTGTCAGTAAGACACGACTACTGAAGTCCTTTTACGCATAGCCAGTTGATTATTCCAAGACCTTCTCATACATTTAGGAAGAACCTACAAGGAGAAGGACGGTGCATGAGATTATGTGTCGACTACCGTCGATTTAAAACAAATCACCATACATAACCGTTATTCTCCTCCACGTATTGTCAACATGTCCAATCGACCTTATAGTGTTAATCACTTTTCCAAGATCGAACTAATGATCATGATGCAAACAACGACGAGTGAAAGAGCAGGACATGTCCATGACTGCTATTCGTACACGACTTGGTCATGTGAAATTCATGATTCTGTATTAGTTTCATAAATGCTACAACAGCATTATGGACTTAATAAATCGAGTTTCCATGAACTCATAAACAAATTCATCATTGTTTTATTCAAGGACAACCTGATTATCTCTAAGTCTGGAGAAGAGCAGGAAGACCATATTTGCACTATGTTGCAAATCCTACGACAGGAGAAATATCACCCTGGAAATTTTTCCAATATCAATTCTGTTTGATTACAGTGACATGTTGAATCATATGGATTCCCACGGTTAATCTTACCATGACTCAGCTTATGCGTAAAGGTGAGAACCCTACACTACGTTAGGTGTTCCAAGAAAATCCTACGCTAAGAAAAGTCTAATCTCGGAGACTCAGAGTTTCGCAAACTTCTATGTATCAAGTTTCTACGAAACAGGATACAGCTACGTTCATATCTATATACTTGACATACCAACAGGCTAAGATAGGACACCAACAAACTAGGATGTTTATCCACCATCAGAAATTGTAATCAGAAATGGGACAAGATCTCCATGGATTTTGTTTACCAGATTACTGCAAACTCAGAAGAAGCATGATGTTATCTGGGTTATTGTCAACAGTTTGATCAAATCTGTAGAATCCTTACATCCGTATGGATTTCATAACCAACAGATTGATCGGACACATTCTACGCCAAGGCTCATCCGATCACTTGGCAATTCTTCAGTTATCTGGTCAGACAAATATTCATAATTGTGCTACTTATTTACTTCACGTCCTTGTTCTAATTTCACGACTTGCTTTCGCGCTCGCGTTCATGACACTATTCACGTTCATGATGGCATCTCGGCTTATGATTTTATGTTCATTTTTCTCATTCTGGGAAGTTTTGCAAGAACTTGAGAGACCAGACCCAAGTTTAGTATAACTCCCTATCCTCAGATAGACGTTTCTCGTCATATTCTATGTCTCACCTTGTAGCGTTTGGCGTTACCGCCATTATATTCTATGTTCACGATATGTTTCACATGTCATGTTCATTCCACGTTCCTCATATCATGATCAAGATATGTTACACATATCATGGATCACGATATGTTTACTCATACTACACTCACCAAATTTTCCACGTATCACGTTCAAAAATTTTCCACGTATCACGTTCAAAAATTTTCACGTGTCACGTTCAAAATTTTTCACGTACTACGTTTCTTTGTGTCGCGCGCATCGTTGCTAATTATCAGTTAAGTTAGAGTGTTTCACACGATAACGTTTCAGTTTCCTTACACGTTAACTCTTATTCCCTCGATCAAATTTAGGGGATCTACCTTACGTTGATAACCAAGAACTTCTTCGTATTTCAAGTCAAGGTCAGGAGGACCAAGATTTATCATTCGCGTCAAGATCTTGTGAAGGAACCGTTCCAAGAGGGAGGCCACTTGGAAACGGACAAGTTCATCTAGACTTCTTATCTGTTTTTCTCTTATCAACAAGATATGTCCTTTCAGTCACGTAACGTTCCATGTCCATTCAAGACATGTCACGTTCCACGTTCCTTCTACCATGTCACATGTATATTCATTTATCTTACATACCCTCTCAGTTTGATCCGGGTATGTTTCTCTTTCAGTTTACGTTATCTATAATTCGGGGACGAATTATTCTTTTTAGGGGGGAAGAGTTGTAAAACCCACATGCTTTTACCATGAATAGTACCCTTAAGATCGTACGTATATGATTAAAACTTTCCTTTTATAACATGTTTACGTTTCACGTATAAGAATTTTAAGTATTACTTACGTGTTAGAACACGATAAGTATTTCTTACGTATGAACACACGATAATTATTCCAATAATAATTATAATCACGAACATGCGATCATGAAATCATGAACGTAAATTAATCACGAACTAACATTAAGTATGTATATATATTTATTACGAACACGAATAAATATATTAAGTCACGATCTATAACTAATTAAAACACATAAAACACGAACACGAGAACACACTTATTAATTAGACACGGAAAATGTTCGGGTTACCCCATGTGGGCCCCATAACCACGAAATTAGGAAGAAGAAATGGGCTTAGCCCATGCAAAATTAGCTAACTTGAAAAAAGGAGGAAAACATGTTTCATTTTTGCAAAAATTAGAAAACAAAGAAAACCCTAATCCTCCTTCTTCCTCTTCTTTTTGGCCGCCACCTTTACAACACCAAAAGAGGTGTTCGGGTTGATTTTGATCTTGGGTATTGTGCAAGGATTCGTGTGTTTTCATCCTTAATCGATTCACGTATTCGGTATAACCTTTTTAACCTTTTTCTTGTATGTTTTGAATTCTTAAATCACATAAAATCATGATGTTTTTTAAAATTAATTAAAAACAATTATTAAAACATGTTAAGGATCATGGGTAAATCAAACAAGGGTTTTTAGGGTGTTTTGATGTTGGCCGACGCCTAACCGAGACCAAGGGGGGTCTCGACTTGGCTTATTAACCACCACCGAGACCACATGGTCTCGGTAGGGTGGTGGTGGTCCCACGGCAGCAGCAAACAGGGGGGTACCCCGACTTGGTTTGGGGTATGGTGTTGATTACGGGTCCGGTTCATGGTTTCTAGTCACGATCCGGTTCATTGATTATGTTAAGGTTTATGATTTTAATAGTTATGTGTTAGAAATTAAATTAATAAAACTTGACATGATTAATTTAATTAACATGACTTAGGTTATAAATTTAATTATCGGATCATGAATTTTAACCTAAGTATTTATATTTTATTTGATCTTATAATTAATTAATTATAAAAACCATGACTATAATTAATTAATTAACATGACTTAGGTTAGATTATTAATAAGTAATAATACATGTTTTAACCTAAGTATTTTACCTTTATTTAATTAAAATCATGATATATTTAATTAAATACCTTTAACCTATAGTTTATTTAATTTACATGTAATAATTAATAAACTATACTTTATAACAACATGACTTAGAATAATAATCAGAAAACACTTAAGCTTATAAAATTAGCTTATTTAACCGGCTTATATCTATTTATGGAAACTTTCTATTTTTAGAAACTTATTTAATTAAGGCAACTAATCTATTTATGGAAACTTTCTATTTTTATAAACTTATCTATTTTAAGCAGTAATTCTATTTTTGGAAACTTTCTATTTTTGGAAACTTTCTATTTTTGGAAACTTTCTATTTTTGGTAACTTTCTATTTTTGGAAACTTTCTATTTTAGGAAACCTGCTATATTTAGAAAGTTACTCATTATTACACAACAAGTATAATAATACATGAAATACGAGTAATACTTAATCAGAATAGACAGAATATAAGATAAATAAAGTATAAAGCTTAAACAGTAAAACATGACATGAACGTATAAAAGAAGCTAAGACATGACATAAAACCAGTTACGTATTCAGTAATCAGATACTTATACACGTATGTATTTATGTAGCATTAGTGATACCGAAGTAGGACTCTCTTCCGTTCGTCTTCTTCGTTCACTGGACATAAGGTACGGATTCCCGTCCTTTCAGTATGGACATTCTTCCCTTATTAGGATTCCCCGTATGCAGCCAACTGTTTTCCCGTAGTATAAGTTAATATGTTTGATTTGCTTATGTTTGATTTAGAATACATATAGCCATATACATGCATGACCAGTTTCACCTAGTTATAGAGGTACCATAACCATAACATTAGAGGCACTAGTGTTATGACTTCCCCACGGCGGAGTGATTGCTAGTGGCGTCCCTTCAGATTTTGGCCATATTATTATATTTATCATGTGGGGGGTATGGGTGCATCCTAGTTACATGTTTTCAGCAGATTACGCAGTGTGAATGAGGTGTGTGCCTTGCATCCTTCACAAGGAGCTGATCCCTCATAACCCAAACCAGTATATTAAATTAGAGGCAGCCCCTCTAATTTGCATGATGAGGCCACCCCTCCAAGTATGCATGCACGGTGGATTTTCATGACCTATATTGGCTAATGGTAAAATATGTTAAACAGTTTTCATATGATAAACATAAGGCTTTTCAAACTATAAAACCAGTTTTACTAAGAAATAACCAGGTTTTCCAGGACATATACATTTCCGCTGCTATATGTTATTTATGCTTATATTATTCATTTCATTCTTGTATATTCGTGCACTGAGCGTTATGCTCAGCCGTTACTTTCCTTTCCATGTCCCAAAATGGCAGGTACCCAAGGACGGACTCGAGCATTTTGGAGAACATGCATAGGATGGAAGTTGCCATAGACTTCTTTGTTGGGTCCACTAGATGTGGATCTTGCAGCCTGTTAGGAACGGTGAACGACTTCTGTAATCACAAGTCTATTCACAGAGAGACTCTATACACAGTATAAGTGCAGAATACAAATACTATAAAGAAGAACAAAATAACTATAATGACTTGATCCTTTTCTAAGGATTTCTAATATTAATAATCACTAGAATTATGTTTGATGAAGGTCTGTGTAACCCTTCTGCCTAAGGTTCCTTTTATACTACAAGGAAACCCTAATACATCATTAACCAAAACGTGTAAAACTGATATGCATATCCTTTCCTAACATATCTCATGCATATCCTAACAGAATAATAACTAAATAATAAAGTTTGACTTTCTATAAGACCAGGAGCACGACTTGCTCCTACTACTACTATGACCAGGAGGAAATACATACCTCCTAGTCTGGCATATTACAAATAACTATTCCAATGGTCCTAACAATCCTCCCCTAAACTTGAATTTGACCTGTTGAGTTCAAGTTTCCTGGTAAATCGTGCATCAAAGCTTGAGGATTGAATCAGCAAAAGAAACAGCAGCATCAGCAATATAAGAAACATAAGAACCGCTGCAACAAGGAACACTAGAAGCTTCTCCAAAGCTTGAAACAAATCAGCATCGTGTTGAATCTTCACAACAACATGAGCAGATTTGATGAGCCTTTACCAAGTAGCTGCTCGCTCTTGGGCTAGCCAGTCTTTCTGGTGGAATAAGCATCACCCTGGGAGACCAGAACCCAGCCCAACTCTTAGAACGTGAATCAATGGTGAGTGGGGGTACCCTGATGATTTTAGGCAAACCATCACAGCCGTCAACGGATTTGATATGTCTTTAATAGAAGCCTTACCCTTCTGGACTCGCCAACTCTTAGCAATGAAGCATCGGTGAGTTGAAAACCCTATAGCTTTGAGCAAGCTATTATAGCTATCAACGGATTTGATAAAACCTTTACCAAGAGCCGTACCCCCTTGGATTAGCCACTTTTCAGTCTAGGACCATGGCAAGTGAAAACCATCCAGTTTTGGGTAACCTGGCAACCATCAACGGATTTGAGAATCACACCAGGAGCCGTACCCTCAAGGTGAATCAACTCTTTCTTGTCTGTGAGACATGGTGAGTTGAGCACCATTTGTTGTGTGGACCAGGTCCAACACCAGATGAAACACCAAACCAGCACAAGTGTGAATCAGTCAAAAGTAACCCAAGGTTTTGAAAAAGTATAAGCAGACATTATATTATTCACAAGTGTAAAATCCATGATTTGTTTAAAGTATAAGCAGATATTATATAAAAAGTATGTTTTTTTTAACTATCTAAAATGTAAGTCACCAATCACTGTACATATTGGTGAAAAGAATTGCACTATAAACAGATGAACATAAAACACAAAACATAAAAACTTACAAACATACCCATCACATACCAGACGCAACCACCTTGTCAGCTTGCAACCGAGCTTGTATCCCTTCCACCAGAGTTGTCGCCATGGAGGTCACATTCCCTGAAGGAGCATTGGAGATCTGCAAGTGACACGCGAGCATGGCCTCCATAGTAGCAATAGTTAACGGATAGTCCATATCCGTAAGCATGAATACATAGCTACTAGACTCTAAATCCAAGACATGCACTCTACAGCCAGCATATAGCTTCCATCTCTTGATTACCCAGCGTGGCTGGTCCTTCCAGACACCAAAATGTGGAGCATGTGGAGGGGAATCAAGCATTATCTTCAAATCAGCCCACATTGTCAGACCAGGCTAGGTGGACACCTCGCTAGGATGAGTAGGCATACCAGCATCCATAAACCCATACAACGACATAAGATCCCTACGATCTACCTAAGTCAACACACCTTACAAACCCGAAGCATAATGAACATAACCATCACTGATGGAAATCCTATGGGTGAAAGTAACAGGAATAGTCGTGGATGGCTTTACCGTCCAAGCAGTAATAAACCCCGTACCCATTGGCAATTCTGAGTCACTATCGGAAGCTGCATCAATAAGATTCTATGGAGCACGCTTCTCATAAGGAACAGACTTGCCACGTCTAGCCATCTTCTTGCGGATGGAGCACCAAACGAGGTTTCAACCTTTACCTTCGCAGCAGGAATAGGATCAGCAGAAGTAGAATCAATACCTTGTCCAACCAAAGGATCAACGGTAGCTGCACCAGGATAAGGAGTAGGTTAAGAGCCAGTCACGGGTGGTGAGGGTTGTGCCATAGCAGGAGTAGCAGTGGTGGTGGTAGTGGTAGCATAGGTGGTGGTGGTAGTAGGACCCGAAGATGAAAAAGGATGAGCAACCGAAGGTGTATGTGTGGTACCAGCAGTAGAAACATCAACAACAGATGGGATACCAGTAGAACCAAGAGGAACATCAGATGAAGAACCAGGAGCAACAGCAGTATGAGAAGTAGGAACCACTCGTGGAGGAGGACGATAGAGGAAACGCTCCGGAAACGGTGTGTTCTGACGCTTGATCATTCTTTCGTATAGATCCTTAAGCTCGTCAAAAGACAATGCCCTAACTCGTTCCCATGTCCAACCAACAGTAAAGTGAGAACCCGACTGATACTTGACATACCTCTACATTAACTTTTTCTTCTCGGTTCTTGTTAAAGGCCTGTTCTGACGGTTCTCACGCAGTTGAGCAGCAAGCGATAATTGTTGCTTACGCATTAACGCCATAGCTCGTGGAATACAATTCTGCTCATTTACATCAGCACCCAAAAGATCAGTAAACTACGAATAATCAGATGTAAGAATAGTGAGCAACCGCATCCAATCGTTATCATCCCAATGCATAGCATCATGCTGCAACTGTTCACGTCTTTGCTTCTGAAGAGCTTCTTCCTCAGCCCTAGCAGCTTGGTCAATCTCCGCTTTCATTCTTTGTGCAGCCTCCTCACCCAACCTATCCTCCTCAAGTTGTCTGCGAGTACGCTTGCGAGGGGGTGAGGGAGCATCAGTCATAGGGGCTTTCCCCTTAGGATCATGAGACGGTCCAGCAGTTGGACCAGCAGTACTACCAACAATATCTTCCTTTGTTCTAGGTGTAGCAGCAGTAGGAGGGATGCTTGAAGAAGTAGGAGGAATCGGCAGATCAGCATATGGCTTATCAACAAAAGCAGCCTTCACCAGCAAATTCAAGCCATCCTCCACAAGATCCTCAACCTCCTCATCAGAATCAGATTGTACCACATGCTTCTTCCTCCTCCTCTGCTGTGTTTCCAAAGCTTTAATCCGGTCAGCCATTGGAAGAACAAATTCTCTGGTAAGCTTACGATGTTGATTCAAATCCGCCTCCAAGGAAAGAATCCTTTCATGGTACCTGTGCATGAGATCAAGAAAATAAGTCAGTGTAGTAGGCTCCTCCGCTTTCCCCCTAAGAGGACTTGGGTCTGGGAAGGCTTCATTGGAACCAGAAGCAATAAAGGGGTCATCATTATGAGCACGAGAACCAGAGGGCTTATCAGAAGAGTGAGGGACAGGACTAGGAGGGGGAGTATCCACAAATAGAGACGAATGTGGCATAGAAGAGGGGGCAGCCTTGGAAGTGGCTGGCATTTCAACCACCACTTCCTCAACTGGCTCTTCCAGAACCACATTAGGTGCACCACCAGCAGGATGCTCCTCCTCCATAGGATCATCACCTAATGGAAGTTTCTCCTCGGCTTCGAAAACCGGAGGAACAACATCAGGAGGACCTTGGGCAAGGCCCAGCATTGCATCAGTAAGGGGCCTCCAATCCCCTCTAAACCCATGAGCCATATTGTAGTAAACTTTAGCAGTAAGCTTGGGGGTCTCATACTCCTCCCTATCACGAGGTAAACACACAAGTATCTGTTGCAAAAACCTAGGATACATTAAAAATTTCTTCCTAGAACCAGTACTAGTCAGATTGCTAATCATCCCATCAAGCAAATAGCGAGAAAAATTAAACACCCTACCCTGTGCTATGCAGATCAGACCAGTAGCCAAAGGAGTGGGAAAGGCATCCCAACTCCCAGACTTGGGGCTTAAGCAGTGAATCAAAAAGTGCACTAGAAGCTTCCACTGAGGGGAAAACCTATTCTTTTGGAAGTTGAACTTCCCCCCATGGTTATACCCAATAGCAGCCATCCCCTCCACAACCTCAGCATTAGGGATGGAAACAACACCACCTTCATCTTGAAGATGAAGGGAACTCCTAATAGAAGCTTCAGTAATCACATGAGAACATCCATCAATGGTAGCATGGAGTTCACGTGGGCAACCAAACACAGCCACAAGTGTAGCAGTATCCCAAAACTGGCGAATCACACTATCATAAACAATTAGGCAAACAGTAAAAGCATACCTGAGGTTAGAAGCCTCAATAAACTCTAGTATGTCTGTGAATTCACCACGTTTAGGACCATCTCCTAGATATGCTACCTTATTGTGAGCGGGTTGGTAGACCAAAGCAGCCATTGATGTGGATTAGAAGTGATGGAAGTTGATTTGTTAGGGTTTGAGAGAGTAGGAGCGTGTGTGTGTGTGTTATGATTGTGATGAATGAGTCAAGGGGGGTAATTGACCATAAATAATGGTCTAGTAACTGCTCATTGACCCCTAATAATGTGGGTTGCCCTTTCAAATTAGGCAGTTAATGCAAAGTAACCACTTGCCCCTTATAACATTATTTGCAAATCCCAATTTACCAAAGTTAAATAAGATGATATATACCAGAATTAGCTTGCGTTTGAATAAACGTCAAAACGCATAAGGGTCAACACTAGAAGCACAATGTGGTCAACAGAAGTCAACGAAGTGAACAGTGACCCAAACCAAGACTAGAAGCCAACTATTACTTGATAAGGAAGGATGTTTATCCACTAGAAGCCAACCATAAATGACTAGAAGCCAAACATTAATGAAGACAACCACCAGAAGTGATCAAAATCCTCCACTAGAAGTAACACACACCACAAGAACCCATTCAATCTGTTGTTAAAAACTACCAATATGTTAATTTGTGCAAGTAAATATGTACACTAAGCCTCCACTTAGGCTTGGCCTCCCCTCAATCCTAGGTCTCAAGGATTGACCATCCCAATGTGAACCACCAAGTGGTTGAACCGAGGACCATCAAAGGCTTAAGTCAACAGATCAGCAACATTATCATCCGTATTGAAGGTCTACGCAAATCTTTGTCTGTTCTACATGATTGATTAGATGGATTTAATGTATGGATTGATTAATAATATAAAGAAGATGAGAAGGGATATGAGAAGGGAGATGAGGGTGTAGAGAGAGAAAGAAGAGAAAAGAGAAGAGTAGAGAGAGAAAGTGAAATGGAATTATGAATTGTGAATCACCAACCCCTCCTAACATGCTAGGAGGGGTATATATAGCCCACCCTACATGTGGGCTATATGGACTATATCTTTACAAAGTAGATCACGAGCCCATTGCATTAATATATCGTTGAAGCGACTGAACCTTCATAAATACGTAAAAACGTATTTCCAACAATCTCCCCCTAAGGGAGGTCACTCCAAGAGACAAAGTTCTAAATATTCTATATCTCGTGATCTATGCTAACTAAGATGTGACCGAGACTTTATTGGAAAAACGTATTTCCAACAATCTCCCCCTAAGGGATGTCACATGTTTTTACAAAATCTTAAACCTAGCATCTATGCTTGAGTCTTCGATCTTGTTCTTGTGAATATGCTAGATGTGATCTTTGACTTAAGTCTTGATCATGTTTCCTTGCCTTGACCTTGTGCATTCATCACTTGTGATATTTTCCTCTTCGTGACTTCATGTTCCACATACTTATACCTTTATAATTCTTGAAAGCTTCAGAGTTTGATACAGCGGAAGACTTGACCTTCAGACTTTCTTGATTTTGTTGAAGTACTAAGTGTATGTAGTATAAGCATGTGGTGACGACTTCTTCTGGATTATACACCACAATGCCACCTTCTTGTTACGCTGCATAAAACAGTTAGCAACTGTAAAACCCGCATGCTTTTACCATGCATAGTACCCTTAGGATCGTACGTACTAGTTGAAAACTTTCCTAATATAGCATGATTACGATTACGTGTTAGGATTTTATGTATTACGTACGTGTTAGAACACGATAAGTATTTTATATGCACGATCACGTAATAATTATTTAGCAATAATTAATCATGAACATACGATCACGAAATCACGAGCGTAATTAAAACACGAGCTATTATTAATTACGTATATATATTTAATACGAGCGTAATTAAATATATTAGAGTATGGTATTTACATAACAAGAACATTTAAAACACGAACATAATTAAACACAAACGACCAACTAAATAACAAGACACGAAACGAGGTACGGGAACCCCATGGGGGGGTCCCTACCCGCGGCTAAAACAAGGGTAATGGGCCAGGCCCATTACCAATTTTACTAAAAGGGGGTTAAGTAATTTTTACTACTCAAAAATTACTTTATAGAAGATTCAAGAAAAACCTAAACCCTCCCTTTTCTCCTCCTCTTTGTGCCGCCACCTACAATCACCAAAGAAGGTGATTCCTTGATCTTGGATCTTGTTGATTTATTGTTTGTTCGTGTTTGTTCTTCATTCCCTTGATCCACGAATACGGTAAAACCTTTTTAAACCTTTTCTTTTTAATTAATCTTTTTATTAATTATGAACACGTGATGTTTTTTTATAAAAACACATTAGTTAAACATAGATCTTACATGTTTTGATCATTAATTAAATCAGAGGGTCGATTAAGGGGTGTTTTGTTTTGGGCCGCAGGCTGCAACCGACCCCAAGGGGGTTTCGGTTTGCTTAGCCGACACCACCAAGACCATTTTGGTCTTGGTTAGTGCGTGTGGGTCCCACGGCAGCAAGGGGTACCCCGATTTCGGTCGGGGTACGGTGTCGATTCATGTCCGGTTCATGTTTTTAAGCTTAGATCCGGATCATGGTTATGTTAGTATTGTTTATGTTATAAACTTATGTTAAAATTAAATTAATAAAAGATGAGATTAATTTAATAACATGACTTAGGTTAATTAATTATTAATAATCATGAAATTATTTTAACCTAAGTATTTATATTATTAAGACTTATAATTAATTAATTATTTAAAAACCATGGATATAATTAATTAATTAACATGACTTAGGTTATATTATTAATACTTAATAATACATATTTTAACCTAAGTATTTAATATATTTAATTAAAAACATGTCATACTTTAATTAAATATTATAACCTACAGTTTAATTAAATTATATGAAATAATTATTAAACTATACAATATATCATATGACTTAGAAAATAATCATGAAAACACTTAGGCTTATTTACTTAGCTTATTTAACCAGCTTATTTCTAATTATGGAAACTTTCTAATTTTAGAAACTTAATTAAATAAGGCAGCTAATTTATTTATAGAAACCAGCTATTTTTAGAAACTTAGTTATTTAAGGCAGCTAATCTATTTATGGAAACTTATTTAATTAAGGCAGCTAATCTATTTATGGAAACTTCCTATTTTTAGAAACTTATCTATTTTAAGCAGTAAATCTATTTTTAGAAACTTTCTATTTTTGAAAACTTTCTATTTTTGGAAACTTTCTATTTTTGGTAACTTTCTATTTTTGGAAACTTTCTATTTTTGGAAACTTTCTATTTTTGGAATCTTTCTATTTTAGGAAACCTGCTATTTTTGGAAAGTTACTTATTATTACACAGTAAGTATAATAACACATGAAATATCAGAAATACTTAATCAAAATGAACAGAATATAAGATTTAACACAGTTAAAGGCTTTACACAGTAAAACATAGTAAGAACACATAAAATAAGCTAAGACATGACATAAAACCAGCTATGTATTTAGTAAGCAGATACTTATTTCATGTACGTATTTATGTAGCACTAGTGTTTCGGAAGTAGGATTCTCGCAGTTCATCGTTCTCGTTCACTAGACATAAGGTACGGATTCTCGTCCTTTCAGTATGGACATTCTTTCTTTATTAGGATTCCCCGTATGCAGCCAACTGTTTTCCTGTAGTATAAGTATGAGTTTGATTTCTTATGTTTAAATATGATTACCTATAGCCATATACATGCATGACCAGTTTCACCTAGTTATGGAGGTACCATAACCATAACATTAGAGGCACTAATGTTATGACTTCACCACGGCGGAGTGATTGCTCGTGGCGTCCCTTCAGCTTTTGGCCATTTATTTATATTTATCATGTGGGGCGTATGGGTGCATCCTAGTTACACGTTTTTATTCAGGATTACATGGTGAATGTGGTGTGTGCCTTGTATCCTTCACAAGGAGCTGATCCCTCCTACCCATAAACCAATATATTAAATTAGAGGCAGCCCCTCTAATTTGCATGATGAGGTCACCCCTCCAATTACTCATGCACGGTGGATATTCATGACCTATATTGGCTAATGGTAAAATATGACAAACAGTTTTTATAAGATAAACATAAGACTTTCAAACTATAAAACCAGTTTTATTAAGACTTAACTAGGTTACTCGGGACTTAGTTTTTCTGTTGTTATTATGTTATATGCTTATCCTATTCATGCTTTATTGTACATCCGTGCACTGAGCGTTTTGCTCAGCCGTTTTCCTTTTCTATGTTCCCAAAACGGCAGTTACTCAGGGACGCTCGTAGACACTAAGAGTACGTGCATATGGACTGGAAGCTGTCTAGCCTTCTTTACATTATGCATTTCCTTTCTTTATGATACTTATGCTTTGGACATTGTTTAGTCCTTTTCCTTTACTATACTAAGTTTGTGTGTGATGAGCTTTACTTTTGGACTACCGATGTTTGATTCCGGTATTTTCCTTTATATGGTCAAGTAATGTTTAGATATTTTACCTTGTATGCTTTGATGACACGCCATAATTACTGTGATATTTCCATTTCCAAAATGGGGTGTTACAATTGTGGTATCAGAGCCAAGGATTCGACCTGTAGGCTCTCAAATATGACATGTGATTAGTGGGTAGTCACTACGGTCTTCCTAGAACTGACAGTTGTTTTCATGCATTCATCATTTTTAAGCATACATATACATGTCATTGTTACAGGGTTTTTGACTAAGTAATGGTTGGTACAGGACTGGCCCTATTTAGTCGCATGTGTTTTATCGAAACTTTTAGATTTGGGACGGACCCAAAGGCGTCCCCGCGATATGTCTTTTGTTTTGAGTGAACTGACCAGAGGCGTTCACTCTCGAGCATACAAAGTTTTCATAAAACTGCATCATGCATTCATACAGAAAAAAAATTTTCTTGCATAAAATTTTTCTCGTCAAATTTTTAGTATAAATTTTTTTCCATGTATATATTTTATATTTTATGTTTTGTACTGTTAAATCATATGTTTTATGTTATACCGTCAGATGGTTCTCACACGCGAACAGGAGCAGCTCAATGCTGCAATTCAGGCTGCCATGCAAGCCTTGTTTCCTCAACTGAGGAATGACATCCGGGCTGAAGTTCAAGCTGCCAACAATCAGCAGCAGCACAATCAGCCACCTCCTCCTCCTCCAGTGACATTAGCAGTTCGGCAGGAGAGATTTAAAAAGCTCCGCCCTCGAGCTTTTGAGAAGACAGATAGCCCCAGCGATGCTGAAAGCTGGTTGGCTCACATCGAGAAGATCTTCAACACTATGGGCTGTGACCCCGCATACAAGGCGAGGTTGGCATGCTATCGGTTCGAAGGCGATGTACTCAACTGGTGGTTAGCTTTGATGCAATCTGAAGGTGGTGATGAGTGGGTTGTTGGTTTGACTTGGGGTCAGTCCAAGGACAGGGTGATGGAGCAGTTCTTTCCCAAGGCTGAGCAGGACAAGCTCAAGAGAGAGTACCATGGGATCCGTTAGAGGGCTGGGGAGAATAGCAATGAGTTTATGCAGCGCTTTCTTCGCTTGGCTGGTTTCCTTGGTGCGGCAGCAGGTACTCCTGAAGAGCAGGCACATCACTTCAGATGGGCTCTTCGCACATCGGTCGCAAACAATCTGGTGTGTGCTACGTTCAATACTGTAGCACAAGTGGCCGATGCAGCACGGAAACTGGAGATGCTGTAGGAGAGGGATGAGTTCGGGGAAGCTGAAAGACCCGACAAGAGGTAAACCTTCGTATTCAAGCAGTGACCAATCCGTATACTTTCCATATGTCAATTATTCATCTCTTTAAATGTATCTTCCAGGCAGAAAACTGGGGACCGGTCTCAGCCGGCTACTCAGCAGCAGCCTCATCAGCCCAAGGGAAACGATCAGACTAATGACCGATCTGCTACGGATAGGCGTGGCGGTAATGACAATTACCGTAACAACGCCGGGCAATCCAGCAACAGCATGTCCTAATACTTACAAAATTCCTTATGTTTTATGTTATGACTCATATTCTGACACTTTAAGCAAACTTCTACCAGGAACCATGGAAACGGTAGGGACCAGAACCAGAAAGGTTCGCAGCCTAGCCGTCCAGCTATCACTGGATATCAATCTTACGATTATCCGCTTTGTCCTTTGTACCCAACTATTATGTCTCATGTAAAATGTTTTATCAGGTCCTCAGCCAGCCAGAGCACCTGCTGGAGGATACACTCATCCTCTTTGCTCTACTTGCCACCATAGGCACCCAGGACCATGTCACCGTAATACTGATGCGTGCTTCAAGTGTGGCCTTCCTGGCCATATTATGAAGGATTGCCGTAAGGGCGAGATGGAAGGTACGTCGGGACATGCTGATACCAAGCCGCCTCCTACTACCGGGCGTATCTACACGACATCTCGAGACCAGGCCAACAAGTCTACAGGTACCATCACTAGAATCTTGTATATGTATGGTCGCGTTGCATGTGTTCTTTTCGATACGGGTGCTACTCACTCGGTTATTTCTACTGCTTATGCTAATAACATTAGGATGCCTCCCTTGCCACTAGAAAATAGGCTTACTATTGCCACGCCTTTGAGGGACTCTATATTAATCACCCATGTATACAAGAGTCTTCCCCTAGAATTTGATGATAAGGTTCGACCTGTCGACGCACTTCCGCTGGACATGAATGACTTCGACATGATTTTGGGCATGGATTGGCTATCCAAGTATCATGCTACTATAGACTGCCATTCATATCGAGTTATCTTCGGTGATGTCAACGCACCAGAGTACATTCATAATGGGTTCATACCCGGACGGTCTGTACAAGTCATATCCACCCTACAAGCGCGTGCACTACTGTCACATGGCTGCGAGGGTTATCTAGCTACGGTTCACGACATGGATGCTGAATCTTCATCGATTCAGGATCAACCAATAGTGTCGGAATTCCAAGATGTGTTTCCAGCAGAACTTCCGGGCATACCACCTGCACGAGAAGTGGAATTCAGTATCGAACTGGTTCCAGGAGCTGAACCAATCTCCAAGGCTCCTTATCGCATGGCTCCAATAGAGCTGAAGGAACTAAAGGATCAACTACAAGAACTTCTTGAACGAGGTTTCATTCGACCGAGTGCATCTCCATGGGGCGCACCGGTCTTGTTTGTTAAGAAGAAGGACGGCAGTATGCGTATTTGCATAGACTATCGCGAGCTCAACAAGATTACTATTCGGAATAGGTATCCACTGCCACGCATTGACGATCTGTTTGACCAACTCCAAGGGGCCAAACACTTCTCCAAGATCGATCTCAGGTCAGGCTATCACCAGTTACGAGTCAAGGAGCAGGATATTGCTAAGACTGCCTTTCGTACTCGTTATGGCCACTACGAGTTTGTAGTTATGCCATTTGGCCTGACAAATGCTCCAGCAGTGTTCATGGATCTGATGAACAGAATCTTCCATGAATTTCTGGACAAGTTCGTCATTGTTTTCATCGATGACATCCTGATTTTCTCTAAGTCCAAGGAGGAACACGAAGACCATCTTCGTACAGTACTACAGATTCTTCGGTCACATTGTATCAGCAGAAGGAATCACTATGGATCCAGCGAAGGTTGAGGCCATTACTAAGTGGCCGAGGCCGACATCAGCGACGGAAGTCCGCAGTTTCTTAGGCTTAGCTGGCTATTACCGTAGGTTTGTGGAGAACTTTTCCCGCCTAGCACTACCATTGACCAAACTGATGCGGAAAGGGGAGAAATTTGTCTGGACTGAAGATCGAGAGAAGAGATTTGAAGACCTGAAGCACAAGCTAGTATCTGCACCTATTCTTACTCTACCATCTGGTACGGGTGGATTTCAAATCTACAACGATGCATCGGGGAAGGGACTTGGCTGTGTTCTCATGCAACATGGGAAAGTGATCGCGTACGCTTCACGGCAGCTTAAGCCTTATGAAGAGAATTACCCCACACACGATCTGGAACTTGCTGCAGTCGTGTTTGCATTGAAGATATGGAGACACTACTTATATGGAGAATCATGTGACATTTTCACGGACCACAAGAGTTTGAAGTATATCTTCACTCAGCGTGAATTGAACATGAGGCAGAGGAGATGGTTAGAGCTGTTGAAGGATTATGACATTAATCTGCAGTATCATCCCGGAAAGGCAAATGTAGTAGCAGATGCCCTTAGCAGGAAGTCCGGAATGATCAACGGCATTAAAATCAAAGAGGAAGTCATCAGAGACTTGGAGCGACTAGACATCGAGATCATGGTACGTGGACAGCACGGTTACTGGGCTAATCTTAGACTAGAACCCGAGTTACTATCTAAGATCAAGGAAGCTCAGAAGGATGACGGAGAAATATGGGCGATAGTACAGAATTTGGAGAAGCAGACAGAATTCAGAGTAGATGCAGATGGTATCGTATGGCAGGGCAAAAGACTTTGTGTTCCTGATGACCAAGAACTTCGGGAAGCTTTGTTAGCTGAAGCTCAAAGCTCCCCATTCTCGATACATCCTGGTTCAACTAAAATGTTACCATGACATCAAGCAGTACTTTTGGTGGAGTGGTATGAAACAGGATGTGGCCACTTACGTCTCCAAATGTCTTACCTGCCAGCAGGTTAAGATCGAGCATTAGCGATCTGGCGGTCTCCTTCAACCGTTAGATATTCCAGAGTGGAAGTGGGACAAAATCACCATGGATTTTGTTACCGGTCTTCCGCCTACCAAAAGGAAGCACGATGCAATTTGGGTTATCATTGATCGACTTACCAAATCAGCTCATTTCTTACCGATCCGCAAGGAAGATCCGGTAAGTAAACTCGCAGATACGTATAGACGAGAGATCATGAGACTACACGGTGCACCATCCAGCATCATCTCAGACAGAGATCCTCGATTCACTTCACTCTTTTGGAAAAGTCTGCAGAAAGCTTGGGGTACACAACTTAAGCTTAGCACGGCTTTTCATCCTCAAACCGACGGACAGTCGGAGCGAACCATTCAGACATTGGAGGATATGTTGAGGTCATGTGCGTTGGAATGGACGGGTGATTGGGACGAATACATCTGTTTGGTGGAGTTTGCATACAACAACAGCTGGCACGCAAGCATCAAGTGTGCTCCATTTGAGATGTTGTATGGCAGAAAGTATCGCGCCTCAATCTGCTGGGATCAGGTTGGCGAGCGAACACTCGAAGGACCAGAAATCATAGAGATGACAAATGAGAAGATCACAGTAGCTAGGCAGAAAATTCAGGAGGCACGGTCACGTCAAAAGAGTTACGCCGACAAGCATCGTAGGGATTTATACTTTAATGTAGGAGATCACGTCTTCCTTAGGGTTTCGCCGGCACGTGGTGTTATACGCTTCGGGATTAAAGGGAATCTCAGTCCTCGTTTCATCGGACCGTTTGATATCATTGAACGAGTCGGTGAAGTATCTTACCGATTGGCGTTACCTCCGCAGCTTTCGCATGTGCACAATGTGTTTCATGTGTCCTTACTCAGAGGGTATCAATATCATCCCCTTCACATGGTTCAGTATCCACTAGAACAGATACGTGAAGATCTCACTTTTATAGAAGAACCCGAACGAGTTCTTGACAGGAAAGAACGAGTCATGAGAAAGAAGACGATTCCATTCGTCAAAATTCTATGGAGGGATCATACCGAGCGGGAAGCCACTTGGGAAACGGAGGAGTCTATCCGGTCTTCTTACCCTCATTTCATATTTTGAATTCGGGTATGTTCTTCTTTTCTAGTTTAGTTTATCTATAATTCGGGGACGAATTATTCTTTTTAGGGGGAAGAGTTGTAAAACCCGCATGCTTTTACCATGCATAGTACCCTTAGGATCGTACGTACTAGTTAAAAACTTTCCTAATATAGCATGATTATGATTACGCGTTAGGAGTTTATATATTATGTACGTGTTAGAACACGATAAGTATTTTATATGCACGATCACGTAATAATTATTTAGCAATAATTAATCACGAACATACGATCACGAAATCACGAGCGTAATTATAACACGAGCTATTATTAATTACGTATATATATTTAATACGAGCGTAATTAAATATATTAGAGTATGGTATTTACGTAACAAGAACATTTAAAACCCGAACATAATTAAACACAAACGACCAACTAAATAACGAGACACGAAACGAGGTACCGGAACCCCATGGGGGGGTCCCTACCCGCGGCTAAAACAAGGGTAATGGGCCATGCCCATTACCAATTTTACTAAAAGGGGGTTAAGTAATTTTTACTACTCAAAAATTACTTTACAGAAGATTCAAGAAAAACCTAAACCCTCCCTTTTCTCCTCCTCTTTGTGCCGCCACCTACAATCACCAAACAAGGTGATTCCTTGATCTTGGATCTTGTTGATTTATTGTTTGTTCGTGTTTGTTCTTCATTCCCTTGATCCACGAATACGGTAAAACCTTTTTAAACCTTTTCTTTTTAATTAATATTTTTATTAATTATGAACACGTGATGTTTTTTATAAAAACACATTAATTAAACATAGATCTAACATGTTTTGATCATTAATTAAATCAGAGGGTCGATTAAGGGGTGTTTTGTTTTGGGCCGCAGGCTGCAACCGACCCCAAGGGGGTTTCGGTTTGCTTAGCCGACACCACCAAGACCATTTTGGTCTTGGTTGGTGCGTGTGGGTCCCACGGCAGCAAGGGGTACCCTGATTTGGGTCGGGGTACGGTGTCGATTCATGTCCGGTTCATGTTTTTAAGCTTAGATCCGGATCATGGTTATGTTAGTATTGTTTATGTTATAAACTTATGTTAAAATTAAATTAATAAAAGATGAGATTAATTTAATAACATGACTTAGGTTAATTAATTATTAATAATTATGAAATTATTTTAACCTAAGTATTTATATTATTAAGACTTATAATTAATTAATTATTTAAAAACCATGGATATAATTAATTAATTAACATGACTTATGTTATATTATTAATACTTAATAATACATATTTTAACCTAATATTTAATTAAAAACATGTCATACTTTAATTAAATATTATAACCTATAGTTTAATTAAATTACATGAAATAATTATTAAACTATACAATATATCATATGACTTAGAAAATAATCATGAAAACACTTAAGCTTATTTACTTAGCTTATTTAGCCAGCTTATTTTTAATTATGGAAACTTTCTATTTTTAGAAACTTAATTAAATAAGGCAACTAATTTATTTATGGAAACCAGCTATTTTTAGAAACTTAGTTATTTAAGGCAGCTAATCTATTTATGGAAACTTATTTAATTAAGGCAGCTAATCTATTTATGGAAACTTCCTATTTTTAGAAACTTATCTATTTTAAGCAGTAAATCTATTTTTGGAAACTTTCTATTTTTGGAAACTTTCTATTTTTGGAAACTTTCTATTTTTGGAAACTTTCTATTTTTGGAAACTTTATATTTTTGGAAACTTTCTATTTTTGGAAACTTTCTATTTTAGGAAACCTGCTATTTTTGGAAAGTTACTTATTATTACATAGTAAGTATAATAACACATGAAATATCAGAAATACTTAATCAGAATGAACAGAATATAAGATTTAACACAGTTTAAGGCTTTAAACAGTAAAACATAGTAAGAACACATAAAATAAGCTAAGACATGACATAAAACCAGCTATGTATTTATTAAGCAGATACTTATTTCATGTACGTATTTATGTAGCACTAGTGTTTCGGAAGTAGGATTCTCGAAGTTCATCGTTATCGTTCACTGGACATAAGGTACGGATTCCCGTCCTTTCAGTATGGACATTCTTTCCTTATTAGGATTCCCCGTATGCAGCCAACTGTTTTCCCGTAGTATAAGTATGAGTTTGATTTCTTATGTTTAAATATGATTACCTATAGCCATATACATGCATGACCAGTTTCACCTAGTTATGGAGGTACCATAACCATAACATTAGAGGCACTGATGTTATGACTTCACCACGGTGGAGTGATTGCTCGTGGCGTCCCTTCAGATTTTGGCCATTTATTTATATTTATCATATGGGGCGTATGGGTGCATCCTAGTTACACGTTTTTATTCAGGATTACATGGTGAATGTGGTGTGTGCCTTACATCCTTCACAAGGAGCTGATCCCTCCTACCCATAAACCAGTATATTAAATTAGAGGCAGCCCCTCTAATTTGCATGATGAGGTCACCCCTCCAATTATTCATGCACGGTGGATATTCATGACCTATATTGGCTAATGGTAAAATATGACAAACAATTTTTATAAGATAAACATAAGACTTTCAAACTATAAAACCAGTTTTATTAAGACTTAACCAGGTTACTCGAAACATAGTTTTTTCCGCTGTTATTATGTTATATGCTTATCCTATTCATGCTTTATTGTACATCCGTGCACTGAGCGTTTTGCTCAGCCGTTTTCCTTTTCTATGTTCCCAAAACGGCAGGTACTCAGGGACGCTCGTAGACACTAAGAGTACGTGCATATGGACTGGAAGTTGTCTAGCCTTCTTTACATTATGCATTTCCTTTCTTTATGATACTTATGCTTTGGACATTGTTTAGTCCTTTTCCTTTACTATACTAAGTTTGTGTGTGATGAGCTTTACTTTTGGACTACCGATGTTTGATTACGGTATTTTCCTTTATATGGTCAAGTAATGTTTAGACATTTTACCTTGTATGCTTTGATGACACGCCATAATTATTGTGATATTTCCATTTCCAAAATGGGGTGTTACAGCAACAAACCATATACACGGATGAAATGGCCTTGAACATTTCATTCTAATTCGGTAGCATTTTACCTCCGTTCGGTGAAGACCGTTGGACGATATTAAATATCGTACTTGTGGCAGGTAGTTTCAATAAAGAACCTCCTTGACAAGATTTCGCGGGTAAATCCGTTCTCTTTACTCGACCGTCCAAAGCTGACTGCGAACATAAAGAGTGAATCATTTGGATAATATTATCCGCATGATTTGAAGCCGTCAATTCATGTTCTTGGAACAAGTGAAGTTCAATTAAGAACCGCACCATCGTTGCTTTCCAGTTGTCACTAGCTTGATTCATATAGAATCTTGCAAGTTACCTACCAAGTGCTGTTTGATGTTAACACTAGAAGGATTTCCATTCGTCACTGTAAATACTTAATAGTATTACTCTGAATGTTCTGGCAAGATCACTAAGATATTGCGTAGAGGCCTGGAACGTGTTTAAATTCATTTAAGAATTAAACCACTGTTGCTTTCCAATTATCACAAGTTTGATTCATAAAGAATCGCACAAGTCACCTACCATGAGCTTTTTGATGTTCGCTCAAGAAGGATTTCCATCTTCATTGTAAATACTTTCGTATTACTCGGATGTCCAGGCAAGATCATGAAGATTTTGCGTAGGGCTCTTAATATCTTTCTTACTTGTCACAGTGTGTGAAGAAGCAAGGGATTATGAAAGTGTGTCCTAATGAGATATTTGATGATCTCAAATGGCTCTAGACTCGATCGTGCATTTTGGATTTTAGTGATCGGAGACTGGAGAGGAGTGCCACCTTTTCAATACCAATTTATTCGGAGTGAATAAATCAATAGATAATGTGTTTTCTCCGTGTGATTAAAACAAATATCTTTTAAGAGATATCTGAGTTAGCTGGGATGGGGTGTGCCTTGCATCACTGGGTCCATGATGTCTATCTTCAATGTCGATAATCATAAATGATCTCAATATCATATGAATTGACCCGGTTTCTGCCTAAGGTTGTAAGGAGGGCTACTTTCTTTACACCCTTTCTCTTTACAATTCTTTTTCATTCTTCAACCCCTTCAATGCTTACCAATACGTCATAACTAGCACCTTGTTGTGATTGTTCCAGTGCTAACTTAAGTACTTGGTCGGCATTCAGCTACATTCACAATCTTTCTCCATCTTTCCTAGGGACTACTATTTCTAGCTATGGAATGTCCTTGGGAAGATTCCTCCGATTCTAGAGGAATCATTGGACTTTAACCTATCCTACCATCCTTATGTCACCACAATCTTCACCGTCGTGAATAGGGATGTTTTAGGTAAGTGTATGTCACCATGAAATCCATTTTGAAGTGCAAATCCATTTTGCTCCCCCTTAACATATGCCACGATATCCGAAAACATTTTGCACATGTCGGGATGAGCTAGCACGTTAAGTCAAACCATTTGTGATTAATCATTTCCCATATCAAATCACATTTTCCCTCCCATATTAAAAATATTAACCCAATCGATGTTTTTAATATCAATTGATTTAATAGCATTTTAATAAAATTTGGGAAGAAAAATACAAAGCCAAATATCTTCATGAGTTACACAAGCTCCCCCTCAAATTAATGAGGGTCTACTTGAAACGTAAATTAAATACCTTTTAAACACAAGTGTAAGGTATTTATCACGTGCAAAGATCATGTATGATAATGAATTCACAATATTATCAATTTACGAGGTTGGACCTGAATGATGGAGAACATCATATGAAAGAAGCACATGGTTCTTGTTCACGAATGTTGGTCTTCCTCGTAACTTCTGAAATTATCTTCCCCTTTACACCACATGGACAATTGATATCGTTGTCTTGACACCAACTTGTGAACTATGGCACTTTCAGCATCGAAGATTCTGAATGCTGGACAATTGCTCCCCCTCAATTGTTGACCCGTGTTCTACTTAAACAGTTGTAGTCGTCGTTTGAGCAGTCACATCGTCTAGTATGTAGATATCAATTGCAACAAACTTCGGATTGTGGAGTTGATAACTTCGGATTGTAGAGTCAAAGCTTTCCGGTGAAATGCTTGACTTCAATGTGAAAAGAGGGTTACTATCGGAAATAATAGCAAACGATATGGAGCATGTTTTAAACCATATTGATATCGTTATATATGGCTCATAGGCAAATAACAGTCTGTGCCCCGTGCTTCAAAGAAAGGATAGTTTATCGCCGATGATAAACTTATCTTAACAACGAGAAATTCATTTTTCTCAGGCATGAGCTTATATCAAAAACATTCCAAGTTTTTAAGCTCATGCATAAAGGCTTATAGATAATGACAGTCTGTAACCCGCGCTCAAAAGAAAGGAAAGTTTATCGCCGATGATAAACTTATCCTAACAACGAGAAATCAATTTTTCTCGGGCATGAGCTAATATTAAAAACATTCAACGTTTTTAAGCTCGTTCAAAATGGCTCCTCGTTAAATGACAGACTATGACCCGGACTTCAGAGACAGGGAAGTTTATCTACGCAACGATAACTTACCCTCTTAACAAGAAATTAAGATTTTCTTGGACACGAGCTTATCCTAAAACAATTCAAAAGTTTTAAGCTCGTGTATAAGGCTCATTATTAAATAACAGATGATGACCCGTTCTTCAAATAAAGGAAAGTTTATCGCCGATGATAAACTTATCCTTACAACGAGAAATTAATTTTCTCGTGCATGAGCTAATAATAAAAACATTCGATGTTTTTAAGCTCATGCACAATGACTTACAGTTAAATGTCAGACTGTAACTCGAACTTAAAATAAATGAAAGATGATCTTTTATGATAACTTATCATAAAAACATGGGATGGAAAAGAGTGATAGCAATACCACTTCTGATTCATCCGATGTAAGTCATAATGGGGGACAGATTGTTCAAAATGCTAAACATCATGATAATTGTTTTATAACTGCTTCATTGACTGCTTCTGATTCCAAGATTAGAGAGCTCGAAACGATTGTAGCTCAACAATCAAAAGATCTTGAGGATGCCAAACTTGAATTTTCTAAGAAAACGGACAAATTTGAAGCATACTTTGAAAAACTTGAAAAGTCAAACGTTGTTCTGGAAAGAATATTGGATCAAAAAGTTTTAGATTCGAAAGCTAAAAAGGATAATCTTTTGAAACAAATTCAGTTACTAGAGTCTAAATTGGCATCCCAAGATAGATTGCTCAAAGAAAATGAAACGTTAAAAGCTCAAGTTCAGGAAAAGGTCTTTGCTATAGCTGTGTTGAAAAACGAATTGAGGAAAACTAAAGGAACTAGTGTGGATACTAAGTTCGAAAAACCATCAATCTTGGGGAAACCGCCTATAAATCAGTTCGTTAGACAACTTACTGCATTTAGATCCGAGCGACCATAATCCTCGAGACCGCGGTTTGCCTCCCAAGTTGAATTGGTTCATTTTCCTAGACCAGTCACTCCAGCAACTAGGCCCAATGTGATCAAAATAGCGTTATCAAGATCTAATCAGATGATTGCCCCTAGTTTCCCTAAAAATACCAAGACCACGTCTAGAACTAGTTCAAATGACGTTTGCCATACTGGTCTTAGGGAAGCTAAGCAAAAGGCACATGTAAGAGATAGCAATGTCAAACCTAGTCAGATGCCTTCTAGATTACCCAACACTGCTAACCGTAGCATGTCATCTCCTAGGAGCATCGTTCAATAATCTAGGAATTACCCGGACATTAAATATGCTACCTATAAAACATGTAGAAAATGTGTCTTTACGGCAAATCATGACTCTTGTGTCAAAAAATTACTTGATGAGGTGAACTCTCGTGCTAGAATTAAGTCCCAGTGGATAGCTAAAATCAAACCCTTTGGTAAAGTTTGGCGCCCCACTGGTAGAGCTTTCACTCTTGTAGGAAACGATGGCCCTTTAACTAGGATAGTCTCCGAATCTACTAAGTCTACTATGGAGGAAACTGATAAAGATGATACTTCACTTAAGCCTAAACTTAAGGTTTTCTATAAAAGGAAACGTTTGCCAGCCAAGACTAGTGAATCATCTACTCAGGTCGCTTCTGACACAAGTAAAGCCAACTGTGAACCCTCACGTGCTTCTAAAAGTGATATCTCTAACCCATGTTAAAGCAAGCAAATTCCTAATGAGAATGCAGGTACCAAAGTTGATGTTCCAAAAGAACGAAGCGGTCCAATCATTGTATACCGTTCAACTAAGGATACTCTTAGAGTTTGGTTGCTGAAGAAGCAGATATCAGAGAAACAAGTGTCTCAGGGGATTCATGGTTAAGCTTACTACAATGGCTCATAGGCAAATCACAGTCTTTGCCTCGTGCTTCAAAGAAAGGAAAGTTTATCGCCGATGATAAACTTATCCTAACAACGAGAAATTCATTTTTCTCGGGCATGAGCTTATATAAAAAACATTCCAAGTTTTTAAGCTCATGCATAAAGGCTTATAGATATATGACAGTCTGTAACCCGCGCTCAAAAGAAAGGAAAGTTTATCGCCGATGATAAACTTATCCTAACAACGAGAAATTAATTTTTCTCGGGCATGAGCTAATATTAAAAACATTCAACGTTTTTAAGCTCGTGCACAATGGCTCCTCGTTAAATGACAGACGATGACCCGGACTTTAGAGACAGGGATGTTTATCTACGCAACGATAACTTACCCTCTTAACAAGAAATTAAGTTTTTCTTGGACACGAGCTTATCCTAAAACCATTCAAAGGTTTTAAGCTCGTGTATAAGGCTCATCATTAAATAACAGATGATGACCCGTTCTTCAAATAAAGCAAAGTTTATCGCTGATGATAAACTTATCCTTACAACGAGAAATTAATTTTTCTCAGGCATGAGCTAATAATAAAAACATTCGAAGTTTTTAAGCTCATGCACAATGACTTACAGTTAAATGTCGGACTGTAACTCGAACTTAAAATAAAGGAAAGATTATCTTTTATGATAACTTATCCTCTTAACGAGAAATTCACCTTTCTCGGTCATGAGCTTGTATTAAAACATTCGAAGTTTTAAGCTCAGAAAGGAAAGTGTATCTTTTAAATAAGAGAACTTTTCCTCATAACGAGAAATTAACCTTTTTCGGTCATGAGCTTTCCGTTAAAACAGACAAAGTTTTCAAGCTCATGAAAACGAATTCTAAGTAAATGTCAGCTTAGGACTCGTCCTTCAGATAAAAGGAAAGTTTATCGCCGATGGTAACGTATCCTTACAACGAGAAGTTTACAACTTCTCGGACTTGAGCTTTCCTCAGATATTCCAAATCTTAAGCTCAAGTAATTGGTTTTCAAAACTTTGAACACAATTTTTCAAGAATTTCTCAAAAGGTTTTTCTAAATCTTTAAAAATTGTGTGTTCAAAAACATTTTGATAAAAAGAGCATGTCTTCTGGAATCGATAATATTTACGAACCTAGAAATGTCATTCAATAATGACACGAGGTTGTAAATAAAGTTCGAGCAGAAGTTTAAAAGATTTAAAACATGCTCCATATGGTTTGCTATTATTTCTGATAGTAACCCGCTTTTCACATTGAAGTCAAGCATTTCACCGGAAAGCTTTGACTCTACAATCCGAAGTTATCAACTCCACAATCCGAATTTCGTTGCAATTGATATCTAAATACTAGACGATGTGACTGCTCAAACGACGACTACAGCTCTTTAAGTAGAACACGGGTCAACAATTGAGGGGGAGCAATTGTCCAGCATTCAGAATCTTCGATGCCGAAAGTGCCATAGTTCACAAGTTGGTGTCAATACAACGATATCAATTGTCCATGTGGTGTAAAGGGGAAGATAATTTCAGAAGTTACGAGGAAGACCAACATTCGTGAACAAGAACCATGTGCTTCTTTCATATGATGTTCTCCATCATTCAGGTCCAACCTCGAATTCATTATCATACATGATCTTTGCACGTGATAAATACCTTACACTTGTGTTTAAAAGGTATTTAATTTACGCTTCAAGTAGACCCTCATTAATTTGAGGGGGAGCTTGTGTAACTCATGAAGATACTTGGCTTTGCATTTTTCTTCCCAAATTTTCTTAAAATGCTATTAAATCAATTGATATTAAAAACATCGATTGGGATAATATTTTTAATATGGGGGAGAAAATGTGATTTAATATGGGAAATGATTAATCACAAACGGTTTGACTTAACGTGCTAGCTCATCCCGACATGTGCGAAATGTTTTCGGATATCGTGGCATATGTTAAGGGGGAGCAAAATGGATTTTCACTTCAAAATGGATTTCATGGTGACATACACTTACCCAAAACATCCCTATTCACGACGGTGAAGATTGTGGTGACATAAGGATGGTAGGATAGGTTAAAGTCCAATGATTCCTCTAGAACCGGAGGAATCTTCCCAAGGACATTCCATAGCTAGAAATAGTAGTCCTTAGGAAAGATGGAGAAAGATTGTGAATGTAGCTGAATGCCGACCAAGTACTTAAGTTAGCACTGGAACAATCACAACAAGGTGCTAGTTATGACGTATTGGTAAGCATTAAGGGGTTGAAGAATGAAAAAGAATTGTAAAGATAAAGGGTGTAAAGAAAGTAGCCCTCCTTACAACCTTAGGAGGAAACCGGGTCAATTCATATGCTATTGAGATCATTTATGATTCTCGATATTGAAGATAGACATCATGGACCCAGTGATGCAAGGCACAACCCATCCCAGCTAACTCAGATATCTCTTAAAAGATATTTGTTTTAATCACACAGAGACAACACATTATCTATTGATTTATTCACTCCGAATAAATTGGTATTGAAAAGGTGGCACTCCTCTCCAGCCTCCGATCACTAAAATCCAAAATGCACGATCGAGTCTAGAGCCATTTGAGATAATCAAATATCTCATTAGGACACACTTTCATAATCCCTTGCTTCTTCACACATTGTGACAAGTAAGAACGATATTAAGAGTCCTACGCAAAATCTTCATGTTCTTGCCTGAACATCCTTTTTTTTAAATTTTTTTTTTAAATGTACCATGTTTTCAGGCTCAACTTCATAAATGGGTAAGGTGTCATCAAGAGAAATCTCGTGAACATTCCCCGACGTGCCACTGGTATCATGTTGTCCTCCTGATTCATTGCTCTTGCCATCGTAAGGCTCCAAGTTGTCAACCGTATGACCATTCTCCTCTTGCATCTGCATCATAGATTCTTGCACTCCATTATCATACGCTTGCTGAAGTCGAGATCTTTGATAAATCGAAGACGAGACCGATGTCATGAGTTTCAACATTGTATCACGGAAAACTCGAAGCTCGGTATGTGTATCTCGAAGAAAAGATTGGCAAATCACTGAACTTTCAGACATGATGATATTGTATTGGAGGAAAGGCGTGAGTTGTGTCACAAGAGTCTTATATGCAAGTGCCGATGCAGAGTGATTGAAGTTTTCATGGTTGAGTGGCTCGGCGAGTTGGGTCAAAGTGGTGAATATTGGGTCGATGAATATGTGACGATCTTGACCAAAGATTGTCACAAATTCGCTCCCTCCTTGAATCTTCGAAAGAGTGACAAGATGAGACTGAAGCATTTGAAATGAAGTGATGCCACTTTTCCTAACTTTGTTTTGCATTGAATGCGATTCTTCCTCTTGAAATGTCGAACTCAACGAATCCATTGAAAGTCGATAAAAAATGATTGTGGACGTGGTTGTTTTCGGAATTTAACAATTCGTGAAAAACGAAAGATCCGTAAATAACACTTAAAAATCCTCGATGGATGATATAAATCTTTTCTCAGCTCAAAAAAAATGTTGATAAACCAAACCGAAGTCCAAATCAAACTCAGTTCACGCTAAAAATAAAGCCCGACAATGAAAAGAAAAGAAAATAAATAAATAAAATAAAATAAAAAAATAAAAAATCCAAGCTACGGTAAATATAATGATCGGCTCGTCAAATATTTTACCACTTTGGTTCTTTCTAAATACCCGCCTCAATACGATGTACCAAAAACTAATATTCAAAATTAACTTAAAATAAAAAAATTTACTTAACTAAAATAAAATTAAAATAAAATAAAAATAAAGTAAAAAAAATAAGACAAAAATCTGATAGATATTGTTTTGAACAAAAAACTTGAAATATGATGATATGCCTATTACGTGGCTTAAGCAACTACACAAATCATCAAATGTTACACACCACACACGTGGCTTCCACCCACGAAAAATATAGTAATCTCCGTCTGACTTTTCCTATCTTATATATCTCTCTCTCTCTCTCTCAAATATAGTTTCCTCCGTCACTTTAATAACCCTCTCTCTCCCACGTATCTTTCTTTCTCAATCTGAAAAACTCACTCCCAAAAAATATATACTCACTCAATCTCACTTTAATCCTATCCCAAAACCAATCTGCTCTCCTTCTTTGCAGCCATCAAACCCATCTTCCTCCGTCTCTTCTCTAAATCTTCCTTGTTTAAACAAATCACCACAATCCTAAATGGTTCAATCCTAAATGGTTCGATATCAAACAAATCACCACAAGAACGAAGCTGCAACAGCAAGTGATGAGACTGTTTTTATACATGGTCTCATCGTCCAAATCGGGCTTAAAATGCATAAAATATCATTAAAACTGCCAAATATATGCTCGTGTTTGTTACTTGTGTATTTTTAGGTATGAATATTGAGGAAAAGGCAAATTATCACAAGAATCATTCAAAAACGAACACGGGAAACGAAGCCGCACAATGAACCGGGCCCATGTTTGGATTTTACAAAAATGCCCTTGAAGAATTGAAGATTGGCAAGATTGGTCCCTCTACTATTGAAGACTTGGCAATTTATACCCTTGCAAATCTCAATTATTGCATTTGGGTCCTTAAATTATCAAGTATTTACAAGATCAGTCCTTGAAGAATGAAGAATTGGCACAAAATGTCCTTAAAACAAGTTTGTGAAACTATTGTGCCAAAAATGTCAAGATGCCAAAGTTATTTTCAAAGGATATGGTAGTTTGCTGTTTTAATTACAACATGAAGACAAGAGAGAAGCTTGGGGGTCAAAACTGCCAAAAAGCAAAACCCATACACCCACTCAGTGACTTACACGTCACACAACCCACCCAATACCCATCTACCCTACCCAGTCCATACCCAGCCCACAACCCTAAATTAAATACCCGGTTTTATTTAACCAGGGTCAAACCCCAGTCAACACTTACCCCATTTCCCACCAAAACACTTCATTTAAAAACTCATTAACCCAAAATAGATTAAACCAACCTTAATCCCCCACATAAACCCTAATTTTCCCAGGCTTAATCAAATTAAAAACAAAGGGTTTTCTCCCCTCTTTTTCCAGATCCTTAATTGCACTCTTTCTCACCAAAACCCACATTCCACCTCACCACAAGACACACCCATGTGTCTTGTGGGACCCTCCCCTGCCCCGTCCCTTTCCCTCAAACCCTACACCTGACCAAACCAACGACCCACACATACTCCTTTGTCCCCAAGGCTAATTGGACGTCTAAGATCATCCTACACCAGCTGGCACATCACTCTCATATCACATGGGCACAAGACCAAGATTCTTGAAGACCTCAACCAAGGGCTTTCTAGGAAATTCAGTTAGCTAGGGTTACACATTGTAATATTTTTTTATTATCTAGAAGGATCCATAGACTAGTATATATATGAGTGGTATGTGCTCATATACGTTTTGTTCCAGTTTTTAGCAATCAACTCTTGTAATTCCTTTTTTACAAATTTATAAAGTTTGGTATTTTTCCAAAAATTGTAATTCCTTTTATTGATTTTAAAAAGTTGGTATATGATTGATAGCTAAGCTGAGTTCCATCTTAATTGTGCAAAACACTTGTGTTTTGAAGTTTTTTAGAAAGTTTCTGAAAATTGGGATTTTTGGTGAAAAGTTTGGTTCAAGGTTGGATTTTTCAGGTAGTATAAGTTGTTTGGTGTTAGTGATTTGAAAGAACATCATTGGTAAAATTTTTGGAAAAGGTTTAAAAAGATTCAAGAAAACATAATATTGCATATTGCTTGTTTCTTTTCACTTTTTCTTAGCAGGTTGTGTTGAATCCTGCTGTTCAAGTGTCTGCATAGGCCCGGGCCTATAAGGAGGTGGTTCTTCAACCACTAAGGGTCCTGGATGTAGGACCCTTAAGGTAGCACCCTCTTTTCATTTTCATTTTCAGTTTTAGGTTTTTATATAGTGTTTTATGAGATTTGCATGAAATCTGTGAGATATTCTCCCTTCGCATGTAAATATTTTTTGCTTAATAAATATTGACTTAGCAGTTTAGTTAGGATTGTTGGGTTTCTAGTCTTTTCTCGTAGCTTCCGTGTAATTAAATTGGGAAGACATTAAGGTATCGCCAGCGTCACGGTTTTGAAGTATTGGCACCTGAATAATCAAAAGCTTCACCCAATAATAAGATTTCAAGTGCTCACCTAAATCTAGCAAACAATTTGAAGCCCAACAAGGCCAAAAAATCTATGCAAAATTGAAAGTGAATCAACCCTTAATCTTCGAAGCTTTAAAGATCCAAAATTCGCTTTAGCGTGAGGATATACGTCTTTGGCTAATAAAACCACCGATGAGGCGGATAATAAAAGGCAAGGCAAGACCGAAGTCATAATAAAAGCTTCATGGCGAAGTTGAATAAAAGATGGAGGTAAACCAAAGATAATAAGGCCCTTCCGTTAGGGGGCATATAAAAGTCTTGGTAATAAGTCTCATGTTCAAAACCGTTATAAAACCGTGTTTATCGATTCTTCTTGTTGACTTAATTTTTTGACATCGTTGTCTATTAGGAAGGGTTATTGATTTGATGGTCTTGATTACACCGTTAGGACTCTATTTTTAGACCTAAATCTCTATTATCGCATAAGTCAACAATGTATCCTCGTGATCATTAAGACATAATAAAATATAAGAGATACAACTTAGGAATAATGGGAGAATAAGTACGTGATTAGGGCATATGAGTAGTGTTAGCATTACTACCTTATAATGACAATGATCTCGTTGCACGCTTGGCATGGAATTAAGGTGAAAATCGAGGACGATGAAATTATTTCTAACGAAGCATTCACGTGTTCTTATTCTATGAACCTAAAAGTCCCATTTTGCGATGAAAATCATACATTATGTCTAAAACGCAAGTAGTAGCAGCAGTAGTAGTGTAGCTAGTTTATCATTTCAATAAAATGAATAAAAATGAATTTTGGAGGTGCTACGATACTTTATTCTAGCATTGCGTAAGGGCACGACAATGGTTTAGTATGGGGGAGTGATGAGACTGCTTTTATACATGGTCTCATCGTCCAAATCGGGCTTAAAATGCATAAAATATCATTAAAACTGCCAAATATATGCTCGTGTTTGTTACTTGTGTATTTTTAGGTACGGATATTGAGGAAAAGGCAAATTATCACAAGAATCGGTCAAAAACGAACACGGGAAACGAAGCCGCACAATGAACCGGGACCAAGTTTGGATTTTACAAAAATGCCCTTGAAGAATTGAAGATTGGCAAGATTGGTCCCTCTACTATTGAAGACTTGGCAATTTATACCCTTGCAAATCTCAATTATTGCATTTGGGTCCTTAAATTATCAAGTATTTACAAGATCAGTCCTTGAAGAATGAAGAATTGGCACAAAATGTCCTTAAAACAAGTTTGTGAAACTATTGTGCCAAAAATGTCAAGATGCCAAAGTTATTTTCAAAGGATATGGTAGTTTGCTGTTTTAATTACAACATGAAGACAAGAGAGAAGCTTGGGGGTCAAAACTGCCAAAAAGCAAAACCCATACACCCACTCAGTGACTTACACGTCACACAACCCACCCAATACCCATCTACCCTACCCAGTCCATACCCAGCCCACAACCCTAAATTAAATACCCGGTTTTATTTAACCAGGGTCAAACCCCAGTCAACACTTACCCCATTTCCCACCAAAACACTTCATTTAAAAACTTATTAACCCAAAATAGATTAAACCAACCTTAATCCCCCACATAAACCCTAATTTTCCCAGGCTTAATCAAATTAAAAACAAAGGGTTTTCTCCCCTCTTTTTCCAGATCCTTAATTGCACTCTTTCTCACCAAAACCGACATTCCACCTCACCACAAGACACACCCATGTGTCTTGTGGGACCCTCCCCTGCCCCGTCCCTTTCCCTCAAACCCTACACTCGACCAAACCAACGACCCACACATACTCCTTTGTCCCCAAGGCTAATTGGACGTCCAAGATCATCCTACACCAGCTGGCACATCACTCTCATATCACATGGGCACAAGACCAAGATTCTTGAAGACCTCAACCAAGGGCTTTCTAAGAAATTCAGTTAGCTAGGGTTACACATTGTAATATTTTTTTTATTATCTAGAAGGATCCATAGACTAGTATATATATGAGTGGTATGTGCTTATATACGTTTTGTTCTAGTTTTTATCAATCAACTCTTGTAATTCCTTTTTTACAAATTTATAAAGTTTGGTATTTTTCCTAAAATTGTAATTCCTTTTATTGATTTTAAAAAGTTGGTATATGATTGATAGCTAAGCTGAGTTCCATCTTAATTGTGCAAAACACTTGTGTTTTGAAGTTTTTTAGAAAGTTTCTGAAAATTGGGATTTTTGGTGAAAAGTTTGGTTCAAGGTTGGATTTTTCAGGTAGTATAAGTTGTTTGGTGTTAGTGATTTGAAACAACATCATTGGTAAATTTTTTGGAAAAGGTTTAAAAAGATTCAAGAAAACATAATATTGCATATTGCTTGTTTCTTTTCACTTTTTCTTAGCAGGTTGTGTTGAATCCTGCTGTTCAAGTGTCTGCATAGGCCCGAGCCTATAAGGAGGTGGTTCTTCAACCACTAAGGGTCCTGGATGTAGGACCCTTAAGGTAGCACCCTCTTTTCATTTTCATTTTCAGTTTTAGGTTTTTATATAGTCTTTTATGAGATTTGCATAAAATCTGTGAGAGATTGGTATTGTATTTGTTAAAGCTATTGGATATTGCTCAATTTGGGATATTATGTATGTTAGAAGCATTTGAAATCAGTTTTGATAAGTTTGAGATTGATTTGGCTTGTTAAAAAGTGGTTTTCAGAAATAAAGGAGTGTTTGGGTTAAGATTTTAATCAGTGAAATTGCTTCAAGTTTTGGTTAAATCTTGTTTAGTTACATTTCTTTAGTGTTTGTTACATGATATGTGCATATTGGAATCAGTTTGGTAGGATATTGATCACTTTTGCATGATAAAATTGAGAAAACTACTTAAAAACAGTCAACTGCCTTGTTCTGCCTATTTTGAGAGATTTTGTGCTTAATCTTTTGTTCATAGCTAGATTAAAGGTTGTCTGAGGATTGTGTGTTGGTTGTATGCTATGTTGTGTACTTGTATGCATGTTATGAGACTTTAAAATTAAGATTTGTGCTTGTAATTGTGTTACTGTTCATCAGACCTGCATATAGGCCTTAATCAGAACTTTTGATGCTAATTGTGTGGATTTTTGTGAAGTGATTTGCTTGTTTTTGTGTTTGCATTGACTCCCTATACTCAACTGAGTATAGGGGTGCCTTTTGTCCAAAATATAAGCTCATAATAAGCTCTCCTGAGCTTATTAGGTCACCAGACCTTCAAAATACACTAGCAGTGGGAACTCCTTTCCCACTGGTAGTTCAATTGTTAACACTGCTAAGCTAAAGGACAAAGTCCAGCAACATGTCACTTTCAGTGATCTTATTTTTTTGTCTTTAGTGCTTAATTTTGTGAGTTAGGACTTGAAACCAACTTTGTTATTTTTCTAATTTTAATTTTGATTTTTTTGTTTAATTAAAATTTTTATTACTGTTCATTTAGTAATTTTTAGATTATTTAGCTATTTAATTAACTTTTTAATATTTCTGTTTTTGGCATTTAGTGCCAAAAATATTTATTTTTCAGTTTAATCAATTTTCCTGGACTTAGAATATTATTTTAAGATTTTTGGTTAAAAAAGATTTTACTGTTCATCTTTTTATTATTTTTTAGAATTAATTTAACTTAATTAGGATTTTAATTAAACTAGTTTTGTAATTTAGTGAAAAATTTAATATTTTTCAATCTTTTTCATTTTTCTACTGTTCATTAGAGTTATTTAGGATTTTTAAAATTGGAAGATTATTCTTAGCATTATTTTATTATTTTTTATAATTATTTGAGTTTTAAAATAGTTTCTAGTAATTTAAAAATAGAAAATAGTTTTTAAAAATTAGGAAAAATACTTTTTAGGCTTTAGATAATATAAGTAAGTTATTTGTTCAATAAAATCATATTTTGGACATTTTGATTAATTATATTTAATTTTAGGGCTTTAATTTGCATTTAAAATTGAATATTTAATTAATAAAAGGTTTTAAAATATTTTTATTGGATTTTATTTCTTATTTATATTATTTTGGACTTGTTTTAGCTTTTAATTAATTTTTAGGTTTTAAATTTTTAATTTTTGTAGTTTTACGGTTTTACGTTTACGCCTTTTTCGTCGTAGTTTAAATTCATTTTCGTAACCGTCATTTCTTTCTTTCTCATTTCTATTCTCTTTTCTTCTTGTTAATAATCACAAACATTAATCATCAATTCAATACACAACGCACTAGCCTCCTCGAGAACGAACTCACTTTTAGGGTCATACACACACTGTTTTCCTAAATCGTTGTGCACGCTTACCCTATTTTATTGCTCTTTTCCTAAAGAGTGGTAAAAACTCCAACATTATCATTTTGGCGCCGCTGCCGGGGAGGCGTGTTGTGTTTTGGTTGAACCATTGTTGTTTTTATATAGCCATAAATAGCTAATTGTATTAATACCACTCTACTAATACGTATTATCGTTTTTCGGTTTTTGTGTGAATATTATTACTATATTGTATACGAAGAACAATAAATACACAAGTACTCCAAATACGTGAGCAATCACAACCTTGATTCGGGATTTCATCACTCGATCATTGTATTCGAATCTCAAACCAAAGAAAAATGGCAAAAATAGATAAATACTTTCGTGAAGTTTAATCTTGAAAATACAAACTATAAGGTGGGTATAAGGCGGTTGTATTTCACGACCTAAAGGAAAAAGGCTCTTAAGTGCTTCGCGCCGCCTCGTTTCCTCCGCTTGCTTGTGCGTATTTGATTTTGAGAGTGAATCGAGGGTTTTGCCGCCCAAAGTATTATTACATATCATATATATTTTCCTGGTTTCATTTGATTAAACCCTCTTGAACGATTTGGTGTTCCACCATCGTTCTAAAGTCATCGAAGGCATTCACTCCACGTGATCGTTTTCATTCCTTGAGGCTGCTTTAATCAAGAGATTTGATTAAGGAGGAGATTTGTAGATTTTTGTCTACTTAATACATTCACCAATTTCCAAAAAGGTTAATACCATCAAAAACCACAAAAAAAAAATTGAAAAATACAAAATACCAAAAAGAATCTTCTTTGCTCGTCCCCTCGTTGTACGTGACGTTTATGCAAACTCGCTCTAAAGCAAGACGTGCACGTAAACGAAGAAACAAATCGACCACTCCTTCTAGTGAGGAGTCTCCTATTGACGAACCCATTGTAGTGAAAGAAGCACCCATGGCTAATCGAACTATGATGGAGTTACTTCAAGCACCCACCGAGGGTTATGGAGAAGCTATTGTGATTCCCGCTATCCTTGCGGAGAATTTTGAGGTGAAAACGGGTTTGTTGTCGATGATCCAAAACAACAAATTCCGTGGTGATGAGAAGGACAATCCCCATAACCATATCCGCCAATTCAATCGTCTTACCGCCACGTGCAAATTTAAGGATGTCTCGAATGACTCGATTAAGATGATGCTTTTTCCGTATTCCTTAGCGGGGCCCGCTAAAATTTGGTTAGAGAAAGAGCCACCCAATTCTATATTGACGTGGAAGGATCTCGTTTCGAAATTCGTAAACCAATTTTTTCCGCCCTCTAAGACTACGCATTTGAAAAATGAGATTTCTAAATTTTCACAAGAATCAAATGAAAGTTTTTCTACGGCTTGGAATAGGTTTAAGGAGATGTTACATGAATGTCCTCATCACGGTTTTTCCGATTTGCATCAAATTGACACGTTTTACAATGGACTTAACGATCATGAAAGAGATTATTTAAATGCCGCCGCGGGTGGTAATTTTTTGTGTAAAACGGTTGAAGAAGCTTTGGTCATAATTGAGAATAGGTCTAAGGTTTATAGCCCTCGTAACACACCGAGTGTTGCCAAAATGGGCTCATCCTCGTCTCGTAGTATCAATGCCTTACAAGATGAAGCAAATGAGGAGAATCGGTTTTTCGATAGGTTTTCGACCCTTATGTCCCATTGGAAAGCTCAAGAAGCTTCAAATTCCGCTTCGGTTAAAGCGGTTTCTAAGAGTTGTTTGTCGTGTGGTGGAGCTCATGATCTTTCCGAGTGCATTACCGCGGATGGTAACACTTCGAGTGCTTTTGTAGCCACGAGAACTTATAACCAAATCGGTCAAGGTTCCCGCCAAAATCAAGCTCCACCAAATCAAAATGCTAATAATTATCGAAACAACAACCAAGGTGGAAATTACCAAGGAAATCAAAGGAATTATAACAAGGGTAATTATCAAAGTGGAAATGGGCAAATTTCAAACCAAAACCAAAACCGTGATTTTCAAACTTCTACTCAAGGTTTTCAAAATGATCACACCAAAAATCTTCAAGGAGAATTTTTGAATTATGCAAAGGCTAATGATGCTAAGTTTGACAATATGCAACGTGAAATGGTTAGCTTAAGGTCCGAGTTGAAAAACAAGCTTAAAAATGAACTTGCTAATGAACTTAAAACTCATGCTAATAAAATGGAAGGAAATGTCACACGTCTCCAACAAAATCAACAAAAAATGGAGCAAGGTCAACATGAGATTAAGCAAGAGTTGTTAAAAGCGGATGCTAGGCAATCTAAGTTTGAAGACCGTATGGCTAAAATGTTTGAAGCTATCATGTGTAAGCCCTCTTCTTCGGGTGGTCTTCCTAGTAACACCATCGTGAACCCGAAAGGAGAGTTGAAGGTTATTACTACTCGTAGTGGTAAAACTTTCAAAGAACCCATTTCTCGTCCAAGTACTTCTATGGAGAAGGAAAAAGAGAAAGAACCCGAGGTTGTGGTCGATAAGGGCAAATTACAAGCCCATGAAGTACCACTCAAACCACACCTACGGTCGAACCTATACCAATCATGGAACCCGAGATTCTAAGGCCGTTGCCTATGCCTACTATGCCCCAACCCACACCACCTTTACCCTACCCTTCAAGACGAGACAAGGAAAAGGCACAAGAACGAAATAATTATCAATTTGAACTCTTTATGAAAATGTTTCGTGACTTGCATTTCAATATAATTTTTGCCGACGCCTTAGTCATGATGCCTCGATTTGCCGCGAACTTCAAAAGTATGTTGAATAACAAAGAGAAATTGCAAAAATCGTCTAGTTGTTCTTCGGTTTTTCTAAGCCGCATACCTCAAAAAGTCGGTGATCCTGGAAAGTTTTTAATCCCATGTGCTATCCAAGACATGGAAGAATGCTACGCCTTGGCCGATCTTGGTGCTAGTATTAATTTGATGCCTCTTGAGATTTTTAAATCGCTCAATCTTCCCAATCTCACTCCTTCAAGAATGTCAATCGAGATGGCCGATCATTCTACGATTCTAGCTTGTGGAGTTGCCGAGGACGTCTTTGTGAAAGTTGGAAAGTTCTACTATCCTGTAGACTTTATTGTTGTTGATATTCCCATCGATCCTAAAGTTCCATTAATTTTAGGTCGATCTTTTTTGGATACCTCGAGAGCACTTATCGATGTGCATGCAAGGAAAATCACTCTTCGTTTCAATGAGGAAGAACTCGTTATTAATGCAACCCAAAACTCCACACTTTCTCATGTGTATTCTATCACATCTTTGTATAATGTCAATCCCATCAAAAACATTTGCAAAAAAATTTCAAATAGAGTTTTAGGAGTTGTTGAGAAAAATGAAGTTCCGTCCCCTCCGCCGGTGGAGGTTAAGAGTGTTAATCCTACGATTCCAATCTCGAGTGATTCTTCGGATGATGAATACGTTGATCCCGATGGGGAGGTTTTCTTTGTTGACAAACGTTTTGAAAACTTACCACCACCTAAACCAAAAAGATTTCAAAATGTGAGAATTTTTAGTGTGACTAACATTGCTTTAGATACACCAAATATTTTTGACATAATTAAATCGGGTTTTCACAAGGAGAGTGTAAAAGATGAAAAAGGAAAGGATTTTAAATTGAATTTAAAAGATTTTTCTAGAACTCTAACTCCGTCATCACCGCGTTTATTGAGTACTACAAGCTCGTCTTCTCCTTTTGACGATGCTTTGTGTGGACTTAGTGTGGGGGAATCCCCTTATGTTCCGTTCCCTTTCTCCACCGAGGACGAGATATTTGATCTTGGAATTGCTTATATAGGGAAATCTCGGTCTTCCACCGATGCAATAAATGGAAAATCTTTTCATTTGATTGGTGCGAGTCTACATCAAGTAGCTCATGTTTTTAGAGACTTACCCATTGTCCCACCCTTCTATTTCTTCTCTCCTATTTTCTTGAAACTCTTTGAGTTTTTGTTGACTATTGATGAAGTGGCGTTGATTTGTTTTTCCAATGAAAACGAGAACGCCATCTTCGATCCCGGTATTTTGCACCATCAAAGGACTTAGTCCTTTATACCGGT
Organism: Glebionis coronaria; assembly: GCA_025667525.1. NCBI lineage: Eukaryota > Viridiplantae > Streptophyta > Magnoliopsida > Asterales > Asteraceae > Glebionis > Glebionis coronaria. The sequence continues at coordinate 253,815,784 of CM046878.1, forward strand.
TGTTTTTGGGCCTTGTTTAACATGTAAGCCCCACCAAAAATTGACCACACCATGATATCCCTAAATGATCACATTTATGGGGATTCGAGTCGAGCTTTTGACTCGGTTATCAAAAACAAGGTGCCTCGTGGGGGAGACCCATGCTTATCCATGTACATATTATTGCTTTCTAATTAGTTTAATGTGAGGGGATTTTTGCCCTTCCAACCTTTGTTCCGTGGTTGTTTGTGAATTATGGTTTTTAGATGATCATGATCTTCACGATTGGAGCCTCTCGTGTTCGTTTTATGGGAGCACTCGATCGTTTGCTTTGGAGACCTCTCCCAATATCCAAATGATATATCCTTTTATGTTCTAACCTTAGGTTTTTAGCACACTTCATAAACGGCTATTACTTATTGGTTACACCCTTTCCATGCTAGATTAGGCATTCGACTACGTCTCTAGTATGGGGGTGTGTGCACCCCTAGACTCGAAACATTGAGGACAATGTTTAACTTTAGTATGGGGGGTGAATAGATACTTGCCTTGCCAAACCTTCACGCTTTCCAAAGTTTATCGTTTTGTTGCAAAATAAGGCTAAAAATGGCCAAATTTTAAAAATTTTCTCATGTTTTATAAGTGTTTAAAGACACGAATGTAGATTTTCCGATGGCGAGAATAAGAGTAATTTTTTACTCGACCGTGCGTGTTGAGCACTTAGCTTTGATTCCTTAACTACACATTAGGCTAAGTCTCTTAAATGAGGACGAGAAATGATAGAGTTAATTATAAGTTACTATGCTAAACGTAGAGTACTCGTATTCTTTAAAAAACTCATGTGTTCTCGTTGTTTGCTTATTCTCCCTTCGCATGTAAATATTTTTTGCTTAATAAATATTGACTTAGCAGTTTAGTTAGGATTGTTGGGTTTCTAGTCTTTTCTCGTAGCTTCCGTGTAATTAAATTGGGAAGACATTAAGGTATCGCCAGCGTCACGGTTTTGAAGTATTGGCACCTGAATAATCAAAAGCTTCACCCAATAATAAGATTTCAAGTGCTCACCTAAATCTAGCAAACAATTTGAAGCCCAACAAGGCCAAAAAATCTATGCAAAATTGAAAGTGAATCAACCCTTAATCTTCGAAGCTTTAAAGATCCAAAATTCGCTTTAGCGTGAGGATATACGTCTTTGGCTAATAAAACCACCGATGAGGCGGATAATAAAAGGCAAGGCAAGACCGAAGTCATAATAAAAGCTTCATGGCGAAGTTGAATAAAAGATGGAGGTAAACCAAAGATAATAAGGCCCTTCCGTTAGGGGGCATATAAAAGTCTTGGTAATAAGTCTCATGTTCAAAACCGTTATAAAACCGTGTTTATCGATTCTTCTTGTTGACTTAATTTTTTGACATCGTTGTCTATTAGGAAGGGTTATTGATTTGATGGTCTTGATTACACCGTTAGGACTCTATTTTTAGACCTAAATCTCTATTATCGCATAAGTCAACAATGTATCCTCGTGATCATTAAGACATAATAAAATATAAGAGATACAACTTAGGAATAATGGGAGAATAAGTACGTGATTAGGGCATATGAGTAGTGTTAGCATTACTACCTTATAATGACAATGATCTCGTTGCACGCTTGGCATGGAATTAAGGTGAAAATCGAGGACGATGAAATTATTTCTAACGAAGCATTCACGTGTTCTTATTCTATGAACCTAAAAGTCCCATTTTGCGATGAAAATCATACATTATGTCTAAAACGCAAGTAGTAGCAGCAGTAGTAGTGTAGCTAGTTTATCATTTCAATAAAATGAATAAAAATGAATTTTGGAGGTGCTACGATACTTTATTCTAGCATTGCGTAAGGGCACGACAATGGTTTAGTATGGGGGAGTGATGAGACTGCTTTTATACATGGTCTCATCGTCCAAATCGGGCTTAAAATGCATAAAATATCATTAAAACTGCCAAATATATGCTCGTGTTTGTTACTTGTGTATTTTTAGGTACGGATATTGAGGAAAAGGCAAATTATCACAAGAATCGGTCAAAAACGAACACGGGAAACGAAGCCGCACAATGAACCGGGACCAAGTTTGGATTTTACAAAAATGCCCTTGAAGAATTGAAGATTGGCAAGATTGGTCCCTCTACTATTGAAGACTTGGCAATTTATACCCTTGCAAATCTCAATTATTGCATTTGGGTCCTTAAATTATCAAGTATTTACAAGATCAGTCCTTGAAGAATGAAGAATTGGCACAAAATGTCCTTAAAACAAGTTTGTGAAACTATTGTGCCAAAAATGTCAAGATGCCAAAGTTATTTTCAAAGGATATGGTAGTTTGCTGTTTTAATTACAACATGAAGACAAGAGAGAAGCTTGGGGGTCAAAACTGCCAAAAAGCAAAACCCATACACCCACTCAGTGACTTACACGTCACACAACCCACCCAATACCCATCTACCCTACCCAGTCCATACCCAGCCCACAACCCTAAATTAAATACCCGGTTTTATTTAACCAGGGTCAAACCCCAGTCAACACTTACCCCATTTCCCACCAAAACACTTCATTTAAAAACTTATTAACCCAAAATAGATTAAACCAACCTTAATCCCCCACATAAACCCTAATTTTCCCAGGCTTAATCAAATTAAAAACAAAGGGTTTTCTCCCCTCTTTTTCCAGATCCTTAATTGCACTCTTTCTCACCAAAACCGACATTCCACCTCACCACAAGACACACCCATGTGTCTTGTGGGACCCTCCCCTGCCCCGTCCCTTTCCCTCAAACCCTACACTCGACCAAACCAACGACCCACACATACTCCTTTGTCCCCAAGGCTAATTGGACGTCCAAGATCATCCTACACCAGCTGGCACATCACTCTCATATCACATGGGCACAAGACCAAGATTCTTGAAGACCTCAACCAAGGGCTTTCTAGGAAATTCAGTTAGCTAGGGTTACACATTGTAATATTTTTTTTATTATCTAGAAGGATCCATAGACTAGTATATATATGAGTGGTATGTGCTTATATACGTTTTGTTCTAGTTTTTATCAATCAACTCTTGTAATTCCTTTTTTACAAATTTATAAAGTTTGGTATTTTTCCTAAAATTGTAATTCCTTTTATTGATTTTAAAAAGTTGGTATATGATTGATAGCTAAGCTGAGTTCCATCTTAATTGTGCAAAACACTTGTGTTTTGAAGTTTTTTAGAAAGTTTCTGAAAATTGGGATTTTTGGTGAAAAGTTTGGTTCAAGGTTGGATTTTTCAGGTAGTATAAGTTGTTTGGTGTTAGTGATTTGAAACAACATCATTGGTAAATTTTTTGGAAAAGGTTTAAAAAGATTCAAGAAAACATAATATTGCATATTGCTTGTTTCTTTTCACTTTTTCTTAGCAGGTTGTGTTGAATCCTGCTGTTCAAGTGTCTGCATAGGCCCGAGCCTATAAGGAGGTGGTTCTTCAACCACTAAGGGTCCTGGATGTAGGACCCTTAAGGTAGCACCCTCTTTTCATTTTCATTTTCAGTTTTAGGTTTTTATATAGTCTTTTATGAGATTTGCATAAAATCTGTGAGAGATTGGTATTGTATTTGTTAAAGCTATTGGATATTGCTCAATTTGGGATATTATGTATGTTAGAAGCATTTGAAATCAGTTTTGATAAGTTTGAGATTGATTTGGCTTGTTAAAAAGTGGTTTTCAGAAATAAAGGAGTGTTTGGGTTAAGATTTTAATCAGTGAAATTGCTTCAAGTTTTGGTTAAATCTTGTTTAGTTACATTTCTTTAGTGTTTGTTACATGATATGTGCATATTGGAATCAGTTTGGTAGGATATTGATCACTTTTGCATGATAAAATTGAGAAAACTACTTAAAAACAGTCAACTGCCTTGTTCTGCCTATTTTGAGAGATTTTGTGCTTAATCTTTTGTTCATAGCTAGATTAAAGGTTGTCTGAGGATTGTGTGTTGGTTGTATGCTATGTTGTGTACTTGTATGCATGTTATGAGACTTTAAAATTCAGATTTGTGCTTGTAATTGTGTTACTGTTCATCAGACCTGCATATAGGCCTTAATCAGAACTTTTGATGCTAATTGTGTGGATTTTTGTGAAGTGATTTGCTTGTTTTTGTGTTTGCATTGACTCCCTATACTCAACTGAGTATAGGGGTGCCTTTTGTCCAAAATATAAGCTCATAATAAGCTCTCCTGAGCTTATTAGGTCACCAGACCTTCAAAATACACTAGAAGTGGGAACTCCTTTCCCACTGGTAGTTCAATTGTTAACACTGCTAAGCTAATGGACAAAGTCCAGCAACATGTCACTTTCAGTGATATTATTTTTTTGTCTTTAGTGCTTAATTTTGTGAGTTAGGACTTGAAACCAACTTTGTTATTTTTCTAATTTTAATTTTGATTTTTCTGTTTAGTTAAAATTTTTATTACTGTTCATTTAGTAATTTTTAGATTATTTAGCTATTTAATTAACTTTTTAATATTTCTGTTTTTGGCATTTAGTGCCAAAAATATTTATTTTTCAGTTTAATCAATTTTCCTGGACTTAGAATATTATTTTAAGATTTTTGGTTAAAAAGATTTTACTGTTCATCTTTTTATTATTTTTTAGAATTAATTTAACTTAATTAGGGTTTTAATTAAACTAGTTTTGTAATTTAGTGAAAAATTTAATATTTTTCAATCTTTTTCATTTTTCTACTGTTCATTAGAGTTATTTAGGATTTTTAAAATTGGAAGATTATTCTTAGCAGTATTTTATTATTTTTTATAATTATTTGAGTTTTAAAATAGTTTCTAGTAATTTAAAAATAGAAAAATAGTTTTTAAAAATTAGAAAAAATACTTTTTAGCCTTTAGATAATATAAGTAAGTTATTTGTTCAATAAAATCATATTTTGGACATTTTGATTAATTATATTTAATTTTAGTGCTTTAATTAGTATTTAAAATTGAATATTTAATTAATAAAAGGTTTTAAAATATTTTTATTGGATTTTATTTCTTATTTATATTATTTTGGACTTGTTTTAGCTTTTAATTAATTTTTAGGTTTTAAATTTTTAATTTTTGTAGTTTTACGGTTTTACGTTTACGCCTTTTTCGTCGTAGTTTAAATTCGTTTTCGTAACCGTCATTTCTTTCTTTCTCATTTCTATTCTCTTTTCTTCTTGTTAATAATCACAAACATTAATCATCAATTCAATTCACAACGCACTAGCCTCCTCGAGAACGAACTCACTTTTAGGGTCATACACACACGGTTTTCCTAAATCGTCGTGCACGCTTACCCTATTTTATTGCTCTTTTCCTAAAGAGTGGTAACAACTCCAACATTATCAGCAAGGTCTCCGTATTGGGGGTCTCAGGTAGGTCCGATTCTTGATGCTTGTGTGACACAAACCGAAACAAATGAATGGATTCTAACAGATTTGTTATGAATCCACTCTTTTCATTCGAATATTAAAAGAGGGATTACCTTCGATATATAAATCGATGATGATTATTGAGTCATTGAGTTTGAGTTTAGGTTCGGTTGTTGGTTATTAGGTCGAGTCTTGATTTTTTTGGATCAATGAGAGTTGAGGGTGTGTCTGTCGATGCTGGGTTCGAAAGATGGTGTCCGAGAGGGTGTGTTTGTGTGATGTGAGTGTGTCTGTGTGATGGCGAGGGTGTGTGAAAAATGAGTCGAGTCTTCGAGTGTGAAAATGGGTGAGTGTGAGTCTAAGTTGTCGAGAGGTCGAGTTTGAGAATGTTGTGTGCGTGAGGTGAGTGAGGTGAGTGTGAGTGTTAATGTCGAGAATGGGTTTGATGTTCGAGTCTTGTGAGAGTCCAGTCGTTGGTATAAAGAGACTGGACTTGGTTCGAGGGTATTTTGTAATACGAGAGGGGTGTTTGTGGTTCGAGGGAGGGTGTTGGGTGTGGGAGTCTAGGGTGGGTGTTCGAGTGTTGGTTTGAGTTCGAGAGGTGAGTGAGTTGAGTTCGTTTAGAGTCTTGGGTCAGTTTGGTTAAGATGGAGTCTGGTTTAGTTGGTTTGTTTTTGTGTCGAGTCTAATAGTTCCGTTATATTTGAATCTTCTTCATTCGGAATACATGTTCATGCGGAATAACGTTCATGCGGAATAACGTTCATGCGGAATAACGTTCATGCGGAATAAAACCGTTCATGCGGAATAAAACCTTTCATGTGGAATAAAACCGTTCGTGCGGAATGTCTTCATTCGGAATGTCTTCATCCGGAATAAACCTTCATCCGGAATAAACCTTCATCCGGAATAAACTGTTCGTTCGGAAAACCTTTCGCTCGGAAAAACAATTGTGAGTCTGGGTATCGTTGAGGTGTGGGTGGATCTGAGATAGAGAAAAATAATATTGAAAAAATGATGGACAGTTGAAAGAAACCCAGATTAAAAAAATGATGGACAGTTGGACAGATTTGATGGGAACCCAGAAAAAAGTAAACTGATAAAAATAAAATAAAAAATATAAAAAAAATATAAAAAACTGATAACACAATAGATGAAAACTTGAAACACAAACTGATTTAATCGATTAATTTAATAGATTGATTAACACAAACTGATAAAAAAAAATTTCAATCAAAAATTCATAAAAAAATAAAACGTGTTTGTTTTTTTTCAATCAAAAGTATCAAATTAAAAAGATAAAACACAAACTTTTTATAAAAACAAACTTTTTTAAGATTTGATGATAAAAGTTTTTGATTTTTTCATTAAAATTTGTGAATTTTATTTAAAATAAGTAAATCAAAGATTTGACTATGATTTAAAGCATAAAGACACAAACTTTTTAAGATTTAAGCTTGAAAAAATCAAAACCCACCAAAATCAATTAAAATAAAAGCAAGAATAACCAATCTAACCTTGGCTCTTAATACCAATTGAAGGTCTACGCAAATCTTGGTCTGTTCTACATGATTGATTAGATGGATTTGATGTATGGATTGATTAATAATATAAAGAAGATGAGAAGGGAGATGAGGGTGTAGAGAGGCAAAGGAGAGAAAAGAGAAGAGTAGAGAGAGAAAGTGAAATGGAATTATGAATTGTGAATCACCAACCCCTCCTAACATGCTAGGAGGGGTATATATAGCCCACCCTACATGTGGGCTATATGGACTATATCTTTACAAAGTAGATCACGAGCCCATTAAATTAATATATCGTTGGAGCGACCGAACCTTCATAAATACGTAAAAACGTATTTCCAACACGTATGAACCTTAAGAACCTGTATCAACTTCTTCTCATTGGCATCCCAGATAAAGTGGTGCCGAATTTCAATATGTTTTGTACGTAGATGAAAAACAGGATTCTTCACAATGCAGATAGTGCTTTGGTTGTCAATGAAAATTTTGGTGTTCATAAAGTTGAACCCATAATCCAGCATCTGATTTTGGATCCACAAAACTTCTCCACAACAACTAGCAGCAGCTACGTATTCAGCTTCTGTTGAAGAAGTAGCTACTATCGTCTGTTTCTTGCATTGCCATGAAATAAGTCTTCGACCCAAAAACTGACAACCACCAGTAGTAGATTTTCTGTCATTATTAGCACCTGCATAGTCACTATCACTATATGCTTCAAGAACAAAAGGTGATTCTCTAGGATACCATAAGCCTAGCTTGGGTTGAGCCTTGATGTACTTGAAAATCTTCTTGACTGCATTCAAGTTAGAAATCGTTGGAGCCACCTGATGTCTAGAACAAGCACTTACTGCAAACATAATATCCGGACGTGATGCAGTCAAATACATGAGTGAGCCAATCATGGACCTGTACATGTGAACATTTACCTGAGGATCTGGCTCATTCTTGAGTTTGACTTTAGTAACTTCATAAGGTGTTGTTGCTGGTCAAAGAGGATCCATATCAAACTTCTGAAGGATCTCATGAACATACTTATCTTGACTTATGAAGATTCCATCCGACTGTTGCTTGACTTGAAGACCAAGGAAAAATGTAAGCTCCCCCATAGCACTCATCTGAAATTCGCCCTTCATCAGTTGTAAAAACTCATCACACCATTCCTTTTTAGTAGAACCAAAGATAATGTCGTCCACATAAACCTGAACAAGGAAAATGTCCTCTGTATTCTGCTTAAGAAATTATGTTTTGTCAATTGTGCCTCTTCTATAGCCATGTTTCAACAAGAAAGTGGAAAGATGCTTATCCCAAGCTCTAGGAGCCTGATGAAGTCCATAGAGATCTTTGAACACCTTGTAAAATTTCTTGGGATGAAGTGGATCTACAAAGCCCTTAGGTTGAGTGACATAAACTTCCTCGTCAATCTTGCCATATAGAAATGCACTCTTGACATCCATCTGAAAAACTGTAAAGCCCACATAAGAAGCAAAAGCCAAAAATAGACGAATGGCCTCAATCCTAACAACAGGAGCAAAAACTTCAGTGTAGTCAATACCTTCAAGTTGTGTATGACCCTGTGCAACCAACCTCGCCTTATTTCTCACCACAATACCCCTTGCATCTTTCTTGTTTTTGAGAATCCATTTGGTACCAATTGCTGTGTTTCCATCTGGCAATTCAACTAGGATCCAAACATTCTGAAACAAGAATTGCTGCATTTCCTCCTGCATAGCCTCCACCCAACTTTGATCCTCAAGAGCATGAGAGACTGATCTAGGTTCCACCTATGAAAGAAATCAAGCAAATAAACAATGTTGAAAGTCCGTATGATTATTACGCTTTTGATCCTCAATATACCTCACAAGAGCATGATGATCAGACGTGGCCTTCTTATGCATTCTGCGAGTCTTGACAATAGAACCAGGATCTCCAATGATTTGAGTAGTAGGATGGTCTTTGTGTGACTGCAAAATTGGATTGGAAGCTACTTCCACTTCTGGTGCCAAGTTATTAAGATCCCTAATAAGTGTGAAAACACTTATCCTTTTACCACTTATTTCCAATAATAACAAGACCAAAACGTGTATTTTATGTCGTAAAAGTCGGAATTAAGCGTGGTTTCTGTTTTTATTGTGTTTTAGGACCAAAAGATGCAAAAGGAAGAAAACATGGGCTATCACGGGCTTTTATCGAAGAAAAGACTAAAGACGAAGTCGAAAGATCGAGAATGCAAAAAGAACGGAAGTCCAAGGCCAATTCTGAAGATTTATCGAAGAAAAAGTCTAAAGACGGAAGTTTAATGAAGTCGAAGAACTCAAGTCTAATTATAGAAGGAAATTACTAGACAAGTACTTATATCGACAAATCCCGAGACGACGTCGAGAAATACAAAGATTAAGTCGAGTCGAGAAGAAAGAAACTAGATAGCTTAAGCATGTAGTCTCCTCACCTCCTATAAATACCCTCCTAATATGTCATTAGGAGGGTGTTAGGTGTTTTAGTTTTTAATAGGAGTAGTTTAATTTTTAAGTTCTTTTTAATTTTCTCTCTAGTTTCCTTTAAAACTTGTTAATGTTTCCATTAATCTTGTAATCTTTTTACATTCAACTTTAATCAATCAAGCTTATTTTCTTAATTCTCATTCTACCTTTCTTAATCTTTTTCTTAATCTCGATAATCATGTAGTAAATCTCATCTCTTTGATTATGTGATTGATTTGTTCTTGTGATTGATCTTGTAGTTTTGATGTGGTGGATGTTTTGAGCTTATTGTGGTATTTGATCTTTTAGTGTTTGGCTTATTTGTGACTAAGTTGTTTTGATAGATTAATAGGATTGCTTATTAGTTGATTTTAAATGTTTTGATTAATTAGTAATTTTATAGTTTTTAATTTGTGGCTTATTTAGTTCCTCTTTAAATTTATTTGGTTAAAGTTTTGGTTAATTGCTTGTTTGGTTTATGCTTATTAGTGGCTTATCTCTTAAGTTTTCCTATTTCTGTTTACTGTATTCGTGCTTCAACATTTTCGGAAAAGGGTTTGTTTCTCTGAAAACACTCCTTTCTCTGAAAAGTACTTATTCCGAAATTATCATTTCTCTGAATTCATAGTTATTCCGAAATAGCTCATTTCTCTGAAAACCTTCTTTTTCCGAAAAATCAATTTCTCTGAAAAGAGTTTTATTCCGAAAAAGCCTTATTTCCGAAATCACCATTTTTCTGAAAAGTTACTTTTTCCGAAGAATCTATTTTGCTGAAAATAATGATATTCCGAAAAACCACTTTTTCTGAAAAGTTACTTATTCCGAAGATACCCTTTTTCCTGAAAAGATCATTATTCCGAAGATCCACTTTCTCTGAAATGTGTGTTATTCCGAAATGATCAAAATCTCCGAAAATTGTGTTTATTCCGAAAAAGTCTATTTTCCGAAAAACCCAATTTCTCTGAAAACTTTGTTATTCCAAAGAAACCTCTTTTTCTGAAAAAAGCTTTATTCCGAAGATTTCTCTGAAATCACCCATTATTCCGAAAATCCATTTTTCCGAAATTCCAAGTTTCAGACTTAGTGTAATCAGTAGCTTTCTGAATTGTTTCTGTTTTTCCAAACTCTAATTTTTCCCGCCTTTTTACTTAGCATTGTTTTAATTTTTTTATCTTAAATTAAATTTTCAAGCTTTCAACGACATTTTTATTTTTAGTAGAATAGATAACTTTTCCCATTTATTATTCCACCAAGAACAACTGAGTCGCACTTTCTACTAATAATCAATTCGAAGAGATCGGACGATAATATTTTATACTTGGCTAAAAAGCTTTGTATTAAATGGCGCCGCTGCCGGCTCTTTTCGTTAAGATTAACGGTTTTAAGTGAGAGACGCGTTGGATTTTGGGATCCGTTCATCTTTGAACGTTATTTTCCTTACTTTAAAATTTTCAAAAAACCCTAAAAAAATATATAAAATTTTCAAAAATACAAAAAACATAAAAAACATAAAAAACCAAAAATATTTCTGCTTTGTTATTTCTTTTGCAGGTGTATACGCACTCGATCAACATCTTATCCCGAGCCCGAGACTCTCTATAACTTAGACATGGCCGGTGTACACAACAATAATAATAATCCACCTCAACCCAACATGAATAACGACAACAATAAACCTCTACCGGACAATCGTCCAATGATCGAACTTTTGCAAGCACATGTAGAGGGAAACCACGATGCTATTGTCATACCCGCGATTGGAGCCAACAATTTTGAGCTCAAATCCGGCTTCATTCAAATGGTCTCTGCTCAACCATTCTTGGAGCGTTCAATTGATGATCCTCATGACCATATTAAGAGGTTTCTTCAACTCACTAATACAGTTAAGTATAATGGGGTTTCACAAGAGGTAATTATCTTGCAACTTTTTCCTTTCTCCTTAGAGGGACAAGCCCGACATTGGCTTGATAAGGAACCGCCACAAAGTATTCTTACGTGGACGGATTTAGAGACTAAATTCATCAACTACTTTTTCCCACCCTCACGTACTACCGCTTTGCGGAATGAAATCATTACTTTTGAACAAAAGTACGATGAGACATTTAGTGAATCTTGGGACCGTTTTAAGGAACTTTTACGAAAGTGTCCACAACATGGTTTTACAAAAGTCCATCAAATTAATACTTTTTACAATGGTTTAAGCATGAATGACCAAGATTCACTAAATAGTGCCTCGGGGGGTAATCTTTTGGTCGAGTCTTCTAATGCCGCTTGGGATATTATTGAGAACAAGTCTAGAGTGCAAACCAAGAGTGTTCGGACCAATGTGGCTAGTGCTAGCACTAATGAGAGCGATAAGAGAATTGATAAGCTTACTTCGCTTGTTGAATCACTTGCTCTCCAAGCCGCCAACAATACCAAAGCTATCACTGCCCAAGCTAGTGCTTTGACTCAATCATGTGATATATGTGGGGGATCTCACTCATACACCTATTGTCCTTCGACTCATGACAATCCGGAAAATGTGTATGCCGCCAACGGTAACTATTCCACGGGAGGCTATCAAGCACGTCCTCAAGGTGACCGCAATTTGCTCAGCTATCGCTCAAACAACTTTCTTTCACCACCCGGTTTTCCCCCACAAAACCCAAACAACCTCAATCGCAACAATCAAAACCAACCTCGTGCTCCAACTCCATATCAAAACCAAAGAAACCCATATCCACCTCAAAGAAACAACCAAGTTTACCAACAACCTGCTTATCAACCACCCGCCTACAATCCTCTTCCCAACCAACCCACTGCATTACACCAAGAGGTTGAAACCTACATGAGGACTAATGATGCGATAGTGAAAATCTTCAGCGGGAAATGGCCAACATGAAAGCAGATATGGTGAAGCAAGGGAATGATCTTCGCGCTGATATGCGAAACACTTTGGCAAGTCAAACGAATGACTTGAGGAACATGATGGCTAGTTTCTTCCCAAGTAATTAAGCTTCTGGATCGGGTTCTCTTCCGAGTAACACCATTGCTAATCCAAGAGGGGAGATGAAAGCAATCACCACTCGCAGTGGAAAAGGTTTAAAGGAACATGAGCTTCCTACACCTACACCGGTGATTGTGACATAGGAAAACGAGTCTCCTTCTCCAATTCCTCCATCTTCTATTCCTCCATTTTCTATTCCACCACCTTCTACTTCTACCCCTCCACCACCCAAGGATGTGAGTGAGAATTCCATTCTAAAGCCTTCATCTCAACCCAATATACCTTATCTTTCGAGGTTGAGGAAAGAGAAATTGAAGAACAAGGATGATATTCAGGTTTCAAACTTTCTTAAAATGTTTAAACAACAGAATTTCAATATCTCCTTTACTGAGGCTCTCGCTCACATGCCGAAATACGCTAAAATGTTTAAAGATCTTCTCAGTGATAAGGAGAAACTTCTCGATATTGCTCAGACCCAACTTAATAAGAATTGCTCCGCAGTGCTCTTAAGGAAATTACCAACCAAACTTGGTGATCCGGGTCGTTTCTTGATTCCTTGCAACTTCCCTGGGTTAGAGAATTGTATGGCCCTAGCCGATCTAGGTGCTAGTATAAACTTAATGCCTTTAAGCGTTTGGAAACAATTGTCTCTACCCGAGCTAGTCCCCACACGAATGACTTTGGAATTAGCTAACCGTACGGTTTCTTATCCAGTGAGGATAGCCGAAGACGTCTTCGTTGGTGTGGACAAATTCACCTTTACGGCGGATTTTGTTGTCGTTGACTACGAGATGGACCCCCGCGTTCCATTAATCGTTGGACGTCCATTCCTAAGGACCGGTCGCACTCTCATTGATGTAGCCGCGGGCGAATTAATCATGAGAGTTGGTGACGATAAAATCGTCTTCAACATGGGTAAACTTTCTAAGCAGCCTTCTGAAAACGAGAGTGTTAATTTCATTGACGTTCTTGATGAGGCTTGTGAAGAACATTTCAAAGACGCTTGTAAAAGTGGTTCTTCTTCTCTACCCACTGTTGAGACCGTTGCCTCTATCGCTCCATCACTAACTCCATTTGGAGAAAGTGATTTCATCTTGAAAGAATCTGAAGCAACTTTGGGAGATGTGGACTTGCAATATGACGATTCTCCCTCCAATTGGGATGAAGAAATTTGTACCATTGAGAAACTTCTCAATGAAGACCATATTTCTCCACCATCTCCTAAGGATATCTCTATCGATGAACCGAATTTGACTACGCCTTCCATCGACAATCCTACGGATTTAGAGCTTAAGGACCTACCGTCTCATCTCGAGTACGTTTTCCTTGAAGACAACAAGAAGTCACCCGTCATCATCGCTAAGGACTTGAAAGAGGAAGAAAAATCCCGACTTATCGCCGTGTTGAAGAATCACAAGAAAGCTATTGCGTGGAAAATCTCCGATATTCGTGGAATTGATCCTCACTTCTGCACGCATAAAATTCTCATGGAGGACGACTTTAAACCCACTATTCAAAGCCAAAGAAGGGTGAATCCTAAGATCCATGACGTAATCAAAAAAGAGGTTATCAAACTTCTTGATGCGGGAATGATCTACCCTATCTCGGATTCACCATGGGTTAGTCCCGTTCATTGTGTGCCTAAGAAAGGCGGAATCACCGTTGTGCCCAATGAAAACAACGAGTTGATTCCTACTCGTCTCGTTACAGGGTGGAGAGTTTGTATAGACTATCGCAAACTAAATGATGCTACGAGAAAGGATCTTTTTCCCCTACCTTTCATGGACCAAATGCTTGAACGTTTAGCAGGTAATGACTATTACTTCTTTTTAGACGGTTTCTCCGGGTATTTTCAAATTCCCATCGATCCCAAAGACCAAGAGAAAACCACATTCACTTGTCCTTACGGAACATTTGCTTATAAAAGAATGCCTTTCGGCTTATGCAATGCTCCTGGGACATTTCAAAGGTGTATGATGGCTATCTTCCATGACATGGTTGAAGAAACTATGGAAGTCTTCATGGATAATTTCTCGGTGTATGGTGATTCTTTCTCTTCTTGCCTTGCCAATTTGGAACGCATTCTTAAGCGGTGTGAAGACACTCGCCTTGTTCTAAATTGGGAAAAATGCCATTTCATGGTAAAAGAAGGCATTGTGCTAGGACAAAAAATCTCAAAAGCCAGTCTTGAAGTAGACCGTGCTAAAGTGGATGTCATAGCCAAATTACCTCCACCTTCAACCGTGAAGGGTGTGAGAAGTTTCCTTGGTCATGCGGGCTTCTATCGTCGATTCATTCAAGATTTTTCTAAAATCGCTCGCCCGATGACCCACCTCTTGGAAAAAGATACTCCTTTCATCTTTTCCAAAGAGTGTCTTGAATCCTTTAATCTTCTTAAGGATAAGCTAACTAAGGCACCGGTCTTGGTTACCCCTAATTGGGAGCTACCTTTTGAGTTGATGTGTGTCACACTCCCAAAATATCAGAGTATAATGGCGACAAGGGAGTGATGATGTCATGATTATCATACACACATAGTCACAAAGAACGACCTCTAAATGGGACGTTCGGAAAATAGATCACTTGTAATTAATAAAAATAAATAGTTTTAACAAAGTGCGGAAGCATAAACTGAATACGGTTACAAAACATAGTTTTCTCAAATGGTACAAATGATCGTTGTTTCAAAGAAATGACGGCAATGCATGTGACCTCATTTAGCATCTTCCTTCTTAATACCTGAGAAAAACATTGCTAAAGTGTCAACATAAAGTTGGTGAGTTCATAGGTTTAGTTAAGTGGAAATGTTTAATGAACCACAAGATTTTCCCAAATGTGATGACAATATAACAGATACAAAGTCATCCCAGAAGTATTTATTACAGTCTAAGCTCGTGACACCGAAGCGTTAACAACACCGGCAGTATATTCATATAAATGTAGCCCAAACTAGATGCCTAAACCCACGACATCCTATATCAGATTCAAATGAAACTGTGCCCGCTTGTCCCCTTGTTGGACAAGACAGACAGGGACGTCAATCCCGATAGATCTATCCATTACATTCGCGCTTACACAAAGTAATTAACGGTTCACGATTCACGGGCCAAAGCAACTGGGTTTTTAGTGGGACTTAGACTAATATATAAATCAGTAAATGCACTTGTGTTCAAACGTTAAAATCAAGCAATGTCTCACCCCAAAAAGCAGTGAAAATAGTAAAGTATGGGGCTATAAACTCACCTCGTAAATTCAGCAAAGAGAACGAAGATAAAATAGCTCGAGAGTACGGTTACGCTAGCCGCGACCTAATTAATTATGAGAATCGAGTTACGATACGAATAATTGTATGATTAAATGACTCGACACCCTAGTTGTGCTTGACGAAACCATACGTTTATGAGAAGTACGATTTTACGGAAAAGTACGATAAATAAAATCGGTTTATTAAATGGTCGGGTTTTACGGGTCAAATTATAACTTAAATTTACCAAATTTCGTTTGGGCTTTAACCAAACTAATTTAAACACACAAGGCCCAAATTGGGTCCAAAACATTTACACCACATCCGGCCCAAGGGTCATTGACCCGGCCCGGCCCACTGGCGGAATAAACAAGAACGGAGGGAGTACATTACGTGTGTTTACACACACAACTTCCCATATCTGAGAGTTTACTCTCTCTCCTCCCTCGATATTAACTCCACCGTCCCATAACTCTCTCTCTCTTAATCTAGATCGGTTCAAACCCTTTTCATTGCTAATAACAAATCACTTGGGGATATAACAATCATGTGTGGTGGTCTGAGGTGTTCTAGATCGTGTGAGTTTTGGGGTTTAATCCCCCACATCAAACCGATTGGTTTTATGATGTGTTCTCCCTTGCGGTTTCGTGAATCCATAACCAAAATCAAAGATAAGTTTATTCTCCTTGTTTCTTTTTAAAAAGATTAATTACTTTTTGATTTAATAAATATCAGTGGGTTTAATTTATTTGTATATACTTGTTGTAAATCATATGATTCTCGGATTGAAAATAAACAAAATTAGGGTTTTGAAATATTTGGGGGTTTTCATCAAAATCGGGTTTAAACATAATTAATTGACGTTTTCATTTATAAAATCAAACTAATTTTAATATAAAATCGATTTATAAAAATTAGGGTTTCGGTCATTTGGGGGTTTTTGTATAACTCATTTTTAATTAAATTAAATAAGGGGTTTGGGTTTAGATTAGGTTTAATTAACGTTCTAATTAATAAAAATTTGATCTAGGGTTTTATGAAATTGGGGGTTTTTATATATTCGACTGAATCTCATATTTATGTGATGTTTCTGAATTGAAAAGTACTAATTTATTGTTTAAAAAGATGTTTAATTAATTAGGGTTTCGATTTGAATTGGGGTTTCTATACCCGCGGCATGATTAATGGTTTCTGTAAAATAAAACTTGATTAAGACATTTGGATTGGTTGGTAAGAATGGTTAATAATTTTGGCAGTAAGTAGAACTTGGTTGGTTTGATTGAGGTCTCGGTTTGGTCCTTGATTGGGTCTCGGTTTGGTTGAACATGGGTCTCGGTTTGGTTCTTGATTGAGGTCTTGATTTGGTTGGACATGGTCTCGATTTGGTTCTAAGTCGGGTCTCGGTTTGGTCTCAATCGGGTCTCGGTTTGGTCTCAATTGGGTCTCGGTTTGGTTTAAATTGGGTCTCGGTTTGGTTTAAATTGGGTCTCGGTTTGGTTGGCAGAAAAGCAATAACATCAACATGTTTGTATTTAAAAAGTTTAACAATTTTTCAGTTTTTAGTATAAAAGTATAAGTCCATTACAATGACTAACCATTGTTTCGTTTATTCGTAGGTTCGTACAAAACAAGCACATCTAGACTTCAAAAGAAAGACGAAAAGACAAAAGACTCACAATGGGGATGCTACGTTCGGTTTTGCAGGTTCGGACGGGATGAAGACTCTTGGTTGTGCAGGTTCGGACGGGACGTGTGGGTTGGCTGGACCAAATCTTCTACCCAGGAGTTGTATTGTGAAGACTTGTGCAGATTTTTGATGTTTGTATTTTGGACTGAGATAACTTGTATTTGGACATTGGATAATACTTTGGGTTTGTATATAAACTTGTATTGTTAGTCTAGGGTTAGTGTAAATCTGGAAATGTTAACTTGTGATATACCCAAAAGGGGTAAACTAGGCAAGTGTGTTGTCCTTTAGTGGGGCAAATAAACTATAAAGTTTACATGTAGGTTTAGACATGTGACTGATTTTTGAGACCCTTGTATGACAAGCTTGGTAATATAAATGAAGGTTTTATATTCAGTATATGAACACATGCTGTGATAGCTTATACACTCGACTCGGTTCACAGTGGTTAAGTTTAGACGCGACTGGATAATCCCGACACCAAAACCGTTTAGCATACGATCCCAAAACAAAACAATTGTGCGAGACGTCACGAAATCTTAATAACTATAACAAATAAACGTACGGCAAAACATAAGACGCTCACAACTTGTGTATTGCATCCAACTTAATAATCGCGAAACATTGAGATGTTACATATGCTCTCCCTAAAAAGGGCTTTGTCCGCAAAGCAAAATGATTAACACATTCACGTAGACAACTCGTCGGTAAACAGTTAAAATACTCGTACTATATGAATAAATAAATGATGGAAATTTGACGAATGTCACAGTATTCCCATGTTTTAGAGATTTCGTCACGAAATCAAGACGTTGTTGTAGTAGGTTGGTTAGCGAAGAGATGAGGATACTTGCTCTTGAATTGATCTTCACGTTCCCACGTGTATTCTGGACCTCTACGCGCGTTCCATCGGATTTTCACAATCGGTATACGGCTTTGCTTGAGTTGTTTAACTTGACGGTCCATAACTTCTACCGGTTCTTCTACGAAGTTGAGTTTGTCGTCGAGTTGAATCTCCTCCAAAGGGATAACGAGTGCTTCGTCGGCTAAGCATTTCTTCAGATTGCAAATGTGGAACACATTATGCACTCGGCTAAGTTCTTGGGGTAATTCCAAACGATAGGCTACGGGACCAATCCTCTCTATAATCTTGAAGGGTCCAATGTAACGAGGGTTTAACTTTCCACGCTTTCCAAAGCGAATCACACCTTTCCAAGGTGAGACCTTCAACATGACTTTGTCACCAACTTCAAACTCAAGAGGTTTGCGTCTCATATCAGCATAACTCTTTTGTCGATCTCTTGCGGCTTGCATACGGCTCTTAATCTTAAAGATCTTCTCAGTAGTCTTGTGTATAATCTCAGGTCCAGTGAGTTGTGCTTCACCGACCTCTGCCCAACACACGGGTGAACGACACTTCCTACCATACAGTGCCTCGAACGGCGCTGCCTTAATGCTAGTGTGATAACTATTGTTGTATGAGAATTCTACCAGAGGTAGGTGTCTATCCCATCTATTTCCAAAGTCAATCACACAAGCTCTCAGCATATCTTCTAAGGTTTGAATGGTCCGTTCACTTTGGCCGTCAGTCTGGGGATGATACGCAGTGCTCATATCCAACTGCGTTCCCAACGCCTTCTGTAGTGACTTCCAAAATTGCGAAGTAAATCGGCTGTCTTGGTCGGAGATTATAGACACAGGCACACCGTGCTTCGTGACTACTTCCTCCAAGTATGTCCTTGCTAACTTATCCATTCCATCAGTCTCCTTGATGGGTAGGAAATGAGCCGATTTGGTGAGTCGGTCAACGATTACCCAAATCGTGTCGAATCCGGCTGCTGTCTTTGGTAGCTTGGTAATGAAATCCATAGTGATCCTTTCCCACTTCCATTCTGGCAGTTCGGGTTGGACCAATAATCCTGATGGTTTCATATGTTCGGCTTTGACTTTGGCACAAGTCAAACACTTGCTAACGTATGTAGCAATATCCGCCTTCATGTTCGGCCACCAATACAACATCTTCAGATCATGATACATTTTATCAGATCCCGGATGTATGGAGTACTTTGACTTATGCGACTCATGCATAATCAAGGATCGTAGGTCACCATGGCATGGTAACCAACTCCTATTATCAAGGCATAACGTTCCATCCGAACGTGCTTCCAACTTCTTTATCATTCCTCCAACATCTTCAGTCTTAAGAATTTCTTCCTCGACTGCTTCTTCTGAGCCTTGAGAATTAAGGATGGAAGGTCTAAGTCAATGGTCATCATTAACGCCTTCACCCTAAGAACTCTATCCTTTCGACTCAAAGCGTCGGCCACGACATTTGCCTTGCCCGGGTGATAACGGATCTCGCAATCGTAATCACTGAGCAACTCTAGCCAACGTCGTTGTCTCATGTTGAGTTCCTTTTGATTCAAAATATGTTGTAGACTCTTATGGTCAGTGAATACAACACACTTAGTACCATAAAGGTAGTGTCTCCAAATCTTCAAGGCAAACACCACTGCTCCCAACTCTAAGTCATGAGTTGTGTAGTTCTTCTCGTGCACTTTTAGTTGTCTTGATGCGTAAGCTATGACCTTAGTCCTTTGCATCAGTACTGCACCTAACCCTTTTATGGATGCATCACAATACACCACAAAGTCTTCATTACCCTCAGGTAGGGCTAGTATAGGTGCTTCACACAACATCTGCTTCAACGTCTGGAATGCCAAATCTTGCTCCTCCTTCCACTCAAACTTCTTATCCTTTTGAGTCAATTCCGTCATTGGTTTAGCTATCTTGGAGAAACCTTCAATGAATCTCCTATAGTAACCAGCAAGACCTAAAAATTGACGGATCTCCGTGGGTGTTGTTGGAGTCGCCCAATCCTTTACAGCCTCGATCTTAGCAGGGTCAACGTGAATACCACTGCTGTCGATCACATGCCCAAGGAATTGCACTGTGTTTATCCAAAACTCACATTTGGAAAACTTTGCATATAACTTCTCCTTCCTTAGCAGCTCTAATATGGCCTTCAAATGCTCCTTGTGCTCTTCTTCGTTACGAGAATAGATGAGAATGTCATCGATAAATACAATCACAAACTTGTCCAAGTATGGTTTGCAAACTCGGTTCATGAGATCCATGAATACCGCAGGTGCGTTTGTCAAACCGAAGGGCATAACTTGGAACTCGTAGTGTCCGTACCGGGTTCTAAAAGCCGTTTTATGAACGTCTTCCTCTCTAACCCTTAGTTGATGATATCCTGACCTTAAATCGATCTTCGAGTATATGCTAGATCCTTGCAATTGGTCGAAAAGATCGTCAATCCTCGGCAATGGGTAGCGGTTCTTTATCGTCAGCTTATTCAATTCTCGGTAATCGATACACATTCTAAAGGATCCATCTTTCTTTTTGACAAATAAGACCGGCGCTCCCCAGGGTGAGGAACTTGGTCTAATGAAACCTTTGTCAGAAAGTTCCTTTATCTGTTCAGCTAACTCTGTCATCTCGGCCGGTGCTAGACGGTATGGGGCTCTAGCAACAGGCGCGGCTCCTGGTGTAAGCTCGATGTGAAACTCCACTTGCCGTGCTGGTGGTAGTCCGGGTAAATCCTCTGGGAATACGTCCGGAAAGTCTCTAACGATCGGTACATCTTCCACCTTCTTCTCGCGATCTTCTTCTCCTTCCTTTTGTGTTACTTGAACCAAGAATACCGGACATCCTTTCTCAATGTATCTTTGAGTCCTGATACATGAGATGACTTCCAATCTTGATCCATTCTTCACTCCACTTCTTTCGCCTTGTATGATGAGTACGTCGTTTCCATAAGGAACACGGACACACTTCTCATGACATACAATCTCCGCGTGATGCTTCGACATCCAATCCATTCCAATGATGACGTCAAAACTTCCCAATTCTATAGGGAGTAGGTCGATACTAAACGAACGACCTTGTAGCCTTATACTACATCCTTTCAGAATGACGTCGGTGGTTACTGACTTCCCATCGGCTAATTCTACATTATACTTAACGTCTAACGCAGTAGGGGTAACGTTTAGACGTTCACTAAATATAGACGACACAAAACTCCTATCCGCACCAGAATCAAATAGTACTGAAGCATAGTTGTTATTGACTAGAAACGTACCAGTCACAACATTGTTGTCTTGCACAGCAGCTTCAGCACAGAGATGATACACTTTGCTAGGTGCCGTGAATCCTCCAGGAGTACTAGTTGTGGCTCGGTTATTCCCTCCTCGGCTCCCTTGATTCTGCTTCTGGTTCCCTTGGTTCTGATTTTGATTCCCTCGAATCTGGTTACTACGACCTTGGTTCCCACCGCTCGGACATTTGTTCTTGTAGTGACCTTTCTCTCCACATCCAAAGCAAGTGACATTTGCTCCTTGGCCACCTTGCGTTCCAGGTCCTCTTTGATTAGTAGCACGAGGTGGTGCTCGGCATTCCTTTGCCTTATGTCCCGCCTTCCCACAATTGTAGCACGTAGGGGGACATGCTCCTTCGTGGTGTCGACCACATTTTCCGCAGAAAGGTAGTCTTCCAGCGTAGTTCCCAGTATTTCCTTGTCCAGCAGTGAACACTCTTGCTACTTCTTGTCGCTTGTTCTGGTTGTAGTTGCTCGGGTTGTTGTTGTTGTTGATATTGTTGTTGTAGTGGTTGCCAGACCACTTTCTTTTATCCCCAGTATTTTCTCCCAACTCCTGTACCACTTGGTACATCAGACTCTGAGCCATGTCGATTGCCTCGTGCAAATCAGTCGGCTTGGATGAAGTCACATTCCCTTTGATGCTCAAAGGTAGTCCTTCAATGTAGCGTTCCAACAATCGGTCATC
This sequence comes from Glebionis coronaria, assembly GCA_025667525.1. Taxonomy (NCBI): domain Eukaryota; kingdom Viridiplantae; phylum Streptophyta; class Magnoliopsida; order Asterales; family Asteraceae; genus Glebionis; species Glebionis coronaria. Next base: position 253,837,944 of record CM046878.1, read on the forward strand.
GTTGGGCACCATTTCAGGACATAACAAAATCAGCTCTTGAAAGCGCTGATTGTAAGCAGTAAGAGCAGTACCCTTGACCTTCAGGTTCCACAGCTCAACTTCCATCTGCTTGACTTCATTTCGGGGACAGTATTTCCTCACAAACATAGCTTTAAATTCACTCCAGGGCGTCGCTTGGGCAACGTCAATGGTCACTGCACGAGCATAGACGTTCCACCAAGTCAAAGCACCATCCACTAACGTGCTTGACGCAAACTTCACCTTGTCGGCTTCAGCGACATTGCTAATCCCAAATTGGGATTCTAGCTTCTCAAACCATCTGGTTAATCCTACTGCTCCTTCAGTACCTCGGAAACTTACTTGCGTAACTGCACGAAATTCCTTGTAGGTACAAGTACGTGCAATAGCATTAGTAGCTCCTTGGTTGGTCTCCTCCTTTGTGCTAGCTGTACGGTTTGCTTCAGCGGTCGCGAGTGCCTCGGCCACTCGTTCGGCTATCATTTAGCTTAACAGGGCGGTGTCAATTCCACCGGTAGCGGCTGGCGGATTCTGCGTTTCGGATCTTCTAACTGGCGCCATAATCTAACAAGGTAATAGGATAATAAGTTTTGCCAGACATAACATGCATGGCACACACAACACAATTATGAAATGTTCCAAGATATAATACACAACATATAACGATCTCACAATTTTTGCAACTCATAATATCATTCATGAAATCGTTTGATAGTACATCATAGTTTGTCATAACATAATAAAAGAAAATAAAATACCAACTAGCTAAGACAAACTTAGAAGCTTAGTGGTCATACAGGGATAGGTCGATGATACAAGATAAATCTAACTAGTGCCCTTACGGCGCTGATGAAGCTCCTTCTCCAACTCTGCTAACCTCCTCTCAACCACTAGCTCACGAGCCTGGGAATCTCTCAACCTAACATCGGTGTCATGACAAGCGGCTCTAAACCTCTTATCCAAGTCTGCAACAGGGTCATCCATTGGTGCCTCTAGTCCGCCTGTCTCCACCAATGGCTCTACTCCCCAACGGGTCATCAGGCTCTCAATCTCCTCAAGACGAGTGTTTGGCATGGATTCCATCTGATCAAGAACAGTAAGAAGCTGTCCTCGTAGACGGGTCGCACATACTGTCAACACTGTCTCATCCCTGACTGGACTCTTCTTCGCCAGTGCCTCTAACTTATCCTGCACTTCATTGTACTCCTCACCTAAAGCCTTTACAGCATCCTCCAACCTGTTCAACCGTGTCGTCACACATCCATCTGCCGCCCCAAGCATCACCACCGTCGACGTAGCTCTCCTAGGAAGAGGAGTCGTAGCTCTCGGTCCTGTAGAGATACCAGCGTCAGTAAGCATCTCCTGGTATACTGCAGGTACAGTCTCTGGTGGTGGTAGTAGTAGTGGTGTCTCTGGGACAGAACTGGCAGGTGTGCGGGCTGCATGCCTGTCAGTGGCAGTGAAAGGTATGAGGGGTCGGTAAGGTGAAAGTGGTGGTCGAGCAGCTCTCCCCCGAAGACGTCGTCTCACATAGTAGAAAGGTAGAGTACCAGGTGCTGGAGCAGGAATAGCAGTCCTTTCTCCTTCGTCTTCAGATGAAGATGAGGAGATGTGTGCTAGGGAAACCTCAGGAGTAGCGGCATATGCAGTAGGAGGGTCCTCAGTGTCTGTGACCTCCATAGGCTCTCCTTCCCCATCTGTAAACTCCATCTCATCATCCTCTGTCTCCTCTACCGTCTCATCTCCAGTCACTGATGTCTGACCTGGTGACTGCACCACGTCAGTGTCTAAGTCATCCTCTCCCCCGCCTTTTAGGCTAAGCACATCGTCAGCTGATGCGTCAGGAATACGAATCGGTGAATGACGAACCTCCTCAGCCTCTCTCTCTATACCGTCATCTGAAACCATCCGGTACCACGGATATCCTGACGGCGATCCTCTAGGTAGTCCTACTGATGAACTGATGGTCGACTGCGAACTACGGTTGTAGTATGCTCCTGTAGACGTGGAATCATCGGATGAAGACATCGCTGTAATCATAAACAAAATAAAGGTGTGTAAATATCTCATAAAATTAGTCCGTAAAAAGGACATTAACATAACATAGCAATCATTGTTGAATCCACATGTATCCCATATAACATAACTCAGATTTTGTTGTTGCACATGTAACCCATGTAAATATACCTCGTAATTGTTAATTCACATGTATCCCATTTATTACTTATGTATCTACATATACTTACTACTTACAATCTGTATGATAATCGATTAAACATAGAGCAGTTATAGTCTAGAATTACTAAATGCAACCTAGTTCTCTATAACTAGTGCTCTGATACCAATCTGTCACACTCCCAAAATATCAGAGTATAATGGCGACAAGGGAGTGATGACGTCATGATTATCATACACACATAGTCACAAAGAACGACCTCTAAATGGGACGTTCGGAAAATAGATCACTTGTAATTAATAAAAATAAATAGTTTTAACAAAGTGCGGAAGCATAAACTGAATACGGTTACAAAACATAGTTTTCTCAAATGGTACAAATGATCGTTGTTTCAAAGAAATGACGGCAATGCATGTGACCTCATTTAGCATCTTCCTTCTTAATACCTGAGAAAAACATTGCTAAAGTGTCAACATAAAGTTGGTGAGTTCATAGGTTTAGTTAAGTGGAAATGTTTAATGAACCACAAGATTTTCCCAAATGTGATGACAATATAACAGATACAAAGTCATCCCAGAAGTATTTATTACAGTCTAAGCTCGTGACATCGAAGCGTTAACAACACCGGCAGTATATTCATATAAATGTAGCCCAAACTAGATGCCTAAACCCACGACATCCTATATCAGATTCAAATGAAACTGTGCCCGCTTGTCCCCTTGTTGGACAAGACAGACAGGGACGTCAATCCCAATAGATCTATCCATTACATTCGCGCTTACACAAAGTAATTAACGGTTCACGATTCACGGGCCAAAGCAACTGGGTTTTTAGTGGGACTTAGACTAATATATAAATCAGTAAATGCACTTGTGTTCAAACGTTAAAATCAAGCAATGTCTCACCCCAAAAAGCAGTGAAAATAGTAAAGTATGGGGCTATAAACTCACCTCATAAATTAAGCAAAGAGAACGAAGATAAAATAGCTCGAGAGTACGGTTACGCTAGCCGCGACCTAATTAATTATGAGAATCGAGTTACGATACGAATAATTGTATGATTAAATGACTCGACACCCTAGTTGTGCTTGACGAAACCATACGTTTATGAGAAGTACGATTTTACGGAAAAGTACGATAAATAAAATCGGTTTATTAAATGGTCGGGTTTTACGGGTCAAATTATAACTTAAATTTACCAAATTTCGTTTGGGCTTTAACCAAACTAATTTAAACACACAAGGCCCAAATTGGGTCCAAAACATTTACACCACAGCCGGCCCAAGGGTCATTGACCCGGCCCGGCCCACTGGCGGAATAAACAAGAACGGAGGGAGTACATTACGTGTGTTTACACACACAACTTCCCATATCTGAGAGTTTACTCTCTCTCCTCCCTTGATATTAACTCCACCGTCCCATAACTCTCTCTCTCTTAATCTAGATCGGTTCAAACCCTTTTCATTGCTAATAACAAATCACTTGGGGATATAACAATCATGTGTGGTGGTCTGAGGTGTTCTAGATCGTGTGAGTTGTGGGGTTTAATCCCCCACATCAAACCGATTGGTTTTATGATGTGTTCTCCCTTGCGGTTTCGTGAATCCATAACCAAAATCAAAGATAAGTTTATTCTCCTTGTTTCTTTTTAAAAAGATTAATTACTTTTTGATTTAATAAATATCAGTGGGTTTAATTTATTTGTATATACTTGTTGTAAATCATATGATTCTCGGATTGAAAATAAACAAAATTAGGGTTTTGAAATATTTGGGGGTTTTCATCAAAATCGGGTTTAAACATAATTAATTGACGTTTTCATTTATAAAATCAAACTAATTTTAATATAAAATCGATTTATAAAAATTAGGGTTTCGGTCATTTGGGGGTTTTTGTATAACTCATTTTTAATTAAATTAAATAAGGGGTTTGGGTTTAGATTAGGTTTAATTAACGTTCTAATTAATAAAAATTTGATCTAGGGTTTTATGAAATTGGGGGTTTTTATATATTCGACTGAATCTCATATTTATGTGATGTTTCTGAATTGAAAAGTACTAATTTACTGTTTAAAAAGATGTTTAATTAATTAGGGTTTCGATTTGAATTGGGGTTTCTATACCCGCGGTATGATTAATGGTTTCTGTAAAATAAAACTTGATTAAGACATTTGGATTGGTTGGTAAGAATGGTTAATAATTTTGGCAGTAAGTAGAACTTGGTTGGTTTGATTGAGGTCTCGGTTTGGTCCTTGATTGGGTCTCGGTTTGGTTGAACATGGGTCTCGGTTTGGTTCTTGATTGAGGTCTTGATTTGGTTGGACATGGTCTCGATTTGGTTCTAAGTCGGGTCTCGGTTTGGTCTCAATCGGGTCTCGGTTTGGTCTCAATTGGGTCTCGGTTTGGTTTAAATTGGGTCTCGGTTTGGTTTAAATTGGGTCTCGGTTTGGTTGGCAGAAAAGCAATAACATCAACATGTTTGTATTTAAAAAGTTTAACAATTTTTCAGTTTTTAGTATAAAAGTATAAGTCCATTACAATGACTAACCATTGTTTCGTTTATTCGTAGGTTCGTACAAAACAAGCACATCTAGACTTCAAAAGAAAGACGAAAAGACAAAAGACTCACAATGGGGATGCTACATTCGGTTTTGCAGGTTCGGACGGGATGAAGACTCTTGGTTGTGCAGGTTCGGACGGGACGTGTGGGTTGGCTGGACCAAATCTTCTACCCAGGAGTTGTATTGTGAAGACTTGTGCAGATTTTTGATGTTTGTATTTTGGACTGAGATAACTTGTATTTGGACATTGGATAATACTTTGGGTTTGTATATAAACTTGTATTGTTAGTCTAGGGTTAGTGTAAATCTGGAAATGTTAACTTGTGATATACCCAAAAGGGGTAAACTAGGCAAGTGTGCTGTCCTTTAGTGGGGCAAATAAACTATAAAGTTTACATGTAGGTTTAGACATGTGACTGATTTTTGAGACCCTTGTATGACAAGCTTGGTAATATAAATGAAGGTTTTATATTCAGTATATGAACACATGCTGTGATAGCTTATACACTCGACTCGGTTCACAGTGGTTAAGTTTAGACGCGACTGGATAATCCCGACACCAAAACCGTTTAGCATACGATCCCAAAACAAAACAATTGTGCGAGACGTCACGAAATCTTAATAACTATAACAAATAAACGTACGGCAAAACATAAGACGCTCACAACTTGTGTATTGCATCCAACTTAATAATCGCGAAACATTGAGATGTTACATATGCTCTCCCTAAAAAGGGCTTTGTCCGCAAAGCAAAATGATTAACACATTCACGTAGACAACTCGTCGGTAAACAGTTAAAATACTCGTACTATATGAATAAATAAATGATGGAAATTTGACGAATGTCACAATGTGTGATGCTAGTGACTTTGCTATTGGAGCGGTTTTGGGCCAAAGAGTGAACAAACACTTCCAACCAATCCATTATTCTAGCAAGACAATGACGGGGGCTCAATTGCATTATACCACTACCGAAAAAGAGCTTTTAGCTGTAGTGTATGCTTTTGAAAAATTTCGCCCCTATCTTGTCCTTTCTACCACCATCGTGTATACCGATCATTCCGCGTTGAAGTACTTGTTGACTAAGCAAGATTCTATGCCAAGACTTCTTCGTTGGGTTTTGCTCCTTCAAGAATTTAGAATTGAAATTCGTGACAAGAAGGGAGCCAAAAACTTAGCCGAGGATCATCTAAGTAGACTTGAGGATCCTTATCAAGGGGATCATCCGAATCAAGAGATCAATGACTCTTTTCCCCTTGAGGCCTTAATGTCTATAAATTCCAATCTTGATGACACCCCGTGGTTTGCGGACATTGCAAACTACTTGGCGGGTGGCATTCTCAAGGAAGGGTTAACGTCTCAACAAAAGAAAAAGTTCTTTAAAGACATTGAACATTATTTCTGGGACGACCCTTACCTTTTCAAACAATGTTTTGATCTGATTATTCGTCGATGTGTTGATGGGCCGGCAGCGGTACAAATCCTTGATGCTTTCCATAAAGGACCCACCGGTGGTCACTTTGGTCCCAATTACACCGCGAAGAAAGTATTCGACTCTGGATTTTATTGGGCCACCATTTATCGTGACGCTCACGACATGGTTAAACATTGTGATGCTTGCCAAAGACAAGGCAAGATCACACATAAAGATGAGATGCCTCAAAATTTCATACAAGAATGTGAAATCTTTGATGTATGGGGCATCGACTTTATTGGGCCATTTCCATCATCTAAAGGGAACAAGTACATCCTTGTAGCCTTTGACTACGTTTCCAAATGGGTTGAAGCTAAGGCTCTCCCTACGAACGATGCGAGGGTGGTTGTGAACTTTTTGAAGCAGGTTTTTGCTCGATTCGGTGTTCCTCGGGCTATCATCAGTGACCGCGAGACTTATTTTTGCAATGATCAATTTGCAAGAGTCATGGCTAAGTATGGTGTCAATCACCATCTTTCCACCGCTTATCATCCCCAAACTAATGGGCAAGCCGAGGTATCTAACCGCGGATTGAAGCGAATTCTGGAGCGTACTGTGGGAGAGCATCGTGCCTCGTGGGCTGATAAGTTAGATGATGCTTTGTGGGCTTTCCGTACCGCTTATAAGACCCCGATCGGTTGTACACCTTATCGTCTTGTGTACGAGAAAGCATGCCATCTCCCTATCGAGCTGGAACACAAGGCATATTGGGCCTTGAAGTGGGCTAACTTCGACATCAACAAAGCCGGTGATCTTCGGAAGATTCAACTCAACGAGCTTAATGAATTGAGGAATGAAGCTTACGAGAACTCATTGATCTACAAGGAGAAGACCAAGATCATCCATGATGCCAGGATTAAGAACTGAGAGTTCCACGTTGGTGATCAAGTCTTACTTTTTAACTCTCGGTTGAAGATCTTCTCGGGCAAGTTGAAGAGCCGCTGGTCTGGTCCATTCACCGTCGCCAAAGTCTTCCCATATGGCACCATTGAGCTTTCTCAGCCAAATGGGCCCAATTTTAAGGAATGGCCAGCGTGTGAAGTTGTACTTTGGTGAGGACATCTCTCATGAGATGATTCCATCCCTCACCACGTTTCCCATGAACTAGCTTTGGGTCAAGTCAGGCTCGTGACTTGGTGAACAAAAACAAGCGCTTCTCGGGAGGCAACCCGTTGATCTATCCTTTACCGTTTTCATAATAAGTGTAGGGGGAGCCCCGTATGTGTTTGTTGTCTTGTTTCTTCTTCTGTGCAGGGATTAAAGCTTCAAAGATCCATTCTCGATGACTTTTGACGAACCGTGATCCCGTGTTCCCGTCTTTCCGGTTCTATCCTAAACTCTCGTGATTCAATATTTCATATCCGATATGTTCACATTGAAATCAGTATAGTTGTCCTTTCCTTAGCAAGATTAAAACAACGTGCACAATGTCCTAAGTGTAGGGGAGTTTACTCCCACATGCTTAAACAGTGAGGACAATGTTTATATCAAGTGTAGGGGGACTTCTATCAAAGTAAGTGGTCTTTTCCATGAATTTGTCCTCATTCTTACCAGAAAATTTGATTTTTCGACATTTTTCAAAATTTTTAATCTATTTTGGCCTAGTTGTATAGTTGTATTTTCCTTTGTTATGGTTATTTTCTTTCCTTGCTAGAATAAATTTTCAATAAAGTGGTTTTAAATTTTTCATAGTCGTGAATATTTTGACTCAACCCGAGTTTACTTATCTTAGTTTACTCTAGCTAGTATCCTTAACGTGTTTAAGTCAAGTTTTGCTAGGCTTTTATATAGGGAACTTTAAAACGCGAAAGTCTTAACTCTCACGGGTTAAGAACAAGAAATTTTTGCAAGTTCCTATAATTGATCCTAGAGAGTTGTTTATCAAGGGAACTTTAAAAAGCAAATTCTAAACTTGAAAAAGTCAAAGAATTTGCAAGATCCTATAGATGACTCGAAAACCCAAAACTTTGATTTAATTGGCTAAGCATCCACGAGTCTCATTCCTTGAGATTTTAAATTGTGGAGAACGAGATATGATAGAGTCAATTATAAGTCTGGTATTCTTTCGTGAATTTATGTGAGTTGATTATAAGCCTATTCTCCCATCGCTTGCTAATAAATTTATCTGCAATAAATAAGGTTGTACGATTTGAAAAGTTACTTAGCTTCTAGCACAAGATCGTTTAAAAGTTGCTCGGTATTAATTAGAGTTCATAGCAAAGGCATAACTTATTGAAGCGGGATGCGAAGATTGGCGAGTCCGAAAAGGCCCTAACAAGGCATGAGGGATACATTTTGTTGCTAAAGATCCAAAAGTGATGTGAAGAATCATTTATCGAAAATCAATATGAAGGATCGAGACACACGACGAAAAGCAAATACTCCCCTAAAGATCATGGAGAAGTCTATCCGAAAAGACCCTAACAAGGTATGAGGATAAATAGATCCAAGTCCTAAAAGGAGGCGGATCGTTGTATATCAAAGTCCAAAATAAAGATTGGAGAAAAATGAAGAAGTTGTGGTCCAAATATAAAGAATCTCTCAAAACTTCGAGTGAAGAAATTCCTATTATGAAGAGAAGACCATAATTTTAAGAACGTCTCTCAAAGATTTGAAGTATGAAGTCGCTGCCAAATATCGGTCCGAGAAAGGTCTTAAATCGTGAAACGAGTTATGCCAAGATAGAACTTTGAAAGGTCCTGAGAAGCAGTTTTAAAAGATTTTGTCCTTTAGCTAACTATTGATTAAATCGTCCCACTTTGTTTTCGGCCTAAATAACTGTCGAAATAAGTCAAACAATGCATCCTCGTGATCATTTATGACATTATTAAAATATAAGAGATACACCTAGGAATAAGGGAGTCTAAGTGAATAATTGGGCCACATGAGTTCGTGTTAGTTTGCTAACTTATAATAACAATGATCTCGTTTTTAAGCTTGGTATGGGGAACGTGAAACTTGAGAATGATGAAAATTCATGACAACCTAAAACCCCAATGTAAGTCGTTGATTTCTTACTTATTTTGTTCTTTTAAGTTTTCTTAGTGTTTAGTATTTAATAAAGGCCAAGGTGGGTTATCTATGATGAAAAATATAAACCGTGCTTTGAAATTAGTGGATTGCATGAGGACATTGCAATGGTCAAGTGTAGGGGATTTAATAAATGTGAAAACACTTATCCTTTTACCACTTATTTCCAATAATAACAAGACCAAAACGTGTATTTTATGTCGTAAAAGTCGGAATTATGCGTGGTTTGTGTTTTTATTGTGTTTTAGGACCAAAAGATGCAAAAGGAAGAAAACATGGGCTATCACGGGCTTTTATCGAAGAAAAAGACTAAAGACGAAGTCGAAAGATCGAGAATGCAAAAAGAACGGAAGTCCAAGGCCAATTCTGAAGATTTATCGAAGAAAAAGTCTAAAGACGGATGTTTAATTAAGTCGAAGAACTCAAGTCTAATTATAGAAGAAAATTACTAGACAAGTTCAACTTATATCGACAAATCCCGAGACGACGTCGAGAAAGACAAAGATTAAGTCGAGTCGAGTCGAGAAGAAAGAAACTAGATAGCTTAAGCATGTAGTCTCCTCACCTCCTATAAATACCCTCCTAATATGTCATTAGGAGGGTGTTTGGTGTTTTAGTTTTTAATAGGAGTAGTTTAATTTTTAAGTGCTTTTTAATTTTCTCTTTAGTTTCCTTCAAAACTGGTTAATCTTTCCATTAATCTTGTAATCTTTTTACATTCATCTTTAATCAATCAAGCTTATTTTCTTATTAATTCTCATTCTATCTTTCTTAATCTTTTTCTTAATCTTGATAATCATGTAGTAAACCTCATCTCTTTGATTATGTGATTGATTTGTTCTTGTGATTGATCTTGTAGTTTTGATGTGGTGGATGTTTTGAGCTTATTGTGGTATTTGATCTTTTAGTGTTTGGCTTATTTGTGACTAAGTTGTTTTGATGTATTAATAGGATTGCTTATTAGTTGATTTTAAATGTTTTGATTAATTAGTGTTTTTATAGTTTTTAATTTGTGGCTTATTTAGTTCTTCTTTAAATTTATTTGGTTAAAGTTTTGGTTAATTGCTTGTTTGGTTTATGCTTATTAGTGTCTTATCTCTTAAGTTTTCCTATTTCTGTTTACTGTATTCGTGCTTCAACATTTTCGGAAAAGGGTTTGTTTCTCTGAAAACACTCCTTTCTCTGAAAAGTACTTATTCCGAAATTATCATTTCTCTGAATTCATAGTTATTCCGAAATAGCTCCTTTCTCTGAAAACCTTCTTTTTCCGAAAAATCAATTTCTCTGAAAAGAGTTTTATTCCGAAAAAGCCTTATTACCGAAATCACCATTTTTCTGAAAAGTTACTTTTTCCGAAGAATCTATTTTTCCGAAAATACTGATATTCCGAAAAACCACTTTTTCTGAAAAGTTATTTATTCCGAAGATACCCTTTTTCCTGAAAAGATCATTATTCCGAAGATCCACTTTCTCTGAAATGTGTGTTATTCCGAAATCATCAAAATCTCCGAAAATTTTGTTTATTCCGAAAAAGTATATTTTCCGAAAAACCCAATTTCTTTGAAAACTTTGTTATTCCGAAGAAACCTCTTTTTTTGAAAAAAGCTTTATTCCGAAGATTTCTTTGAAATCACCCATTATTCCGAAAATCCATTTTTCAGAAATTCCAAGTTTCAGACTTAGTGTAATCAGTAGCTTTCTGAATTGTTTCTGTTTTTCCAAACTTTAATTTTTCCCGCCTTTTTACTTAGCATTGTTTTAATTTATTTTATCTTAGATTAAATTTTCAAGCTTTCAACGACATTTTTATTTTTAGTAGAATAGATAACTTTTCCCATTTATTATTCCACCAAGAACAACTGAGTCACACTTTCTCGAAATAATCAATTCGAAGAGATCGGACGATAATATTTTATACTTGGCTAAAAAGCTTTGTATTAATCCCTAACAAAGTCATCATCATATGAAGCAGAGTTGAAAATGCCATCTATTGGTTGCTTATGAATATCATCCAGCTTGGTAGAAGACTTCTTTTGATAGTTCCCTGGGTCAGAAGGACTTGAGAATCTAGTATGGGAAGTGGAATCACTAGCCGGACTACCAATAGGTGTTGAACTAGCACTAGGAGTAACAGTTGGAGTACTAGGAGCAGCTTTGTCAGCAGTCGTATTCAAATGAAACTCAAAGCCACCTTGAGCAGCTGCTGTAGTAGATTCTTGTTGTTGTTTGAGTAATGTGTCAAGAGCTACTTGTTAATCCAATACATCAGATGGAGTTGCATCACTAGGAGGAGTAGGAGAGACTGTGGTGGAATAGGATGGAACAACAAAAATATCATCCTCGTAATCTGAGTCTGAAAGACTAGAATGAGCACCTGCACTAGAAGTTGCAAACACTTGTGGACCTGCATCATGGTTAGTTTTGAAACGAAAATATCCTAATGAATCACTAAGATAATCAAGATCAAAATACCATTCAGGACCCTTGCCTTGGATGTTTGACTTCTCCTCAAAATACCTGAGATTTATAGTTTCAATTACTCGCTTGGCTTGGAGATTGTAGACACGATAAGCCCGAGAGTGAGCTGAATATCCCACATTGTATCCTTCATCTGCCTTGCAATCAAATTTCCGCAAATATTCACTAGTATTCAGAATGGTGACAGGATACCCAAATGGCTTCAAATGAGCAATATTTGGTACTTTGGCGGTTAGTAGCTCATAGGGAGTCTTCTTGTGAGGATTTGTAATAGAAACTCTATTCAAAACATAACTTGCAGTATTAACAGCTTCTGTCCAGAACATGGTTGGAAGCTTGGAATCGGCAAGCATTGTTCTTGCAGCCTCTATTAGAGTCTTGTTCTTTCTTTCTGCCACGCCATTCTGTTGAGGAGTTCTTGCTGCACTATAATCTCTTTTGATGCCTTTAGAATTACAAAGTGCTATGAGGTCTGCATTTTTGAATTATGTTCCATTATCACATCGAATACCTTCAACCTTTTTGGACAACTAATTCTCTATAAGTGTAATAAAATTCTTGAGAGTTTAGTAGGTATTACTCTTGGCAGCCATGAAGAAAACCCACGTGAACCTGCTATACCCATCAGTTACCACAAGGCAGAATTGTTTGTGGTCAATGCTCCAAATAGAGGTAGGACAAAATAAATACATGTGTAGTAGCTGCAATGGTTCAGTTATAAGGCTGAGAGCAGTTATGGCCTTGAAATATGCTTTATGTTGTTTGCCTTTGCTGCATGCAAGACAATTAATATCATTTCTGAATGACTTGGGAGGTAAACCAGAGACCAGATTCAGATTTACTAGTTTATGAATGGTCTTGAAGTTCACATGTCCCATCCTTCGGTGCCATTGAGTGGCTTCATCTTCTGAGGCTTTAGCAACCAAACATGCTAGTTGACCAGTAGGATTGACTTCATTCAGCTTGATACTATAGAGGTTGTGTCTTCTAGGGATTCTGAGTAGAACCTGCGAGTCATCCGGGAGTTTAAAGTCTTTGGATAACACTAGTGCATCGGTATCCGTAAAGAGGACAAACTGCTTCTTGTCACAAATCTGAGAGACAGATATCAAGTTGAAGGGTTGAAGTGCTTCCACATAATAGACCTGCTCAAAATTAAGATTTGGCGTCTGAATCGTTCCTTTGCCAGTGATCCTGCCTTCACCTCCTCCAAAATAGACCTTTCCGCCTTGAAATGGTACAAAGTTATATAGAAGACTTTTATTTCCTGTCATGCTCCTAGAGCATGCACTATCAACAATTCCTAGAGTAGGATCTTGGTATGGAGTAACCTACAACAACAAGAAAAGAGATATACAAAAGTTAGTGTCTTAAGGGGACCCAAACCTTTTCAGGTTTGAGCCTGCCTTGTGGATCTTTAGTAGATAGCCAAGAAAATTGATGAGATCCACCGTTGTTCTTTGGTTGCCTATGCATCATATGGGTGTTATTGTTTGACCAAGAACAACCTGCTGAGGGCTTAACAGCAGTTTCCAGATTTCCTAAACCAAAAAACACGTGGTCAAAATTATATGCATAATTTGGATTAAAATTCTAAAAATAGTTACTGGTTGATCTATTTGATATTAACCCAATGTTTCTCCAATGATCAGAAGCTAATGGAGAGGTCCTTCTAGAAGAAGAAAAAGTTTGAGCACTTGGGTTTAGTCTTCTAGAAGAATATGGAACAACTCCTGGTGGACCAGGAGCAGGAAATGCTTGATGTACAGAAGAATGTTTGTCATAAAAATCACAATCTTTAATCAAATGAAATGCACTCCCACAAACAAAACATGTTTTAAACGACCTTTTATTAGAATGACATTGTTTCATACTACTAACTTTATTACACACAATTCTAGGAGAAACATTCTTCCTAGGACTCAATAAACCAAGACTAGACACTGTTGAAGTAAAAGCAACTCTCTCTTCACACTTCCTAGCACTAGTAGCAGCATGGTCATTCGACTTGGAACTTGTAGGTCTCGACTCTTCACTTGAACCACATGATGCAGAGTCACTGGCTTTGTCACTGAAAGTACACGAGACAAAGTCATTAGAATTAGTAGAACATTTTGGGGACTCATGCATCTGTGATCCATCCAAGTCATTATGCCTAGGAGTGGGCATGAAAGTTCCTGTAAGAGGTGGAGGGACAGCGTGCATTTCTGCTGCTGGTTTAAACCTATTGTAGCTAGGTGTTCTCTCTTCCTCCTTGTCAGGATCAAAGACACTTAAAAAAGATAAATCAAACACATCTTCTGAATCAATATATTTATCAAATCCTAACCCTCTTTTAGTCCTACCAGACATGCTACTATCAATTAAATTTGAAAGATTTTTAGGTGCCTTTTGCCATTTTTCAAATCTCAGAAGTGTAGCATCTAATTTTTCCTTCATTTCTTGTTTTTCTTTGATACTGTCATCTTTTACCTTTTCTGTGTATTTAAGCATATTTTTTGTGTTTTCTAAATCAATTTTCAGTATCCTAATGTATCCTCATACTCACGTTGAGTATCTTGAAGCCACCTCTTTTGTTGTTCCAGTGTTTTTAAAGAAGCCTTATAGGCTTGAACCTCTAAAAAATACTTATCATTCTGATCATTTAAGTCATTATATTGGGACAACAATTCTGAATATTTATCATGACAACCAAGAGGAGAATGTTGTACCTGAGGTGAGATGCCCATAAGAGCAAACTCTTCTGCTTCCTCGGCATCAGATAGATTCCCAGCAAACATTGCAAACACATCAGTAGAAGGCTCATCTGTTTCTAGGGTAGAATTCTGATGATCATTCCAGTTGACCATAGAGTCAACAGACACCAATGCCTTCTTGTCATCCTTCACCTCCTGAATCTTAAAAGCTAAATATCTGCTCTTCTCCTGGTCATGCTTGTTAGGGAATTCCCTTGCAAAGTGACCTTGCTGCTGGCAGTTATAGCATCAAACATTGCTTCTGTCAAACCTTGTTGGCTCTCTTGGGTTGTAATTAAATTTTCGACCGACTTTCTTCTCAAACTTGTGAACCCTAAGAGTGAGCATGGCCATCTGCCATTTGAGATCCATTTCATCCAGGTCAAGTTTATCAACCTATTTGAAGTCATCAAAAGCAATTTGCTGTTGAGCATCAACGTCAGCAACAAAAGAGTGAAGAACAACTTCTACCATGCTACCAGACTTGGCTTTTGGTTCAGGAGTAGAAGTATGCTGAAAAGTATGTTGAGAAGACACAGTATTGCTTGGGCTACTAGCATAATACATGGGACTGGATCCCATAGAACTCACAAAGGCAGAGTTAGCAGGAGTGTGAAAAGAATCACTTGAGTATCCCCTCACATGAGGCTCAAAGGTTTTGAGCTTATGAAATAAATCATAAAAATTAAGATAGTCAAGCCCACCTTTTGCTTTGAGAGAGATTTCCATCTGATTCCATGAATAGGGTAAGGCTCTAAGAAACCTTGCATTGATATCACCATCGTCAGGTTTCGACCGAAGTTGATTCAACTGGCTCAATATCTTTTGGAACCTGTCATACCCTTGATAGATACCTTCAGTTTCTGAGATATTGAATTCTGTGATATCATCTCTCAGCATGGGTCTTCGCAATTTCTTTGACTCCTCATTCCCACCAAACCTTGCTTTTATTCCATTCCAGATATCTCTAGCATCATCCAAATGATAGAAGTCACCCATGTGATCATCAGGAAGAGACTGAAGCAAAATAGTTTTTGCTTTGATCTCCTTCTGAACAGCTGTGATTTCTTCATGAGTTTTAGGGTCAAGAAGAGTAATATTACCATTCTTGTCTCTTCCTGTCAACTTCCTACTGTTTCCATTCAGAATGATCTTCTAAAGGTCTTGATCAGTGTTGGTGATCCAACATTCCATCTTCATTGCCCAGCTATCATACTCGTCCTTTTTCAGAAGAGGAAACTTACCATTTGTGTTGGAAACCGTAGCAATGATTTGTTGAGGTTGCTGAGTTCTAGGAGTACTATCTTCTCCTGTTTGAGTAGAACTTGAGGCAGGCATGATTAAACAAAGATGTTAGTAATGAGAAAAATTGATTCTTCTTGTACAGAGACTCTCCCAGGATCTGATACCACTTGTTGAACGACTTTTGTAATCACAAGTCTATTCACAGAGAGACTCTATACACAGTATAAGTGCAGAATACAAATACTATAAAGAAGAACATAATAACTATAATGACTTGATCCTTTTCTAAGGATTTCTAATATTAATAATCACTAGAATTATGTTTGATAAAGGTCTGTGTAACCCTTCTGCCTAAGAAATAACCAGGTTTTCCAGGACATATACATTTCCGCTGATATATGTTATTCATACTTATATTATTCATTTCATGCTTGTATATCCGTGCACTGAGCGTTATACTCAGCCGTTACTTTCCTTTCCATGTCCCAAAACGGCAGGTACCCAAGGACGGACTCGAGCATTTTGGAGGGCATGCATAGGATGGAAGCTGCCATAGACTTCTTCTCCTTTTGCTTTCATATATTTGTGCTTGTTTAAGTCTTCCATTATTTCATTTACTTTATTATGTTTTGAGCTTATGTTTGGGGACCGATGTTTGATTCCGGTTTACCCTATGGTCATGTAATGTTTTAGACATTTATCCTTGCATGCTTTGATGACACGCCATAATTACGCGTAACGGTCCACTAATCAAAGTGAGGTGTTACAATTATGGTATCAGAGCCAAGGCTTCGACCTGTAGGCTCTAAAACTTGACCTGTGACTAGTGGGTAGTCACCAGGAGCTTCCTAAGCCGACGTTTGTTATTCTACGTATTGATGTTTTCAGCGCATTGTTGTTTTAACCATGATGTTTTCAGCACCTTGAGGTTTTAACCTTGATGTTTTCGTCGATATTGTTTTACTAATATGGATGGACAACCGTCATTCATATTTAGTTATGTGTCATTGTTTCATGCATAATGTTCCTCGTGAACTGTGGCTATGTGGACTGAACCCCAGTAGTTCATAATTAGTCACATAAAAAAAAAATTTCTGATAAGTTTTGACAAATGAGTTCATTTATTTATGTTTCATGTATCATTGTTGCGGGAATTATGACTAAGTAATGGTTGGTACAGGACTGGCCCTATTTAGTCGCATGTGCTTTTATCGAAACTTTTAACTTTGGGACCGACACATAGGCGTCCCCTCGCCATGTCTTTGTTTTGGGACTGACCCATAGGCGTCCCCTCGCACATATAAAAGTTTTTATAAACTACATCATACATTCACGCACTGTTTTTCATGCATAAATTTTTTTTCTCATGATTTATTGGCATAAAATTTGTTTTGTGTCCCCTCATAAGTTACTATGTTTTTATGTCAAGTATGTTTTCATACTGTCATGGTTAACTTCAGTTTCATGCTGATTATGTTATACACTCCTTCATGATAGATTGTTTCATGTTTCTTCATGATAATTCCGTCTTCATGTTGATTATGTCTTACGCCTCTTTTGTTATTTATGCTTTCATGCAAGACATTGTTGGATTTCATTGAATCCTTCTTTCATGATAGTCATGGTTGGTTTTCATTGACCATGCTGTGAGGCAAATCATCGTTGAATTTTGTGTAACCACACTTTAATGTTTCTCGATACAACCAGAATGATGTCTATGCTAATATTGCCAGGTTATCATGATGGTTTTCTAACCGTTTAACGGATATACTTTCCTTAAATCATGACAAATGATCGACCCCATACCAATCATTTCATGTACATTCCATGTGTACTCCATGTACCTTATCCCATGTGCGTACTTCCACTTGCTGATACTCTACAAATTATTGATGCCGCTCATAGCTTGGAGATGTTACTAAAGGTTGATGCTGCTGATGTTGGGAGACGCTACGAGATGCTGATGCTGTTCACAACCTAGAGCTCATACAAGACGAAGACAAAGGCGTTAGATCAAAGCGATCGGACGAGATGATGCTTCACCACCAAACGAGTCCCATCAATCATTGTCCCAAATTCTTAGTTACATGTCACACGTCATTCAGTTGTCGTTTCAGTCATATGAGTGCGAACCGGTACGAGTCGGTCATTCAGCTGAATAGTTACATGAGTCACAGTCATGAGAATGACCGTCATGGAACTGACAGACAATACGATGGTAACCACCACTATGACAACAACTATCCTAGAATCGCAACCGAGGCTCCGGCCGCGGACGTGATCAGACATACAAATGATCAATAGTCCAACCGATCCGCCAATTTTGGCATAATAACCTAATATTGTAGTTCTATTGTTTCACATCTCGAGACACATGTCAAGACATCAGTCAAGACACATGTCTCACGTATACTTTCTGAAGACACATGTCAAGACACCAGTCAAGACATATGTCATGCTTATATTTCTAAGACACGATTCAAGACACACGACTCATGTCTAATTATGGAACATTTCTAAGAATTTTTGGGTACCCTCCCGAAAATTTATACAATAAATTGGGGTAAGGGTATGTCCTTTTTGTTGTGCCATGTATTAATCAGGCCACAAGAAATTCAGTACCATTACCGGTGCATCAGTGGGAACTATCACGTTTCTCGATGAGACTTTCATTTCTTGTAACCATAACTCATAGATTCATGACCATGGAGGAAGCCTTTCGTATTCCCACGTATACGAAGGTTTTCCTTCAGCTTAAAGATGAGATCCAAGCTGCTAACGCATTTCCTCGGACAGACACGAGTTGAATTTTATCCTAATTATGGACTATGAACAGCACACCATGCTACGATTCATAATTATGTACAGTAATGTTCAGGATCCTGAATACATTCAGCTTGATTTTCCATCCAGAAAATCTGTACAAATTATCTATGCTTACAAGCATGTGCGTTGTTAGCCATGGTCGCTAAAATTTTCTAGCTGTTAGTAAGACACGACTACTGAAGTCCTTTTACGCATAGCCAGTTGATTATTCCAAGACCTTCTCATACATTTAGGAAGAACCTACAAGGAGAAGGACGGTAAATGATATTATGTGTCGACTACCGTTGATTTAAAACAAATCACCATACATAACCGTTATTCTCCTCCACGTATTGTCAACATGTCCAATCGACCTTATAGTGTTAATCACTTTTCCTTGAACGAACTCATGATCATGATGCCAACATCGACCAGTGAATGAGCAGGACATGTCCATGACTGCTATTCGTACACGACTTGGTCATGTGAAATTTATGATTCTGTATTAGTCTCATAAATGCTCCAACAGCATTATGGACTTAATAAATCGAGTTTCCATGAACTCATAAACAAATTCATCAGTGTTTTATTCAAGGACAACCTGATTTTCTCTAAGTCTGGAGAAGAGCAGGAAGACCATATTTGCACTATGTTGCAAATTCTACGACAGGAGAAATTTCACCCTGGAAACTTTTCCAATATCAATTCTGTTTGATTACAGTGACATGTTGAATCATATGGATTCCCACGGTTAATCTTACCATGACTCAGCTTATGCGTAAAGGTGAGAACCCTACACTACGTTAGGTGTTCCAAGAAAATCCTACGCTAAGAAAAGTCTAATCTCGGAGACTCGGAGTTTCGCAAACTTCTATGTATCAAGTTTCTACGAAACTGGATACAGCTACGTTCATATCTATATACCTGACATACCAACAGGCTAAGATAGGACACCAACAAACTAGGATGTTTATCCACCATCAGAAATTGTAAACAGAAATGGGACAAGATCTCCATGGATTTTGTTTACCAGATTACTGCAAACTCAGAAGAAGCATGATGCTATCTGGGTTATTGTCAACAGTTTGATCAAATCTGAAGAATCCTTACATCCGTACGGATTTCATAACCAACAGATTGATCGGACACATTCCACGCCAAGGCTCATCCGATCACTTGGCAATTCCTCAGTTATCTGGTCAGACAAATATTTATAATTGTGCTCCTTATTTACTTCACGTCCTTGTTCTAATTTCACGACTTGCTTTCACGCTCGCGTTCATGACACTATTCACGTTCATGATGGCATCTTGGCTTATGATTTTTCGTTCATTTTTCTCATTCTGGGAAGTTTTGCAAGAACTTGAGAGACCAGACCCAAGTTTAGTATAACTCCCTATCCTCAGATAGACGTTTCTCGTCATATTCTATGTCTCACCTTGTAGCGTTTGGCGTTACCGCCATTATATTCTATGTTCACGATATGTTTCACATGTCATGTTCATTCCACGTTCCTCATATCATGATCAAGATATGTTACACGTATCATGGATCACGATATGTTTAATCATACTACACTCACCAAATTTTCCACGTATCACGTTCAAAAATTTTCCACGTATCACGTTCAAAATTTTTCACGTGTCACGTTCAAAAATTTTCACGTACTACGTTTCTTTGTGTGTCGTGCATCGTTGCTAATTATCAGTTAAGTTAGAGTGTTTTGCACGATAACGTTTCAGTTGCCTTACACGTTAATTCTTATTCCCTCGATCAAATTTAGGGGATCTACCTTACGTTGATAACCAAGAACTTCTTCGTATTTCAAGTCAAGGTTAGGAGGACCAAGATTTATCATTCGCGTCAAGATCTTGTGAAGGAACCTTTCCAAGAGGGAGGCCACTTGGAAACGGACAAGTTCATCTGGACTTCTTATCCGTTTTTCTCTTATCAACTAGATATGTCCTTTCAGTCATGTAACGTTCCATGTCCTTTCAAGACATGTCACGTTCCACGTTCTTTCTACCATGTCACATGTATATTCATTTATCTTACATACCCTCTCAGTTTGATCCGGGTATGTTTCTCTTTCAGTTTACGTTATCTATAATTCGGGGACGAATTATTCTTTTTAGGGGGGAAGAGTTGTAAAACCCGCATGCTTTTACCATGAATAGTACCCTTAAGATCGTACGTATATGATTAGAACTTTCCTTTTATAACATGTTTACGTTTCACGTATAAGAATTTTAAGTATTATGTTTTATTACGTATGAACACACGATAATTATTCCAATAATAATTATAATCACGAACATGCGATCATGAAATCATGAATGTAAATTAATCACGAACTAATATTAAGTATGTATATATATTTATTACGAACACGAATAAATATATTAAGTCACGATCTATAACTAATTAAAACACATAAAACACGAACATGAGAACACACTTATTAATTAGACACGGAAAATGTTCGGGTTACCCCATGTGGGCCCCATAACCACGAAATTAGGAAGAAGAAATGGGCTTAGCCCATGCAAAATTAGCTAACTTGGAAAAAGGAGGAAAACATGTTTCATTTTTGCAAAAATTAGAAAACAAAGAAAACCCTAATCCTCGTTCTTCCTCTTCTTTTTGGCCGCCACCTTTACAACACCAAAAGAGGTGTTCGGGTTGATTTTGATCTTGGGTATTGTGTAAGGATTCGTGTGTTTTCATCCTTAATCGATTCACGTATTCGGTATAACCTTTTTAACCTTTTTCTTGTATGTTTTGATTTTTTGAATTACATAAAATCATGATGTTTTTAAAAACTAATTAAAAACAATTATTAAAACATGTTAAGGATCATGGGTAAATCAAACAAGGGTTTTAGGGGTGTTTTGATGTTGGCCGACGCCTAACCGAGACCAAGGGGGGTCTCGACTTGGCTTATTACCCACCACCGAGACCTCATGGTCTCGGTAGGGTGGTGGTGGTCCCACGGCAGCAGCAAACAAGGGGGGAACCCCGACTTGGTTCGGGGTATGGTGTTGATTACGGGTCCGGTTCATGGTTTCTAGTCACGATCCGGTTCATTGATTATGTTAAGGTTTATGATTTTAATAGTTATGTATTAAAAATTAAATTAATAAAACTTGACATGATTAATTTAATTAATATGACTTAGGTTATAAATTTAATTATTAGATCATGAATTTTAACCTAAGTATTTATATTTTATTTGATCATATAATTAATTAATTATAAAAACAATGACTATAATTAATTAATTAACATGACTTAGGTTAGATTATTAATAAGTAATAATACATGTTTTAACCTAAGTATTTTACCTTTATTTAATTAAAATCATGATATATTTAATTAAATACTTTTAACCTATAGTTTATTTAATTTACATGTAATAATTAATAAACTATACTTTATAACAACATGACTTAGAATAATAATCAGAAAACACTTAAGCTTATAAAATTAGCTTATTTAACCAGCTTATATCTATTTATGGAAACTTTCTATTTTTAGAAACTTATTTGATTATGGCAGCTAATCTATTTATGGAAACTTTCTATTTTTAGAAACTTATATATTTTAAGCAGTAATTCTATTTTTGAAAACTTTCTATTTTTGGAAACTTTCTATTTTTGGAAACTTTCTATTTTTGGAAACTTTCTATTTTTGGAAACTTTCTATTTTGGGAAACTTTCTATTTTTGGTAACTTTCTATTTTTGGAAAATTTCTATTTTAGGAAACCTGCTATTTTTAGAAAGTTACTCATTATTACACAGCAAGTATAATAATACATGAAATATGAGTAATACTTAATCAGAACAGACAGAATATAAGATAAATACAGTATAAAGCTTAAACAGTAAAACATGACATGAACGTATAAAAGAAGCTAAGACATGACATAAAACCAGTTACGTATTCAATAATCAGATACTTTTACACGTATGTATTTATGTAGCATTAGTGATACCGAAGTAGGACTCTCTTCCGTTCGTCTTCTTCGTTCACTGGACATAGGGTACGGATTCCCGTCCTTTCAGTATGGACATTCTTTCCTTATTAGGATTCCCCGTATGCAGCCAACTGTTTTTCCGTAGTATAAGTTTATATGTTTGATTTGCTTATGTTTGATTTAGAATACCTATAGCCATATACATGCATGACCAGTTTCACCTAGTTATGGAGGTACCATAACCATAACATTAGAGGCACTAGTGTTATGACTTCCCCACGGCGGATTGATTGCTCGTGGCGTCCCTTCAGCTTTGGCCATTGATACTGAGTTTTATTTAGGAAAAATTTTCGTTGTGTTGGTCTAATCGAATTGATAACTGGTTTAAGTGCGACTCATCTGTCTTTGGTGGAAACAATAGTTGTGTCGTTGTAGTAAAATTAAAGGTGCAAAAACTTTTAAAGTAAAGGGCAGGTAATTTAATCTAAATCTAATTGAAAAATAAATGACGGGAATTAAAAGCGTGACAAAAAATTAAAAGGCACTTAAAGTAAATAACGCAAACTTAAAACTATCCTAAAGGCAAACTTAAAACGTAACTAAAACTTAAAATAAGGCAAGGCTTAAACTAAATCTAAGGCATGTAAACTTAAAGTGCAACTAAGGAAAAAGGCGGGAAAAGTAAAACTTAAAAATTCAAACTTAAAAAAAGAAACTTAAAATAACCTGAAAACAGCTCATTCGGAATAGTCCTTCGTTCGGAATCATCATTCGTTCGGAATGTCACCTTCGTTCGGAATAATTCTTCTTCACTCGGAATATTTACCTCATGCGGAATAAAGCTTCATCCGGAATAATCAAGCCAAAAACACTCATCCGGAATAATCTTGATTCGGAATAACAAAGACACTCATGCGGAATATTGCTTTATTCGGAATAACAGGTTGATCCGGAATAAACAAACCTTGATTCGGAATATTCCGAATGAACCCCTTTGATTCGGAATACTGCTTATTCCGAATGAACGACCCTTGATTCGGAAGAAGTTGTTGATCCGGAATATATCACTTGGTTCGGAATATCTGCTCTGATTCGGAATATAAGCTTTATCTGGAATATGTCACCTATCCGGAATATCTGCCTTTATTCGGAATGTTCACTGATTCGGAATATAACCTTCACTCGGAATATGTTGCTGATCCAGAATATGTCACTTATCCGGAATAATCACAACACACTCTTCATCCGGAATATACTGCTTGATTCGGAACAATCAACAAAATTCCTTCACTCGGAATATTTGGTTTTGATCCAGAATAACCTGGGAAAGAACAATAGCGAAGAACACGGGAAACAAATAACACGAATCTAATCTAATCTAATTAAAATCAACCAAAAGATTAAGCAAGACTAACCACAAATCATCTACTAATCATAAACAAACAATCCAAATCAATCAAACTAACAATACTAACCACAATAATCAAAACCCACTTGCTTAAATCAATAAAAACTCAATAACATGAACATGAAAAATAAACATAAAGATTAAAGATTAAACAAGAAAGGCAGATAGGAGATAAACAATAAAAATAAAGATTAACAATAATTAAAAGGAAACTTACTTGAAATTGAATGTATTTAAGGTGCAAGACAATTAATTAAATGACATGTAATTAAAGAACAAGTAATTAAAATGGAAGAGCTAATTGTCACACTTAGCCAACAAAATGAAATGAAATGAACTAAGGCCTATTTATAGGAGGATTAGGGAGGTGCTTAGAGGAAGCTTCCTCCCCTCTTTCTTCTTTCTTTAATTGTCATTAAGTCCTTAATCTTCTTAATTCTTTGACTTTAACGACTTTGTTTCGGGATTTCTACTCTTGTCTTGTAATTTCTTCAATAAGTTAGACTTGAATTCTTCGGCTTTTAGTAAACTTCCGTCTTTTGACTTTTTCTTCGATAAATCTTTAGAATTGGTCTTGGACTTCCGTTCTTTTTGCACTCTTGATTTCTTGACTTCGTATTTTGTCTTTTTCTTCGATAAAAGCCCGTGAATGCCGGTGTTTTCTCCCCTTTTCACATTTTCGTCCTAAATCACAACAAAAACACAAACCACGCATAATTCCAACATTTACGACATAAAATACGCGTTTTGGCTTGGTTATTATTGTAATTAAGTGGTAAAAGGATGGATGTTTACACACCTATCAGCCATATTATTATATTTATCATGTGGGGCGTATGGGTGCATCCTAGTTACATGTTTTCAGCAGATTACGCAGTGTGAATGAGGTGTGTGCCTTGCATCCTTCACAAGGAGATGATCCCTCCTAACCCAAACCAGTATATTAAATTAGACGCAGCCCCTCTAATTTGCATGATGATGTCACCCCTCCAAGTATGCATGCACGGTGGATTTTCATGACCTATATTGGCTAATGGTAAAATATGTTAAAAAGTTTTCATAAGATAAACATAAGGCTTTTCAAACTATAAAACTAGTTTTACTAAGAAATAACCAGGTTTTCCAGGACATATACATTTCCACTGCTATATGTTATTCATACTTATATTATTCATTTCATGCTTGTATATTCGTGCACTAAGCGTTATGCTCAGCCGTTACTTTCCTTTCCATGTCCCAAAACGGCAGGTACCCAAGGACGGACTCGGGCATTTTGGAGGACATGCATAGGATGGAAGCTGCCATAGACTTCTTTGTTGGGTCCACTAGATGTGGATCTTGTAGCCTGTCAGGAACGGTGAACGACTTCTGTAATCACAAGTCTATTCATAGAGAGACTCTATACACAATATAAGTGCAGAATCCAAATATTATAAAGAAGAACAGAATAACTATAATGACTTGATCTTTTTCTAAGGATTTATAATATTAATAATCACTAGAATTATGTTTGATGAAGGTCTGTATAACCCTTCTGTCTAAGGTTCCTTTTATACTACAAGGAAACCCTAATACATCATTAACCAAAACGTGTAAATCTGATATGTATATCCTTTCCTAACATATCTCATGCATATCCTAACAGAATAATAACTAAATAATAAAGTTTGACTTTCTATAAGACCAGGAGCACGACTTGCTCCTACTACTACTATGACCAGGAGGAACTACATACCTCCTAGTCTACCTATTACAAATAACTATTCCAATGGTCCTAACAATCCTCCCCTAAACTTGAATTTGACCTGTTTAGTTCAAGTTTCCTGGTAAATCGTACATCAAAGCTTGAGGATTGAATCAACAAAAGAAATAGCAGCATCAGAAATATAAGAAACATAAGAACCGCTGCAACAAGGAACACTAGAAGCTTCTCCAAAGCTTGAAACAAATCAGCATCATGTTGAATCTTCACAGCAACAGGAGCAGATTTGATGAGCCTTTACCAAGTAGTTGCTCGCTCTTGGGCTAGCCAGTCTTTCTGGTGGAATAAGCATCACCCTGGGAGACCAGAACCCAGCCCAACTCTTAGAACGTGAATCAATGGTGAGTGGGGGTACCCTGATGATTTTAGGCAAACCATCACAGCATCAACATATATGATATGTCTTTACCAGAAGCCGTACCCTTCTGGACTCGCCAACTCTTAGCAATGAAGCATCGGTGAGTTGAAAACCCTATAGCTTTGAGCAAGCTATTATATCTATCAACGGATTTGATAAAATCTTTACCAAGAGCCGTACCCCTTGGTTTTCAGTCTAGGACCATGGCAAGTGAAAACCATCTAGTTTTGGGTAACCTGGCAACCATCAACGGATTTGAGAATCACACCAAGAGCCGTACCCTCAAGGTAAATCAACTCTTTCTTGTCTGTGAGACATGGGGAGTTGAGCACCATTTTTTGTGTGGGCCAGGTCCAACACCAGATGAAACACCAAACCAACACAAGTGTGAATCCGTTAAAAGGAACCCAAGGTTTTGAAAAAGTATAAGCAGACATTATATTATTCACAAGTGTAAAATCCATGATTTGTTTAAAGTATAAGCATATATTATATAAAAAGTATGTTTTTTTTTAACTATCTAAAATGTAAGTCACCAATCACTGTACATATTGGTGAAAATAATTGCAGTATAAACAGATGAACATAAAACACAAAACATAAAAACATACAAACATACCCATCACATACCAGACGCAGTAACCTTGTCAGCTTGCAACCGAGCTTGTATCCCTTCCACCAGAGTTGTCGCCATGGAGGTCTCATTCCCTGAAGGAGCATTGGAGATCTGCAAGTGACACGCGAGCATGGCCTCCATAGTAACAATAGTTAACGGATAGTCCATATCCGTAAGCATGCATACCAT
The DNA here is from genome assembly GCA_025667525.1 of Glebionis coronaria. Taxonomy (NCBI): domain Eukaryota; kingdom Viridiplantae; phylum Streptophyta; class Magnoliopsida; order Asterales; family Asteraceae; genus Glebionis; species Glebionis coronaria. The sequence goes on from CM046878.1 coordinate 253,864,774, forward strand.
AGCACCAGACTCCAAATCCAAGACATGCACTCCACAGCCAGCATATAGCTTCCATCTCTTGATTACCCAGCGTGGCTGGTCCTTCCAGACACCAGAATGTGGAGCATGTTGAGGGGAATCAAGCATCATCTTCAAATCAGCCCACATTGTTAGACCAGGCCAGGTGGACACCTCAGTAGGATGAGTAGGCATACCAGCATCCACAAACCCATACAACGACATAAGATCCTTACGATCTACCCAAGTCAACACACCTTGCACACCCGAAGCATAACGAACATAACCATCACTGATAGAAATCCTATGGGTGAAAGTACCAGGAATAGTCGTGGATGGCTTAACCGTCCAAGCAGTAATAAACCACGTACCCATTGGCAATTCTGAGTCACTATCGGAAGCTGCATCAATAAGATTTTTTGGAGCACGCTTCTCATAAGGAACAGACTTGCCACGTCTAGCTATCTTCTTGCGGATGGAACGACGAGGAGTTGGAGCACCAGACGAGGTTTCAACCTTTACCTTCGCAGCAGGAATAGGATCTGTAGAAGTAGAATCAATACCTTGTCCAACCAAAGGATCAACGGTAGCTGTACCAGGAGAAGGAGTAGGTTGAGAGCCAGTCACGGGTGGTGAGGGTTGTGCCATAGCAGGAGTAGCAGTGGTGGTGGTAGTGGTAGCATAGGTGGTGGTGGTAGTAGGACCCGAAGATGAAACAGGATGAGCAACCGAAGGTGTAGGTGTGGTACCAGCAGTAGAAACATCAACAACAGATGGGATACTAGTAGAACCAAGAGGAACATCAGATGAAGAACCAGGAGCAACAGCAGGATGAGAAGTAGGAACCACTCGTGGAGGAGGACGATAGATGAAACGCTCCGGAACCGGTGTGTTTTGACGCTTGATCATTCTTTCGTATAGATCCTTAAGCTCGTCAAAAGACAATGCCCTAACTCATTCCCATGTCCAACCAACAGTAAACTGAGCACCCGACTGATACTTGACATACCTCTGCATTAACTTTTTCTCCTCGATTCTTGTTAAAGGCTTGTTCCGACGCTTCTCACGCAGTTAAGCAGTAAGCGATAATTATTGCTTACGCATTAACGCCATAGCTCGTGGAATTAGGATGAATTGAGACGGTATTTTGTAAATACGGAATTATCTTGAATAGATTAACCATTTCTTTATTTTCCACAATTCTGCTCATTTACATCAGCACCCAAAAGATCAGTAAACTGCGAATAATCAGATGTAAGAATAGTGAGCACCCGCATCCAATCGTTATCATCCCAATGCATAGCATCATGCTGCAACTGTTCACGTCTATGCTTCTGAAGAGCTTCTTCCTCAGCCCTAGCAGCTTGGTCAATCTCCGCTTGCATTCTTTGTGCATCCTCCTCACCCAACCTATCCTCCTCAAGTTGTTTGTGAGTACGCTTGCGAGGGGGTGAGGGAGCATCAGTCATAGGGGCTTTCCCCTTAGGATCATGAGACGGTCCAACAGTTGGACCAGCAGTAGTACCAGCAATATCTTCCTTTGTTCTAGGTGTAGTAGCAGTAGGAGGGATGCTTGAAGAAGTAGGAGGAATCGGCAGATCAGCATATGGCTTATCAGCAAAAGTAGCCTTCGCCAGCAAATTCAAGCCATCCTCCACAAGATCCTCAACCTCCTCATCAGAATCAGATTGTACCACATGCTTCTTCCTCCTCCTCTGCTGTGTTTCCAAAGCTTTAATCCAATCAGCCATTGGAAGAACAAATTCCCTGGTAAGCTTACGATGTTGATTTGATTGTAATAATTTCGTATATACTTTATTTTAGGAAAAACAAAGCAACACAAAAAGTGGTAAGTATTAACGAGCGGTTTAGGAAAACCACAAGTTATGACCCTTAATGGGGATCGTTCTCTCGAGGAGGCACGTGTGTTGTGTAATGAATGATTGATTTATGTTTTTGATTATTAATGAGAAGAGAAGAAGAGAAAATGACGAAGACGAAAAAAATAGAAAAATAAGGCAAAAACACTACTAGAAAGTTACGACGAAGAACGTAAATAATGCAAAATTTAAAATTTTAACCTAAAAATTCCTAAAAATTACTAAAAATCCACAATAAAATTCTAAGAGTTTACAAAAAATCCAAACTTGCTAAAACCTTTTAATTAATTTAATAATGACTTTTTAATGCTAATTAAAGCCCTAAAAATCACTTTTAAATATTAAAAAGCGCTAAAAAGATTTTATAGTTTGTAAACCTCAAAAACAACCTAATTAAGCTAAAAACTATTTTTAAAAATTTTAAAACCAATTTAAACTATTTTTAAACTCCTAAAAACTATTAAAATCTATTAAATCTTAAATTAATTCTAAAAATTAAATGAAAAGCCTAAAAATTATTCTACAAATGGTAAAAGTCCTAATTAATGATAAAGAACCTAGGAAAAATGAAAAAGAAATAAAAATAAAACTTTGACTTTTTATGATTAAAATAATAATAAAATAATCTAAAAAATTAAAAGTTCTCAAATAAATTCTAAAAAATTCTCAAAAATCCTAAATATTCTAACTAAGAAGAAAATGTAAATTAGAGCTCCTAAAACATTTTTTATAATTTTATATTAATTTTTAAAGTTGTCTAAAAACCCTAAAATTAAATAAAATCAAAAATTAAAGTTTTTGAAAACTTTTTTATATGTAAACCTCAAAAATACAACTTAAAACCTAAAAACTATTTTTTTGTATTTTTTAATTACTGTTTAATATTTTTTATTGACTTTCTAAAAATAAAACTAAAAATAATCCTAGAAATTAATTAAATAATAGGAAAAATAAAATTTTTAAACAGAAAAATCTAAAAACCTAATCAAAACCTAGGAAAAATGGAATAAGTCCAAAATACTTAACAAATAAGCTGAAAATAAAAAAATAAGCCACGGCTTATTTAAATAAGCCCAACTCAAAAACGTGTTAAATATAATTCAAAACCAATCCTATCAGTCAAAGTCCCTAGGGCGCAGATGGTTAGCACGTTGTGTTGTGAGAGGAGTGGCGCAGGTTCGAGTCCTGGCCACGTCCTTTTTGATGTTTATATATATTTTTTTTTTTTTAAATTTTAAAAAACTTGATTCCAGTAACTATTAACACATAAAAACTCAAACCAAATCAAAAACAAACAAAGATTAAGCAATATAATGACCAAAACGTGGCCAGGTCTGCTTGTTCTTCTGATGAACAAGTGTGAGTTCACACTTGAGCACTTTTGGGCCAAAAGGACTTGGCTTTGTTTGTGTGATGTTGTATTCTTGGAACAAAGGCACCCCTTCACTCTTTCTGAGTGAAGGGAGTCACAACAAGCAAAAATCAAACACCTAGCAAGCAAATCAAATCAGAATAGCACAAGCATGACAAAATCAAGTTGCTGTGACAATCCTAGGGTCTGGTGGTATTAATACCCAAGTTACATGCAATTTGATGAGATTCTAAGTCCAATATTTTGCACACACAATCACCAAATGGCACTCAAGTAATCTGCAAACCTATAACACCCTAAGTCTTAACAAATTACAAGATCTAAGCACAAATCATAGCAAAAACAAGCAGAATAGTGGTTATGCAGAGTTATGCTTTACTTTTTCCTTTTTGTTACTCAACTTCTCTTCAAACCTTTACCAAACCAAGCATACAACTGGCAAACAACCTAAACAACCCTAATTAGCAACTCTTACACGTTTTATACTACACAATCTTTCACAAACTAGTTATAAAGCCTAAATCCAAACACCCCTTTAAAAATTTTAAACCAAGATTTTCAAAGCAACTCACTTTAAAACTCTATCAAACTGATTAAAAACAGGTCTAGCATGCATATATCATCCCTATGACTGAAATCCAACAACTTAAACAAACATCCAACTTAAAACATGGAAATTCACATAGATCACAACTTTCTGAAATTTTCAAAAAGGAAGAGAATTTTTTTACCTAAGAGCCCTACATCTAGGGCTCTTTGTGGTTGCAATACTACCTCCTTATACACTGGGGTGTATGCAGAACTGAATCAACAACAAATCAACAAAAACCTGCAAATCAAGAACAACACAAGAAAAACACTTTTCTGATGTTCTGAAAACTTCCTTAAAAACTTTGAAACAATGAACCAAGAAACTTTAACCACGTTTTGAAAACAACTTATAAACCAGAAATCATGGGATGTTAATCCACTTTCACTTCAAAACAACCTATGATTTCTTAAATTCATAAAATTCTTTCAAAACCTTTTTGAAAAACTCAAACACTCAAAGTGTTAAACAAATAAGATGGAACTCAGTTATAGCAATCCAAACACACAAACTTTTTATAATTAATTAAAAGGAATTACAATTTATATCAAAAATACCAAACTTTAATTTTATAAAAAAGGAATTACAAAGGATTTGCAAAAACTGGAACAAGGGCTTTACACATGTTGTAAGCTCATTAAATAGACTAACTAGGAACATTCTAGGACTACAAACCCTAATCTATGGAATTGCCCTAAATGCCCTTGAGTTCTTTGACGAAAATTGGGTCAAATGTTACCCATGTGATTTGCCAGCTTGGAATCTTCAATCTTTGACGTAGGATTCATCTTGGGGACCAAGTAGTTGCATCCAGTCGTTTATCTGGTCGGGGGTGGGGTTTTGTGTGAAAATGATGTAGCAGGGGAAGGCTGGGGAGGGGTCCACAAAGCATGTGAGTGTGGTGGGTGAGGTGGGAAAGGATGAGAGGGACGTAAATTGATGATCTGGACAGTTTAAGCTAAAAACCCCTTGATTTGGGTGTGATTGGATCTGGGGGTGTTCTAGGGTTTATGGGGTGATTAGCCAGTGTTTAATCTGGTTTGGGTGTAATTTGTTTTTAAATTTAGTGTTTAGGAGGGAAGGTGTGGGATTAGTTGAATTAGTTGACTTGGGTTTGACCAAGTTTAAAAACTAAACCGGGTATAGGGTATTGGGTAGGGTCGGGCAAAAGGGTTTAGTGGGTGGGTTTGATGAGGTGTCACTGGCTGGTTGGTTGTGGGAGTTTGGTGGTTGGGCAGAAATAGTCCCCAAGGTTTCAACATTCTTTCACTTTGTATTTAATTACCATCAGCGCCCATTTAGCCTTTGTCAACTTTTGACAACTTGTCAAAAGTGGCACAATCAATTCCATAACTTTTCCAAAGGGTATTTAATGTATATTCATGATTTTCCAAGGACTGATCTTGTACAATCTTCAAACATTAAGGACCATACTTGTACAATTGATAAATGGAGGGTCAATTGTGACAAGTTCTTCAAAGATGAGGGACTAATTTTGCCAATCTTCAATTCTTCAAGGGTATTTTTGCAAAATTCCAACTTGGGCCCGGTTCATTGTGCGACTTCGTTTCCCGTGTTAGTTTTTGATTGATTCTTGTGTTCTTTTGCCATTTCCTCAATATCCGTACCTAAAAATACACAAGTAACAAACACGAGCATATATTTGGCATATTTTATGATATTTTATGCAATTAAAGGCCGATTTGGACGATGAGACCATGTATAAAAGCAGTCTCATCACTCCCTCATACTAAACCATTGCCGTGCCCTCACGCAATGCTAGAATAAAGTATCAAAGCATCTCCAAAATTTAATTTTATTCACTTTATTGAAATGGAAACTAGCTACACACTATGATTACTACTACTACTTGTGTTATAGACATAATGTATGATTTTCATCGCAAAATGGGACGTTTAGGTTCATAGAATAAGAACACGTGAATGCTTCGTTAGAAATAATTTCATCGTCCTCGATTTTCACTCTAATTCCATGCCAAGCGTGCAACGAGATCATTGTCATTATAAGTTAGTAATGCTAACACTACTCATATGCCCTAATCACGTACTTATTCTCCCATTATTCCTAATTTGTATCTCTTATATTTTATTATGTCTTTAATGATCACGAGGATACATCATTGACTTATGCGATAATAGAGATTTAGGTCTAAAAATAGAGTCCTAACGGTGTAACTAAGACCATCAAATCAATAACCCCTCCTAATAGACGACGATGTTAAAAAATTAAGTTGACAAGAAGAATCGATAAACACGGTTTTATAACGGTTTTGAACATGAGACTTATTACCAAGACTTTTATACGCCCCCTAATGGAAGGACCTTATTATCTTTGGTTTACCTCCATCTTTTATTCAACTTCGCCATGAAGCTTTTATTATGACTTCGGTCTTGCCTTGCCTTTTATTATCCGCCTCATCGGTGGTTTTATTAGCCAAAGACGTATATCCTCACGCTAAAGCGAATTTTGGATCTTTTAAAGCTTCGAAGATTAAGGCTTGATTCACTTTCAATTTTGCATAGATTTTAGGCCTTGTGGGGCTTCAAATTGTTTGCTTGATTTAGGTGAGCACTTGAAATCTTATTATTAGGTGAAGCTTTCGATTATTCGGGTTGCCAATACTTCAAAACCGTGACGCTGGCGATACCTTAATGTCTTCCCAATTTAATTACACGGAAGCTACTAGAAAAGACTAGAAACCCAACAATCAAAACTAAACCGCTAAATCAATATTTATTAAGCAAAAAATATTTACAAGCGAAGGGAGAATAAGCAAACAACGAGAACACATGAGTTTTTGAAAGAATACGAGTACTCTACGTTTAGCATAGTAACTTATAATTAACTCTATCATTTCTCGTCCTCATTTAAGAGACTTAGCCTAATGTGTAGTTAAGGAATCAAAGCTAAGTGCTCAACACGCACGGTCGAGTCAAAAATTACTCTTATTCTCGCCATCGGAAAATCTACATTCGTGTCTTCAAACACTTATGAAACATGAGAAAAATTTTAAAATTTGGCCATTTTTAGCCTTATTTTGCAAGAAAATGATAACAAAACGATAAACTTTGGAAAGCGTGAAGGTTTGGCAAGGCAAGTATCTATTCACCCCCCCATACTAAATTTAAACATTGTCCTCAATGTTTCGAGTCTAGGGGTACAAACGCCCCCATACTAGAGACGTAGTCGAATGCCTAATCTAGCATGGAAAGGGTGTAACCATTAAGTAATAGCCGTTTATGAAGTGTGATAAAAACCTAAGGTTAGAACATAAAAGGATATATCATATGGATATTGGGAAAGGCCTCCAAAGCAAACGATCGAGTGCTCCCATGAAACGAACACGAGAGGCTCCAATCGTGAAGATGATGATCTAAAAGACACAATGCACAAACAACCACGGAACAAAGGTTGGAAGGGCACAAATCCCCTCACATTACACTAATTAGAAAGCAATAATATGTACATGGATAAGCATGGGTCTCCCCCACGAGGCACCTTGTTTTTGATAACCGAGTCAAAAGCTCGACTCGAATCCCCATAAATGTGATCATATAGGGATAATCATGGTTTGGTCAATTTTTGGTGGGGCTTACATGATAAACAAGGCCCAAAAGCACGTGGAGTACTTTTAAAAATCCGATAAACGTATACCAGGGTCAAAGATAGCGTCCTCGTTTTCGGATGAAAGACGAGATAACACAACTCCAACACAAATCCCAATGGGATAGAAGAAAATAGGAGAGAAGAAATAGAAGGGTGGGACAATGGGTAAGGCAAAACATTGAGCTACTCGAGGTAGACTCGCACCAATCAAATGAAAAGATTTTCCATTTATTGCATCGGTGGAAGACCGAGATTTCCCTATATAAGCAATTCCAGGATCAAATATCTCGTCCTCGGTGGAGAAAGGGGAGGGAACATAAGGGGCTTCCCCCACACTAGGTCCACACAAAGCATCGTCAAAAGGAGAAGACGAGCTTGTAGTACTCAAGACACGCGGTGATGACGGAGTTAGAGTTGTAGAAAAATCTTTTAAATTAGATTCAAAATCTTTTCCTTTTTCATCTTTAACGCTCTCCTTGTGAAAACCCGATTTGATTATGTCAAAAATATTTGGTGTATCTAAAATAATGTTAGTCACACTAAAAATTCTCACATTTTGAAATCTTTTTGGCTTAGGTGGTGGCAAGTTTTCAAATCTTTTGTCAACAAAGAAAACCTCCCCATCGGGATCAACGTATTCATCATCCGAAGAATCACTCGAGATTGGAATCATAGGCTTAACACTCTTAACCTCCATCGGCGGAGGGGACGGAACTTCATTTTTCTCAACAACTCCTAAAACTCTATTTGAAATCTTTTGACAAATGTTTTTGGTGGAATCGACATTGTACAAAGATGTGATTGAATAAACATGAGAAAGAGTGGAGTTTTGGGTTGCATTAATGACGAGTTCTTCCTCATTGAAACGAAGAGTTATTTTTCTTGCATGCACATCGATAAGTGCTCTCGAGGTATCCAAAAAAGATCGACCTAAAATTAACGGAACTTTAGGATCGATGGGAATATCAACAACAATGAAGTCCACGGGATAATAGAATTTCCCAACTTTCACAAAGACGTCCTCGGCAACTCCACAAGCTAGAATCATAGAATGATCGGCCATTTCGATTGACATTCTTGAAGGAGTGAGATTTGGAAGATTGAGCGATTTAAAAATCTCGAGAGGCATCAAATTAATACTAGCACCAAGATCGGCCAAGGCGTAGCATTCTTCCATGTCTTGGATAGCACATGGGATTAAAAACTTTCCAGGATCACCGACTTTTTGAGTTATGCGGCTTAGAAAAACCGATGAACAACTAGACGATTTTTGCAATTTTTCTTTGTTATTCAACATACTTTTGAAGTTCGCGGCAAATCGAGGCATCATGACTAAGGCGTCGGCAAAACTTATATTAAAATGTAAGTCACGAAACATTTTCATAAAAAGTTCAAATTGGTAATTATTTCGTTCTTGTGCCTTTTCCTTGTTTCGTCTTGATGGGTAGGGTAAAGGTGGTGTGGGTTGGGGCAAATTAGGCATAGGCATCGGCCTTGGAATCTCGGGTTCCATGATGGGTATTGGTTCAACCGTAGGTGTGGTTTGAGCGGTACTTCGTGGGCTTGTAATGTGCTCCTTTTCAACCACAACCTCGGATTCTTTCTCTTTTTCCTTCTCCATAGAAGTACTTGGATGAGAAATGGGTTCTTTGAAAGTTTTACCACTACGAGTGGTAATAACCTTCAATTCTCCTTTCGGGTTCACGATGGTATCACTAGGAAGACCACCCGAAGAAGAGGGCTTACACATGATAGCTTCAAACATTTTAGCCATACGGTCTTCAAACTTAGATTGCCTAGCATCCGCTTTTAACAACTCTTGCTTAATCTCATGTTGTCCTTGCTCCATTTTTTGTTGATTTTGTTGGAGTCGTGTGACATTTCCTTCCATTTTATTAGCATGAGTTTTAAGTTCATTAGCAAGTTCGGTTTTAAGCTCGTTTTTCAACTCGGACCTTAAGCTAATCATCTCACGTTGCATGTTGTCAAACTTAGCATCATTAGCCTTAGCATAATCTAAAAATTCTCCTTGCAAATTTTTAGTGTGAGCATTTTGAAAACCTTGAGTAGGAGTTTGAAAATCACGGTTTTGGTTTTGGTTTGAAATTTGCCCATTACCACTTTGGTAATTACCCTTGTTATAATTCCTTTGATTTCCTTGGTAATTTCCACCTTGGTTGTTGTTGTTGCGATAATTATTAGCATTTTGATTGGGTGGAGCTTGATTTTGGCGGGAACCTTGACCGATTTGGTTATAAGTTCCCGTGGCTACATAAGCATTCGAAGTGTTACCATCCGCGGTAATGCACTCGGAAAGATCATGAGCTCCCCCACACGACAAACAACTTTTAGAAACCGCTTTAACCGAAGCGGAATTGGAAGCTTCTTGAGCCTTCCAATGGGATATAAGGTTAGCAAATCTATCGAAAAACCGATTCTCCTCATTTGCTTCATCTTGCAAGGCATTAATGGAACGAGATGATGACGAGCCCAAATTGGCAACACTCGGTGTGTGACGAGGGCTATAAACCTTAGACCTATTCTCGACTATGACCAAAGCTTCTTCAACCGTTTTACACAAAAAATTACCACCCGCGGCGGCATTTAAATAATCTCTTTCATGATCGTTAAGTCCATTGTAAAACGTGTCGATTTGGTGTAAATCGGAAAAACCATGATGAGGACATTCATGTAACATCTCCTTAAACCTATTCCAAGCCGTAGAAAAACTTTCATTTGATTCTTGTGAAAATTTAGAAATCTCATTCTTCAAATGCGTAGTCTTAGAGGGCGGAAAAAATTGGTTCACGAACTTCGAAACGAGATCCTTCCACGTCAATATAGAATTGGGTGGCTCTTTCTCTAACCAAATTTTAGCGGGCCCCGCTAAGGAATACGGAAATAACATCATCTTAATCGAGTCATTCGAGACATCCTTGAATTTGCACGTGGCGGTAAGACGATTAAATTGGCGGATATGGTTGTGGGTATTGTCCTTCTAATCACCACGGAATTTGTTGTTTTGGATCATCGACAACAAACCCGTTTTAACTTCAAAATTCTCCGCAAGGATTGCGGGAATCACAATAGCTTCTCCATAACCCTCGGTGGGTGCTTGAAGTAACTCCATCATAGTTCGATTCGCCATGGTTGGTTCTTCTCGTACAATGGGTTCGTCAATAGGAGACTCCTCACTAGAATGAGTGAGTGATTTGTTTCTTCGTTTACGAGCACGTCTAGCTTTAGAGCGAGTTTGCATAAACGTCACGTACAACGAGAAGGCGAGCAAAGAAGATTCTTTTTGGTCTTTTGTGTTTTTCAATTTTTTTTTGTGGTTTTTGATTGTATTAACTTTTTTGGGAATTGGTGAATGTATTAAGTAGACAATGAGTCCACAAATCTCCTCACTAATCAAATCTCTTGATTAAAAAGGCCTCAAGGAATGAAAACGATCACGTGGAGTGAACGCCTTCGATGACTTTAGAACGATGGTGGAACACCAAATCGTTCAAGAGGGTTTAATCAAATGGAAACCAAGAAAATATATATGATATGTAATAATACTTTGGGCGGCAAAACCCTCGATTCACTCTCAAAATCAAATACGCACAAGCAAGCTGAGGAAACGAGGCGGCGCGAAGCACTTAAGAGTCTTTTTCCTTTAGGTCGTGAAATACAACCGCCTTATACCCACCTTATAGTTTGTATTATCAAGATTAAGCTTCACGAAAGTATTTATCTATTTTTGCCTTGTTTTCTTTGGTTTGAGATTCGAATACAATGATCGAGTGATGAAATCCCGAATCAAGGTTGTGATTGCTCACGTATTTGGAGTACTTGTGTATTTATTGTTCTACGTATACTATATAGTAATAATATTCACACAAAAACCGAAAAACGATAATACGTATTAATAGAGTGCTATTAATACAAATACTATTATGGCTAGTATAAAAAAAACAACAATTGATTCAATCAAAACACAACACGCCTCCCCGGCAGCGGCGCCAAAATTGATTGTAATAATTTCGTATATACTTTATTTTAGGAAAAACAAAGCAACACAAAACGTGGTAAGTATTAACGAGCGGTTTAGGAAAACCACAAGTTATGACCCTTAATGGGGATCGTTCTCTCGAGGAGGCACGTGTGTTGTGTAATGAATGATTGATTTATGTTTTTGATTATTAATGAGAAGAGAAGAAGAGAAAATGACGAAGACGAAAAAATAGAAAAATAAGGCAAAAACACTACTAGAAAGTTACGACGAAGAACGTAAATAATGCAAAATTTAAAATTTTAACCTAAAAATTCCTAAAAATTACTAAAAATCCACAATAAAATTCTAAGAGTTTACAAAAAATCCAAACTTGCTAAAACCTTTTAATTAATTTAATAATGACTTTTTAATGCTAATTAAAGCCCTAAAAATCACTTTTAAATATTAAAAAGCCCTAAACAAGATTTTATAGTTTGTAAACCTCAAAAACAACCTAATTAAGCTAAAAACTATTTTTAAAAATTTTAAAACCAATTTAAACTATTTTTAAACTCCTAAAAACTATTAAAATCTATTAAATCTTAAATTAATTCTAAATATTAAATGAAAAGCCTAAAAATTATTCTACAAATGGGAAAAGTCCTAATTAATGATAAAGAACCTAGGAAAAATGAAAAAGAAATAAAAATAAAACTTTGACTTTTTATGATTAAAATAATAATAAAATAATCTAAAAAATTAAAAGTTCTCAAATAAATTCTAAAAAATTCTCAAAAATCCTAAATATTCTAACTAAGAAGAAAATGTAAATTAGAGCTCCTAAAACCTTTTTTATAATTTTATATTAATTTTTAAAGTTGTCTAAAAACCCTAAAATTAAATAAAATCAAAAATTAAAGTTTTTGAAAACTTTTTTATATGTAAACCTCAAAAATACAACTTAAAACCTAAAAACTATTTTTTTGTATTTTTTAATTACTGTTTAATATTTTTTATTGACTTTCTAAAAATAAAACTAAAAATAATCCTAGAAATTAATTAAATAATAGGAAAAATAAAATTTTTAAATAGAAAAATCTAAAAACCTAATCAAAACCTAGGAAAAATGGAATAAGTCCAAAATACTTAACAAATAAGCTGAAAATAAACAAATAAGCCACGGCTTATTTAAATAAGCCCAACTCAAAAACGTGTTAAATATAATTCAAAACCAATCCTATCAGTCAAAGTCCCTAGGGCGCAGATGGTTAGCACGTTGTGTTGTGAGAGGAGTGGCGCAGGTTCGAGTCCTGGCCACGTCCTTTTTGATGTTTATATTTTTTTTTTAAAAAAAAAAATTTAAAAAACTTGATTCCAGTAACTATTAACACATAAAAACTCAAACCAAATCAAAAACAAACAAAGATTAAGCAATATAATGACCAAAACGTGGCCAGGTCTGCTTGTTCTTCTGATGAACAAGTGTGAGTTCACACTTGAGCACTTTTGGGCCAAAAGGACTTGGCTTTGTTTGTGTGATGTTGTATTCTTGGAACAAAGGCACCCCTTCACTCTTTCTGAGTGAAGGGAGTCACAACAAGCAAAAATCAAACACCTAGCAAGCAAATCAAATCAGAATAGCACAAGCATGACAAAATCAAGTTGCTGTGACAATCCTAGGGTCTGGTGGTATTAATACCCAAGTTACATGCAATTTGATGAGATTCTAAGTCCAATATTTTGCACACACAATCACCAAATGGCACTCAAGTAATCTGCAAACCTATAACACCCTAAGTCTTAACAAATTACAAGATCTAAGCACAAATCATAGCAAAAACAAGCAGAATAGTGGTTATGCAGAGTTATGCTTTACTTTTTCCTTTTTGTTACTCAACTTCTCTTCAAACCTTTACCAAACCAAGCATACAACTGGCAAACAACCTAAACAACCCTAATTAGCAACTCTTACACGTTTTATACTACACAATCTTTCACAAACTAGTTATAAAGCCTAAATCCAAACACCCCTTTAAAAATTTTAAACCAAGATTTTCAAAGCAACTCACTTTAAAACTCTATCAAACTGATTAAAAACAGGTCTAGCATGCATATATCATCCCTATGACTGAAATCCAACAGCTTAAACAAACATCCAACTCAAAACATGGAAATTCAAATAGATCACAACTTTCTGAAATTTTCAAAAAGGAAGAGAATTTTTTTACCTAAGAGCCCTACATCCAGGGCTCTTTGTGGTTGCAATACCACCTCCTTATACACTGGGGTGTATGCAGAACTGAATCAACAACAAATCAACAAAAACCTGCAAATCAAGAACAACACAAGAAAAACACTTTTCTGATGTTCTGAAAACTTCCTTAAAAACTTTGAAACAATGAACCAAGAAACTTTAACCACGTTTTGAAAACAACTTATAAACCAGAAATCATGGGATGTTAATCCACTTTCACTTCATAACAACCTATGATTTCTTAAATTCATAAAATTCTTTCAAAACCTTTTTGAAAAACTCAAACACTCAAAGTGTTAAACAAATAAGATGGAACTCAGTTATAGCAATCCAAACACACAAACTTTTTATAATTAATTAAAAGGAATTACAATTTATATCAAAAATACCAAACTTTAATTTTATAAAAAAGGAATTACAAAGGATTTGCAAAAACTGGAACAAGGGCTTTACACATGTTGTAAGCTCATTAAATAGACTAACTAGGAACATTCTAGGACTACAAACCCTAATCTATGGAATTGCCCTAAATGCCCTTGAGTTCTTTGACGAAAATTGGGTCAAATGTTACCCATGTGATTTTCCAGCTTGGAATCTTCAATCTTTGACGTAGGATTCATCTTGGGGACCAAGTAGTTGCATCCAGTCGTTTATCTGGTCGGGGGTGGGGTTTTGTGTGAAAATGATGTAGCAGGGGAAGGCTGGGGAGGGGTCCACAAAGCATGTGAGTGTGTTGGGTGAGGTGGGAAAGGATGAGAGGGACGTAAATTGATGATCTGGACAGTTTAAGCTAAAAACCCCTTGATTTGGGTGTGATTGGATCTGGGGGTGTTCTAGGGTTTATGGGGTGATTAGCCAGTGTTTAATCTGGTTTGGGTGTAATTTTTTTTAAATTTAGTGTTTAGGAGGGAAGGTGTGGGATTAGTTGAATTAGTTGACTTGGGTTTGACCAAGTTTAAAAACTAAACCGGGTATAGGGTATGTGGTAGGGTCGGGCAAAAGGGTTTAGTGGGTGGGTTTGATGAGGTGTCACTGGCTGGTTGGTTGTGGGAGTTTGGTGGTTGGGCAGAAATAGTCCCCAAGGTTTCAACATTCTTTCACTTTGTATTTAATTCCCATCAGCGCCCATTTAGCCTTTGTCAACTTTTGACAACTTGTCAAAAGTGGCACAATCAATTCCATAACTTTTCCAAAGGGTATTTAATGTATATTCATGATTTTCCAAGGACTGATCTTGTACAATCTTCAAACATTAAGGACCATACTTGTACAATTGATAAATGGAGGGTCAATTGTGACAAGTTCTTCAAAGATGAGGGACTAATTTTGCCAATCTTCAATTCTTCAAGGGTATTTTTGCAAAATTCCAACTTGGGCCCGGTTCATTGTGCGACTTCGTTTCCCGTGTTCGTTTTTGATTGATTCTTGTGTTCTTTTGCCATTTCCTCAATATCCGTACCTAAAAATACACAAGTAACAAACACGAGCATATATTTGGCATATTTTATGATATTTTATGCAATTAAAGGCCGATTTGGACGATGAGACCATGTATAAAAGCAGTCTCATCATGATTCAAATCCGCCTCCAAGGAAAGAATCCTTTCCTGGTACCTGTGCATGAGATCAAGCAAAGAAGTCAGTGTAGTAGGCTCCTCCGCTTTCCCACCAAGAGGACTTGGGTCTGGGAAGGCTTATTTGGAACTAGAAGCAATAAAGGGGTCATCATTACTAGCACGAGAACCAGAGGGCTTATCAGAAGAGTGTGGGACAAGACTAGGAGGGGGAGTATCCACAAATGGAGACTAATGTGGCATAGAAGAGGGGGCAACCTTGGAAGTGGATGGCATTTCAACCACCACTTCCTCAACTAGCTCTTCCACAACCACATTAGGTGCACCACCAGCAGGATGTTCCTCCTCCATAGGATCATCACCTAATGGAAGTTCCCCCTCGGCTTCGACAGCCGGAGGAACAACATCAGGAGGACCTTGGGCAAGGCCCGGCATTGCATCAGTAAGGGGCCTCCAATCCCCTCTAAACCAATCAGCCATATTGTAGTAAACTTTAGCAGTAAGCTTGGGGGTCTCATACTCCTCCCTATCACGAGGTAAACACACAAGTATCTGTTGCAAAAACCTAGGATACATAAAAAATTTCTTCCTAGAACCAGTACTAGTCAGATTGCTAACCATCCCATCAAACAAATAGCGAGAAAAATTAAACACCCTATCCTATGCTATGCAGATCAGACCAGTAGCCAAAGGAGTGGGAAAGGCATCCTAACTCCCAGACTTGGGGCTTAAGCAGTGAATCAAAAAGTGCACTAGAAGCTTCCACTGAGGGGAAAACCTATTCTTTTGGAAGTTAAACTTCTCCCCATGGTTATACCCAATAGCAGCCATCCCCTCTAAAACCTCAACATTAGGGATGGAAACAACACCACCTTCATCTTGAAGATGAAGGGAACTCCTAATTGAAGCTTCAGTAACCACAAGTGTAGCAGTATCCCAAAACTGGCGAATCACACTATCATAAACAATTGGGCAAACAGTAAAAGCATACCTGAGGTTAGAAGCCTCAATAAACTCTAGTATGTCTGTGAATTCACCACGTTTAGGACCATCTCCCAGATATGCTACCTTATTGTTAGCGGGTTGGTAGACCAAAGCAGCCATTGATGTGGATTAGAAGTGATGGAAGTTGATTTGTTTGGGTTTGAGAGAGTAGGAGCGTGTGTGTGTGTTATGATTGTGATGAATGAGTCAAGGGGGGTAATTGACCAAAAATAATGGTCTAGTAACTGTTCATTGACCCCTAATAATGTGGGTTACCCTTTCAAATTAGGCAGTTAATGCAAAGTAACCAGTTGCCCCTTATAACATTATTTGCAAATCCCAGTTTACCAAAGTTAAATAAGATGATATATAGCAGAATTAGCTTGCGTTTGACTAAAAGTCAAAACGCATAAGGGTCAACACTAGAAGCAGAATGTGGTCAACAGAAGTCAACGAAGTGAACAGTGACCCAAACCAAGACTAGAAGCCAACTATTACTTGATAAGGAAGGATGTTTATCCACTAGAAGCCAACCATAAATGACTATAAGCCAAACATTAATGAAGACAACCACCAGAAGTGAGCAAAATCCTCCAAAAGAAGTAACACACACCACAAGAACCCATTCAATCTGTTGTTAAAAACTACCAATATGTTAATCTGTGCAAGTAAATATGTACACTAAGCCTCCCCTTAGGCTTAGCCTCCCCTCAATCCTAGGTCTCAAGGATTGACCATCCCAATGTGAACCACCAAGTGGTTGAAACGAGGACCATCAAACGCTTTAGTCAACAGATCAGCAACATAATCATCCGTATGAACCTTAATAACCTGTATCAACTTCTTCTCATTCGCATCCCGGATAAAGTGGTGCCGAATTTCAATATGTTTTGTACGTTGATGAAAAATAGGATTCTTCACAATGCAGATAGTGCTTTGGTTGTCAATGAAAATTTTGGTGTTCATAAAGTTGAACCCAAAATCCAGCATCTGATTTTGGATCCACAAAACTTGTCCACAACAACTAGCAGCAGCTACGTATTCAACTTCTGTTGAAGAAGTAGCTACTATCATCTGTTTCTTGCATTGCCATGAAATAAGTCTTCGACCCAAAAACTGACAACCACCAGTAGTAGATTTTCTGTCATTATTAGCACCTGCATAGTCACTATCACTATATGCTTCAAGAACAAAAGGTGATTCTCTAGGATACCACAAGCCTAGCTTGGGTTGAGCCTTGATGTACTTGAAAATCTTCTTGACTGCATTCAAGTTAGAAACCGTTGGAGCCACCTGATGTCTAGAACAAGCACTTACTCCAAACATAATATCCGGACGTGATGCAGTCAAATACATGAGTGAGCCAATCATGGACCTGTACATGTGAACATTTACCGGAGGACCTGGCTCATTCTTGAGTTTGACTTTAGTAACTTCATAAGGTGTTGCTGCTAGTCTAAGAGGATCCATATCAAACTTCTGAAGGATCTCATGAACATACTTATCTTGACTTATGAAGATTCCATCCGACTGTTGCTTGACTTGAAGACCAAGGAAAAATGTAAGCTCTCCAATAGCACTCATCTGAAATTCGCCCTTCATCAGTTGTTCAAACTCATCACACCATTCCTTTTTAGTAGAACCAAAGATAATGTCGTCCACATAAACCTGAACAAGGATAATGTCCTTGGTATTCCGCTTAAGAAATAGTGTTTTGTCAATTGTGCCTCTTCTATAGCCATGTTTCAACAAGAAAGTGGAAAGACGCTCATACCAAGCTCTAGGAGCCTGATGAAGTCCATAGAGAGCTTTGACCACCTTGTAAACTTTCTTGGGATGAAGTGGATCTACAAAGCCATTAGGTTGAGTGACATAAACTTCCTCGTCAATCTTGCCATAGAGAAATGCACTCTTGACATCCATTTGAAAAACTGTAAAGCCCACATAAGAAGCAAAAGCCAAAAACAGACGAATGGCCTCAATCCTAGCAACAGGAGCAAAAACTTCAGTGTAGTCAATGCCTTCAAGTTGTGTATGACCCTGTGCAACCAACCTCGCCTTATTTCTCACCACAATACCCCTTGCATCTTTCTTGTTTTTGAGAATCCATTTGGTACCAATTGTTGTCTTTCCATCCGGCAAGTCAACTAGGATCCAAACATTCTGAAACAAGAATTGTTGCATTTCCTCCTGCATAGCCTCCACCCAACTTTGATGCTCAAGAGCATGAAAGACTAATCTAGGTTCCACCTGTGAAAGAAAAAAAGCAAATAAACAATGTTGAAAGTCCGTATGATTATTACGCTTTTGATCCTCAATATAGCTCACAAGAGCATGATGATTAGACGTGGCCTTCTTATGCATTCTGCGAGTCTTGACAGTAGAACCAGGATTTCCAATGATTTGAGTAGTAGGATGGTCTTTGTGTAACCGCAACACTAGATTGGAAGCTACTTCCACTTCTGGTGCCAAGTTATTAAGATCCCCAACAAAGTCATCATCATATGAAGCAGAGTTAAAAATGCCATCTATTGGTTGCTTATGAATATCATCCAGCTTGGTAGAAGACTTCTTTTGATAGTTCCCCATGTCAGAAGGACTTGAGAATCTAGTATGGGAAGTGGAATCACTAGCCGGACTACCAATAGGTGTTGAACTAGTACTAGGAGTAACAGTTGGAGTACTAGGAGCAGCTTTGTCAGCAGTCGTATTCAAAGGAAACTCAAAGCCACCTTGAGCAGATGCTGTAGTAGCTTCTTGTTGTTGTTTGAGTAATGTGTCAAGAGCTACTTGTGAATCCAATATATCAGATGGATTTGCATCACTAGGAGGAGTAGGAGAGACTGTGGTGGAATAGGATAGAACAACAAAAATGTGACAATCTAACATATTCAGGTAGAGAATTATTTTCTCGTATAATATTTTGAAACTTATTTTTGTGTTGGTTGATGAATTCACAATTTACGGATTTAAATTTGGGCTTACGTGCATAATTTAGCGTCCTTTACGATTAAACCGGAAACCTTAGGATTACGTATTTACGTTTTTGAACTCCGTTTTTGATGAGACAATTTTTATTGGATTCGTTTTGTGTCGTTGATTCATAATTTATAAAAATATTTTTCGTAAAACGACCCGAGGGCACGCGAATCGAGGAAACTAGATTCGAGGAGTACCCGTAAATTAGTGGGATGGGAAAAAATAATTTATCCCACCCCACTATACATCGGACGGCCCAAACATGACACCACATCAAAGATGTGGCATCATGTAAATATTTAGCTTACAAGTGTAAGCTTAGCTTAACACTTAAGCTTGTTTTTACCCACCAAACTAACAAAAACAACTAGCTTCTCATTTACCACCATTCACTCATGCAAAAACAACTCAAACTCTCTCAACTCCATCCCCATTGCCGTCCCATATTCAAGAACAAACACCACCATTGATCTTTTCTAGCCACAAGATACTTGTTATCTAGCTATATTATGGAGTTACCTTGAAGCCTTGATTGATTGGTGGCCATATTAACAACAAAGAAGGTGATTTTCTTGTGTCCTAGGGCTAATTTCTCAACAAACAATCTTGGTGGTTGTTGATCTTTGAGATATATTTGGTGTTCATCAAGTTATTGTCATTCAAAAACAAGATATAATCTTGGTTGGTAAAGAAGATCATCCTTTCCATTTCTCTTGTTATTTTTGTAAAGATCAAATGTATTTTCTTTCTTATTGTATATGTATATGATGAATATATGATGATAAAAATGTTGTCTGGGGATCAAGTGTTGATAAATATGATTAAAAAGATGAAAAACCATAAGAAACAAGGCTAAAATCTTGCTTAAATTGTTGGCTGTCTGAAAACATTAAGTAACCAAGTTATAAACTGATAAAATTGCATGGTGGAATACATTTACAGTAAGTGTTTGATGTCATACACATGTGAGAGTTGGCCATGCAATGGAATCATCAAAATGAGTGAGATATGATCAAAACAAGATTAGTGTGCCAATCTAAATAGTCTATTTTGTAGGGACTGTTAAGGATAGTTATACATGGAATGAGCAGTAGCTATAACTAACTTATTTGTAGCACATAATATGAAGTGTATTCCATCCAAAAATGAGCTTCTATCTCCTTATAGAACTCAAGATATGATAAAAATGGTGAAGATGAAACTGAAAATCAGATTTTGAGAAATTAATGTTTAATAGTATTATATAAGCACTCAAACTAATATACTATAAAATGTGAATTAAAACCCACTAACTTATAAATTTCATTTATATAAATATGTATGAGGTTAAATAAATGGACACTTTATAAAAATGGTAGTTGAATAAGATTTATAAGTTATAAAAACTATAAACGTGATTTTAACGACTTTTTCGGCTATTACCGTAAAATTAACGTTTTTCGCCAATTAAAACTTAGACGATCAAACCCGTCTAATGTAAAGTTTTTAAAAGTCATATACTGATATATAAGTACCTAATACAAGTAAAAACCGATAAAACTCGAACTATAGGACATATAGACATTAACGAGCTAAGTTAGCATATTTGGACTAATAATTTAACTAAATAAGTTAAACACTTATAAAAATTACTTATTGGGCTTAACCCATTTGGGCCCAACATGTAAAGTATAAATACTGATAATACAAGTATAAAATGGATTAATACAAGTTAAAGAACTTATAATAAGCTCATTGGACTTAAAACATGTAAATAAGTAAAACTAGTAAACTAGTAAAAAGTTACAAATACATAAACACTAAAATGAGAAAATAAGAATATATAAACCCACTTGATCATCATCATATGTACAAAATCATCATATGTATATTTGTTATTTTGATAAAGTCATTGGACAAAAGTCTAAGACCGATTATTATTTATATAGGTTTCCGTGACCGAAGCACGCCCGTAGCCGATAATCCGCCTTTCATTATCAACGTGAGTTCATAGCCTCGCACTCTTTTAAATGTTTTATAAATTGATTTGTAAACCCGCGAGGGAGATAACATGCTAGTTTTTGATAAAAATAGAACACAAGTAGTCCCGATGGTATGCTTAATGATATGGACCCGAATGATGCTATGACCCTATAAACGAGATAAAAAGGATTATTAGTAGTTAGGTTATATCACTTAAAGTCCCATTAGCATGAATTGTGAACTACCGGGATTTGGTAGACGCTTATGCATATGATAGTACTATTTGGGGACAATCACCCCAGTTCGCGCCTTGACGGTTGATCCCCGTCGTAGCACATTGATTGGTAAGCGAATTTATGTATGAGAAGATTACATAGCGTGATTTTTGTGACGACATGCTAACTTAGATGGGCAAATTGTTTGTCGGGTTCGCGGCCCGTTGTTTTCATAGTAACGTAACAATGTAATGCGGCTAATAATAATCCTATATACAATACAATAACGATGCAAATAACGATGATAATATTACCTATTATGGTAATATTAAGGCTACGGTCTCATGGACGGTTTAAGATGTATGCTTGATTTATATATATTGCCTGACTAGCAATACGAGGACTACTTTTGATATTATACTTGTGTTCTGATTTTAACGATTGTTTTATATAACGTTTTTATTAAACTCTATGAATTCACTCGGCATTCGCTGATATGATTTTTGCATGTTTTTATCTCAGGTGCTTGAAGGTAATCCGGATGGAGATCGACTTTGATGGCCCACATAATATTAAAAATGTTCATTCGATCTATGTTTTGTAAACTTAATGACCTGTATAATTTGGGACCTGTTGTACACTTTAAAACTTTTTATCGAATGAATGTATGTTGAACCTTGTACAACCATTTTTATTTGTTGTCTTTGATTGGAGTTATTGTGTTATCCTGTAACACTCTAAAAGACCCTTCCGTTGTACCGATACGAAAATTGAGAGTGTTACAGTTTGGTATCAGAACTCTCGTTATAGAGAACAAAAGATTTTAAAAACTAAGGTTTTGAACAAAACTTTTCAAAATCTTTTAACTATGAACATTTGAGAAAATATTTGAAAAATCTTTTGACTATAACGATGCCAGAGATCTCCGACGTTACCAACAAGCCCTATTGAGAAGATATATATTTTGATATATATAATTCAATTTATATATATGTATATATCGTGGTTTCAGTATGTAATTGTTTAAATAGTATGTTATCCTAATACGAGATATATATAAATGCAGATTGTCATGGCTGACCCCAATATTCCTGTAGAGAACCATGCTATTCCCGAACCTAATGTAGACGATGATCCTTATTTAGACTTAGTAGATTATGATATAGATGATGAGGAGGAACCATTTGAGGATCCCGAGCCTGAGATAGGACTAGGAGATCAGATTGCCCCTTAGGTTGATATGGTAGAAAATGAGATTGATAATGTTGATATTGAGAATGATGATGAGATTGGGTTAGATAATTTAGATGATAAGATTGACGACGAGGATGTCGAGGAGGATGTAGGTATAGACGATGAGGTTGATGATGATGAGGAAGCTGAGCTTATTTATCGTTATGATGTTCCAGAGGGCGAGCCTTTACCCCCACCAGTTGATTTGTCTGATTCTGAGGTTGAGCTACCTAGGGATGAAATGTCTGAATCGTCTGAATCTGATTCTGAATTAGAGGAGGATGAGGATGACAATGCACCTGACGGTACTGATGGTATTGCTACTCGTAGACGTGTGATAGGAGAGTCGTCTAGTACTCGAGAGGCTACTCATATTGATGGTCTTGCACCATGGGCCTTGAGACGTGATCTAGATGCTTCCCGTGTTAAGAGTAGTATGACAGAGATTGGATTAGGTGTTGTTCAGACTCATGCTGCTTATTTGGAGTCGAAGACTAAGGTTGGTGAGAAAGAGCGGGAATTTCTTAGTTTGGATTTGACTGATGTAGAGCGTGGTTTGAATGAGGCTTTTAGTAGGTTATCTGTGTTAGAAAGTGGTGAGTTTGCTGCTATGAAGAAAAAGGTGAATTCTATGGAGATTCAGTTGAATGTAGCTCGTGCGATACGTGAGAAAGCTGAAAAGGAGTTGAATATATCCGTGGGTTGGAATAGTAGATTTTATGCTGACATGGTTGAAAGAGGAGTGATCCGTAAGCGCCCAGCTGAAGATGTGTCTAGTGATCGTCCGACAAAGATACAGAAGACGATGGATGATGGACTATCTGGCGGTTCTCAGTAGACCAGTCTGTGTTTAGTAGTGACCTTTGTATCTTTTGTACTTTTTTAGCTTTGACTGAACCGACTTGTTAGTAGTAGACTTGGCACGAATTTTGAGTATATATATAGTGCTAGAACTTTGATATGGGATGTAACTAAGACAACGCTTTTGTTTCAAATTGAATGAAATATGTATCTTGTCTTGAATTCCATATTTTGCCTTATTTGTATCTTGATTATGAATTCAATCCATATTATATGAATCCTTTGTTGGGTGAATGCTTAATACTTTGAAATTGTGAAATTATAGAACTATGCCGCCCAAGAAAGCTGTGACCGAGGATGATGTACGTAGGATTATTACAGATCAAGTTACCACATCTATGACTAAATTTATGGCAAATGCTAGAAATGAAGCTGGCGGTAGTGGAGTTGGCGGTAGTGGAGCTGGCGGTAGTGGAGCTAGCGGTAGTGGAGCTGGCGGTAGTGGAATTGGCGGTACTAATGTGAATGTGAATGCTAATGCTGGAGGAAATGTAGGAGGACTTGGAACTAATGCACCTGAAGTTGGTGGCTGTACTAATGTGACGTTCATGAAGTGTGAACCTCTACCTTTTAATGGAACTGAAGGTGCTGTAGGATTAAGCCAGTGGATTGAGAAGATTGAGTCGGTGTTTCGGATTAGTAAGTGTAAGGAGGAAGATAAGGTGACTTTTGCTATGGCTACTCTTAAAGGTCGTGCGTTGACTTGGTGGAACGGGAGAATTGCTTTCATGGGTATTGATGCTGCTAATGCTACTCCTTGGGCTGAAATTAAGAAGTGGATGACTTTGGAATTTTTTCCCCGTAGTGTGATCATTAGGTTAGAACAAGAGTTGATTCATCTGAGAATGAAAGGTGTGGACATTGATAGTTACACAAACCGATTCCATGAGTTGGCCTTGCTATGTCCTCGATTGGTTGAACCCGAAGAGATCCGAATTGAACAATATATTAAAGGGTTGACCAAGAATATCCAGGGGGACGTGACATCATCTAAACCACTGACCATTGATGATGCTGTTCGAATGGCTTACCAACTCATTGGACAGATAATTCAGGATAGGGAAGATGAAGCCCGTGTAGGTGAGAAAAGAAAGGGTGACGGTGATCGTGTAGATAGAGGTGATAATAGGAAGAATTTCAATCGCCGCCAGAACCAGAGAAAGGGGAATGCAAATGCTCTTACCAACAATACACCGCGCAACGATGATAGATGTCCTAAGTGTGGCAACAAGAGGCATGCTGGCGACTGCTGGAAGTGCCGAAATTGCGGAAAGCTTGGACACAAGGTTGAAAGGTGTAAGAAGGGAACCATTTGCTTCAACTGTATATAGGAAGGTCATAGGAAATCGGAATGCCCCAAGTTGAAAGCGATTGTACCTGGAAGAAACCCCCAGGGTGGTGTCTATCAACTTGGAACAATTGAGGTGAAGAAAGAGGATCCGAATGTCGTTACCGGTACGTTTTTACTCAACAATCATTATGCTGTTGCTTTATTTGATTCGGGTGCTGATAGGAGCTTTGTATCCTCTAAATTTAGTGCCCTTATTGACATTGAACCTGTTGAGATAAATACCAGTTACGAGGTGGAATTGGCTAATGGTAAATTAGTGAAAACTAATAAGCTATTAGAAAGATGCTCTCTAAATCTCTTGAACTATTCCTTTCCGATTGATTTGATGTTGATAGAATTATGTAGTTTTGATATTATTATTGGTATGGATTGGTTGTCGTTGAATAATGCTACTATTTTATGTGGAGAGAAGAACGTTAAGATTCCTCTTAGGAATAGGACGTTAGTAATTGATGGTAATCGAGGTGAATCCCGTTTGAAAATAGTTTCATGTATTAAAGTCCAAAAGTACATCAAGAACGGTTGTGAGTTATTCTTAGCTCAAGTGACCGGGAATGAGTCTAGGGAAAAACGATTGGAAGATGTACCTATTATTTGTGAATTTCCTGAGGTAATTCCTAAAGATTTACCCAGACTTTCACCGATAAGGCAAGTAGAGTTTCGAATCGATTTAATTCCTGGTGCTGCACCGGTGGCACGTGCGCCTTACCGATTAGCCCCTTCTGAATTAAAGGAGTTATCCGAGCAACTTAAGGAGTTGTCTGATAAAGGTTTTATTCGACCGAGCTCGTCGCCTTGGGGAGCTCCAGTCTTGTTCGTTAAGAAGAAGGATGGATCTTTCCGTATGTGCATTGACTATAGGGAACTGAATAAGTTGACGATTAAAAATCGATATCCTTTACCTAGGATTGATGATTTGTTTGATCAACTACAAGGATCTAGTGTTTATTCTAAGATAGATTTGCGGTCAGGATATCACCAACTTCGCGTCCGTGAAGAAGATATTCCTATAACTGCATTTAGAACTCGTTATCGACACTATGAATTCCAAGTAATGCCATTTGGGTTAACTAACGCACCTGCGGTTTTCATAGATTTAATGAATCGAGTGTGCAAGCCCTACTTGGATAAATTTGTGATTGTGTTTATTGACGATATTCTAATCTATTCTAAGAATGAAGATGAACATTGAGAACATTTAAGGATTATTTTGAATTTGTTAAAGGATGAAAGGTTGTATGCTAAGTTTTCAAAATGTGATTTCTGGTTAGATTCTGTGCAATTTCTTGGTCATGTGATTAACAAAGATGGAATTCATGTTGATCCTGCAAAGGTTGAAGCCATTAAGAATTGGTCTACACCGACAACACCAACGGAAGTGCGACAGTTCTTAGGATTGGCTGGCTATTATAGGCGATTCATTAAAGAATTTTCTCTGATAGCTAAACCCTTGACTAAGCTTACCCAGAATAATAAACCTTTCGTTTGGGGAAGTGATGAAGATGGAGCATTTTAGACATTGAAGCAAAAATTATGTAGTGCGCGAATTTTATCATTACCCGACGGGAGTGAAGATTTTGTAGTGTATTGTGATGCATCTCTTAGAGGCTATGGAGCTGTTTTGATGCAGCGAGAGAAAGTGATAGCTTATGCTTCTAGGCAATTAAGGAAGAATGAGGAGAATTATACTACTCATGATCTTGAGTTATGAGTTGTAGTCTTTGCTCTTAGGTTGTGGAGACATTATCTGTATGGCACCAAGTGTACGGTATTCACCGATCACAAAAGCCAACAGTATATTCTCGATCAGAAGGAATTGAACATGAGGCAACGAAGATGGATAGAGTTGTTAAGTGATTATGATTGTGATATAAAATATCGCCCAGGAAAAGCCAATGTTGTTGCCGATGCGTTAAGTAGGAAAGATAGAGAGCCTATCGGGGTTGGTTCTCTAGTCTTGACCGTGCACAATAATTTTCCTGAGCAAATTAGAAATGCGCAAATAGAAGCTTGTAAGAAAGAAAACTTTGTTAATGACGGGTTCCGAGGAGAAGGAGATCCTTTAGAGGTTAGAGCTGATGGAGTGAAATGCTTAAGAGGTCGTATGTGGATACCTAAGTTTGGAGGCTTAAGAGACTTGATTATGTTAGAATCCCATAAATCTAAGTATTCCATTCATCCGGGATCTGATAAGATGTACCATGATTTGAAGAAGTTGTACTGGTGGCCGAATATGAAAGCTGACATAGCTATGTATGTTCTTCAATGCTTGACTTGTGCTAGAGTCAAAGCTGAACATCAAAAGCCATCAGGACCACTTCAACAGCTAAAGATTCCTGAATGGAAGTGGGAGCAAATTACGATGGACTTTATCACCAAGCTTCCTAGAACATCATCTGGAAACAACTCGATTTGGGTTATTGTCGACAGACTGACCAAATCAGCACACTTCATTCCGGTTAAAGAGCAGTTCTCACTGGAGAAGTTGACTCGTATATACCTTGAGAATGTTGTATGCAAGCATGGAGTGCCTGTATCGATCATTTCAGATCGAGATCCTAGATTCGCATCGAATTTTTGGAAATCTCTCCAAAGATCTTTGGGAACGAATCTCGACATGAGCACTGCTTATCACCCCCAGACTGATGGGCAGAGTGAAAGAACGATACAAACACTGGAAGATATGTTGAGAGCTTGTGTGTTAGACTTTGGTAAGAATTGGGATAAACATTTTCCGTTAGCAGAGTTTTCGTATAACAATAGTTACCATTCTAGTATTAAGGCTGCACCGTTTGAAGCTTTGTAAGGTAGGAAGTGTAGATCTCCTGTATGTTGGAGTGAAGTTGGGGATACCCATCTCACGGGACCGGAATTGATCCGGGAGACTACGGAGATGATAGTTCAGATTAAGAATAGGTTGTTGACTACTCGTAGTAGACAGAAAAGTTACGCGGATGTGCGGCGGAAACCGATGGAGTTTGAAGTGGGTGACCGAGTAATGTTGAAAGTATCGCCATGGAAAGGCGTTATAGATTTGGAAAACGAGGGAAATTGAATCCCCGTTATATTGGACCCTTTAAGATTTTATCTAGAGTAGGTCCGGTGGCTTACAAACTAGATTTACCCCCAGAACTTCATGGTGTTCACAACACATTCAATGTATCTAATCTGAAGAAATGTCTAGCAGTGAGTGATGAGAAAATTTCGTTGGATAAGGTTCGAATAGATGGGAAGTTGCATTTTATTGAAGAACCCGTAGAGGTTATGGATCGTGAGGTAAAGCAACTGAAACAAATTCGGATACCTATTGTCAAGATCGGATGGAATTCAAAGCATGGACCGGAATATACTTGGGAACGAGATGATGAAATGTGGAAGAAATATCCGCACCTCTTCGATTTCAATAAGAAACGGACATCAAAATGAAATGGATCACGAGGACGTTGATCCCTTTTAGGAGGAAAATCTGTGACAATCTAACATTTTCAGGTAGAGAATTATTTTCTCGTATAATATTTTGAAACTTATTTTTGTGTTGGTTGATGAACTCACAATTTACGGATTTAAATTTGGGCTTGTGCATAATTTAGCGTCCTTTACGATTAAACCGGAAATCTTAGGATTACGTATTTACGTTTTTGAACTCCGTTTTTGATGAGACAATTTTTATTGGATTTGTTTTGTGTCGTTGATTCATAATTTATAAAAACGTTTTTCGTAAAACGACCCGAGGGAACGCAAATCGATGAAACTAGAATCGAGGAGTACCCGTAAATTAGCGGGATGGGACAAAATAATTTATCCCACCCCACTATACATGGGACGGCCCAAACATGACACCACGTCAAAGATGTGGCATCATGTAAACATTTAGCTTACAAGTGTAAGCTTAGCTTAACACATAAGCTTGTTTTTACCCACCAAACTAACAAAAACAACTAGCTTCTCATTTACCACCATCCACTCATGCAAAAAAAACTCAAACTCTCTCAACTCCATCCCCATTTCCGTCCCATATTCAAGAACAAACACCACCATTGATCTTTTCTAGCCACAAGATACTTGTTATCTAGCTATATTATGGAGTTACCTTGAAGCCTTGATTGATTGGTGGAAATATTAACAACAAAGAAGGTGATTTTATTGTGTCCTAGGGCTAATTTCTCAACAAACATGTCGACGTATAGTCTGCCTTTGGCCCGACCCGACAGGCCCGCGGCCCACACATACCTAACTTTCCCTACAAGACACCCTAAGCCTATATAAACAGGGATAGGGGTCTCATTATCATCAGGTTCTCTCTCTTAACCACACCTCTTATACAATATATCGATCAATACTGACTTGACCGTCGGAGGTGGACCCCGGGGCTCCGGCCTCGGGTCCACGTCTAACCGGTTCTTTATTGTTTGTAGCATTACTCAGGATCCGAGAAGACGACGAACGGCCTAGGAGAGTCGTCAGACCGGCCTAGCCAAACTATGCTCCAACAAGTTGGCGCCATCAGTGGGACCCTGACTAAACTATGTTTCGTGGTCTCATATTCTCGAAAAGCAAAGATTCATGTCGAAAATCGGTAATACTAAAACCTTTTGTATCTTTGTTTTTACTATCCGTATGGTGAATTAATCTAAGTGATTTTCTAAGAAAAAAAGTAACGTGCATATCTCTGTTAGGTATGTATATCATATCAGACCAATATGTGCATGTGAATATGAATTCAAAATTTGTCAACCAAATATGTTCACGTGATCCGATTAG
Source organism: Glebionis coronaria (assembly GCA_025667525.1). Lineage (NCBI taxonomy): Eukaryota > Viridiplantae > Streptophyta > Magnoliopsida > Asterales > Asteraceae > Glebionis > Glebionis coronaria. The sequence continues at coordinate 253,894,391 of CM046878.1, forward strand.
TCTCTCATTAATGTCGTAAAAAGATATATCATGTATACCTTTTTGATGAAAAGATTTTACTAATGTTTTTTTTATACAAAAATATATTATATATATTAATATTTATCTTTTATAAAAAAAAGATATTACAAATATATCTTTTATAAAAAGATGATTTTATCCGGATGATATATTGGTGAAAATATTACGTATTATGTAAAATTCTCCATAAACGTTTTACATCCTTTAATCACATATCCATTCTCTCGATTGGACACCGTCCGCTCATGGTGGTTCTCACTTTCAGATATATATATATATATATATATATATATATATATATATATATATATATATATATATATATATATATATATATATATATATTTTTCTTATCCGTGATCATGGCATGTCCACTCGCGCACGTCTATACGCGCGGCCATATTTAATTTTTGCATTGTGGTTATAAGTCGTGTCTTCATCCGCGCGTTCGGATGTATTGCTTATTTTAATAAAAGATATCACACATATCTTTTAAATTAATAAAATATATTATTTTTCATATTAATACAAGATATTACACATATCATTTAAATTACTACAAGATAGTCTTTAGGATATATTCCGATATTTTTTATTATATATATCTTTTATATCGGTAAGATATATTACATATATTTTCTTTAAATAATATATTTTATTTGTCATTCGCGGTCATGGTACGTCCATCCGTGCTAGTCCGTGCACTCGGATATCTTCTGCCTACGGGCGTACATGTACACATCGTTCCCAGGTGGAATAAGAGGATTGAGTGAACCTAATAATTCAACTTGTCGTGTAAGAGGGATGCAACCCCAGCGACCATGGATCATGCATCCTTGTTAGACACCTTGCTATCAAGACGTTGTAGTAAGTTAGCGAACCACATGACTCATGATGGACTTGCAAAAGACACACTGTGCACGTCTAACAAAAGTTTGTCAAAAATTTGACCGTCCTTATGGTAGTAGCGGTACGCCGCACGTAATGACATAGCTCATCCAATAAGTTAGTTAAGATACGTCTTATACTACGTGACAATTCGCGGTTATGGAAAGACCCATCCGCGTTGGTTCGCACGTTCGAACCCTATTTCTATCTTTCGTACGCGGCTATGGTACGTCCATTCGTGTTGGTCTACGTGATCATAAATTTTTTTTTGAATACTTGATTAAGTTTAATATTACTAATCGAGTTTAGCACCATTAAACTTGGGGGGCTACCAGGGTATAATAATACCACTATTTCCGTGCATGACACGCAAATATCTTTGGGTATATTTCTTTGCCGCAGAAGTCCGCCTTCTGCCGGGTTATTCCTTTGCCATGGAAGTATCACTTCCATTGGCTTATTCCTTCGCCGCGGAAGTACTCCTTCCGCGTGCTTGTTTCTGCGCCATGGAAGTATCTCTCCCATTAGGTTATTCCTTCGCCGCGGAAGTACTTCTTCCGTGCGCTTCTTCCTTTTCCATGGAAGTATCTCTTCCATTGGCTTATTCCTTTGCCGCGGAAGTACTTCTTCCGCGCGCTTCTTCCTTTGCCATGGAAGTATCTCTTCCATTGGGTTATTCCTTCGCCGCGGAAGTACTCCTTCCGCGAGCTTATTTTTGCGCCATGGAAGTACTTATTCCATTGGCTTATGCCTTCGCCACGGAAGTATCTCTTCCGTTGGCTTATTCATGCGCCGTGGGAGTATCCTTCCACGTGCTTGTTATCTTCGCCGTGGAAGTATCTCTTCCACGTGCTTGTTATCTTCGCCGTGGAAGTATCTCTTCCACGCGCTTATTATCTTCGCCGTGGAAGTGTCTCTTCCACGTGCTCATTATCTTTGCCGTGGAAGTATCTCTTCCACGTGCTTGTCATCTTCGCCGTGGAAGTATCTCTTCCACGCGCTTATTATCTTCGCCGTGGAAAGTGTCTCTTACACGTGCTTGTTATCTTCGCCGTGGAAGTGTATCTTCCACGTGCTTGTAATCTTCGCCGTGGAAGTATCTCTTCCACGTGCTCATTATTTTTGCCGTGGAAGTATCTCTTTCACGTGCTCATCATTTTCGCCGTGGAAGTATCTCTTCCACGTGCTTGTTATCTTCGCCGTGGAAGTATCTCTTCCACGTGCTTGTTATCTTCGCCGTGGAAGTATCTCTTCCACGCGCTTATTATCTTCGCCGTGGAAGTGTCTCTTCCACGTGCTCATTATCTTTGCCGTGGAAGTATCTCTTCCACGTGCTTGTCATCTTCGCCGTGGAAGTATATCTTCCACGCGCTTATTATCTTCGCCGTGGAAGTGTCTCTTCCACGTGCTTGCTATCTTCGCCGTGGAAGTCTCTCTTCCACGTGCTTGTTATCTTCGCCGTGGAAGTATCTCTTCCACGTGCTTGTATCTTCGCCGTGGAGGTATCTCTTCCACGTGCTCATTATTTTCGTCGTGGAAGTATCTCTTCCACGTGCTCATTATCTTCGCCGTGGAAGTATCTCATCCACGTGCTCAATATCTTCGCCGTGGAAGTATCTCTTCCACGTGCTTGTTATCTTCGCCGTGGAAGTATCTCTTCCACGTGCTTGTTATCTTCGCCGTGGAAGTATCTCTTCCACGTGCTCCTTATCTTCGCCGTGGAAGTATCTCTTCCACGTGCTCATTATCTTCGCCGTGGAAGTATCTCTTCCACGTGCTCAATATCTTCGCCGTGGAAGTATCTCTTCCACGTGCTTGTTATCTTCGCCGTGGAAGTATCTCTTCCACGTGCTCCTTATCTTCGCCGTGGAAGTATCTCTTCCACGTGCTCATTATCTTCGCCGTGGAAGTATCTCTTCCACGTGCTCAATATCTTCGCCGTGGAAGTATCTCTTCCACGTGCTTGTTATCTTCGGCGTGGAAGTATCTCTTCCACGTGCTTGTTATCTTCGCCGTGGAAGTATCTCTTCCACGTGCTTGTTATCTTCTCCGTGGAAGTATCTCTTCCACGTGCTCGTTATCTTCGCCGTGGAAGTATCTCTTCCACGTGCTCATTATTTTCGCCGTGGAAGTATCTCTTCCACGTGCTCATTATTTTTGCCGTGGAAGTATCTCTTTCACATGATCATCATCTTCGCCGTGGAAGTATCTATTCCACGCGCTTATTATCTTCGCCGTGGAAGTATCTCTTCCACGTGCTTGTTATCTTCGTCGTAGAAGTATCTTAATACTTGGTTTTTACCCCCCGTATCAAAATCCGTAGTCCCAAGTCTTTTCGAATTGAGAACCGGTCTTAAGTGCGACTCAATCGTCTTTTGGTGAATCAAGAGAATGGTTTGGTTGATTTTTCTAATTTAAACTATTAGCAAGTAATTAAAGTGTCGTTGAGTAAAATGGAAGAATAATGATTAATACTAAAATGACGAGTAAAAATAAATGCTTGTAAACTTTAAGGCAAAATGAGCACACTAAATAAAACTAACACTTGGAAAACTTTCTAAAAATAAGAACTTAGTTGAAAAGTACTAAAAGAAAGTAAGATCGGAATACACCAAAATAACTCAATCGGAATAAGCCAAAACAAGCCCAGATCGGAATGTATTCCGATCTGGTGGTCGGAATAAGGGGAAAATGCACACAATCGGAATATATCCAAGACTCACAATCGAAATATCCACAAAATGAAGTCAATCGGAATACTAGGGCTAGTACCTATCGGAATGTTCAACAAATGGTCAAATCGGAATGTAGCAAGTGGCTCAGATCGGAATATAGCAAGTAAAGCCCCAATCGGAATACACAACAAGGGATCAGATCGGAAAATGAAAACCCTTTTCCGATTGGACTCAATCGGAAAGAGGGGTGGGCTGGTCGGAAAATACCAATCGGAAAGGGGTTTTAACCCTTTCCGAAATACTTGGGATTCGGTTAGAAAGCAAGGAAATAAGCTATGATGCCAAGCTTAACTCCAAACTAAAACGAATCAAGGTTTAATCGGATTAAATAAGCACTTATCACAACTTATTCAACCTCAAAATAAGCAACTTTTTAATCAAACAATAAAAAATATGAACTTTTAAAGAAAGCTTTTTATAAGAAAATAAGCTAATCATAAAAATAAGCCAATAAGCACAAGAGTCTTATAGCTTAATCAAATGAAAACTTATGAAATGATCAAAAGATTAACTTTTTAAGCACGAAATCATTTAGAACAACACGGATCATATGATAATCGCACCAAAATCAATCTAAAATCAAAGAAAAGTAGAATGAGATTAAGGATTAAAAGCTTAAAATATAACTTTGATTAATGAAATAAGCAATACAAAATGTTTAATCTTGAAAGCTTAAGAGAAAAAGATGAAACTTAGTGAGAGAAAGTTTAAGACTTTCTCTCTCTAAAAAGTGAAAAACTAAATTAAAGACTAACTAGCTAACCCCCCTCCTAATGACTATTAGGAGGGTATTTATAGGGAAGGTGGAAGGAGTGCATGTGTTGCATCTTCTTTCTTGCTTTCTTCACGTTTTCTCGACTCGACTTTAATTCTTCGTCTTTGTCGTCTCGGGATTTGAACTTGTCTTTTAATTTTCTTCTTCTATTAAACTTAAGTTCTTCGACTTCGTTAAACTTCCGTCTTTAAACTTTTTCTTCGATAAATCTTCAGAATAGGCCTTTGACTTCCGTTCTTTTTGCACTCTTGATCTTTTGACTTCGTCTTTTCCCGTTTTCTTTGATAAAAGCCCGTGAAAGCCCGTGTTTTCTTCCTTTTTCATATTTTGGTCCTAAAACACAATAAAAACACAAACCACGCATAATTCCGACTTTTACGACATAAATCACACGTTTTGGTCTTGTTATTATTGGAAATAAGTGGTAAAAGGATAAGTGTTTTCACACTTATTAAATCCCCTACACTTGACCATTGTAATGCCCTCATGCAATGCATTAATTTTAAAGCACGGTTTACATTTTCTATCATAAATAACCCACCTTGGCCTTTATTAAATACTAAACATAAAAAAAATAGAACAAGTAGAGAAATTAAAAACTTACATTGGGTTTTGGCAGCCATGAACGTTTATCATCCTCAAGTTTCACGTTCCCCATACCAAGCTTAAAAACGAGATCATTGTTATTATAAGTTAGCAAACTATCACGAACTCATATGGGCCAATTACTCACTTAGACTCCCTTATTCCTAGGTGTATCTCTTATATTTTATTTTTGTCTTGAATGATCATGAGGATTCATTGTTTGACTTATTTCGATAGTTATTTAGTCCGAAAATAAGGTGAACGATTTAATCAATAGTTAGCTAAAGGACCAAATCTTTTAAAACTGCTTCTCGGGACCTCATAAAGTTCATATCTTGGCATAACTCGCTTCACGATTTGAGACCTTTCTCGGACCGATATTTGGCAGTGACTTCATACTTCGAATCTTGAGAGACGTTCATGAAATAATGTCCTTCTCTTCATAATAGAAATTTCTTCACTTGAAGTTTTGAGAGATTCTTCATCTTTGGACCACGACTTCTTCATTTTTCTCCAATCTTTATTTTGGACTTTGATATACAACGATCCGCCTCCTTTTAGGACTTGGATCTATTTATCCTCATACCTTGTTAGGGTCTTTTTGGATAGACTTCTCCATGACTTTTGGGGAGTTATTGCTTTTCGTCGTGTGTCTCGATCCTTCATATTGATTTTTGATAAATGATTCTTTACATCACTTTTGGATCTTTAGCAACAAAATGTAGCCCTCATGCCTTGTTAGGGCCTTTTTGGACTCGCCAATCTTCGCATCCCGCTTCAATAAGTTATGCCTTGGCTATGAACTCTAATCCGTACCGAGCAACTTTTAAACGATTTGGGGCTAGAAGCTAAGTAACCTTTTAAATCGTACAACCTTATTTATTGCAGATAAATTTATTAACAAGCGGAGGGAGAATAGGCTCATAATTAACTCACATAAATTCACGAAAGAATACCAAACTTATAATTGACTCTATCATCTCTCGTTCTCCACAGTTTAAAATCTCAAGGAATGAGACTCATGGATGCTTAACCTATTAAATCAAAGTTTTGGGTTTTCGAGTCGCTGATAGGATCTTGCAAATTCTTAGACTTTTTCAAGTTTTAGAAATCGAATTTTAAAGTTCCCTTGATAAACGACTCTCTAGGATCAATTATAGGAACTTGCGAAAAGTTCTTGTTCTTAACCCGTGAGAGTTAAGACTTTCGCGTTTTATAGCTCCCTATATAAAAGCCTAGCAAAACTTGACTTAAACACGTTAAGGATACTAGCTAGAGTAAACTTAGGTAAGTAAACTCGGGTTGAGTCAAAATGTTCACGACTAAGAAAAATCTAAACCACTTTATTGAAAATTTATTCTAGCAATGGAAAGAAAATAAACATAACAAAGGCAAATACAACTATACAACTAGGCCAAAATAGATTAAAAATTTTGAAAAATGTCGAAAAATCAAATTTTCCGGTTAAAATGAGGGCAAATTCATGGAAAAGACCACTTACTTCGATAGAAGTCCCCCCTACACTTTAGATAAACATTGTCCTCAATGTTTAAGAATGTGAGAGTAAACTCCCCTACACTTATGACATTGTGAACTTTGTTTAAATCTTGCTAAGGAAAGGACAACTAAAGTGAATTCAATGTGCACATATATAAAATATGAAATATTGAATCACAAGAGTTTAGGATAGAACCGGGAAGATGGGAACACGGTATCACGATTCGTCAAAAGTCATCAAGGTGGATCTTTGAAGCTTTAATCCCTGCACATCACAAGAAACAAGACAACAAACACATACGGGGCTCCCCCTACACTTATTATGAAAGCAGTAAAGGATAGATCACGGGTTGCCTCCCGAGAAGCGCTTGTTTTTGTTCACCGAGTCACGAGCCTGACTCGACCCAATTTTAGTTCATCGGGAACGTGGTGAGGGATGGAATCATCTCTTGAGAGATGTCCTCACCAAAGTACAGCTTCAGACGCTGGCCATTCACCTTGAAGTTGGGCCCATTTGCCTAAGAAATCTCAATGGTCCCATAAGGAAAGACTTTGGCGACGGTGAATGGACCAGACCAGCGGCTCTTCAACTTGCTAGAGAAGATCTTCAACCGAGAGTTAAAGAGTAAGACTTGATCACCAACGTTGAACTCTCGGTGCTTGATTTTAGCATCGTGGATAATCTTGGTCTTCTCCTTGTAGATCAATGAGTTCTCGTAAGCTTGATTCCTTAATTCTTGTAGCTCGTTGAGTTGAATCTTGCGAAAATCACCGGCTTTGTTGATGTCGAAGTTAGCCCACTTCAAGGCCCAGTACGCCTTGTGTTCCAGCTCGATTGGGAGGTGGCAGGCTTTCCCGTACACAAGACGATAAGGTGTACAACCGATCAGGGTCTTGTAAGCAGTACGGAAAGCCTACAGAGCATCATCTAACTTATCGGCCCACGCGGCGCGATGCTCTCCCACAGTACGCTCCAAAATTCGCTTCAATCCACGGTTGGAAATCTCGGCTTGCCCATTGGTTTGGGGATGATAAGCGGTGGACAGACGGTGATTGACACCATACTTAGCCATGACTCTTGCAAATTGATCATTGCAAAAATGAGTCCCGTGGTCACTGATAATAGCACGAGGAACGCCAAATCGAGCGAAAAGCTGCTTCAAAAAGTTCACAACCACCCTCGCATCATTCGTAGGGAGAGTCTTGGCTTCAACCCATTTAGAAACGTAGTCGACGGCGACGAGGATGTACTTGTTCCCTATGGAGGATGGAAATGGCCCCATAACGTCGATGCCCCATACATCAAAGATTTCACATTCCTGTATCAAATTTTGAGGCATATCATCCTTATGTGTGATCTTGCCTTGACGTTGGTAAGCATCACAATGCTTAACCATTTCGTGGGCGTCACGATAAATGGTGGGCCAATAGAATCCAGAATCAAACACTTTTTTAGCGGTGTAGTTGGGACCAAAGTGACCACCGGTGGGTCCTTTGTGGCAAGCTTGGAGAATGTCAAAAGCTGCTGGTCCGTCAACACATCGACGAATGATTAGATCAGCACATTGTTTGAATAGAAAAGGGTCGTCCCAAAAGTAAGTCTTGACATCATTCAAGAACTTCTTCTTTTGTTGGGATGTTAACCCTTTGATGAGAATACCACCCGCTAGGTAGTTTGCAAAGTCCTCAAACCACGGGGTGCCATCAAGATTGAGATTTATAGACATTAAGGTCTCAAGGGGGAAAGAGTCATTGATCTCTTTGTTCGGATGATCCCCTTGATATGGATCCTCAAGTCTGCTCAGATGATCCGCGGCCAGGTTTTCGGCTCCCTTCTTGTCACGAATTTAAATGTTGAATTCTTGAAGGATTAAAACCCAGCAGAGAAGTCTTGGCTTAGAGTCATGTTTAGTCATCAAGTACTTCAACGCGGAATGGTCCGTGTATACGATGGTGGGGGATAAAACAAGATAGGGCCGAAATTTCTCAAAAGCATAGACAACAGCTAAAAGCCCTTTTTCGGTTGTCGTATAATGCAATTGAGCCCCCGTCATTGTTTTGCTAGCATAGTGGATTGGTTGGAAGTGTTTATTCACTCTTTGGCCCAAAACCGCACCAATAGCAAAGTCGCTAGCATCACACATCAATTCAAAAGGCAGCTCCCAATTAGGGGTAACCAAGACCGGTGCCTTAGTTAGCTTATCCTTAAGAAGATTGAAGGCTTCGAGACACTCTTTAGAAAAGATAAAAGGAGTATCTTTTTCCAAGAGGTGGGTCATCGGGCGAGCGATTTTAGAGAAATCCTGAATGAATCGACGATAGAAGCCCGTATGACCCAGAAAACTTCGCACACCCTTCACGGTTGAAGGTGGAGGTAATTTGGCTATGACATCTACTTTAGCACGGTCGACTTCTAGACCGGCTTTAGAGATTTTGTGTCCTAGCACAATGCCTTCTTTTACCATAAAATGGCATTTTTCCCAATTCAGAACAAGGCGAGTGTCTTCGCACCGCTTAAGCATACGTTCCAAATTGGCAAGGCAAGAAGAGAAGGAATCCCCGAAGACCGAGAAATCATCCATGAAGACTTCCATGGTTTGCTCAACCATGTCATGGAAGATAGATAATATGCACCTTTGGAAAGTCCCGGGGGCATTGCATAAGCCAAAAGGCATTCTTTTATAAGCAAAGGTGCCATAGGGACAAGTGAATGTTGTCTTCTCTTGATCTTGGGGGTCGATGGGTATTTGGAAATAACCCGAGAAACCATCAAGAAAGCAGTAATATTCATTACCCGCTAAACGTTCAAGCATTTGGTCCATAAAAGGTAGAGGGAAATGATCCTTTCTCGTGGCATCATTGAGTTTGCGATAGTCTATACAAACTCTCCACCCAGTAACGAGACGGGTAGGAATCAACTCGTTGTTGGCATTGGGCACAACGGTGATACCGCCTTTCTTAGGCACACAATGGACTGGACTAACCCATGGTGAATCCGAAATAGGGTAAATCATACCCGCATCAACAAGTTTGATAACCTCTTTTTTGATGACTTCATGGATTTTAGGATTCACCCTTCTTTGGCTTTGAATTGTGGGCTTAAAGTCGTCCTCCACGAGAATTTTATGTGTGCAGAAGTGAGGATCAATTCCACGGATGTCGGAGATTTTCCAAGCGATAGATCTTTTATGCTTCTTCAACACGGCGACAAGTCGGGCTTTTTCTTCTTCTTGCAGGTCCTTCGCGATGATGACCGGTAACTTCTCGTTGTCTTCCAGGAAAACGTACTCAAGATGAGGAGGTAGGTCCTTAAGCTCAAGAGTGGGAGGATCCTCAATAGATGGTGAAACTAACGATGGATCATCATTAATCACTTCTTTAGGAGAAGGAGGAGACAACGGGTCCTCATTGAGAAGTCTCTCAATAGTACGAATGTCTTCATCCCAATTGGTGGACAAATTATCAATACTATTCTGAGTCTCGGGCTCAGAATAGTTCGAAGATCTAGTACGCATACACCTGCAGAAGAAAAATATACACAAAAAATATCTAAATAATCTTTTAGGTGCAAAACCTTTTGAAAATAATTGCTTTTAATGATTTTTTAATGTTTTTGTATTTTTGAAGACTTTTATATTTTTTATGGATTTTTTAAAATTTTTAAAGCAAGGAAAATAACGTTCAAAGAACGGATCCCAAAATTCAATGCGTCTCTCACTAGAAACCGTTTATCGTAACGAAAAGAGCCGGCAGCGGCGCCATTTAATACTTGTTTTTTACCCCCCGTATCAAAATTCGTAGTCCCAAGTCTTTTCGAATTGAGAACCGGTCTTAAGTGCGACTCAATCGTCTTTTGGTGAATCAAGAGAATGGTTTGGTTGATTTGTCTAATTTAAACTATAAGCAAGTAATTAAAGTGTCGTTGAGTAAAATGGAAGAATAAAGATTAATACTAAAATGACGAGTAAAAATAAATGCTTGTAAACTTTAAGGCAAAATGGGCACACTAAATAAAACTAACACTTGGAAAACTTTCTAAAAATAAGAACTTAGTTGAAAAGTACTAAAAGAAAGTAAGATCGGAATACACCAAAATAACTCAATCGGAATAAGCCAAAACAAGCCCAGATCAGAATGTATTCGGATCTGGTGGTCGGAATAAGGGGAAAATGCACACAATCGGAATATATCCAAGACTCACAATCGGAATATCCACAAAATGAAGTCAATCGGAATACTAGGGCTAGTACCTATCAGAATGTTCAACAAATGGTCAAATCGGAATGTAGCAAGTGGCTCAGATCGGAATATAGCAAGTAAAGCCCCAATCGGAATACACAACAAGGGATCAGATCGGAAAATGAAAACCCTTTTCCGATTGGACTCAATCGGAAAGAGGGGTGGGCTGGTCGGAAAATACCAATCGGAAAGGGGTTTTAACCCTTTCCGAAATACTTGGGATTCGGTTAGAAAGCAAGGAAATAAGCTATGATGCCAAGCTTAACTCCAAACTAAAACGAATCAAGGTTTAATCGGATGAAATAAGCACTTATCACAACTTATTCAACCTCAAAATAAGCAATTTTTAATCAAACAATAAAAAATATGAACTTTTAAAGAAAGCTTTTTATAAGAAAATAAGCTAATCATAAAAATAAGCCAATAAGCACAAGAGTCTTATAGCTTAATCAAATGAAAACTTATGAAATGATCAAAAGATTAACTTTTTAAGCACGAAATCATTTAGAACAACACGGATCATATGATAATCGCACCAAAATCAATCTAGAATCAAAGAAAAGTAGAATGAGATTAAGGATTAAAAGCTTAAAATAGAACTTTGATTAATGAAATAAGCAATACAAAATGTTTAATCTTGAAAGCTTAAGAGAAAAAGATGAAACTTAGTGAGAGAAAGTTTAAGACTTTCTCTCTCTAAAAAGTGAAAAACTAAATTAAAGACTAACTAGCTAACCCCCCCTCCTAATGACTATTAGGAGGGTATTTATAGGGAAGGTGGAAGGAGTGCATGTGTTGCATCTTCTTTCTTGCTTTCTTCACGTTTTCTCGACTCGACTTTAATTCTTCGTCTTTGTCGTCTCGGGATTTGAACTTGTCTTTTAATTTTCTTCTTCTATTAAACTTAAGTTCTTCGACTTCGTTAAACTTCCGTCTTTAGACTTTTTCTTCGATAAATCTTCAGAATAGGCCTTGGACTTCCGTTCTTTTTGCACTCTTGATCTTTTGACTTCGTCTTTTCCCGTTTTCTTTGATAAAAGCCCATGAAAGCCCATGTTTTCTTCCTTTTTCATATTTTGGTCCTAAAATACAATAAAAACACAAACCACGCATAATTCTGACTTTTACGACATAAATCACACGTTTTGGTCTTGTTATTATTGGAAATCGGTGGTAAAAGGATAAGTGTTTTCACACTTATTATATCTCTTCCACGTGCTCATTATTTTCGCCGTGGAAGTATCTCTTCCACGTGCTTGTTATCTTTGTCGTGGGAGTATCTCTTCCACGTGCCTATTATTTTCGCCGTGGAAGTATCTCTTCCACGTGCCCATTATTTTCGCCGTGGAAGTATTCTTCCACGGCGCATCGTTATCTTTGGCCGTGGAAGTACGACTTCCACTAGCTCATTTCGCCACAGAAGTACGTCTTCTGTTGGTTCATACCTTTGTTATGGAAGTACGTCTTCCGCGACGAATTACTTTGCCCGGCCATGGAGTGATTTTTCCAAAGTTTATATTGTTTGGCTTTAATTAGACGGAGCCTGATCAACTACGTTTGGTTCAGGAAAAACCACAATAGATTTTGGCATTCATTATCAAATGTCGTGGCCGCAAGACGGATGTAATATCCGCGTTACTTCGCCACAGAGGTACGTCTTCTGTTGGCCTTAAGACGAATGAAATATTCGCACTATGCTGCATCATTAGTGGGTATAAGAAGTACGCCTTCAAATGTTCACGATGCAGCATACGGGTTCCACCTCCACCTTCACAAAACCTTCTTATCATCCTCACATTAGGGATGAATAAGAATTATACCTTGCTGATGCCAGTGTTACCCTGACTATAGAACAAGTTTTCTTCTTACGGGTCCTTACCGTTTAATCACGGGAAACCAAGCATTCGAGCACAACCACCCGTCTTACGTATACATGTTTTCCCATTTCTTTCGATGTGGATATGCTTACACGTAGCCGATATGGTGTAAAGTCTAGTAACCTCGGTGAAAACCTCGCATACTAGACTGGGGGGGGACATGATGGCGTATACTGGCTATGCTCACTATTCGCAATCCCAGCCCATCATATTTTTGCTAAAGGAAGCCCATTACGAGTGGGGCAGTATGTTACGGATGACCCACGAGGATATCCTAGCAACAAGCCGCACGCGGTTGTTTAGTAAGCGTGATACATGAATAAGTCTAGCATAACATGATCATGGACCATATCATACTAGACTGGGGGACATGTCGACGTATAGTCTGCCTTTGGCCCGACCCGACAGGCCCGCGGCCCACACATACCTAACTTTCCCTACAAGACACCCTAAGCCTATATAAACAGGGTTAGGGGTCTCATTATCATCAGGTTCTCTCTCTTAACCACACCTCTTATACAATATATCGATCAATACTGACTTGACCGTCGGAGGTGGACCCCGGGGCTCCGGCCTCGGGTCCACGTCTAACCGGTTCTTTATTGTTTGTAGCATTACTCAGGGTCCGAGAAGACGACGAATGGCCTAGGAGAGTCGTCAGACCGGCCTAGCCAAACTATGCTCCAACAAAACAATCTTGGTGGTTGTTGATCTTGGAGATATATTTGGTGTTCATCAAGTTATTGTCATCCAAAAACAAGATATAATCTTGGTTTGTAAAGAAGATCATCCTTTCCATTTCTCTTGTTATTTTTGTAAAGATCAAATGTATTTTCTTTCTTATTGTATATGTATATGATGAATATATGATGATAAAAATGTTTTGTGGGGATCAAGTGTTGATAAATATGATTAAAAAGATGAAAAACCATAAGAAACAAGGCTAAAATCTTGCTTAAATTGTTGGCTGTATGAAAATAGTAAGTAACCAAGTTATAAACAGATAAAATTGCATGGTGGAATCCATTTACAGTATTTATGTCATACACATGTGAGAGTTGGCCATGTAATGGAATCATCAAAATGAGTGAGATATGATCAAAACAAGATTAGTGTGCCAATCTGAATAGTCTGTTTTGTAGGGACTGTTAAGGATAGTTAGACATGGAATGAGCAGTATCTATAACTAACTTATTTATATCACATAATATGAAGTTTATTCCATCCAAAAATGAGCTTCTATCACCTTATAGAACTCAAGATATGATAAAAATGGTGAAGATGAAACTAAAAATCAGATTTTGAGAAATTAATGTTTAATAGTATTATATAAGCATTCAAACTAATATAGTATAAAATGGGAATTAAAACCCACTAACTTATAAATTTCATTTATATAAATATGTATGAGGTTAAATAAATGGACACTTTATAAAAATGGTAGTTGAATAAGATTTATAAGTTATAAAAACTAGAAACGTGATTTTTACGACTTTTTCGGCTACTACCGTAAAATTAATGTTTTTCGCCAATTAAAACTTAGACGATCAACCCGTCTAATGTAAAGTTTTTAAAAGTCATATAATGATATATAAGTACCTAATACAAGTAAAAACCGATAAAACCCGAACTATAGGACATACGGACATTAACGAGCTAAGTTAGCATATTTGGACTAATAATTTAACTAAATAAGTTAAACACTTATAAAAATTACTTATTGGGCTTAACCCATTTGGGCCCAACATGTAAAGTATAAATACTGATAATACAAGTATAAAATGGATTAATACAAGTTAAAGAACTTATAATAAGCTCATTGGACTTAAAACATGTAAATAAGTAAAATTAGTAAACTAGTAAAAAGTTACAAATACATAAACACTAAAATGAGTAAATAAGAATATATAAACCCACTTGATCATCATCATATGTACAAAATCATCATATGTATATTTTTTATTTTGATAAAGTCATTGGACAAAAGTCTAAGACCGATTATTATTTATATAGGTTTCCGTGACCGAAGCACGCCCGTAGCCGATAATCCGCCTTTCATTATCAACGTGAGTTCATAGCCTCGCACTCTTTTAAATGTTTTATAAAATGATTTGTAAACTCACGAGGGAGATAACATGCTAGTTTTTGATAAAAATAGAACACAAGTAGTCCCGATGGTATGCTTAATGATATGGACCCGAATGATGCTATGACGCTATAAACGAGATAAAAAGGATTATTAGTAGTTAGGTTATGTCACTTAAAGTCCCATTAGCATGAATTGTGAAGTACCGAGATTTGGTAGACGCTTATGCATATGATAGTACTATTTGGGGACGATCACCCCAGTTCGCGCCTTGACGGTTGATCCCCGTCGTACCACATTGATTGGTAAGCGAATTTATGTATGAGAAGATTACATAGCGTGATTTTTGTGACGACACGCTAACTTAGATGGGCAAATTGTTTGTCGGGTTCGCGGCCCGTTGTTTTCATAGTAAGGTAACAATGTCATGCGGCTAATAATAATCTTATATACAATACAATAACGATGCAAATAACGATGATAATATTACCTATTATGGTAATATTGAGGCTACGGTCTCATGGACGGTTTAAGATGTATGCTTGATTTATATATATTGCCTGACTAGCAATACGAGGACTACTTCTGATATTATACTTGTGTTCCGATTTTAATGATTGTTTTATATAACGGTTTTATTAAACTCTATGAATTCACTCGGCATTCGCTGATATGATTTTTGCATGTTTTTATCTCAGGTGCTTGAAGGTAATCCGGATGGAGATCGACTCTGGTGGCCCACATAATATTAAAAATGTTCATTCGATCTATGTTTTGTAAACTTAATGACCTTTATAATTTAGGACCTGTTGTACACTTTAAAACTTTTTATCGAATGAATGTATGTTGAACCTTGTACAACCATTTTTATGTGTTGTCTATGATTGGAGTTATTGTGCTATCCCGTAACACTCTAAAAGACCCTTCCGCTGTACCGATACAAAAATTGAGAGTGTTACAAAAAATATCATCCTCGTCATCTAAGTCTGAAAGACTAGAATGAGCACCTGCACTAGAAGTTGCAAACACTTGTGGAACTGCATCATGGTTAGTTTTGAAACGAAAATATCCTAATGAATCACTAAGATAATCAAGATCAAAATACCATTCAGGACCCTTGCCTTGGATGTTTGACTTCTCCTCAAAATACCTGAGATTTATAGTTTCAGTTACTCGCTTGGCTTGGAGATTGTAGACACGATAAGCCCGAAAGTGAGCTGAATATCCCACAATGTATCCTTCATCTGCCTTGCCATCAAATTTCCCCAAATAGTCACTAGTATTCAGAATGGTGACAAGACACCCAAATGGCTTCAAATGAGTAATATTTGGTACTTTGGCGGTTAGTAGCTCATAGGGAGTCTTCTTGTGAGGATTTGTAATAGAAACTCTATTCAAAACATAACTTGTAGTATTAACAGCTTCTGTCCAGAACATGGTTGGAAGCTTGGAATCGGCAAGCATTGTTCTTGCAGCCTCTATTAGAGTCCTGTTCTTTCTTTCTTCCATGCCATTCTGTTGAGGAGTTCTTGCTTCACTATAATCTCTTTTGATGCCTTTAGAATTACAAAGTGCTATGAGGTCTGCATTTTTGAATTCTGTTCCATTATCACATCGAATACCTTTAACCTTCTTGGACAACTGATTCTCTATAAGTGTAATAAAATCCTTGAGAATTGAGTAGTTCTCACTCTTGGCAGCCATGAAGAAAACCCACGTGAACCTGCTATACCCATCAATTACCATAAGGCAGAATTATTTGTGGTCAATTCTCCTAATAGAAGTAGGACCAAATAAATCCATGTGTAGTAGCTGTAATGGTTCAGTTATAAGGCTGAGAGCAGTAATGGCCTTGAAAGATGCTTTATGTTGTTTGCCTTTGCTGCATGCAAGACAATTAATATCATTTCTGAATGACTTGGGAGGTAAACCAGAGACCAGATTCAGATTTGCTAGTTTGTGAATGGTCTTGAAGTTCACATATCCCATCCTTCGGTGCCATTGAGTAGCTTCATCTTCTAGGGCTTTAGCAACCAAACATGCTAGTTGACCAGTAGGATTGACTTCATTCAGCTTGATACTATAGAGGTTGTGTCTTCTAGGGATTCTGAGTAGAACCTATGAGTCATCCGGAAGTTTAATGTATTTGGATAACACTAGTGCATCAGTATCCGTAAAGAGGACAAACTTCTTCTTGTCACAAATCTGAGAGACAAATATCAAGTTGAAGGGTTGAAGTGCTTCCACATAATAGACCTGCTCAAAATTAAGATTAGGAGTCTGAATCGTTCCTTTGCCAGTGATCCAGCCTTCACCTCCTCTAAAATAGACATTTCCGCCTTGAAATGGTACAAAGTTAGATAGAAGAATTTTATTTCCTGTCATGCTCCTAGAGCATCCACTATCAACAATTCCTAGAGTAGGATCTTGGTATGGAGTAACCTACAACAACAAGAAATGAGATATACAAAAGTTAGTGTCTTAAGGGGACCCAAAACTTTTCAGGTTTGAGCCTGCCTTGTGGATCTTTAGTAGATAGCCAAGAAGATTGATGAGATCCACCGTTGTTCTTTGGTTGCCTATGCATCATATGGGTGTTATTGTTTGACCAAGAACAACCTGTTGAGCACTTAACAACAGTTCCAAGATTTCCCAAACCAAAAAACATGTGGTCAAAATTATATGCATAATTTGGATTAAAATTCTAAAAATAGTTACTGGTTGGTTTATTTTATATTAACCCAGTGTTTCTCCAATGATCAGAAGCTAATGGAGAGGTCCTTATAGAAGAAGAAAAAGTTTGAGCACTTGGGTTTAGTCTTCTAGAAGAATATGGAACAACTCCTGGTGGACCAGGAGCAGGAAATGCTTGATGTAAAAAAGAATGATTGTCATAAAAATCACAATCTTTAATTAAATGAAATGCACTCCCACAAACAAAACATGTTTTAAATGACCTTTTATTAGAATGACATTGTTTCATACTGCTAACTTTATTACACACAATTCTAGGAGGAACATTCTTCCTAGGACTCAATAAACCAGGACTATACTCTATTAAAGTAAAATTAACTCTCTCTTCACACTTCCTAGCACTAGTAGCAGCATGGTCATTCGACTTGGAACTTGTAGGTCTCGACTCTTCACTTGAATCACATGATGCAGAGTCACTGGCTTTGTCACTGAAAGTACACGAGACAAAGTCATTAGATTTAGTAGAAATTTTTGGGGACTCATGCATCTGTGATCCATCCAAGTCATTATGCCTAGGAGTGGGCATGAAAGTTCCTGTAAGAGGTGGAGGGACAGCGTGCATTTCTGCTGCTGGTTTAAACCTATTGTAGCTAGGTGTTCCCTCTTCCTCCTTGTCAGGATCAAAGACACTTAAAAAAGATAAATCAAACACATCTTCTGAATCAATATATTTATCAAATCCTAACCCTCTTTTAGTCCTACCAGACATGCTACTATCAATTAATTTTGAAAGATTTTTAGGTGCCTTTTTCCATTTTTCAAATCAGAAGTGTAGCATCTAATTTTTCCTTCATTTCTTGTTTTTCTTTGATACTGTCATCTTTTACCTTTTCTGTATATTTAAGCATATTTGTTGTGTTTTCTAAATCAATGTTCAGTATCCTATTTTTATCCTCATACTCACGTTGAGTATCTTGAAGCCACCTCTTTTGTTGTTCCAATGTTTTTAAAGAAGCCTTATAGGCTTGAACCTCTAAAAAATACTTATCATTCTGATCATTTAAGTCATTATATTGGGACAAGAATTCTGAATATTTATCATGACAACCAAGAGGACAATGTTTTACCTGAGGTGAGATGCCCATAAGAGCAAACTCTTCTGCTTCCTCGGCATCAGATAGATTCCCAGCAATCATTGCAAACACATCAGTAGAAGGCTCAGCTGTTTCTAGGATAGCATTCTGATGATCATTCAAGTTAACCATAGAGTCAACAGACACCAACGCCTTCTTGTCATCCTTCACCTCCTGAATCTTAAAAGCTGAATATCTGCTCTTCTCCTGGTCATGCTTGTTAGGGCATTCCCTTGCAAAGTGACCTTGTTGCTGGCAGTTATAGCATCAAACCTTGCTTCTGTCAAACCTTGCTGGCTCTCTTGGGTTGTAATTAAATTTTCGACCGGCTTTCTTCTCAAACTTGTGAACCCTATGAGTGAGCATGTCCATCTGCCATTTGAGATCCATTTCATCAAGGTCAAGTTTATCAACCTGCTTGAAGTCATCAAAAGCAAGTTGCTGTTGAGCATCAACGTCAGCAACAAAAGAGTGAAGAACAGCTTCTACCATGCTACCAGACTTGGCTTTTGGTTCAGGAGTAGAAGTATGCTGAAAAGTATGTTAAGAAGACACAGTATTGATTGGGATACTAGCATATGACATGGGACTGGATCCCATAAAACTCACAAAGGCAGATATAGCAGGAGTGGGAAAATAATCACTTGAGTATCCCCTCACATGAGGCTCAAAGGTTTTGAGCTTATGCAATAAATCATCAAAATTAAGATAGTCAAGCCCACCTTTTGCTTTGAGAGAGATTACCACCTGATTCCATGAGTAGGGTAAGGCTATAAGAAACCTTGCATTGATATCACCATCGTCAGGTTTCGACCGAAGTTGATTCAACGGTTTTTAATTACTTTTGGAACCTGTCATACCCTTGATGGATACCTTCAGTTTCTGAGATCTTGAATTCTGTGAATTCATCTCTCAGCATGGATCTTCGCATTTTCTTTGACTCCTCATTCCCACCAAAGCTTGTTTTTATTCCATTCCAGATCTCTATAGCATCATCCAAATGATAGAAGTCACCCATGTGATCATCAGGAAGAGACTGAAGCAAAATAGTTTTTGCTTTGATATCCTTCTGAACAGCTGTGATTTCTTCATGAGATTTAGGGTCAAGAAGAGTAATATTACCATTCTTGTCTCTTCCAGTCAACTTTCTTCTGTTTCCATTCAGAATGATCTTCCAAAGGTCTTGATCAGTGTTGGTGATCCAACATTCCATCTTCATTGCCCAGCTATCATACTCGTCCTTTTTCAGAAGAGGAAACTTACCATTTGTGTTGGAAACCGTAGCAATGATTTGCGGAGGTTGCTGAGTTCTAGGAGTACTGTCTTCTCTTGTTTGAGTAGAACTTGAGGCAGACATGATTAAAAAAAGATGTTAGTAATGAGAAAAGTTGATTCTTCTTGTACAGAGACTCTCCCAGGCTCTGATACCACTTGTTGGGTCCACTATATGTGGATCTTGCAGCCTGTCAGGAACGATGTACGACTTCTGTAATCACAAGTCTATTCATAGAGAGACTCTATATATAGTATAAGTGCAGAATACAAATACTATAAAGAAGAACAGAATAACTATAATGACTTGATCCTTTTCTAAGGATTTCTAATATTAATAATCACTAGAATTATGTTTGATGAAGGTTTGTGTAACCTTCTGCCTAAGGTTCCTTTTATACTTGATGAGACTGCTTTTATACATGGTCTCATCGTTCTTTTTGGACTTAAAATGCATTAAATATCATCAAAATACCCAAATATATGCTTGTGTTTGTTGCTTGTGTATTTTAGGTACGGATATTGAGAAAATGACAAAAGATCACGCAAAAACGAACACGGAAAACAAAGCCGCACGATGAACCAAGCCCTAGTGAGGAATTTTCCAAAGAAAACCCTTGATGATTTGAAGAATATTGAAGATTGGTCCTCCAAGTTTGAAGAATTGACACTTTATACCCTTGTATCTTCATAATTACAAGTTTGGTCCCTAAAGTTTGTCAAAATTACAAAAAGGACCCTTAACTTTGAAGAATTGGCAAATTTAGTCCCTCAACAAATCTAAATTGTCAAATATGGTCCTCCAAGAAGTCAACCAACAAGTCAAAGCCTTGAAGTTTGAAAACATGTCAAATTCAGTCCTTGGAAAATGAAGAATTTGCATATTTAGTCCTTGTTTCAAGTCTTTATAATATTTGTGCCAAAACTGACAACTTCCCAAAGATATTTACAAAGGAAAGGTGATTTGGGCGGTTTTAATACAAACTGAATAAAAAGGAAAACCTTGGGGGCCATTTTTGGGAGACAAACAAACCCCACCAGCCAACCCCCCACTGACACGTCATCAAACCCGACCCATTTACCCGTTTACCCAATACCCAACCCGGTTGACCCATTAAGTAAATAACACGTTTAATACTAAACGTGTTCTTTCTCCCCTTAAACACATTAACCCCACTCTGAAAAGATCAAAACACACTTTCTTTCCTATAAACCCTAATTTTTTCCCCAAATTAAAAATTGATGATGAAGACCTAATCTACTCCAAATTGGTGATTGATCATGGATTAATCCAAACCCCACTCTTAATCCCCCATCACTCTCACTCCCTGGTCCCCAAAACCCCACCCATTGGCAAAAAGACAAAGGTATACCAGAGAATCAACGACTCTCATAGATTTCGTGTCCTCCAAACGAAATCAAACGATCAAGATTGATGCATCCAGCCTGTCCATCACAAACGTCCAAGGGATTTGCACATGGTTTTCAAGAAGATATTCAAAAGATGGGATCAAAGAACAGCATATTCGCATCTCCAAACAAGGGTATTTCTGGAATTTAATAGATTAGGGTTTCTTTTTATCTTCGATTCTAGAATGATCTGAGGGGATCTATAAATGAGGACCAACTTGTGGTATCCCATTTTTTCCCTTGTCTCGGATTTTTTTTGTAATTTACTCTTTTTATGAATGAAAAGTTTGAAGTTTTTATTAAAACATCCGGGTTCCAATTTATTTTCTGTTTCATGACTTAAGTTAATGTTTTTAAATTTGTGTTAAAGTTCCTGTTTAAGATTAATCAGTAAGTGGATTGGAGTGAATCATAGTTTTCCCGTTTAAATTGATTTATAAATTTCAAGTGTTGAGTATTTTAGAACTTTGGTAAAGATTGTGAGAAGAAAAGTGGAATCATTTATTTATATTGTGAACTTGCTGAATCAAGACCATAGGTCTTGATTCTTGGATTTCATTCTACTCTTAGCAGCTTCCTTTTTCACTCAGGGTGCTTCGGTTCAGCTGTTTAACCCCAACGAACCACCCCACCCTCATTTTATTGTCCAAGACACCCCTGCCTCACCTAGTTGTTGGTAGAGGTAAGGGGAGCTTAGCTGGCCCTTGTTGGATGCAAACAAGGGCAGGTATCGCCATCTTTTTCCTTCTTTCTTTTTTTCTTATATTTATTTTTTTGTTAACTGCTTAATTGTTCTTGTAAGTATTTTGCTTATCTAGTTTACTGGAATTATAAGTTTTAAGTTTCCTGAGTTTGGTTAAATAGTTTAAGTCAGAAAGTGTACTTAGGATCGTTAATCTAGTTTAAACTGTTTTAAATTGGTAATATAAATATGCTCACTTAGGATTAAATGGAAGCTTGTTGCATTTGTTTATTCTCAGTTTAAGAATGGCGTGTTTTTTAACTGAGTTGTTGTTTGAACTGTTTAGCGTAAACTGACTAGTCGGCTGCTTGGATTGTCTTTGTTTAGATAGTTTATGCTAGTTTTGAATCTAGGGTGTATGCATCGTATAGCTTAGAATCTGTCTGCTTATGTTGCTAAATTGATCATATATCGTGGCCTGCTAAATTGGTTAGATTGCATTAGGTTCTAATGGTTTTGTGTGCTTCCTGTCTTTAAACAGCAATCCGTAAGTGTTAAGTCTGTGTAGTTTATTGTTATTGCTTGATTCACTAGTTGATTATGGATTTGCTTTGAATTTGTTAAGTGCTCTTAACTTCCCTGTTTGACGATAGCCTGCTTGTTGTTCTTTGGGTTCGTATTTGCTTCTTTTGTTTTCTGCCTGCTTATCATCCCCCACACGCCAACTGCAAGTGGGGGCTTTGTAACTGTCCAACAAGAACAATCAGTTCACACAAAGAGGGCATTTGCCCACTGTTAACAAAAAAAAAAGAAAAAGAAAAGGGTAAGCTGTGTAGTCTGGTGATTGTGAGCGTGTATTCGAGGCTTAATTTTTGATCTTGTGTTTGAGTCTGGGAGTTCCCAGGTTTCTGAGTACAAGTGTTTTAAAAAAAAGAAAGAAAGCAAAAGAAAGGTTCCAGGTCTGAGACCTTTTGGGTTCGTCTAGGGGTAATTCTAGTTTAATTTTGTCAAGTGATAAGAGGTTTGGAAGTGTAGGTTTCTGTGCACAAGTGTTAAAAAGAAAAAGTAAAAAAAAAATATTTAAAAAATTTTGGCGTGGCCAGGACTCGAACCTGCGCCACCACTGCCAAAGCACACACACACACTACCATCCTGCCCTTGGGTCTTTTACTGACCAAGGAAGGAAACAAAGAATACTTAAGGCCATTTCATGTTGGGCTTATTTAAAAAAGCCGTGGCTTTTTAAGCCATTTGTGACTTATTCTTTAAGCATTTTTGCCCCAATTTAGTTTTCCTAGGAAAGATAGTCAGTTTAGGATTTTTATAAACTAAGTTTGTATTTTTCCTTTTATTTGTTTATTTTTTATGCATTTTTATTTAGCCGTAATTTAATAAATAGATTAAAAATAGAAAACAGTAACCTTAATTTTAGGAAAAATAATTTTTAAGTTTTAATTTAATAACTTGAGGTTTACAATTAGTTAACTTTTCAAAAACTCTTATTTTTAATTTTATTTAATTTTAGGTTTTTAATTAAACTTTAAAAATTGATATAAGATTATAAAAAAGGTTTTAGGAACTTTAAATTTCATTTTTCTCTTAGTTACATTATTTTAAGTTTTTAGAAATTTTTTTTGAATTTATTTTATAAACTTTTTATTTTTGGTATTATTTTAATATTATTTAATTGGTAAAAATAGAAAGTTTGTTTTTTCTAGTTTTTTTATTTTTACTAGGTTAAGGACATTAAATTAGGAACTTTGTCACTTTCCAATTAATTTTTAGGCTTTTCAATTAATTTCTAGATTTAATTTAAGATTTAATACATTTTAATAGTTTTTAAGTGTTTAAAAATAGTTTAAATTGGTTTTAAAATTTTTAAAAATAGTTTTTATCTTAATTAGGTCATTTTTGAGGTTTACAAATTATAAAATCTTGTTTAGGGCTTTTTAATAATTAAAAGTGATTTTTAGGGCTTTAATTAGCATTAAAAAGTCATAATAAAATTAATTAAAAGGTTTTAGCAAGTTTGGATTTTTTGTAAACTCTTAGAATATTATTGGGGATTTTTAGGAATTTTTAGGTTAAAATTTTTTATTTTTGTCGTTTTTACGGTTTCACGTTTACGCCTTTTTCGTCGTAGTTTAATTCGTTTTCGTAACCGTCTCTTCTTTCCTTTCTAATTTCTTTTCTTCTTGTTCATAATCACAAACATCATTAATCAACTCTTAACACAACGCACTTGCCTCCTCGAGAACGAACTCACCTAGGGTCATTCACACACGGTTTTCCTAAATCGTTGTGCACTTGCCCTATTTATTGCTCTCTTTTCCTAAAGGGTTGCAAAACTCCAACATCATTTTGGCGCCGCTGCCGGGGAGGCGTGTTGTGTTTTGATTGAACTATTGTTGTTTTCTATATTAGCCATAAAAAGTATTTGTATTAATAGCACTCTATTATTACGTATTATCGTTTTTTCGATTTTTGTGTGAATACTATTACTATATTGTATACGTAGAAGAATAAATTTACAAGTACTCCAAATACGTGAGCAATCACAACCTTGATTCGGGATTTCATCACTCGATCATTGTATTCGAATCTCAAACCAAAGAAAAAGGAAAAAATAGATAAATACTTTCGTGAAGCTCGATTTTGATAATACAAACTATAAGGTAGGTATAAGGCGGATATTATAAAATATATCCTAAGGAAAAAGGCTCTTAAGTGCTTCGCGCCGCCTCGTTTCCCCGCTTGCTTGTGCGTATTTGATTTTGAGAGTGAATCGAGGGTTTTGCCGCCCAAAGTATTACTTACGTATCATATATATTTTCTTGGTTTCATTTGATTAAACCCTCTTGAACGATTTGGTGTTCCACCATCGTTCTAAAGTCATCGAAGGCGTTCACTTCACGTGATCGTTTTCATTCCTTGAGGCTTCTTTAATCGAGAGATTTGATTAAGGAGGAGATTTGTAGATTTTGGTCTACCTAATACATTCCAAAAAAATCCAAAAAAGTTAAAAACAATCAAAAACCACAAAAAAATTGAAAAAGTAAAAATACCAAAAAGAATCTTCTTTGCTCGCCTTCTCGTTGTACGTGACATTTATGCAAACTCGCTCTAAAGCTAGACGTGCTCGTAAACGAAGAAACAAATCACTCACTCCTACTAGTGAGGACTCTCCTATTGACGAACCCATTGTAGTGAAAGAAGCACCCATGGCTAATCGAACTATGATGGAGTTGCTTCAAGCACCCACCGAGGGTTATGGAGAAGCGATTGTGATTCCCGCTATCCTTGCGGAGAATTTTGAGGTTAAGACGGGTTTGCTGTCAATGATTCAAAACAACAAGTTTCGAGGGGACGAAAAGGACAACCCGCATAATCACATTCGCCAATTTAATCGTCTCACCACCACGTGCAAGTTTAAGGATGTTTCAAACGACTCGATTAAGATGATGCTTTTTCCGTATTCCTTAGCGGGGCCCGCAAAAATTTGGTTAGAGAAAGAGCCACCCAATTCTATATTGACGTGGAAGGATCTCGTTTCAAACTTTGTGAACCAATTTTTTCCGCCCTCCAAGACTACGCACTTGAAAAACGAGATTTCAAAGTTTTCGCAAGAGTATAATGAGAGTTTTTCAACGGCTTGGAATAGGTTTAAAGAAATGTTGCACGAATGTCCTCATCATGGTTTTTCCGACTTACATCAAATAGACACGTTTTACAATGGCTTGAACGATCATGAGCGTGATTATCTTAATGCCGCCGCGGGTGGTAATTTCTTGTGTAAGACGGTCGAGGAAGCATTGGTAATTATTGAGAATAGGTCTAAGGTGTATAGTCCTCGTAGCACGTCGAGTATTCGTAAGGCTTCGTCTACATCTTCACCTAGTTTGTCACACACCGTTGATGCTTGCCAAGTCGAGGCTAATTTGGAGAACAAAATTTTTGATATAGTGAAAGGCTTGTTAGTTGAGTTTAAAGTTGGTGAACAACCCGCTCCCGCTACGATTAAAGCGGTTGAGGTTTCTTGTATGTATTGTGGTGGAGCTCACGATTATTCCGAGTGCATTACCAACGGTGGTAACACTTCGAGTGCCTTCGCGGCCGCGGGAACTTATAACCAAAACGGTCAAGTTCCTCGCACTAATCAATTGACTCCACCGGGTTTTTCACCAAATCAAAATGCTAACAATTATCGAAACAATCAAGTTGGTTACCAAAGCAATCAAAGGAGCAATTTTAAGGGTAATAAAAACTATGGGAATCAAGGGAGTAGTAGTAGCCAATTGCAAAATCAAAATCAAAACCGTAATTTTCAAAATGCAAGTCAAGGTCTTCAAAATAATAAAGAACTTCCAATAGACTTTTTGAATTACGCTACTTCAAATGATAAGATTTTGGAAAACATTCAAGAGCAAATGGCTAATCAAGCTAAGGACACGGCTAAGAACACTAAGGAGTTAGCTAATTTCATTAAGGAAAATCTAGCCATGAGAAATGAATTGAAAAATGATTTTGCTAACCAAATTCGAGGTCAAAACAACAAGATAGAGCAAAGTCATGCTAGGCTTGAACAAAGAATTGACCAAAAAGCCGCTAGCCAAGATTTGAAGTTTAGTAGTCAAGATGCTAAGCTTAATGCAATTTTAGAAGCCGTAATGGGAAACAAAGCCTCTACTTCGGGTAGTTTGCCTAGTAACACCGTTTCAAACCCGAAGGGAGAGATGAAAGTGATTACCACACGAAGTGGTAAGACACTTAAAGAACCGACTCCTCAACCAATTACTCCAACGGTGGAGGAAATTGAGGAAGAACCCGAGGTGGTGGTCGAAGAGGAGCATATTTCAATCCCACAAAGTACCGCTCATGCCACACCTACGGTTGACCCATCACCCATTTTGGAACCCGAGATTCCAAAGGCTATGCCTATGCCCCAACCCACACCACCCTTGCCTTACCCATCGAGACTTAGGAAGGAGAAGCGACAAGAGCGCGACAACTATCAATTTGAGCTTTTTATGAAAATGTTTCGTGATTTGCACTTTAATGTGAGTTTCGCCGATGCCTTGGTCATGATGCCTCGATTTGCCGCTAACTTTAAGAGTATGTTGAACAACAAGGAAAAATTACACCAAAAGTCTAGTTGTTCGTCGGTTTATCTTAATCGCATACCTCAAAAAGTCGGTGATCCCGGTAAATTTTTGATCCCTTGTGCAATTCAAGATATGGAAGAATGCTATGCCTTGGCCGATCTTGGTGCTAGCATTAACTTGATGCCACTTGCAATCTACAAGTCGCTCAATCTTCCTAATCTTACTCCTTCACGAATGTCTATTGAGTTGGCCGACCATTCCACGATTCTTGCATGTGGTTTGGCGGAAGACGTTTTTGTGAAAGTGGGGAAGTTCTACTATCCCGTAGACTTTATCGTTGTTGATATCCCCACGGATCCTCAAGTTCCTCTTATTTTAGGTCGTTCGTTTTTAGATACGTCTATGGCTTTAATTGATGTCCATGCTAGAAAGATCACCTTACGTTTCAACGACGAGGAACTTGTTATAAACGCAACTCAAAATTCTCAACTTTCTCATGTTTATTCCGTTGCTACCATAAACCTCGTTGACATGATCGACGTGGTTTGCGAGGAATTTTCACAAGAAGTTTTAGGGTTTGGTGATGAAGAAACTAGTGGCAATCCCACTATGTTAGATCCAATTCTCGATAATTCGACACCAACCTTCACTCCTTTCGAAGGTGGTGGTTTTACGTTGGAAGAATTCGATGTTCCACGTACTTGTGACGAGGACCTCGACAACTATGAGGACTTCTCGATTATCAAGGATTTTCTCAACGATTTCCCATTTCCTCCACCCGAGGAGGTTATGAGTATCGAACCCAAATCTTCACTTGAGGAACCACCTATCCTCGAGTTGAAAGATTTACCTCCTCACCTCGAGTATGTCTATTTGGAGGAGGACGACAAGTTGCCGGTTATTATTGCGAAGGAACTTTCGAATGATGAAAAAACCGCACTTGTCGATGTTCTTAAAGACCACAAAGGGGCGATTGCGTGGAAGTTATCCGACATTAAGGGAATCGATCCCAAATTTTGTACACACAAAATATTAATGGAGGAGGATTTCAAGCCAACAATCCAAAGTCAAAGAAGGGTGAACCCCAAAATTCATGACGTCATCAGAAAGGAGGTCCTTAAACTCCTTGACGCGGGAATGATTTACCCTATTTCCGATAGCCCTTGGGTGAGTCCTATTCATTGTGTCCCTAAAAAGGGAGGGATGACCGTTGTGCCAAACGATGCCAACGAGTTGATTCCCACTAGACTCGTGACCGGATGGAGAGTGTGCATTGACTATCGTAAGTTGAATGAAGCCACTCGAAAAGACCATTTTCCCTTGCCCTTCATGGACCAAATGTTGGAGCGTCTTGCGGGAAACGATTTCTATTGCTTTTTAGATGGTTTTTCCGGTTACTTCCAAATTCCCATCGATCCTCGTGATCAAGAAAAAACTACGTTTACGTGTCCATATGGAACGTTTGCTTATCGTAGAATGCCATTCGGACTTTGTAATGCACCGGGAACTTTTCAACGATGCATGATGGCTATTTTTCATGATATGATCGAGAAGACGATGGAAGTCTTCATGGATGACTTTTCCGTGTTTGGTGATTCCTTTACTTCGTGTTTGTCGAACCTTGAGAGAATGTTAAAACGTTGTGAGGAAACCAACCTTGTGCTCAATTGGGAAAAGTGTCATTTTATGGTTAAAAGTGGAATCGTCTTAGGGCACAAGGTCTCGAAAGCGGGGATTGAGGTAGATCAAGCTAAAGTAGACGTCATCGCCAAATTACCTCATCCCAAAACCGTCAAGGGAGTTAGGAGTTTCCTAGGCCACGCGGGCTTTTATCGACGATTCATCAAGGATTTCTCGAAGATTTCTCGACCCATTACACATCTTCTTGAAAAGGAAGCACGTTTTGTCTTTGACGAAGATTGTGTACGAGCCTTTGAGATCCTTAAGAGGAAACTTACCTAAGCTCCCATTCTTGTTTCTCCAAATTGGAACCTCCCCTTTGAGCTTATGTGTGATGCAAGTGATTACGCTATTGGGGCCGTTTTGGGGCAACGTCATGATAAGCATTTCTTGCCTATTCACTATGCTAGCAAGACGATGACCGAGGCTCAACTTAAATACACTACAACGGAAAAGGAGTTCCTTGCCGTGGTGTATGCATTTGAGAAATTCCGACCTTACCTCGTCTTGACGAAATGCATAGTGTATACAGACCATTCGGCTATCAAGTATCTCATGGCTAAACAAGATGCAAAGCCGAGGTTACTTCGTTAGATTCTCCTCCTTCAAGAATTTGATCACAAAATCGTTGACAAAAAAGGAGCCGAGAATCTAGCGGCCGATCATCTCTCTCGTTTGGAAGATCCTCACCAAAGTGTTTACGAGCCTAAGGAAATCACCGAAACATTTCCGCTCGAGACACTTGGTGTAGTGAATTCTAAGCTTGATTCTTCTACCCCATGGTTTGCAGATTTTGCAAATTACCATGCGGGTAACTTCATCATTAAGGGTATGACAACTCAAGAAAAACGAAAATTCTTTCGTGATGTCAAGTTCTATTTTTGGAACGACCCTTACTTGTTTCGAACGTGTGCGGATCAAATCATCCGACGTTGTGTATTTGGCACCGAAGCTTCTAACATCCTTAGAGCTTGCCATGAGGGACCCACGGGTGGTCACCACGGTGCTAATCTCACGGCTAAAAAGGTGTTTGATGTCGGCTTCTTTTGGCCTACTATTTACCGAGATGCACAAGATCTTGTGAAGTCTTGTGATTCATGCCAACGACAAGGAAAAGCCTCACAAAAAGATGAAATGCCACAAAATATCATTCAAGTATGTGAGATCTTTGACGTTTGGGGCATAGACTTTATGGGGCCGTTCCCATCATCTCGTGGTAATAAGTACATTCTCGTTGCGGTTGACTACCTTTCTAAGTGGGTGGAGGCGAAGGCCTTGCCCACTAATGATGCTCGTGTGGTAGTTATGTTCTTGAAAAGTTTGTTTGCTAGGTTTGGAACCCCTCGTGCTATCATAAGCGATCGTGGAACCCATTTTTGTAATGACCAATTCGAAAGGGTTCTAAGGAAATATGGGGTTACACATCGTCTTTCTACGGCTTATCACCCACAAACGAGTGGGCAAGTCGAGGTTTCAAACCGAGCATTAAAGAGGATCTTGGAGAGATCCGTGGGGGAAAACCGACAATCTTGGTCGGATAAGTTAGACGATGCTTTATGGGCCTTTAGGACCGCTCATAAGACGCCCATTGGGTGCACTCCCTATAAGCTTGTGTATGGAAAGAATTGTCATTTGCCTATCGAGTTAGAACACAAGGCTTATTGGGCCCTAAAGCATTGTAATGATGATATGGAGACCGCGGGAAAACACCGGAAAATGCAATTAAATGAATTGGATGAATTAAGGGACATTGCTTATGAAAATTCATTGATTTATAAAGAGAAAACTAAAAAGTTGCATGATTCAAAAATTAAAAACCGGGTTTTTAACATTGGGGATCAAGTTTTACTTTTTAATTCAAGATTGAAAATCTTTTCCGGTAAATTGAAATCCCGTTGGTCCGGTCCATTCACCGTGACTCAAGTGTTTCCGTATGGGACCATCGAGCTAACTCAAGATGATGGTCCTAACTTCAAGGTGAATGGACATAGGTTGAAGCACTACTTTGGTGGGGAAGTTCCATCCTTGAACTACCTCGACCAAGTCACCTTCCCTAATGATAATTAGTATTGAGGGGATCGAGTCGAGCTCATGACTCGGTAATCAAAAACGAGGTGCCTCGTGGGGGAGTCCCATGCTTATCCTATGTACATATTATCGCTTTCTTAGTCTAATGTAGCTTACGTGTGGGGATTCGTGCCCTTCCAACCTTTGTTCCTTGGTTGTTTGTGATATGTGGTTTTTAGATCATGATCTTCACGATTGGAGCCTCTCGTGTTCGTTTTTATGGGAGCACTCGATCGTTTGCTATTGGAGACATTTCTCAATATCCATGATATATCCTTTATTGTTCTAACCTTAGGTTTTTAGCACACTTCATAAACGGCTATTAATTTAATGGTTACACCCTTTCCATGCTAGATTAGGCATTCAACTACGTCTCTAGTATGGGGGTGTTTGCACCCCTAGACTCGAAACATTGAGGACAATGTGTAACTTTAGTATGGGGGGTGAATAGATACTTGCCTTGCCAAACCTTCACGCTTTCTAAATTTTATCGTTTTGTTGCAAAATAAGGCTAAAAATGGCCAAATTTTAAAAATTTTCTCATGTTTTATAAGTGTTTGAAGACAAGAATGTAGGTTTTCCGATGGCGAGAATAAGAGTAATTTTTGACTCGACCGTGCGTGTTGAGAACTTAGCTTTGATTACTTAACTACACATTAGGCTAAGTCTCTTAAATGAGGACGAGAAATGATAGAGTTAATTATAAGTTACTATGCTAAACGTAGAGTACTCGTATTCTTTCAAAAACTCATGTGTTCTCGTTGTTTGCTTATTCATCCTTCGCATGTAAATATTTTTTGCTTAATAAATATTGACTTAGCGGTTTAGTTAGGATTGTTGGGTTTCTAGTCTTTTCTAGTAGCTTCCGTGTAATTAAATTGGGAAGACATTAAGATATCGCCAGCGTCACGGTTTTGAAGTATTGGCAACCCGAATAATCGAAAGCTTCACCCAATAATAAGATTTCAAGTGCTCACCTAAATCAAGCAAACAATTTGAAGCCCCACAAGGCCTAAAATCTATGCAAAAATTGAAAGTGAATCAAGCCTTAATCTTCGAAGCTTTAAAGATCCAAAATTCGCTTTAGCGTGAGGATATACGTCTTTGGCTAATAAAACCACCGATGAGGCGGATAATAAAAGGCAAGGCAAGACCGAAGTCATAATAAAAGCTTCATGGCGAAGTTGAATAAAAGATGGAGGTAAACCAAAGATAATAAGGCCCTTCCGTTAGGGGGCGTATAAAAGTCTTGGTAATAAGTCTCATGTTCAAAACCGTTATAAAACCGTGTTTATCGATTCTTCTTGTCAACTTAATTTTTTAACATCGTTGTCTATTAGGAGGGGATATTGATTTGATGGTCTTAGTTACACCGTTAGGACTCTATTTTTAGACCTAAATCTCTATTATCGCATAAGTCAAACAATGTATCCTCGTGAAACATTCAAGACAAAATAAAATGTAAGAGATACAACTTAGGAATAATGGGAGAATAAGTACGTGATTAGGGCATATGAGTAGTGTTAGCATTACTAACTTATAATGACAATGATCTCGTTGCACGCTTAGCATGGAATTAAGGTGAAAATCGAGGACGATGAAATTATTTCTAACGAAGCATTCACGTGTTCTTATTCTATGAACCTAAACATCCCATTTTGCGATGAAAATCATACATTATGTCTAAAACACAAGTAGTAGTAATAGTAGTAGTGTAGCTAGTTTATCGTTCAATAAAGTGAATAAAAATGAATTTTGGAGATGCTACGATACTTTATTCTAGCATTGCGTGAGGGCACGGCAATGGTTTAGTATGGGGGAGTGATGAGACTGCTTTTATACATGGTCTCATCGTTCTTTTTGGACTTAAAATGCATTAAATATCATCAAAATACCCAAATATATGCTTGTGTTTGTTGCTTGTGTATTTTAGGTACGGATATTGAGAAAATGACAAAAGATCACAAGAATCACGCAAAAACGGACACGGAAAACAAAGCCGCACGATGAACCAAGCCCTAGTGAGGAATTTTCCAAAGAAAACCCTTGAAGATTTGAAGAATATTGAAGATTGGTCCTCCAAGTTTGAAGAATTGACACTTTATACCCTTGTATCTTCATAATTACAAGTTTGGTCCCTAAAGTTTGTCAAAATTACAAAAAGGACCATTAACTTTGAAGAATTGGCAAATTTAGTCCCTCAACAAATCTAAATTGTCAAATATGGTCCTCCAAGAAGTCAACCAACAAGTCAAAGCCTTGAAGTTTGAAAACATGTCAAATTCAGTCCTTGGAAAATGAAGAATTTGCATATTTAGTCCTTGTTTCAAGTCTTTATAATATTTGTGCCACAACTGACAACTTCCCAAAGATATTTACAAAGGAAAGGTGATTTGGGCGGTTTTAATACAAAGTGAATAAAAAGGAAAACCTTGGGGGCCATTTTTGGGAGACAAACAAACCCCACCAGCCAACCCCCCACTGACACGTCATCAAACCCGACCCATTTACCTGTTTACCCAATACCCAACCCGGTTGACCCATTAAGTAAATAACACGTTTAATACTAAACGTGTTCTTTCTCCCCTTAAACACATTAACCCCACTCTGAAAAGATCAAAACACACTTTCTTTCCTATAAACCCTAATTTTTTCCCCAAATTAAAAATTGATGATGAAGACCTAATCTACTCCATATTGGTGATTGATCATGGATTAATCCAAACCCCACTCTTAATCCCCCATCACTCTCACTCCCTGGTCCCCAAAACCCCACCCATTGGCAAAAAGACAAAGGTATACCAGAGAATCAACGACTCTCATAGATTTCGTGTCCTCCAAACGAAATCAAACGATCAAGATTGATGCATCCAGCCTGTCCATCACAAACGTCCAAGGGATTTGCACATGGTTTTCATAAAGATATTCAAAAGATGGGATCAAAGAACAGCATATTCGCATCTCCAAACAAGGGTAATTCTGGAATTTAATAGATTAGGGTTTCTTTTTATTTTCGATTCTAGAATGATCTGAGGGGATCTATAAATGAGGACCAACTTGTGGTATCCCATTTTTTCCCTTGTCTCGGATTTTTTTTGTAATTTACTCTTTTTATGAATGGAAAGTTTGAAGTTTTTATTAAAACATCCGAGTTCCAATTTATTTTCTGTTTCATGACTTAAGTTAATGTTTTTAAATTTGTGTTAAAGTTCCTGTTTAAGATTAATCAGTAAGTGGATTGGAGTGAATCATAGTTTTCCCGTTTAAATTGATTTATAAATTTCAAGTGTTGAGTATTTTAGAACTTTGGTAAAGATTGTGAGAAGAAAAGTGGAATCATTTATTTATATTGTGAACTTACTGAATCAAGACCATAGGTCTTGATTCTTGGATTTCATTCTACTCTTAGCAGCTTCCTTTTTCACTCAGGGTGCTTCGGTTCAGCTGTTGAACCCCAACGAACCACCCCACCCTCATTTTATTGTCCAAGACACCCCTGCCTCACCTAGTTGTTGGTAGAGGTCAGGGGAGCTTAGCTGGCCCTTGTTGGATGCAAACAAGGGCAGGTATCGCCATCTTTTTCCTTCTTTCTTTTTTTCTTATATTTATTTTTTTGTTAACTGCTTAATTGTTCTTGTAAGTATTTTGCTTATCTAGTTTACTGGAATTATAAGTTTTAAGTTTCCTGAGTTTGGTTAAATAGTTTAAGTCAGAAAGTGTACTTAGGATCGTTAATCTAGTTTAAAGTGTTTTAAATTGGTAATATAAATATGCTCACTTAGGATTAAATGGAAGCTTGTTGCATTTGTTTATTCTCAGTTTAAGAATGGCGTGTTTTTTAACTGAGTTGTTGTTTGAACTGTTTAGCGTAAACTGACTAGTCGGCTGCTTGGATTGTCTTTGTTTAGATAGTTTATGCTAGTTTTGAATCTAGGGTGTATGCATCGTATAGCTTAGAATCTGTCTGCTTATGTTGCTAAATTGATCATATATCGTGGCCTGCTAAATTGGTTAGATTGCATTAGGTTCTAATGGTTTTGTGTGCTTCCTGTCTTTAAACAGCAATCCGTAAGTGTTAAGTCTGTGTAGTTTATTGTTATTGCTTGATTCACTAGTTGATTATGGATTTGCTTTGAATTTGTTAAGTGCTCTTAACTTCCCTGTTTGACGATAGCCTGCTTGTTGTTCTTTGGGTTCGTATTTGCTTCTTTTGTTTTCTGCCTGCTTATCATCCCCCACACGCCAACTGCAAGCGGGGGCTTTGTAACTGTCCAACAAGAACAACCAGTTCACACAAAGAGGGCATTTGCCCACTGTTAACAAAAAAAAGAAAAAGAAAAGGGTAAGCTGTGTAGTCTGGTGATTGTGAGCGTGTATTCGAGGCTTAATTTTTGATCTTGTGTTTGAGTCTGGGAGTTCCCAGGTTTCTGAGTACAAGTGTTTTAAAAAAAGAAAGAAAGCAAAAGAAAGGTTCCAGGTCTGAGACCTTTTGGGTTCGTCTAGGGGTAATTCTAGTTTAATTTTGTCAAGTGATAAGAGGTTTGGAAGTGTAGGTTTCTGTGCACAAGTGTTAAAAAGAAAAAGTAAAAAAAAAATATTTAAAAAATTTTGGCGTGGCCAGGACTCGAACCTGCGCCACCACTGCCAAAGCACACACACACTACCATCCTGTCCTTGGGTCTTTTACTGACCAAGGAAGGAAACAAAGAATACTTAAGGCCATTTCATGTTGGGCTTATTTAAAAAAGCCGTGGCTTTTTAAGCCATTTGTGACTTATTCTTTAAGCATTTTTGCCCCAATTTAGTTTTCCTAGGAAAGATAGTCAGTTTAGGATTTTTATAAACTATGTTTGTATTTTTCCTTTTATTTATTTATTTTTTATGCATTTTTATTTAGCCGTAATTTAATAAATAGATTAAAAATAGAAAACAGTAACCTTAATTTTAGGAAAAATAATTTTTAAGTTTTAATTTAATAACTTGAGGTTTACAATTAGTTAACTTTTCAAAAACTCTTATTTTTAATTTTATTTAATTTTAGGTTTTTAATTAAACTTTAAAAATTGATATAAGATTATAAAAAAGGTTTTAGGAACTTTAAATTTCATTTTTCTCTTAGTTACATTATTTTAAGTTTTTAGAAATTTTTTTAGAATTTATTTTATAAACTTTTTATTTTTGGTATTATTTTAATATTATTTAATTGGTAAAAATAGAAAGTTTGTTTTTTCTAGTTTTTTTATTTTTACTAGGTTAAGGACATTAAATTAGGAACTTTGTCACTTTCCAATTAATTTTTAGGCTTTTCAATTAATTTCTAGATTTAATTTAAGATTTAATACATTTTAATAGTTTTTAAGTGTTTAAAAATAGTTTAAATTGGTTTTAAAATTTTTAAAAATAGTTTTTAGCTTAATTAGGTCGTTTTTGAGGTTTACAAATTATAAAATCTTGTTTAGGGCTTTTTAATAATTAAAAGTGATTTTTAGGGCTTTAATTAGCATTAAAAAGTCATAATAAAATTAATTAAAAGGTTTTAGCAAG
The DNA here is from genome assembly GCA_025667525.1 of Glebionis coronaria. NCBI lineage: Eukaryota > Viridiplantae > Streptophyta > Magnoliopsida > Asterales > Asteraceae > Glebionis > Glebionis coronaria. Next base: position 253,930,678 of record CM046878.1, read on the forward strand.
TTTGGATTTTTTGTAAACTCTTAGAATATTATTGGGGATTTTTAGGAATTTTTAGGAATTTTTAGGTTAAAATTTTTTATTTTTGTCGTTTTTACGGTTTCACGTTTACGCCTTTTTCGTCGTAGTTTAATTCGTTTTCGTAACCGTCTCTTCTTTCCTTTCTAATTTCTTTTCTTCTTGTTCATAATCACAAACATCATTAATCAACTCTTAACACAACGCACTTGCCTCCTCGAGAACGAACTCACCTAGGGTCATTCACACACGGTTTTCCTAAATCGTTGTGCACTTGCCCTATTTATTGCTCTCTTTTCCTAAAGGGTTGCAAAACTCCAACATCAATACTACAAGGAAACCCCAATACATCATTAACCAAAACGTGTAAAATTGATATGCATATCCTTTCCTAACATATCTCATGCATATCCTAACAGAATAATAACTAAATAATAAAGTTTGACTTTCTATAAGACTAGGAGCACGACTTGCTCCTACTACTACTATGACCAGGAGGAACTACATACCTCCTAGTCTACCTATTACAAATAACTATTCAAATGGTCCTAACAAGAGATTGATGTATGTTGTTGGGTTACACAAGTTTGTTCACATGGGTTTGTGAGTGAGAATATTCACGTAAACATGAGATTCAAAGGTGCAAGTATTTCATGTGGTCCATGCTGCCATAAGGTACCGATTTAACTATTATCTCTATTTACAATTTGTGGATGATGAAAAAAAAAGTATGAACGTATGGAAGCAGTTGGTGTTTTACGCATGGTCACATGATACAAAATATTTTCTGTGCTATGGGATGAAATTCCTATTTTATTGGGATTGTTTTGAAACTTTCTTAAATAAAACTCCCATTTGGTTGAAGAAATGACGTGTGAATATGATTTCCAATAATGTCGGGATTATATTTCATATTTTTGGAAATATATTTTTGGACGCGATATTCGTAAGTCAGTTGTCGAGATTGATGGGAAAACACGGTTTAGTGGTACTACAATTTAGGGATTGAAGTTTGACTAACTCAAATAATATGTCCTCTATTTTTGGTATGTGGTGCTGGACGTGGGTATACTTTGTTCATGGGATTGGGATGGAAACTCATGGTTATTAAGAAAGTTGTTTATCATACGAGTATTTTTGGTAGTTATCCGATTGTGGGGTATTGCACGTATGCTTATCATGGGCTGTTTTTGGTTCCATAATATATGCCATATATTTGCCAAGTTATGTAGGGACCACAGTTGATAAAAACATGTGGCATTCAATATATTGTGGAGACAAGTTTGGCTGTTAGGACAATTAGAATAGTTATTTGTAATAGGTATACTAGGAGGTATGTAGTTCCTCCTTGTCATAGTAGTAGTAGGAGCAAGTCGTGCTCCTGGTCTTATAGAAAGTCAAACTTTATTATTTAGTTATTATTCTGTTAGGATATGCATGAGATATGTTAGGAAAGGATATGCATATCAGTTTTACACGTTTTGGTTAATGATGTATTAGAGTTTCCTTGTAGTATAAAAGGAACCTTAGGCAGAAGGGTTACATAGACCTTCATCAAACATAATTCTAGTGATTATTAATATTAGAAATCCTTAGAAAAGGATCAAGTCATTATAGTTATTATGTTCTTCTTTATAGTATTTGTATTCTGCACTTATACTGTGTATAGAGTCTCTCTGTAAATAGACTTGTGATTACAGAAGTCGTTCATCGTTCCTGACAGGCTGCAAGATCCACATCTAGTGGACCCAACAAGTGGTATCAGAGCCTGGGAGAGTCTCTGTACAAGAAGAATCAATTTTTCTCATTACTAACATCTTTGTTTAATCATGTCTGCCTCAAGTTCTACTCAAACAGGAGAAGATAGTACTCCTAGAACTCAGTAACCTCAGCAAATCATTTCTACGGTTTCCAACACAAATGGTAAGTTTCCTCTTCTGAAAAAGGACGAGTATGATAGCTGGGCAATGAAGATGGAATGTTGGATCACCAACACTGATCAAGACCTTTGGAAGATCATTCTGAATGGAAACAACAGGAAGTTGACTGGAAGAGACAAGAATGGTAATATTACTCTTCTTGACCCTAAAACTAATGAAGAAATCACAGCTGTTCAGAAGGAGATCAAAGCAAAAACTATTTTGCTTCAGTCTCTTCCTGATGATCACATGGGTGACTTCTATCATTTGGATGATGCTAGAGAGATCTGGAATGGAATAAAAGCAAGGTTTGGTGGGAATGAGGAGTCAAAGAAAATGCGAAGATCCATGCTGAGAGATGAATTAACAGAATTCAAGATCTCAGAAACTGAAGGTATCCAACAAGGGTATGACAGGTTCCAAAAGATATTGAGCCAGTTGAATCAACTTCGGTCGAAACCTGACGATGGTGATATCAATGAAAGGTTTCTTAAAGCCTTACCCTACTCATGGAATCAGGTGGTAATCTCTCTCAAAGCAAAAGGTGGGCTTGACTATCTTAATTTTGCTGATTTATTTCATAAGCTCAAAACCTTTAAGCCTCATGTGAGGGGATACTCAAATGATTCTTTTCCCACTCCTGCTAACTCTGCCTTTGTGTGTTCTATGGGATCCAGTCCATGTCTTATGCTAGTAGCCCAAGCAATACTGTGTCTTCTAAACATACTTTTCAGCATACTTCTACTCCTGAACCGAAAGCCAAGTCTGGTAACATGGTAGAAGTTGTTCTTCACTCTTTTGTTGCTGACGTTGATGCTCAACAGCAACTTGCTTTTGATGACTTCAAACTGGTTGATAAACTTGACCTGGGTGAAATGGATCTCAAATGGCAGATGTCCATGCTCACTCTTAGGGTTCACAAGTTTGAGAAGAAAGCCGGTCGAAAATTTAATTACAACCCAAGAGAGCCAGCAAGGTTTGACAGAAGCAAGGTTCGATGCTATAACTGCCAGCAGCAAGGTCACTTTGCAAGGGAATGCCCTAACAAGCATGACCAGGAGAAGAGCAGATATTCATCTTTTAAGATTCAGGAGGTGAAGGATGACAAGAAGGCGTTGGTGTCTGTTGACTCTATGGTCAACTGGAATGATCATCAGAATGCTACCCTAGAAACAGTTGAGCCTTCTACTGATGTGTTTGCAATGATTGCTGGGAATCTATCTGATGCCGAGGAAGCAGAAGAGTTTGCTCTTATGGGCATCTCACCTCAGGTACAACATTGTCCTCTTGGTTGTCATGATAAATATTCAGAATTGATGTCCCAATATAATGACTTAAATGATCAGAATGATAAGTATTTTTTAGAGGTTCAAGCCTATAAGGCTTCTTTAAAAACATTGGAACAACAAAAGAGGTGGCTTCAAGATACTCAACGTGAGTATGAGGATAAAATTAGGATACTGAACATTGATTTAGAAAACACAACAAATATGCTTAAATACACAGAAAAGGTAAAAGATGACAGTATCAAAGAAAAATAAGAAATGAAGGAAAAATTAGATGCTACACTTCTTAGATTTAAAAAATGGAAAAAGGCACCTAAAAATCTTTCAAAATTAATTGATAGTAGCATGTCTGGTAGGACTAAAAGAGGGTTAGGATTTGATAAATATATTGATTCAGAAGATGTGTTTGATTTATCTTTTTCAAGTGTCTTTGATCCTGACAAGGAGGAAAAGGGAACACCTAGCTACAATAGGTTTAAACCAGCAGCAGAAATGCACGTTGTCCCTCCACCTCTTACAGGAACTTTCATGCCCACTCCTAGGCATAATGACTTGGATGGATCATAGATGCATGAGTCCCCAAAAAGTTCTACTAATTCTAATGACTTTGTCTCGTGTACTTTCAGTGACAAAGCCAGTGACTCTGCATCATGTGGTTCAAGTAAAGAGTCGAGACCTACAAGTTCCAAGTCGAATGACCATACTGATACTAGTGCTAGGAAGTGTAAAGAGAGAGTTGCTTTTACTTAAACAGTGTCTAGTCCTGGTTTATTGAGTCCTAGGAAGAATGTTTCTCCTAGAAATGTGTGTAATAAAGTTAGCAGTATGAAACAATGTAATTCTAATAAAAGGTCGTTTAAAACATGTTTTGTTTGTGGGAGTGCATTTCATTTGATTAAAGATTGTGATTTTTATGACAAACATTCTTCTGTACATCAAGCATTTCCTGCTCCTGGTCCACCAGGAGTTGTTCCATATTCTTCTAGAAGACTAAACCCAAGTGCTCAAACTTTTTCTTCATCTAGAAGGACCTCTCCATTAGCTTCTGATCATTGGAGAAACACTGGGTTAATATCAAATGGACCAACCAGTAACTATTTTCATAATTTTAATCCAAATTATGCATATAATTTTGACCACATGTTTTTTGGTTTGGGAAATCTGGGAACTGTTGTTAAGCCCTCAGCAGGTTGTTCTTGGTCAAACAATAAAACCCATATGATGCATAGGCAACCAAAGAACAACGGTGGATCTCATCAATCTTCTTGGCTATCTACTAAGGATCCACATGGCAGGCTCAAACCTGAAAAGGTTTGGGTCCCCTTAAGACACTAACTTTTGTATATCTCTTTTCTTGTTGTTGTAGGTTACTCCATACCAAGATCCTACTCTAGGAATTGTTAATAGTGGATGCTCTAGGAGCATGACAGGAAATAAAAGTCTTATATCTAACTTTGTACCATTTCACGGCGGAAAGATCTATTTTGTAGGAGGTGAAGGCAGGATCACTGGCAAAGGAACGATTCAGACGCCTAATCTTAATTTTGAGCAGGTCTATTATGTGGTAGCACTTCAACCCTAAAACTTGATATCTGTCTCTCAGATTTGTGACAAGAAGCAGTTTGTCCTCTTTATGGATACTAATGCACTAGTGTTATCCAAAGACTTTAAACTCCCTGATGACTTACAGGTTCTACTCAGAATCCCTAGAAGACACAACCTCTATAGTATCAAGCTGAATGAAGTCAATCCTACTAGTCAACTAGCATGTTTGGTTGCTAAAGCCTCAGAAGATGAAGCCACTCAATGGCACCGAAGGATGGGACATGTGAACTTCAAGACCATTCACAAACTAGCAAATCTGAATCTGGTCTCTAGTTTACCTCCCAAGTCATTCAGAAATGATATTAATTGTCTTGCATGCAGCAAAGGCAAACAACTTAAAGCATCTTTCAAGGCCATTACTGCTCTCAGCCTTATAACTAAACCATTGCAGCTACTACACATGGATTTATTTTGTCCTACCTCTATTAGGAGCATTGACCACAAACAATACTACCTTGTGGTAACTGATGGGTATAGCAGGTTCACGTGGGTTTTCTTCATGGCTGCCAAGAGTGAGACCTACTCAATTCTCAAGGGTTTTATTACACTTATTGAGAATCAGTTGTCCAAGAAGGTTAAAGGTGTTCGATGTGATAATGAAACAGAATTCAAAAATGCAGACCTCATATCACTTTGTAATTCTAAAGGCATCAAAAGAGATTATAGTGCAGCAAGAACTCCTCAACAGAATGGCGTGGCAGAAAGAAAGAACAGGACTCTAATAGAGGCTGCAAGAACAATGCTTGCCGATTCCAAGCTTCCAACCATGTTCTGGGACAGAAGCTGTTAATACTGCAAGTTATGTTTTGAATAGAGTTTCTATTACAAATCCTCACAAGAAGACTCCTTATGAGCTACTAACAGCCAAAGTCCCAAATATTGCTCATTTGAAGCCATTTGGGTGTCCTGTCACCATTCTGAATACTAGTGACTATTTGGGGAAATTTGATGATGCAAGTCTTTTTCCTTGTGTCAGAGATATTCCATCAAGTTTATAGAGACTGAAAGCTGCCTGCAAGGCAAATGAAGGATACATTGTGGGATATTCAGCTCACTCTCGGGCTTCGTGTCTACAATCTCCAAGCCAAGCGTGTAATTGAAACTATAAATCTCAGGTATTTTGAGGAGAAGTCAAACATCCAAGGCAAGGGTCCTGAATGGTATTTTGATCTTGATTATCTTAGTGATTCATTAGGATATTTTTGTTTCAAAACTAACCATGATGCAGGTCCACAAGTGTTTGCAACTTCTAGTGCAGGTGCTCATTCTAGTCTTTTAGACTCAGATGACGAGGATGATATTTTTTTTGTTCCAACCTATTCCACCACAGTCTCTCCTACTCCTCCTAGTGATGCAACTCCATCAAATATATTGGATTCAAAAGTAGCTCTTAACACATTACTCAAATAACAACAAGAAGCTACTACAGCAGTCGCTCAAGGTGGCTTTGCGTTTCCTTTGAATACGACTGCTGACAAAGCTGCTCCTAGTACTCCAACTGTTACTGCTAGTCCTAGTTCAACACCTATTGGTAGTCCGGCTAGTGATTCCACTTCCCATACTAGATTCTCAAGTCCTTCTGACCTGGGGAACTATCAAAAGAAGTCTTCTACCAAGCTGGATGGCATTCATAAGCAACCAATAGATGGCATTTTCAACTCTGCTTCATATGATGATGACTTTGTTGGGGATCTTAATAACTTGGCACCAGAAGTGGAAGTAGCTTCCAATCTAGTGTTGCAGTCACACAAAGACCATCCTACTACTCAATTCATTGGAGATCCTGGTTCTACTGTCAAGACTCGCAGAATGCATAAGAAGGCCACGTCTGATCATCATGCTCTTGTGAGCTATATTGAGGATCAAAAGCGTAAAAATCATACGGACTTTCAACATTGTCTGTTTGCTTGTTTTCTTTCACAGGTGGAACCTAGATCAGTCTCTCATGCTCTTGAGGATCAAAGTTGGGTGGAGGCTATGCAGGAGGAAATGCAGCAATTCTTTTTTCAGAATGTTTGGATCCTAGTTGACTTGCCGGATGGAAAGACAGCAATTGGTACCAAATGGATTCTCAAAAACAAGAAAGATGCAAGGGGTATTATGGTGAGAAATAAGGCGAGGTTGGTTGCACAGGGTCATACACAACTTGAAGGCATTGACTACACTGAAGTTATTGCTCCTGTTGCTAAGATTGAGGCCATTCGTCTGTTTTTGGCTTTTGCTTCTTATGTGGGCTTTACAGTTTTTCAGATGGATGTCAAGAGTGCATTTCTCTATGGCAAGATTGATGACGAAGTTTATGTCACTCAACCTAAGGGCTTTGTAGATCCACTTCATCCCAAGAAAGTTTACAAGGTGGTCAAAGCTCTTTATGGACTTCATCAGGCTCCTAGAGCTTGGTATGAGCGTCTTTCAACTTTCTTGTTGAAACATGGCTATAGAAGAGGCACAATTGACAAAACACTATTTCTTAAGAGGAATACCAAGGACATTATCCTTGTTCAGGTGTATGTGGACGATATTATCTTTGGTTTTACTAAAAAGGAATGGTGTGATGAGTTTGAACAACTGATGAAGGGCGAATTTCAGATGAGTGCTACGGGAGAGCTTACATTTTTCCTTGGTCTTCAAGTCAAGCAACAGTCGGATGGAATCTTCATAAGTCAAGATAAGTATGTTCATGAGATCCTTTAGAAGTTTGATATGGATCCTCTTAGACCAGCAGCAACACCTTATGAAGTTACTAAAGTCAAACTCAAGAATGAGCAAGATCCTCTGGTAAATGTTCACATGTATAGGTCCATGATTGGCTCACTCATGTATTTGACTGCATTACGTCCGGATATTATGTTTGTAGTAAGTGCTTGTTCTAGACATCAGGTGGCTCCAACGGTTTCTAACTTGAATGCAGTCAAGAAGATTTTCAAGTACATCAAGGCTCAACCCAAGCTAGGCTTGTGGTATCCTAGAGAATCACCTTTTGTTCTTGAAGCATATAGTGATAGTGACTATGCAGGTGCTAATAATAGCAGAAAATCTACTACTGGTGGTTGTCAGTTTTTGGGCCGAAGACTTATTTCATGGCAATGCAAGAAACATACGATAGTAGCTACTTCTTCAACAGAAGCTAAATACGTAGCTCCTTGCTAGTTGTTGTGGACAAGTTTTGTTGATCCAAAATCAGATGCTGGATTATGGGTTCAACTTTATGAACACAAAAATTTTCATTGACAACCAAAGCACTATCTACATTGTGAAGAATCCTGTTTTTCATCAACGTACAAAACATATTGAAATTCGGCACCACTTTATCCGGGATGCCAATGAGAAGAAGTTGATACAGGTTCTTAAGGTTCATACGGATGATAATGTTGTTGATTTGTTGACTAAAGCCTTTGATGGTCCTCGGTTGAACCACTTGGTGGTTCACATTGGGATGGTCAATCCTTGAGACCTAGGATTGAGGGGAGGCTAAGCCTAAGGGGAGGCTTAGTGTACATATTTACTTGCACAGATTAACATATTGGTAGTTTTTAACAACAGATTGAATGGGTTCTTGTGGTGTGTGTTACTTCTAGTAGAGGATTTTGCTCACTTCTGGTGGTTATCTTCATTAATGTTTGGCTTCTAGTCATTTATGGTTGGCTTCTAGTGGATAAACATCCTTCCTTATCAAGTAATAGTTGGCTTCTAGTCTTGGTTTGGGTCACTGTTCACTTCGTTGACTTCTGTTGACCACATTGTGCTTCTAGTGTTGACCCATATGCGTTTTGACTTTTAGTCAAACGCAAGCTAATTCTGGTATATATCATCTTATTTAACTTTGGTAAATTGGGATTTTCAAATAATGTTATAAGGGCAAGTGGTTACTTTGCATTAACTGCCTAATTTGATAGGGCAACCCACATTATTAGGGGTCAATGAACAGTTACTAGACCATTATTTATGGTCAATTACCCCCCTTGACTCATTCATCACAATCATAACACACACACACACGCTCCTACTCTCTCAAACCCTAACAAATCAACTTCCATCACTTATAATCCACATCAATGGCTGCTTTGGTCTACCAACCCGCTCACAATAAGGTAGCATATTTGGGAGATGGTCCTAAACGTGGTGAATTCACAGACATACTAGAGTTTATTAAGGCTTCTAACCTCAGTATGCTTTTACTGTTTGCCCAATTGTTTATGATAGTGTGATTCGCCAGTTTTGGGATACTGCTACACTTGTGGCTGTGTTTGGTCGGCCACGTGAACTCCATGCTACCATTGATGGACATTATTATGTGGTTACTGAAGCTTCTATTAGGAGTTCCCTTCATCTTCAAGACGAAGGTGGTGTTGTTTCCATCCCCAATGCTGAGATTTTAGAGGGGATGGCTGCTATTGGGCATAACCATGGGGGGAAGTTCAACTTCCAAAAGAATAGGTTTTCCCCTCAGTGGAAGCTTCTAGTGCACTTTTTGATTCACTGCTAAAGCCCCAAGTCTGGGAGTTGGGATGCCTGTCCCACTCCTTTGGCTACTGGTCTGATCTGCATAGCACAGGGTAGGGTGTTTAATTTTTCTCGCTATTTGTTTGATGGGATGGTTAGCGATCTGACTAGTACTGGTTCTAGGAAGAAATTTTTAATGTATCCTAGGTTTTTGCAACAGATACTTGTGTGTTTACCTCGTGATAGGGAGGATTATTAGACCCCCAAGCTTACTACTAAAGTTTACTACAATATGGCTCATGGGTTTAGAGGGGATTGGAGGCCCCTTACTGATGCAATGTTGGGCCTTGCCCAAGGTCCTCCTGATGTTGTTCCTCCGGCTGTCGAAGCCGAGGAGGAACTTCCATTAGGTGATGATCCTATGGAGGAGGAGCATCCTGCTGGTGGTGCACCTAATGTGGTTGTGGAAGAGCCAGTTGAGGAAGTGGTGGTTGAAATGCCATCCACTTCCAAGGCTGTCCCCACTTCTATGCCACATTCGTCTCCATTTGTGGATACTCCCCTCCTAGTCTTGTCCCTCACTCTTCTGATAAGCCCTCTGGTTCTCGTGCTCATAATGATGACCCCTTTATTGCTTCTGGTTCCAATGAAGCCTTCCCGGACCCAAGTCCTCTTGGTGGGAAAGCGGAGGAGCCTACTACACTGACTTCTTTGCTTGATCTCATGCACATGTACCATGAAAGGATTCTTTCCTTGGAGGCGGATTTGAATCAACATCGTAAGCTTACCCGGGAATTTGTTCTTCCAATGGATGACCGGATTAAAGATTTGGAAACACAGCAGAGGAGGAGGAAGAAACATGTGGTACAATCTGATTCTGATGAGGAGGTTGAGGATCTTGTGGAGGATGGCTTGAAATTGCTGGCGAAGGCTGCTTTTGCTGATAAGCCATATGCTGATCTGTCGATTCCTCCTACTTCTTCTAGCATCCCTCCTACTGCTGCTACATCTAGAACAAAGGAAGATATTGCTGGTACTACTGCTGGTTTAACTGTTGGACCGTCTCATGATCCTAAGAGGAAAGCCCCTATGACTGATGCTCCCTTACTCCCTCACAAGCGTACTCGCAGACAACTTGAGGAGGATAGGTTCGGTGAGGAGGCTACACAAAGAATGCAAGCGGAGATTGACCAAGCTGCTAGGGCTGAGGAAGAAGCTCTTCAGAAGCAAAGACGTGAACAATTACAGCATGATGCTATGCATTGGGATGATAACGATTGGATGAGGGTGCTCACTATTCTTACATCTGATTATTCGTAGTTTACTGATCTTTTGGGTGCTGATGTAAATGAGCAGATCTGTATTCCACGAGCTATGGCGTTAATGCGTAAGCAACAATTATCGCTTGCTGCTCAACTGCGTGAGAAGCGTCAGAACAGGCCTTTAACAAGAACCGAGGAGAAAAAGTTAATGCATAGGTATGTCAAGTATCAGTCGGGTGCTCACTTTACTGTTGGTTGGACATGGGAACGAGTTAGGGCATTGTCTTTTGACGAGCTTAAGGATCTATATGAAAGAATGATCAAGCGTCAGAACACACCGGTTCCAGAGCGCTTCATCTATCATCCTCCTCCACGAGTGGTTCCTACTTCTCAACCTGCTGTTGCTCCTGGTTCTTCATCTGATGTTCCTCTTGGTTCTACTGGTATCCCATCTGTTGTTGATGTTTCTACTACTGGTACCACACCTACACCTTCGGTTGGTCATCCTGTTTCATCTTCGGGTCCTACCACCACCACCACCTATGCTACCACTACCACCACCACTGCTACTCCTGCTATGGCACAACCCTCACCACCCGTGAATGGCTTTCAACATACTCCTTCTCCTGGTGCAGCTACCGTTGATCCTTTGGTTGGACAAGGTATTGATTCTACTTCTGCTGGTTCTATTCCTGCTGCGAAGGTAAAGGTTGAAACCTCGTCTGGTGCTCCAACTCCTCGTCGTTCCATCCGCAAGAAGATGGCTAGACGTGGAAAGTCTGTTCCTTATGAGAAGCGTGCTCCAGAGAATCTTATTGATGCAGCTTCCGATAGTGACTCGGAATTGCCAATGGGTACGGGGTTTGTTACTGCTTGGACGGTTAAGCCATCCACGACTATTCCTGGTACTTTCACCCATAGGATTTCCATTAGTGATGGTTATGTTCGTTATGCTTCGGGTTTGCAAGGTGTGTTGACTTGGGTAGATCGTAGTTATGTCGTTGTATGGGTTTGTGGATGCTGGTATGCCTACTCATCCTAGTGAGGTGTCCACCTGGCCTGGTCTGACAATGTGGGCTGATTTGAAGATGATGCTTGATTCCCCTCCACATGCTCCACATTTTGGTGTCTGGAAGGACCAGCCACGCTGGGTAATCAAGAGATGGAAGCTATATGCTAGGTGTGGAGTTCATGTCTTGGATTTGGAGTCTGGTTCTATGGTATTCATGCTTACGGATATGGACTATCCGTTAACTATTGCTACTATGGAGGCCATGCGCGCGTGTCACTTGCAGATCTCCAATGCTCCTTCAGGGAATGAGACCTCCATGGCGACAACTCTGGTGGAAGGGATACAAGCTCGGTTGCAAGCTGACAAGGTAGCTGCGTCTTGTATGTGATGGGTATGTTTGTAAGTTTTTTATGTTTTGTGTTTTATGTTCATCTGTTTATACTACAATTCTTTTCACCAATATGTACAGTGATTGGTGACTTACATTTTAGAAAGTTATAAAAAAACAAAAAAAAACATACTTTTTATATAGTATTTGCTTATACTTTAGACAAATCATGGATTTTACACTTGTGAATAATATAATATCTGCTTATACTTTTTCAAAACCTTGGGTTCCTTTTGACTGGTTCACACTTGTGCTGGTTTGGTGTTTCATCTGGTGTTGGACCTGGTTCACAAAACAAATGGTGCTCAACTCACCATGTCTCACAGACAAGAAAGAGTTGATTAACCTTCAGGGTACGGCTCCTGGTGTGATTCTCAAATCCATTGATGGTTGCCAGGTTACCCAAAACTGGATGGTTTTCACTTGCCATGGTCCTAGACTGAAAAGTAGCTAATCCAAGGGGGTACGGCTATTGGTAAAGATTTTATCAAATCCGTTGATAGCTATAATAGCTTGCTCAAAGCTATAGGGTTTTCAACTCACCGATGCTTCATTGCTAAGAGTTGGCGAGTCCAGAAGGGTACGGCTTCTGGTAAAGACATATCAAATCCGTTGATGGCTGTGATGGTTTGCCTAAAATCATCAGGGTACCCCCACTCACCATTGATTCACGTTCTAAGAGTTGGGCTGGGTTCTGGTCTCCCAGGGTGATGCTTATTCCACCAGAAAGACTGGCTAGCCCAAGAGCGAGCAGCTACTTGGTAAAGGCTCATCAAATCTGCTCCTGTTGCTGTGAAGATTCAACACGATGCTGATTTGTTTCAAGCTTTGGAGAAGCTTCTAGTGTTCCTTGTTGCAGCGGTTCTTATGTTTCTTATATTGCTGATGCTGCTGTTTCTTTTGCTGATTCAATCCTCAAGCTTTGATGCACGATTTACCAGGAAACTTGAACTCAACAGGTCAAATTCAAGTTTAGGGGAGGATTGTTAGGACCATTGGAATAGTTATTTGTAATAGGTAGACTAGGAGGTATGTAGTTCCTCCTGGTCATAGTAGTAGTAGGAGCAAGTCGTGCTCCTGGTCTTATAGATAATCAAACTTTATTATTTAGTTATTATTCAGTTAGGATATGCATGAGATATGTTAGGAAAGGATATGCATATCAGTTTTACACGTTTTGGTTAATGATGTATTAGGGTTTCCTTGTAGTATAAAAGGAACCTTAGGCAGAAGGGTTACACAGACCTTCATCAAACATAATTCTAGTGATTATTAATATTATAAATCCTTAGAAAAGGATCAAGTCATTATAGTTATTTTGTTCTTCTTTATAGTATTTGTATTCTGCACTTATACTGTGTATAGAGTCTCTCTGTGAATAGACTTGTGATTATAGAAGTCGTTCACCGTTCCTGACAGGCTGCAAGACCACTTGTTGGGTCAACTAGATGTGGATCTTGCAGCATGTCAGGAACGGTGAACGACTTCTGTAATCACAAGTCTATTCACAGAGAGACTCTATACACAGTATACGTGCAGAATACAAATACTATAAAGAAGAACATAATAACTATAATGACTTGATCCTTTTCTAAGGATTTCTAATATTAATAATCACTAGAATTATGTTTGATGAAGGTCTGTGTAACCCTTCTGCCTAAGGTTCCTTTTATACAACAAGGAAACCCTAATACATCATTAACCAAAACGTGTAAAACTGATATGCATATCCTTTCCTAACATATCTCATGCATATCCTAACAGAACAATAACTAAATAATAAAGTTTGACTTTTTATAAGACCAGGAGCACGACTTGCTCCTACTACTACTATGACAAGGAGGAACTACATACCTCCTAGTCTACCTATTACAAATAACTATTCCAATGGTCCTAACATTCTTCTCCTTTTGCCTTCATATATTTATGCTTGTATAAGTCTTCCATTATTTCATTTACTTTATTATGTTTTGAGCTTATGTTTGGGGACCGATGTTTGATTCTGGTTTACCCTATGGTCATGTAATGTTTTAGACATTTATCCTTGTATGCTTTGATGACACGCCATAATTATGCGTAACGCTCCACTAATCAAAGTGGGGTGTTACACAACCAAAAGCCCATGTACACAATAATAAAGAAACGGTGGATGAAAAGTAATATATACTTTTTACCTTGGTCAAATAAAGCACATTCAAAACAAAATAAAAGGGAATAAAATACGAGAGAGAGAAACAAATTGGGGATGAACACACCTCCAGTCAAAAACCCTAATTTAGGGTAAACAATTGAAGATCACGCGCTTATATTAATTCCTAAGAATAAAGGAGATAAAGGGCGCGTCTATTCACAGAGGTGCTGACACCAAGGCTACACGTGGCACCTCGATGCGCCAGTCCTTTTTTCCTATTGGCTGTTACACCTACAAATCAATAAAGACCCAATCACATCAAGCCAAGTAAGCAACAAAGAAGCACAACTAGCACATCTATGTGACACGGGGGTAATCCGTGTGAAAGAAAGTTTTTTTACAGCCTTTGGATTAAAAGAGAAAGAGAAAAGAAGATCCAAAGGCCAAGAATCGCCTCATCTCCAACAAACCCTCACCCCTCACCCCTCTCGGTTTCTTATAAAAATCCTCAATTTTATTCAGGTATATATCCCTCATTTACTTTAAAATTATGATGTTAAATTGTAGTTAGGAAATTGTATTTTTCTTTTTTAAGTAATGTAATGAATTTTTGATTTAATTAAAAGTTGATTTTCGGTATTAATCTCTTGCATTTTCTCTCGTTTATTTTATTGTTGAATCACTTGCATCTCCTAATTTTACAAATTGATATTATAAGAATTAATCATTCATATAAGCTTAATTAATAGCTTATGTGAGAGATTAGAGTGAAATAGGGAAAACTTGCTTTATCCCACTGGATAAACAATATAAAATAGGTTGTTGGTTCGAGTACACTTTATGTTTCGTGAGCTTGTTCGAGATTCGGATGATGTTTTATGGTGTTCTTTGTTCGTGATGTTTATTAACGGAGATTGGTGGTGTCGAGTCGAATAATAAGGTGGCTCAGCGTCATTCCTTCTACATCAAAGGATCGTCACATAAAAGGGTTTAGCTCGATTTATCTTTAAAGTTTTTATGTATCTGCTTTAGTTTGATTATATATGCTGTTAGTTTGAATAAGTGGGAATCTAGATTTATAAGATAGAACTGTCAGTTTGAATCTGTTTGGCCTTATTGGTTTATGAATTGCTGATATGATTATTGTGTGTTCTAGGATTGATTGGATCTGCTTGTATACCTTTTTTCTTTACCTGTTTTTAATAAGTATTGTGGCATCTTGTTTTAACTTAAAGGATTTGCTGAATGAGATTTATCTATTGAATTTCTTTGATACTATTGGTCCTTGTTATTTGTATTTGTTGTTTAGTTATTTTAGTGTTTTGAGATCTGTTTGAATATAGGTTTAAGATTTTATGTTTTTTATCGTTGGTAAAACATGGCATAGTGATTATTGTTGTTTTTGTTTAATTTGATTTACTGCCATGTTTGTGTTTTACTTATTTTGATTCTACTATTTGTTTAATCTTACTGTTGATAGATTTAAAATCTATTTCTCTGCTGATCTTGTTTTAATTTGAGTAATCTGCTTGATATTGTTCAGTTTGAAGTAACTGAATGTTATTATATTGTACTGTGATATCTGCTTTGTATTATCTTGTTGGGTAATTGGGCTTAATAAGTCTGCTGTCATTCTATTTCTTTTCATTACTGTTACAAGAGATAGTTTGGCATAAGTATCTGTCACACAAAAATAATATCCAAAAATATACCACCCCGGTGGTTCGAACCTGAGACCTCTCAGTCAACAGCCAAACGCCATTACCAACTGCTCTAGCTATTCTTTTTGTTTATATTATACGTTTAAACTTTATTAAACTCTAATTTTGGAATGTCAGTTTTATATAAACGATTTTAATCAAATTCTTAGTATAAAAAGTTAATTGAAAAATATATAATAACTTATAAAATTAGTTATTTTTTTAAAATTTGGTAAAAATAATTAGTTTAAATAAAATAATAATAAAAAATAAAATAAAATAAATTTTTAATTACTTTTAGAATTAATATTGTTTTAATATTGTTTTAATAATTTTGTTTTTATAAATATTGTTTAAATAGTTTGTATAAATATAAAAAGTAAAAAAATAATTAATATAGATTTAATATTGTCTTTTAGATTTAATTTTGGGTAGACGATTCATGCACTTTAGGTTAAATACGTAGGATTTTAGATAAAAATCGAAACCAATTCAAATCGATTTTCCATTTCAAAACAAAAGTCTCAAATTCACAATTTCTTCGTGTACAACGGACCGGGATCACTCTCGTGTTTAATTAATCCGTCTTTATCTTATTTTGGATTATTACTTTTTCCTAAAGGTAATTTCCTTAATTTGCTCTATAACGTATTATATTAAAATACACCAACACTTTCCCACACATCATAAGGCAAATCAAACATAACAAAATTTAGAAAGCAGATAATACTCAGCTAAAATCAAATTCTCACAGCTAATTCATCACAACAAAAATATAGAAACAATCATAGTAACAACTTAAATGCAAACCAACAGACTGAAATCGAAAATCAAAATAGGCAACAATCATAAGCGCAACAACTTAACAGACTTTAAACAAATACTTACGCAACTACAGTTTATTCATCAAATCAAAAAAAGAAAATAATTCACAATTCCAGATATTACAGATTAAAGACTATAGCAAATAACCAGCAAAAGCATTCAGCAACTTTAATTAGAACCAAACCAAACAGACTACAAATCCAACATCATAGCAGACTTTGCAAATCATAGATCCATATCACTGATGCAAATCACTCAGCCATATCATTGAAAACGTAAGCTAAAGCAGAGTTTAACAACATACAGTAGCAGGAAAGCAATCAGCTATGACAAATAACTAAATCATTGATTCAAAACTCAGAAAAACTATTCAACAACTTAACCACTCAGTTTTATTAACTGAACAATATTAGAGCCTATAATTCAACTTAGAAAGCTACAATATCAGATCCACATTCACAAATAATCATTCGCACAATTCACATCAAATAATCAACTTAAACAAATATCTAACACGATTCATACTACAATTATACTAGAAAAATAAAGATGTGCTTAACCTTTATGATGAAGATATCCGTTGATGATGAAGTACGGTGCTGAACTGACTTAGACTCGACTCAAAACTATTAAAACCACCATTAAAAATCACGAACATAAAACACCACGAACCACAATTACAAACATCCTTAAACCAACAACAAGACCTCGAACCATGATATTACTCGAACCAACAGCTTCGTTATTTAATGTTTATCAGTGGATAAACATGTTACCCTATTCACTCTTTATCATTCACAATAGCTATAGAATAAGATTATATGAATGATTCTTCACATATAATGATAATAGTAGACTTAATGTTCAAGAATATTTTATAAAATAACAAACGTAGATCAAAAACTGATAAATCGGAGAATGGAAATTTATTAATTCAACTTAAACATTACAAACTTTATAAAAGGAAAAATTACAATTACTAACTACAATTTAACATTATAACTGTAAGAGTAAAAAAGGATAAAAATTACAAGATTTGAGGGTGTATTTATAGCTGAACAATAGGGGTTGGGGTGGGGAGTTTGTTGAGGAAGAATCGAACTTGAGCCCTTGGATGAGCATCCCTATTCTCTCTCTCCATTCGGTTTTGATCATACAGCTGTAATTCGCCCTTGTGCACACAGATTGCCAACATGGCACATCTTGTGCTAGTTTGGTGGTGAGGTGGTAGGATTGGATTGGCTCTTTGTCAGGTTTTCAGTAATCAGCCAATATAAGATGAGGAGTGATGCAACCAAGTGCCACTCTGGCACTTGGAACTTGGAATCTACGTATTACACATGCGCCTATTCTTCTTTGTTTCTCTGATTACCCTTGCGTGACATCAGATCACTCAATTAATTGGAAAACCCTAAAAGTTAGGGTTCATGACTGCATTTTTGTTCTTCCCTCTTTTCCTTTTCTCTCGTTTCTTTTTTCTTTGTTTATATGTTGCTTTGACCGAACCTTGACCCAAAGTTTATAAATAAACTTTCACCATCTCATACTTTCTCACATCTTGGGTTTCATTGGACCCCTTGACCAAGTAAATAAGACTCCACCGTCCCTTGTTTATTAAGTTGTTGGGCTTTTATTGGACTTCTAACCAAAACTGTATATATACTTCCATCCGTCCACTTTTTATTAGCAATTGAGCTTTGTTGAATTTGACCCATTTGAAACTTGATAACTTCATTAATGGGCTTTCAATCCCATTAAGTTTAAGTGGGACCCACCAAGGCCCAATAATCTTGAAAAAACAATCCCGTCTTTTGGCTCTTGATAAAATCTTCAAACTCGTGTCGATTTTTGCTGGTTTTTGTGATCTTGGTACCTACACACATAAAACAATACAACAAGCATATACAATACAATATTCATACAAAATATGCAATTTAAGTCCGTTTTATGATATAAATGATATGAGTAATTACACTCATATCAAACTCCCCCTTGCTAAGCATTTGTCGTGTCCTCACGCAATGATAAAATAAAGCAACTAACTACACATTTATTCAACTTTTGACACTTTATTTTGCAAAGACATAATGTATTGCTTTCATTATTTGATAAATAACTTTTAGGATCATAAAACTCGAATAGATTCATCGTCCTCGACTTTTCACTCTATCCATGCCAAGTTTAAAAACAAGATCATTATCAATCATAAGTCCCAATGTTAAGACCACTCATACAAGTAATTTGTGTTAAACTCAATCTCCTTTATTCCTAGTTGTATCTCTAGATTTTAAATATTGTCATGCACCCAAAGGCTCATTTGACTTATTTAATAGTTATTAGTCCAATAAATGAAGGCAAAAACGGTGTAAACCCAACACTCAAAACCTAACCTCGACCTCAAAAACCGTTGTCACTAAAGAAAGCCCACATCAAGGATAACTTAACACGATTTTAGGAATAAATTCCTGGATCCAAAATTTGGCTAATAGAACTACTTAAAGCAACAATTATTCCTCCAAAGTCGATTTTGACTTTATTAATGGAGTTAGCAACATTTACATCATACACCTTGAGGCTCTTTAAGATGTAAAAGTGCTCCTTATCTATGATCCACACCCTAAGGCTCCTTGGACATAAACAAGGGAATTTACATTAATCATCCACCTTAAGGCTCATAATGATGAAGAAATGTTTATTAAACACTTCACCATGCCATATACCCAAAGGCTCTAATGACAAGGCTAGTGCTACATGACTCCCACCCGAAGGCTCATAGAGAACATGTTTTTATTTATTCTTCTTTATTTATGATATATATAGTAAGCCAAATTCTGCAATCCTATGATCAAAAAGTCCATGACGCTGACACCCTCAATGTGTTCTTACTTTAATTACAAGGGAAGAAAAAGAAGGAGTTAAGAGTTAAGATATTGAATCCAAACCGCTAAAAACTTCATTTATTAAACAATTAAATATTCAAGCATGAAAAATAAATACGAGGAGAAAGAGCCACAAAAAAAACTTATATAAGGAAGACTTAACCTCAAAACTTATGATCAACTCTATCATATCTTGTTCTCCATATTGTAAAATCTCAAAGATGTGAGACTAATGGATACTTAGCCTTGCAAGTCTAAATTAAGACTATATTAAATCAAAGTTTTGGGTTTTCACGTCATCTATAGGATCTTGCATCTTCTTGGACTTTTTCAAGTTTTGAATTTTCATTTTAGAGTTCCCTTGATAAATGACTTTCTAGGATCAATTATAGGAACTTGCGAAAAATTCTTGTTCTTAAACCCGTGTGATTTAAGAATTTCGCATTTTAAAGTCCCCTATATAAAAGTCTAGCAAAACTTGATTTAAGCATGTTAAGGAACGATCTAAGGTAAAAAACCGATCGAGTAAAAAACTATTCTTATTGTCACCAACGGAAAGCCTACATTTGTGTCAAAACACTAATTTTCTTTATTTTTAAACACAAAATTACACTAAAAATTTAATTTTTTTATGAAAAATGAGAAAAACGATTACGTTTGAACACGAAAAAAGCAAGTGCAAGCGATTATATCGATTGACTCCCCCATTGTAACACCCCATTTTGATAAATGGAATGTCACGCGTAGTTATGGCGTCTCATCAAAGCATGCAAGGTAATATGTACTAAACATACATGACCATAGGGAAAATCGAAATCAAACATCGGTTCCCAAACATAAGCCCAAAACATAAATAAAGTAAATGAACAAAAAGGAAGACTAAACAAGCATAAATATGAAGGCAAGAGGAGAAGGAATCTAAGGTAGCTCCCATCCTATGCGTGTCCTCCAAAGGCTCCAGTCAGTCCTTGAGTAACTGCCGTTTTGGGACATGAAAAGGAAAGTAACAGCTAAGCAAAACGCTCAGTGCACGGATATAGACATATTATAAATGACTAAAACATAATAAAGACTTAATAACAGCGAAATGTATAAGTCCTGAAAAACCTGGAACATGTTCATAAAACTGGTTTTATAGTTTGAAAAGCCTTATGTTTATCTTATGAAAACTGTGTAACATATTTTACCATTAGCCAATATAGGTCATGAAAATCCATCGTGCATGAATACTTGGAGGGGTGACCTCATCATCAAATTAGAGGGGCTGCCTCTAATTTAATATACTGGTTTGGGTAGGAGGGATCAGCTCCTTGTGAAGGATGCAAGGCACACACCACATTCACACTGAGTAATCTGCTGAAAAACATGTAACTAGGATGCACCCATACGCCCCACATGATAAATATAATAATATGACCAAAAGCTGAAGGGACGCCACGAGCAATCACTCCGCCGTGGTGAAGTCATAACATCAGTGCCTCTAATGTTATGGTTATGGTACCTCCATAACTAGGTGAAACTGGTCATGCATGTATATGGCTATAGGTATTCTAAATTAAACATAAGCAAATCAAACATATAAACTTATACTACGGGAAAACATTTGGCTGCATACGGGGAATCCTAATAAGGAAAGAATGTCCATACTGAAAGGAAGGGAATTCGTACCTTATGTCCAGTGAACGAAGAAGCCGAACGGAAGAGAGTCCTACTTCGGTATCAATAATGCTACATAAATACATACGTGTATAAGTATCTGATTACTAAATACGTAACTGGTTTTATGTCATGTCTTAGCTTATTTTATATGTGCATGTCTTGTTTTACTGATTTTAACGTTATATTGTGTTTATCGTGTATTCTGTATATTCTGATTAAGTATTTCTTGTATTTCATATATTATTATACTTGCTGTGTAATAATAAGTAACTTTCTAGAAATAGAAGGTTTCCTAAAATAGAAAGTTTTCAAATATAGGAAGTTACCAAAAATAGAAAGTTTCCAAAAATAGAAAAAAGCTGGTTAAATAAGCTAAATATATAAGCTTAAGTGTTTTCCCTTTATTTTTCTAAGTCATGTAGTTAAAAAGTATAGTTTATTAATTATTCCATGTATTTTAAATAAACTATAGGTTAAAGTATTTAATTAAATATAATGTCATTTAATTAAATAAAGATATAACTACTTAGGTTAAAACATTTATCATTAATTATATTAATATAACCTAAGTCATGAGAATTAATTAATTATAGGTCATGGTTTTAATAATTAATTAATTACTTAGTCTAATTTTCATGATTAAAATACTTAGGTTTAACTATGTATTAATAGTAAAATAATTAACCTTAGTCATGATAATTAATTAATTATAAGTCATGGTTTTAATAATTAATTAATTACTTAGTCTAAATTAAATAAATAAAAATACTTAGGTTAAATCATGTATTATCAACTAATAATATAAACCTAAGTCCATGTTTAAATTAATTTAATTATTTATAAGTTTAAATAATTTAATTAAATCTGGTAATTATTTATCTTGCAAAAATAATTTACTTGTAAAATTAATTTATGAATCGAGCCCGTGTTAAAATATTACATGTCGTGAATCGTATTTAAGTTGTACTAATTATGAACCGGACCGGCTCCCTTGAACCGGACCGAACCAAACAGCCCTTTTTCTTGCCCTTAAACCCGTTGCCAAACAGGCCCTAAAATGCTTCTAAAACTGGTTGCCAAACACCCCCCTGTCCCTGCACAATTCCCACTAACAGTGGGGGATTTCCCCTGCTTGTTATAAGTTTCCACCGAGAGCTCTAGGCTCTCGGTTCCCACTGCCAGCCTAACACCACCACTGGCCGCACCCAGTGGTTCCCCCTGCTGGGCCGTGGATGCCACTGTTAGCCCAAAAGGACCACAGCCTTGCGGCTGGTGGGAAATAAAGTACCACCGAGAGTCTCTTGACTCTCGGTTTGCGTGCTAAACAAACACAGCAACTCCAAATACGAAACCCTCCTTAATCTAACTGGTATTAACATGTTTTAAATCTTAATTTGTGGATTCGCGATCAAAAGGTGAAAAGAAAAGAAACATAAAAATGAATTAGGGTTTACTTACTTATTGTTTAGGGTTTTAGAAACCAACACGGATCATCTTGATTTGCTGAAACTTAAATCCTCTTACTCTTGTTTCTTGCTCATCGTACGTCGGCAGGAAGAAGACCAAAAGAACAACAGGTGAGGTGGCGGCTAGATTTAAGGTTCTGCTAAGGTTTTCTTTTTGTGGTGTTTTTGTCGACAGAAAAGAAAAACAAGCCCCCCCCCCCCCCCCCCGTCCTTTTTTGTATATACACGGCCAAAAACAAAACACTTGGGCCTTGGGCCCAAGTCCCACTTCTTTTCTTGTTTGTCTAAAACGGCCCTTAACTTTCCTATTCGTTGATATTAATTATGCAATAAAACGCACGCGTGTTCGTATATTTAAAATGTCGTCAATTTCACAGTTATACTCATGCGTGTTTAACGTAATATTAATTACGTAATTACTTGTCGTGTTATTTTAAATATACGTAATAATAACAATCGTTTAAATGTTCGTGATTACGTGTTACGTAGTTTACGTAATTTAATTAGTTGTCGGTCGTGACCTAATATATTTATTCGTGTTCGTAATAAATATATATACGTAATTAATATTAGCTCGTGATTAATTTACGTTCATGATTTCATGATCGCATGTTCGTGATTAATTATTGTTAAAATACTTATTGTGTGTTCGTACGTAATAAATACATATCGTGTTCTAACACGTACGTAATACATAAAAATTCCAACACGTGAACGTAATCATACTATAAAAGGAAAGTTTTAATCTAGTACGTACGATCTTAAGGGTACTATTCATGGTAAAAGCATGCGGGTTTTACAACTCTTCTCCCCCTAAAAAGAATAATTCGTCCCCGAATTATAGATAACGTAAACTGAAAGAGAAACATACCCGAATCAACTGAGAGGGTATGTAAGATAAATGAACGTGCAGGTGACCTGGCAGAAGAAACGCGGAACGTGACATGTCTTGAAAGGACATGGAACGTGACGTGACTGAAAGGACATATCTAATTGATAAGAGAAAAACGGATAAGAAGTCCGGATGAACTTGTCCGTTTCCAAGTGGCCTCCCTCTTGGAACGGTTCCTTCACCAGATTTTGACACAAATGATGAATCTTGGTCCTCTTGACCTTGACTTGAAATACGAAGAAGTTCTTGGTTATCGACTTAAGGTAGATCCCCTAATTTGATCGAGGGAATAAGAATTATCATGTAAGGGCAACTAAAACGTTACGATGGAAGATAATCTTACATAACTGATAATTAGAAACGATGCGCGAGACATAAAGAAACGTAGTACGTGAAAAATTTTGAACGTGATACGTGAAAATTTTTGAACGTGCTACGTGGAGATATGGCGAGTGTAGTATGAGTAACATATCGTGATCCATGATACGTGTAACATATCTTGATCATGATATGAGGAACGTGGAATGAACATGACATGTGAAACATATCGTGAACATAGAATATAATGGAGGTAACGCCAAACGCTACAGGGTGAGACATAGAATATGACGAGAAACGTCTATCTGAGGATAGGGAGTTACACTAAACTTGGGTCTGGTCTCTCAAGTTCTTGAAAAACTTCTCAGAATGAGGAAAATGAACGTAAAATCGTATGCCGAGATACCATAGTGTCAAGAACGCGAGCGCGAAAGCAAGTCGTGGAATTAGAATGAAGACGTGAAGTAAATAAGGAGCACAATTGCGAATCTTCGTCTGACCCGATAACTGAGGGATTGCCAAGTGATCGGATGACCCTTGGTTGGAACATGTCCGATCAATCTGTTGGTTCTGAAATCCTTGCGGATGTAAGGATTTTGCAGACTTGATCAAACTTTTTGCAATAACCCAGATAGCATCATGTTTCTTCTGAGTTTGCGTTAATCTGTTAACCAAAATCCATGGAGATCTTGTCCCATATTCAATTCACAATTTCAAATGATGAAAACATCCCAGTCTGTTGGTGTCCTATCTTAGCCTGTTGGTATGTCAGGTACATAGATAAGGACGTAGCTGTATCTTGCTTCGTAGAAACTTGATACATAGAAGGTTGCGAAACTCTGAGTCTCTGAATCTAGACTTCTCCTAGTGTAGGATTTTCTAGAACACCTAATGTAGTGTAGGGTTCTCTCCTTTACGCATAAGCAGAGTCATGGTAAGATTAACCGTAGAAACCAATGTGATTTAGCGTGTCACTGTAATCAACCAAAATTGATATTGGAAAAAAAAATTCCAGGTAAATTCTCTTGTCATAGAATTTGCAACATAGAGCAGATATGGTCTCCTGTTCTTCTCTAGAGTTAGAGGAAATCAGGTTGTCCTCAATGAAAACGCTGATGAATTTGCTTATGAGTTCATGGAAACTCAATTTATTAAGTCCATAATGCTGTTGGAGCATTGATGAGACTAATTCAAAATCGTAAATCTAGCCTGACCGAGTCGTGCACGAATAGCAGTCATGGACATGTCCTGCTCTTTCACCCATCACTATTGACAACATGATCATGAATCCGATCTTGTCAATACGTGGAGGAGAGTAACGGTTGTAACTGGTGATTTGTTTAAAATCGACGGTAGTCGACACATAATCTTATGTTACCGTCCTTCTCCTTGAAGGTTCTTCTGGAGTGTAAGGGACAATTTTGGAATAATCTGTTGGTTATGCGTAAAAGGACTTCATTAGTCGTGTTTTACTGACAGCTAGAAAATTTTAGCAATCATGGCTAACAAAGCACGTGCTTGGAAAGCATAGATAATTTGTATAGATTTTCCTGATGGAAAATCAAGTTGAATGTATTCAAGAGCCTGAACATTACTGTACATAATTATGAATCGTAGCATTGTGTGCTGTTCGTAGTCTATAATTAGGATAAAATTCATCTCGTGTCTGTCCGAGGAAATGCGTTAGCAGCTTGGATCTCATAATTAAGCTGAAGGAAAACCTTCGTATACGTGGGAATACGAAAGGCGTCCTTCATGGTCATGAATATATGAAATATGGTGAAAGAAATGAAAGAGACATCGGCAACGTGACAGTTCTCACTGATGTGCCGGTAATGGTATTGAAATTCTTGTGGCCTGATTAATACATGGCACAACAAAATGGACATACCCTTGGAGGGTACCCTGAATTTCTTAGAAATGTTCCATAATTAGACGTGAGTCATGTGTCTTGACTCGTGTCTTGAGAAATGTAAGCGTGACATATGTCTTGACTGGTGTCTTAACATGTGTCTTCAGAAAGTATACGTGAGACACGTGTCTTGACTGATGTCTTAACATGTGTCTCGAGATGTGAAACAAATAGAACTACAAATATTAGGTTATTATGCCAGAATTAACGGATCGGTTGAACTACTGATCATTTGTATGTCTGATCACGTCCGCGGTCAGAGCCTCAGTTGCGATTTCTAGGATAGTTGTTGTCATAGTAGTGGTTACTATCGTCCTGTCTGTCAGTTCCATGATGGTCATTCTCATGACCGTGATTCATGTAACTATTCAGCTGAGTGGCCGGCTGGTACCGGTTTGCAAACATATGGCTGAAATGACAGCTGAATGACGTGTGACATGTAACTAAGAATTAGGGACAATGATTGTTGAAAATCGTCTGATGGTGAAGCATCTTCTCGTCCAATTGCTTTGCTCTGACGCCTTTGTCTTCGTCTTGTAGGATCTCCAGATTGTGAACAGCATCCGCATCTCGTAGCGTCTCCGAACGTCAGCAACATCAACCTTTAGTAACATCTCCAAGCTATGAGCGGCATCAACAATTTGTAGAGTATCAGCAAGTGGAAGTACGCACATGGGATAAGGTACATGGAGTACACAAGGAATGTACATGAAATGATCGGTATGGGGTCGATCATTTGTCATGATTTAAGGAAAGTATATCGGTTAAACGGTTAGGAAAACCATCATGATAACCTAGTAGTATTAGCATAGACATCATTCTGGTTAATCGAGAAACGTTAAAGTGTGGTTACACAAAATTCAACGATGATTTGCCTGACAACATGATCAATGAAAACCAACCATGTCTATCATGAAAGCAGGATTCAATGAAATCCAACAATGCCTTGCATGAAAACATAAATAACAAAAGAGGCGTAAGACGTAATCAACATGAAGACGGAATTATCATGAAGAAACATGAACAATTCAACATGAAGGAGTGTATAAGATAATCAGCATGAACTGAAGTTAACCATGACAGTATGAAAACATACTTGACATAAAAACATATTATCTTATGAGAGGACATGAAAAAAATTTTATGCCAATAAATCATGAGGAAAATTTTATGCATGAAAAACAATGCATGAATACGTAATGTAGTTTATAAAAACCTTTATATGTGCGAGGGGACGCCTATGGGTCGGTCCAAAACAAAAGACACGACGAGGGGACGCCTATGGGTCGGTCCCAAAGTTAAAAGTTTCGATAAAAGCACATGCGACTAAATAGGGCCAGTCCTGTACCAACCATTACTTAGTCATAATCCCTGCAAAAATGATACATGAAACATAAATAAATGAAACTCATCTGTCAAAACTTATCAGAAAAAAAATTTATGTGACTAATTATGAACTACTGGGGTTCAGTCCACATAGCCACATTTCAAGAGGAACATTATGCATGAAACAATGACACATAACTAAATATGAATGACGGTTCTCCTTCCATATTAGTAAAACAATATCGATGAAAACATTAAGGTT